>CM061119.1:83500-1450592 GCA_030770115.1 Daphnia galeata
CGCAAAGCTAAACGAACAATTATTTGAAGATTAAATTTGAAAATTAAATTTTCAATTTTGAATTCTATTTAGGTACCAGAACGTTAGTGATGGCACCGTTTTGACGACATTGATAATACGAATGAGGATTGGCAGGATTGATGTAATGGCCATCCCTTTTACCAATACAGAAACCGTTTTGTTGATTTCCATAATGTCTCAACTCAAATTCCTAGTAAACAAAACAAATTATTAAAAAATCTTAGGTTAATTTAATTTGATTCAAACTTACGTTGTCTTCTTCTAAATCAGAGTAACCTCGATCCTCTTCTTCATTGAAATCCTTCAAAGGATTAACAGTCAAAATCCCATTGAAGAAAATGACGGAAATGATGGCCAGGTTGACAATTGAAGTGCGAGTCATGTTGATTCTACAACTTGACTGTGTCCCAATAAAAAATCTAAACTTTTCAATTCAAGAAAAGCAATTGATTATCTTCTCTTTGTGGGGGGTTAACCATATCCAGGATCTGAATTTTATCTATGAAAAAAAGGAAGTGGCGACAATATAGTCTGACCGCTTTACAGAAAAAAACTTAGGTAAATTTAATAAAATTTAATAAGAGCTCGGTGAGTACGGCGACTAATGTTGAGTGCTGAATGGAGAAGATATAAGGGAAGAAATTCCAACCAGTTATTCTGTTTCGGCAAGCTGAAACGGTTCATTTGTTCACTCCAACATCATCAACTCCATTTGACTGTAAACTAGAATATTTCTGAAATCATAAAGCACACCAAGACTCTAAATAAAAAAATGCAAATGGGAATACCTTCTTCATGGCGGAAACGAAATCGTTTTTTCGGAAAATCATCTTGAGAAGACAAATCTGGATCCCTGAGAAATGGAAGGAACAGGATCTGATCCTTGACAAGTCTCATTCAATTCCTTTGTCTCTTGGTGACATAGAAAATCTTTTCCATCTTGAAACTTAACAATGGAAGTGATGAATGCTTTAATTAGTGCAGGTTTAGGTATTTCTTTTTTAATACCAAGGGAATTACCTTTGGATTTGGCTCTCTGGAAATCTTCTTAGAGGCTCAATGAGGCCTGTTCACAGGGTTCCCTGGTATTCATATGTTGAAACAGGCAACTTTTCTGACGTAAGCAAGTAACAGGTCCCCTAATAAAAACGTTGAAAATGTATTTAGGATTTGTTTTAACCAACAGAATACTTGAAAATTTCTTTAAGGTGGCAAACAGGTGAAGCTTCTCTGGATTCTCATTGACAAACCTTTTTCTTTGAGTCTCATGTGAAGATAACAAACATTGTTCCAGAGGAAATTATCGAGAGCCAATTGCATCCAAACTTCACACCTGAAAGAACAACTCAGACTACATTCCCATCTAAAACTCCTGTCAAAATTCAACATTTTCTTTTCAGATCTTTAGAGATATCCTTTACAACTGTAACATGTGGACGATATATTCAACAGGTAGGAAAACTGTAGGCCTACAGCAGGTGCACATTGCAAAACTTTAATAGGTTTATTCCTAACTTGTACATCAAATTCTATCGTGCAAACGAACGTAACTAATTTGCCTATTTCTTTGTTCTTTTCTTCTTTTTCGCATGTCATCCCTCATCCATCATATCAATTCAGAACTGGGAATATCCTTCGTAGTTCGTACCTGTTCTGCCGCCAATATTTCGTTATGCTTTCTGACTAGAAGTTGTAATCTGAACGCTAGATGGCGTTGTAGATCGACCCGGAAAAAATTTAAATCACCATTTTTATAAAAGTACCATGAAAGTACTTTCAGTTTCACATGATCATCTTTGTGCATCTAGCCTATGTGTATTCATGTTAATTTCATTGTTACATCTCTTGAAACTTTATTGAATCGTTCAAAAAAATCTGGGCCGATGATCAGCCACCATAGCCATTGTGTTGTCCATATTGAACAACGTAGGGTTTCGTGACTGGTGGCACCTTACTAGGTGGATTTGTTTCGCATATGGCGTTGCATTGACGAGGAGGTGGTATAGTATAGATTGGATAGACTGGATTAGCTAATGTCGTCGCTCTAACCAGCGCTTGTCCGCATCCTTTCCCATAACCGCCGTTGCATCCTCGCACTTGATCCGGCCATTCACAACGATCGTATGGTGGAGGATCGTAAACGGTTCCCGAAACGCAAGGCTAAACGAAAAATGATTTAATTATCAATGTCAAATATTAATAAATTATTTTCAATTTGTCAAACGTACCAGTTCGTAAGTGACACCGTTTTGATGACATTGATAAAAACGAATGAGGATTGGCAGGATTGATGTAATTGCCATGCCTTTTACCAGTACAGAAACCATTCGATCTTAAATAATTATTCAAAACATATCGCGAGTTAACTTCAGATTCATCCAACTGCCAAATGAAAATTCCATTAAATTTTAAACGCTTCAATAATAATTTTTTAAAATAAAAGCGAATTTACATTTTCCATTAACTGTCTAGTCTCTCTTGCATTGCGACGGGACGACGGCTGGTAGGACGGCACAGTAGGTGGTTTACACGATTTGCATTGAGGACGACCGTTACATTTGTCTTCTCTTACGTAATTAGGCGGCGGAAGTGTTACAACCGGTAAAGAAATAATGGGCTCTTTATCACGACAATTTCCGAAGCGGCCGTTACATCCTCGCACTTGATCCGGCCATTCACAACGATCGTAAGGAGGAGGATCGTAAACGGTTCCCGAGACGCAAAGCTAAACGAACAATTATTTGAAGATTAAATTTGAAAATTAAATTTTCAATTTTGAATTCTATTTACCAAAACGTTAGTGGCACCGTTTTGATGACATTGATAAAACGAATGAGGATTGGAAGGATTGATGTAATTGCCATCCCTTTTACCAGCACAGAAACTGTTATGTTGATTTCTATAATTTCTTAACTCAAATTCCTAGTAAACAAAACAAATTATCAAAAAATCTTAGGTAAATTTAATTTGATTCAAACTTACGTTGTCTTCTTCTAAATCAGAGTAATCTCGATCCTCTTCTTCATTGAAATCCTTCAAAGGATTCACAGTCAAAATCCCATTGAAGAAAATGACGGAAATGATCGCCAAGTTGACAATTGAAGTGCGAGTCATGTTGATTCTATAACTTGACTGTGTCCCAATCAAAAATCTAAACTTTTTAATTCAAGAGAAAGCAATTGATTATCTTCTCTTTGTGAGGGGGTTAACCATATCCAGGATCTGAATTTTATCTATGAAACAAAAAGGAAGTGGCGATAATTTAGTCTGACCGCTTTATGCCGGATAAAACAACAACTTTTTGTGGCTAAATGCAGAAATTCAATTCTACCATTTCCGTTTGTATTGGAATCAAACTGGAAAATCGTTATAAAATCAAAGCACAGAAATGAATTAATGAAATTTTGTTGGATGATTAACGACCGTATCCGAATGGTCGATATTGGTAGTGATTTTGTTGTTGCTGGTAATGATGTTGGTTATGATGTTGGTAAGGTTGTTGGTAATGTGGTTGGACGTAGGGTTTCTGGGTAGGGGCCGGAACTGGTGGTTGGACGGGGGGTTTCTGGGTGGTGACTGGTGGCTTGCAAACGTCGCTGCATTGACGAGGACGAGGTGGTTGAGTGGTTTTGTAATAATACTGCTGTTGTTGATATTGGTATCGCGTTTCATATTCCGCCTCGGATCGCTAATAATAACAAAAATTGATGAAATTCATTCCACAATTTTTCCAAAAATTACAAAACGAAAACTTACGGATTCTTCAAATTGGTTCTGCTCTTCCAAATAACGCTGGGCACGTCGAGCTGATGAAGATTTCGGTTGATAGGACGGAACAGTCGGAGCTTTACACGGTTTACATTGAGGGAGATTATTGCATTTGGCTACTTGAGGAACAACTTTAACGGGTTGTGGATATTGCTGATGATTCCCGTAGTGATGTTGGACAGCTACCGGTTGTTGCCATTGGTAATGTTGCCATCCACGCACTTCTTGTCCCGATCCATCAGATAGCTAATGACATCAAATTATTTAAAAAAACTTGTTAAAACTGAATTTTTTAAAAAGAAACAAAACTTACATCGTCTTCGAAGTCCCGCAAATCGTCTTCGTCATCATCATCGAATTCGCTTGATGAAGTTACAGCCAAAAGTCCAAAGAGGACGACCAAGAACCAAGAAAATTTCAATACGCCAGACATGTTGAATCTCGTCTTCCGTCTCGCTCAAGTGTACAATTCAATATAACTCACAGAGCTATGAGCTATAATAATGAAAATGTTTGGTTAATCCGTTGGCACGTGGCGGGAAATTCAAATCTTAGATAGGGAAGTGGCGAACTGAAAGGAGGAAATTGGGAAATCCCAAAAAACCACTAGAATGTCGAACTTAATAAAAAGTTTATTGAAATTCTTCATAAAAGTTTCGTGATTAGAAAAATTCTTAATAATGGAAATTTTTTATCTTGATTCCAAAGTGATAGAGTAGCCGGTCCTATCGGTCCTGCTGGTACAGCACAGCTGACTAATAGCGTCGAGCATCTTCAAATGTAGAACACGTCCGAATAGACGGGCTGAAGGCAACGTTTTCAAATGTCTGGCAAATTTGGGATCCTTGTAATTTTCCAATGGGAAAACAAAAGTCCAACCGGTGACTGCATCTTCACATGTCGAAATGGTGTTGATACCGACTTCACCAAAGTTACAGGCCACCTCTTTATCAGGTAATTGCCTTGGGAAATTAGCCACCATGTCTGGTAGAACGGGTTGAAATTGAGGGCGGGCCATCGGGAACGAGGCGAAAATTCCAAGGATGGCCTAAATGAAATCCAATAAAAATTGATCAACTATTTGGCCCGATTTAATACGAAAATGCAGTATACTATACCTTCTCGACGGAATTGCTAAAATGTTTTTGGGTTTTGAAACAGTTGATGCCCAAAATGTTCATGAAATCCGGATGAAAAGTGTTGACGGGTTGAATGTGGATTTCGCCCTTTAAGGCACCCGCATAGAACAGACGAAAAATGAAAATCGATTGGTCGAGAATGAATTTGTTGCTTAGAGGACGAGGAATGACAGATGGGCCGGCTATTGGTTTATCTAAAAGAAGTAGAAAATCTTCTGCTTCGAGATAAGATTTACAAAAGAGCGACGTAGGAAAATGGGATTTCGGCTCTTCGCTTTTTGTGTCTTCTGTGGCGGATCTCACAGATACAACAGGATCGGGAACCTGAGAATTGACTCCAACGGATGCTGCTAAAAGTTGGGCTCCATCACTTTTTGTGTCTTCTGTGGTGGATTTGGGAAATAAAACAGGATCGGGAGCCTGAGAAATGGATGGAACAGGTACTGCTGGAACGGATAAAGCGATAGCCTCCACTTTTGTCTTCAGTTTTTGTTTTCTCAACAAGGAAAAGACGAGATACGACAGTAAATTCAAATCTTGACGGATGGTGGCGTGAAATTTCCTCTTTTTGCCCAAACAGAATCCATTTTCGAGTAAAGGAAATGTCGGAATAGGTTGATCCTTTTCGTCGAGTAAAATGATTTTAATTTTAGTTTTCTTTTGGAATTCGTACTCGGTAGCTTTGGCTGTGGCTTCCTGGAATTGCTCTTCAAACATTTCGACGGATTTGTTCAATTTGACTTTAAGAGCGTCTGCAGTGTCTTCTGCTGGACTAGATGAATCGTTCATCAGAGATGCTAGACCAGACAAGAATAAATCTTCAATCCCGTTTTGATTAGAATCTCCAGTCGGATGTGTTTTCGATCCGTTTCCTTCCAGTGTGGAGACCAATTGAGTCAGGAGAAGATTATTTTCATCTTGAAGGCCATCAATTTCCTCCATTGTGGATTTCAAGCATTTTGTTAAGAAATCCAAATGTTCTTGGATCTCTTTTCGCTTGAGGATGGCCATGGCCAATTTGTTAGCTTCTTCATTCTTCATCGTCTGCAATTCATCTTTGAGACTTAGAAAGGATTCCATGTTTTTGATTGTGTCAACGGTCAGATTGACTAGGGAGTGATCAGGTGTTGTGCAGGTATTTCTTGTGACAGACCCACAAGTGAAACACCACGTAGGGCCACTGAAAGTTGAATAAACAAAAATCAATATTTACTGTAGTTGCACACAAGTGATGGACAATACTTGAATTTGGGATCTGGTGGTGAGACTTTTTCTTGTTTCTTATCTTTGAGCTTGAGCATCTGGAGAGCGTAAGAATTGTTGGGGAGGTTGGACACGTCTATTTGTGTAGAAATGTTTCGACAGAAGGGACATGCCACCATGTAATTCCTGTTGATTTCCTGTAACATAAAATTTGGCAATCTATTAAATTTACACACAAACACATGATTGTTTTGCATCTTGCCTTCAAACATGGGAAGCAGATTGTGTGTGAGCATGGAAGAAATTTCGGTTTTCTAACGTCTGTGTCAAATTCGCACAAGCAGACGCCACACGTAACCAATTCATCAAATTCGAACTCGGTTGATAATAAGGCAGTCGCCATTTCTTTTAATTCTAAAATCTAATCAATCAACCCATTAAATGTGGTCGCAAGCAGCAGAACGTCGTCGAAGCCTTTTTTTACGCGTTATGTTTGTTTTTACTTTTCGTCTGCCATCAGATGATTGCGAATATCGTCCACCAGACTGCGCTCATCTCGATATTTTTCAAAACATGTAAAATCAATGGAATTTTGCAATTTGTATTCAGAAAATGACTATTACAATTATTAATTAATTTCAATAACATGCAACATTCAATTTCATGAATAGGATTTTAAGTATAATATTAATTCAAATGAAATGATTGGCGCTCCATTTTTGTGTTTATTTGCGACCGTATTGGCTCGGTGGACCGTAATTGCCGTAATTCTGTTGTGGTGGTGGTGGTGGAGGAGGTGGTGGTGGCGGTGGTGGTGGAGGAGGTGGTGGTGGCGGTGGTGGTGGAGGAGGAGGTGGTGGAGGAGGTGGTGGCGGTGGTGGAGGAGGTGGTGGCGGTTGCGGATATTGATTCCAATTATATGTTTGTTTGATATTTTGTCCTCCTTTATTAGCCCATTCACAGCGGTCCAAATGTTGATCGTAAACCAAACCGGCCTGGCAATTCTGTTTCATTTCAAAATGAAATCAAGATCATTTTTCTATAGGATAGTAATATAAATTTGAATTTTCTCATTTTACCATGGTGTATGTTTTTCCGGCCTTGTCACACATGTAGAACACACGAGGATTGGATTCATCGGCGTAATTACCATGTTTTTTACCTTGACAAAAATTGGACCAGCTAATGTGACGAGGTGGTCCTTCTTGAGAACGCTGAAAAATATAAGTTTCAATATTAAGATGTTAAATTATAATCAGAAAAAAATTCAAAACTTACGCGGGTTTCTTGCAATTGGCTTAGGAATTCGATTTCTTCTTCGTTAAGGAATCGGCTATCTTCTTCTTCGTTGTCAAACGAGATTTCGTCATCTTCGTATGTTGAACGGGACGAGCCCAGAGCCAACAGTCCAAACAGGACGACGAAAACGATCGTCAACTTGCGAATCATGTCGATATTAGAATACCGATCCCATCAGCTCAGCGTCAATAGTTTTATAGGTAAAATTATATCAAAAATGATGCGGTAGATTATTAAGTTTCAATACATGGAAAAGGATATGTTGGACTAGAAAATATCAACCGAAAACTTCCTCTTTCAGCTATTCAAGTGGTTAACCCTTATATTGTTTATATAAAATTTCATTTGGGTTTTGTATATTTATCTCAATCCCGAATCCGGGATTGAAGACCAGAATTGACGAAAACGGAAGTTGATGGTTGATAAACAAATTCCATTTCAAATCCTGTATGTTTTCTTTCTTTTTCAAAAATTTTGAATTCTATTTTAGCGGGAATTACAAGGATGTTTGCGGTTTACAACACAATCTTGCCTAATAAGGATTTGTCTCGACAGCCAATAGGGAGCGTACAACTGTTAAGTCGTCAAAACTAGCGCTATTTCAAACTTAGTAGGCCTACACTCTAACTGCTCGTCACAACAAGTGTCTGTTCATCTTTAATTCAATTCAATTCAAATATGGCTACGTCGTATAATTTCAAACAAACGGCTGCCAATACGACGCCCATTTGGCAACATCAAAATCATCCCCTACCACCACAAATTCTCCAACAACAAGTAAATAATAACAATAATCATCTTATACCATGATGTAGAAGAGTCAATTTTATCAAATTATTAAAATGAATTCTATAGAATATCCCTACGGTGATCTCTGTTGGGCTGTTCGATGCCAGAGCCGACGCCGACGCTCTACACAAGGCCATGAAAGGTTTAGGCACTGATGAAAAAGCTCTGATAAGCATTTTGTGTCATCGCACCAACGCCCAACGTGTTTTAATCACTCAGGCTTATAAATCTGGATACGGAAAGGTATAAAATATGAAATAAATCCTTTATGATATTATCATCTGTATATAATATTATACCCATGTAATTAAACAGAATCTCCAGTCGAAATTGAAAAGTGAATTGAGTCGCAATTTCGAACGGGTTATGGTGTCCCTGTGTCTGTCGACGTCCGATTTCTTGGCTCGTGAAATGTACGAAGCCATGGAAGGTTTGGGTACCAACGACGACACTCTTATTGAAATCCTTTGCAGTAGCACGAACGAAGAGATGCGAGAAATCAATTTCTCTTACCTGCGCGGTATTATATAATAAGGACATAATTAAAATAAATGAAAATCAATTTTTAAATTTGATGGTTGATATAGCGTACGGTCATCGGATGGAAAAGGACATTATAGGAGACACTTCGGGCACTTTCAAAATGATTTGCGTTTCACTAGCCCAGGTGTTACATGGATATTGAATAAATTAATGTCTGAAATTCTATAGAATTGAAATTCTTTTGATATGTAGGGTCATCGAGATGAAAATGTACCGGTTGTCGATGAACACAAAGTCAAATTAGATGTTTTAAGTTTACACGAAGCAGGTCTTTTATATCAAATGAATAATTCAATTTAAAATATAACACGATTAACTTTTATAGGAGAAGCACGATTGGGTACGGATGAAAGTGTTTTCAATGTCATTCTATGCACACGAAGTTGGACTCATTTGCGTCAAATCATGATCCAATATCAACTGATGTACGGACACAGTTTGGAGAAAGCTGTCACCAGGGAATTCTCAGCCAACGCTGAAAAGATCTTGTTGGGAATACGTATAATGTCACATTTTCTTATTTAATTATATTTAGATTTTGTTTTGATTTAAAAATGCGATTTGTCATTTGGCTGTGTGTATAATATAGTGGCATGCGCTCAAAACCGACACGCATATTTCGCTCAGCGACTCCGAGATTCCGTTAAAGGAGTGGGCACCGACGAGTAAATATATCAAATGAATTGAATTCTATTAAATTATACTTAAATTTTAATTTGAATTATATAGTCGTTGTCTTATCCGCAATATTGTGAGACATTGCGATGTGGATCTGGGAAATATTAAACAAGAATACGAGAAAAAATATTGCCGGAGTCTTCAAGCCGATGTTGCGGTATATTTAAATATTCATTTCATCGACGATTTATATGTGTTAAGATTCTTTTATGATTTAAATTAAAAAATAGGATGACACTTCCGGTGATTATAAATGCGCTCTTTTGGCTCTCATGGGCTGTAGAAATTATTTACAGTTATGAATTCATTTTGGATTGATTGGAATCACATCTGAGATGCTGGGACTGGTTATTATTCATTTAGTTGCATTTAACTTACATAATATGCAACATCATCTATTATATAAAATTATACGAGTATGGGCCTTTTAAAAATGTATTCATCGAGATAATAAAATGACATTTACCTAACAATTTCTGTTAATTTTTTTATTTATTGACTATAATTCAGTCCGGGTGCATCTAAACTTGAGATCTTTCAGTCTGATAGAAATTGTGTACTTTCAATAACAATTAAAATATTGTTAAAATACTTTGAACACACTGATTATAAGAATGTCAACTAATATTTTCAACTCCTTTGCTGTTATCGCCATAATTACATTTTAAAAATGTAAATAAAATTACAAATGAATTAAAATTCGTCACTTTGACGTCTCCAGATACTTTTGAAGTGTTCAATCCCACTGTGTATTGGAAATTCTCGGAAGGAAATAAGCGCAAATGTTTTAAGGGATAATAAAAACGTCGTGATTGTTCACAGATTATTTGTTCCCATGGGAATAGAAATTTTGCGAAAAGTTTAAATACAATAAATTTGCTAAATTTTATAAAATTAGTTATGGGTGATGGATGGGGGAGGAGCTACAAATAAGACAGTCCCATTTTCTTCTATTATTCTCAGAATTCCTTCGACGAAGAAAACGTTGATGATGATGGAACGTATAAAAGCGGATGGAATAGACGTCGGAGAATTAGACGAGTGCCATCACTGGCACTGATGAGATGAACTCCTGCAGTTGACCGTATGTATGACATAATTAAATGCGTTGAACATGTTTCCTTTTGCGCTCTCTTCTCCTGTACACTTTTCAATGATTAATTCAATTCTATTAGCGAAATTTAGGATAAACAAATTTTGCAGCTCGACCATTCACATTGGACCATTCAATCTGAATTTCTCGTCAAGCACCAAATTATAAAAACATTTCAAATATACGTTTTTGGCTGCTAAAAAGTGCCAAGTCTTTAAGGACCAGTAAAGGACCTACGGGAACTTAATACCTTTGATATAATTAACCTCTGGGATACAAGATACGTTGACACTATACAGCGTTTTTGAGCGTTACGTATAAAGTAATTTGGTTTAAGCAACGGTTTTACGCATCGGAAATAACGGTTGCCTTCCACCCAGAGGTTGCTTGAACTGAATTAAGTTTATACACTTCTAGCACTCAACAAGGATCTAGTGTGAACGTTACTTGAACTTATAAATACGTTCACGCTATACAGAACACTTTTTTGAACGTGACGGACGGTTACGTATATACTGCCATTCGGTTTAAGCAACCACTTTAAACACGGGAACAGTTAGTCGCCTCACATATTATAAGGTTGCTTAACCCCTTTCATATACCTGCAGCTACCGCTTTAACCGTGTTAATTCTCGGGATGCCACAGTATGAACCGGTACGAATTCTTTTATAAGCCAAGTAGATTATTTGATAAAGATGATAAACGATTAAAAGTTGATTCAAACAATTTGAATTTTACCTGCGCTACTTGTGCGAGTCTTTCAATAGGGTTCGCCCGTACGCTATGCTCCCCCACCAGTTCCCCCCTCACATACACCTGCAGCCAGGACCGAGCGAGGGGAGGAGTCTCCCGCCGCCCTATACTATCCCGTGTTAAACTTTGAACGCTTCTTTCTAATGAACGACACACAGTTTGGAGAAACAAAAAAATAAACTTTATTTGCATCACATCAATTTTTAAACGTGTTTTGTAATAGTTTTCATGGAACATCATCTTGAACCAACGCCAGGCGTCTTTATGTAGCGTTTGAGGCTATCTTTGGTTGACGTTGTCATTGTTTGTATAAATTTCCCGTAGGGATTCTGTTTCCCGTAGGGATTCTGTACAACTTGGGAATACGTGAGGAAAATTGCTATTTCTTACCAATAGATGGCGATCTTCTTTCCAATAGATGGCGTTCGGATAGTGGCGATCTTACCAATAGATGGCGTTGGATTTTTTAAATTTGTTTTTTTTTGAACTTTTTGAACTGATTTTGCGCTGATGTTATAGCTCGTATTAACACACTAATGGTTACTGCTGTATTCCACAAAGTATTAATAAAATCAAAAACTTGATTGACTGGGTTTCACGGCCGCCCACAGGAAGAAAATGAATATTTTGCGCTGATGTTATAGCCCGGATAAACACAATTGCTATGATATAATCAATTTTTTTTTCTATGGTTGGTGTACTTGGGTCCCCTAGTATGCCCCAGAACCATTACTTGTCAATTATATCATTTTAAAGGAGGTCTGCGGTAAAAAAGACTTACAGAAATCAAATTAAAAATGTTTTCCTGTGAACTAATTGTTAAGTTTCGCTTAATTGTTTATTTTGCGCTTATTTTATAGCCCGTAAAAACAGAAAAGCTTTGGTATCTTCCAATTTTTTTCTATGGCTGGTGTACTTGGGTCCCCTAGTATGCCTCAGAATCATTCTTTGTAAAGGATACCATTTATATCATGTAAAAAAAAATCGAAAATACAAAACTCACTGGTCTCGATTTCAATGAAAAAGTTTGCAAATTTTTATCTCAATAACTAACGAATGAATTTCAACGAAACTTTCACCAAAGCTTTCAGATTGGCTGTTCTACCCGACATAATTGGTTAAATAGCATAGTTGGCATAAATGGTTACTGCTGTATTGTACAAAGTATAAATAAAATCAAAAATTTGATTGAATGGGTTTCAATGCCGCCCTCAGGAAGAAAAATTTTATTTTGCGCTTATTTTATAGCCCGTAAAAACACATGGATTGTACAAAGTATTAATAAAATCAAAAAGTTGATTGACTGGGATTCAATGCCGCCCTCAGGAAGAACATTTTTATTTTGCGCTTATGTTACAGCCCGTATAAACACAATGGCTATGGTATCTTCCAATTTTTTTCTATGGTTGGTGTACTACGGTCCCGAAGTATGCCCCAGAACCATTATTTGTAAATTATATCATTTGTAAGGAGGTGTGCGGTAAAAAAGACTTAAAGAAATCAAATGAAAAATGTAATCCTTTGAACTAAATGTTTAGTTTCAAAATTGAACATGTTTGTATGATTCCAAAAACTTTAAAATGGGTATTATAGGTAGTCTAATACATATACAATATATTCTGGACTAATTGTTACTCCTGGATTGTACAAAGTATTATTAAAATCAAAAAGTTGATTGACTGGGTTTCAAAGCGTCCCTCAGGAAGAAAACTTTTATTTTGCGCTTATGTTATAGCCCGTATTAACACAATGGCTATGATATAATACAAATTTTTTTCTATGGTTGGTGTACTTGGGTCCCGTAGTATGCCCCAGAACCATTATTTGTCAATAATATCATTTGTAAGGAGGTCTGCGGTAAAAATAGAAGTCTGCTGGTGTACTAGGGTCCCCTAGTATGCCCCAGAACCATTATTTGTCAAAGATACCATTTACAAGGAGGCCTAGGGTAAAAAAGACTTGCAGAAATCAAATGAAAAATGTAATCCTGTGAACTAATTGTTTAGTTTCAAAATTGAACATGTTTGTATGATTCCAAAAATTTTAAAATGGGTATTATAGGTAGTCTAATACATATAAAATATATTCTGGACTAATTGTTACTCCTGGATTGTACAAAATATTAATAAAATCAAAAAGTTGATTGACTGGGTTTCAAAGCGTCCCTCAGAAAAGAAAACTTTTATTTTGCGCTTATGTTATAGCCCGTATTAACACAATGGCTATGATATAACACAAATTTTTTTCTATGTTTGGTGTACTTGGGTCCCGAAGTATGCCCCAGAACCATTATTTGTCAATTATATCATTTGTAAGGAGGTGTGCGGTAAAAATAGAAGTCTGCTGGTGTACTAGGGACTAGGGTCCCCTAGTATGCCCCAGAACCATTATTTGTCAAGGATACCATTTACAAGGAGGCCTAGGGTAAAAAAGACTTGTAGAAATCAAATGAAAAATGTAATCCTGTGAACTAAATGTTTAGTTTCAAAATTGAACATGTTTGTATGATTCCAAAAACTTTAAAATGGGTATTATAGGTAGTCTAGTACATATACAATATATTCTGAACTAATTGTTACTCCTGGATTGTACAAAGTATTAAAAAAATCAAAAAGTTGATTGACTGGGATTCAATGCCGCCCTCAGGAAGAACATATCTATTTTGCGCTTATGTTACAGCCCGTATAAACACAATGGCTATGGTATCTTCCAATTTTTTTCTATGGTTGGTGTACTAGAGTCCCCTAGTATGCCCCAGAACCATTATTTGTCAAGGATACCATTTACAAGGAGGCCTAGGGTAAAAAAGACTTGCAGAAATCAAATGAAAAATGTAATCCTGGGAACTAATTGTTTAGTTTCAAAATTGAACATGTTTGTATGATTCCAAAAACTTTAAAATGGGTATTATAGGTAGTCTAATACATATACCATATATTCTGGACTAATTGTTACTCCTGGATTGTACAAAGTATTAATAAAATCAAAAAGTTGATTGACTGGGTTTCAAAGCGTCCCTCAGGAAGAAAACTTTTATTTTGCGCTTATGTTATAGCCCGTATTAACACAATGGCTATGATATAATACAAATTTTTTTTCTATGGTTGGTGTACTTGGGTCCCGTAGTATGCCCCAGAACCATTATTTGTCTATTATATCATTTGTAAGGAGGTCTGCGGTAAAAAAGACTTAAAGAAATCAAATGAAAAATGTAATCCTGTGAACTAAATGTTTAGTTTCAAAATTGAACATGTTTGTATGATTCCAAAAACTTTAAAATTGGTATTATAGGTAGTCTAATACATATACAATATATTCTTGACTAATTGTTACTGCTGGATTGTACAAAGTATTAATAAAATCAAAAAGTTGATTGACTGGAATTCAATGCCGCCCTCAGGAAGAACATTTTTATTTTGCGCTTATGTTATAGCCCGTATTAACACAATGGATATGGTATCTTCCAATTTTTTTCTATGGTTGGTGTACTAGAGTCCCCTAGTATGCCCCAGAACCATTATTTGTCAAGGATACCATTTACAAGGAGGCCTAGGGTAAAAAAGACTTGCAGAAATCAAATGAAAAATGTAATCCTGTGAACTAATTGTTTAGTTTCAAAATTGAACATGTTTGTATGATTCCAAAAACTTTAAAATGGGTATTATAGGTAGTCTAATACATATACAATATATTCTGGACTAATTGTTACTCCTGGATTGTATAAAGTATTAATAAAATCAAAAAGTTGATTGACTTGGTTTCAAAGCGTCCCTCAGGAAGAAAACTTTTTTTTTGCGCTTATGTTATAGCCCGTATTAACACAATGGCTATGATATAATACAAATTTTTTTCTATGGTTGGTGTACTTGGGTCCCGTAGTATGCCCTAGAACCATTATTTGTCAATTATATCATTTGTAAGGAGGTCTGCGGTAAAAAAGACTTAAAGAAATCAAATGAAAAATGTAATCCTGTGAACTAAATGTTTAGTTTCAAAATTGAACATGTTTGTATGATTCCAAAAACTTTAAAATGGGTATTATAGGTAGTCTAATACATATACAATATATTCTGAACTAATTGTTACTCCTGGATTGTACAAAGTATTAATAAAATCAAAAAGTTGATTGACTGGGATTCAATGCCGCCCTCAGGAAGAACATTTCTATTTTGAGCTTATGTTATAGCCCGTATTAACACAATGGCTATGATATAATACAAATTTTTTTCTATGGTTGGTGTACTTGGGTCCCGTAGTATGCCCCAGAACCATTATTTGTCTATTATATCATTTGTAAGGAGGTCTGCGGTAAAAAAGACTTAAAGAAATCAAATGAAAAATGTAATCCTGTGAACTAAATGTTTAGTTTCAAAATTGAACATGTTTGTATGATTCCAAAAACTTTAAAATTGGTATTATAGGTAGTCTAATACATATACAATATATTCTTGACTAATTGTTACTCCTGGATTGTACAAAGTATTAATAAAATCAAAAAGTTGATTGACTGGAATTCAATGCCGCCCTCAGGAAGAACATTTTTATTTTGCGCTTATGTTATAGCCCGTATTAACACAATGGATATGGTATCTTCCAATTTTTTTCTATGGTTGGTGTACTAGAGTCCCCTAGTATGCCCCAGAACCATTATTTGTCAAGGATACCATTTACAAGGAGGCCTAGGGTAAAAAAGACTTGCAGAAATCAAATGAAAAATGTAATCCTGTGAACTAATTGTTTAGTTTCAAAATTGAACATGTTTGTATGATTCCAAAAACTTTAAAATGGGTATTATAGGTAGTCTAATACATATACAATATATTCTGGACTAATTGTTACTCCTGGATTGTATAAAGTATTAATAAAATCAAAAAGTTGATTGACTTGGTTTCAAAGCGTCCCTCAGGAAGAAAACTTTTTTTTTGCGCTTATGTTATAGCCCGTATTAACACAATGGCTATGATATAATACAAATTTTTTTCTATGGTTGGTGTACTTGGGTCCCGTAGTATGCCCTAGAACCATTATTTGTCAATTATATCATTTGAAAGGAGGTCTGCGGTAAAAAAGACTTAAAGAAATCAAATGAAAAATGTAATCCTGTGAACTAAATGTTTAGTTTCAAAATTGAACATGTTTGTATGATTCCAAAAACTTTAAAATGGGTATTATAGGTAGTCTAATACATATACAATATATTCTGAACTAATTGTTACTCCTGGATTGTACAAAGTATTAATAAAATCAAAAAGTTGATTGACTGGGATTCAATGCCGCCCTCAGGAAGAACATTTCTATTTTGAGCTTATGTTATAGCCCGTATTAACACAATGGCTATGATATAATACAAATTTTTTTCTATGGTTGGTGT
Organism: Daphnia galeata; assembly: GCA_030770115.1. Taxonomy (NCBI): domain Eukaryota; kingdom Metazoa; phylum Arthropoda; class Branchiopoda; order Diplostraca; family Daphniidae; genus Daphnia; species Daphnia galeata. The sequence continues at coordinate 100,159 of CM061119.1, forward strand.
ACTTGGGTCCCGTAGTATGCCCCAGAACCATTATTTGTCTATTATATCATTTGTAAGGAGGTCTGCGGTAAAAAAGACTTAAAGAAATCAAATGAAAAATGTAATCCTGTGAACTAAATGTTTAGTTTCAAAATTGAACATGTTTGTATGATTCCAAAAACTTTAAAATTGGTATTATAGGTAGTCTAATACATATACAATATATTCTTGACTAATTGTTACTCCTGGATTGTACAAAGTATTAATAAAATCAAAAAGTTGATTGACTGGAATTCAATGCCGCCCTCAGGAAGAACATTTTTATTTTGCGCTTATGTTATAGCCCGTATTAACACAATGGATATGGTATATTCCAATTTTTTTCTATGGTTGGTGTACTAGAGTCCCCTAGTATGCCCCAGAACCATTATTTGTCAAGGATACCATTTACAAGGAGGCCTAGGGTAAAAAAGACTTGCAGAAATCAAATGAAAAATGTAATCCTGTGAACTAATTGTTTAGTTTCAAAATTGAACATGTTTGTATGATTCCAAAAACTTTAAAATGGGTATTATAGGTAGTCTAATACATATACAATATATTCTGGACTAATTGTTACTCCTGGATTGTATAAAGTATTAATAAAATCAAAAAGTTGATTGACTGGGTTTCAAAGCGTCCCTCAGGAAGAAAACTTTTATTTTGCGCTTATGTTATAGCCCGTATTAACACAATGGCTATGATATAATACAAATTTTTTTCTATGGTTGGTGTACTTGGGTCCCGTAGTATGCCCCAGAACCATTATTTGTCTATTATATCATTTGTAAGGAGGTCTGCGGTAAAAAAGACTTAAAGAAATCAAATGAAAAATGTAATCCTGTGAACTAAATGTTTAGTTTCAAAATTGAACATGTTTGTATGATTCCAAAAACTTTAAAATTGGTATTATAGGTAGTCTAATACATATACAATATATTCTTGACTAATTGTTACTGCTGGATTGTACAAAGTATTAATAAAATCAAAAAGTTGATTGACTGGAATTCAATGCCGCCCTCAGGAAGAACATTTTTATTTTGCGCTTATGTTATAGCCCGTATTAACACAATGGATATGGTATCTTCCAATTTTTTTCTATGGTTGGTGTACTAGAGTCCCCTAGTATGCCCCAGAACCATTATTTGTCAAGGATACCATTTACAAGGAGGCCTAGGGTAAAAAAGACTTGCAGAAATCAAATGAAAAATGTAATCCTGTGAACTAATTGTTTAGTTTCAAAATTGAACATGTTTGTATGATTCCAAAAACTTTAAAATGGGTATTATAGGTAGTCTAATACATATACAATATATTCTGGACTAATTGTTACTCCTGGATTGTATAAAGTATTAATAAAATCAAAAAGTTGATTGACTTGGTTTCAAAGCGTCCCTCAGGAAGAAAACTTTTTTTTTGCGCTTATGTTATAGCCCGTATTAACACAATGGCTATGATATAATACAAATTTTTTTCTATGGTTGGTGTACTTGGGTCCCGTAGTATGCCCTAGAACCATTATTTGTCAATTATATCATTTGTAAGGAGGTCTGCGGTAAAAAAGACTTAAAGAAATCAAATGAAAAATGTAATCCTGTGAACTAAATGTTTAGTTTCAAAATTGAACATGTTTGTATGATTCCAAAAACTTTAAAATGGGTATTATAGGTAGTCTAATACATATACAATATATTCTGAACTAATTGTTACTCCTGGATTGTACAAAGTATTAATAAAATCAAAAAGTTGATTGACTGGGATTCAATGCCGCCCTCAGGAAGAACATTTCTATTTTGAGCTTATGTTATAGCCCGTATTAACACAATGGCTATGATATAATACAAATTTTTTTCTATGGTTGGTGTACTTGGGTCCCGTAGTATGCCCCAGAACCATTATTTGTCTATTATATCATTTGTAAGGAGGTCTGCGGTAAAAAAGACTTAAAGAAATCAAATGAAAAATGTAATCCTGTGAACTAAATGTTTAGTTTCAAAATTGAACATGTTTGTATGATTCCAAAAACTTTAAAATTGGTATTATAGGTAGTCTAATACATATACAATATATTCTTGACTAATTGTTACTGCTGGATTGTACAAAGTATTAATAAAATCAAAAAGTTGATTGACTGGAATTCAATGCCGCCCTCAGGAAGAACATTTTTATTTTGCGCTTATGTTATAGCCCGTATTAACACAATGGATATGGTATCTTCCAATTTTTTTCTATGGTTGGTGTACTAGAGTCCCCTAGTATGCCCCAGAACCATTATTTGTCAAGGATACCATTTACAAGGAGGCCTAGGGTAAAAAAGACTTGCAGAAATCAAATGAAAAATGTAATCCTGTGAACTAATTGTTTAGTTTCAAAATTGAACATGTTTGTATGATTCCAAAAACTTTAAAATGGGTATTATAGGTAGTCTAATACATATACAATATATTCTGGACTAATTGTTACTCCTGGATTGTATAAAGTATTAATAAAATCAAAAAGTTGATTGACTTGGTTTCAAAGCGTCCCTCAGGAAGAAAACTTTTTTTTTGCGCTTATGTTATAGCCCGTATTAACACAATGGCTATGATATAATACAAATTTTTTTCTATGGTTGGTGTACTTGGGTCCCGTAGTATGCCCTAGAACCATTATTTGTCAATTATATCATTTGTAAGGAGGTCTGCGGTAAAAAAGACTTAAAGAAATCAAATGAAAAATGTAATCCTGTGAACTAAATGTTTAGTTTCAAAATTGAACATGTTTGTATGATTCCAAAAACTTTAAAATGGGTATTATAGGTAGTCTAATACATATACAATATATTCTGAACTAATTGTTACTCCTGGATTGTACAAAGTATTAATAAAATCAAAAAGTTGATTGACTGGGATTCAATGCCGCCCTCAGGAAGAACATTTCTATTTTGAGCTTATGTTATAGCCCGTATTAACACAATGGCTATGATATAATACAAATTTTTTTCTATGGTTGGTGTACTTGGGTCCCGTAGTATGCCCCAGAACCATTATTTGTCTATTATATCATTTGTAAGGAGGTCTGCGGTAAAAAAGACTTAAAGAAATCAAATGAAAAATGTAATCCTGTGAACTAAATGTTTAGTTTCAAAATTGAACATGTTTGTATGATTCCAAAAACTTTAAAATTGGTATTATAGGTAGTCTAATACATATACAATATATTCTTGACTAATTGTTACTCCTGGATTGTACAAAGTATTAATAAAATCAAAAAGTTGATTGACTGGAATTCAATGCCGCCCTCAGGAAGAACATTTTTATTTTGCGCTTATGTTATAGCCCGTATTAACACAATGGATATGGTATCTTCCAATTTTTTTTCTATGGTTGGTGTACTAGAGTCCCCTAGTATGCCCCAGAACCATTATTTGTCAAGGATACCATTTACAAGGAGGCCTAGGGTAAAAAAGACTTGCAGAAATCAAATGAAAAATGTAATCCTGTGAACTAATTGTTTAGTTTCAAAATTGAACATGTTTGTATGATTCCAAAAACTTTAAAATGGGTATTATAGGTAGTCTAATACATATACAATATATTCTGGACTAATTGTTACTCCTGGATTGTATAAAGTATTAATAAAATCAAAAAGTTGATTGACTTGGTTTCAAAGCGTCCCTCAGGAAGAAAACTTTTTTTTTGCGCTTATGTTATAGCCCGTATTAACACAATGGCTATGATATAATACAAATTTTTTTCTATGGTTGGTGTACTTGGGTCCCGTAGTATGCCCTAGAACCATTATTTGTCAATTATATCATTTGAAAGGAGGTCTGCGGTAAAAAAGACTTAAAGAAATCAAATGAAAAATGTAATCCTGTGAACTAAATGTTTAGTTTCAAAATTGAACATGTTTGTATGATTCCAAAAACTTTAAAATTGGTATTATAGGTAGTCTAATACATATACAATATATTCTTGACTAATTGTTACTCCTGGATTGTACAAAGTATTAATAAAATCAAAAAGTTGATTGACTGGAATTCAATGCCGCCCTCAGGAAGAACATTTTTATTTTGCGCTTATGTTATAGCCCGTATTAACACAATGGATATGGTATATTCCAATTTTTTTCTATGGTTGGTGTACTAGAGTCCCCTAGTATGCCCCAGAACCATTATTTGTCAAGGATACCATTTACAAGGAGGCCTAGGGTAAAAAAGACTTGCAGAAATCAAATGAAAAATGTAATCCTGTGAACTAATTGTTTAGTTTCAAAATTGAACATGTTTGTATGATTCCAAAAACTTTAAAATGGGTATTATAGGTAGTCTAATACATATACAATATATTCTGGACTAATTGTTACTCCTGGATTGTATAAAGTATTAATAAAATCAAAAAGTTGATTGACTTGGTTTCAAAGCGTCCCTCAGGAAGAAAACTTTTTTTTTGCGCTTATGTTATAGCCCGTATTAACACAATGGCTATGATATAATACAAATTTTTTTCTATGGTTGGTGTACTTGGGTCCCGTAGTATGCCCTAGAACCATTATTTGTCAATTATATCATTTGTAAGGAGGTCTGCGGTAAAAAAGACTTAAAGAAATCAAATGAAAAATGTAATCCTGTGAACTAAATGTTTAGTTTCAAAATTGAACATGTTTGTATGATTCCAAAAACTTTAGAATGGGTATTATAGGTAGTCTAATACATATACAATATATTCTGGACTAATTGTTACTCCTGGATTGTACAAAGTATTAATAAAATCAAAAAGATGATTGACTGGGTTTCAAAGCGTCCCTCAGGAAGAAAACTTTTATTTTGCGCTTATGTTATAGCCCGTATTAACACAATGGCTATGATATAATACAAATTTTTTTCTATGGTTGGTGTACTTGGGTCCCGTAGTATGCCCTAGAACCATTATTTGTCAATTATATCATTTGTAAGGAGGTCTGCGGTAAAAAAGACTTAAAGAAATCAAATGAAAAATGTAATCCTGTGAACTAAATGTTTAGTTTCAAAATTGAACATGTTTGTATGATTCCAAAAACTTTAAAATGGGTATTATAGGTAGTCTAATACATATACAATATATTCTGGACTAATTGTTACTCCTGGATTGTACAAAGTATTAATAAAATCAAAAAGTTGATTGACTGGGTTTCAAAGCGTCCCTCAGGAAGAAAACTTTTATTTTGCGCTTATGTTATAGCCCGTATTAACACAATGGCTATGATATAATACAAATTTTTTTCTATGGTTGGTGTACTTGGGTCCCGTAGTATGCCCTAGAACCATTATTTGTCAATTATATCATTTGTAAGGAGGTCTGCGGTAAAAAAGACTTAAAGAAATCAAATGAAAAATGTAATCCTGTTAACTAAATGTTTAGTTTCAAAATTGAACATGTTTGTATGATTCCAAAAACTTTAAAATGGGTATTATAGGTAGTCTAATACATATACAATATATTCTGAACTAATTGTTACTCCTGGATTGTACAAAGTATTAATAAAATCAAAAAGTTGATTGACTGGGATTCAATGCCGCCCTCAGGAAGAACATTTCTATTTTGAGCTTATGTTATAGCCCGTATTAACACAATGGCTATGATATAATACAAATTTTTTTCTATGGTTGGTGTACTTGGGTCCCGTAGTATGCCCCAGAACCATTATTTGTCTATTATATCATTTGTAAGGAGGTCTGCGGTAAAAAAGACTTAAAGAAATCAAATGAAAAATGTAATCCTGTGAACTAAATGTTTAGTTTCAAAATTGAACATGTTTGTATGATTCCAAAAACTTTAAAATTGGTATTATAGGTAGTCTAATACATATACAATATATTCTTGACTAATTGTTACTCCTGGATTGTACAAAGTATTAATAAAATCAAAAAGTTGATTGACTGGAATTCAATGCCGCCCTCAGGAAGAACATTTTTATTTTGCGCTTATGTTATAGCCCGTATTAACACAATGGCTATGGTATCTTCCAATTTTTTTCTATGGTTGGTGTACTAGGGTCCCCTAGTATGCCCCAGAACCATTATTTGTCAAGGATACCATTTACAAGGAGGCCTAGGGTAAAAAAGACTTGCAGAAATCAAATGAAAAATGTAATCCTGTGAACTAATTGTTTAGTTTCAAAATTGAACATGTTTGTATGATTCCAAAAATTTTAAAATGGGTATTATAGGTAGTCTAATACATATAAAATATATTCTGGACTAATTGTTACTCCTGGATTGTACAAAGTATTAATAAAATCAAAAAGTTGATTGACTGGGTTTCAAAGCGTCAATCAGGAAGAAAACTTTTATTTTGCGCTTATGTTATAGCCCGTATTAACACAATGGCTATGATATAATACAAATTTTTTTCTATGGTTGGTGTACTTGGGTCCCGTAGTATGCCCCAGAACCATTATTTTTCAATTATATCATTTGTAAGGAGGTCTGCGGTAAAAAAGACTTAAAGAAATCAAATGAAAAATGTAATCCTGTGAACTAAATATTTAGTTTCAAAATTGAACATGTTTGTATGATTCCAAAAACTTTAAAATGGGTATTATAGGTAGTCTAATACATATACAATATATTCTGAACTAATTGTTACTCCTGGATTGTACAAAGTATTAATAAAATCAAAAAGTTGATTGACTGGGTTTCAAAGCGTCCCTCAGGAAGAAAACTTCTATTTTGCGCTTATGTTATAGCCCGTATTAACACAATGGCTATGATATAATACAAATTTTTTTCTATGGTTGGTGTACTTGGGTCCCGTAGTATGCCCCAGAACCATTATTTGTCAATTATATCATTTGTAAGGAGGTCTGAGGTAAAAAAGACTTAAAGAAATCAAATGAAAAATGTAATCCTGTGAACTAAATGTTTAGTTTCAAAATTGAACATGTTTGTATGATTCCAAAAACTATAAAATGGGTATTATAGGTAGTCTAATACATATACAATATATTCTGAACTAATTGTTACTCCTGGATTGTACAAAGTATTAATAAAATCAAAAATTTGATTGACTGGGATTCAATGGAAGAACATTTTTGTTTTGCGCTTATGTTACAGCCCGTATAAACACAATGGCTATGGTATCTTCCAATTTTTTTCTATGGTTGGTGTACTAGAGTCCCCTAGTATGCCCCAGAACCATTATTTGTCAAGGATACCATTTACAAGGAGGCCTAGGGTAAAAAAGACTTGCAGAAATCAAATGAAAAATGTAATCCTGTGAACTAATTGTTTAGTTTCAAAATTGAACATGTTTGTATGATTCCAAAAACTTTAAAATGGGTATTATAGGTAGTCTAATACATATACAATATATTCTGGACTAATTGTTACTCCTGGATTGTACAAAGTATTAATAAAATCAAAAAGTTGATTGACTGGGTTTCAAAGCGTCCCTCAGGAAAAAAACTTTTATTTTGCGCTTATGTTATAGCCCGTATTAACACAATGGCTATGATATAATACAAATTTTTTTCTATGGTTGGTGTACTTGGGTCCCGTAGTATGCCCTAGAACCATTATTTGTCAATTATATCATTTGTAAGGAGGTCTGCGGTAAAAAAGACTTAAAGAAATCAAATGAAAAATGTAATCCTGTGAACTAAATGTTTAGTTTCAAAATTGAACATGTTTGTATGATTCCAAAAACTTTAAAATGGGTATTATAGGTAGTCTAATACATATACAATATATTCTGAACTAATTGTTACTCCTGGATTGTACAAAGTATTAATAAAATCAAAAAGTTGATTGACTGGGATTCAATGCCGCCCTCAGGAAGAACATTTCTATTTTGAGCTTATGTTATAGCCCGTATTAACACAATGGCTATGATATAATACAAATTTTTTTCTATGGTTGGTGTACTTGGGTCCCGTAGTATGCCCCAGAACCATTATTTGTCTATTATATCATTTGTAAGGAGGTCTGCGGTAAAAAAGACTTAAAGAAATCAAATGAAAAATGTAATCCTGTGAACTAAATGTTTAGTTTCAAAATTGAACATGTTTGTATGATTCCAAAAACTTTAAAATGGGTATTATAGGTAGTCTAATACATATACAATATATTCTGGACTAATTGTTACTCCTGGATTGTATAAAGTATTAATAAAATCAAAAAGTTGATTGACTTGGTTTCAAAGCGTCCCTCAGGAAGAAAACTTTTTTTTTGCGCTTATGTTATAGCCCGTATTAACACAATGGCTATGATATAATACAAATTTTTTTCTATGGTTGGTGTACTTGGGTCCCGTAGTATGCCCTAGAACCATTATTTGTCAATTATATCATTTGTAAGGAGGTCTGCGGTAAAAAAGACTTAAAGAAATCAAATGAAAAATGTAATCCTGTGAACTAAATGTTTAGTTTCAAAATTGAACATGTTTGTATGATTCCAAAAACTTTAGAATGGGTATTATAGGTAGTCTAATACATATACAATATATTCTGGACTAATTGTTACTCCTGGATTGTACAAAGTATTAATAAAATCAAAAAGATGATTGACTGGGTTTCAAAGCGTCCCTCAGGAAGAAAACTTTTATTTTGCGCTTATGTTATAGCCCGTATTAACACAATGGCTATGATATAATACAAATTTTTTTCTATGGTTGGTGTACTTGGGTCCCGTAGTATGCCCTAGAACCATTATTTGTCAATTATATCATTTGTAAGGAGGTCTGCGGTAAAAAAGACTTAAAGAAATCAAATGAAAAATGTAATCCTGTGAACTAAATGTTTAGTTTCAAAATTGAACATGTTTGTATGATTCCAAAAACTTTAAAATGGGTATTATAGGTAGTCTAATACATATACAATATATTCTGGACTAATTGTTACTCCTGGATTGTACAAAGTATTAATAAAATCAAAAAGTTGATTGACTGGGTTTCAAAGCGTCCCTCAGGAAGAAAACTTTTATTTTGCGCTTATGTTATAGCCCGTATTAACACAATGGCTATGATATAATACAAATTTTTTTCTATGGTTGGTGTACTTGGGTCCCGTAGTATGCCCTAGAACCATTATTTGTCAATTATATCATTTGTAAGGAGGTCTGCGGTAAAAAAGACTTAAAGAAATCAAATGAAAAATGTAATCCTGTTAACTAAATGTTTAGTTTCAAAATTGAACATGTTTGTATGATTCCAAAAACTTTAAAATGGGTATTATAGGTAGTCTAATACATATACAATATATTCTGAACTAATTGTTACTCCTGGATTGTACAAAGTATTAATAAAATCAAAAAGTTGATTGACTGGGATTCAATGCCGCCCTCAGGAAGAACATTTCTATTTTGAGCTTATGTTATAGCCCGTATTAACACAATGGCTATGATATAATACAAATTTTTTTCTATGGTTGGTGTACTTGGGTCCCGTAGTATGCCCCAGAACCATTATTTGTCTATTATATCATTTGTAAGGAGGTCTGCGGTAAAAAAGACTTAAAGAAATCAAATGAAAAATGTAATCCTGTGAACTAAATGTTTAGTTTCAAAATTGAACATGTTTGTATGATTCCAAAAACTTTAAAATTGGTATTATAGGTAGTCTAATACATATACAATATATTCTTGACTAATTGTTACTCCTGGATTGTACAAAGTATTAATAAAATCAAAAAGTTGATTGACTGGAATTCAATGCCGCCCTCAGGAAGAACATTTTTATTTTGCGCTTATGTTATAGCCCGTATTAACACAATGGCTATGGTATCTTCCAATTTTTTTCTATGGTTGGTGTACTAGGGTCCCCTAGTATGCCCCAGAACCATTATTTGTCAAGGATACCATTTACAAGGAGGCCTAGGGTAAAAAAGACTTGCAGAAATCAAATGAAAAATGTAATCCTGTGAACTAATTGTTTAGTTTCAAAATTGAACATGTTTGTATGATTCCAAAAATTTTAAAATGGGTATTATAGGTAGTCTAATACATATAAAATATATTCTGGACTAATTGTTACTCCTGGATTGTACAAAGTATTAATAAAATCAAAAAGTTGATTGACTGGGTTTCAAAGCGTCAATCAGGAAGAAAACTTTTATTTTGCGCTTATGTTATAGCCCGTATTAACACAATGGCTATGATATAATACAAATTTTTTTCTATGGTTGGTGTACTTGGGTCCCGTAGTATGCCCCAGAACCATTATTTTTCAATTATATCATTTGTAAGGAGGTCTGCGGTAAAAAAGACTTAAAGAAATCAAATGAAAAATGTAATCCTGTGAACTAAATATTTAGTTTCAAAATTGAACATGTTTGTATGATTCCAAAAACTTTAAAATGGGTATTATAGGTAGTCTAATACATATACAATATATTCTGAACTAATTGTTACTCCTGGATTGTACAAAGTATTAATAAAATCAAAAAGTTGATTGACTGGAATTCAATGCCGCCCTCAGGAAGAACATTTTTATTTTGCGCTTATGTTATAGCCCGTATTAACACAATGGCTATGGTATCTTCCAATTTTTTTCTATGGTTGGTGTACTAGGGTCCCCTAGTATGCCCCAGAACCATTATTTGTCAAGGATACCATTTACAAGGAGGCCTAGGGTAAAAAAGACTTGCAGAAATCAAATGAAAAATGTAATCCTGTGAACTAATTGTTTAGTTTCAAAATTGAACATGTTTGTATGATTCCAAAAATTTTAAAATGGGTATTATAGGTAGTCTAATACATATAAAATATATTCTGGACTAATTGTTACTCCTGGATTGTACAAAGTATTAATAAAATCAAAAAGTTGATTGACTGGGTTTCAAAGCGTCCCTCAGGAAGAAAACTTTTATTTTGCGCTTATGTTATAGCCCGTATTAACACAATGGCTATGATATAATACAAATTTTTTTCTATGGTTGGTGTACTTGGGTCCCGTAGTATGCCCCAGAACCATTATTTGTCAATTATATCATTTGTAAGGAGGTCTGCGGTAAAAAAGACTTAAAGAAATCAAATGAAAAATGTAATCCTGTGAACTAAATATTTAGTTTCAAAATTGAACATGTTTGTATGATTCCAAAAACTTTAAAATGGGTATTATAGGTAGTCTAATACATATACAATATATTCTGGACTAATTGTTACTCCTGGATTGTACAAAGTATTAATAAAATCAAAAAGTTGATTGACTGGGTTTCAAAGCGTCCCTCAGGAAGAAAACTTTTATTTTGCGCTTATGTTATAGCCCGTATTAACACAATGGCTATGATATAATACAAATTTTTTTCTATGGTTGGTGTACTTGGGTCCCGTAGTATGCCCTAGAACCATTATTTGTCAATTATATCATTTGTAAGGAGGTCTGCGGTAAAAAAGACTTAAAGAAATCAAATGAAAAATGTAATCCTGTGAACTGAATGTTTAGTTTCAAAATTGAACATGTTTGTATGATTCCAAAAACTTTAAAATGGGTATTATAGGTAGTCTAATACATATACAATATATTCTGAACTAATTGTTACTCCTGGATTGTACAAAGTATTAATAAAATCAAAAAGTTGATTGACTGGGATTCAATGCCGCCCTCAGGAAGAACATTTCTATTTTGAGCTTATGTTATAGCCCGTATTAACACAATGGCTATGATATAATACAAATTTTTTTCTATGGTTGGTGTACTTGGGTCCCGTAGTATGCCCCAGAACCATTATTTGTCTATTATATCATTTGTAAGGAGGTCTGCGGTAAAAAAGACTTAAAGAAATCAAATGAAAAATGTAATCCTGTGAACTAAATGTTTAGTTTCAAAATTGAACATGTTTGTATGATTCCAAAAACTTTAAAATTGGTATTATAGGTAGTCTAATACATATACAATATATTCTTGACTAATTGTTACTCCTGGATTGTACAAAGTATTAATAAAATCAAAAAGTTGATTGACTGGAATTCAATGCCGCCCTCAGGAAGAACATTTTTATTTTGCGCTTATGTTATAGCCCGTATTAACACAATGGCTATGGTATCTTCCAATTTTTTTCTATGGTTGGTGTACTAGAGTCCCCTAGTATGCCCCAGAACCATTATTTGTCAAGGATACCATTTACAAGGAGGCCTAGGGTAAAAAAGACTTGCAGAAATCAAATGAAAAATGTAATCCTGTGAACTAATTGTTTAGTTTCAAAATTGAACATGTTTGTATGATTCCAAAAATTTTAAAATGGGTATTATAGGTAGTCTAATACATATAAAATATATTCTGGACTAATTGTTACTCCTGGATTGTAAAAAGTATTAATAAAATCAAAAAGTTGATTGACTGGGTTTCAAAGCGTCCCTCAGGAAGAAAACTTTTATTTTGCGCTTATGTTATAGCCCGTTTTAACACAATGGCTATGATATAATACAAATTTTTTTCTATGGTTGGTGTACTTGGGTCCCGTAGTATGCCCCAGAACCATTATTTGTCTATTATATCATTTGTAAGGAGGTCTGCGGTAAAAAAGACTTAAAGAAATCAAATGAAAAATGTAATCCTGTGAACTAAATGTTTAGTTTCAAAATTGAACATGTTTGTATGATTCCAAAAACTTTAAAATGGGTATTATAGGTAGTCTAATACATATACAATATATTCTGAACTAATTGTTACTCCTGGATTGTACAAAGTATTAATAAAATCAAAAAGTTGATTGACTGGAATTCAATGCCGCCCTCAGGAAGAACATTTTTATTTTGCGCTTATGTTATAGCCCGTATTAACACAATGGCTATGGTATCTTCCAATTTTTTCTATGGTTGGTGTACTAGGGTCCCCTAGTATGCCCCAGAACCATTATTTGTCAAGGATACCATTTACAAGGAGGCCTAGGGTAAAAAAGACTTGCAGAAATCAAATGAAAAATGTAATCCTGTGAACTAATTGTTTAGTTTCAAAATTGAACATGTTTGTATGATTCCAAAAATTTTAAAATGGGTATTATAGGTAGTCTAATACATATAAAATATATTCTGGACTAATTGTTACTCCTGGATTGTACAAAGTATTAATAAAATCAAAAAGTTGATTGATTGGGTTTCAAAGCGTCCCTCAGGAAGAAAACTTTTATTTTGCGCTTATGTTATAGCCCGTATTAACACAATGGCTATGATATAATACAAATTTTTTTCTATGGTTAGTGTACTTGGGTCCCGTAGTATGCCCCAGAACCATTATTTGTCAATTATATCATTTGTAAGGAGGTCTGCGGTAAAAAAGACTTAAAGAAATCAAATGAAAAATGTAATCCTGTGAACTAAATATTTAGTTTCAAAATTGAACATGTTTGTATGATTCCAAAAACTTTAAAATGGGTATTATAGGTAGTCTAATACATATACAATATATTCTGGACTAATTGTTACTCCTGGATTGTACAAAGTATTTATAAAATCAAAAAGTTGATTTACTGGGATTCAATGGAAGAACATTTTTGTTTTGCGCTTATGTTACAGCCCGTATAAACACAATGGCTATGGTATCTTCCAATTTTTTTCTATGGTTGGTGTACTAGAGTCCCCTAGTATGCCCCAGAACCATTATTTGTCAAGGATACCATTTACAAGGAGGCCTAGGGTAAAAAAGACTTGCAGAAATCAAATGAAAAATGTAATCCTGTGAACTAATTGTTTAGTTTCAAAATTGAACATGTTTGTATGATTCCAAAAACTTTAAAATGGGTATTATAGGTGGTCTAATACATATACAATATATTCTGGACTAATTGTTACTCCTGGATTGTACAAAGTATTAATAAAATCAAAAAGTTGATTGACTGGGTTTCAAAGCGTCCCTCAGGAAGAAAACTTTTATTTTGCGCTTATGTTATAGCCCGTATTAACACAATGGCTATGATATAATACAAATTTTTTTCTATGGTTGGTGTACTTGGGTCCCGTAGTATGCCCTAGAACCATTATTTGTCAATTATATCATTTGTAAGGAGGTCTGCGGTAAAAAAGACTTAAAGAAATCAAATGAAAAATGTAATCCTGTGAACTAAATGTTTAGTTTCAAAATTGAACATGTTTGTATGATTCCAAAAACTTTAAAATGGGTATTGTAGGTAGTCTAATACATATACAATATATTCTGGACTAATTGTTACTCCTGGATTGTACAAAGTATTAATAAAATCAAAAAGTTGATTGACTGGGTTTCAAAGCGTCCCTCAGGAAGAAAACTTCTATTTTGCGCTTATGTTATAGCCCGTATTAACACAATGGCTATGATATAATACAAATTTTTTTCTATGGTTGGTGTACTTGGGTCCCGTAGTATGCCCCAGAACCATTATTTGTCAATTATATCATTTGTAAGGAGGTCTGCGGTAAAAAAGACTTAAAGAAATCAAATGAAAAATGTAATCCTGTGAACTAAATGTTTAGTTTCAAAATTGAACATGTTTGTATGATTCCAAAAACTTTAAAATGGGTATTATAGGTAGTCTAATACATATACAATATATTCTGAACCAATTGTTACTCCTGAATTGTACAAAGTATTAATAAAATCAAAAAGTTGATTGACTGGGTTTCAAAGCGTCCCTCAGGAAGAAAACTTTTATTTTGCGCTTATGTTATAGCCCGTATTAACACAATGGCTATGGTATCTTCCAATTTTTTTCTATGGTTGGTGTACTAGAGTCCCCTAGTATGCCCCAGAACCATTATTTGTCAAGGATACCATTTACAAGGAGGCCTATGGTAAAAAAGACTTGCAGAAATCAAATGAAAAATGTAATCCTGTGAACTAATTGTTTAGTTTCAAAATTGAACATGTTTGTATGATTCCAAAAACTTTAAAATGGGTATTATAGGTAGTCTAATACATATACAATATATTCTGGACTAATTGTTACTCCTGGATTGTACAAAGTATTAATAAAATCAAAAAGTTGATTGACTGGGATTCAATGGAAGAACATTTTTGTTTTGCGCTTATGTTACAGCCCGTATAAACACAATGGCTATGGTATCTTCCAATTTTTTTCTATGGTTGGTGTACTAGAGTCCCCTAGTATGCCCCAGAACCATTATTTGTCAAGGATACCATTTACAAGGAGGCCTAGGGTAAAAAAGACTTGCAGAAATCAAATGAAAAATGTAATCCTGTGAACTAATTGTTTAGTTTCAAAATTGAACATGTTTGTATGATTCCAAAAACTTTAAAATGGGTATTATAGGTAGTCTTATACATATACAATATATTCTGGACTAATTGTTACTCCTGGATTGTACAAAGTATTAATAAAATCAAAAAGTTGATTGACTGGGTTTCAAAGCGTCCCTCAGGAAGAAAACTTTTATTTTGCGCTTATGTTATAGCCCGTATTAACACAATGGCTATGATATAATACAAATTTTTTTCTATGGTTGGTGTACTTGGGTCCCGTAGTATGCCCTAGAACCATTATTTGTCAATTATATCATTTGTAAGGAGGTCTGCGGTAAAAAAGACTTAAAGAAATCAAATGAAAAATGTAATCCTGTGAACTAAATGTTTAGTTTCAAAATTGAACATGTTTGTATGATTCCAAAAACTTTAAATGGGTATTGTAGGTAGTCTAATACATATACAATATATTCTGGACTAATTGTTACTCCTGGATTGTACAAAGTATTAATAAAATCAAAAAGTTGATTGACTGGGTTTCAAAGCGTCCCTCAGGAAGAAAACTTCTATTTTGCGCTTATGTTATAGCCCGTATTAACACAATGGCTATGATATAATACAAATTTTTTTCTATGGTTGGTGTACTTGGGTCCCGTAGTATGCCCCAGAACCATTATTTGTCAATTATATCATTTGTAAGGAGGTCTGCGGTAAAAAAGACTTAAAGAAATCAAATGAAAAATGTAATCCTGTGAACTAAATGTTTAGTTTCAAAATTGAACATGTTTGTATGATTCCAAAAACTTTAAAATGGGTATTATAGGTAGTCTAATACATATACAATATATTCTGAACTTATTGTTACTCCTGGATTGTACAAAGTATTAATAAAATCAAAAAGTTGATTGACTGGGATTCAATGGAAGAACATTTTTGTTTTGCGCTTATGTTACAGCCCGTATAAACACAATGGCTATGGTATCTTCCAATTTTTTTCTATGGTTGGTGTACTAGAGTCCCCTAGTATGCCCCAGAACCATTATTTGTCAAGGATACCATTTACAAGGAGGCCTAGGGTAAAAAAGACTTGCAGAAATCAAATGAAAAATGTAATCCTGTGAACTAATTGTTTAGTTTCAAAATTGAACATGTTTGTATGATTCCAAAAACTTTAAAATGGGTATTATAGGTAGTCTAATACATATACAATATATTCTGAACTTATTGTTACTCCTGGATTGTACAAAGTATTAATAAAATCAAAAAGTTGATTGACTGGGATTCAATGGAAGAACATTTTTGTTTTGCGCTTATGTTACAGCCCGTATAAACACAATGGCTATGGTATCTTCCAATTTTTTTCTATGGTTGGTGTACTAGAGTCCCCTAGTATGCCCCAGAACCATTATTTGTCAAGGATACCATTTACAAGGAGGCCTAGGGTAAAAAAGACTTGCAGAAATCAAATGAAAAATGTAATCCTGTGAACTAATTGTTTAGTTTCAAAATTGAACATGTTTGTATGATTCCAAAAACTTTAAAATGGGTATTATAGGTAGTCTTATACATATACAATATATTCTGGACTAATTGTTACTCCTGGATTGTACAAAGTATTAATAAAATCAAAAAGTTGATTGACTGGGTTTCAAAGCGTCCCTCAGGAAGAAAACTTTTATTTTGCGCTTATGTTATAGCCCGTATTAACACAATGGCTATGATATAATACAAATTTTTTTCTATGGTTGGTGTACTTGGGTCCCGTAGTATGCCCTAGAACCATTATTTGTCAATTATATCATTTGTAAGGAGGTCTGCGGTAAAAAAGACTTAAAGAAATCAAATGAAAAATGTAATCCTGTGAACTAAATGTTTAGTTTCAAAATTGAACATGTTTGTATGATTCCAAAAACTTTAAATGGGTATTGTAGGTAGTCTAATACATATACAATATATTCTGGACTAATTGTTACTCCTGGATTGTACAAAGTATTAATAAAATCAAAAAGTTGATTGACTGGGTTTCAAAGCGTCCCTCAGGAAGAAAACTTCTATTTTGCGCTTATGTTATAGCCCGTATTAACACAATGGCTATGATATAATACAAATTTTTTTCTATGGTTGGTGTACTTGGGTCCCGTAGTATGCCCCAGAACCATTATTTGTCAATTATATCATTTGTAAGGAGGTCTGCGGTAAAAAAGACTTAAAGAAATCAAATGAAAAATGTAATCCTGTGAACTAAATGTTTAGTTTCAAAATTGAACATGTTTGTATGATTCCAAAAACTTTAAAATGGGTATTATAGGTAGTCTAATACATATACAATATATTCTGAACTTATTGTTACTCCTGGATTGTACAAAGTATTAATAAAATCAAAAAGTTGATTGACTGGGATTCAATGGAAGAACATTTTTGTTTTGCGCTTATGTTACAGCCCGTATAAACACAATGGCTATGGTATCTTCCAATTTTTTTCTATGGTTGGTGTACTAGAGTCCCCTAGTATGCCCCAGAACCATTATTTGTCAAGGATACCATTTACAAGGAGGCCTAGGGTAAAAAAGACTTGCAGAAATCAAATGAAAAATGTAATCCTGTGAACTAATTGTTTAGTTTCAAAATTGAACATGTTTGTATGATTCCAAAAACTTTAAAATGGGTATTATAGGTAGTCTAATACATATAAAATATATTCTGGACTAATTGTTACTCCTGGATTGTACAAAGTATTAATAAAATCAAAAAGTTGATTGACTGGGTTTCAAAGCGTCCCTCAGGAAGAAAACTTTTATTTTGCGCTTATGTTATAGCCCGTATTAACACAATGGCTATGATATAATACAAATTTTTTTCTATGGTTGGTGTACTTGGGTCCCGTAGTATGCCCCAGAACCATTATTTGTCTATTATATCATTTGTAAGGAGGTCTGCGGTAAAAAAGACTTAAAGAAATCAAATGAAAAATGTAATCCTGTGAACTAAATGTTTAGTTTCAAAATTGAACATGTTTGTATGATTCCAAAAACTTTAAAATGGGTATTATAGGTAGTCTAATACATATACAATATATTCTGAACTAATTGTTACTCCTGGATTGTACAAAGTATTAATAAAATCAAAAAGTTGATTGACTGGAATTCAATGCCGCCCTCAGGAAGAACATTTTTATTTTGCGCTTATGTTATAGCCCGTATTAACACAATGGCTATGGTATCTTCCAATTTTTTTCTATGGTTGGTGTACTAGGGTCCCCTAGTATGCCCCAGAACCATTATTTGTCAAGGATACCATTTACAAGGAGGCCTAGGGTAAAAAAGACTTGCAGAAATCAAATGAAAAATGTAATCCTGTGAACTAATTGTTTAGTTTCAAAATTGAACATGTTTGTATGATTCCAAAAACTTTAAAATGGGTATTATAGGTAGTCTAATACATATACAATATATTCTGAACTTATTGTTACTCCTGGATTGTACAAAGTATTAATAAAATCAAAAAGTTGATTGACTGGGATTCAATGGAAGAACATTTTTGTTTTGCGCTTATGTTACAGCCCGTATAAACACAATGGCTATGGTATCTTCCAATTTTTTTCTATGGTTGGTGTACTAGAGTCCCCTAGTATGCCCCAGAACCATTATTTGTCAAGGATACCATTTACAAGGAGGCCTAGGGTAAAAAAGACTTGCAGAAATCAAATGAAAAATGTAATCCTGTGAACTAATTGTTTAGTTTCAAAATTGAACATGTTTGTATGATTCCAAAAACTTTAAAATGGGTATTATAGGTAGTCTAATACATATAAAATATATTCTGGACTAATTGTTACTCCTGGATTGTACAAAGTATTAATAAAATCAAAAAGTTGATTGACTGGGTTTCAAAGCGTCCCTCAGGAAGAAAACTTTTATTTTGCGCTTATGTTATAGCCCGTATTAACACAATGGCTATGATATAATACAAATTTTTTTCTATGGTTGGTGTACTTGGGTCCCGTAGTATGCCCCAGAACCATTATTTGTCTATTATATCATTTGTAAGGAGGTCTGCGGTAAAAAAGACTTAAAGAAATCAAATGAAAAATGTAATCCTGTGAACTAAATGTTTAGTTTCAAAATTGAACATGTTTGTATGATTCCAAAAACTTTAAAATGGGTATTATAGGTAGTCTAATACATATACAATATATTCTGGACTAATTGTTACTCCTGGATTGTACAAAGTATTAATAAAATCAAAAAGTTGATTGACTGGGTTTCAAAGCGTCCCTCAGGAAGAAAACTTTTATTTTGCGCTTATGTTATAGCCCGTATTAACACAATGGCTATGATATAATACAAATTTTTTTCTATGGTTGGTGTACTTGGGTCCCGTAGTATGCCCTAGAACCATTATTTGTCAATTATATCATTTGTAAGGAGGTCTGCGGTAAAAAAGACTTAAAGAAATCAAATGAAAAATGTAATCCTGTGAACTAAATGTTTAGTTTACGTGTGAACTGAATGTTAGCAAACTTTAAAATGGGTATTATAGGTAGTCTAATACATATACAATATATTCTGAACTTATTGTTACTCCTGGATTGTACAAAGTATTAATAAAATCAAAAAGTTGATTGACTGGGATTCAATGGAAGAACATTTTTGTTTTGCGCTTATGTTACAGCCCGTATAAACACAATGGCTATGGTATCTTCCAATTTTTTTCTATGGTTGGTGTACTAGAGTCCCCTAGTATGCCCCAGAACCATTATTTGTCAAGGATACCATTTACAAGGAGGCCTAGGGTAAAAAAGACTTGCAGAAATCAAATGAAAAATGTAGTCTAATACATATAAAATATATTCTGGACTAATTGTTACTCCTGGATTGTACAAAGTATTAATAAAATCAAAAAGTTGATTGACTGGGTTTCAAAGCGTCCCTCAGGAAGAAAACTTTTATTTTGCGCTTATGTTATAGCCCGTATTAACACAATGGCTATGATATAATACAAATTTTTTTCTATGGTTGGTGTACTTGGGTCCCGTAGTATGCCCCAGAACCATTATTTGTCTATTATATCATTTGTAAGGAGGTCTGCGGTAAAAAAGACTTAAAGAAATCAAATGAAAAATGTAATCCTGTGAACTAAATGTTTAGTTTCAAAATTGAACATGTTTGTATGATTCCAAAAACTTTAAAATGGGTATTATAGGTAGTCTAATACATATACAATATATTCTGGACTAATTGTTACTCCTGGATTGTACAAAGTATTAATAAAATCAAAAAGTTGATTGACTGGGTTTCAAAGCGTCCCTCAGGAAGAAAACTTTTATTTTGCGCTTATGTTATAGCCCGTATTAACACAATGGCTATGATATAATACAAATTTTTTTCTATGGTTGGTGTACTTGGGTCCCGTAGTATGCCCTAGAACCATTATTTGTCAATTATATCATTTGTAAGGAGGTCTGCGGTAAAAAAGACTTAAAGAAATCAAATGAAAAATGTAATCCTGTGAACTGAATGTTTAGTTTACGTGTGAACTGAATGTTAGCAAACTTTAAAATGGGTATTATAGGTAGTCTAATACATATACAATATATTCTGAACTTATTGTTACTCCTGGATTGTACAAAGTATTAATAAAATCAAAAAGTTGATTGACTGGGATTCAATGGAAGAACATTTTTGTTTTGCGCTTATGTTACAGCCCGTATAAACACAATGGCTATGGTATCTTCCAATTTTTTTCTATGGTTGGTGTACTAGAGTCCCCTAGTATGCCCCAGAACCATTATTTGTCAAGGATACCATTTACAAGGAGGCCTAGGGTAAAAAAGACTTGCAGAAATCAAATGAAAAATGTAGTCTAATACATATAAAATATATTCTGGACTAATTGTTACTCCTGGATTGTACAAAGTATTAATAAAATCAAAAAGTTGATTGACTGGGTTTCAAAGCGTCCCTCAGGAAGAAAACTTTTATTTTGCGCTTATGTTATAGCCCGTATTAACACAATGGCTATGATATAATACAAATTTTTTTCTATGGTTGGTGTACTTGGGTCCCGTAGTATGCCCCAGAACCATTATTTGTCTATTATATCATTTGTAAGGAGGTCTGCGGTAAAAAAGACTTAAAGAAATCAAATGAAAAATGTAATCCTGTGAACTAAATGTTTAGTTTCAAAATTGAACATGTTTGTATGATTCCAAAAACTTTAAAATGGGTATTATAGGTAGTCTAATACATATACAATATATTCTGAACTAATTGTTACTCCTGGATTGTACAAAGTATTAATAAAATCAAAAAGTTGATTGACTGGAATTCAATGCCGCCCTCAGGAAGAACATTTTTATTTTGCGCTTATGTTATAGCCCGTATTAACACAATGGCTATGGTATCTTCCAATTTTTTTCTATGGTTGGTGTACTAGGGTCCCCTAGTATGCCCCAGAACCATTATTTGTCAAGGATACCATTTACAAGGAGGCCTAGGGTAAAAAAGACTTGCAGAAATCAAATGAAAAATGTAATCCTGTGAACTAATTGTTTAGTTTCAAAATTGAACATGTTTGTATGATTCCAAAAACTTTAAAATGGGTATTATAGGTAGTCTAATACATATACAATATATTCTGAACTTATTGTTACTCCTGGATTGTACAAAGTATTAATAAAATCAAAAAGTTGATTGACTGGGATTCAATGGAAGAACATTTTTGTTTTGCGCTTATGTTACAGCCCGTATAAACACAATGGCTATGGTATCTTCCAATTTTTTTCTATGGTTGGTGTACTAGAGTCCCCTAGTATGCCCCAGAACCATTATTTGTCAAGGATACCATTTACAAGGAGGCCTAGGGTAAAAAAGACTTGCAGAAATCAAATGAAAAATGTAATCCTGTGAACTAATTGTTTAGTTTCAAAATTGAACATGTTTGTATGATTCCAAAAACTTTAAAATGGGTATTATAGGTAGTCTAATACATATAAAATATATTCTGGACTAATTGTTACTCCTGGATTGTACAAAGTATTAATAAAATCAAAAAGTTGATTGACTGGGTTTCAAAGCGTCCCTCAGGAAGAAAACTTTTATTTTGCGCTTATGTTATAGCCCGTATTAACACAATGGCTATGATATAATACAAATTTTTTTCTATGGTTGGTGTACTTGGGTCCCGTAGTATGCCCCAGAACCATTATTTGTCTATTATATCATTTGTAAGGAGGTCTGCGGTAAAAAAGACTTAAAGAAATCAAATGAAAAATGTAATCCTGTGAACTAAATGTTTAGTTTCAAAATTGAACATGTTTGTATGATTCCAAAAACTTTAAAATGGGTATTATAGGTAGTCTAATACATATACAATATATTCTGGACTAATTGTTACTCCTGGATTGTACAAAGTATTAATAAAATCAAAAAGTTGATTGACTGGGTTTCAAAGCGTCCCTCAGGAAGAAAACTTTTATTTTGCGCTTATGTTATAGCCCGTATTAACACAATGGCTATGATATAATACAAATTTTTTTCTATGGTTGGTGTACTTGGGTCCCGTAGTATGCCCTAGAACCATTATTTGTCAATTATATCATTTGTAAGGAGGTCTGCGGTAAAAAAGACTTAAAGAAATCAAATGAAAAATGTAATCCTGTGAACTGAATGTTTAGTTTCAAAATTGAACATGTTTGTATGATTCCAAAAACTTTAAAATGGGTATTATAGGTAGTCTAATACATATACAATATATTCTGAACTAATTGTTACTCCTGGATTGTACAAAGTATTAATAAAATCAAAAAGTTGATTGACTGGAATTCAATGCCGCCCTCAGGAAGAACATTTTTATTTTGCGCTTATGTTATAGCCCGTATTAACACAATGGCTATGGTATCTTCCAATTTTTTTCTATGGTTGGTGTACTAGAGTCCCCTAGTATGCCCCAGAACCATTATTTGTCAAGGATACCATTTACAAGGAGGCCTAGGGTAAAAAAGACTTGCAGAAATCAAATGAAAAATGTAATCCTGTGAACTAATTGTTTAGTTTCAAAATTGAACATGTTTGTATGATTCCAAAAACTTTAAAATGGGTATTATAGGTAGTCTAATACATATACAATATATTCTGAACTAATTGTTACTCCTGGATTGTACAAAGTATTAATAAAATCAAAAAGTTGATTGACTGGAATTCAATGCCGCCCTCAGGAAGAACATTTTTATTTTGCGCTTATGTTATAGCCCGTATTAACACAATGGCTATGGTATCTTCCAATTTTTTCTATGGTTGGTGTACTAGGGTCCCCTAGTATGCCCCAGAACCATTATTTGTCAAGGATACCATTTACAAGGAGGCCTAGGGTAAAAAAGACTTGCAGAAATCAAATGAAAAATGTAATCCTGTGAACTAATTGTTTAGTTTCAAAATTGAACATGTTTGTATGATTCCAAAAACTTTAAAATGGGTATTATAGGTAGTCTAATACATATACAATATATTCTGGACTAATTGTTACTCCTGGATTGTACAAAGTATTAATAAAATCAAAAAGTTGATTGACACAATGGCTATGATATAATACAAATTTTTTTCTATGGTTGGTGTACTTGGGTCCCGTAGTATGCCCTAGAACCATTATTTGTCAATTATATCATTTGTAAGGAGGTCTGCGGTAAAAAAGACTTAAAGAAATCAAATGAAAAATGTAATCCTGTGAACTAAATGTTTAGTTTCAAAATTGAACATGTTTGTATGATTCCAAAAACTTTAAATGGGTATTGTAGGTAGTCTGATACATATACAATATATTCTGGACTAATTGTTACTCCTGGATTGTACAAAGTATTAATAAAATCAAAAAGTTGATTGACTGGGTTTCAAAGCGTCCCTCAGGAAGAAAACTTCTATTTTGCGCTTATGTTATAGCCCGTATTAACACAATGGCTATGATATAATACAAATTTTTTTCTATGGTTGGTGTACTTGGGTCCCGTAGTATGCCCCAGAACCATTATTTGTCAATTATATCATTTGTAAGGAGGTCTGCGGTAAAAAAGACTTAAAGAAATCAAATGAAAAATGTAATCCTGTGAACTAAATGTTTAGTTTCAAAATTGAACATGTTTGTATGATTCCAAAAACTTTAAAATGGGTATTATAGGTAGTCTAATACATATACAATATATTCTGAACTTATTGTTACTCCTGGATTGTACAAAGTATTAATAAAATCAAAAAGTTGATTGACTGGGATTCAATGGAAGAACATTTTTGTTTTGCGCTTATGTTACAGCCCGTATAAACACAATGGCTATGGTATCTTCCAATTTTTTTCTATGGTTGGTGTACTAGAGTCCCCTAGTATGCCCCAGAACCATTATTTGTCAAGGATACCATTTACAAGGAGGCCTAGGGTAAAAAAGACTTGCAGAAATCAAATGAAAAATGTAATCCTGTGAACTAATTGTTTAGTTTCAAAATTGAACATGTTTGTATGATTCCAAAAACTTTAAAATGGGTATTATAGGTAGTCTTATACATATACAATATATTCTGGACTAATTGTTACTCCTGGATTGTACAAAGTATTAATAAAATCAAAAAGTTGATTGACTGGGTTTCAAAGCGTCCCTCAGGAAGAAAACTTTTATTTTGCGCTTATGTTATAGCCCGTATTAACACAATGGCTATGATATAATACAAATTTTTTTCTATGGTTGGTGTACTTGGGTCCCGTAGTATGCCCTAGAACCATTATTTGTCAATTATATCATTTGTAAGGAGGTCTGCGGTAAAAAAGACTTAAAGAAATCAAATGAAAAATGTAATCCTGTGAACTAAATGTTTAGTTTCAAAATTGAACATGTTTGTATGATTCCAAAAACTTTAAATGGGTATTGTAGGTAGTCTAATACATATACAATATATTCTGGACTAATTGTTACTCCTGGATTGTACAAAGTATTAATAAAATCAAAAAGTTGATTGACTGGGTTTCAAAGCGTCCCTCAGGAAGAAAACTTCTATTTTGCGCTTATGTTATAGCCCGTATTAACACAATGGCTATGATATAATACAAATTTTTTTCTATGGTTGGTGTACTTGGGTCCCGTAGTATGCCCCAGAACCATTATTTGTCAATTATATCATTTGTAAGGAGGTCTGCGGTAAAAAAGACTTAAAGAAATCAAATGAAAAATGTAATCCTGTGAACTAAATGTTTAGTTTCAAAATTGAACATGTTTGTATGATTCCAAAAACTTTAAAATGGGTATTATAGGTAGTCTAATACATATACAATATATTCTGAATTTATTGTTACTCCTGGATTGTACAAAGTATTAATAAAATCAAAAAGTTGATTGACTGGGATTCAATGGAAGAACATTTTTGTTTTGCGCTTATGTTATAGCCCGTATAAACACAATGGCTATGGTATCTTCCAATTTTTTTCTATGGTTGGTGTACTAGAGTCCCCTAGTATGCCCCAGAACCATTATTTGTCAAGGATACCATTTACAAGGAGGCCTAGGGTAAAAAAGACTTGCAGAAATCAAATGAAAAATGTAATCCTGTGAACTAATTGTTTAGTTTCAAAATTGAACATGTTTGTATGATTCCAAAAACTTTAAAATGGGTATTATAGGTAGTCTAATACATATAAAATATATTCTGGACTAATTGTTACTCCTGGATTGTACAAAGTATTAATAAAATCAAAAAGTTGATTGACTGGGTTTCAAAGCGTCCCTCAGGAAGAAAACTTTTATTTTGCGCTTATGTTATAGCCCGTATTAACACAATGGCTATGATATAATACAAATTTTTTTCTATGGTTGGTGTACTTGGGTCCCGTAGTATGCCCTAGAACCATTATTTGTCAATTATATCATTTGTAAGGAGGTCTGCGGTAAAAAAGACTTAAAGAAATCAAATGAAAAATGTAATCCTGTGAACTAAATGTTTAGTTTCAAAATTGAACATGTTTGTATGATTCCAAAAACTTTAAAATGGGTATTGTAGGTAGTCTAATACATATACAATATATTCTGGACTAATTGTTACTCCTGGATTGTACAAAGTATTAATAAAATCAAAAAGTTGATTGACTGGGTTTCAAAGCGTCCCTCAGGAAGAAAACTTCTATTTTGCGCTTATGTTATAGCCCGTATTAACACAATGGCTATGATATAATACAAATTTTTTTCTATGGTTGGTGTACTTGGGTCCCGTAGTATGCCCCGGAACCATTATTTGTCAATTATATCATTTGTAAGGAGGTCTGCGGTAAAAAAGACTTAAAGAAATCAAATGAAAAATGTAATCCTGTGAACTAAATGTTTAGTTTCAAAATTGAACATGTTTGTATGATTCCAAAAACTTTAAAATGGGTATTATAGGTAGTCTAATACATATACAATATATTCTGAACTAATTGTTACTCCTGGATTGTACAAAGTATTAATAAAATCAAAAAGTTGATTGACTGGGTTTCAAAGCGTCCCTCAGAAAGAAAACTTTTATTTTGCGCTTATGTTATAGCCCGTATTAACACAATGGCTATGATATAATACAAATTTTTTTCTATGGTTGGTGTACTTGGGTCCCGTAGTATGCCCTAGAACCATTATTTGTCAATTATATCATTTGTAAGGAGGTCTGCGGTAAAAAATACTTAAAGAAATCAAATGAAAAATGTAATCCTGTGAACTAAATGTTTAGTTTCAAAATTGAACATGTTTGTATGATTCCAAAAACTTTAAAATGGGTATTATAGGTAGTCTAATACATATACAATATATTCTGAACTTATTGTTACTCCTGGATTGTACAAAGTATTAATAAAATCAAAAAGTTGATTGACTGGGATTCAATGGAAGAACATTTTTGTTTTGCGCTTATGTTATAGCCCGTATAAACACAATGGCTATGGTATCTTCCAATTTTTTTCTATGGTTGGTGTACTAGAGTCCCCTAGTATGCCCCAGAACCATTATTTGTCAAGGATACCATTTACAAGGAGGCCTAGGGTAAAAAAGACTTGCAGAAATCAAATGAAAAATGTAATCCTGTGAACTAATTGTTTAGTTTCAAAATTGAACATGTTTGTATGATTCCAAAAACTTTAAAATGGGTATTATAGGTAGTCTAATACATATACAATATATTCTGGACTAATTGTTACTCCTGGATTGTACAAAGTATTAATAAAATCAAAAAGTTGATTGACTGGGTTTCAAAGCGTCCCTCAGGAAGAAATCTTTTATTTTGCGCTTATGTTATAGCCCGTATTAACACAATGGCTATGATATAATACAAATTTTTTTCTATGGTTGGTGTACTTGGGTCCCGTAGTATGCCCTAGAACCATTATTTGTCAATTATATCATTTGTAAGGAGGTCTGCGGTAAAAAAGACTTAAAGAAATCAAATGAAAAATGTAATCCTGTGAACTAAATGTTTAGTTTCAAAATTGAACATGTTTGTATGATTCCAAAAACTTTAAAATGGGTATTGTAGGTAGTCTAATACATATACAATATATTCTGGACTAATTGTTACTCCTGGATTGTACAAAGTATTAATAAAATCAAAAAGTTGATTGACTGGGTTTCAAAGCGTCCCTCAGGAAGAAAACTTCTATTTTGCGCTTATGTTATAGCCCGTATTAACACAATGGCTATGATATAATACAAATTTTTTTCTATGGTTGGTGTACTTGGGTCCCGTAGTATGCCCCAGAACCATTATTTGTCAATTATATCATTTGTAAGGAGGTCTGCGGTAAAAAAGACTTAAAGAAATCAAATGAAAAATGTAATCCTGTGAACTAAATGTTTAGTTTCAAAATTGAACATGTTTGTATGATTCCAAAAACTTTAAAATGGGTATTATAGGTAGTCTAATACATATACAATATATTCTGGACTAATTGTTACTCCTGGATTGTACAAAGTATTAATAAAATCAAAAAGTTGATTGACTGGGTTTCAAAGCGTCCCTCAGGAAGAAAACTTCTATTTTGCGCTTATGTTATAGCCCGTATTAACACAATGGCTATGATATAATACAAATTTTTTTCTATGGTTGGTGTACTTGGGTCCCGTAGTATGCCCCAGAACCATTATTTGTCAATTATATCATTTGTAAGGAGGTCTGCGGTAAAAAAGACTTAAAGAAATCAAATGAAAAATGTAATCCTGTGAACTAAATGTTTAGTTTCAAAATTGAACATGTTTGTATGATTCCAAAAACTTTAAAATGGGTATTATAGGTAGTCTAATACATATACAATATATTCTGAACTAATTGTTACTCCTGGATTGTACAAAGTATTAATAAAATCAAAAAGTTGATTGACTGGGATTCAATGCCGCCCTCAGGAAGAACATTTCTATTTTGCGCTTATGTTACAGCCCGTATAAACACAATGGCTATGGTATCTTCCAATTTTTTTCTATGGTTGGTGTACTAGAGTCCCCTAGTATGCCCCAGAACCATTATTTGTCAAGGATACCATTTACAAGGAGGCCTATGGTAAAAAAGACTTGCAGAAATCAAATGAAAAATGTAATCCTGTGAACTAATTGTTTAGTTTCAAAATTGAACATGTTTGTATGATTCCAAAAACTTTAAAATGGGTATTATAGGTAGTCTAATACATATACAATATATTCTGGACTAATTGTTACTCCTGGATTGTACAAAGTATTAATAAAATCAAAAAGTTGATTGACTGGGTTTCAAAGCGTCCCTCAGGAAGAAAACTTTTATTTTGCGCTTATGTTATAGCCCGTATTAACACAATGGCTATGATATAATACAAATTTTTTTCTATGGTTGGTGTACTTGGGTCCCGTAGTATGCCCCAGAACCATTATTTGTCAATTATATCATTTGTAAGGAGGTCTGCGGTAAAAAAGACTTAAAGAAATCAAATGAAAAATGTAATCCTGTGAACTAAATGTTTAGTTTCAAAATTGAACATGTTTGTATGATTCCAAAAACTTTAAAATGGGTATTATAGGTAGTCTAATACATTTTTTTCGCTTATGTTATAGCCCGTATTAACACAATGGCTATGATATAATACAAAATTTTTTCTATGGTTGGTGTACTTGGGTCCCGTAGTATGCCCCAGAACCATTATTTGTCAATTATATCATTTGTAAGGAGGTCTGCGGTAAAAAAGACTTAAAGAAATCAAATGAAAAATGTAATCCTGTGAACTAAATGTTTAGTTTCAAAATTGAACATGTTTGTATGATTCCAAAAACTTTAAAATGGGTATTATAGGTAGTCTAATACATATACAATATATTCTGAACAAATTGTTACTCCTGGATTGTACAAAGTATTAATAAAATCAAAAAGTTGATTGACTGGGATTCAATGGAAGAACATTTTTATTTTGCGCTTATGTTACAGCCCGTATAAACACAATGGCTATGGTATCTTCCAATTTTTTTCTATGGTTGGTGTACTTGGGTCCCGTAGTATGCCCAAGAACCATTATTTGTCAATTATATCATTTGTAAGGAGGTCTGCGGTAAAAAAGACTTAAAGAAATCAAATGAAAAATGTAATCCTGTGAACTAAATGTTTAGTTTCAAAATTGAACATGTTTGTATGATTCCAAAAACTTTAAAATGGGTATTATAGGTAATCTAATACATATACAATATATTCTGGACTAATTGTTACTCCTGGATTGTACAAAGTATTAATAAAATCAAAAAGTTGATTGACTGGGTTTCAAAGCGTCCCTCAGGAAGAAAACTTTTATTTTGCGCTTATGTTATAGCCCGTATTACCACAATGGCTATGATATAATACAAATTTTTTTCTATGGTTGGTGTACTTGGGTCCCGTAGTATGCCCCAGAACCATTATTTGTCAATTATATCACTTGTAAGGAGGTCTGCGGTAAAAAAGACTTAAAGAAATCAAATGAAAAATGTAATCCTGTGAACTAAATGTTTAGTTTCAAAATTGAACATGTTTGTATGATTCCAAAAACTTTAAAATGGGTATTATAGGTAGTCTAATACATATACAATATATTCTGAACTAATTGTTACTCCTGGATTGTACAAAGTATTAATAAAATCAAAAAGTTGATTGATTGGGATTCAATGCCGCCCTCAGGAAGAACATTTCTTTTTTGCGCTTATGTTACAACCCATAAAACACAATTGCTATGGTATCTTTCAATTTTTTTCTATGGTTGGTGTACTAGAGTCCCCTAGTATGCCCCAGAACCATTATTTGTCAAGGATACCATTTACAAGGAGGCCTATGGTAAAAAAGACTTGCAGAAATCAAATGAAAAATGTAATCCTGTGAACTAATTGTTTAGTTTCAAAATTGAACATGTTTGTATGATTCCAAAAACTTTAAAATGGGTATTATAGGTAGTCTAATACATATACAATATATTCTGGACTAATTGTTACTCCTGGATTGTACAAAGTATTAATAAAATCAAAAAGTTGATTGACTGGGTTTCAAAGCGTCCCTCAGGAAGAAAACTTTTATTTTGCGCTTATGTTATAGCCCGTATTAACACAATGGCTATGATATAATACAAATTTTTTTCTATGGTTGGTGTACTTGGGTCCCGTAGTATGCCCCAGAACCATTATTTGTCAATTATATCATTTGTAAGGAGGTCTGCGGTAAAAAAGACTTAAAGAAATCAAATGAAAAATGTAATCCTGTGAACTAAATGTTTAGTTTCAAAATTGAACATGTTTGTATGATTCCAAAAACTTTAAAATGGGTATTATAGGTAGTCTAATACATATACAATATTTTCTGAACTAATTGTTACTCCTGGATTGTACAAAGTATTAATAAAATCAAAAAGTTGATTGACTGGGATTCAATGGAAGAACATTTTTATTTTGCGCTTATGTTACAGCCCGTATAAACACAATGGCTATGGTATCTTCCAATTTTTTTCTATGGTTGGTGTACTAGGGTCCCCTAGTATGCCCCAGAACCATTATTTGTCAAGGATACCATTTACAAGGAGGCCTAGGGTAAAAAAGACTTGCAGAAATCAAATGAAAAATGTAATCCTGTGAACTAATTGTTTAGTTTCAAAATTGAACATGTTTGTATGATTCCAAAAACTTTAAAATGGGTATTATAGGTAGTCTAATACATATACAATATATTCTGGACTAATTGTTACTCCTGGATTGTACAAAGTATTAATAAAATCAAAAAGTTGATTGACTGGGTTTCAAAGCGTCCCTCAGGAAGAAAACTTTTATTTTGCGCTTATGTTATTGCCCGTATTAACACAATGGCTATGATATAATACAAATTTTTTTCTATGGTTGGTGTACTTGGGTCCCGTAGTATGCCCCAGAACCATTATTTGTCAATTATATCATTTGTAAGGAGGTCTGCGGTAAAAAAGACTTAAAGAAATCAAATGAAAAATGTAATCCTGTGAACTAAATATTTAGTTTCAAAATTGAACATGTTTGTATGATTCCAAAAACTTTAAAATGGGTATTATAGGTAGTCTAATACATATACAATATATTCTGGACTAATTGTTACTCCTGGATTGTACAAAGTATTAATAAAATCAAAAAGTTGATTGACTGGGTTTCAAAGCGTCCCTCAGGAAGAAAACTTTTATTTTGCGCTTATGTTATAGCCCGTATTAACACAATGGCTATGATATAATACAAATTTTTTTCTATGGTTGGTGTACTTGGGTCCCGTAGTATGCCCCAGAACCATTATTTGTCAATTATATCATTTGTAAGGAGGTCTGCGGTAAAAAAGACTTAAAGAAATCAAATGAACATCACCCCAAAGATCATCAACTCGTAGAATTTGTCAAAAAAAATTTTGTTTCCATTAACTCGACTTTGCGGGTTTACCACGAGCTTTTGAGGAACAAGCACAATGAAATTCTTCTTGAAATAGCTTCAGGGGTTCGTCAGCATACACCAAAGCTAAAAAATTTACCAAGCAAAATAGATTTCCAGAGTTACATCACCCCGAAGATCATCAACTCGTAGAATTTGTTTAAAAAATTTTTGTTTCCATTAACTCGACTTTGCGGCTTTACCACGAGCTTTTGAGGAACAAGTACAATGAAATTCTTCTTAAAATAGCTTCAGGGGTTCGTCAGCATACACCCAAGCTAAAAAATCCAGCAAGCAAAATCGATTTCCAGAGTTACATCACCCCGAAGATCATCAACTCGTAGAATTTGTCAAAAAAATTTTTGTTTCCACTACCTCGAATTTGCGGCTTTACCACGAGCTTTTGAGGAACAAGCACAATGAAATTCTTCTTGAAATAGCTTCAGGGGTTCGTCAGCATACACCCAAGCTAAAAAAAATCCAACAAGCAAAATAGATTTCCAGAGTTACATCACCCCGAAGATCATCAACTCGTAGAATTTATGAAAAATTTTTTTGTTTCCATTACCTCGAATTTGCGGCTTTACCACGAGCTTTTGAGGAACAAGCACAATAAAATTCTTCTTGAAATAGCTTCAGGGGTTCGTCAGCATACACCCAAGCTAAAAAAATCCAACAAGCAAAATAGATTTCTAGAGTTACATCACCCCGAAGATCATCAACTCGTAGAATTTGTCAAAAAAATTTTTGTTTCCATTACCTCGACTTTGCGGCTTTACCACGAGCTTTTGAGGAACAAGCACAATGAAATTCTTCTTTAAATAGCTTCAGGGGTTCGTCAGCATACACCCAAGCTAAAAAATCCAACAAGCAAAATAGGTTTCCAGAGTTACATCACCTCGAAGATCATCAACTCGTAGAATTTGTCAAAAAAAATTTTGTTTCCATTACCTCGACTTTGCGGCTTTACTACGAGCTTTTGAGGAACAAGCACAATGAAATTCTTCTTGAAATAGCTTCAGGGGTTCGTCAGCATACACCCAAGCTAAAAAAATCCAACAAGCAAAATAGATTTCCAGAGTTACATCACCCTGAAGATCATCAACTTGTAGAATTTGTGAAAAAATTTTTTGTTTCCATTACCTTGACTTTGCGGCTTTACCACGAGCTTTTGAGGAACAAGCACAATGAAATTCTTCTTGAAATAGCTTCAGGGGTTCGTCAGCATACACCCAAGCTAAAAAATCCAACAAGCAAAATAGGTTTCCAGAGTTACATCACCCCGAAGATCATCAACTCGTAGAATTTGTCAAAAAAATTTTTGTTTCCATTAACTCGACTTTGCGGCTTTACCACGAGCTTTTGAGGAACAAGTACAATGAAATTCTTCTTAAAATAGCTTCAGGGGTTCGTCAGCATACACCCAAGCTAAAAAATCCAGCAAGCAAAATCGATTTCCAGAGTTACATCACCCCGAAGATCATCAACTCGTAGAATTTGTTAAAAAATTTTTTGTTTCCATTAACTCGACTTTGCGGCTTTACCACGAGCTTTTGAGGAACAAGTACAATGAAATTCTTCTTAAAATAGCTTCAGGGGTTCGTCAGCATACACCCAAGCTAAAAAATCCAGCAAGCAAAATCGATTTCCAGAGTTACATCACCCCGAAGATCATCAACTCGTAGAATTTGTCAAAAAAAATTTTGTTTCCATTAACTCGACTTTGCGGGTTTACCACGAGTTTTTTGAGGAACAAGCACAATGAAATTCTTCTTGAAATAGCTTCAGGGGTTCGTCAGCATACACCCAAACTAAAAAAATCCGACAAGCAAAATAGATTTCCAGAGTTACATCACCCCGAAGATCATCAACTCGTAGAATTTGTCAAAAAAAATTTTGTTTCCATTACCTCGACTTTGCGGCTTTACTACGAGCTTTTGAGGAACAAGCACAATGAAATTCTTCTTGAAATAGCTTCAGGGGTTCGTCAGCATACACCCAAGCTAAAAAAATCCAACAAGCAAAATAGATTTCCAGAAATACATCACCCTGAAGATCATCAACGTGTAGAATTTGTGAAAAAATTTTTTGTTTCCATTACCTTGACTTTGTGGCTTTACCACGAGCTTTTGAGGAACAAGCACAATGAAATTCTTCTTGAAATAGCTTCAGGGGTTCGTCAGCATACACCCAAGCTAAAAAAATCCAACAAGCAAAATAGATTTCCAGAGTTACATCACCCCAAAGATTATCAACTCGTAGAATTTGTCAAAAAAATTTTGTTTCCATTAACTCGACTTTGCGGCTTTACCACGAGCTTTTGAGGAACAAGCACAATGAAATTCTTCTTGAAATAGCTTCAGGGGTTCGTCAGCATACACCCAAGCTAAAAAATCCAACAAGCAAAATAGGTTTCCAGAGTTACATCACCCCGAAGATCATCAACTCGTAGAATTTGTTAAAAAATTTTTGTTTCCATTAACTCGACTTTGCGGCTTTACCACGAGCTTTTGAGGAACAAGTACAATGAAATTCTTCTTAAAATAGCTTCAGGGGTTCGTCAGCATACACCCAAGCTAAAAAATCCAGCAAGCAAAATCGATTTCCAGAGTTACATCACCCCGAAGATCATCAACTCGTAGAATTTGTCAAAAAAATTTTTGTTTCCATTACCTCGAATTTGCGGCTTTACCACGAGCTTTTGAGGAACAAGCACAATGAAATTCTTCTTGAAATAGCTTCAGGGGTTCGTCAGCATACACCCAAGCTAAAAAAATCCAACAAGCAAAATAGATTTTTAGAGTTACATCACCCCGAAGATCATCAACTCGTAGAATTTATGAAAAATTTTTTTGTTTCCATTACCTCGAATTTGCGGCTTTACCACGAGGTTTTTTGGAACAAGCACAATAAAATTCTTCTTGAAATAGCTTCAGGGGTTCGTCAGCATACACCCAAGCTAAAAAAATCCAACAAGCAAAATAGATTTCTAGAGTTACATCACCCCGAAGATCATCAACTCGTAGAATTTGTCAAAAAAACTTTTGTTTCCATTAACTCGACTTTGCGGGTTTACCACGAGTTTTTGAGGAACAAGCACAATGAAATTCTTCTTGAAATAGCTTCAGGGGTTCGTCAGCATACACCCAAGCTAAAAAAAATCCGACAAGCAAAATAGATTTCCAGAGTTACATCACCCCGAAGATCATCAACTCGTAGAATTTGTCAAAAAAGTTTTTGTTTCCATTACCTCGACTTTGCGGCTTTACCACGAGCTTTTGAGGAACAAGCACAATGAAATTCTTCTTGAAATAGCTTCAGGGGTTCGTCAGCATACACCCAAGCTAAAAAATCCAACAAGCAAAATAGGTTTCCAGAGTTACATCACCCCGAAGATCATCAACTCGTAGAATTTGTCAAAAAAAATTTTGTTTCCATTACCTCGACTTTGCGGCTTTACTACGAGCTTTTGAGGAACAAGCACAATGAAATTCTTCTTGAAATAGCTTCAGGGGTTCGTCAGCATACACCCAAGCTAAAAAAATCCAACAAGCAAAATAGATTTCCAGAGTTACATCACCCTGAAGATCATCAACTTGTAGAATTTGTGAAAAAATTTTTTGTTTCCATTACCTTGACTTTGTGGCTTTACCACGAGCTTTTGAGGAACAAGCACAATGAAATTCTTCTTGAAATAGCTTCAGGGGTTCGTCAGCATACACCCAAGCTAAAAAAATCCAACAAGCAAAATAGATTTCCAGAGTTACATCACCCCAAAGATCATCAACTCGTAGAATTTGTCAAAAAAAATTTGTTTTCCATTAACTCGACTTTGCGGCTTTACCACGAGCTTTTGAGGAACAAGCACAATGAAATTCTTCTTGAAATAGCTTCAGAAGTTCGTCAGCATACACCCAAGCTAAAAAAATCCAACAAGCAAAATAGATTTCCAGAGTTACATCACCCCGAAGATCATCAACTCGTAGAATTTATGAAAAATTTTTTTGTTTCCATTACCTCGAATTTGCGGCTTTACCACGAGCTTTTGAGGAACAAGCACAATAAAATTCTTCTTGAAATAGCTTCAGGGGTTCGTCAGCATACACCCAAGCTAAAAAATCCAACAAGCAAAATAGGTTTTCCAGAGTTACATCACCCCGAAGATCATCAAATCGTAGAATTTGTCAAAAAAAATTTTGTTTCCATTAACTCGACTTTGCGGCTTTACTACGAGCTTTTGAGGAACAAGCACAATGAAATTCTTCTTGAAATAGCTTCAGGGGTTCGTCAGCATACACCCAAGCTAAAAAAATCCATCAAGCAAAATAGATTTACAGAGTTACATCACCCTGAAGATCATCAACTTGTAGAATTTGTGAAAAATTTTTTTGTTTCCATTACCTCGACTTTGTGGATTTACCACGAGCTTTTGAGGAACAAGCACAATGAAATTCTTCTTCAAATAGCTTCAGGGGTTCGTCAGCATACACCCAAGCTAAAAAAATCCAACAAGCAAAATAGATTTCCAGAGTTACATCACCCCAAAGATCATCAACTCGTAGAATTTGTAAAAAAAAATTTTTTTTCCATTAACTCGACTTTGCGGCTTTACCACGAGCTTTTGAGGAACAAGCACAATGAAATTCTTCTTCAAATAGCTTCAGGGGTTCGTCAGCATACACCCAAGCTAAAAAAATCCAACAAGCAAAATAGATTTCCAGAGTTACATCACCCCAAAGATCATCAACTCGTAGAATTTGTCAAAAAAAATTTTTTTTCCATTAACTCGACTTTGCGGCTTTACCACGAGCTTTTGAGGAACAAGCACAATGAAATTCTTCTTGAAATAGCTTCAGAAGTTCGTCAGCATACACCCAAGCTAAAAAAATCCAACAAGCAAAATAGATTTCCAGAGTTACATCACCCCGAAGATCATCAACTCGTAGAATTTATGAAAAATTTTTTTGTTTCCATTACCTCGAATTTGCGGCTTTACCACGAGCTTTTGAGGAACAAGCACAATAAAATTCTTCTTGAAATAGCTTCAGGGGTTCGTCAGCATACACCCAAGCTAAAAAAATCCAACAAGCAAAATAGATTTCTAGAGTTACATCACCCCAAAGATCATCAACTCGTAGAATTTGTCAAAAAAAATTTTGTTTCCATTAACTCGACTTTGCGGGTTTACCACGAGTTTTTGAGGAACAAGCACAATGAAATTCTTCTTGAAATAGCTTCAGGGGTTCGTCAGCATACACCCAAGCTAAAAAATCCAACAAGCAAAATAGATTTCCAGAGTTACATCACCCCGAAGACCATCAACTCGTAGAATTTGTCAAAAAAATTTTTGTTTCCATTACCTCGACTTTGCGGCTTTACCACGAGCTTTTGAGGAACAAGCACAATGAAATTCTTCTTGAAATAGCTTCAGGGGTTTGTCAGCATACACCCAAGCTAAAAAATCCAACAAGCAAAATAGGTTTCCAGAGTTACATCACCCCGAAGATCATCAACTCGTAGAATTTGTCAAAAAAAATTTTGTTTCCATTAACTCGACTTTGCGGCTTTACTACGAGCTTTTGAGGAACAAGCACAATGAAATTCTTCTTGAAATAGCTTCAGGGGTTCGTCAGCATACACCCAAGCTAAAAAAATCCAACAAGCAAAATAGATTTCCAGAGTTACATCACCCTGAAGATCATCAACTTGTAGAATTTGTGAAAAATTTTTTTGTTTCTATTACCTCGACTTTGTGGCTTTACCACGAGCTTTTGAGGAACAAGCACAATGAAATTCTTCTTGAAATAGCTTCAGGGGTTCGTCAGCATACACCCAAGCTAGAAAAATCCAACAAGCAAAATAGATTTCCAGAGTTACATCACCCCAAAGATCATCAACTCGTAGAATTTGTCAAAAAAATTTTTGTTTCCATTACCTCGACTTTGCGGCTTTACCACGAGCTTTTGAGGAACAAGCACAATGAAATTCTTCTTCAAATAGCTTCAGGGGTTCGTCAGCATACACCCAAGCTAAAAAAAATCCAACAAGCAAAATAGATTTTCCAGAGTTACATCACCCCAAAGATCATCAACTCGTAGAATTTGTCAAAAAAATTTTTTTTTCCATTAACTCGACTTTGCGGCTTTACCACGAGCTTTTGAGGAACAAGCACAATGAAATTCTTCTTCAAATAGCTTCAGGGTTCGTCAGCATACACCCAAGCTAAAAAATCCAACAAGCAAAATAGATTTCCAGAGTTACATCACCCCAAAGATCATCAACTCGTAGAATTGTCAAAAAAAATTTTTTTTCCATTAACTCGACTTTGCGGCTTTACCACGAGCTTTTGAGGAACAAGCACAATGAAATTCTTTCTTGAAATAGCTCAGAAGTTCGTCAGCATACACCCAAGCTAAAAAATCCAACAAGCAAAATAGATTTCCAGAGTTACATCACCCCGAAGATCATCAACTCGTAGAATTTATGAAAAATTTTTTTGTTTCCCATTACCTCGAAATTTGCGGCTTTACCACGAGCTTTTGAGGAACAAGCACAATAAAATTCTTCTTGAAATAGCTTCAGGGGTTCGTCAGCATACACCCAAGCTAAAAAAATCCAACAAGCAAAATAGATTTCCAGAGTTACATCACCCCGAAGATCATCAACTCGTAGAATTTGTCAAAAAAATTTTTGTTTCCATTAACTCGACTTTGCGGCTTTACCACGAGCTTTTGAGGAACAAGCACAATGAAATTCTTCTTGAAATAGCTTCAGGGGTTCGTCAGCATACACCCAAGCTAAAAAAATCCAACAAGCAAAATAGATTTCCAGAGTTACATCACCCCGAAGATCATCAACTCGTAGAATTTGTCAAAAAAATTTTTGTTTCCATTACTCGACTTTGCGGCTTTACCACGAGCTTTTGAGGAACAAGCACAATGAAATTCTTCTTGAAATAGCTTCAGGGGTTCGTCAGCATACACCCAAGCTAAAAAATCCAACAAGCAAAATAGATTTCCAGAGTTACATCACCCCGAAGATCATCAACTCGTAGAATTTGTCAAAAAAAATTTTGTTTCCATTAACTCGACTTTGCGGCTTTACCACGAGCTTTTGAGGAACAAGCACAATGAAATTCTTCTTGAAATAGCTTCAGGGGTTCGTCAGCATACACCCAAGCTAAAAAAATCCAACAAGCAAAATAGATTTCCAGAGTTACATCACCCCGAAGATCATCAACTCGTAGAATTTGTGAAAAATTTTTTGTTTCCATTACTCGACTTTGCGGCTTTACCACGAGCTTTTGAGGAACAAGCACAATGAAATTCTTCTTGAAATAGCTTCAGGGGTTCGTCAGCATACACCCAAGCTAAAAAATCCAACAAGCAAAATAGATTTCCAGAGTTACA
The DNA here is from genome assembly GCA_030770115.1 of Daphnia galeata. Taxonomy (NCBI): domain Eukaryota; kingdom Metazoa; phylum Arthropoda; class Branchiopoda; order Diplostraca; family Daphniidae; genus Daphnia; species Daphnia galeata. The sequence goes on from CM061119.1 coordinate 139,614, forward strand.
TCACCCCGAAGATCATCAACTCGTAGAATTTGTCAAAAAAAATTTTTGTTTCCATTACCTCGACTTTGCGGCTTTACCACGAGCTTTTGAGGAACAAGCACAATGAAATTCTTCTTGAAATAGCTTCAGGGGTTCGTCAGCATACACCCAAGCTAAAAAATCCAACAAGCAAAATAGATTTCCAGAGTTACATCACCCCGAAGATCATCAACTCGTAGAATTTGTCAAAAAAATTTTTGTTTCCATTAACTCGACTTTGCGGCTTTACCACGAGCTTTTGAGGAACAAGCACAATGAAATTCTTCTTGAAATAGCTTCAGGGGTTCGTCAGCATACACCCAAGCTAAAAAAATCCAACAAGCAAAATAGATTTCCAGAGTTACATCACCCCGAAGATCATCAACTCGTAGAATTTGTCAAAAAATTTTTGTTTCCATTACCTCGACTTTGCGGCTTTACCACGAGCTTTTGAGGAACAAGCACAATGAAATTCTTCTTGAAATAGCTTCAGGGGTTCGTCAGCATACACCCAAGCTAAAAAAATCCAACAAGCAAAATAGATTTCCAGAGTTACATCACCCCGAAGATCATCAACTCGTAGAATTTGTCAAAAAAATTTTTGTTTCCATTACCTCGACTTTGCGGCTTTACCACGAGCTTTTGAGGAACAAGCACAATGAAATTCTTCTTGAAATAGCTTCAGGGGTTCGTCAGCATACACCCAAGCTAAAAAAATCCAACAAGCAAAATAGATTTCCAGAGTTACATCACCCCGAAGATCATCAACTCGTAGAATTTGTCAAAAATTTTTTTGTTTCCATTACCTCGACTTTGCGGCTTTACCACGAGCTTTTGAGGAACAAGCACAATGAAATTCTTCTTGAAATAGCTTCAGGGGTTCGTCAGCATACACCCAAGCTAAAAAAATCCAACAAGCAAAATAGATTTCCAGAGTTACATCACCCCGAAGATCATCAACTCGTAGAATTTGTCAAAAAAAATTTTGTTTCCATTAACTCGACTTTGCGGCTTTACCACGAGCTTTTGAGGAACAAGCACAATGAAATTCTTCTTGAAATAGCTTCAGGGGTTCGTCAGCATACACCCAAGCTAAAAAAATCCAACAAGCAAAATAGATTTCCAGAGTTACATCACCCCGAAGATCATCAACTCGTAGAATTTGTCAAAAAAAATTTTGTTTCCATTAACTCGACTTTGCGGCTTTACCACGAGCTTTTGAGGAACAAGCACAATGAAATTCTTCTTGAAATAGCTTCAGGGGTTCGTCAGCATACACCCAAGCTAAAAAATCCAACAAGCAAAATAGATTTCCAGAGTTACATCACCCCGAAGATCATCAACTCGTAGAATTTGTCAAAAAATTTTTGTTTCCATTACCTCGACTTTGCGGCTTTACCACGAGCTTTTGAGGAACAAGCACAATGAAATTCTTCTTGAAATAGCTTCAGGGGTTCGTCAGCATACACCCAAGCTAAAAAAATCCAACAAGCAAAATAGATTTCCAGAGTTACATCACCCCGAAGATCATCAACTCGTAGAATTTGTCAAAAATTTTTTGTTTCCATTACCTCGACTTTGCGGCTTTACCACGAGCTTTTGAGGAACAAGCACAATGAAATTCTTCTTGAAATAGCTTCAGGGGTTCGTCAGCATACACCCAAGCTAAAAAAATCCAACAAGCAAAATAGATTTCCAGAGTTACATCACCCCGAAGATCATCAACTCGTAGAATTTGTCAAAAATTTTTTGTTTCCATTACTCGACTTTGCGGCTTTACCACGAGCTTTTGAGGAACAAGCACAATGAAATTCTTCTTGAAATAGCTTCAGGGGTTCGTCAGCATACACCCAAGCTAAAAAATCCAACAAGCAAAATAGATTTCCAGAGTTACATCACCCCGAAGATCATCAACTCGTAGAATTTGTCAAAAAAAATTTTGTTTCCATTACCTCGACTTTGCGGCTTTACCACGAGCTTTTGAGGAACAAGCACAATGAAATTCTTCTTGAAATAGCTTCAGGGGTTCGTCAGCATACACCCAAGCTAAAAAAATCCAACAAGCAAAATAGATTTCCAGAGTTACATCACCCCGAAGATCATCAACTCGTAGAATTTGTCAAAAAAATTTTTGTTTCCATTAACTCGACTTTGCGGCTTTACCACGAGCTTTTGAGGAACAAGCACAATGAAATTCTTCTTGAAATAGCTTCAGGGGTTCGTCAGCATACACCCAAGCTAAAAAATCCAACAAGCAAAATAGATTTCCAGAGTTACATCACCCCGAAGATCATCAACTCGTAGAATTTGTCAAAAAAATTTTTGTTTCCATTACCTCGACTTTGCGGCTTTACCACGAGCTTTTGAGGAACAAGCACAATGAAATTCTTCTTGAAATAGCTTCAGGGGTTCGTCAGCATACACCCAAGCTAAAAAAATCCAACAAGCAAAATAGATTTCCAGAGTTACATCACCCCGAAGATCATCAACTCGTAGAATTTGTGAAAAATTTTTTTGTTTCCATTACTCGACTTTGCGGCTTTACCACGAGCTTTTGAGGAACAAGCACAATGAAATTCTTCTTGAAATAGCTTCAGGGGTTCGTCAGCATACACCCAAGCTAAAAAAATCCAACAAGCAAAATAGATTTCCAGAGTTACATCACCCCGAAGATCATCAACTCGTAGAATTTGTCAAAAAAAATTTTGTTTCCATTAACTCGACTTTGCGGCTTTACCACGAGCTTTTGAGGAACAAGCACAATGAAATTCTTCTTGAAATAGCTTCAGGGGTTCGTCAGCATACACCCAAGCTAAAAAATCCAACAAGCAAAATAGATTTCCAGAGTTACATCACCCCGAAGATCATCAACTCGTAGAATTTGTCAAAAAAAATTTTGTTTCCATTAACTCGACTTTGCGGCTTTACCACGAGCTTTTGAGGAACAAGCACAATGAAATTCTTCTTGAAATAGCTTCAGGGGTTCGTCAGCATACACCCAAGCTAAAAAAATCCAACAAGCAAAATAGATTTCCAGAGTTACATCACCCCGAAGATCATCAACTCGTAGAATTTGTCAAAAAAATTTTTGTTTCCATTACTCGACTTTGCGGCTTTACCACGAGCTTTTGAGGAACAAGCACAATGAAATTCTTCTTGAAATAGCTTCAGGGGTTCGTCAGCATACACCCAAGCTAAAAAAATCCAACAAGCAAAATAGATTTCCAGAGTTACATCACCCCGAAGATCATCAACTCGTAGAATTTGTCAAAAAAAATTTTGTTTCCATTAACTCGACTTTGCGGCTTTACCACGAGCTTTTGAGGAACAAGCACAATGAAATTCTTCTTGAAATAGCTTCAGGGGTTCGTCAGCATACACCCAAGCTAAAAAATCCAACAAGCAAAATAGATTTCCAGAGTTACATCACCCCGAAGATCATCAACTCGTAGAATTTGTGAAAAAATTTTTTGTTTCCATTACCTCGACTTTGCGGCTTTACCACGAGCTTTTGAGGAACAAGCACAATGAAATTCTTCTTGAAATAGCTTCAGGGGTTCGTCAGCATACACCCAAGCTAAAAAAATCCAACAAGCAAAATAGATTTCCAGAGTTACATCACCCCGAAGATCATCAACTCGTAGAATTTGTCAAAAAAAATTTGTTTCCATTAACTCGACTTTGCGGCTTTACCACGAGCTTTTGAGGAACAAGCACAATGAAATTCTTCTTGAAATAGCTTCAGGGGTTCGTCAGCATACACCCAAGCTAAAAAAATCCAACAAGCAAAATAGATTTCCAGAGTTACATCACCCCGAAGATCATCAACTCGTAGAATTTGTCAAAAAAATTTTTGTTTCCATTAACTCGACTTTGCGGCTTTACCACGAGCTTTTGAGGAACAAGCACAATGAAATTCTTCTTGAAATAGCTTCAGGGGTTCGTCAGCATACACCCAAGCTAAAAAAATCCAACAAGCAAAATAGATTTCCAGAGTTACATCACCCCGAAGATCATCAACTCGTAGAATTTGTCAAAAAAAATTTTGTTTCCATTAACTCGACTTTGCGGCTTTACCACGAGCTTTTGAGGAACAAGCACAATGAAATTCTTCTTGAAATAGCTTCAGGGGTTCGTCAGCATACACCCAAGCTAAAAAAATCCAACAAGCAAAATAGATTTCCAGAGTTACATCACCCCGAAGATCATCAACTCGTAGAATTTGTCAAAAAAATTTTTGTTTCCATTACCTCGACTTTGCGGCTTTACCACGAGCTTTTGAGGAACAAGCACAATGAAATTCTTCTTGAAATAGCTTCAGGGGTTCGTCAGCATACACCCAAGCTAAAAAAATCCAACAAGCAAAATAGATTTCCAGAGTTACATCACCCCGAAGATCATCAACTCGTAGAATTTGTCAAAAAAATTTTTGTTTCCATTACCTCGACTTTGCGGCTTTACCACGAGCTTTTGAGGAACAAGCACAATGAAATTCTTCTTGAAATAGCTTCAGGGGTTCGTCAGCATACACCCAAGCTAAAAAAATCCAACAAGCAAAATAGATTTCCAGAGTTACATCACCCCGAAGATCATCAACTCGTAGAATTTGTCAAAAAAATTTTGTTTCCATTACCTCGACTTTGCGGCTTTACCACGAGCTTTTGAGGAACAAGCACAATGAAATTCTTCTTGAAATAGCTTCAGGGGTTCGTCAGCATACACCCAAGCTAAAAAAATCCAACAAGCAAAATAGATTTCCAGAGTTACATCACCCCGAAGATCATCAACTCGTAGAATTTGTCAAAAAAAATTTTGTTTCCATTACCTCGACTTTGCGGCTTTACCACGAGCTTTTGAGGAACAAGCACAATGAAATTCTTCTTGAAATAGCTTCAGGGGTTCGTCAGCATACACCCAAGCTAAAAAAATCCAACAAGCAAAATAGATTTCCAGAGTTACATCACCCCGAAGATCATCAACTCGTAGAATTTGTCAAAAAAAATTTTGTTTCCATTACCTCGACTTTGCGGCTTTACCACGAGCTTTTGAGGAACAAGCACAATGAAATTCTTCTTGAAATAGCTTCAGGGGTTCGTCAGCATACACCCAAGCTAAAAAAATCCAACAAGCAAAATAGATTTCCAGAGTTACATCACCCCGAAGATCATCAACTCGTAGAATTTGTCAAAAATTTTTTGTTTCCATTACCTCGACTTTGCGGCTTTACCACGAGCTTTTGAGGAACAAGCACAATGAAATTCTTCTTGAAATAGCTTCAGGGGTTCGTCAGCATACACCCAAGCTAAAAAAATCCAACAAGCAAAATAGATTTCCAGAGTTACATCACCCCGAAGATCATCAACTCGTAGAATTTGTCAAAAAAATTTTTGTTTCCATTACCTCGACTTTGCGGCTTTACCACGAGCTTTTGAGGAACAAGCACAATGAAATTCTTCTTGAAATAGCTTCAGGGGTTCGTCAGCATACACCCAAGCTAAAAAAATCCAACAAGCAAAATAGATTTCCAGAGTTACATCACCCCGAAGATCATCAACTCGTAGAATTTGTCAAAAATTTTTTTGTTTCCATTACCTCGACTTTGCGGCTTTACCACGAGCTTTTGAGGAACAAGCACAATGAAATTCTTCTTGAAATAGCTTCAGGGGTTCGTCAGCATACACCCAAGCTAAAAAAATCCAACAAGCAAAATAGATTTCCAGAGTTACATCACCCCGAAGATCATCAACTCGTAGAATTTGTCAAAAAAATTTTGTTTCCATTAACTCGACTTTGCGGCTTTACCACGAGCTTTTGAGGAACAAGCACAATGAAATTCTTCTTGAAATAGCTTCAGGGGTTCGTCAGCATACACCCAAGCTAAAAAAATCCAACAAGCAAAATAGATTTCCAGAGTTACATCACCCCGAAGATCATCAACTCGTAGAATTTGTCAAAAAAATTTTTGTTTCCATTACCTCGACTTTGCGGCTTTACCACGAGCTTTTGAGGAACAAGCACAATGAAATTCTTCTTGAAATAGCTTCAGGGGTTCGTCAGCATACACCCAAGCTAAAAAAATCCAACAAGCAAAATAGATTTCCAGAGTTACATCACCCCGAAGATCATCAACTCGTAGAATTTGTCAAAAAAATTTTTGTTTCCATTACCTCGACTTTGCGGCTTTACCACGAGCTTTTGAGGAACAAGCACAATGAAATTCTTCTTGAAATAGCTTCAGGGGTTCGTCAGCATACACCCAAGCTAAAAAAATCCAACAAGCAAAATAGATTTCCAGAGTTACATCACCCCGAAGATCATCAACTCGTAGAATTTGTCAAAAAAATTTTTGTTTCCATTACCTCGACTTTGCGGCTTTACCACGAGCTTTTGAGGAACAAGCACAATGAAATTCTTCTTGAAATAGCTTCAGGGGTTCGTCAGCATACACCCAAGCTAAAAAATCCAACAAGCAAAATAGATTTCCAGAGTTACATCACCCCGAAGATCATCAACTCGTAGAATTTGTCAAAAAAATTTTGTTTCCATTACCTCGACTTTGCGGCTTTACCACGAGCTTTTGAGGAACAAGCACAATGAAATTCTTCTTGAAATAGCTTCAGGGGTTCGTCAGCATACACCCAAGCTAAAAAAATCCAACAAGCAAAATAGATTTCCAGAGTTACATCACCCCGAAGATCATCAACTCGTAGAATTTGTCAAAAAAATTTTGTTTCCATTACCTCGACTTTGCGGCTTTACCACGAGCTTTTGAGGAACAAGCACAATGAAATTCTTCTTGAAATAGCTTCAGGGGTTCGTCAGCATACACCCAAGCTAAAAAAATCCAACAAGCAAAATAGATTTCCAGAGTTACATCACCCCGAAGATCATCAACTCGTAGAATTTGTCAAAAAATTTTTTGTTTCCATTACCTCGACTTTGCGGCTTTACCACGAGCTTTTGAGGAACAAGCACAATGAAATTCTTCTTGAAATAGCTTCAGGGGTTCGTCAGCATACACCCAAGCTAAAAAATCCAACAAGCAAAATAGATTTCCAGAGTTACATCACCCCGAAGATCATCAACTCGTAGAATTTGTCAAAAAAATTTTTGTTTCCATTACCTCGACTTTGCGGCTTTACCACGAGCTTTTGAGGAACAAGCACAATGAAATTCTTCTTGAAATAGCTTCAGGGGTTCGTCAGCATACACCCAAGCTAAAAAATCCAACAAGCAAAATAGATTTCCAGAGTTACATCACCCCGAAGATCATCAACTCGTAGAATTTGTCAAAAATTTTTTTGTTTCCATTACCTCGACTTTGCGGCTTTACCACGAGCTTTTGAGGAACAAGCACAATGAAATTCTTCTTGAAATAGCTTCAGGGGTTCGTCAGCATACACCCAAGCTAAAAAAATCCAACAAGCAAAATAGATTTCCAGAGTTACATCACCCCGAAGATCATCAACTCGTAGAATTTGTCAAAAAAAATTTTGTTTCCATTAACTCGACTTTGCGGCTTTACCACGAGCTTTTGAGGAACAAGCACAATGAAATTCTTCTTGAAATAGCTTCAGGGGTTCGTCAGCATACACCCAAGCTAAAAAAATCCAACAAGCAAAATAGATTTCCAGAGTTACATCACCCCGAAGATCATCAACTCGTAGAATTTGTCAAAAAAATTTTTGTTTCCATTACCTCGACTTTGCGGCTTTACCACGAGCTTTTGAGGAACAAGCACAATGAAATTCTTCTTGAAATAGCTTCAGGGGTTCGTCAGCATACACCCAAGCTAAAAAAATCCAACAAGCAAAATAGATTTCCAGAGTTACATCACCCCGAAGATCATCAACTCGTAGAATTTGTCAAAAAAAATTTTGTTTCCATTAACTCGACTTTGCGGCTTTACCACGAGCTTTTGAGGAACAAGCACAATGAAATTCTTCTTGAAATAGCTTCAGGGGTTCGTCAGCATACACCAAAGCTAAAAAATCCAACAAGCAAAATAGATTTCCAGAGTTACATCACCCCGAAGATCATCAACTCGTAGAATTTGTCAAAAATTTTTTTGTTTCCATTACCTCGACTTTGCGGCTTTACCACGAGCTTTTGAGGAACAAGCACAATGAAATTCTTCTTGAAATAGCTTCAGGGGTTCGTCAGCATACACCCAAGCTAAAAAAATCCAACAAGCAAAATAGATTTCCAGAGTTACATCACCCCGAAGATCATCAACTCGTAGAATTTGTCAAAAAAAATTTTGTTTCCATTAACTCGACTTTGCGGCTTTACCACGAGCTTTTGAGGAACAAGCACAATGAAATTCTTCTTGAAATAGCTTCAGGGGTTCGTCAGCATACACCCAAGCTAAAAAAATCCAACAAGCAAAATAGATTTCCAGAGTTACATCACCCCGAAGATCATCAACTCGTAGAATTTGTCAAAAAAATTTTTGTTTCCATTACCTCGACTTTGCGGCTTTACCACGAGCTTTTGAGGAACAAGCACAATGAAATTCTTCTTGAAATAGCTTCAGGGGTTCGTCAGCATACACCCAAGCTAAAAAAATCCAACAAGCAAAATAGATTTCCAGAGTTACATCACCCCGAAGATCATCAACTCGTAGAATTTGTCAAAAAAATTTTTGTTTCCATTACCTCGACTTTGCGGCTTTACCACGAGCTTTTGAGGAACAAGCACAATGAAATTCTTCTTGAAATAGCTTCAGGGGTTCGTCAGCATACACCCAAGCTAAAAAATCCAACAAGCAAAATAGATTTCCAGAGTTACATCACCCCGAAGATCATCAACTCGTAGAATTTGTCAAAAAAATTTTTGTTTCCATTAACTCGACTTTGCGGCTTTACCACGAGCTTTTGAGGAACAAGCACAATGAAATTCTTCTTGAAATAGCTTCAGGGGTTCGTCAGCATACACCCAAGCTAAAAAAATCCAACAAGCAAAATAGATTTCCAGAGTTACATCACCCCGAAGATCATCAACTCGTAGAATTTGTCAAAAATTTTTTGTTTCCATTACCTCGACTTTGCGGCTTTACCACGAGCTTTTGAGGAACAAGCACAATGAAATTCTTCTTGAAATAGCTTCAGGGGTTCGTCAGCATACACCCAAGCTAAAAAAATCCAACAAGCAAAATAGATTTCCAGAGTTACATCACCCCGAAGATCATCAACTCGTAGAATTTGTCAAAAAAAATTTTGTTTCCATTACCTCGACTTTGCGGCTTTACCACGAGCTTTTGAGGAACAAGCACAATGAAATTCTTCTTGAAATAGCTTCAGGGGTTCGTCAGCATACACCCAAGCTAAAAAAATCCAACAAGCAAAATAGATTTCCAGAGTTACATCACCCCGAAGATCATCAACTCGTAGAATTTGTCAAAAATTTTTTTGTTTCCATTACCTCGACTTTGCGGCTTTACCACGAGCTTTTGAGGAACAAGCACAATGAAATTCTTCTTGAAATAGCTTCAGGGGTTCGTCAGCATACACCCAAGCTAAAAAAATCCAACAAGCAAAATAGATTTCCAGAGTTACATCACCCCGAAGATCATCAACTCGTAGAATTTGTCAAAAAAAATTTTGTTTCCATTAACTCGACTTTGCGGCTTTACCACGAGCTTTTGAGGAACAAGCACAATGAAATTCTTCTTGAAATAGCTTCAGGGGTTCGTCAGCATACACCCAAGCTAAAAAAATCCAACAAGCAAAATAGATTTCCAGAGTTACATCACCCCGAAGATCATCAACTCGTAGAATTTGTCAAAAAAATTTTTGTTTCCATTACCTCGACTTTGCGGCTTTACCACGAGCTTTTGAGGAACAAGCACAATGAAATTCTTCTTGAAATAGCTTCAGGGGTTCGTCAGCATACACCCAAGCTAAAAAATCCAACAAGCAAAATAGATTTCCAGAGTTACATCACCCCGAAGATCATCAACTCGTAGAATTTGTCAAAAAAATTTTTGTTTCCATTAACTCGACTTTGCGGCTTTACCACGAGCTTTTGAGGAACAAGCACAATGAAATTCTTCTTGAAATAGCTTCAGGGGTTCGTCAGCATACACCCAAGCTAAAAAAATCCAACAAGCAAAATAGATTTCCAGAGTTACATCACCCCGAAGATCATCAACTCGTAGAATTTGTCAAAAAATTTTTGTTTCCATTACCTCGACTTTGCGGCTTTACCACGAGCTTTTGAGGAACAAGCACAATGAAATTCTTCTTGAAATAGCTTCAGGGGTTCGTCAGCATACACCCAAGCTAAAAAAATCCAACAAGCAAAATAGATTTCCAGAGTTACATCACCCCGAAGATCATCAACTCGTAGAATTTGTCAAAAAAAATTTTGTTTCCATTACCTCGACTTTGCGGCTTTACCACGAGCTTTTGAGGAACAAGCACAATGAAATTCTTCTTGAAATAGCTTCAGGGGTTCGTCAGCATACACCCAAGCTAAAAAAATCCAACAAGCAAAATAGATTTCCAGAGTTACATCACCCCGAAGATCATCAACTCGTAGAATTTGTCAAAAAATTTTTTGTTTCCATTACCTCGACTTTGCGGCTTTACCACGAGCTTTTGAGGAACAAGCACAATGAAATTCTTCTTGAAATAGCTTCAGGGGTTCGTCAGCATACACCCAAGCTAAAAAAATCCAACAAGCAAAATAGATTTCCAGAGTTACATCACCCCGAAGATCATCAACTCGTAGAATTTGTCAAAAAAAATTTTGTTTCCATTAACTCGACTTTGCGGCTTTACCACGAGCTTTTGAGGAACAAGCACAATGAAATTCTTCTTGAAATAGCTTCAGGGGTTCGTCAGCATACACCCAAGCTAAAAAAATCCAACAAGCAAAATAGATTTCCAGAGTTACATCACCCCGAAGATCATCAACTCGTAGAATTTGTCAAAAAAATTTTTGTTTCCATTACCTCGACTTTGCGGCTTTACCACGAGCTTTTGAGGAACAAGCACAATGAAATTCTTCTTGAAATAGCTTCAGGGGTTCGTCAGCATACACCCAAGCTAAAAAATCCAACAAGCAAAATAGATTTCCAGAGTTACATCACCCCGAAGATCATCAACTCGTAGAATTTGTCAAAAAAATTTTTGTTTCCATTAACTCGACTTTGCGGCTTTACCACGAGCTTTTGAGGAACAAGCACAATGAAATTCTTCTTGAAATAGCTTCAGGGGTTCGTCAGCATACACCCAAGCTAAAAAAATCCAACAAGCAAAATAGATTTCCAGAGTTACATCACCCCGAAGATCATCAACTCGTAGAATTTGTCAAAAATTTTTTTGTTTCCATTACCTCGACTTTGCGGCTTTACCACGAGCTTTTGAGGAACAAGCACAATGAAATTCTTCTTGAAATAGCTTCAGGGGTTCGTCAGCATACACCCAAGCTAAAAAAATCCAACAAGCAAAATAGATTTCCAGAGTTACATCACCCCGAAGATCATCAACTCGTAGAATTTGTCAAAAAAATTTTGTTTCCATTAACTCGACTTTGCGGCTTTACCACGAGCTTTTGAGGAACAAGCACAATGAAATTCTTCTTGAAATAGCTTCAGGGGTTCGTCAGCATACACCCAAGCTAAAAAAATCCAACAAGCAAAATAGATTTCCAGAGTTACATCACCCCGAAGATCATCAACTCGTAGAATTTGTCAAAAAAATTTTTGTTTCCATTACCTCGACTTTGCGGCTTTACCACGAGCTTTTGAGGAACAAGCACAATGAAATTCTTCTTGAAATAGCTTCAGGGGTTCGTCAGCATACACCCAAGCTAAAAAATCCAACAAGCAAAATAGATTTCCAGAGTTACATCACCCCGAAGATCATCAACTCGTAGAATTTGTCAAAAAAATTTTTGTTTCCATTAACTCGACTTTGCGGCTTTACCACGAGCTTTTGAGGAACAAGCACAATGAAATTCTTCTTGAAATAGCTTCAGGGGTTCGTCAGCATACACCCAAGCTAAAAAAATCCAACAAGCAAAATAGATTTCCAGAGTTACATCACCCCGAAGATCATCAACTCGTAGAATTTGTCAAAAATTTTTTTGTTTCCATTACCTCGACTTTGCGGCTTTACCACGAGCTTTTGAGGAACAAGCACAATGAAATTCTTCTTGAAATAGCTTCAGGGGTTCGTCAGCATACACCCAAGCTAAAAAAATCCAACAAGCAAAATAGATTTCCAGAGTTACATCACCCCGAAGATCATCAACTCGTAGAATTTGTCAAAAAAAATTTTGTTTCCATTAACTCGACTTTGCGGCTTTACCACGAGCTTTTGAGGAACAAGCACAATGAAATTCTTCTTGAAATAGCTTCAGGGGTTCGTCAGCATACACCCAAGCTAAAAAATCCAACAAGCAAAATAGATTTCCAGAGTTACATCACCCCGAAGATCATCAACTCGTAGAATTTGTAAAAAATTTTTTTTTCCATTACCTCGACTTTGCGGCTTTACCACGAGCTTTTGAGGAACAAGCACAATGAAATTCTTCTTGAAATAGCTTCAGGGGTTCGTCAGCATACACCCAAGCTAAAAAATCCAACAAGCAAAATAGATTTCCAGAGTTACATCACCCCGAAGATCATCAACTCGTAGAATTTGTCAAAAAAATTTTTGTTTCCATTACCTCGACTTTGCGGCTTTACCACGAGCTTTTGAGGAACAAGCACAATGAAATTCTTCTTGAAATAGCTTCAGGGGTTCGTCAGCATACACCCAAGCTAAAAAAATCCAACAAGCAAAATAGATTTCCAGAGTTACATCACCCCGAAGATCATCAACTCGTAGAATTTGTCAAAAATTTTTTTGTTTCCATTACCTCGACTTTGCGGCTTTACCACGAGCTTTTGAGGAACAAGCACAATGAAATTCTTCTTGAAATAGCTTCAGGGGTTCGTCAGCATACACCCAAGCTAAAAAAATCCAACAAGCAAAATAGATTTCCAGAGTTACATCACCCCGAAGATCATCAACTCGTAGAATTTGTCAAAAAAATTTTGTTTCCATTAACTCGACTTTGCGGCTTTACCACGAGCTTTTGAGGAACAAGCACAATGAAATTCTTCTTGAAATAGCTTCAGGGGTTCGTCAGCATACACCCAAGCTAAAAAAATCCAACAAGCAAAATAGATTTCCAGAGTTACATCACCCCGAAGATCATCAACTCGTAGAATTTGTCAAAAAAATTTTTGTTTCCATTACCTCGACTTTGCGGCTTTACCACGAGCTTTTGAGGAACAAGCACAATGAAATTCTTCTTGAAATAGCTTCAGGGGTTCGTCAGCATACACCCAAGCTAAAAAATCCAACAAGCAAAATAGATTTCCAGAGTTACATCACCCCGAAGATCATCAACTCGTAGAATTTGTCAAAAAAAATTTTGTTTCCATTAACTCGACTTTGCGGCTTTACCACGAGCTTTTGAGGAACAAGCACAATGAAATTCTTCTTTGAAACAGCTTCAGGGGTCGTCAGCATACACCCAAGCTAAAAAAATCCACAGCAAAATAGATTTCCAGAGTTACATCACCCTGAAGATCATCAACTTGTAGAATTTGTGAAAAATTTTTTTGTTTCCATTACCTCGACTTTGTGGCTTACCACGAGCTTTTGAGGAACAAGCACAATGAAATTCTTCTTGAAATAGTTCAGGGGTTCGTCAGCATACACCCAAGCTAAAAAAATCCACAAGCAAAATAGATTTCCAGAGTTACGATCACCCTGAAGATCATCAACTTGTAGAATTTGTGAAAAAATTTTTTTGTTTCCATTACCTCGAATTTGCGGCTTTACCACGAGCTTGTTGAGGAACAAGCCAATAAAATTCTTCTTGAAATAGCTTCAGGGGTTCGTCAGCATACACCCAAGCTAAAAAATCCAACAAGCAAAATAGATTTCTAGAGTTACATCACCCCGAAGATCATCAACTCGTAGAATTTGTCAAAAAAATTTTGTTTCCATTAATTCGACTTTGCGGGTTTACCACGAGTTTTTGAGGAACAAGCACAATGAAATTCTTCTTGATATAGCTTCAGGGGTTCGTCAGCATACACCCAAGCTAAAAAAATCCAACAAGCAAAATAGATTTCCAGAGTTACATCACCCGAAGACCATCAACTCGTAGAATTTGTCAAAAAAATTTTTGTTTCCATTACCTCGACTTTGCGGCTTTACCACGAGCTTTTGACGAACAAGCACAATGGAAATTCTTCTTGAAATAGCTTCAGGGGTTCGTCAGCATACACCCCAAGCTAAAAAATCCAACAAGCAAAATAGGTTTCCAGAGTTACATCACCCCGAAGATCATCAACTCGTAGAATTTGTCAAAAAAAATTTTGTTTCCATTAACTCGACTTTGCGGCTTTACTACGAGCTTTTGAGGAACAAGCACAATGAAATTCTTCTTGAAACAGCTTCAGGGTTCGTCAGCATACACCCAAGCTAAAAAAATCCAACAAGCAAAATAGATTTCCAGAGTTACATCACCCTGAAGATCATCAACTTGTAGAATTTGTGAAAAATTTTTTTGTTTCCATTACCTCGACTTTGTGGCTTTACCACGAGCTTTTGAGGAACAAGCACAATGAAATTCTTCTTGAAATAGCTTCAGGGGTTCGTCAGCATACACCCAAGCTAAAAAATCCAACAAGCAAAATAGATTTCCAGAGTTACATCACCCCGAAGACCATCAACTCGTAGAATTTGTCAAAAAAATTTTTGTTTCCATTACCTCGAATTTGCGGCTTTACCACGAGCTTTTGAGGAACAAGTACAATGAAATTCTTCTTGAAATAGCTTCAGGGGTTCGTCAGCATACACCCAAGCTAAAAAAATCCAACAAGCAAAATAGATTTCTAGAGTTACATCACCCGAAGATCATCAACTCGTAGAATTTGTCAAAAAAAATTTGTTTCCATTAATTCGACTTTGCGGGTTTACCACGAGTTTTTGAGGAACAAGCACAATGAAATTCTTCTTGATATAGCTTCAGGGGTTCGTCAGCATACACCCAAGCTAAATAAATCCAACAAGCAAAATAGATTTCCAGAGTTATATCACCCCGAAGACCATCAACTCGTAGAATTTGTCAAAAAAAATTTTGTTTCCATTACCTCGACTTTGCGGCTTTACCACGAGCTTTTGAGGAACAAGCACAATGAAATTCTTCTTGAAATAGCTTCAGGGGTTCGTCAGCATACACCCAAGTTAAAAAAATCCAACAAGCAAAATAGGTTTCCAGAGTTACATCACCCCGAAGATCATCAACTCGTAGAATTTGTCAAAAAAAATTTTATTTCCATTAACTCGACTTTGCGGCTTTACTACGAGCTTTTGAGGAACAAGCACAATGAAATTCTTCTTGAAACAGCTTCAGGGGTTCGTCAGCATACACCCAAGCTAAAAAAATCCAACAAGCAAAATAGATTTCCAGAGTTACATCACCCCAAAGATCATCAACTCGTAGAATTTGTCAAAAAAAATTTTGTTTCCATTAATTCGACTTTGCGGCTTTACCACGAGCTTTTGAGGAACAAGCACAATGAAATTCTTCTTGAAATAGCTTCAGGGGTTCGTCAGCATACACCAAAGCTAAAAAATCCACCAAGCAAAATAGATTTCCAGAGTTACATCACCCCGAAGATCATCAACTCGTAGAATTTATGAAAAATTTTTTTGTTTCCATTACCTCGAATTTGCGGCTTTACCACGAGCTTTTGAGGAACAAGTACAATGAAATTCTTCTTAAAATAGCTTCAGGGGTTCGTCAGCATACACCCAAGCTAAAAAAATCCAGCAAGCAAAATCGATTTCCAGAGTTACATCACCCCGAAGATCATAAACTCGTAGAATTTGTCAAAAAAATTTTTGTTTCCATTACCTCGAATTTGCGGCTTTACCACGAGCTTTTGAGGATTAAGCACAATGAAATTCTTCTTGAAATAGCTTCAGGGGTTCGTCAGCATACACCCAAGCTAAAAAAATCCAACAAGCAAAATAGATTTCCAGAGTTACATCACCCCGAAGATCATCAACTCGTAGAATTTATGAAAATTTTTTTTGTTTCCATTACCTCGAATTTGCGGCTTTACCACGAGCTTTTGAGGAACAAGCACAATAAAATTCTTCTTGAAATAGCTTCAGGGTTCGTCAGCATACACCCAAGCTAAAAAAATCCAACAAGCAAAATAGATTTCTAGAGTTACATCACCCCGAAGATCATCAACTCGTAGAATTTGTCAAAAAAAATTTTGTTTCCATTAACTCGACTTTGCGGGTTTACCACGAGTTTTTGAGGAACAAGCACTATGAAATTCTTCTTTAAATAGCTTCAGGGGTTCGTCAGCATACACCAAGCTAAAAAATCCAACAAGCAAAATAGGTTTCCAGAGTTACATCACCCCGAAGATCATCAACTCGTAGAATTTGTCAAAAAAAATTTTGTTTCCATTAACTCGACTTTGCGGGTTTACCACGAGTTTTTGAGGAACAAGCACAATGAAATTCTTCTTGATATAGCTTCAGGGGTTCGTCAGCATACACCCAAGCTAAAAAAAATCCAACAAGCAAAATAGATTTCCAGAGTTACATCACCCCGAAGACCATCAACTCGTAGAATTTGTCAAAAAAATTTTTGTTTCCATTACCTCGACTTTGCGGCTTTACCACGAGCTTTTGAGGAACAAGAACAATGAAATTCTTCTTGAAATAGCTTCAGGGGTTCGTCAGCATACACCCAAGCTAAAAAATCCAACAAGCAAAATAGGTTTCCAGAGTTACATCACCCCGAAGATCATCAACTCGTAGAATTTGTCAAAAAAAATTTTGTTTCCATTAACTCGACTTCGCGGCTTTACTACGAGCTTTTGAGGAACAACCACAATGAAATTCTTCTTGAAACAGCTTCAGGGGTTCGTCAGCATACACCCAAGCTAAAAAAAATCCAACAAGCAAAATAGATTTCCAGAGTTACATCACCCTGAAGATCATCAACTTGTAGAATTTGTGAAAAATTTTTTTTGTTTCCATTACCTCGACTTTGTGGCTTTACCACGAGCTTTTGAGGAACAAGCACAATGAAATTCTTCTTGAAATAGCTAAAGGGGTTCGTCAGCATACACCCAAGCTAAAAAAATCCAACAAGCAAAATAGGTTTCCAGAGTTACATCACCCCGAAGATCATCAACTCGTAGAATTTGTCAAAAAAATTTTTGTTTCCATTACCTCGAATTTGCGGCTTTACCACGAGCTTTTGAGGAACAAGTACAATGAAATTCTTCTTGAAATAGCTTCAGGGGTTCGTCAGCATACACCCAAGCTAAAAAAATCCAACAAGCAAAATAGATTTCCAGAGTTACATCACCCCGAAGATCATCAACTCGTAGAATTTATGAAAAATTTTTTTGTTTCCATTACCTCGAATTTGCGGCTTTACCACGAGCTTTTGAGGAACAAGCACAATAAAATTCTTCTTGAAATAGCTTCAGGGGTTCGTCAGCATACACCCAAGCTAAAAAAATCCAACAAGCAAAAATAGATTTCTAGAGTTACATCACCCCGAAGATCATCAACTCGTAGAATTTGTCAAAAAAAATTTTGTTTCCATTAATTCGACTTTGCGGGTTTACCACGAGTTTTTTGAGGAACAAGTACAATGAAATTCTACTTAAAATAGCTTCAGGGGTTCGTCAGCATACACCCAAGCTAAAAAATCCAGCAAGCAAAATCGATTTCCAGGAGTTACATCACCCCGAAGATCATCAACTCGTAGAATTTGTCAAAAAAATTTTTGTTTCCATTACCTCGAATTTGCGGCTTTACCACGAGCTTTTGAGGAACAAGCACAATGAAATTCTTCTTGAAATAGCTTCAGGGGTTCGTCAGCATACACCCAAGCTAAAAAAATCCAACAAGTAAAAATAGATTTCTAGAGTTACATCACCCCGAAGATCATCAACTCGTAGAATTTGTCAAAAAAAATTTTGTTTCCATTAACTCGACTTTGCGGGTTTACCACGAGTTTTTGAGGAACAAGCACTATGAAATTCTTCTTTAAATAGCTTCAGGGGTTCGTAAGTATACACCCAAGCTAAAAAAAAAAACAACCAAAATAGATTTCCAGAGTTACATCACCCCGAAGACCATCAACTCGTAGAATTTGTCAAAAAAATTTTTGTTTCCATTACCTCGACTTTGCGGCTTTACCACGAGCTTTTGAGGAACAAGCACAATGAAATTCTTCTTGAAATAGCTTCAGGGGTTCGTCAGCATACACCAAAGCTAAAAAATCCACCAAGCAAAATAGATTTCTAGAGTTACATCACCCGAAGATCATCAACTCGTAGAATTTGTTAAAAAAAGTTTTTTTTCCATTAACTCGACTTTGCGGCTTTACCACGAGCTTTTGAGGAACAAGTACAATGAAATTCTTCTTAAAATAGCTTCAGGGGTTCGTCAGCATACACCCAAGCTAAAAAATCCAACAAGCAAAATAGGTTTCCAGAGTTACATCACCCCGAAGATCATCAACTCGTAGAATTTGTCAAAAAAATTTTGTTTCCATTAACTCGACTTTGCGGCTTTACTACGAGCTTTTGAGGAACAACCACAATGAAATTCTTCTTGAAACAGCTTCAGGGGTTCGTCAGCATACACCCAAGCTAAAAAAATCCAACAAGCAAAATAGATTTCCAGAGTTACATCACCCTGAAGATCATCAACTTGTAGAATTTGTGAAAAATTTTTTTGTTTCCATTACCTCGACTTTGTGGCTTTACCACGAGCTTTTGAGGAACAAGCACAATGAAATTCTTCTTGAAATAGCTAAAGGGGTTCGTCAGCATACACCCAAGCTAAAAAAATCCAACAAGCAAAATAGATTTCCAGAGTTACATCACCCCGAAGACCATCAACTCGTAGAATTTGTCAAAAAAATTTTTGTTTCCATTACCTCGAATTTGCGGCTTTACCACGAGCTTTTGAGGAACAAGTACAATGAAATTCTTCTTGAAATAGCTTCAGGGGTTCGTCAGCATACACCCAAGCTAAAAAAATCCAACAAGCAAAATAGATTTCCAGAGTTACATCACCCCGAAGATCATCAACTCGTAGAATTTATGAAAAATTTTTTTTGTTTCCATTACCTCGAATTTGCGGCTTTACCACGAGCTTTTGAGGAACAAGCACAATAAAATTCTTCTTGAAATAGCTTCAGGGGTTCGTCAGCATACACCCAAGCTAAAAAAATCCAACAAGCAAAATAGATTTCTAGAGTTACATCACCCCGAAGATCATCAACTCGTAGAATTTGTTAAAAAAAATTTTGTTTCCATTAACTCGACTTTGCGGCTTTACCACGAGCTTTTGAGGAACAAGTACAATGAAATTCTACTTAAAATAGCTTCAGGGGTTCGTCAGCATACACCCAAGCTAAAAAATCCAGCAAGCAAAATCGATTTCCAGAGTTACATCACCCCGAAGACCATCAACTCGTAGAATTTGTCAAAAAAATTTTTGTTTCCATTACCTCGACTTTGCGGCTTTACCACGAGCTTTTGAGGAACAAGAACAATGAAATTCTTCTTGAAATAGCTTCAGGGGTTCGTCAGCATACACCCAAGCTAAAAAATCCAACAAGCAAAATAGGTTTCCAGAGTTACATCACCCCGAAGATCATCAACTCGTAGAATTTGTCAAAAAAAATTTTGTTTCCATTAACTCGACTTTGCGGCTTTACTACGAGCTTTTGAGGAACAACCACAATGAAATTCTTCTTGAAACAGCTTCAGGGGTTCGTCAGCATACACCCAAGCTAAAAAAATCCAACAAGCAAAATAGATTTCCAGAGTTACATCACCCTGAAGATCATCAACTTGTAGAATTTGTGAAAAATTTTTTTGTTTCCATTACCTCGACTTTGTGGCTTTACCACGAGCTTTTGAGGAACAAGCACAATGAAATTCTTCTTGAAATAGCTAAAGGGGTTCGTCAGCATACACCCAAGCTAAAAAAATCCAACAAGCAAAATAGATTTCCAGAGTTACATCACCCCGAAGATCATCAACTCGTAGAATTTATGAAAAATTTTTTTGTTTCCATTACCTCGAATTTGCGGCTTTACCACGAGCTTTTGAGGAACAAGCACAATAAAATTCTTCTTGAAATAGCTTCAGGGGTTCGTCAGCATACACCCAAGCTAAAAAAATCCAACAAGCAAAATAGATTTCTAGAGTTACATCACCCCGAAGATCATCAACTCGTAGAATTTGTCAAAAAAAATTTTGTTTCCATTAATTCGACTTTGCGGGTTTACCACGAGTTTTTGAGGAACAATCACAATGAAATTCTTCTTGATATAGCTTCAGGGGTTCGTCAGCATACACCCAAGCTAAAAAAATCCAACAAGCAAAATAGATTTCCAGAGTTACATCACCCCGAAGACCATCAACTCGTAGAATTTGTCAAAAAAATTTTTGTTTCCATTACCTCGACTTTGCGGCTTTACCACGAGCTTTTGAGGAACAAGCACAATGAAATTCTTCTTGAAATAGCTTCAGGGGTTCGTCAGCATACACCCAAGCTAAAAAATCCAACAAGCAAAATAGGTTTCCAGAGTTACATCACCCCGAAGATCATCAACTCGTAGAATTTGTCAAAAAAAATTTTGTTTCCATTAACTCGACTTTGCGGCTTTACTACGAGCTTTTGAGGAACAAGCACAATGAAATTCTTCTTGAAACAGCTTCAGGGGTTCGTCAGCATACACCCAAGCTAAAAAAATCCAACAAGCAAAATAGATTTCCAGAGTTACATCACCCCAAAGTTCATCAACTCGTAGAATTTGTCAAAAAAAATTTTGTTTCCATTAACTCGACTTTGCGGCTTTACCACGAGCTTTTGAGGAACAAGCACAATGAAATTCTTCTTGAAATAGCTTCAGGGGTTCGTCAGCATACACCAAAGCTAAAAAATCCACCAAGCAAAATAGATTTCCAGAGTTACATCACCCCGAAGATCATCAACTCGTAGAATTTGTTAAAAAAAATTTTGTTTCCATTAACTCGACTTTGCGGCTTTACCACGAGCTTTTGAGGAACAAGTACAATGAAATTCTACTTAAAATAGCTTCAGGGGTTCGTCAGCATACACCCAAGCTAAAAAATCCAGCAAGCAAAATCGATTTCCAGAGTTACATCACCCCGAAGATCATCAACTCGAAGAATTTGTCAAAAAAAATTTTGTTTCCATTAACTCGAATTTGCGGCTTTACCACGAGCTTTTGAGGAACAAGCACAATGAAATTCTTCTTGAAATAGCTTCAGGGGTTCGTCAGCATACACCCAAGCTAAAAAAATCCAACAAGCAAAATAGATTTCCAGAGTTACATCACCCCGAAGATCATCAACTCGTAGAATTTGTCAAAAAAAATTTTGTTTCCATTAACTCGACTTTGCGGCTTTACTACGAGCTTTTGAGGAACAAGCACAATGAAATTCTTCTTGAAATAGCTTCAGGGGTTCGTCAGCATACACCCAAACTAAAAAAATCCAACAAACAAAATAGATTTCAAGAGTTACATCACCCTGAAGATCATCAACTTGTAGAATTTGTGAAAAATTTTTTTTTGTTTCCATTACCTCGACTTTGTGGATTTACCACGAGCTTTTGAGGAACAAGCACAATGAAATTCTTCTTGAAATAGCTTCAGGGGTTCGTCAGCATACACCCAAGCTAAAAAAATCCAACAAGCAAAATAGATTTCCAGAGTTACATCACCCCAAAGATCATCAACTCGTAGAATTTGTCAAAAAAAATTTGTTTCCATTAACTCGACTTTGCGGCTTTACCACGAGCTTTTGAGGAACAAGCACAATAAAATTCTTCTTGAAATAGCTTCAGGGGTTCGTCAGCATACACCCAAGCTAAAAAATCCAACAAGCAAAATAGGTTTCCAGAGTTACATCACCCCGAAGATCATCAAATCGTAGAATTTGTCAAAAAAAATTTTGTTTCCATTAACTCGACTTTGCGGCTTTACTACGAGCTTTTGAGGAACAAGCACAATGAAATTCTTCTTGAAATAGCTTCAGGGGTTCGTCAGCATACACCCAAGCTAAAAAAATCCATCAAGCAAAATAGATTTACAGAGTTACATCACCCTGAAGATCATCTACTTGTAGAATTTGTGAAAAATTTTTTTGTTTCCATTACCTCGACTTTGTGGATTTACCACGAGCTTTTGAGGAACAAGCACAATGAAATTCTTCTTGAAATAGCTTCAGGGGTTCGTCAGCATACACCCAAGCTAAAAAAATCCAACAAGCAAAATAGATTTCCAGAGTTACATCACCCCAAAGATCATCAACTCGTAGAATTTGTCAAAAAAAAAATTTGTTTCCATTAACTCGACTTTGCGGCTTTACCACGAGCTTTTGAGGAACAAGCACAATGAAATTCTTCTTGAAATAGCTTCAGGGGTTCGTCAGCATACACCAAAGCTAAAAAATCCACCAAGCAAAATAGATTTCCAAAGTTACATCACCCCGAAGATCATCAACTCGTAGAATTTGTTAAAAAAATTTTTGTTTCCATTAACTCGACTTTGCGGCTTTACCACGAGCTTTTGAGGAACAAGTACAATGAAATTCTTCTTAAAATAGCTTCAGGGGTTCGTCAGCATACACCCAAGCTAAAAAATCCAGCAAGCAAAATCGATTTCCAGAGTTACATCACCCCGAAGATCATCAACTCGTAGAATTTGTCAAAAAAATTTTTGTTTCCATTACCTCGACTTTGCGGCTTTACCACGAGCTTTTGAGGAACAAGCACAATGAAATTCTTCTTGAAATAGCTTCAGGGGTTCGTCAGCATACACCCAAGCTAAAAAAATCCAACAAGCAAAATAGATTTCCAGAGTTACATCACCCCGAAGACCATCAACTCGTAGAATTTGTCAAAAAAATTTTTGTTTCCATTATCTCGACTTTGCGGCTTTACCACGAGCTTTTGAGGAACAAGCACAATGAAATTCTTCTTGAAATAGCTTCAGGGGTTCGTCAGCATACACCCAAGCTAAAAAATCCAACAAGCAAAATAGGTTTCCAGAGTTACATCACCCCGAAGATCATCAACTCGTAGAATTTGTCAAAAAAAATTTTGTTTCCATTAACTCGACTTTGCGGCTTTACTACGAGCTTTTGAGGAACAAGCACAATGAAATTCTTCTTGAAATAGCTTCAGGGGTTCGTCAGCATACACCCAAGCTAAAAAAATCCATCAAGCAAAATAGATTTACAGAGTTACATCACCCTGAAGATCATCAACTTGTAGAATTTGTGAAAAATTTTTTTGTTTCCATTACCTCGACTTTGTGGATTTACCACGAGCTTTTGAGGAACAAGCACAATGAAATTCTTCTTGAAATAGCTTCAGGGGTTCGTCAGCATACACCCAAGCTAAAAAAATCCAACAAGCAAAATAGATTTCCAGAGTTACATCACCCCAAAGATCATCAACTCGTAGAATTTGTCAAAAAAAAATTTGTTTCCATTAACTCGACTTTGCGGCTTTACCACGAGCTTTTGAGGAACAAGCACAATGAAATTCTTCTTGAAATAGCTTCAGGGGTTCGTCAGCATACACCAAAGCTAAAAAATCCACCAAGCAAAATAGATTTCCAAAGTTACATCACCCCGAAGATCATCAACTCGTAGAATTTGTTAAAAAAATTTTTGTTTCCATTAACTCGACTTTGCGGCTTTACCACGAGCTTTTGAGGAACAAGTACAATGAAATTCTTCTTAAAATAGCTTCAGGGGTTCGTCAGCATACACCCAAGCTAAAAAATCCAGCAAGCAAAATCGATTTCCAGAGTTACATCACCCCGAAGATCATCAACTCGTAGAATTTGTCAAAAAAATTTTTGTTTCCATTACCTCGACTTTGCGGCTTTACCACGAGCTTTTGAGGAACAAGCACAATGAAATTCTTCTTGAAATAGCTTCAGGGGTTCGTCAGCATACACCCAAGCTAAAAAAATCCAACAAGCAAAATAGATTTCCAGAGTTACATCACCCCGAAGACCATCAACTCGTAGAATTTGTCAAAAAAATTTTTGTTTCCATTATCTCGACTTTGCGGCTTTACCACGAGCTTTTGAGGAACAAGCACAATCAAATTCTTCTTGAAATAGCTTCAGGGGTTCGTCAGCATACACCCAAGCTAAAAAATCCAACAAGCAAAATAGGTTTCCAGAGTTACATCACCCCGAAGATCATCAACTCGTAGAATTTGTCAAAAAAAATTTTGTTTCCATTAACTCGACTTTGCGGCTTTACTACGAGCTTTTGAGGAACAAGCACAATGAAATTCTTCTTGAAATAGCTTCAGGGGTTCGTCAGCATACACCCAAGCTAAAAAAATCCAACAAGCAAAATAGATTTCCAGAGTTACATCACCCTGAAGATCATCAACTTGTAGAATTTGTGAAAAAAATTTTTGTTTTTCATTACCTCGACTTTGTGGCTTTACCACGAGCTTTTGAGGAACAAGCACAATGAAATTCTTCTTGAAATAGCTTCAGGGGTTCGTCAGCATACACCCAAGCTAAAAAAATCCAACAAGCAAAATAGATTTCCAGAGTTACATCACCCCAAAGATCATCAACTCGTAGAATTTGTCAAAAAAAAATTTTGTTTCCATTAACTCGACTTTGCGGCTTTACCACGAGCTTTTGAGGAACAAGCACAATGAAATTCTTCTTGAAATAGCTTCAGGGGTTCGTCAGCATACACCAAAGCTAAAAAATCCAACAAGCAAAATAGATTTCCAGAGTTACATCACCCCGAAGATCATCAACTCGTAGAATTTGTCAAAAAAAATTATGTTTCCATTAACTCGACTTTGCGGCTTTACTACGAGCTTTTGAGGAACAAGCACAATGAAATTCTTCTTGAAATAGCTTCAGGGGTTCGTCAGCATACACCCAAGCTAAAAAAATCCAACAAGCAAAATAGATTTCCAGAGTTACATCACCCTGAAGATCATCAACTTGTAGAATTTGTGAAAAAATTTTTTGTTTCCATTACCTCGACTTTGTGGCTTTACCACGAGCTTTTGAGGAACAAGCACAATGAAATTCTTCTTGAAATAGCTTCAGGGGTTCGTCAGCATACACCCAAGCTAAAAAAATCAAACAAGCAAAATAGATTTCCAGAGTTACATCACCCCGAAGACCATCAACTCGTAGAATTTGTCAAAAAAAATTTTGTTTCCATTACCTCGACTTTGCGGCTTTACCACGAGCTTTTGAGGAACAAGCACAATGAAATTCTTCTTGAAATAGCTTCAGGGGT
This sequence comes from Daphnia galeata, assembly GCA_030770115.1. Taxonomy (NCBI): domain Eukaryota; kingdom Metazoa; phylum Arthropoda; class Branchiopoda; order Diplostraca; family Daphniidae; genus Daphnia; species Daphnia galeata. The sequence continues at coordinate 165,034 of CM061119.1, forward strand.
TCGTCAGCATACACCCAAGCTAAAAAATCCAACAAGCAAAATAGGTTTCCAGAGTTACATCACCCCGAAGATCATCAACTCGTAGAATTTGAGAAAATTTTTTTTGTTTCCATTACCTCGACTTTGTGGCTTTACCACGAGCTTTTGAGGAACAAGCACAATGAAATTCTTCTTGAAATAGCTTCAGGGGTTCGTCAGCATACACCCAAGCTAAAAAATTCCAACAAGCAAAATAGATTTCCATAGTTACATCACCCCGAAGATCCTCAACTCTTAGAATTCGTCAAAAAATTTTTTGTTTCCATTAACTTCATTTTTCAATTTTTCGAATCTTTGTGGCTTTACCTTGGGATTTTTAAGAACAAATACCATAAAATTTTTATAGAACTATGTTCAGGGTGTCCTTGTGATAATTTTGAGCCAGAAATTTCAAACAAATACAATAGATTTTGAAATGTACAATCCTCTTTTGAGATGAGATGAGATTTAAAATTTAGGATCCTCTGGAATAGCACATTTCCTTATTGGTCTATTTAAAGACGGTTTTATGCAGTCGGATTGAAAAATCATTTGTCGTATATCTTATATATAAGTCTTCAAAGTAAAAATTAATTTTATCATTTGGTTATCTTGGTTTATTTTGAGATAAACTATATTGAAATGTAGTATCCTCTTGAATAGCACATTTTCTTATTTATTTTGTTATTTAAAGACGATTTTTTGCAGTCGGATTGAAAATTATTTGTATTTTCTTATACATGGGTCTTCAAAGTTTTTATCCGACTGCAAAAAATCTTCTTTTAATAGCTAAAAAAATATAGAAATATGTTATTCTAGAGGATTGTACATTTCAAAATAGTTTATCTCAAAATAAACCAAGTAATAATTGGTAGCCTATCTTAACTTCAGCTAAACAAGGCAAAGTCGGACTACAAATTGCAGCTTGCTGGGTTTCAGGACTACATTAATACTGCTTTTCGCAAGTTGAAAATGGTCAATTAGTTAGTTTTTAAAATGTTTAAAAAAATATAAAAAGTACTTATGGTGAAAAGTATTAGTTTCATGAAGTACTTGTGACAAAGGTTCTTATGATCAAAGTACTTGCGGTTTTTTTTATTTCTTAAGGTACTTGTGACAAAGGTTATATGAAAAAAAGGTACTAACGAAGTGCACCCCTCTGAGAAAAACATGTTTACTTATTTTGTAAACATGAGTCGTATACTCCATTGAGTAAACATTAATGTTTACCTTTAGTAAACACATGTTTTGTTATCGTAAAATTAAATTTAAAAAGAATGATAGAGCGGTGAGATGCAGACTACTGTACCAATTGTTGGTGTAATGGTTAAGTCGGGCGCCTGTTAACTTAGAGTTCCGTGGTTCGAATCCCGGCCAATTCATTTTAACATTTTCTCAATAGCTCTAGATTATTGGTGATTATTACTCACGATTTGCGAGACGGTAAAAACACGTCTCGATTTTTGGAAACTTTAATATCCATTATTTAATACTACGAAATACTACGTTTTACCAAAATCTACAGAAGTTGGAACTACTGATTAAACTGAAAATGCAAACTAACACTTATTTTACTAGTAATAACAAGAAGTAATTTGCCCAATCGATAAGAAATGTCTAGAAAATTTGATTTCATCCCTTCATTTTATATCTTATACTTTTTTAAGTTGTAAAATATCACCCCTTTTCAGCTTTAGAGATATAAAATCTTTCCGTTTTTTCATACCTTTCCCTTTCTCTCACATTTTCAACGCCACAGGTGGCGTTAGTTCTAAAAATAAAAACGTATTATACATTCCCGCGTATTTGGCATTCACATCAGCAGTATACTGTAAAATTGTGTTCAAGAAACATCTCTCCTGAAAATGTCTAAAATTGGTGTGAAATTGGCTTCTTTTTCAGAATTTCAAAAGGGAGGAATTGTGAAAATGAAGTAGCCTACGTTGTGGTCAGAACTTTAGAAGAACTTTGTGTTAAAGGTATGAATTTCCCTTTTTCCCTTTAATTATTAAATGTACATTTTTTTTATTAAATGTACATTTTTTTTATTAAATGTACATTTTTAGGAGCCGTTGCACACGGGTTAAATAACGACTGTGAAATTCTTACTGAGTGTGAACCGTTATTGCCAATGAAAACAATCAAACACCACCAGCTGTCAACGTTGTAGCAGTCGACGCAACAGTACACTTGTAAGTTAATGTAAAACATATTTTGTATATAAATATATGTGACTTGTTCTGACTTGACCTGTTGTTTAGTGTTTCTATCCAGTGGATGAAATTCTAGTAAAAGTGCGTGAAAAGGTTCGTGGCGATTTAGCAGACTCTGCTCAACAATTGATGGAAAGACTGCTTGAATGTGAAGTGTGCAGCAATCGAGACAGATTGTTGGTGAAAAAAGCAACTGGAAATTGGCTCATGGCCAACTGTGAGAGGTCAGTATGTAATCACTTAATTAAGATCGATGTTGTACAGCTGCTAACTAGTGTTATCATTTCAAATAATAGTAAAGAACTACTGCTGAAGAGTTCTTGAAGATGGCCAAGTTCATCGTACACTACTATCCATCAACAGGGAACAAATGTTCGAAGAGCCCATGGGTATACATTCTTCTTTTCTTTAATTAACAAATGTTATTCTTATTAAATGCCTTCTTGTATACATGACATGCCAGGATTTCTTCTATGGGAAAACACACACAGGGCCACTGGAATCCTTTGTGCGAAGCAAAAGGTTTCCCCTGAATGTCAGTAGCAGTAGTCAATCTAAAAAAAGGTAACAACTTGGACAATTGTATATTCAAATAGTGACCACATTATTAACATTTGAATTTGTTTTACAGGCGTTTGGCACTTGACACAGTAATCTTGCCCGTAGCTGCTGCATCTGAGGCTACAATGATGAGACTACCCGGAGTTTTGAACATCATTGGACAATATTTCATCAAGGTGGACGAGGGTGTGATCAAACTGCCCTCCAATGTGTCTACTATTACTTTGGCATTTGCATACCATACCATGTATTACTACATTCTCAATCTAAACTATCCAGATGCCCTCAAAAATGTTTTTCTTTTCTTTGAGAAATTGTTACAAATTGAGCCATCTATCTTTTTACAAGATGTACATGTTTTGTATTCACTTGTATCGTTAACTAAAAATGACGATGTTGAATAAATCCCTGGTACTGCATAACTAAATTTCTCTTTTAATTTCCTAACGTCGACTATAATCGTAAATAAAGCAAAGTTATGAAGGAACGCAAAGAATGGTTACATATTTTTTTAAAATCATGGATGACCTTGAACCTAATGATATTAAAAGAAAATAGTAATGATTTTAAAAGTTATATCTTTATACGCTATGACATAGTAATATAGTGTATTTTGTAGTGATATTGAAATCTATGCAAATCAATCAATGACCTTCCTAGCAGAGATTGTTTAGCGGGGGAAGGGGTATTACGAATACCAAGTTTTAAAACAAAACCCCCTTTTTCTATAATACTTTTACTGTCCTCTCCCACTTTCTCGAAACCACCTAGGGGTGCTAATAATATCGACAACTGCTATACAATATTTGTTAATTTGCCGCTATACATTTCATGTATAGCTACGAAGAGTAAACATTGTGTTTAGGACGCGATAGCAATACGAAAATGTTTTGCGACAGCTAAACATATGTTTACTGTCAGTAAACATGTTTTTCTCAGAGCCAATATTTCAATTTGAAATTTTGAAATAATTTGTTTTTCAAACGATATCAATGAAAACTATTTGAAACAATCACTTGGCGGAATACAGCAGTAACCGCAATACAGCAGTGCTTCAGAATGTATTGGAAAGCTATTGAACAAGCCAGGGAACGCAGTTTTAAATTTCTGGTATCCCACAAACATAGTTAATGTTAAACCAATCTTATCTATCTTATTTATCAAAATACGGCTATAAACACCGAAAGAAAATGATTCAATCACTTTTGCCTTGTTAAGCAAGATATGCTCAAGGTACGGTGCAAGTTTAATCAAATTCTTACGGTCTTTACTGGAGATATTTCAATTTAAAATTTTTAAAATAATTTGTTTTTCAAACGATATCAATGAAAACTATTTAAAACAATCATTTGGGGAAATACAGCAGTAACCAATTCTTCAGAATGTTTTGCTCAGAACAAACGAATTTCGATGAATCTTTCACCATAGCTTCCATATTTGCTCTACTACCCTAGATTTTCTTTTGTAAATATTTAATTTTTAGTTATGGAGATAAAAGTTTCCAAACTTTTGCATTGAAATCGCAATTAGGGAATTTTTAGGGGTGTGAAATCAGGAATTTCATAAATCTTGCATTATATTGTCTATAGATAATATTATTTAACAAGGGATGTTCAATCTCCATAACTAACAACTGAATTTGGATGAAACTTTCATTATAGCTTCAACATGTGTTCTTTTACCCTAGATGTTTTTTTTGTAAATAATCCATTGCGATCCATAGTTAGTTATGGAGATAAAAGTTTCCAACCTTTTTCATTGCTGGCAATAGGCATTGCGACATTGGACCCTCCCCCCCAGCACCTTATCGTGTCACGAAAAAAAATATTTATAAAAAGGAAGGGGGGGGGGCTGGTGTCGTGAGTAGTCGCCGACAGTGGCCCCCCTCAATACTCTTAACATTTTTCGATGGGGGTTTGGTGTCGTGCATGTACAGTTGTACACGACAGTAGCCGCCTTGCCTTAAAGGGGGGCCAATGTCGGGGGGCTGGTGTCGGGGGGTCCAATGTCGCATTGCCTATATAGCCAGCCTCTGCGGACCCACCCATATCTTGGAAACTTAAAATTACAAAATCAAATCGAAATTAACTTGGAAATCAAAGTCAAAACCGGTTTCCAAATCTAATTGAATTTGGTTTAAATTTGAAAATCAACTTGAAAATCAATTTGAAAATCAAAATCAAAATCAAAATCCACTTACAAATCAATTTCAAACTTGATTTTAAAATCGATTTCTTTTCAGCTTTAATTTTAAAATTAAATTGATTTCAAGGGTGATTTCAAAATTGAAATCAAAGTTGTTTTCAAAATCAAATTGATTTAAGAAATCCAATTAATTTTGATTGATCAAATTGATTTAAGAAATCAAATTAATTTTGTAATCATGATTTCAAGTTTAATTTGATTTCTTAAATCAATTTGATTTTGAAAACAACTTTGATTTCAATTTTGAAATCACACTTGAAATCAATTTAATTTTAAAATAAAGGCTGAAATCAAATCGATTTTAAAAACCCACCCAAAATCAAATCGATTTTAAAATCAAGTTCGAAATTGATTTGCAAGTTGATTTTGATTTTGATTTTGATTTTGATTTTGATTTTGATTTTCAAGTTGATTTTGAAGTTGATTTTAAAATTTAAACCAAATTCAATTTGATTTGGAAACCGGTTTTGATTTTGATTTCCAAGTTGATTTCGATTTGATTTTTTGATTTTAAGTTTCCAAGATTGGGTGAGTCCGCAGAGGCTGGCTATAGGCAATTAGGCATTAGGCAATGCGACGTTGGACCCCCCGACATTATTTTGCCCCCCCCCCATCGAAAAATGTTAGAGTGAGGGGGGCCACTGTCTTCGACTACTCACGACACCAGCCCCCCCCCCCCTTCCTTTTTATAAATATTTTTTTTTGTGACACGATAAGGTGTTGGGGGGGGGGGGGGGGGTCCAATGTCGCATTGCCTATAGCCAGCCTCTGCGGACCCACCATATCTTGGAAACTTAAAATTACAAAATCAAATCGAAATCAACTTGGAAATCAAAATCAATACCGGTTTCCAAATCAAATTGAATTTGGTTTAAATTTTAAAATCAACTTGAAAATCAAAATCAAAATCAAAATCAAAATCAACTTGCAAATCAATTTCGAACTTGATTTTAAAATCGATTTGATTTTGGGTGGGTTTTTAAAATCGATTTGATTTCAGCCTTTATTTTAAAATTAAATTGATTTCAAGTGTGATTTCAAAATTGAAATCAAAGTTGTTTTCAAAATCAAATTGATTTAAGAAATCAAATTAAACTTGAAATCATGATTTCAAAAATTGTCCAAACGGCCCTCCATAGGCTCTCCATAGTTTGATAACTTCCCTTTTTAAATAGAATGATCTATGGACAATATAATGCAAGATTTAAGAAATTCCTGATTTCAAAAGTTAAATTGCTAACTTATAATCAACAAAGTTTTGAATGTTGTCATATTTTTATAAAACTGAATAAAAAAATAAATTAATTTATAATCAAATTTCGGCAAAAAATGTGGAACGCTTCACGATTTTGCGTGTCATCCTTGCGCAGGGGCCATGCTAATCTTCTCTGTATCGTTCCAATTTTAGTATATGTATTCCGTATGGAATACATTAGTAACAAGTGTGATTGTCCTATTTATACGAGCAATGACAACGTCAACCAAAGATAGCCTCAAACGCTACATAAAGACGCCTGATGTTGGTTCAAGATGATGTTCCATGAAAACTATTACAAAACACGTTTAAAAATTGATGTGATGCAAATAAAGTTTATTTTTTTGTTTCTCCAAACTGTGTGTCGTTCATTAGAAAGAAGCGTTCAAAGTTTAACACGGGATAGCATAGGGCGGCCGGGAGACTCCTCCCCTCGCTCGGCCCTGTAGCTGCAGGTATATGAGAGGGGGGAACTGGTGGGGGAGCATAGCGTACGGGCGAACCCTATTGAAAGACTCGCAGAGTAGCGCAGGTAAAATTCAAATTGTTTGAATAAATTTTTTATTCGTTTATCATCTTTACCGGATGATCTATAGCCTACTTGGCTTATTATTTGTTGATGATAGTAGCCTATCGTTCATACTGTTTAAACCCGAGAGTGATAGACTTGCAACGTTATTGGGTTTAAGTCAACCCTAAAAGTGAGAGGCAACTCGTTGTTCCCATGTGTAAAGTGGTTGCTTAAACCGAATGACGTCGATCAGACGTCACCTTCAAAATAAGAACTAATATCGTTCAAACTTCAGTGTTTTTGAGCGTAAAGTATAACGTAATCTGGTTTAAGCAACAGTTTAACGCACCAGAAAAATTGGTTGCCTTCTACAAAGAGGTTGCTGAAACGGATATCCTCATATCCTTGAGGATATAATTAAGTCATTCTTATGAATATATCAAAGGGTTATTAAGTTCCTGTAAGTCCTTTACTAGGCCTTTATAAGACTTGACCCTTATTAAAAGCAGCAGCCTTTGTAGACTTGAAATGTTTTTATAATTTGGTGATTGATGAGAAATTCAGATTGAAAATGGTCCAATGTGAATGGTCGAGATGCAAAATTTGTTTATCCTAAATTTCGGTATTTAATTATAATTATTCAAAAGGGCATAGAGAGCGCAAAAGAAAACATGCGTAATAGTCACCTCGATCGAGTAACATTTAATTACGTATGTCATATACATACGGTCTGCAGGAGTTCATCTCAGTGCTGCCAGTGACGGCACTCGTCTGATTCTCCGACGTCTATTCCATCCGCTTTTATATACCTATCAACATCATCAACGTTTTATTCTTCGAAATAATTCTGAGAATAGGCTAATTACAAGAAAATGGGACTGTCTTATTTGTAGCTCCTCCCCCATCTTCCATCTGCTGTAATTCATTTTATTATTGCAAATTTATTAAATTTAAAATTTCCGCAAAATTTCTATTCTCATGGGAATAAATAATCTGTGAACAATCACGATGTTTTTATTATCCCTTAAAACAATTGCGCTTATTTCCTTCCGAGAATTTCCTCCAGTGGGATTGAGCACTCAAAAAGTGTCTGGAGACGTCCATGTGACGAATTTTAACTCATTCACATTTTTAGTTAATACGTTTAAAAATTTAATTATGACGGTGACATTATGTGTGGAATATCAAAACAACGGCGCTGGAGTGAATAATCCATCAGCGCTTGCATCAACATTTTAGCGCTGGAACATTTCACTTGCTGGCTGTTTGATTTGCAAATGTGATTCGATTTAAAAATACCGTGTCAGTTTTATTCGGTTATTCCCATATATAGAGATATAATTAGAGAACAATGATGACGTTATTGCCTTAACTTCCGCAGCATTCCTATAATTTCCAGCTTGTGGTTTGGGTTATTTTGAGAAAAATCCCTTAATTTGTGTCCCTCCGAAGACCTCCAAATGAAATCATGTTTTTAAACAAATTCATTTTATCCTTATTAGTTAAACAATTCTAATGTTCCGTGCTTCATGAGAAATAAGTCGTCAAAAGTAAATCTCAGTCTGCCTCTAAAATTCGTGTACCCCATCGAAAATGATTCAATTTCTATATGATATTATGACGTATACGTATCCTCATTGACGTCGATATTGCAATATAGTGTCAGAGTCTTTATCTACATCCGCATCAAAGCTCAACACGGCTCAACATCATAACGACTTCAGTGACTCAAGTGCCTTAAAGACATCAGCAGCAGCAGAGAAATGATAACTGACATCACGCAGATAACATAATTATCCCGTTAATCCCGTTAATAATCTCCTTATTCAGTGCGCTCGACATTTTGATACTTTTTTCTCTCACTAATGCTCTTGCTACTTTGTTATCTTGATTCTTAATGGATTATATGGAAATATGTATATGAATGACTTATTGCACATACCAATTGAACTTGTTGTAATATAGTAATACCTTTGGGATAATAAATATGACGGCAGGCGATGACAGAATAAGCAAGGCGTTAAAACAGTCAGAAACATCATTTAAATAGGGACAGACATCCCATCAGTGAGTATACCAGACAAACAGCAGAGAACACCATGAACAAGACGTTGATTGCATTACTTGGTCTCATTATCGTCTTTGCTGATGGAGCTTCGATCGGCCAAGAGTCATCCTCAATTCAAGGTATAATATTATCGTATATTAATTTAAGTGTCGATATTATTATTCAGAGTTTGTCGGCTGTTTCAGTCGAATCGTCGACTGATGACGTCACCTTCAGCGAATGGACGGAAACCACCAGCTCAACAAGTTATCCCACAAAAAGGCCACTGGGTGTCCGCCTTCGAGATTTTGTTGGCTTTTTTGTGTTTTGTCTGTTGGGTGCTACATGCCTACAGGCCTACATGTCGTTGACTAGGATGTTGATATCTTTGTGGGTGCCTTTTCTGGCAAACAAAATATTTGAAAGTTTAGTTTAGGCTAGGCTATAGGTTTGGTTATAGGCTTGGTTAGGTTAGGTTGGTTTAGGCTTGGTAATGTTAGGTTAGTTTAGGCTAGGTTTAGTTAGGTTATTTTACTTTTGTCACGAACAAGCTCAAATTTACCAGCCCTGATGATCGAAGGATTTCAGGCAAATAGCTTGTGCTTGCTTATATTTTTTTAACACAAAAATATACATTTGTAGTATTTACCTGTTGAGTTGAAGGATCGAATTCACTGGAGGTTAGATACATATTTAACTATTGTAAGCATTGTTACACTCACTTCTTATCGTACTCAGCACTGGCCACTAGTGTGACATTAGATTGTTGCACAGGCTTTACGACAAATTTACCAGCCCTGAAAAAAAACCAATTGCTTTGACAAATGGTTTGACTAAATAAACCTAGTTGTGGTTTTTCCTAGACATATATAAGTTAGGTTAAGGTTATAGGTTAAGTTTGGCTAAACTACTCACTTAGATTAGCTTAAAACAAACACTTCTGCGCCAAATACATATAGAAATCAGCCAGATTTCGAAAATGTAGCTTTAAACTTTCAAGTTTCGACGCATTTCAAAATCTAAATTTCTGTACTCTACTGCAGAGTGCAGAGTGCAGACAGAAAAAAATAAATGTCAAAACATAAACATGAAACAAATGAAGAACGTCGCTCACAATACCAGAACTGTGGCGATCCTCAATTTCCAAAATTCATTGAATAATTTTAAAAAAAAAACTCCAAATATACCCTATGGCATGTAGTTTTACATGGGGAATCGAAATTTTGCAATATTTCATCCAAAAAACCAAATCCCGCGACACAGGAGGGTCCCCCAATTTTCAAACCTGATATCAACCAATCACAGCCCCCCTTTTACGAGCGAAATTTGAATTTCGTTCAAAAAAAAAATATATAAAATCAACTGAAAATCCTTGTTGTGTGGATTTCCACCCCAGACACGTAGTTGGATGCGGGGAATCCGAAAAAAATAACTTGAAATTGGGGAAAACGTCCTATTTCCACGGGAAAATTCTACCCAATTTCAACCAATGACAACCGGGCTGGAATCCCTGGGGAAACTATAAACAGTTTGGGGCCCATAAATACGGCAATAGCCTTCTAGCTTTACAAGTAAATCTCTCAGGGATAAATTGGGAGACATCCTCTATTAGTGGAACAAGTACTGACGTCATCATCAATCCATCAACAGTAACTGACGTTCCAAACATTTGCCAACAATCGAACAGTAGCACCGACTACATTTTCCCCAATCCAGAGGATTGCACCACATTTTACATGTGCTCCAATGGCCTACCTTATCTCTACGTAAGTTATATATACAATCATCTCTTTCTGTATAGCAAAATATCTAATAAATTTTGTAAATATTTTAAATTTCATATGCACAGGACTGTCCTAGTGGATTGGTTTACAATGACGTCATTCATCAGTGTGACTATGCATATAACGTGCCGTCTTGCAAATTTAATTAACAGCTCATCTTAATAATTCATTTCATAATAAATAGACATTTGGTGTTGCTCATAGCTGATTGTGTGTATATTTAACCTTTTATCCGTGAATAGATTCATTTCTCCATCACTGTGAAGTAATTGGCATTTTGAAAATAGTATGGTACACACACATTGCATATTTACTTTACATCGTCTTATTTCTTAACTAAAACAGTAACCTATTAAAAGACCTTGACTGATGTGTTAATCAAAGTAGTGGAATCTAATTAAAATCTAAGAAGAATTCAGGATGGGATGATGGTTGTATATAAGTTGGAGGATTGGACACAGTGTATAGTTCATCGTTGACTCCGCAGCTGACACGGTGTCTCTTTATTAGCTCTTCATTTAATTTAATTAATATCAACCACTAAAAATGCAGGTATAATATTTCTATATTTATTCATTTATTCCCCTATAGATTTAATTCAAAACATTTTGTAAGAAATATTTCATCGCTCTGTTGGTGGTGATTGCTGGACTGGCTTCAGCCGATCCTATCATCAAGGACGATCCATCATCGTCCCGTTTCGTCCGTCAAGTTTCACCTTCTGCCACGTCGACAGTCAACGTTCCCGTCATCGATGGCGCCACAATTCAAACGATGACCCGCGTTATTCAAACGGATGATAACAGCGTCAAATCCATGAAGACTCCACCCATCACTACCAGGATCAGTGGATTGCCCATCTCTCTGCCGTTTTCACCTCATTGCATTCACAACAACAATTGCGCCTTTATCGGACTGGAACTTTACGTCATCATCAACATTTTGGATCCGTTCACTTGTGGCAATATCCTGTGTGCCGGTGACACGCAGTGCACTCACTGGACTCACGAACCGCACAAAAACGGTGGCACTTGTACTCTGCACAAAGCCCCTGGATCCACTGGCGGATGGTCGACTCCAACGGCCCGCGACGTCGGATGCACTTGCGGACACATTCCCAAACGATCCTGCGGAGTTGGATCGCTCCTTTCACTCTGTCTGGGACTAGACCTCACCGTCCTCTAGAAAATGATTATTTCATTTCTAATTGATGCTTGTATTTTGATGACACATTAATAATAATATTATACAAATATCATATTTTAAATTATTCAAATTATTAATAACAAGCGGGAATTGCGGGAGAGGATGGCCTACAGCCTGAAATGACGTACGTTTTCGTGCTGACAGTCGCTACAACTGTCACTATCGATGTTGTTGATGACGTCATAGTACTTGCATCAGCATTCAATGCCATTAAAACATTACCAGCAACATTCCATAACATGAATTTATTCTTAAGGAAAGCCATTAATGCCATCCATTTTAAACTCAGTTTTGCGGGATCAACGAGTTTCTCTTCGGCATTCATCGAAGGTTGGACAATAACACCGGAAGGAGTTAGATAATATCCCGGAAGTAAAAACAGATCAGAATCCTGATTTAAATTATGATTCACTCGATATTCTTCGGATGGATTGGTTTTAAATGCTGATGATGTCGGTTCCACCCTATATTAATATGAAATAACATTTAAATTGAATTCAATTGACTTTAAATTTTGAAATTTTTATACTTGAATCGATGAGTTTTAGTCGGGTTGATGAATTGCTGGGCTTCAGATAATTGAAGGTCGTCATTATTATCCAAGGAAATGTAAAAGGCTGGATCGATCCAGTAATTTTGACGTCGTCGACGTCGGCAATTGGTCACGGCCGACGGTGATGCCGTCGTAACGACAGCGCAAACGGCGTACGTGTTGACGGTAGTCGTCTCGTATACAGCCACCGTCGTCGTCTATACATTTCCCCATATCAAGATAATTACATAACAATTACTAAATGAACATTTTTAAATAATAAGAAATATTATAGAAATTATATTACGTACGTTCATTTGATTGTTGAGAATAAAACCGCTGGCGACGTGGATGGTCAGTATAACAATCGACCAGCAGCAAGAGAATAAGAAACTCATTTTCATATCGATCGTTGAATTTCGGATGTTGACTGACTCCAAATGAATGTGCCATCTTCCTATTTATTTCAATTTATACGTCGGGCGGTGGCCATGCAGAATTGCACGTGCCGCGTACAACGATTTTTGAAGAAGAGAAACCAGTTTTTAATATGATATGCGCATCAGCAAAGTTCAACGTCTTCATTAAATCACCGCAAAAGTGTATAGAGCACTTCCTTGTATGGTCATTTGTCCTCCTCCTGCTATAAATAATAGCTCGTTTTTTCGTCTATATTGCGCAAGAATCAAGAGAATATATATATAGAAATAGCTGGTAGTTGTTGATCGATCTAAATATAGGGCTCTCCTAAAATAAGTTTATCGTCACCGCAAATTTCAATTGAAATTCAATTTCTAAAAATATACAGCACTATACCAAATAAAGGATTGCTGATGTATTTTCAATTTATAACCCTTTGCGATTGATGCTCTCTGACTGTATCTCACTGTGTCATACAAAATCGATTTAAACGTCAGAATAATTCATTTCTCCCGTGTCTCCCTTTTATACTTTTATATGTGTTTATATACCTAAATCGGACATCATTCCCCATAACAATTAAAATTCGCTTTTTTGTTTAGAAAATACAGTTATAATGCCCATTCATTTGTTTCTATATTCGCTCGGCGAGGGGTTTGATGCATGACCATGAAAAATTAAATTTGGCCATTTAAAGTGGTGATATGTCTGTTCCTTATTATTCGATTTGTTGCCATGCGGAATATATACTCACGCACGCAATAACAATATTAGCAAATTGACATTGGAGAAAAACCTTCTAGTCCAAAAAAAAACCTTTTTTGATTAGTCAACTGAATTTCGTCAATCAAGGGCTGCTATTTGGCTATATGGAAGGTGATATATACTTTGAATGAATTACAGCAGTCGAGTATAAATAAGAGGACAGAGAGTCGAATTGAATGTATCCGTTCTCTGCTGTTCTCCTCTCACAGTCATCTTGTAAATCATTCCTCGAGAAAACTTAATTTAAACACAAAATGAAGGTATCAAGTTAATTTTTTAAGTCATATTATCTTATTATTGAAATGTTAAATTCAATCCATTTTTAAAGGGATTCTCTATTATTTTGGCTCTGATGATGGCTGCCATCGCCTGCTGTGCCATGGCCCAGGAGGAATCAAGTGACGTAGTACGTACATCATCATCAACTTTTAATTGAATTAAATATTTAAATATGTATTAATAACAGGCGGCAGAGTTTGCTGAGGACGTTCCAGCAACGGATGAATCGCTTGATGAATCGGAAGGCAGATCTGCTGATGTTGCCAGATGTCACAATTGCCATCCTCATTGTCCTTCAACTTGTCCTCCTCGTCCTCCTCATTATCATCATCATTCTTATCATTGTCCCAAATGTCCACCTCATCCAACTTGTCCTACCTGTCCACCCAAACCCACTTGCCCAACCAAACCGACTTGCCCACCTCATCATTGCCCAACTTGTCCCACTTGCCCACCTCCACACACTTGCCCCACTTGCCCACCAGTGACCAAACCACCTTGTCCCACCTGCCCACCTGTTACCAAACCACCTTGCCTTCATCCTCATCCCGTTCTGATTGGCGTCTGCCTCGATATCGACATTGGCATCGGCAAGTAAATCATCCAAAGCGAAGATCCAACAACATCCGGCAAAACATAACGACGATTATTCTCGACCAATTTGAACTATTTTATTAGATGTCCCTTTTAGATTTTTAGATTTCTCTTGGTGTTATTCTCTTTCTTTGGGGTCTTCCTCTTTATTATGTGTGAAATGTCATGTGCGATGGCCTTTGATAGACTAAACATAATAAAAATGACTTGGTGGATAACTATATCAAAAATGGTGATCTTAAAATGTTCTTTTATTATAAGAGTACGAGCTAATAAAAGAGTTTTAGAATATATAAGAAACTCTATAAGAAACTCTTATTATGTGATGTTATCCGTGATGAGAATCGATTTTCAATATCCTTCTGAATGAAAAATAATCAAGAATAAGATTTCAATAAGAAAATCTCGTTCACTATATATAGCACTATATGCGTTGTAATGACTTAAAAGTAATTGGGAAATGAATTGGACTTTTATTTAAATGGTCGATTCATTGAACTATACCACACCACAGTCATATAGAGCCAATAATAACAAAATGTTACAGCATTACAATCTATTTGGGTTATAAGCGCGTAAAGTAATAATTGCATCATTGTCCTTGAAGACGACCGTTATAATATGCAGGAATGCTAGACACAAATGTAATAATAAAACATTCCATTCTGGCGATTGACCCTCGTAAATTCCCTGATAAGATAATTATAGAAATTTAAACAACTGCGAAACGATTCCCATTATTTCTTAATAATCAATATGAAATCGAAACACTTAATACCTCTCTAAATTTCATTGTGATGTACACACAAGGGATAATGACGTCACTGGCGTATATCCGAAATGATGATGACACTTTGAATGAATTACAGCAGCAGTCGAGTTGAGTTTATAAATAAGAGGCCAGCATAGAGAATCAAATTGAATCTATCCGTCCTCTGCTGTTCTCCTCTCACAGTCGTCTTGTAATCGCCGAGAAAACTTATTTAAATACAAAATGAAGGTATCATCAAGTTCATTTTTTAAGTCGTTATCTTATTATTACTGAAATGTTATTTCAATCATTTTAAAGGGATTCTCTATTTTGGCTCTGATGATCGCTGCCGTCGCCTGTGGTGCCATGGCCCAGGATGAACTTGAATCAAGTGGAGTGGTACGTTTATATCAATCTCGATGAAAACCCAATCAACTTTTAATAGAATCAAATACTTTTTAAAAGGCGGCAGAGGTTGAGGCAGTTCCAGCAATGGATGCTGAATCCGAAAGCAGATCTGCTGATGTTGCCAGATGTCAAAATTGCCATCCTCATTGTCCTCCAACTTGTCCTCCTCGTCCTCCCCATTATCATCATCATTCTTATGACCATTATCAATGTCCCAAATGTCCCCCTCGTCCAACTTGTCCTACCTGCCCAATCTATCCCACTTATTGTCCCAAACCGACTTGCCCACCTCATCATTGCCCAACTTGTCCCACTTGCCCACCTCCACACATTTGTCCCACCTGTCCACCAGTGTTCACTAAATCACCAAAGACAACTAAAACACCTGTTACCAAACTACCTTGCCTTCATCCTCATCCCGTTCTGATCGGCGTCTGCCTCGATATCGACATTGGCATCGGCAAGTAAATCATCCAAAACGATTTTAAGAAGAACAACAACATCCGGAAAACATAACGACGTAGTTATTCTCGGCCAATTTGAACTATTTTATTAGATGTCCCTTTTAGATTCTTAATTTTCTTGGTTGGTGTTATTCTCTTTTTTGGGTCTTCCTCCTTATTTCTGTGTGTAATGTCATATGCGATGGCCTTTGGTAGACTGAAAACACAATAAAAATAACTTGGTGGATAACTATACAAAAAATTTTGTGATATTTTATTATATACGAGTACGAGCCAATAAAAGAATTTTAGGGTATTATTATATAAGATACTCTTATTACGTGATGAGAATCGATTTTCAATTTCCTTCTCACATAGAATAAGATATAAGAAAATCTCGTTCGCTATTTACATTACTATGAATTGTATGTAACTATTGGGAATGTTTTATTATCTGCCCGCATTCATTTTAAAATATTCAATTTGACATACCTGTCGTAACTATGTATTATGTATCAGATGGCAGGATCGATTCATTTATAACCCCAGCACAAATCGTCCAGCAACAACCAAAAAACAGATAATAAAGGCGTTAAACAACTATATACCACAGCAGTCGTATATCCAATAAAATAACAAATTGTTACATTGCGTTATAAGCGTATACATGACAATAATTGCATCATTGCCCTTGGAAACGACCGTTATAATATGCAGGAATGCTAGACACAGCAAATGTAAGACAATTTCATTATGGCGATTGACCCTCGTAAAATCCCACGGTTAATTATAGAAAAAACCAACTGCATTTCTAAATCAATATATGAAATCAAATTCCTTACCTGTTTCATTTTGATGTAATATCAGGTATAAAATGACGTCACTGCGGCGTATATATCCAACGGTATATAAGACAAGCGTCGCTGTGTAGATGATGAAGAGACACTGTCGACTCCCGCAGTTCACACATCGCATCCGCCAACATGCAGGTATATGACTCTAAATTCATTTATTAGGCTACAAATTAATTAATAATTAATAAATTCTCGATGGGACAGAAATATTTGATCGCTCTGATGATGATGATCGCCATTGTATCATCAACTACTTTGGACAAAGATCCAAGTACCAAAACAGCTGAGGTTAAAAGCGATGACTCGATAGGATCTCTGGTGACTAATCACAGGACAAATTCGGGACGTATCCGTCGTCAAACGTCGACATTCGCTGATAAAAGCGTCCCGGTCATTAACGGCGCTGGAATTTCATCGACGTCACTCACACGAGTTCAGGTATATTCAGTTCAGAAATCTCTATAATTGTTTTCCACATTTAAACGGATACTAATTTGAATAAAGGCACCGGAAATGAAAACATTGGCGTCGCAATTGGAGGACAACAGCGTCGATGCCAACGACACTAAACAATTGGGTGGACTTTTAGGTGGAATTGTTGGTGGACTGCCGATCCTTGGTGGTGGACTCTTACCCAATTCACCTCAATGCGTTTACAACAACAATTGTCAATTTCTCGGATTGAATTTGTACGTTGTTCTCAATATCCTCGATCCTGTTGTTTGCGGCAATGAAATCTGCGCCGGTGACGCCCAGTGCACTCATTTCACTCACAATCCAATCACAAAGGAATGTATCCTTCACAAAGCGCCAGGAACGGGTGGCGGATGGGCCACTTTGACTCCGTCGGTTCTCGGAACCGTTTGTGGACACATTCCCAAAAGATCCTGCGGTGCCGGATCGCTCCTTTCACTCTGTCTCGGTTTGGATGTCGGTTTACTCGGTGGACTCTTGTAAAATCACAACAAACGGATTGAATTTGACAAATGGATTTTTTAAAATGGGGAAATACAAAATTTCATGTTGGAAACAAAGAAATTCTTTCTGTTACGTTATGACAAAATACAATCAGTTTACACCCCTAAATAGCCTGGAGTATATATAATGGGCGTATAGAATAGCCCCGTACCTTTCGTCAAGGTGAGACAAAAACTGAAATAGTGAGGTAGAGTGACGAAAAGAATAAGAAAAACAATGTGAGTTCAGTTAGTAGCAAATAATGCCAGTAATCCATAGGACTTGTAAATATACAGTGTATCAAACAGTGTATCGATTTAAACTTAAATTTAAGTCTTTTTATTTAAGATGGGCAATTGTCCAGCTCGTTTTGTCCGTCTATTTTGAATCATCAATTGGACTTTAAGTGTTAACGGACGTAGGATCCATCCTACCTAATCGACACGATTCAAATTTTGTCATTATTTAATACGCAGAGTGTACAAGGAATTTATGAAGATGGAACGAAGACAAACAGCGGAATATCCTTCAATGCGGAGTTCAAGGTAACCGGATGGTTTGTTATTCAGCAATCGGAGTTTGTACAACTGTGAAATTCGCGTCCAGAAATAACTTCCAGTAAGTTCAGCATATTTATTTCAAAGTTGCCGAATTCTTTCTGCTGATGGATCAATCGAAAGCCCTTGATGACGCTTTAATTTAGCTATTTTTAAAACAGATCCAGTACTGTACATTATTGCTTAATGAATTGACGTTTTGGCTTGGTGCCTTGGTTGTCTGGCTGTATATAAGGACAACGTCCACCAAAAGTCGAATCATTATTATATCGACAGCTAAATATCCTTTTCATCTATAGATCCGTCGTCATGCAGGTTCACATTGAATTGGAATTTAAAATTTAAAATTTACGCCATTTTATTTTTTATTTTTGCCAGAAATTCTATTGGATCGCCCTGATGCTAGTTGCATTAGCTACCATCTCCTCTGCCAATATTGGCCATGATGAGCTCATCGAAGACCAGATTGTAAATTACCGGACAGATTCCCGTGTCCGCCGTCAAGTTGCCTCTAAAGATGAAGACGCCACAGTTGATGACGATGCCCCAGCTACACCTTCACTGGAAATTAAGGCAGAAGTCAGCGATGAGGTATATTTTGTTAATAACGTCGATGTGATACAAGTCATATAATTATTTGAATTTGATCCTTCAGGATTTAGGAATACATTGGACGGATATTTTCCCATCTACTGTATTACCGACTCTGCCAACAGTTCCGGTTACTTTACCCACTGTCCCCACCCTCCCCACTGTCCCTACCCTTCCACCAATCAACACGACCATTTTAAATCCCAATTGCAGTTTCATCGGATTGGAAATTTCAGTTGTCCTTAACATCCTCGATCCGTTAGTTTGCGGCAAAGTCCTCTGTGTAGACAATCCTCAATGTACTCATTTCACTCACGATCCTACCAAAGATGGAGGCACCTGCGTTCTCCACAAATCCACCGACACTTCGGCTCCGACATTAAAAGGATCCACCTCAACTTGCGGACACATTCCCAATAGATCCTGTCACGGAAATGCGCTCCTCACTTTGTGTTTAGATCTCGGTCTTAATATTAACCTAGGCGCTCTGCAGTCTCTGCTGCCTCTCTTAGGTTAATAAGAAATCATTTGAATTTTATTCGTGTACTAGTTATTCCGTTTTCAGATTCGTTGAAATGGTTCAATTTTGGGATGTGGTGGCAATACAAATTATTTTTGAAAGCATTTGACACTTGAATTTTACTTTGAATTTTACACTTGAATTTTACTTTGAATTTACTTATTTATAAATTTATTTGCTAATTTTAATTGAGCTTTCAACAACCCTGAACGTGAATTTCTCGCGAGTGCTAAAATTCTAGTCTTTCTTCTAATATACTGTGCAAGTTGCCGAAACCATTTTCCTATCCTCAATTTCAGAAATCCATGATGGCCGACTTTAGGCCGCTGACCAATCAAAATCGAGGAAGAAGAAGAGGTAGGGTTAACAAATTTTCATGGCGATTTTGAATGTAGCTATTCACGACAGATCACGTCTGTATAGGCGTACTGACGTCGTGTAATTCCTAATTCGACTTCTACCTTCTACGTCAGTTTTAAATTTCATTTTGTTTCTTCACGGGTATAATCTCAACCAAACTAATTGCCACACTGGTGAAAAACGTATTATACTATCAATCCAGATCTGTAAGATTTGTTTTGTGTTACTGTTCAAATTGTGACTCAAGACCCTCATCCAGTTTTTGCCCGATTTCCTTGTGATAACTTAAACTTGAGCAATAGAATCACTCCACCGTTCACCTCTTTATTAATTGATAAAGACCTAAGACCTAATATAGTTCATGAAACAGCAATCAGAATGTAAACTGTGTTGGTTTTTTTCCTTTATTCAGGTTGACTGGTTTGTCTCAACTTCCTGTTATTGCGTGTTTGAATCCAGCGTGTGATGGACAACAGTGAAAAGGTGCAACACTTTGTTTTTGTTTCCACGAAAAGACATATTCATTCCATTTATCTCTGAACTAGGATTCCTATACTTGTTGGCTAGACTTTCACCAGTCTCAGTTCTGCAGCCTTTATGAATATGGTTGCTCGCCTTCAGCTCAACTCCCACCTCATTCCATTCTCTTATTACATCTTGTGTTGCTGTAAATCCATGCGAGTGTGGATTTGCTCATGATTACTTCCTTTCGTCTTTATTCTCCTCTGTGAGATGGAGAATGTGTCCAGCGGCATTCCTCACCAAGGTAGGACATCATTTCTCATTTCTTAATTGTGCTGGTAACAAACAGTATACCCATCATATGAGTGTAGGAGCAGAAGGGTGGGAATTACTTCAAAGCTATTTTTAGAATACTGCCAGTTCTTGTGTTTCAACGACCTACTCTCTCTCTCTCTGCCTGCTCTGAATCTCTAGAGCGCAATAATAAGGTGCGTAAACTAAGTAAATAATACAACAACAACGAAATAGAGCAAGTATAGTTGTCTCTGTTTTGTTTTGCGTTGCATTATTAACTTTCTATAACATTTTCGTTAAAGTGTGTGTGAATAAGGGAAGAAATATGCTGGTAACAACCATCAGCAGCTTGGCTACTGAGTCGAGTTATTTCTTAAGGTGTAATGGCGGTATTTAGAGAAATGCCAGCTTTGTTTTAAAATTTCGAATGACAGTTTATAGGATGTCGACTAGGTCACTTGCTTGTCTTTGGGCGATTTGCCAATTTTGTTTGATTTGAAATTTTCTTTCTATCACGATACTTTGACGGTATGATACAATTGACGTCCTCTTGAATGAACCTGAGCTTTTTGGCTAATTCCAATTGTTTTTTGACCATCGCATGTCGGCTGACTTTGTTAAAAATCGAATTAATTTCTGGGACTTAAGCTTTGACAAAGTTTTAAAATAGAATAAATAGGTAATGGTAGTGGGCTGTAGTTGTTCGACTTACTTTTGGCTCCATCTATGTAGCGTGAACTTGACCGGCTCGGCCGTTTCGAATCCGTAGACTCGAATTTAATCAAGCGGCAATGGAAAGGCCTTGCGTCCTGAGTTCGAGTATCGGAGGATCCGATAAACGTTCCCAACACAACAGTCCCAATCGCCTACATAACTAAGGATCTTGGAACCATAATGCAAAATTAATTCCTACTTAATCTTTTTCAATTTTCTCGCCTTATTTAAACCCATGGGATTAGTATTAAGTTTGATTAAATGAAAATGTCTCGAATGAATTTTTATTATCTCTTTAAACGAACCGCAAATGAAACGAATCTTACATTATGTTACACCAACTGTCGGCAACTGCTCTGTCGTCAACTGCTCTGTCGATTAATTTTATGATGTCGTCAACTAATTCTTTCTTCTGATTTAAATTTGAGTTCCCTCGTAAAAGAATTTTGACCTTGGCGCCGTCAAGAAATGTTATGTCGATCCCGGATTGGATTAACAAATTGATTGCGTCGATTAATTTTTCGCTTGAACTAAAACAACACAAGTAATAGAGAGCGTTCCATCCATCGTTGTCTTTCCCATTCACTTCGATTCCGTCGATTAATTTTTCGCTTGAATTATTACAACACAATAAATAGAGTGCGTTCCATCCGTATTTGTTTTCCCCATTCACGTCGATCCCGGATTGGATTAACAATTTGATTGCGTCGATTAATTTTTCGCTTGAATTATTCCGACACAAGAAATGGAGTGCGTTGTGTCCGTTGTTGTCTTTACCATTCACGTCGATCCCGGATTGGATTAACAGTTTTATTGCGTCGATTAATTTTTCGCTTGAATTATTCCGACACAAGAAATGGAGTGCGTTGATTCCGTTGTTGTCTTTACCATTCACGTCCATTCCGACTTCAATCAACAATTTGATTGCGTCAATTAGTTTTTCGCTTGAATTATTTGCACACAAGAAATGGAGTGCGTTCCATCCGTAGTTGTTTTTCCCTTTCACGTCAATCCCGGATTGGATTAACAATTTGATAGCATTGATTAATTTTTCGCTTGAATTATTTGCACACAAGAAATGGAGTGCGTTCCATCCGTAGTTGTTTTCCCCATTCACGTCGATCCCGGATTGGATTAACAATTTGATTGCGTCGATTAATTTTTCGCTTGAATTATTCCGACACAAGAAATGGAGTGCGTTGTGTCCGTTGTTGTCTTTACCATTCACGTCGATCCCGGATTGGATTAACAGTTTTATTGCGTCAATTAATTTTTCGCTTGAATTATTCCGACACAAGAAATGGAGTGCGTTGTGTCCGTTGTTGTCTTTACCATTCACGTCGATCCCGGATTGGATTAACAATTTGATTGCGTCGATTAATTTTTCGCTTGAATTAAAAAAACACAAGAAATGGAGTGCGTTGATTCCGTTGTTGTCTTTACCATTCACGTCAATCCCGAATTGGATTAGTTTTTTTAATTTTTCAAAATCGAAGCTTTTTTTTCCACATAAATGACGTAACTCTTCTTCTTTCTATAACATAGTGAATGGATATTAGTATCAAATTTTAGTCTTGATTAATCCTTCCCCTATGTGTATACAATACTATTTACCTTTTGTTTTATTCTTTTTAATTGAATAACAACATCCCCTGAGGCAATTCTGTCGTTTTGTTCAAATTTGAACATTTTATTGAAAAGTTCCAACGCGTAATGAGATTGATCAATTTCTGCAATCAAAATTGATTGTGTTACTCTTTGATTAGTGGTAATTTTGCGTAATTTTTAATTTATTCTACCATGTTGAAAACTTACCGTTGATATTGACTTGTCTGTCTTCCGCAATATTTTTAATTATTTCAATCTCATTAGAACCATAAAGATGATGTCCTTTTAAAAGAAGATAAGCCAAGACGAGACCCAGCGCAAAAACGTCGCTCTTGTCGGTACCTCGTCCTAATGTCTCCTCATTTTCCATTAGTTTTTGTAATAGTTCAGGGGCAAACCATTTATTAGCCTTTTTAACTTTACTATTCGTCGTGTATGACCCTCGTTCGTTCACTAATTTTGACAGCCCAAAATCGGCCAATTTCATCGTTATCTTGCCATCAGTAGAATCGACGTAGATGAGGACATTTTCCGGTTTGATGTCTCTGTGAATTAATTTCTCTGAATGTATGTACTCAAGACCCTCTGCCAACTGTAAGAAAACTGTGGAATAATTCGGCAAATTAGGCCCATTGTATCTCCTAGGATCATTAGTCTCTAGAAATATCTGATCCAACGATGCCTCGCAGAGTTCCAAAACGTAGTATCTGTTGACATAAGTTTATTCTTAACTGTATTCCTGGTACTTAAAGTATTTCAAATTTAATTTTGTTATTTTCTTACTTGAAATTGACGACTGTTTCAACGTGAATTAATTTGACGATATTTGGGTGATCAAGTTTTTTTAGAGCATCTTCTTTGTTATCCTTAGCGTCTAAGAGCGCAACTCTTTTGAACGCCACTGCACGTCCTTTAAACGTTCCTGGAAATACTTTGTCATCATATCCAACTTCTCCTAAACAAATTTGATTTTTGAGTTTATATTTCATTCATTAAGAGAAAAGGTTTTAGATGGTGGTCGAATTTTACTCTCATTCTTCACGTTCACGTCAATCCCAACTTGGATTAGTAATTGGATTTCTTGGGTCCTCTCTTCTTCTTCCTGGGAAAGCCACAACATATTGAATGGATGTTAATACTTATTTTAGTAGAGACCCATCGTAGCTGTAGATGATTGGACTATTATAATTCGTTAACAATTATTGATACCTTTTGTTTTATTGATTTTAATTGAATAACGACCTCCCCTGAGGAAATTCTATCGACGTGTTCATAGTTCAACATTTTACTGATAAGTTCCAACGAGTAATTAGATCGATCAATTTCTGCAATCAGAATTATTTTATATTACTAGTACACTAGTAATCATTTGCCATTTGTTATATCCTATTCTAAACTTACTGTTTATATTGACTTGTTTGTGAGCAATAATATTAGCCTTAATGTCAATGTCGTCAAAACCGTAAAGATGTTGCCCGTCTAAAAGAAGATAAGCGAAGACGAGACCCAATGCGTAGACGTCGCTCTTGACGGTACCTCGCCTTGTCTGTATGGATTGCTGAAATTGAGTCATTAGTTTAAGCAACTCTGGAGCATACCAGTTTCTTGTTCCTTTGATTCCGCTGCTCATCGCGTATGTCCCTCGTTCATTCACGGATCTGGATAGACCGAAATCGGCCCATTTCATCGTTATCTTGCCATCAGTAGAATCGACGTAGATGAGGACGTTTCCCGGTTTGATGTCTCTGTGAATTAATTTCTCTGAATGGATATACTCAAGACCCTCTGCTAACTGTAAGAAAACTGTGGAATAATTCGGCAATTCAGGCCCATCGTATTTCCGAGGATGATAAGTCCCTAGAAATATCTGATCCAACGATGCAGCACAAAGTTCCAAAGCGAAATACCTGAAATGCGAATCAAATTTACTTTAACTGCTGTCATCTTATTTTAGAGGGTAATGAGAAATGATGTTACTTGAAATTATCGTCGCTACAAAAGTGAAAGAGTCTGACGATGTTCGGATGATTTAATTTTTGCAGAATATTTTCTTCGTTTTCATTAGTAGCGTCAATCAGTTGAACTCTTTTCACTGCCACCTTCTTACCTTGAAACGTTCCAGGAAACACTGCACCATATCCACCTTGTCCCAATCGAACATCACGATCAAATTTAATTTTCATTTCATTAAAATTTTAAAAGTTACAAGAAAGGAGAGCAAACGATAGAAAACTATTGAATCGTTGGTCGAAATGCCTGAAATGAAGACGGGCGCTTGTACGTCTCTAGATAAGCGCAAGGTTTCGACGAGATAAGATCCTGCGTCAAATGATAAAATTGATAACGTAATTTCACTTGCTGATATTTAACGCTTTGTTATTCACAAGTTTAATCAATCGCAATCTAATCCTCCTCCTTAGTAAAATCATAATTTTTATTTATTATGGTAAATTTCTCGTACCACTTTCCCTCATCCTCATCCATTGTGTCTTCATGTCATATTTTTCCTTGTTCGTATAAGGTTGCAATGGTTATGAACGGATCCAACGATTTTGGATTTCCTCTTCATCGGATTTTAATCGATTCAATTCCTCGGTTCATTTGATCTTTTAGTTTTGGGTAGGAAGAATTTCTTGCAGATTTGTTAAGTCATCAGCACTTGCAATTAAATAGTCCACCCAACGACGTTTGGTTTAGATTGGGAAATTCTTCACCTTTTTGCACACATTTCTCCTGAATCCCCACAATATTTAGGATTCTTTTAAGGGTTCCAAGCTAATAATAAATGCAATTACAGGGTATATATGTCGAAACAAAATTTTAAAGGAGGCTGAAATCTTTTTCGACTCTATTGCGACTTACCGTTAGAAATGGAATTTGTTTTAAGGACGTAATGAAATCCCCCCGTCAAGGGTCTCGTTAACCTGACAAAAAAAAAGAAAACAACTTGAACCTTGACTGTAGGGGAGCTCTTACGATACGACACTTTTTCTCATACGACTTGTCGCCCACTCAAATGACCCAATTCTTTTTTAAGCAATTTTATTCATGGCCGGGAACGTTTCAATATTGAATATTCATTTTGCGAAATGATTTTACAAATATTTCTCAACCATTTTTCACTTGATTTATATTGAATATGACAATAATGAAACAATTAAATAAATTTCCGGAGTGATCGGATAGCCAACGGGCCAAATCGTGACGACAATCGTGACGCCCTCAAGCGGATTACGTTCTGCAGTCTTTATAAATATTGTTGCTCACCTTCATCTCAACTCTTACCCCATTCAATTTTCTTATTGCATCTTGTGTTGTTGTAAATCCACGTGAATATGGATTTGCTCATGAGGACATCCTCTCTCTCTCCCCGTTGAGATGGGGGAATCTGTTTATCTGATAAATCTGTAAGGATTCCTCACCAAGGTGGGGCACCATTTCTAATAGACCAGGTAGAGAGTGGGCATCACCAATATGGAAGGGTAATCAATGGAACCCAACTCAAAATAACATGTATATTACCTTTCGAGGTATATTAGCTCTTGCTTTTCAACGACCTAATCGTATACCATCTTCGACCTACTTATGTGTTGTGAAGTTTCTATTACATTTTAATTTAAGTGTGTGAGTAAGGGAAGGAAAATGGTAACACCCATCAGCAGCTGCTATCAAGCTGGATTACTGAGACGAGTTATTTCTTCTAAATTGCAATGATAGTATTTAAGTAATTACCAGAAAAAAAGGATGTCGACGGATCACTTGCTTGTCTTTGGGCAATTTTGTTTGATTCGAAATTTTCTTTTTATCAGGATTACTCTGACGTATGATAGAATTGACGTCCTCTTAAATGACTTGAGCTTTTCGGCTGAATCTAATTGTTTTTTTACCATCGCGTAGGTCGGCTGAATTTGTTGAAAATTGAATTAATTTATGTGAACTGGGCTTCGACCACGTTTTGAAATCGAATTATTTTTGTGAATAAAAAGGAATTGGGAGTGTGCTGTAGTTGTTCGACTTACTTTTGGCTCCATCTATGTAGCGTGAACTTGACCGGCTCGGCCGTTTCGAATCCGTAGACTCGAATCTAATCAAGCGGCAATGGAAAGGCATTGGCGTCATGAGTCGGAGTACCGGTCCGGTAAACGTTCCCAACACAACAATCCCAATCGCCTACATTACTAAGGTTCTTGGCTTATAACTGAAACCAGCGCGATGCTGTCTCTAGGACGCTAGCATCGAAACCTTATTCACTAACCAACTACGCCGACTACCCTGACGTAAGAATGAGGGGTTGAGGGCTCTTATAGTTAGGGACAACCCACTTGTAATGACTACATTTGCTTTCTAGGGTATCCCATGGTCAAATAGCCTTTTTACTTGAAATCAATTGAGAAAAGATAATTCTTAAACGTGAGCTTCGTTTATATTTTAGTTCTACATTCGTGTACAAAATCTTTCTTAAAACAATTGATTCCATCATATTAAAAGATTCTTATTTAAAAACCTTTTCTTTTTCTCAAATTTTTGTAGCTGTAGTGTACTTGCGGGAGAACCTTAAGCCATCACCATAGATCATCACCTGATGTTTCCCTCTTGTCGCAATCTAAAGGTAATAAATTAATTTTTTCAAAAAATTAATTTTTCCAAAAAATTAATTTTCCTGGGGCTCGTTGTGATCCTTAGTTTCATGAAGCATCCTCGTTGCCCAATGTTAATTAAGTGAATTTAAGTTATTTTCTACAATTCCATTTTTAATATTATGCTGTCCGGTGTCCTCTTTTAAAAAAAAAATAGTTATTTGTCCTATGCGTATCGAACTAATAGGAACTAATAATTTAAAAAACGACGAATTTCGTGTAATGATAGAATGAACCTGCATCATGAATCAAAAGAAATCCAAAAGTTTTTATGTAGTACTTGGCACATTCAAAATTTTTGTTTCAATCAGTTTTGTTATTCAAAAATGATAGAATTTGAAAAACAACTCAAAGGAAACTCTACCTTTTTCCTACCTTGTAATTAAAGTTTCATGTGCGATTTTGTCCGTCAGGTTAGTCTCCTTTAGAGCAATTTCATTTCATTTCTTATTTGTCTTGAGTGTTTTGATTTACTCGTCGGTAAATAGCAGCTAGATGGATGTCATTCGCCCATTGTAAAGAGTAAAGACAAACTACAAAATATTGAAAACAGCATTAACTCGGTCGGTTTCAAGACAATTTTGAGTGTAATCAAACAGAGAATCATGTGACATTTAACATGGAAGAATCAAACGCGACGAATTTTGTATTACGAGAAAAAGAATTATCAAAATGATAACGAATAAAACGACCTTTTGGATTTGTTCAGTTTGGTTTCAGGTTAATTACGTAAAAGTTTTTTCATCCAATCGAAAGAAATTCAACTCCTCGCGCGTCGCTGTAGGATCTTGTCGCAAACTCGGGTCGATAAAGGCGTTTGCAGTGTTTTGTGGTTTGATGTGAAAGTTTTTACCCGTTGGATTCCCGAGGTAGGCGTATGGTTAGTCAATTTGCGCTTTTTATTTAACCTGGGTAGTTCATCCTCAGTCGTTTGAATATCGCCAGTCACTTTGGGCAGTAACGCGCTGCTGCTGGTGTCAGAATCAAACGTGATCGCTTCGAAAGCTTTGACTTTGGGTTCGGTCACATCGATCACCACCGCAGTTGGCGCAGGGAACTGAATATTATCAAAAACAGCGTTAAAGTCAAAATCCATCGAAGTAAACCAGTTTGTACCTATGATGTTCTTAATCTGAAACTTATTAGATACCAATAGGATAAGCTGAAACGGACGTCCGTTATACTTGACTTGAGCGATAAACTCACCTTTAAGATCGAGGGAGCTATTGGATGTATCGCTCATTGTCCGCTTAGTTTAGTTCAGCTGAGGTTTGCCTATCGATACCCAGGTACCCAATCCAATAATAGAAGCTGTGGCTCCTGTGTCCAAGATCATCTTCACTTGAATACCTTGTAAAATCACATCAAGGATGATCGGGATGGATCTATACTTCATCGCGTTTGCACACGGACTCTTGGATGAGCGTAATACGAGCGTTTCGTCGTCAAAAAATTTGTTCCAGTTGATACAATTCCATTCGGGAATCCATCTCCTCCCAATCAGACTTCTGGTCGAGTCATCGTCTGATACGAGAATGGGTAGAACATAAGTTTTTCCAGCTATTTCGACCTGGGCGAATAATTTTCCTTTTAGCGGGATATCTTTTCCCAAAGCCGATTTCCTGGTGGTTTTAACATTGATCAATTCCGGTTCACCCATATCTCTCCAAACACTTTTATTAATAATGGTGTCATGGCATCCCGAATCAACTTTCATTCGTTGACTATATCCGTTGATTTAAACGTCGATGAAAAACTTCTTGAAAGACATCTTTGAAACGAGAAGAAAAATCGACATGGCTAAACCACGGCATCTCTGCTGCTTATATACCCACCAATCGTAGACGAGCTGTTCGCTAGGACCCAAATTCCCTTTTTCGCTCATTTTTGCGAAATTGGATTATCTCTAAATGCGGATTTCGTATAATTGGGGAATAAAACGCATATTATTCAATGATAAAAATTTTACATTTCTTCAATTTGAAAGAATTTTTCGGTAACAAAAAAGGAACTGGGAGTGGGCTGTAGTTGTTCGACTTACTTTTGGCTCCATCTATGTAGCGTGAACTTGCGCGGCTGTTGAGTTTCCCCTAGGGGAGAACAATCCGTTTCGAATCCGTAGACGCGAATCTAATCAAGCGGCAATGGATAGGCATTGCGCCCTGAGTTCGAGTACCGGTCCGATAAACGTTCCCAACACAACAATCCCAATCGCCTACATTACTAAGGTTCTTGGCTTATAACTGAAACCAGCGCGATGCTGTCTCTAGGACGCTAGCATCGAAACCTTATTCACTAACCAACTACGCCGACTACCCTGACATAAGAATGGGATGTTGAGGGTCTTATAGTTAGGGACAACCTACTTGTAATGACTACATTTGCTTTCTAGGGTATCCCATGGTCAAATAGGATTTTTACTTGAAACAAATTGAGAAAAGATAATTCTTAAACGTGAGCTTCGTTAATATTTTAGTTCTACATTCGTGTACAAAATATTTTTTGAAATAATATGATTCCATCATATTAAAAATTCCTATTTAAAAAACGCATTTTTTTCTCTCAAATGTAGCTGTAGTTTACTTACGTAGAAACCTATAAAGTTACCACAAAATATTTTCTTTTTTTTCTCAAAATATTAATAATTAGTTGAATTTTCCAGTGTCAATTTTATCACGTTGATTTTTGAGTGTTTGGGCTTCTAGTTGTTTCGATTACAATTTATTAAACCGTAGGCTGTCGTATGTTAAAATCAATCGCATTGCTTAGCGAGCGAAGACCAAATAAAGGAAAACAAGGAAGTATGTGTACAAGGAATTTATGAAGATGGAACGGAAGAAAAACAGACAGCGTAATATCCTTCAATGCGGAGTTCAAGGTAACCGGATTGTTTGTTACAATAGTTCAGCAGCGTAATGAATGACGTTTTGGCTTGGTTATCTGGCTGTATATAAGGACAACGTCCATCAAAAGTCAAATCATTATTTTATCGACAGCTAGATATCCTTTTCATCTATAAACCCAAGTCGTCGTCATGCAGGTTCACATTGAATTGGAATTTTAAATTTACTCCCATTTTCTTTTGTATTTTTGCCAGAAATTCTATTGGATCCCCCTGATGCTAGTTGCATTAGCTACCATCTCCTCTGCCAACATCGGCCATGATGAGCTCATCGAAGACCAGATTGTGAATTACCGAACAGATTCCCGTGTCCGGCGTCAAGTTGCCTCGGACGATGAAGACGCCACAGAAGCCAATGATGATGAGGGTGAATGATATTTTGTTATTATAGCTATGAAATAAGTCATAATTATTTTAATTGGATCCTTCAGGATTTAGGAATACAATTGCCGGATATTATTCCAGCTGTTACTGTATTACCGACTCCGCCAACACTTACGGTTACTTTGTCCACTGTCCCCACCCTTCCGCCAATCAACACGACCATTTAAAATCCCAATTGCAGTTTCATCGGATTGGAAATTTCAGTTGTCCTTAATATCCTCGATCCGTTAGTTTGCGGCAAAGTCCTCTGTTTAGACAATTCTCAATGCACTCATTTCACTCACGATCCTACCAAAGATGGAGGCACCTGCGTTCTCCACAAATCCACAGACACTTCGGCTCCGACATTAAAAGGATCCACCTCAACTTGCGGACACGTTCCCAATAGATCCTGTCGAGGAAATGGCCTACTCACTTTGTGTTTAGATCTCGATCTTAATATTAATCTAGGCGCCCTGCAGGCTCTGCTGCCTCTCTTAGGTTAATAAGAAATCATTTGAATTTTATTCATGTACTAGTTATAAATCGAGGAAGAAGAAGAGGTAGGGTTAACAAATTTTCATGGCGATTTTGAATGTAGCTTTTCATGAGTCACGACAGATCACGTCTGTACTCTGTAGGCGTACTGACGTCGTGTAATTCCTAATTCGACTTCTACCTTCTACGTCAGTTTTAAATTTCCATTTTGTTTCTTCACGGGAAAAATCTCAACCATACTAATTGCCTCACTGGTGAAAATCGTATACTATCAAAGTATCAATCCAGATCTGTAAGAGTTGTTTGTGTTACTGTTCAAATTGTGACTCAAGACCCTCAGGATCCAGTTTTTGCCCGATTTCCTTGTGATAACTTGAACTTGAGCAATAGAATCACTCCACCATTCACCTTTTAATTGATAAAGACCTAAGACCTAATATAGTTCATGAAACAGCAATCAGAATGTAAACTGTGTTGTTTATTTTCCTTTATTCAGGTTGACTGATTTGTCTCAAGTTCCTGTTATTGCGTGTATGAATCCAGCGTGTGGACAGCAGTGAAAAGGTGCAACACTTTGTTTTTGTTTCCACGAAAAGACATATTCATTCTATTTATCTCTGAACTAGGATTCCTATACTTGTTGGCTAGACTTTCACCAGTCTCAGCTCTGCAGCCTTTATGAATATGGTTGCTCGCCTTCAGCTCAACTCCCATCCCATCCTCTTATTACATCTTGTGTTGTTGTAAATCCATGCGAGTGTGGATTTGCTCATGAGGACTTCCTTTCGTCTTTATTCTCCCAGCTGTGAGATGGAGAATGTGTCAAGCAGCATTCCTCAGCCTCACCAAGGTAGGACATCATTTCTTATTTCTTAATTTTGCTGGTAACAAACAGTACACCCATCATATGAGTGTAGGAGCAGAAGGGTGGGAATTACTTCAAAGCTATTTTTAGAATACTGCCAGTTTTAAAAATGCTTGTGGCTAAGTGCTGGAGACTGTCGGTCGGACCGAGTGGACGGACTGCTCTTCCATGTTTGCGTAGATCTTATCAGAGAATTTTGATGGGCAATAAAATGTGTTTCGTCTTGTTGACTTGTTGAGCACCACGCAGTTTGAGAGTTGGCCTCTTCTTGCCTGACTCGTTCTCAATTTAAAGCCTTCGGACTTTTCTCAATTTCGTTGTCAATCGAGCCAAAACGATCGTATCATATTCTGGGTCATGGAGAAGAAGTGGTGTATATTCAAGTCTTCTATTTGGCGTCTGATTACACACACACACACACTCGGGTTGGACAATAATGTGACGTGTGTTTATTTTCTGACTTGATCAGCGAGATTTTCATTAGCAACAGATGCCGTCACTTATTCTGACTGCATGTTGAGGAAATGAATCGGCCGGCGTTATTGTTTTATATTAGCCTCTTGAGATTTGACCTCCGTTGCCATTCAATGGCCACAAATGGGATTTTATTCCATTCTCTTATTGAATATTGTCTTAGTGTTCATCCATCGAGGACTTAGGATTAGCTCTTGTGTTTCAACGACCTACTCTCTCTCTCTACCTGCTCTGAATCTCTAGAGCGCAATAATAAGGTGCGTAAACTGAGTAAATAATACAACAACAAAATAGAGCAAGTAGTTGTCTTTTAACGTTCACGTCGACGTGAACGTTGCCGCCACTCTAGCCCGGTTGACGAGACTTTCAGACTTCGTTATCAACGATGATTTGACTTGTATCTCAGTAATTTTCGGATTTTGTGGTTATCGTGGCTTCAATTAAGTTCGAGAAATATGAAGTGATAATACGAGGGAAGGGTTTCAGTGCAGACCATATACCTTGGATATTCAAACAGTCGATTTTGCGATGCAATCGTCTCCTAAATGCACAGCCATCATCAGTAGAAAATAGAATGCTATTAGTTTACGTCGCTGGAATGTTTATTGTGAATGTTGTTTATCAGGATCTCAAGCTGGGCATCTTTGATTGCTGCAGTTTACCTTTCTAGTAACAGATAACAATCCGAATGTGTATCGGCATCGTATCTGTTCGTCTTTTCACACTCCCAATCCACTTGTAAACGAATGCGTTTCGTTTTTTTTGAATGCTGCGCACTATTTAGTCATTAGTTAGTATAAAATAAGGTATAAACAGATTGCAATACGATTGCTTGACACAGTTACTTATACGATTCCCCGTCTAATATAAAGGATAATGAATGATGCAATTGCCCAACACAAAAGTCGTAATCGCATAATATTTGAATAATATCAGCAAGCGAAATTTATTCAAGTTTTGGCGATTCAATTCAATGACGTAGAAATTAAATTTCCATCAATGAAAAAAAGAAAAAAAATTGGCTATTTTTACCAGTTGATGACCTGATCAATTCTCAATCACTTTCATCACTTTCCATGTGATAGGCAATTCTTCTTCTCAATAGTACGTTATGCCCATTGTATTCTAATCGGATCAAAGGAATCTCTCTCGCCGGTCCTGACGGCAACAAACTCGGCCAAACCATTTCACGTGTTAACACGCTGGAAACAACAAACGCACCGCAACCAGAGAAGATTGCCATAAATATACCTCCTTTCACATATCCTACATAACTAACGAAAGCGATAGCGGTAATAATGGAAGAAAATACAAAAGATCTCTTTGCAGCTTCAACATTTCCGTTCCCATTGTGGATCCATGCCATAATGAGACCGATAATTGGAAGTAAATCCACCAGATTGTTGAATGCGTGGGCACCTCTGTCCATGGCTTGCTGGAGTGGCGAGTGACCGTCCTGTAAAGTGATGGGACATTTTTAAAAACGAATTCGAAAACGTCAAAACTATTTCTAGTTAATAAATAAGTTATATCAACTCAACGGAGAAAGGGAGAGCTGATTGTACTCTAGATCTAGCAGGGAAAAGATAAGACATCAGAAACAAGCAAAGAAAATAAATGAATTAACTTGCATCAAATATCAGCAGTGACTCTTACTTGAATTAAATTTGCTGAATCAATTGGAGATTGATGACGTCACAGCTTCTGTCCGGCTACCTTGATGATTCGGTGGAGACTGGATGTTTAAATTGTAGCGGATTGATTTATTATTTAACCGCTGCTGAAAGAAAAACTTTTTGTACAGACCCTTCAAATAGGCGTGACCCGTAATTCGTGATTTCTTTTTTGCGTCTGCAGTTAATACGAAACTGATTGTCTCCAACACTTGATAGCGACTAAGTTCCACTGAAAGAGGTTTCGTAATGTCGCTCTGGTATATGACCTTCGTTTGCCAATCGCCATCGGCTGGTGCTAGCTGTTGCTGACCAAGCTTGTGGTAAAAGTGCTGGAGACTGGACGGACGGACTGCTCTTCTATTTTGCGTAGACGGTAGATCTTATCCAAATTTATTGCTTTCTATACGCTCATCGGAAACGTGAGAGTTTCTTGCTCTTTATATTCAAAATAATTTGAATTTTGAAATAAGTATCTCAACATTCTTAAAATATAAATAAAACAATGTGATATTACTTAGCTTTCACCAGGAACACCCGGATTCACCACGATTTGCAGCCCGTATTTTTTTGGAAGTAGAAATTAGAAAATCTTAATTCGCTTCATATCAGCCAAGAGACGACCAACCGCAAACGTTGTCACCACTTGGCTAGCTGTCGCGCCAACTATATAGCTCGTCATGTATATGTTAATAAACAGA
Organism: Daphnia galeata; assembly: GCA_030770115.1. Taxonomy (NCBI): domain Eukaryota; kingdom Metazoa; phylum Arthropoda; class Branchiopoda; order Diplostraca; family Daphniidae; genus Daphnia; species Daphnia galeata. The sequence continues at coordinate 200,056 of CM061119.1, forward strand.
TTATTATTATTTTGTCTTTGAAAGGAAACGAACGAGATAAGCCAAAGCATCGAGTTTTTTTTTTTTTTTTTTTTGAGACCGTCGAAATGACCGCGAACGGAAATTTTAAAAGTAATCAAGTTTACAGTCGTTAATTTTATCGTGCAACTTATAGTCACTCTTGCTGTAATACGATTCCCCGTCTAATATTTATAAAGGAATGAATGCAACCCAACACAAAAGTCGTAATCGCATAATATTTGTCTATTTGAACATTAGCCAGCGAAATTTATTCAAGTTTGCGATTCAATTCAATGACGTACAAAATCAATTTCAATCAATAACAAAAGTGGTTAATGTCAGTTGACCAGATTAATCCTCAATCAACATATTCAGTCCCAGTGTAGTAAGCTATTTACACGATGGCGATAGCGCTAATAATGGAAGAATAGGTATCTAGAGTATTCTGTCCAGCTACCACATTCGCAAAGTGGATCCATGCTTTAATGAGACTAAATAAATTCAATAACTAGTTCTAGTTAAAATGAGTCTTGTATTTACTCGATGGCGAAAGAGAAAGCTAATTGTACCTCAGCAAATAAACCCAACACAATAAGTGTATCCAATAATATTTGCATCGCCATTTGTATATTTGCCCACAATTGAAAGAAATCCTATCCAGTAATTGTAAGCTTTTTTTTTCTGTTTCTTTTTACTAGTGTCGAGTTGAATGACAAGATTTGTTTTTATTTTTCACAGCCCAAGACTCATCACAGAATCCACACAGTGGTTTGTACGTCCATGCGATCTATTCATGAGGACCACAGAGGACATCCTCTCTCTCTCCCCGTTGAGATGGGGGAATCTGTTAAGCAGGATTCCTCACCAAGGTAGGGCACCATTTCTAATAGACCAGGTAGAGAGTGGGCATCACCAATATGGAAGGGTAATCAATGGAACCCAACTCAAAATAACATGTATATTACCTTTCGAGGTATATTAGCTCTTGTTTTTCAACGACCTAATCGTATACCATATTCGACCTACTAATGTGTTGTGAAGTTTCTATTACAGTTTAATTTACGTGTGTGAGTAAGGGAAGGAAAATGGTAACACCCACCACCAGCTGCTATCAAGCTGGATTACTGAAAAGAGTTATTTCTTCTAAATTGCAATGGTAGTATTAAAGTAAATACCAGAAAAAAAAGGATGTCGACGGATCACTTGCTTGTCTTAGGGCGATTTTGTTTGATTCGAAATTTTCTTTTTATCAGGATTACTCTGACGTATGATAGAATTGACGTCCTCTTAAATGAACTTGAGCTTTTCGGCTGAATCTAATTGTTTTTTACCATCATAGGTCGACTGAATTTGTTGAAAATTGAATTAATTTATGTGAACTGGGCTTCGACAAGGTTTTGAAATCGAATTTTTCGTGAATAAAAAGGAACTGGGGAGTGTGCTGTAGTTGTTCGACTTACTTTTGGCTCCATCTATGTAGCGTGAACTTGACCGGCTCGGCCGTTTCGAATCCGTAGACTCGAATCTAATCAAGCGGCAACGGACAGGCATTGCGTCCTGAGTTCGAGTACCGGTCCGGTAAACGTTCCTAACACAACAATCCCAATCGCCTACATTACTAAGGTTCTTGGCTTATAACTGAAACCAGCGCGATGCTGTCTCTAGGACGCTAGCATCGAAACCTTATTCACTAACCAACTACGCCGACTACCCTGATCTAAATATGAGGTGTTGAGGCTCTTATAGTTAGGAAAAACCCACTTGCAAGGACTACATTTGCTTTCTAGGGTATCCCATGGTCAAATAGCATTTTTATTTGAAACAAATTGAGAAAAGATTATTTTTCAACGTGAGCTTCGTTTATATTTTAGTTCTACATTCGTGTACAAATATTTTTTTAAATAATATGATTCCATCATATTAAAAATTCCTATTTAAAAAAACGTCTTTTTTTCTCTCAAGTTACTTAGTTAACTTAAGTTACTCTCAGTTTACTTACATAGAAACCTATAAAGTTACCACAAAATATTTTCTTTTTTTTTTTCTCAAAATATAAATAATTATTTGAATTTTCCAGTGGCAATTTTATCACTTTGATTTCTGAGTGTTCGGACTTCTAATTGTTGTCGATTGTAATTGATTTAAAACGTAGGCTGCCGTATGTTGAAAATCAATCGCATATTTGGCATTTGCTTAGCGAGCGAACCATTCTTCCTTGTAATCAGTAGCCCAATATAAATCAGTTAAAAATGATTTGAAAAAGAAAAATGACTTGCCGACTTGTGAATATGTGAAATACCTGTAATTCATTAATTTTTTTTTCTCTCTCCAATTATGCAGGAAACATTCTAAATGATTGATGACATCGTTCAAAAAGTTCAAAGTTTTCAGTTGATGCGATTGTAATCATCGGTGACTTGTTTTTGTTTTCAATTTTTCTTACAATTTATTCATATTCTATTTCCCATGATGTTGTCAATTTTGTGTAGTACATCATAAGGCTGACTAATAAATGAATCACTCGTCTTCCTTGTTCTTTCTTTAAAAGAATATTTTTTTATCAAAGAAATCGAAATGAAAGATTATTTGGAAAATGATTCAAGTAGAGGTGAATAGGTGACTGAGCGCATTTCTAATTTTCTATTACGTGGTTAATCGGTAAATATCTTAAGTGGTTAATGGTTAACTAACTGATTTATATCGGTTAACCGGATCCAGGTGACATTTCCTGATTATTTGGGCACTTGGCAACAGGTAACATGGCGGTGGCTGTTCGACTTACTGAGTACTCGTGAGAGATAGTCATCTTATTAATTACTCTGCGGCTTACTGTGTGCACAGCCAGAATAATTGTTGCTTGAAATTTGTAGTTAGGTCTTTATTAGGGAACTGATGCTCACAGCCTCGTGCACTAATTCTTTTTTCGTCTCCACTGTGTTCAAGGTACACAGCATTCCCGTAATACTCATTAAATTTGTACTTGGAATGTTCTTATCGCCCATTTCTCAGGTCTCTGCTGCAAGTCACATGGGGGTATTTTACTGACCTGTATGTCTCTTTCTAAATCCAACAATAACATGGAAGTTGCCATCAAGGAAAATGTAAATAAGGATATTTAAGAATCAACTTAATTTTGAATCATTTAAAAGTTTTTTTGTAAATTTAGCAACAGCAGTGGTGTTCTGTCTGTATTATTCCAGCAGCAAAGGATTGTCAGGATAAGAATCATAAAATTCAGAGTTACAATTATGTCCTTAATGCATATCGTTTGAAGTTGAAAACGAGTTTAATGAATGAAACATGCAGTTCACTAGAATATTGTGATCAAGTTAATTCAGTTAATCAACAAATTCTAGCTTGGATTAATTGGCTCCAGTCCCAATCTCTATTTGGTCAAATGGCCATATCCAATAGCGCTGTGATTGATCAGTTGAAGGCTCTTAAAAAATACTCATCTCAGCTGTGTGCTGTTTCTCTGGAAGAATGCAACATGAATGATTTAAAAAACATGATTTTCAAGTAAGTAACAAAGTTACATGTAGATTGATTGGCTTTTACACAATTTTTATCTTTTTACATCCAGTAAAATGTTGGAAGAGGCCGAGGCACTGAAATCTCAAGTTATTGAGTTAATGCATACTTACAAACACTCGTATGTCTCCACTCAACAAGAAATGGGATCAGAAGGATCAACTGCTGAAACACTGAATTTGGACCACTGGTTTAGCACCTCTTCAAGCCCAAAGAATCAATGTAATTTATTAATAATTTGTAATTACAGTAAACTTAATTAACTGCTTGGTTTATTTTATAGCCTGGATCGACGTCATCACCTTTCTCATTAGATTTTTGCGTGCAAAACAAGCTCAACTCGCAAAAACGGCTTCTGGTAACATTGATGGAACTCAGCGTAAGTGTATTTCCTATTAGAATTTGGCTTAATTAAACAAGTTAGTCATGGTGCAATATATATAGCGGAAATGCAGCAGGTTTCCACGAAAAGAAGTCAAGAGGATCCAGTGCCATCTTCATCGACATGCAAGAAATTCCGACCTTCCCCTATAATCAAAGGTGATAAGGACATCTCTTTAACTTTGACGAATATTGGGAACATATATAAAGATATGCCTCCGTTAGTGTATTACCCACCGAACGAGTCCATGAATATTGGGAACATATATGAGAATATGCCTCCGTTAGTTTATGATCTACCGAGCGAGTCCAGGAATAAGAGAAGAGGAAATGTTGTAAAACTTGGAATTAGAGCTGTAGGACCCCAGCAAAGTATTCCGCAAGAAATGTATTCGATTTCACAGCAACCGAGCGCACTTGTTCCTAGCAACTTATTTCAAAAGTTGTCTATTCTATTAAGAGAAGAAACGTGCAAGTGCAAATTCAATGAAGAAGAGCAGCCAAATAGTGGTCCAGCAACCCAGGTAGTAATGTTTATACATTTCATTTCTTTACATTTTCTCATTGTTCTAATTATTTAGGCTCCCAAAGAGGGACCAACAACTTCGGGAGAAGAAACTCTACGCAAGTCTGAAGAAATTTCAAATCGGATCACTCGCCTCAGAGTCGCTTTGGCTTCAACGGTTAGGCACCGTAAATTTGCCGAAGAAATGCTTGTTAAAGCTCTTCATGAAGATTTGAATCAAGTGAAACCATCTGAAGAAACTCAAGAAGTTGTCAAGATGAAAATGGCCCATTTGAATTCCGTCTTTGAGGAAAGTGAACAGTGTCGTTCTCAACTTGCTGCCGCGTTCAAAGAGAGAGAGAGGTTAGTCATGGCTGACGAGATTATAGATTCACTTCAAACAGAATTAGAAGAAATTCAAGAGGAATTCTGGCAAATGGAAGAAGCTCAAGCTGAATCATCTGCTCGCTTAGAAGATCTTGAATTCGTCAACACTCAGTTTCAATTCGTCAACAGTCAGTTGATTTCAACTCAACAGAAATTAAAAGAAGAAGTGCGGTTGGCTAACGAAAGGGCAGAAGAATTAGAGTCTGAAAGGGCTGAAATGATTGCCAAACATCACGAAGAAATACGTAACATTTACGCGGAAACAAGTCAACACCTACAAAGTGATGAAGAAAATTTGAGTATTGATACGTCACTCGTCCCGGCCCCGCTCGTCCAGGCCCCGCTCGTCCCAGCCCCGCTCCTGATAAATTATTGCGATTGCGGTACACCGGTAAATGTTTGGGAGAGACGTTCAAGACGACCAAGACGGCGGAACAGGAACAACAGGCCGTCCAGTTATTATTAATAACTGTTAAATTGCAAGAAAATTTCATGAGGTGTCGACAAATCTCGTCAAGATGCCCCATCTATAAAGCAGGAAGATCAAGTTCAACGGTTTCCAGTCGCCGCAATGGAATGTAAAGTTAATTGAAGGAGTTCTTAGTAATGAGTAAACACAGGAACAACTGACGAATTGTTAGTTGTTACAGCGTCACTGAGGTAACAGTGATATCTGAAGACACACTACCATCAACGACTAGGCCGTTATGCGTTCTCCTTCACGCATCTGGCATCTCTATTGAAAGTAAATAATGCTTGTTTTCAATACCTTTTCCACTCAAACAGTGCTCATTTGTGAAAACTTGTGTATTCGTAGAATATTGGATTATGGTGGCTGCATGATTTTTGAACACCAATTAACCTTGATTATAACAAAACAATCCTAACGCTAATCATTCACTTGAACATTGTTGCTGATTTTTGTATTTGAAAAAATTTGTGGGGAAAACTTTTTTGTTTTGTTTTTTGTTGATTTTGAGAATTTTCATTTGCTAAGTTTAATCAAAGTAGTAAGCAATTAGTTTGGTTTCGTTTGGTTCCCCTGTGTTGAAGTCTCTTTACTGTAGCTAAATTTGGAATGTATACAGTATCTCATCAATACATCTAAACGAATCTCGAGCCAGTAGTTAGCCAGTTACTTTCGATCACACTTGTAGTCTTAGCCAAGAAAAGGATTATTCGAAGTAAACGTAGCATTTGATTTATCTAACCATAGAACTCTAAAATTCTTTTTCGATAACAAGGAATTTTACTTTGCAATTATTGAAAGTTAAGGCATTCAATTACTAATTTCTGTCGATTGCTTCATGGGACGATGCCTGGCCGAACAGCCTCCGGTTGCTCCGACAGCCTTACCAATTTACCATCCCCTTGTCTTCATTTTAATTACATGGTGGAACGGTGGAGATGAGCTTTCATTGTTATTTATCAACATAGCGCGTTTTTTTTTAAACGAAAAAGTACAAATACTTTAATTTCCTTTCTATGTAATATTTAGAAATAGGCTGGAATTGGTCATTTTTGCAGGCAAAACAACAACATGAATACCCTCGACGTGAATACTTTTCTCTAAACTTTTAGTTTCATTTTCGTTAGGGGATTGCACCGTTTCACCCTTCATAAATACTGCCGTTAAGATGAAAAATACGATTTTCAAGTTCATGATTTTGTTAACCCAGAAATACTTCTTTTTGTAAGTTGATGGTTCATAAATCAAAACACCCGTGTCCGTATCATGGTAAAAGAGGATCCTCTTTGACCATGTCCGTATTCCACTGCCCAAAGCAGTCAATGTGTCAAACTGTCAATGTCGCAAGCATTTGTCTGCTCTGGTTGTTATGGCAACATTCATGTCAGTTGCTAGTGTTGTTATTTTGTGAATTATGTGATTAAAACGTTCGTCACTCTCAGCAGTGTTTAGGTTAAACTATAAATGCAATTATCTATCGACGATTTCGTGTTTTGAATTCACGTGTGCGACTTGTGATTTTCAAGAAGAATACGTGAAAGTGAATAATACGTAACTTTCTTGTCACTTGCTGGTGTTGTGATTGTGAATTATGTGATTAAACGTCGTTCGTCACTCAGTTTGACAGTGTTTTGATTGGAAAATTAGTGATTGTTTCTTTACGACGATTTCGTGTTTTGCATTCACATACGCGACTCGATCTGTAGTGCAGAATGCACGAAAGTGAACGAAGTACTTTAAATCATTTCCAGGATAACTTCAGGCTAAAGTTTTCAAGTAAATCTTATGAGATTATTGATGTTTATTAGTTAGAAAACAAAGCTCATTTTTCAGATTTGAAAAAACCAGCACCATTCTGTACTTCCGGTTTCTAAAAGTGCGTGTAGCTAAGTAACCATTGAGCTGACGCAAAAAAGAACCTGATTTTCGTGATCCCCGTGAAAAATGTGGTATAGCTCACGTTCCCATCCAAAATACTCGAAAATCGTCGAAAATCGCAAAAATCGACGTACTATAGTTCAGAGAAATTTTTTTTGGGCCATGTCATGGATTTCGTTTAAAATACATCTGCCCTACCTGAAATTTTATGGGGAACCCGAATCTGTAAGTTTTTTTTACCTCAGCTCAATAGTTGAGGAGCTATCGGTCTATTTCCGGTGTACTTCCGGCCAAAATTGAGTTTTCGAATTTCTTAAAAGTAAAAAGTGAACTTTGTTCTCCACAAAGTTTCCATCAATTTAAGCATATTTTAAGTAAAGAAGAAGTATGCTATTTAATATTTATTCGTATCTAAAGTTGTTGCTGGATTGGCAATCCAGTCTTAAGCATGAGTGTCTTATGACTGACGCTAGATGTCCTTCGCTGTTGTTGTCCTTGTCTTTGGAAAATGTCTTCCTTCCTCTGTGTTTTCTTTTTCGATTTATTTCTTATATTCTGGATAAATTCAACCCCAATTTCGTAAGTAAGTTAACCTAGAGCGTAACTACATTACTAGAGTTAATGTGTACCCAAATTCTGCTTGAAATCACAGAAAATGTGAGAATTGCATATGTGTTGTCAATTGCAGGTCTGAAAGAACCAGCATACTTAATCAACTAGTGGCTCAATCTTCATTGTTAATGTTTCAATTTCCCCTGCTGAACTTCGTTACCCAACAGTTGTAGGATTGGTCAACATATTTTTCAGATACTAAACTGGGATTCTCTTTATTGTGGCAGATGCCATTACAAGTTTAACCATTTTTTTATTGTCACTTATTTTACAGGTTCATTTACATCTGTGTCTGTGACAGGAGCTTCAAATCACCAGCAAGAAAGTGTGGAACAAGGTGTCGTGTTAGTTCCTTGTTTCCATCATAGCGTCCTGAAATCTCCCACCAGATTCTACTCAGCAATGGCTGCTCTCACACGAAATTATTCTTGCATTCACATTTGGATGCAATTGAGGTAAATTATTCATTTTCAGTGTTTGTTTTAACAGTTACAAACTATGTAATCATCACCTATGAAAATCAAGTTGCTTTTACTCTTAAAGATTTTCTCTACTGTTCACTTCAGGATGTTTTCTTGTTTCACCCGCTGATGTCCTTGCTGGTGTTGCCATCATGGAGTTGCTACAGTTCCTTAAACTTTTTCAACAAAAAGTGGTATTTCATATTTACAATTTTCTTATTGTTATTCCCTAATCATTCTTAGTTTAATCTACAGAATGTGGCATTTTTAGATGAAGTCATGGAGAAGTCCCTGATGTCCATAGTGTTGCTGTAATTCCCTAAACTTTCCAACAATTAAAAAGGTATGTGATTTTTCAGCCTTATTATTGCAATTTCCTTGTTTGTATTTACTAATGATATTTTCCTCTTAGAGACTGGAGAGTTTCAGTGGATGTGTTCCCCAAGTGACAATGATAATTAGGTAATGTGGCGCATTTCATTACTCTTCTCTTTCTCTTTTACTTAGGCCGGGTAATCTCCCCGGCCGCTGTCAATCCCAGGCAGTGTCAATCAAGCTTGTGTCTCCCCCTTGTCTTGATTGACATTTCACGAAGTATACGATTGTGTCCAGATCTGATCCTATATGATCAAGTGTGAGCAATTGATAACTTCTAGATTACAATTTGGCGACCAGGGGGGTTCCTTTAACCCTGCCACGTATGAAATCAAAGTCGACCGTGTGTGAAGAGATAGTGTCTCCCCTCTATCTACCGAAGCACGGTCGCAACGAAAGAAAAGTCTTGAACCGGACGGTCTGTTTATTAAATTTAAGCAATGAATTTCAAAATTTTACTGGCGCTTTATTTATTCAATTGATGTACATAATACAAATATTTTAAATTTATATATGTTGTTTATTTCGTTTATTCTAAGTACTTGGGAAAGGATGAGATGGGGATCCAGAGGTATAATGGGAGAGGGAAAACGGGACTACCAGGCTAGGGAAATGGGGAAACGGGAGAAGGTACTTGGGAAGGGATGAGATGGCTATAGAGAGTAGAGGGTATAACGGGAGCGGGAAACGGGGCTAGGGAAATGGGAACATACACTTCAACTTCTTTAAATGTAATGACGTCGACATCTTTCTCTTCTTCGGCGTTCGGCTTTTCGGGAAGAAGCTGCTGGACTGCAGTGACAGTGGGTTTCTTAATCACAGAGGTCCCAAGTAACGTTACGCAAACGTTGCCTACAATGACATAAAAAGAAAAATATTACAAAATGTCCACATTATTCAATAAAAAAACAATCAAATTTACCTTAGTATCATGCAAGATTAAATGGAGCAGAAGCTTGATAACACCTTGATGATCTCGTAGCTCTGGCTGGTCACCAGCAATAAACAAGAGCCCAAACAGCTTTTTCAGCCCCAACGGGATGAGGTGAGCCCAACCAAGAAAAGAATCCAACAGCACTGACGACAGCTTTGGTCAAGGCTAGAAATATACAAACATTGTTAGCATCAGGTCATCAGCCAAACAATCAAACATTTTGCTTACTTGTAGACTCAACTGAGGAACTCATTAGTACTACATTGGTATTGATGAGTGAGATTATGTTCTCTACTGAGGCACTTCACGCTAAGGAAAAAGAGTCATGCTGAGCAGCATTACAACCCTGAGAAAGACAAAAATAAACCATTTAAAATCCAAAACTAATTCTAAATTTGCCTTCAAAATCCAACTCTTTTAGTTCAAATATTCCACTCAACTCGCAAATTCATTAACACAGTGAATCTAAAAGTTACTTGGATTTAAGTCTACTCTAATAGTTGATTATTCCTACAGCAGTAAAAAGTAGCAGTTGAAAAGTATTAACACAAACGTTCTGAATTCAAAAATGGACATGTTAAACTATATGAAGTAGATATAAAATACTGAAGTGTAAGTTAATGAAAATAAGTTAAAACGTTATGAAAAGTTACTTGAAAAAAGAAATTCGCGAGAGCTCGAACAACCAACACATCACAATCTGGAAAGCCACGAGAGCTTGTTTATCGCCTAGTGGCGATAAATAACAACTTGGTTTGTCATTTATATCGATTTTAAAAAATTTCAAAACTTTCACCACTAGAGACAAAAAAAAAAGAAGACGGACTTGCCAATTGCGGGAGATATAAAATAAGATAATAAAATAACGATTGAATTTTGAAGAAGAGGAATTGAATCTCCTATTTAGAGCGGTGTTGGACTGTTGGGGTCCCTTACATTGAAGTCGTAAATGCCAGCAAAAGCTTATTAAAAGATGAAAGTGTACAAGTACGTTCAAGCTATATAAAATGACGACCCAAAACCAACGCAATCTTTATTACCACCTGCCTTAATTAAGCTGCGTAGGTGTTTGAGCCAAATGGCGGGAGCAATAAAAGCGCTGATTACAAAAAAGTAAATAACAGGATCGAAATTCCATATAGATCTAATCTTTTCGGTCATCTGAAGATCACGTCGCTGTAAATGTTATAGCCTAAATTCTTTAGACCGTTCCCAGTCGCTATTCTACAGCCCAACTGTTTCGTTCAGTGCCGAAAAAAAAAAAATTTCAAACACGAAAACTTTGCTTACGTTGAAATTGTAATAAAGATGAAACCGACGGTTTGGATTATCCTCCTCGTCACGTTTACCCTTTCGAATGCGAGTCCCACCTACCAATATTACGATGGGTAAGATTTAAAAAACAAAAAACAAAATTAAGTTAAGGACATTCAATTTTAATGTTTGATATTAAAAAGTTCCGCTACCGCTGAAATAACAAACAAAATGAATTGGATGGAGAACGAAATCCAAAACGCTGTGGCATCAGGATATTCCACCCAGATGAATTATTTGTCCAATTACATCGAGACGCTTTGGTGGCCTCACATTCAGTACCTGATGGCCAGAATTCCTGAGCAAGAGCAACAACAAGTCCAACAGCAATATGCCCGTCTTCAATACATGCTCGGGTAAGGAAATTCTTTGGGTGATTTTAATAGAAATTTTTAATAATTGTCAACGATTTGTCAGAACGAGGAAATGCGCATCGCCTATGGAAACTTTCTACCAAGGAGAATGTCATCAAATCGGAATCCCTGGTGATCCTTGTCCTGAAAACCAGCAACTCTACGACAGACCAGACAACAACGGATTTTGCTTCTGTCAACGGGGTCTGAGCGATTTCGTTTACATGAACGGCCAATGTTACCAGCAAAACGAACAGGTTTTCACCTTTAAAAAAATTGACTTTGAAGTTAACTTTCAAAGTGTTTTCCTGTGTGTGTTTAGGGACCTTGCGGCAATGGCCAATGGCTTTTGGTGAACAAGGGTCGAATTCCTACTTGCCAAAGAGTTCCCAAAGGATGTCCAGCCGATGGTGAACACGTTTACTGGAGTTGCGGTGGTAACACTCAATGTCAGCGTCAAACTCGGACAAATATGGTGGGCAAATGCAGCCGACTGGGCAGTCAACAACCTTCTTGCGGAGTCGGAGCCAAACTCTACCGTACCGGAACGAATTATTATTGCGGAAGACCGAGAGTGACGACCGATGACTGGGCTAAACCTAACGTGATTTTACCACCGTCAAATGCCATTGTAATAGCGGATTACCGACGACAGTGTCCTAGGGGATACAATCGAGATTTGAATGGAAGGTGCAGGAAAATGTTTATAACTCGATATTAATAATAAGCAAATTATTTTGTCAAAACACTTTTTTAGTCTGACTGAGTAGCCTAATCTATTTACAAAGCAATGAATAAGATTGAGAAATAAACTAATCATTACAAAAATACCGTAAAGTCGTAAAACTATTCCTGTTATCTTTTAAGCTGCAAATGATATCACGTTATCAGAATTAACAACAGTTTACCGTATTAGCCGTTGATGGTCCTTGACCAAATACGAGAATATTGCCTAAAATAATAAATCAAACAAGTAAATTTAGAAGTGAGTCATTTAGTGGATAAAGTTAAGATCTATCGATACGGGGGCGTGTCCGTGACTGGAAATAAAACGCAACATTGTTTGCGGGTTTCCCCGTAAAATATGGAAATTTATACCTGTGCTGACGTGTTACACAACAGGGTCGTGGTTTTTCCGCTTGTTGTACTTTCCTTATTAGTCACAGGCACAACAGATTGTGTGCACAGTCGTATTCCGGCAGTCGTTTTAGACATTTCATCGTTGGTGGTGCAAGTACAAAACTTAATTAAAATTAAAACTTGTTGAGTTAACAATCTTTTGTTTAGTTTATACCATCTATAAGTGTAGAGATGAAAATCGTAACATTACAAGGCTGCTGTTGGATCCTTGGAGTTGTGTTGGCCGTGACGTCATTGGTTCGTTCAGTGCCCGTTAAATTCGAGTGAGTAGATTATCTTAAAAAAAGAAGAAAAGCAAATTTTTTAAAAATTGTGACTCGAATTACAGGAAGGATATGAATGAACAGTCAATTTTAGATTCACCTAATATCGATGACAATCGACAACATATCGCAAGAATCGCCATGGCGGATGTCAGAGTTTGTCCGTCTGGTTATTATCGCGATCTGATCGGTCGTTGTCGCCAACCATTTTTAAAAAATCCTCTTCGTTAAGACTTTCGTGGATTATTCAACTATTAAGAAATACAAATTTGAGAATAAATAACAATAAATCGTGCAAATATTATTCCCTTACTTAATAATAGAATATGACCCCAAAAATATTCTTATTTATCTATCTATCTAACTGTGTAACCAATACTTTTCAACACAATACATTTCAAAATTGCCCTCACTTTTTAAAAAGAATTTACTGCCGCTTCTTTCAAACACCAGTAGAGGACGTAGTGTTTTTAGCCGATGGCTAAAATTACGTCATTGTAAACAGCATCAGCTGTCAGCTGTTGTCAGTTGGAATCTGTCATTATCCGAGTCTTGTGTCAAAATTCCAATTCGTGTTGTTAACTAAATGTCTGATCAAGAAGGAAAAGAAGAAAATGGCTCGCAAGTGCCAGAACTACCAATCAAATTTAATTTCATACCGGAATCGATAACGAGTCCTTTCATCGACTTGTTTCCAGGACAAAACGAAGGAATGGTAAGAGGCGAACCGGGCGGATTCGTCTTCAGTCGAGAGTATGGCCGTCGTACCAATGAAATTTATCAATTCCAACCGAGAAAAGACGACGTCTGGGTCTGCACATTCTCCAAGTCTGGTATTTAAATCAAGTTTTGTTTTCAATTGCCCAGCCACAAGTGTGTCAAGGCTGTGACTTTTATTCGTTTGACTTCTGTAGGAACTACATGGACACAGGAATTGGTTTGGCTGATTGCCAACGGCTGTGACACAGAGTCCGCCAAAAAGACCCCATTGCAAATGAGGTCACCTTATCTCGAGTAAGTTCTCAAAATGCCAAATTCAAAGTTTACACAAATAAACCCAATTCTTATGCAATTACATAAAAGAGGAGATTACCTGATATCTCCGGAACGAATGCCTCAAGAAATCCGCGAATGCTGGACGCTCAAATCGCTGGCCGAGAGGCCGTCACCTCGCATCATCAAGAGTCACTTGCCATTCCACCTCCTCCCACCTAAATTACTCGACACTTCTAAAGTATGATTGGATTTTATTGCAATTTTTACAAAGTCCTTAATTCCTATCTTATTTTAAATGAAAGATCGTATACGTGGCGCGGAATCCCAAAGACGTCATCGTGTCCAATTACCACCATTTCAAACTGTTCAAATTTCACGACTTTAAAGGATCGCTGGAGGATTTCGCCCAGTATTCGATGGACGGCCAAGGTGAATTGGACAATGTTGATTTAGATTTCTTCATCAGTTTCTAATCGATTTTTAGTTTACTATTCGCCGTATTTCCCTCACGTATTGGAAGCCTGGAGTAAGAGACACCATCCCAATGTCCTGTTTCTCTTTTACGAAGAAATGAAGCAGGTTTCTTATATAAAATTCTTAACTAAGTTTGATTGATGAAAAAATTATTTGATAGGATTTGCGTGGAGTGGTGCAACGTGTGGCGGCACATTTGAACCAAACTGTAAACGAAGAGCAAATGGTCCGAGTATTGGAACATTTGAGTTTCAACAATTTGGCCAAAACCGAAGCTGCCGGAATGGAAAAAGTCAAGGAGATGGGAATTTTGAACGAAGATGCCGGTACCTTCTTCCGTAAAGGTAAAAATAACATTTTCCTTTGTAGATTAAAGCTCATGAAATAAAGTTTTGAATTGATGATACGCATCAGGAAAGACAGGCGATTGGAAAAATCATTTCAGTCCGGAACTGAACGAGTGCATCGACAAGTGGATACAAGATCATTTGGCCGGCTCTGATCTCAAATTTGTCATGGAATTGGAGAAGCAAGATTGATTCAAAATTTAATCTAATTGATTTCAAATTATTATGTTTAGAGGTGAATAAAATGTTGAATATAGGAGAAAAACAGTAGCTGTAAACTTCTTTAATTAAGAGTAAACTAAAATAAAAATCACGCAAGGTAATAAATATTGCGCTATTCGCTTATACTTAATTCGCTTGTATAATATTCGCTTATACGTAATGCCCTTGCGTTATAAAGTACAAAACGATGTTGAAAATCCGTCCTCAAAAAGGAAGAGGATGGATAACACAAGGCGGTTGAACGATCTTGAATAGGGATTACAGCGATTGCATGTGCTACAGTCGGATTTGTTAAACCCCAAATTCTCGTACGCTAAATCCATCAGTTCCAGCGATCAATTGATCACTCGACTTAAAGGACTGTTACGTAACACCCACAATCAAGTGACGTTTCTTTTGATTGACGTGAAAGTGAATTTAAAGGCCGTACAACTGTTTTGAGGTGGGGCGAACGGTAGACGGGCATCTTCACCCAAGATATGGGCCAGCCGGGCCAGCAACTCATTGAGGACTGATGAGAGAAGAGGAAAAAGAAAAGTCCCATTCTTTAATTTAACGTAGCTACTTTCTTTATAATAAAGAAAAGGAAGGGATAAAACAAACAAATTTATCAAGACCTTGTTTTCGCCCGTCATCACGTAAAAGCAAACAAAACAAGGAAAATCCAAATTTAAAAATAAAAAAAAGTCCCTTTTTTTGTTATCTTTTGTTGGGTTTTTTTCAAATCGATTAAACCTCACGTAATATGAAACGAGCTCAATATAAACGGTGGATATTTTTAGTTAACAGCGCACAATTGGATCGCAATTAAAAGAAAATAGTCGCAAAATGGCATCATCACGTTTTTCAATTTGTTTTTCGTTATTCATTTTGGCTTATTGTGTAACTTATTCTTCCGCTGCGATCGCATCATGGCAGGAAGAATTCAAAATGGAAATCGAAACCAAAATGAATAAAATCGAAACTAAAAACGTTCAACTTGAAGGAAAAGTGACGCAATTAGAGGCTCAACTTGAATTCAATGTAAGGACATTCCATTTTCTATTGCATTTCTAATTAAATCAATTAATTTAATTCGATTTTTGTATATTACGTAATACGACAGAACGAACTGAGAAAAGATTTGACACTAAAAGTGACTCGACTTGAGGAAAAAGTCCAAGAACAAGAAACGATTTTAAATTTCTTGTTGCAAGCGAAGGAAGTTCCATTTTCTCCCACCGGGTCAAAATCAATTTCAGCAAATTATCGTCAAAATGTAATTCAATCAAATGGAAAAAGTGGAATCCCCAGGACATGTCGAGAACTTCGTACATCTAATCCGTCACTTGCATCCGGAATGCAATGGATCGATCCGGATGGCCAAGGAATTGGCAATGACCCCATTTACGTTTATTGCGACATGTAGTCAGGTAAATTTCGTCATTTTCATTCATTTCTTTTTAAAATTAAATAAAAATCTTTTTCAAATAGGATCGACATCAATTTTACACGACAGCGAATTTCCCATCGACGTGGGTCATTGCACCGATCCTGGATGTTATTCCCGCGCCATTAACTACAACGCGTCCAGTAAACAAATGAAAACCTTGGCTGAATTATCATCTGAATGCCATCAGTCGATTAAAGTAAATTTCTTTAATAAATTTAATTCTAAATTTTAACTGAGATAAATTCTATTTTGTTTTACTTTATTTAGTACGATTGCTATTACGCCCCGTTGGAATTTGACAAAGTTCCTTACGCCTGGTGGAACGACAGAGACGGAAATGCGCAATATTTCTGGGCCGGAAATACGAACGGAATTCACACCTGCCAATGCGGAATTGATGGAAATTGCGTCGATCCTGCGGTGAAATGCAATTGTGATACCCTTGCAACTGATGTTCAACTAGTTGATGATGGTCTTACGTCATTTTGATTTCATTATTTTGATATTTTAATTAATAAAAATATTTTTGTTGTGTTCAGGTGTGATAACGGACAAAAATGTTCTGCCCATCACTCGATTAAATTTTGGTCGGAACCAATTGGCAACTTCATCCGGTGTCCACACCCTGGGCCGTCTCGTCTGCAGCGGATCAGTGGCTGTAAATGGATTCCCCACATCCTGTGAGGATCTTTGGCTGATTGGCCACACCCTCAACGGATTTTATTCCATCAAAGGAGAAAAAATGATCGAATCCGTTTACTGCGATTTCACTCTACTTCCCAGCGATGCGAGTAAATAATATAAAAACTCCTATTTCCCATTTCCTATTTAAATTTAACAATTTCTTCATAACCAAAAAGATTTCCAGAAGTGGATCGGATTCAACGACGTCAAATCGACGCCTGTCCATTTTTACGTTCAACGGAATTCTTCGTTTTCCACATATGGAACTCCAATTCCGTGGGATTTGGCGCGGCTGAACGAGGGAAACGCCATGAATTTAACGTCGGGAAAATTCACGGCACCGCGACCGGGAATTTATTTTTTCTCCTTTACGGGACTGGCCAGATTTTCAGCTTCATCATCTGAAGTTTATTTAGGAATTGGACTTTATTTGAACGGGGATCGAATCGGGTTGGGTTATGTTGAAGAAGCAAACACCGTCGCTAATCAAGATAGTCCGTTGATCGTCCAATCGACACTGAACTTGACAAAAGACGATCAAGTTTGGGTGGAGATTTTCTGGCAGTCAACATTTATATATTTAACTGACGACAGTTACCACCGCACTCATTTTACGGGTTTCATGTTGGAGGAAGAAATTGTGGCCAAACTTTGATATTTTTGTTTTAATGACCAAAAACCTGAGCGAAAAATGAACTTTTGATTGAGGGAATGCTGTAAGATATAATCGAATTCAAAGTATTTAAGGAACTGTGGATGTCAACGCACAATAAAATTTGCATGTCTTTTATCTTTTTAAAAATGTGAACGTGAGAAAAGCAACAAACTCAAATTGATTATCAGATTTAGAAAATGCGAGTCTGACTAGTAAATTCATTTGCGCCTAACTAAGGGAAGGAAATGTTTCAAAAAACCTTTTCGCTTTTATATTCCCATTTTTAAAACTGTTCACTTTATTTCCAAGAAAATTCGTGCCGTTATATTAAAAATTAAAGACGCGGATAAATGAAAAACCAAATTCATTATCGAGGCCATTGGGCCATTCCCAGAGCCAAGTCCGTCCGTTGATGGACGAGAAAAAAGAAAAATAATTTGCCCTGATTTGAAGAATTAAAATTTGATATTTGATCCTACCTTTGGTCGGAGTAATAAACTAGACGACTAGGTGCACAACGGAGTGAGAGGAGATATGACGTCATCAGTTGCGTTGACATCACAGGTGAGGAAGTCTGATAGGCTGAAACGCCCTAAATAAGAGACATAACGAAACGTCATCAACGATATGCAACATTTAAACACGCAAAAAAGTAAAAAAAAGGGAACATTTACGAGAATGGCAACGGGAATTTTATAAATCGCTTGAATAAACAAAAAAAAAAATGATGAGAATAAAAATAGAAAATTGCCTAAATTGCGTCAAAAATTCCCAAAAAACGTAAATAAATGAGTCAATGAAAGGGTCATTTATGGAATACTGAAAATTAGACCAATTTTTTAACAAGTTACTAATAGCCATCAAATAGAATTGATTTTCAAGCTATCGAGACAATTCCCTAATTTAAAAACCAAAACTTTCACTGAAAAAATAAAAAAAATTGAGTCAGCAGGTCAAAGTGTTAACGCATTTACAAAATTGGTGACGGACTAGAAGTGGAAATTTGTTCACGTCTAATTCATTTAGGGATGGGAATTTTTCTATCTACCGATTGTACAGCGATAACGGTTGAGTCTTTTAAATATTTGGCTATGGATGTATCGAAGTGCAAAGCTTGTGATGATGATAAGATATGACGCATATCTTTCTCATGTTTAAAAATAGGAGACGGAACGCTCCGTCACGGAATCTCATCTGTCCTATCCTGATCCTGCCAGGACATTCTTCGCCCCTTGGATTATTCAATTGGCGACAATACTATCAACGTTTTGGTGGTTTTTAAGCGGCTGGATAACACGACCATCGCCTACAATATAATAGTATTACATGTGCGGAATAAATACATTTCCCTTGACTGCATCAAGCAGAGAAATCACCTCATATTTCATACTTTTATCAATTCAAGCTCATCAGTATAAAGGGAACATATAAGACTAGTCACGAAAAATCTACCCTATTATAAATAGCCTATTGAATATAAAATCAAAATAAATGTAACTCACCACGTTGGGACTTAAAGATGTGGAACCGGAAGTCTTTCATGCGCTCCTCCTCTTTCACGAACTGCTGTTCATCCGTCGTTGACACATCCGCACCTCGTCGCATCCGCAATGAGGATGGATAACACACGGCGGTTGAACGATCTCGTATTGTATAAAATAAACTGTCACATTTTGCTAAGACGTAGCTACTTGCTCTATAATAAAGAAAAGGGAGGGATAAAATAAACAAATTTATCAAGACGTTGTTTTCGCCCGTCATCGTAAAGGCAAACAAAAAAAAGGGAAATTCAAATTTAAAAATAAAAAAAAAGTCCCTTTATTTGTTATCTTTTGTTGGGTTTTTTTTTCAAATCGATTAAACCCCACGTAATATGGAACGAGAACAATACGAGACTGGATTCACTTTCAAACGGTTAGCAAATATTTCGGTACAAATGAGGTGCACTTGTAATGAATGAGCTATGAATATCAGCCCACGTACAAATTTTCAAAAAAATGATGGATACAAATTTTGATTCATTCGACTCAACAGCATTTTCCATGGAAGCCAATATCCTACAGATGAAATTACAATTGAAAATAAATTTGGATTTTGACCGAGTGTATGATTAGGTTCATCATCGTGTAATGTGACATGCAATTTAAACCTGCATCAGCGTGCAATATAACAAATTTATTTCGGGACGAAATAAATAGTCAAATTGAAAGATAAACGAATAAACTTTGATGAAGTGAAAAAAGAAGGGAGATTATGGAGTACGACTTGAAAAATAGAAGAAAACAAATATGAACGATTGACCTTTATCTTTTGCGTTTGTTGTTTCGTCTTTTGAATATTTCAACTTTCAAAAAAAATAAATAAAAGAATAAAATTGACCCACGTCTCGACATGTTGATCCCACAACAAACAATTGCACGACGTCGTTATCACTAAATAAAATCCTTTTGACCTTTATTATCATCTCTTTCCCATCACGTATCACATTTTGAATAAGGAAAATGATTTTCTGTTATATAAACTATCGTCATTTCAATTGACAAAGAGTGGGCCCTATAAATTGAAGCCCTGCAATTGAAATATTTTCAGAAGTTCAGTTGGAAAACGGGCGATTCTTATTCAACTTTTCAAATTCTTAATTGAATAAAATTTAAAATAAAATGGCCCATTTTTCATTCGCCTCGCTCTTCCCAATCGGTTTGTTATTCGTTTTGATCTGCTGGACGAAAGAATCGACTGGCGCTTCGTTGTCTTTAGAAGAAGAATTCAAACAGTTCAAGGTAAAATTATGTAAGAACTAAAATTTCATTTTCACAAGCTGAAATTAAAATAATGTCAATCATCATTTACTTCTTTATTTGAAATTGGAAATTTTAATTTGGCAATAGATTCAAATGAACGAAATTGTAAAGAATTTGGAGTCAGAATTGAAGGCTAAAGACGTTCAAATGCAGAACAAACTGAACGAGTTAGAATTAAGGGACGTTGAAATGCGGGAAAAAGTGACCGAATTGGAGGACAAAATTGCACAACAAGATTCGCTTTTATTCGACCTGTTACAAGAGAAAAACGAACGCACCGCAGCAGCAGCCAATCAATCAGCAGTGGCCATCAACGGACTGCCATCCTCGTGCGATGATCTCAAAATAATTGGCCACACCCTGAATGGATTTTATTCCATCATGGGATCGTCGATGATGGAATCTGTTTACTGCGATTTCTCTAAACCTCTCAGTGATCCGAGTAATTGATTTAAATTAATTCATTATTCAAAGACTAATTTTATTATTTTTCAATTAACTCAAAAGATTTCCAGAAATGGATTGGCTACAACGACGTCAAATCGACGCCCGTCCATTTTTACGTCCAGCGCAGTTCATATTTCAACAAAGTTGAGACTCCAATTCCGTTCGATTTGGAGAGGGTGAACGAGGGAAACGCCATGAATTTGACGTCGGGGAAATTCACGGCACCACGACCGGGAATTTATTTTTTCTCGTTCACGGGACTGGCGAGATTTCCAGCTTCAGCATCTGACGGTTATTTAAGAGTTTCTCTTTATTCGAACGGGGATATCGGTTATATCGGTGCGGTTGAAGTTGCAGAGGAAAACACCCCTGGTCAATTTAGTCCGTTGACTTTTCAGTCGACGCTGAACTTGAAATCGGGAGATCAAGTTTGGATGGAGATTGATGCAGGTTGGCTTTCATCAGGGGCGTATTTGTTTGACACCGGTAGCCACTACACACATTTTACGGGTTTCATGTTGGAGGAGGACATTGTGGCCTCACTTTGATGAATTTTGTTTTAATAACCAAAAACTGAGCGAAAAATGAACTTTTGATTGAGGGAATGCTGTAAGATATAATCGAATTCAAAGTATTTAAGGAACTGTGGATGTCAACGGACATAAAGAATACACACAATAAAATTTGCATATCTTTTATCTTTTTAAAAATGTGAAAGTGAGAGAAGCAACAAACTGAAATTGATTGTCAGATTTAAAAAATGCGAATCTGACTAGAAAATTCATTTGCGCCTAACTCATTTCAGGGAAGGAAATGTTTCAAAAAATCTTTTCGCTTTTATATTCCCATTTTAAAAACTGTTCACTTTATTTCCAAGAAAATTCGTGCCGTTATCTTAAAAATTAAAGACGTGGAAAAATGAAAGACCAAATTCATTATCGAGGCCATTGGGCCATTCCCAAAGCCAAGTCCGTCCGTTGATGGACGAGAAAAAAGAAAAATGCCCTGATTTGAAGAATTAAAATTTGATATTTGATGATCCTACCTTTTGGTCGGAGTAAACTAGACGACTGGATGCATAGCGGAGTGTGAGGAGATGTGACGTCATCATGTGCGTTGACATCACAGGTGAGGAAGTCTGATAGGCTGAAACGCCCTAAATAAGAGACATAACGAAACGTCATGAACGATATGCAACGTTTAACACGCAAAAATGTAAGAAAAGGGAACATTTACAATAATGGTGACGGGAATTTTATAAATCGCTGCTTCATGATGACGCAATTATATTCTAGAGTGTTGAAATGCAGACAAATGAGGGACTTCACCTTATAGCCCAACCCAAACAGTTGACGATGTTAAGGTTGTGCTGTCATCTACTTGACATGGATCGGCTGACGGGCGGAACGAAGCATAACAGCGCAATGCTCATTTAATTACCAATTCATTGGGATCCTATTCCTCAAAGTTGTACCGCGAAAGAAAAGACCTCGATTGATGTTGGATCGAAGCCATTAATAAAGAAAAATGAAACAGCACATTTGAAAAATGTCAAATGCGCTTAAAGATCAAAACATCACAAATCAGGATCGACTATATTTGTCCCCTTATTGACTCTCATGCGCTCGTCGATCATTTTTGAAAAATTGGAAGAGTCACATGCAATAAGTTGCGCAACGACGACAATAAATGAGAGGAAACAATTCAACAAGACAAAGTGAACCTTCAAATTAATGAGAAAAAGAGTCGGAATGCAGACAGATTTCAAATGGAGTTCAAATTGAGTCTCTCATCCTTCTTAGCGATTACGACACTTTTATGACGGTGATGATTCACCAGGAACCGAAAATGCCCTTGGTTCTATCGTAAGAGAAAAATGAGGTTGAAGCTGAATAAATCTATCTAACCAAGGAAGGCCTAGAAAAGAAAAGAAGAAATATAGAGATGATGATACAATATGAAGGAAAGGTAGGAATTATATGGAGTCATTAAGTCGGCACAATGTTATCTGAGCCAAAAGCTACTGGCACGATAAGAAAAGAAGGTAACGCCATTGCGGGAGTCAGTCGGGGGTTAATTTCATTTAATGTTTCTCTAATAGACCGAAATAAGAAAATATTTCGGTTGCTTAATGAGGGACTATAAGAATTAAATTTGTTGTCTATTTGTTTTCTGCCGGGGTTTAGCGACGAAGGAGGAAGAACTGAAAGAGAATTTGGTCACTGATTGAGGGGGCAAGAGAGACATGATAAAATTGGCTTCCAATTGTTTACACATTCCGAATGAGTGACGGTAAACCAGTGGGCAATCCGATTGGTGGATGTGACCACTATACAACAATCCTGACAAAGAGGAGAGACCACCCTGGATGAAAAATGTCGATCCTGTTAAGGCAATCGGAATACATCATTTTTACAGAACCAAATCCAGAATTACGTTAAGTAACTGACACTATCAAAATACCCAAAATTAATTTCCCTTACTGTCTCTGTAATTGTTCCGTCAATTGCTGGTTAATATCTAGATTATACACAAAACGTTGAGATCCTCCAACGACGACTACATCATCTCAGTGAAATAAATATATTGAATATTAGTTCTCATATTCACATTACGTAAATCCCACAGGACGATGAGAACAGATCAACGATGTTTACGATAAAAACAAGAGTCAACAAAGATCTGTCGGCGTTGTCAGTTCGTTGCCATGGTAAACATATTTCACTCGTCATTCATTAGTTACATAAAAACTTATGTAACATAAATATATTAGCTGAAATAGAATCATAGCAACCAGCAAATATTTGATTAAGGAGGTCGAGTGATGGGCGAGTCGATTAGGCTGACACTTTGGATATCGACCTTCACTCCTTCGAGCGCAGCTGCTCCTACGGATGGGTACACATACGTATACACAAATTTACACAATATAACATCATTGTCGTATAGGATCTACCAACTATATAGCAAAAGAAGAGGATCTATTAATAGTCTAGTGCTGTTTATTATTATTGAATGACAAATGAAGATTTCTTCCATCAAATCTACGATTATTTCTCTACATTTCCCTACAAAATACGGCGACGGAAGACGGAAGAAGAAGAAATGAAAGGCCCAAACGGACATCAACAATGGGATGGATGCGGTTAACAAAAGAGCGCGAAAATGAACAAATAAAAATTTTAAAAAATCAATGACATGAAATTATTTTTCTTTCAAGAGACAGGACGAGTGAAATTGTTGAAGCGGAGAAAATGACACGTCAAATTAAAAGATAGGACGATGAAGTAAAATTAATGAAAGAGAAACTAATAGAAACAGTTGACCTTTATCTTTGACGTTTTATTTCTTCTATTGTATAACGTTTAAACTTTTAAAAAGATAAACCCATCAGGACTTCTATCGACATGCTGATCCCACAACAAACAATTGCGCAACGTCTTATTTTATCGTGGTAGGAAATGATTTTCTATTCAATTGACAAAATGTGAGACCTATAAATTGAAGCCCCATTGAACTAATGGAGCAGCTCAGTTGAAAAACAGGCGATTGTTATTCAACTATTCAAATTCTTAATTTAATAAAATTTCAAATAAAATGGCCCATTTTTCATTTGCCTCGCTCTTCCGAATCGGTTTGTTATTAATTTTGATCTGCTGGACTAAAGAATCGACTGGCGCTTCGTTTTCCTTAGAAGAAGAATTCAAACAGTTCAAGGTAAAATTGTGTGAGAACTAAAATTTTATTTTCACGAGCTGAAATTAAGATAATGTCAATTATCATTCACTACCTTATTTGAAATTTGAAATTCTAATTTGCCAATAGATTCAAATGAACGAAATTGTAAAGAATTTCGAGTCAGAAGTGACCGGATTGAAGGCTAAAGACGTTGAAATGCGGGAAAAAGTAACCGAATTGGAGGACAAAATTGCGCAAACGAACGCACCGCAGCAGCATCAGCCAATCAATCAGCAGTGGCCATCAACGGACTGCCATCCTCGTGCGATGATCTCAAAATAATTGGCCACACCCTGAATGGATTTTATTCCGTCGTAGGATCGGCGATGATGGAATCTGTTTACTGCGATTTCTCTAAACTTCCCAGTGATCCCGGTAATTGATTTTAATTGACTTCAAAGACAAATTTCATTATTTAAAAATTTCCTTAAAAAGATTTTCAGAAATGGATCGGGTACAACGACGTCAAATCGACGCCCGTCCATTTTTACGTCCAGCGCGATTCGAATTACAACACAACTGGAACTCCAATTGCGTTCGATTTGTCGGTGGTGAACGAGGGAAACGCCATGGATTTAACGTCGGGGATATTCACGGCACCGCGACCGGGAATTTACTTTTTCTCGTTCACAGGACTGGCGGGATTTCCAGTTTCGTCATCTATTGCTTATGTAGGAGTTGGTCTTTATTTGAACGGGAGTCTAATCGGGACGGCTTGGGTTTCAGAGTCAAACACCATCGATTTTCAATTTAGTCCGTTGACCGTCCAGTCGACGCTGAACTTGAAATCGGGTGATCAAGTTTGGATGTCGATTGGTTACCAGTCAACGGAGGCGTATTTGTTGGACAACTATTTCCACTACACTCATTTTACGGGTTTCATGTTACAGGAGGAAATTGTGGCCTCACTTTAAGGATTTTGTTTTGATTATCCAAAAAATTAAGTAGCTAAAGGATAAAGAGATAAAAAATGAAAGTATAGAGATGCTGCCGAAAACGTTTTTTGATTTCTATATTTGAATGAAACTGTAAACGCCAATAAATTCTTATCCAATCTTCACTCTCAAATTTTTGTAAAAAAAAAGAAAGAAAAGAATAGAAAATCGATCTAACCGAGGGGCCCTCTAAAAAATGAAAAGAAGAAAAATAGAGATGATGATAAAATATGAAGGAAAGGTAGGAATTATCTCGAGTCATTACGTCGGCACAATGTTATCTAAGTGCCACGTAAATACACGGAGTCTGATAGCGAAGAATGAAAACCACCTCTCCCTCCTCCAAACCACCCCGTCCATGTCACCCACGGCTTGTTTGAATCAAACAATTTCACCTTCACTTTTTACGTGATAACCACAGACTATGGGCTACGTACCGTATTCAATGATATATAAGAATCCAGTTTCTTAAAAAAACGTTCTTCGTTTTACCATTTCACTTTGAAGTAAACTCTAACTTCCTTATCTTTCTTTAAGTTTTCATTTTTCTTTTCAATTATATTTGGTGCCAACATTTAAGGAACAACAACATCAAAACTTTGATGAAATGAAAAAAAAGAGAAACGGATGTCCCTTTACAAACTTTTATCAAGACATGCGACGTGGATCTAAGTGAATCACTGAACTATCTTTTCGACAATGAACAAGGAAGAAGAAGTCGAGAAATCCTTAAGAAAACTTTAGTCGGAGAAGCGGCCGACGAATTTCATCCTCCAATGACGACTATATAACTTAGTGTAAATATAATGGGTATTTGGCTATTGGCTATTGGTACATACGACGCCAATCACACAGGACGATGAGAGGTTTGTGTACGAAAAAAAGGAAATGAACAAAGTTCTCATTAACTTCGCGGTTATCAGTTCATTGTAAATACCAATTGGCTCCATCCGTCGTGAAAAATGAAAACTATACGACTATTGTAAAAACATATCCGTTCCACAACTGAATATGGAATAACAACAACAAAAGATCTCCATCAGCAAAGTCGACGATTTCAACAACCTGTAGATTGCGGGTGGTCGACGACTGTGAATAAGCCGTGAATTCGTGGGCAGGAATAAATCCTTTGAATCGAAAACGATGCCGTTTCAATGGCAGTTTCAATTCATTTTGAAAAGGAGACCACATGAAAATTAATTTTAAAAATTTCAACGGACAGTTAACGCAAAAATTGAAATTTCTAACCGCCCAATAAAAATTAATCCCGATTTAACTACTATACAAAAGCCGACATTTTCAACTAATTAAGTCAGGATTCAAGAATGTCGACACGTCCAACGCTGAGCCAAAACTTAAAATAGAAGAAAGCTCCTTCAACCGCAAATCAAAGAAAACACATTCGTTCAAGAAGAAGATATTTCAGTTTGATCCTACCTCGGGTTGGAGCGGACTACCCAATAAGCTGATGTTGATTTGGCGTCTAGTAGAACAGCAGGTGAGTGGAGGACTGGACGACTCGCAGAACTGGTGGGACGTCTGAACTTCGTGTGTTGGCAGGATCACAGGTGGAGAGAGGAAGGAATGACGTCCTCGTGAATACGTCAATTCTCGCATGAACATACACGGCGGACGTCGGGTTGTAGGAGGATAAATGAAGAAGATTCACTTCACATTAGGACACCATTCCAAAATGTCAATCCATCTTAAAAAGTAAAAACAAAACAAATATGTTGGATTATGTACAATCAAAGTGAAAAGCTCATGTGAAATGTAACTTGCCTGTGTTTTTGACATTGACAAGCCCCAGTCAATGAAGATAATGTTGACTGGCTAACATGTCCAGTTGGCCACGTATTACAAGATTTCTTTAAAAAATTTAAAACATAAAAATAGTTTAACATCTTTCACTTGAAAAAGTAAACAAATAAATATACCTGCAATTGACACATGTGAAAGTACCTTTCTTTGGCATCATGATAACCCAACTGTAGTTATCTCGATGAAGACAAAACCAAACATCTTGGATTGAAATCGGCTAAATTTGGCATCAAGTCTCAATGTTATTAGGGTTCACACCACAGGGTTGGAAATGATGGAGCTGGAACCATTTTGTCGACACTGAGAATGAAACAAGAAGAGAATTAGACAAATTCGACCAACACATATATCAACAAAACACTCACTCTCGTTCTAATTAAGAGACTTTTAGACGGCAAATTGCTGTTTGGCATCTCTGACAGCAATACACAGCACCAGGCAGAATTCCTGACTTTTATTCTTCATCTTCTTGTTCAAAGTTTAATTACGATTTTGCCAGGACTATTTGGTGTTACGACACGTTTTTATGAGCAAGTCAGGAAGGTAAACTGTTTCTAACTTTCTATCCAGTGGGGCAGACGACAGTCACATATTGGCGCCTTTTTGTTGCTTTGCTGGGCTGCAAAATCGTTTTAAAAATTCCAGCACATTAGACAAAATTTATTTAAATCACCTAAACGAAAAAAAATATTGATATAAAATCTAAATAAATTGTTACGAAAACTAAACGGCAAATAATTTGTTGTTTTCTTTATGTCTTTATTATTATTCTTTAGTCTTCGTCCCCATTAACGATTGCCGCATAATGAGCGCATCATTGCCGACGTATTGATCGATCGGAAATTGTGATTGATTTACCGTCACGTACAAGAGCCAAAGCCTATGAAGGACGCAACCACTTTCAAAGGCGACTAGGTCTAGTTAGTCGGCGGTTACCGTTCAATTTTGTATTACCGACCAACCAACTAATAGCCTTTGTCGCTTAACCTTTGCCATACGAATAAGTAAAAACCGGCCCTGAGTCCTGCTGACTAAATAATAGAAAATACACAGACACAGTCTTGGCTTTGAGCCGCTCGGATCAGCGATGAGAGTCGAGAAAAATAATATTTATTATATTCAAACCGCTTGGTGATAAAAAAAAAAGTCAAGCCTTTTATATTATTCCAATCAACAATTTCTGTTATTTGCTGCCTGGGTTCATTAAAAAGTCGAATACTATACTCTCCATCCCATCTAACCACACCCATGTTTGAAAAGATCTTGGCTGTTTGTTTTAGGATTTGGTTTCTCGTTTGGTGAAATGATATGATACATCTTATCAATTCAACATCGACGCTCAATGACGCCGTTAAAAGAAAAAAGAATATAAGAGAACATTGTCTGACTGATGAGCGCAACGAAGTTAAAGCAGTTAAATACCGTTGCACAATACGAGACTGGATTCACTTACAAAACGGTTAGCAACTATTTCGGTACTCGATTTCGGTACAAATGAGGTGCACTTGTAATGAATGAGCTATGAATATCAGCCCACGTACATATTTTCAAAAAAATGATAGACGCAAATGAGTTTTAAATTCATTCGACTAAACAGAATTTTCGATAGGAGCCAATATCCTACAGATGAAATTGCAATTGAAAATAATTTTGATTTTGACCGAGTCTATGATGGTTCATCATCGTGTAATGTGATATGCAATTTAAAACTGCACCAGCGTACATTATAACAAATTTATTTCGGGACAAAATAAATAGTTGAAAGATTAAAAAAAGCGGAGAAATTTACACGTCAAATTGAAAGATAAAAAAAAACGTCGTTGAAGTGAAAAAAGAGGGGCGATGATGAAAAATGACTTAAAAAACAAAAAAAGAACAAACAGTTGACTTAAACTTTGGCGTTTGTTGTTTTCGTCTTTTGAACGTTTCAACGTTTAAAATGATAATAAAATTGACCCACGTCTCGACATGTTGATCCCACAACAAACAATTGCACGACGTCGTTATTTATCACGAAATAAAATCCTTTTGACCTTTATTTTTATCTTTCCCATCACGCATTAAATTTTGAATAAGGAAAATTATTTTTTGTTATGTAAACTATCGTCATCCCAATTGACAAAAAGTGAGACCTATAAATTGAAACCCAATTGATTTGTAGTTCCGTTGGAAAACGGTTGAAAACGGGCGATTCTTATTCAACTATTCCAATTCTTAATTGAATCAAATTAAAATAAAATGGCCCATTTTTCATTCGCCTCGCTCATCCAAATCGGTTTGTTATTCATTTTGATCTGCTGGACTAAAGAATCGACTGGCGCTTCATTTTCCTTGGAAGAAGAATTTAAACAGTTTAAGGTAAAATTACGTAAGAACTTTCATTTCGTTTTTTATACATTATTTAAATATTGTCCAAATGTTTCATTCGAATTTGACAATAGATTCAAATGAACGAAATTGTTAAGAATTTGGAGTCAGAATTGAAGTCAAAAGTTACCGAATTGGAGTCAGAAGTGACCGAATTGAAAGCCAAAGACGTTCAAATGCAGAACAAAATGAACGAGTTAGAATTAGAAAACGTTCAAATGCGGGAAAAAACGACAAATTTAGAGAACAAAGTGACCGAATTGGAGGAGAAAATTGCGCAACAAGAGTCGCTTTTGTTCGACCTGTTACAAGAGAAAAACGAACGCACTGCAGCAGCAGCCAATGGATCAGCAGTGGCCATCAACGGACTGCCATCCTCGTGCGCTGATCTCAAAATGATTGGCCACATCTGGAGTGGATTTTATTCTATCGCAGGATCGGCGATGATGGAATCTGTTTACTGCGATTTCAATAAACTTCCCAGTGATCCCGGTAATTGATTTTAATTGATTTTTTATTCAAAGAAAAATTTTATTATTTTACAATTTCCTTAAAAGGATTTCAGAAATGGATTGGATTCAACGACGTCAAATCGACACCCGTCCATTTTTACGTCCAGCGCAATTCTTCGTTTTCCACATATGGAACTCCAATTCCGTTCGATTTGGAGAGGGTGAACGAGGGAAACGCCATGGATTTAACGTCAGGGATATTTACGGCACCGCGACCGGGAATTTATTTTTTCTCCTTCACGGGACTGGCGAGATTTCTATCTTCAACATCTTATCCATTTTATTTAGGAGTTTCTCTTTATTTGAACGGGGGTCGAATCGGGTTGGGTTATGTTGAAGAGGGAAACACCGCCGCCAATCAATATAGTCCGTTGACTCTCCAGTCGACGCTGAACTTGAAAAGTGGCGACCAAGTTTGGGTGGCGATTTCTTACCAGTCAACACGGTCATCAACGGTTATTTTGCATGACGACAGTCGCCACTACACTCATTTTACGGGATTCATGTTGCAGGAGGAAATTGTCGCGTTACTTTAATGATTTTGTTTTGATTATCCGTCAAATTATTTTAAATTATAATCGAAAAAAAAAAAAATTTTATTTTATAAATATATGGGGGAATGATATAAAATATAATCGTATCGAAAGTAGCTAAGGAGTAAGTATTTTTTAATGAAAATTAAACTGTAGATGTAAATTGCCCTAACAAATACACAATAAAATTTGCATGTCTTTATCTTAAAAAACGTGAACGTGAGAAGCAAAAAACTAAAATTTATTGTCAGATTAACAAAATGCAAATCAGACTAGAAAATTCATTTGTGCGTCATTCATTTAAGGGAAGGAAATTTTTCATAAATTTTTCGCTGTTGTATCCCCACTAAGGTTATGAAATTGTGTATCAAAATTCGTGTCGTTATCTTGAAAATGAAAGGCAGGAAAAATGAAAAACCCAAATTCATTGCCAGATTTACAAAAAGAAAATAAAAAATAAAGAAATGAAAAAAAATGCCGAAAAAAAGAAAAAAAAAGATAAAAATTTAAAAAAAAAGGAAAGAGAAAAATTAATCGACGCCTATTTCATTCCCAGAACCGTTCGATATTTTCAGTCCGTTCGATGTTAGACGAGAAAACGATAAAGAAATAAATAATTTGCCCTAATTTGAAGTATAAAAAATTTGATATTTGATCCTACCTTGGGTCGGAGTAATAAACTAGACGACTGGGATGCACAACGAAGTGAGAGGAGTTGTGACGTCATCATGTGCGGTTGACATCACAGGTGATGAAGGAATGACATCATCGTCAATCACATCGTCACATTCGCCGGACGTCACGGGTTAAGAAGAAACACAAAATAGGGGCACTTCACATTTTTCAATGGCAAACGCTCCATTTGAAAATTCAAACTAATAACATGAAAAAATAATTAGTTAAAACGATTCGCTGATTAATACACAATTGAGTGGTGGAATGGGAATAGGAAAAAAAAAACAATAAATATCTGAGAATATTTAATATCCACAAGAAAATTTGCATCACAAATGTCCACTCCTCATGTCCACATTCCCGACGCAATAAACGAAACTGAGTCGAAAATTTAAATAATTGCGCATCTGTCTTCTTAATAGATCTGCAGTCATTAACTTATTTTGAGCTTTATTCGTTTTTAGCATTGACAGTTAATTATTTATTAGACGGTCACCCTGTAACGTGAAATAATTACATCATATCTCAATGGTCACGAAATGACGCCGATGAGAAAGTTGTTACTATGGGAAACGTTGTTCAACAGGTTTACTTTTTTAAATTTTACTAATTATTATTATGCAAAAGATGAGCTACATAAATTCTCCGACGATGTGCAAGTTCAAAAGTATAGGAGACGGAACGATCCATTAAGAAATCTCATCTGTCCTATGCAAGGAATGAATGGACATTCTCCAAACCCCCCACCCACTCCCAAACAATCATATCTCCTACAGAAATAGTATTACATTTCCAAAGTAAATACATTTCCCTTGACTGCATTAAGAGAAAATCCATCAATTTCATAATTCATATACTTCTATTCATTGAAACAGTAAAGGGAACAATTAACAATACACTCAGGAAATAATTTAAGATATGTCTACCCTATTTTTAAAAATACGAAAATTAAACTCACCGCATTGTGATGAAAGATGAGGAACCAGAACAGTTCTTTCACGAACTTATCCGTCGTCCGACGGAATATTGGAAAGAAGATTTCTTCCGGCTTCATCCAAAATGGAAGGAATGGCGACCGACGGATGAGAGAAGACGAAAAATAAAATCCAATTGACGGATGTTGTGAGGAGCGACCAATAAGAGGAGCTGTGCTGTCATCTGCTCGACATGGATCGGCTGACGTAACCAAAAACACCTTTGCATCCACACCAACAATTGAAAGAGGGAAAACATGAAAAACAAACGGATTTAGTGCAGCACCGAAACACACATCCGCACCTGCTGGTCGAATCCGCAATGCAACTCAATTTTTAAAAAACGCCCTTCGAGTAAATCACCACACAATGAACCAAAAAGAAAAAGGAGGAAAGGTTTGAAAAAATGAAAAAGAGCGGCCATTACGAAATTCAATTTCTGTTCCCTTTTCCCAAGGTTTGAGGAATGTTTCTTTTGAATGATAAAAAATTGAAAGTCTATGGCCAAAAATATGCGGAACGAAGCGTAACAGAATAACAGCTCAATGCCCATTTAATTTAAATTTTTGTTTCGATGGATGTTGAATCGAAGCCACGAGTAAAGAAAAAATGAAGCAGCACATTTTTCAAAATGTCAAATGCGATTAGAGATTAAAACACCACAATTTGAAATAAGGGGATCGACTATCTGTCCTTATTATTGCCGACTGTTGTGCGCTCGTCGATCCCTTTGAAAAATTGGAAGAGTCACATCGAATAAAAGTTGCGCAACACCGACAATAAATGGGGGGAAAGAGAAAAGTAGGAAAAAGTGGATTACCTCCGGTTGTCGGTGGATCGACAAGCCACTCGTAGTGTCCTCGTTGGTTTCCTTCCAGTTTGGCCATCCAGCAGGTACGTAGAAACACAAGTGGTCGAATCCAAGTAGAAAACGTTGAAGAGAATTGACAACATCTGCAAAACGTCCATCGATCTCATTGCACTCGATTCCACTGATAATAAAAATGAAACATAAATTAACACAATTGCTATGGCATTAGGAGAAGACAGCACAGAGTATGACGCACATTGCGAGTAAACAAAAATGCCACGACACGCGGGAAACACGACAATATTCACGAAAGAGATACGCGTCAAACGCGATATTGATCTTCTTCCCTCCCACTGTTCCGTTTCAACTTGCAATTTCAAATGTTATACCATTGAAAAAAAAAAAATGTTGATCATCGGCCGATGATTGTCAGGACATTTGACACACCCTGTGGCCCACCTGCGCCAAGGTTGACAATCTGACAACGAAGAAAGGAGGGTGGATAAAGGGGAGAGAGAGAAAGGGGGGAAAAAGAGGGTCAAAATGGCAGAAACATATCACGAGACGAGGCGACAAAAGGTTCCAGGAGACTTTGCACGGTTTTAAGGTACTCTAGACTCTGATAAGGTATCAGTGTTTCACACACCGTTTATAGCAAAAACAAATTCTCATCGGCAAACCACGTCTAGCAAAATCCTGAGTTTATAAAGGACGACGTGTATATTGAATTTCAATTATTCAATTTCGCTTGTTATTTGGCTATTTGCATGAACTTGTTCTATTGTTTCATATTATTCTCAATTATTCGCTTAGATTGCAATGAGCTTTGTCTCGCTGATGACGGCCTACGTTTTGATGGCCTCTGCCCAGCAGCTGCCGGCCAGTAGCTGGACCAATCCTTACTTTTTCTACCATATTACAACGCACCACTCGCCATGGCTCCCCAGAAACCCTCGCGGCCTACCAAATGCCAGGCAATGGAAAACAAGTTTCTATTATGTCTTACTTACGCATGTCTTCCTTCAGTTTAAAAATAGGAGATGGAACGAAATCTCATCTGCCCACTCCTGATCCTTGGAATAAATGGACATCCCCCCACCTTGGATTATTCATTTGGCGACAATTAAATCAACGTTTTGGTTGTTTAACAAAAAGCGGCTGGATAACACAACGTACATCGCCTACAATAATAGTATTTTACGTATATGCGGAATAAATACAAATTTCTCTTGACTGTATCAAGCAGAGAAATCACCTCATATTTTATACTTTAATCAATTCAAGCACATCAGTATAAAGGGAACATAAGACTTGTCAGGAAAAATCTACCCTATTATAAATAGCCTATTGAATATAAAATCAAAATAAATTGAACTCACCACGTTGGGACTTAAAGATGTGGAACCGGAAGTCTTTCATGCGCTCCTCCTCTTTCACGAACTGCTGCACATCCGTCGTCGACACATCCGCACCTCGTCGCATCCGCAATGCATGATGGATTTTATTTCGTGATAAATAACGACGTCGTGCAATTGTTTGTTGTGGGATCAACATGTCGAGACGTGGATCAGAATGAGATAAAAAAAAAAACAGAATTAATTTTGTTCTTCCCATGAAGTAATTAACAAAACAGAGTGAGGCGATAACGTAATTAGGACATGGAAGGAGACGGAAGGAAATTTTAAGGAGACCGCAAACAGTAAACTTCTTTTATTATGAGTGAACGAAAATGATAACACAAGGTAATAAATATTGCGCTATATTCGAATCGCTTCAAATGATTATTTTCACTGCGATCCTCAAATATGCCACTAACAGTTCCACAAAGACTTAAATTTTAGAATTTGACACTTTAAATAACTAAAAGATGATCAAATTGTTGAAGGTAAAAGCGAAACTCCAAAGCAACAAGAAAAACACTATAAAAATGCAGACAAATTTGAAATGCAGTTATTCAAATTGAGTTTCAACTAATTTCCCTATATCGTAAGAGAAAAATGATTTTAAAGCTGAAATCTATACACATTTTTGCACTTGAAAAATATAAAAACACAATAATCGCTTGATGCATCCAGGCATCCAAACTTTAAATTCTATTAATGCAACAATTGATGGGCAAATAAGAAAACCTTCAAATACCCTGAATATACGGAGCCACTGCAAAATAATTTGCACGATATGTTGTAATTAATCGGAGTAGCACAAGCTTCGCTGTAGTACTCCGCACACACACAGACGCTACGATCTACTGACTCAGAAACCGATGCAAATTACCTGCCGATCTAAGGTCCATCATTAATTTCAGCTGTTAATATAAACATACAGTACACACCAGAGTCTAAGTAATGGGGCACCCGGGTTTCAACTGAATATCAGCCCACGTAGAAATTATCAAAAATGAATGAGCTATATGAATATCAGCTCACTACGTACATATTTTCAAAAAATGATGGACACAAATGAGTTTTAAATTCATTCGACTAAACAGCATTTTCGATAGGAGCCAATATGCTACACAGATGAAATTACAATTGAAAATAAATTTGATTTTGACCGAGCATATGATTAGTTTCATCATCGTGTAATGTGACATGCAATTTAAAACTGCATCAGCGTACATTATAACAAATTTATTTCGGGACAAAATAAATAGTTGAAGATAAAAAAAGCGGGGAAGTTTACACGTCAAACTGAAAGATTAAAAAACGTCGAAGTGAAAAAAGGTGATGGAAAACGACTTAAAAAATAGAAGAAAACAAATAGAAACAGTTGAATTAAACTTTGACGTTCTGTTGTTTTCTTCTTTTGAACGTTTCAACGTTTAAAAAGATAACAAAATTGACCCACGTCTCGACATGTTGATCCCACAACAAACAATTGCACGACGTCGTTATTTATCACAAAATAAAATCCTTTTGACCTTTATTATCATCTCTTTCTCATCACGCATCAAATTTTGAATAAGGAAAATGAATTTCTGTTATATAAACTATCGTCATCGCAATTGACAAAGAGTGAGACCTATAAATTGAAACCCCATTGAACTTGCAGCTCAGTTGGAAAACGGGCGATTCTTATTCAACTATTCCAATTCTTAATTGAATCAATTTTTAAAATAAAATGGCCCATTTTTCATTCCCGTCGCTCTTCCAAATCAGTTTGTTATTCGTTTTGATTTGTTGGACGAAAGAATCGACTGGCGCTGCGTTTTCCATAGAAGAAGAATTCAAACAGTTTAAGGAAAATTATGTGAGAACTTTCAAATTTCGTTTTCATATTTAATTTCGTTTTCCATGCATTATTTAAATAATGTCAAAATGTTTCATTCATTTGGCAATAGATTCAAATGAAAGAAATTGTAAAGAATTTGGAGTCAGAATTGAAGTCAAAAGTTACCGAATTGGAGTCAGAAGTGTCCGAATTGAAGGCAAAAGACGTTCAAATGCAGAACAAAGTGACCGAATTAGAATTAAGGGACGTTCAAATGCGGGACAAAGTAACCGAATTAGAGGACAAAATTGCCCAACAAGATTCGCTTTTATTCGACCTGTTACAAAAGAAAAAAGAACGCACTGCAGCAGCAGCTAATCCATCAGCAGTGTCCATCAACGGACTTCCATCGTCATGCGGTGATCTCAAAATGATCGGACACATCTGGAGTGGAATTTATTCTATCGCAGGATTGGCAATGATGGAATCTGTTTACTGCGATTTCTCTAAACTTCCCACTGATCCGGGTAATTGATTTTAATTGATTCATATTCAAATACTAATTTAATTATTTTACACAATATATCCTAAAAAGATTTCCAGAAATGGATTGGATACGCCGACGTCAAATCGACGCCCGTCCATTTTTACGTCCAGCGCAATTCTTCGTTTCCCACGCGAAACACTCCAATTCCGTTCGATTTGGCGCGGGTGAACGAGGGAAACGCCATGAATTTGCCGTCGGGGAAATTCACGGCACCGCGACCGGGAATTTATTTTTTCTCGTTCTCGGGACTGGCGGGATTTCCAGCTTCATCATCTCGTGTTCATTTAGGAGTTTCTCTTTATTTGAACGGGGGTCTAATCGGGACGGGTTATGTTGAAGAGGCAAACACCGTCGCTAACCAAGTGAGTCCGTTGACTCTCCAATCGACGCTGAATTTGAAATCGGGTGATCAAGTTTGGGTGGCGATTTCTTACCAGTCAACAGGGGCGTATTTGTTTGACAACGGCAACCACCAAACTCATTTTACGGGTTTCATGTTGCAGGAGGAAATCGCGGCCTCACTTTGAGGATTTTGTTTTGATTATCCGTCAAATAATTTTTTTTATAATCGAAAAATAAATTTATTTCATCAAAGATGGGGGAATGATATAAAATTTAATCGAATTCAAAAGTAGCTAAGAAGTAAGTATTTTTTAATGAAAATTAAACTGTAGTTGTAAACTGCTTTAAGGAATACACAATAAAATGTGAATGTCTTTATCTTTCAAAATGTGAACGTGAGAAGCAAAAAACGGAAATTGATTGTCAGATTTACAAAATGCGAATCTGAGTAGGAAATTCATTTGCGAGTAATTCATTTAAGGGAAGGAAATTTGTCATAAATTTTTTCTCTGTTGTATCCCCACTAAGGTTATGAAATTGTATACCAAAATTCGTGTCGTTATGTTTAAAATTCAAGGCAGGAAAAATGAAAAACCAAAAATCATTGCCAGATTTACAAAAAAATAAAATAAAAAAAAGCCGAAAACAATTTTGAAAAAAAGAAAAATTTATGACGAGTCATTAATCGACGCCTATTTTATTCCCAGAACCAAGTCCGTCCGATGATAGACGAGAAAAATAAAAAAAAAAATAAATAATTTGCCTTAATTTGAAGAATTAAAATTTTATATTTGATGATCCTGGTCGGAGTAAATTAGATGCACAACGGAGTGTGACGTCACAGGTGAAAAAAAGGAATGACGCCCTCGTGAATAAATTGGGAAAATAAATTGCGAGATGCCACGGGAATTTAAAATGTTCTATGGATACCATTAGAAAATGTCAACGCGGATAAAAACGAAGGTAAAATACTCTCGGATCAAAATTTAAATTCAAGTCCTCCCCAGCATTTTCCCATTTGAAAAAGCGAATTGTACCCAGTCATGGGCGATAAAACAGTTGACAATGTCTACTGTGACTTCACCAAATCAATTAACGATGGAGGTGAGTGTACAATAATTTCCCTGCTCGATTCATTTAATAATTTCAAAAATTTTGTTAATCAAGTTTTCAAAAAATGATTGGCTTCTTCGACGTGAAAACATCGCCCATCTATTTTCACGCCCAAAAATAAAAAAACCCACTTAAATCTTGATTCTTAATATTATTGTTCCATTCGAAATATTGAGATTGAACGTTGGAAACGCAATGAGCACATCGGGATTATTTGTTGCCCCAAAATTCGGCAAATATTTTTTCGCTTATTCAGGTCTTAGCGAGGGCAGTAGCCCTGCCCGTGTCGAGTTGCAATTAAAACTGATACAGCCGACTGGACAAAAGTTGGACATGCCTATGGAGGTACAGGCCATCAAACATATTCGTTGCAAGCCACTTTTGATCTTGCTAAAGGCAATCAGATTAGATTAATGCTAATAGAAGGACAAATGCATGATAACGAAAGTCATTACACTAATTTCGTGGGTCATATACTTGAAGAAGACATTGTTTAATAAGTTTAAGACATGAACGCTAAAACCAATTTCAAATTTTAACACTAAACTCATCCCAATTATTATTCAAGTTTTCTTATTCTTACTGTAGTTGTGGCCGAATAATGTTTAGCAATTTTAATGTGCATCTGACGGAAATTTTTAAAATTGGATTGGGAAATACAAAAAATTTGAGCATTCAATTTTCCACTGCTATTTTTGCAAAGCCAATAATGATTCAAGTATTACGCAAAGAAAAAAGGAATCATTTGTGCTATAATCTTAATTGATTCACGCTGTCAATCATGCCCGAGTTTAAATGTTAAAAACGTTAAAAAAACGTCCCATAAATGAGAATATTCATCAATTTTAGGGGAAAACGGAGACTGTTGGTTTAAAGTTCCTCGACTTGAGTCTGTGAAGTGAATCAAATCAAAGTCCAGCCACAGCCAGATACGCTGTCAAAAGTCTAGAAGAGTGAAAGTGACGAGAAACTGCACAAATCTTGTGCGGATCTCCAAATGACGGGCAACACCACTTCGGAATAACGCCACTTTCAAAATAACGCTGGATACTGAGACTGCGCTCATCCATCGCTGGATTGATCAAATGGGAAAAAAAACTAGGTGATCCAAACACCTTTCTGACTCCCTGTTGCACCTTCACCTGGTGTTATTATTAAGTGCAAAACGATGTTCAAAAATTCGAATTTGTAAAAAGAAAAGAGACTCAATGACGAGTCATTTATCGACGCCTATTTGATTCCCAGAGCCAAATTCCGTCCGTTGTAAACCTGTGCGGATCCCCAAATGACGTGCAACACTTTGAGAATAAATGGAACTGCCTTTGATTACCGTCAACAACAAAGCCTTTCAAAATGTCATTGGATGTGTACTGGGCCGGCCTGCGCTCATCTATCGCTGGATAATTTGATCAAATGGAAAACAAAAATTAGGCTAGAACCAGACATCTCTCTGATTTTGCGTACAGTGTATAGAGCACCTCTAATCAACAAGTTTCTATCTGTTACTTCTTACTTGAGTGTGGTTTGTTTAATTCAAGTCAACGGCAAAGACTTTAAATTCCCTTCTCCCGCCCTGCAGGAAAAAGAGCCAAAATAGTGAACGATATAGAAAACGGCATGCGGTTCACGAGTCAGACGCACTAAAGATCTGGAAGAGAACAAGTCGTTGAACGAACGCAGGAGAAATGGATCTAAAAACAGAAGTGAAATAAATCTAATTTGGAATAATATAGACAGATAAAACTGTTAGTATAGGAAGAGGTGGGAAAAGTGACCTCACTCCACTACTTCGATGAACGTCACATGGAACATAAAACTAACAAAAGAAAAACTGATCGCTACACTCGCTACCACTGCTGCATAATGAAAAATGCTCATCGGAACATTCGAAATTTAAAAATGCATCACCATAAAATGCTGTCCATCTTCGCTGATTGCTCTGTACAAAAGAAACAGGTTAGGCTATACAAATATACTCTTTATACACAAACGGAGAAAGGATTTGATTCTTTCGGGCCACTACAAAATAATTTGCACGCTATGCTGTACCTACTTAATTGGAGCAACACAACCTGCGGAGTGTAGTAGCGCGGGAGACTGACACAGACGCTACGAAAAACTATAACGCAAATTCCCTTTCCCGTCTAGATATCCACCACTAGTTTCCATTTCCATCGGTACTAATCATTTTACCACGTCCCTTTATTTGTTATCTTTTGTTGTTGTTGTTGTTTGTTTTTTCGAATGGATAAAACCCCACGGAATGGAAAACGAGCACAGCACAAATATAAACGGTGGATACGTTTAGTATTTTGTTTTTGTTAATTGGACGAGAAAAAAAGAAAAATAAAACAAATTTTGCCCTGATATGAAGAATTGAAAATTTGATCTTACCTTGGGTCGGAGTAAACTGGATGCCCAACGGAGTGTGACGTCATCATTTGCGGTTGACATCACAGGTGAGAAACGGTGGGTTTTGACCACTGAGCTAAAATGTTGTCAACAATCAACAAGATTATACTGTAGAAATTCTAACTATTATTTTTCGTAAATCTTTAAGCTTTTACTGTTTTTATATCCCAACAGCTCAGTTGGTAGCGATGAACCCTTCAAATCTCGTCTATCTCTCGATCGTCGATTCCATTCTGCTGAGGAAAGGCAATTTTTTGAATGAGCGTCACTTTCTACATAGATATCGAATAATAATATGAAGGAATTGGGGTTTGAACCTCGCAGGACGAAGCAAACACCGAAATTTGAACCTCATCAGGCAGTAGGAAGAAACTGGCATTTTGATATTTTCTTTGGATTGAATACAGTTGGCCTATTCGAACGGCCTGTTTTACCCACCTGATCCCAACTTACGAGATGATCGCGTTTATTAATTTATCTTTTCACTTATCCCTAATAGCAAACAATAAATCTGATAGGCTGACACACCCTCGATTTAACGACATTGTCTATAGATGTAGATTTGAAAAATGAGCCACGAATTTTTACTTTACTAATTAATATTATTTAGATTAGATGAGCTATACATAACGTCTCCGATGTGCTCCTCTGAAAACAACTTTCTCAAGTTTAAAGGTATAGGAGACGGAACGCTCCATCACGGAATCTCATCTGTCCTATCCGTCGATCCTTCGCCCCTTAAATCGTTCAATTAGATGATAACAGACAGTTGACCTTAATCTTTGACGTTTGTTAAAGATTAAGGAATGCATTAAAGGAATGCAGAAACGTACGTGTCCTGCTGATTAGTTCAGATTTACACCTGTTTTATATACAGAGAATATCAAACGAGTTTATCGAAAACGAGTCGATTGGAAGTCATTCCATTCGAGAACGTGATCATGTCCAGCACGTCCCCATCCAACATCTACTCATTGGGCACCGATTGGAAACGAAAAGTATCAGATGGTCGGATGAACATATCCATTCCATTACTTGAATAAAATACTTTCCATTATCAGAGTGATTCAGAAGAAAAACCGTAACATCCCAAGAAAAAAGACAATAAAACTATAAATGGCAGCGGCGAGATTCGAACTCGCGCCTCCGAGGAGACTGGTGCCTTAAACCAGCGCCTTAGACCGCTCGGCCACGCTACCGTGCCATCAGAATATCTATTTTCATACGCAATCAGTCACAAAGACTAATCCAACATTTAAAAAAAAATCGCTCTCATCCACCAAAGAATAACCCAATAAATAAGGAGGTCGGAAAAATCAAAAAATTGAAATCTTATAATAAAACATTAGACTTGAAAAATTTTGTTAGTCAAACTAGTTTAAAGTTATACGTATCATCTTCAATTTTTTAATTCAACAAGAGGTTGTACGACGAAAACCAAAGAAATGAAACACGAGCAGGAGATACTACATTATTCAAGAATCTGCATGTTGCGTGTCATAACAAATTGGACTACTAGTTCCCCTTTCAGATATAAACCCCCGCCGGAAAAGTTAAAAAGAATTTCAACAGTCATCGAAAGTATAAACAAAACTCATCTCGTCAAACTCATACAAAAAAGTGCAGAGTATAGTATTAAACAATATCTTTGGATTTCTAACCAAAAAGAAAAATGGAAAAACGTCAGAAAATTCTTGACGATACGAGGATTCAAAAATACTAAACAATACAATATGTAAGATCCCCCGGCTCGGAATAATAATCCACATGAATTTTTAAAACTTGGAACATGCGAAGAAGACCAGCGAGTAGCGAGGCAGAGACGTACGAGCATTACATTGGAAACGTGAAAATATGGCCCTGCTACAATTTGCATGAGTGCATAACATTACATCGGAACACATTTTACATCTAAATCGATAGCATTTCAAAAGGTTTCCTAGTTCCCTCAACTTGTAAAATGATTGGCGGTAGTCGGACCGTTTCCACAACAAACAAATTTTTTTTTGCAAGTCAGTCAATTGAATGACAAGCATCTAAAGAGTATTTCATTTCATCCTCCAACATGTACAGATTTGAAATGGTCTGTGTGACGGAATCAAGACAGTTGCCATCGGAAAAAGAACGCGGACTCTTAAACTATTTGTGGGAACAAGTGAATAAATCGATTCCATTTTTCATTTTTAGACAAATAACAGCATTTCGAATTTTGGTTATCACGTAGAAATGCGATTTGCTGGTCCACGATACGGTGCCAACATTTCAAATCTATCAGATGGCGGATTTGACATTGCCGTGGATTACGATCATTTCGCATTCCTCATTCCCGTACCCGATGAAACGGCCAACATCAACGCCGTCGTCAAACCATTTCAATGGCCGGTTAGAATATTTAAAAGATATAAACAAATTCGTTTTTAGAAAATGTCAGAAAATATAAATTGATAAATTTGTTTTCTTTTGTCAGATTTGGTTGGGACTTGGCGTTTCAATCATTTGCGTCATCGCAATTTTAAATTTAATGCAACGCGCATTGTCGTACCTAATACCAGAAAATGGCGACCATCGATCGCAATCTGGGAGGAGACTTGCATCCCCCAACGACCGCAATTCATCGACTAACAAAATGAGAAATAAAGAACGTCGTAGAGTGAAGAAAGAAACAGCAATCCAATATCTTTACGTTTTCGGCAATTTACTGTCACAAGGTCAAATTGAGATACTAGAACTTGATTAAACTATTCACCAGCCGCATAATTATTCAATAGGAGGCCCTTGCCCATCCAATCGTTTACCCTATCGACTAGTCGCCGGCGTTTGGACTCTGGCCGCGTTCATTTTCGTTCAGGCGTACACGTCGACGCTCTTCACTTACGTTGTGACGCCAATTAATCATCCGCTAATCAACTCGATTTACGACATTATTGATAGTAGCGACATCAATTTACTCGTCTGGGAAACGGGATTTATAAATACGTTACTACTGGCAAGTCAATGAATTAACATTTACAAAACCAAAGGATTTCATTTTCATTTTTTAATATGTTACGTGACAGTCAAACAATCAAACGGGTTTCTTCGAGACATTACGTAAAAAACTCGACAATTATCCAAATTCTCGATGTGCATTGCCGGCTGAATGCATAAATTTGGTCAAACCAGGATTAAGAAACGTTTACACTGACGTAATTATTTGCTCAAATTCGTTATGATTCTTTTCAACAGATACGTAAAAATTGATAAACAAAATTTAGGCAAATGTTCACTTAAAAGACGCAATCAGAAATGATTTCAAAAAGACTGGAAAGTGCAATTTGGAATTGGCAAAGGAAGGATTCAATGGCATCATGTCAACGCTC
Source organism: Daphnia galeata (assembly GCA_030770115.1). Lineage (NCBI taxonomy): Eukaryota > Metazoa > Arthropoda > Branchiopoda > Diplostraca > Daphniidae > Daphnia > Daphnia galeata. Next base: position 244,066 of record CM061119.1, read on the forward strand.
ACCCTACCGAAAAACAGTCCCTTCACCCAAAGTCTAACAAAAGGGTGAGCATTAATTCCAGCTTATACGATGTCGCATTTGATTTTAAATGTTGGAAATTGTTCGTCTATAATCTAAACAAGAATATTGGAAATGCAACAAATTGGACTGATCGACTTCTGGGACACCTGGTTCCGTCCCATGCCTCCACAATGTGACGGCAAACCTCAAAATGGAAACGGGAAGAATAAAAAGAAACTTTCGCCACTTTCACTGAATAATTTGACCGGTGCATTTATCGTCCTTTTAGTTGGACTGACACTTTCCCTATTCGTTTTTCTCGGTGAACACATCGTCGCATTGTCTAAACGACATCGCAGTAGACGCACAACTAAATCGCAACAAGACCCAAACAATTTCATCCAGATCCATTCAATCTCTACCGAAATGACGGAAAAGGAATAAGAAGAGCATTAATTCAAACCCATGTAGACTATCAACTCAAACAAAAGCAACAATGAAGACAAAAGTTGACAAAAATGGATAAATTGTTAAAAAGTCAATTTTAAAAAACTGGAAACGATTGTAGAAATTATATAAATGTGCAGCATTCAAACGAATTCATATTATAACCTGCTGAACGTTTTCATTCTGGTCCTTAAATTCTAATCATAAAAATTTTAAATTGTATGCAGTCAAGTTGAGACGACAGGGAAAACAGCCAACCGAGAAGTGGCTTTCTTGAATAAATTAATTTATCACCAAGGTGATTGAAGTCAGTTGAATTTTAAATGATACTCATTAACCCTTGACTTGACACACGCGATCGTACCAGTTTTCAGTTCTTATTATGGCAATACACAGGTGATAACACTATCATTAAAATTCGCTTCCCAAATCTAGAAAAATATATTGAATTCATTAGAATAATTATAAGCGAAAGGGATGCAGAAACCTCATAAATGTTAACATTTCTCTTCTGAATTCATTGCCGCTCAACTGATTATTGACTGGGATTACTCTGGCGCCACTTGAATTTCGACATGAAACATATAAAAAGTCGAAGTTTCCCGTACACGTATAAGAAAGATAAAAGGATAAAAAACTGATGAATAACATAACTGAAGATGCACATGCATATCAATTGTAATTGCCCCACTTGAGCCAAACTTTGAGACACACCTTGAAAGGAAAAACAAGCAGGAACAACAATTTCCTCCTATATCTTTTCATTCTATTTCAAATTGGGCGTGGATCAGATCAACTTTCTGAATGCACAAGGTCATCACTTCAATGGAAATTTAAAACGAAACATTCAATTCCTATTTTGCGCTATTTTGCAAAAAAACGAAGAATAATAGGAGTGTCTCAAAACTTAATCAGACATTTTCACGGCCATCTGTAAAATAATCCACACGTCGGCATTAATTTGCATTTAAGGGATGGACTTGAATATTTTAAAAACTCGTAGAGACAACGGTGCGAAATCATCTTGCCCACTATAAAAAGAGCTTCAGACCCTTCAATTTTCAGACATTCGTCGCCAATTCTACAGTCCCTTCAATCCACAAAAAGGATCGCATCAATTCAACATGAAACACACGGTGAGTCAAAATTCAATTTAATTTTTAACTTCTTCCATTTGTGTTTCTTATTGATTGAATTATGTTTAGATTGTTATGATCTTTGTCTCCCTGACTGTCTCCGTCTTCTCCCAGTCACCAGCGGCAACTTGGACCAATCCTTATTTTTATTATCATTACAACACTCCACTTCCTACTCCCCAGATAAACTCGGCCGAAAAAGTGACGGCATCAAATCAAAATGTTTTTTCCGGTCACGACGATCACAGCATGGCAAACACATTGGGATCTCACGTCGTCATGTTATCAACATGCCTGAGGGAATTGAAAAGTAGGTCGCAAAAACATAAACCATTTTATCACGAACAAGTAAGTTAATCAACTTGCGTAATAATTCAATTTTCAGCCACGAGAGCCGATTTAGACCAGACAACGCATCGCTTGGACCAAACACATAACGTCGTCGAAAGTGTCAAGAATGAGTTAAAGGGTAATCTATTCATTTACATATTTTCAAATAAATAACTGAAAATTGGAAATAATTCAATCCGATTTTTTAGGGACTGTTCAGCTTTTGGCCGATGTTAAAACCACGGTTGAAACCATGAAAAAAGAAATGAAAGGTATTACGATGAAAGATTTCTCCAAGTTGAAAATTGGAAATAATTTCATTCCATTTTTTTAGGAAATACACAACTTTTAACTAATGTTATGACGACAGTCGAAACTATGAAGAAAGAAATGAAAGGTACGATAAAAGATTTCTCCAACTTGCAAATCAAAATTTATCGAAATTTATAAATAAAATAAATTCCAATTATCGATTCACTTGACAGGGACTGCTCCTGCTACCAACATCGGTCGAATGCCAAAATCCTGTGACGATTTGCAAACAATTGGCCACAGAAAAAGCGGATTTTTCACGGTCATGGGCAACAAAACGGTCGACAACGTCTATTGCGATTTCGCCAAACCCACCAACGATCCAGGTAAATGAGACATGAAAATAGTTTAGTCAGTCCATTCACACAAAAATACTTCCTTATCCTATTACGGCTATTAGGTTTTCAAAAAGTGATTGGCTATTTCGACGTGAAAACATCGCCCGTTTATTTTCACGCACAAAAAACCAAATCCCACACGACAGTTAACACCGTTGTTCCATTCGAAACATTGAGGTTGAACATTGGAAACGCAATGAGCACATCCGGCATTTTCGTTGCCCCTAAATCCGGCAAATATTTTTTCACTTATTCGGGTATTAGTGAGTATACTGTCACTGTCAAAGTTGAATTGCAAGTGAAAACTGATACAGCCGACTGGAAAAAAGTTGGAACTGCGCACGGACAAGCTGTGTATGAAACATTTTCGCTGCAAGCTACTTTGGAACTCGCTAAAGGCAACCAGATTAGATTATTGTTAACAGAAGGACAAATTCACGAAAATGAACCCTATCGTTTTACTAGTTTTGTTGGTCATTTACTTGAGGAAGATATCACTGAATAAGTTTTCAAAAAAGAATGCAAAAACTGATTTCGACTTTGAAAACATCCCATTATTTAAGTTTCCTTATTCTTACTGTAATTGTGGCCGAATAATGGGTGTGTAGTATCTGCTGTATTGTTCATCTTGGTGGAGGTTTTTAAATTTTGATTAGAAATACAAATAATTTGAGCATTCGAATAAGATGTCGCTGCCGTTTCTAATTTCGTATGGAACATTCGTATCACTTAGAATTTAAAAAGAAAAAGTTTATCGAAATAAAAAATAATACAATTCTTGAATTGCCAAGTCAAGCGAAAAACGGCTTGGTATTGACCAGTTCGAAATGTTTAAAATTTAATTTCAACCGTTCCCAAATTGATTGTTTGTCGGAGAACAAAAGTTCGAAATTGAAATTTGTGTTTAATAAAGCCCATCATCAGAATGAAAAGAATGAGAACAAAAACAATATTTTGAAGTAAAATATGATCGTTGTATCTACAGTCAAGCAAAATGACTTGAATAACGTACCATATCTCAGATCCTGACGCCATAGAATATAAATTCTATTCATCATCAGACACGTTTGTTCGTCAATTAATGCAAACACGAGGAATTAAAATAAAATTAAATAAAATTAAAGAAGCAAAACTCGGCAAAACTAAATAAGGAAGTCGTAAATTTCAATTAAAAAAATAAGGAAATCACATTTTAAAAAAGCTAGTTGAATTTAAGAAAAGGTGTCGAAGCAAATAACCTTGGGCTTGTCAACCCACTTTCAGAAACAAACACGTTAAACCTCAATATCTTTGATGTTCATTATTTCCCTGTAGTCGAGGAACTAGTCAGTTAAGTCCAGCACTTAGTCCAACGAACACAACTTGGATTGAAATTCTAACTGAGAATTCTTGATTGTCGATAGCAATTCATTAATAACCGGATTTGTGTGTAGTTAATTTTCATTCTCGACTCTAGTAGGCATTTTGGATCTTACTAAAGGCCACTAGATTAGGATAAAATTTTTATTGGCCATTTTCTCGAGGAAAACATCACTGTGAATAGCGAAAAACGTCGAAAAGAAAAATATAAGTTTGCTTTGTAAATATTTAAGCACATCGTCTACAAAATCGGTGTGTAATTTTTATCAATTTGAACTTGAAAATCAATGAATCAAAATTAAACTCAATAAATTTGCGTTTCGTGAATATTAATTATTTTTCTCGAATAAAACGAATACATAATGATATAAAAAATGGCTGAGATTTGCTTTCAACAAATAAAAAAGTTGCCAACGAATAATAATAAAAATAATCTTGCGCTTTTTCATAGCGCAACTTTTTGGAATTCGAACTCTTTGACCCAAACTTATCTGCTAGTTTTGCTCCTCTGCTATTCAGATATTCAGCTAAAAAGAAAATAGATAGAAAAAGAGATAGATTCCCAGTCAGATATAATCCACAAATGGTTCAACGTCTGACTTCACACGCCATCGTACACCAGATCTTAGTTTCCCTATATGGAATGGACACGCACACGCTACAACACTTTCCAAGTGCATTAAAACTAAATTAAAGTGAAAATTATCTCTCAATTGATTTTAGACGAATCCCTCAAAAAAGTCTGCTGGCTCCACCCCTTGACTATTTGAATACAATCTCCAAAATTCAAATTTAAAACGTGATGATAAAACAAATGAATGCTTTTAGGTATTATGTTACTGGTCTTGAAATCATGATTTTATAGTTATGATATAATCCCGTATGTGCCTATCCTGAAATGCTCAATCAATTAATAGTTCAGTTTAATTAATTCTTGTTAATTGACGATCAGCAATCCGCTTGAGGAATCGGTAGCGAACAGATTTAGTGAATTACAACAGGTGGTATGAAATCTGTGTCGAATCATTACAAATGAAATGTTGAACAAAAACAGGACTAAATGGAGGCGTGATTGACTCATTTGTCAAGCGCATCAGATCCGCTTCGTGCTGATTTACTTGAGTACTTGAGGGAGAAAACAAATTCAATTGGCAACGATTTCAATTGACTTACACCAATGCCAGCAACAACTGGGTGTGGACCAGTTGATCAAGTTACAATAAACAAGCCCATCAATTGAATCACACATCAAAACATTTTCCCCATTTCGTTTCGCTATCGTCACGGTCATTTGTAATAAACTACACGAAATTGCATTGGAAAGGTATTGGTTTACAGCAGCTAAATCACTCGTTGGATCACAGCACCAATATGAAAAGAGCTCCACTAAATTACGAGGTCGGGATAACGAATTCTTGAATAAATTAAGTTATCGCCGAGATGATTGAAGAGAGTTGGATCTATGCAACTCATTGACCCTTAATTTGACTTGTGAATTCGAAAGAAACACAATCACAGCACAGAAGCTGCACCATCATAGATTGAAACGTGTTCTGCTCTGACAACAATCCCTAAGGACGGTAGTTGCGCCCGTTACATGACGTTCAGCAACACCTTAACACGCGATCGCACCCAATTATGGCCATACACAGGTGATAACACTCATTAAAATTGGCTTCCCAAATCTAGAAAAAATATTTTTGAATTCAATAATTCATTAGGATAACAACCATGCGAAAGGAATGCAAATTTCCTTTTGAATAGCAAATCATTTCGAATTACTCCAAACAGACTGTAGTTTCACTTGCAGCTAACCGCATCTGGCAATTCAACACAAACAGTAAAGACTAAAATATACTTGAAATATTATGGCAGTAATGAAATTCCTCATATTTTGTCAACAAATGCGTCTCAGACCCTCAGTTTCGATTATTGGAATAAAAACGCTAAAGCAAAATCCGGCAAAATCTTTTTTTGATCCACTGGTGCTCACCTCAAAGGCAATTTTCTAATTTTACTGATTATGTGCTTGTAGGTGAATCACAAATAAGGATACCAATTATAAATTGAAGCTTCTCTGACGCGATAAAATAATAATTTGGTTCCCTACAACTTGAAAAACAATTAACATCCGAAATGATCTATTCCCCCGTGTTCCTTCATTCAGAACAGACAACGTTGGTCCACTGAAGATGCACACCATTGAGTAAGTGTTCAAGTTGAGTCGCTCCTATAAATGACAAACAAGATCTTCCCATCTTTTCATTCTGTTGTGAATTGGGCGTGGATCAGTTCAACTTTCTTAAAGCACAAGGTCATCACTTCAATTGAAATTTCAAAAACGAAGTTTAACGACAAAAAAACGAAGAATAATAGGAGTGTCTGAAAACTTAATCAGACATTTTCACGGCCATCTGTAAAATAATCCACACGTCGCCGTTAATTTGCATTTAGGGGATGGACTTCAATATTTAAAAAACTCGTAGAGGCAACGGGGCGAAATCGTCTTGCCCACTATATAAAGAGCATCAGACTCTTCAATTTGCAGACATTCGTCGCCAATTCTACAGTCCCTCCGATCGACAAAAAGGTTCGCATCAATTCAACATGAAACACTCGGTGAGTCAAAATTCAATTTAATTTCTGCCATTTGTGTTTCTTATTGATTGAATTCTGTTTAGATTTTTATGATCTTTGTCTCCCTGACTGTCTACGTCTTCTGCCAGTCACCAGCGGCAACTTGGACCAATCCTTATTTTTATTATCATTACAACACTCCACTTGCTCTTCCTACTCCACAGATAAACTCGGCCGAAAAAGTGACGGCATCAAATCAAAACGTTTTTTCCGGTCACGACGATCACAGCATGGCCAACACATTGGGATCTCATGTCGTTATGTTATCAACATGCCTGAGAGAATTAAAAAGTATACAAGTCTTGCCGGAAACAAAATTTGTAACGTCAATTTACATTAAATATTTTCATTTAAACATTTTACAGGTGCAAGAGCCGATTTAGTTCATACACATACCGAAGTAGAAAGCGTCAAGAATGAGCTGAAGGGTAAAATAATTCGGCATTTGCAATTAAATAACAAAAATAATTCCATCCCGTTTCTCAGGGAATTCACAACTCATGGCGAATGTTATGACAACGGTCGAAAATTTGAAAAAAGAGATGAACGGTACTATAATTTTTAATATTCGCTTGTAAACCAAATCAATTAAAGTTGATGGAAACTAATACAATTTTCATTCACTTGACAGCGAACGTTGCTGCTACCAGCATCGGTCGAATACCAAAATCTTGTGACGATCTGCAGAAAATTGGCCACAGAAAAAGCGGATTGTTCCCCGTCATGGGCAACAAAACGGTCGACAACGTCTATTGCGATTTCACCAAATCCACCAACGATCCAGGTAAACGAGACATGAAAGTATTTAGTTGGTCCAATTCAAACTAAAGTTTTTTTCTTATCGTGATATGATCAGGTTTTCAAAAAGTGATTGGCTATTTCGACGTGAAAACATCACCCGTTTATTTTCACGCACAAAAAACCAATCCCTACGGGAATGTTAACTCCGTTATTCCATTCGAAATATTGAGATTAAACGTTGGAAACGCAATGGGCACATACGGAGTTTTTGTTGCCCCTATATCTGGCAAATACTTTTTCTCTTATTCGGGAATTAGTGAGAGTGGTAGAACTGTTCGAGTTGAAATGCAAGTCAAAACTGATAAAGCCGATTGGACGAGGGTCGGACAAGCCTATGGAACTTCTGGATTTGAAACATTTTCACTGCAAGCTACTTTGGAACTTGCTAAAGGCAACCAGATTAGATTAATGCTATTAGAAGGACAAATATTTGATAATGGACAAACTCTTCACACTAACTTTGTGGGTAATCTTCTCAACGAAGATATTGTCGAATAAGTTTTCAAGGATGAACGCTAAAACTGATTCGACTTTGAAAACTTCATACATCCCATTATTCTTTAAGTTTCCTTATTTCTACTGTGGTTGTGGCCGAATAATGGGTGTAGTATCTGCTGTATTGTTCACTATGGTGGAGGTTTTTAAAATTGGATCGGGAATACAAATTGTTTGAGCATTCAAAAAGAATGTCGCTGCCGTTTCTAATTTCTCATTGAACAATTATCACTTAGAATTTAAAAAAGAAAGTTAATGTAAAAAATTTAACAAGTCAATCGAAAAAACGGTTTGGTTAGAAAATTTGACCAGTTCAAAATTTCATTTTATAAATAGACGAACCTCTCTAATTGATTTTTCGATACAATGTGTTAAGTTTGTCGACAATTCAATTAATCTAGCTGCAATTAAAATTTCACCCAGCAATGCTAACAATCAGTTGGTCAAAATGTCGCATAAGGACAAAGACAAACCCGTGGGAATTTGAAATGAACGAGTCCAATTAAAAATAAAAGAAAAAACAAAGAAAGAATTATCGTATGCCGTAACGTGATTGGACTGTCTAATTTCCGCTTTAAACTGCCTTTATTCCGCATTGACTAAGATCTGCTACAAATAAAGAGAGAAATCAAACTTGAGGTTTATAACGCACAGGGCCATCAGTTAAAACAAACAAATTCTCGTTACATTATGATGGGCAAATCAGAAGAAAAAGAAAAGTGTGTACTTGATGACACGGCATCTTCACATCTTTAAGGTCACACGGAAAAGTAGAAAAATTGCTATCCCAAATTGGAAAAAACGACGACTTTTCCAGTTACGCATCAAAAGGTCCACAGTGCCTTTGATGCCGTATAATTATACGACCAAAATTAAATAGAAATAGCCTCACAGAACAAATTTGAAATGGCCTTACCTTTCAATGGAGTCTCATCTCTCCCTCCTGGCCTCCTATACGATTACGGTTGTCAGGTTGATTCCTCCATTACGTAAGGGGAAGAACGATGCCGAAGCTGAAATCTATCAAAAATTTAAAAAAATGAATCACTTATTATAGAATTAAGTAAGAACCACTTAAAAACAAATAGAAAAATATTTCATACGGGAGGATTTGGAAAATATTAGAAATTCAAATGACTCAACTTCAATTAAGTTTTAAGTTTCAAACAGACCAGACGGCGGAACAACGCGCTGTCTCGTCTAACATCGTTAACATTTCATAATGCTGATGAGATAATGGTGAACACAAATACTATAAATATAACGATAAACAATAATTTCATAACTAACTTAATAATTACCACTTGGATGTAAATGTGAAGACGACTGGACGATGGATGACATCTGTTGACGTTTTTCCTTTGAGGTGAGACAAATGGGAAGGAAAGGGAAGTTCTCGTGAATACATCCACCCTCGCGTGAACATACACGAAAACAGAGGGAAAGGAAAGGGTTAAGAATCTCCCACTAACGTCGGGTTGGACGGCCTCCATGAAGGTGATGAAACAAAATCTATGCAAATGAAGAAAATATTAGACAAAATATCTCAAAGGAAAAGGACACAAGGATAGGGATTGGAAGAAGGATTGCACAATTCCTGACGTTAAATGAACGCAATGAGAATAAATTCCTGATTAAATATTTGCCCTCACTGTTAAAACTTTCCCATTTGAAAATGACGAATTTCACGCAGACAGTCACCTGATTCCCGAATTTCCATTTCAACGTCATCGGTGCCGCGGGATGCACAACAACCTAACGTTGCAATTAGGTCACACACCGCCTTTGTGTAACAAAAAGGGACACAATTGCCAGCAAACAGCCTCCAGATGCAGTTGTTGACGATGTAAATGTGACCTGATGGAAGGAGAAGATTCAACTGCTGGATGTTATTTGAATTGGTGCCTAGGGAGCAACACGAATCCCTTGAAAACTGTCAGGCCATTCTTGTCGACTAGAGATTCCTGCATACCCAAATGAATGTAAGTTACCTGAGCTTGTGATACACATGTATATGACGTCTTGAGCCCGAAGGCAAATTAAATTGCAAAAGTGGCACACTATTCATATATAGAAACAGTGAATTAATACTGAATAGAACGTATCAAATAATACTTACAAAATTCTGTGGAAGACATACCTCGCGACTAGTTCTTTTCACTGGATTATTATCAGACCATTTCTAACTTCGATCCCTTGTGGAGTATTAATAATACACTTGAGTTAATACTAGTATTTCTTTAAATCTTTTCAACAAATTTGGATGGAGGTGGCTATGAGTCCTATGACTGATCTTTCACGAATCACGACTGAAAAATGTTTCTGACTGGCGGGAAACTAAAATCTTGTCAGCGCCACTCAGCTGTTGTTCAATTTGAGTTCCAGTGTTGCCTTTACAAAAACGTAAATTAATTTTAAAAACGTTACATAAATTAATGCGATACATGAAAAATCAAACAACTTTTTTAAAAAAAGACGATGAAAATAACAAACAAAAAAAAATAGATAAATATTTTTGTACTTGCCTTTCTTACACATGGGAACTAACAAAATATTAAAATCACAATAATCGCTTGATGCATCCAGGTCATCCTAAATTTTCAATTCTATTAATGCAATTAATGGATATAAATAAGAAAAGCTTCAAATCCCCAGTCACTATCCCATCCCCGAGCAACTACAAAAAAGTTTGCGCGATACGGTGCGGTGTAATGCGGCGCACACACACAGACGTTACGACAAAACAAAAAGCTGAATTCCCCTAATTCCCGTAGAATTATTCACCTTAAGTTTCACTGTTAATATTAACATACATTACACATCAGATTTTAAGAAGGGGGCACCCGGGTTTGAACCGGGGACAATCCGATCTGCAGTCGGATGCTCTACCACTGAGCTATGCCCCCTATTCCGTCGTGATCTGGTGTTATAAAAGTAAAAAACAATGTTCAAAATCCGTCCTCAAAACGGAAAAGGATGGATAACACAAGGCGGTTGAACGAGATCTCGTATTGTCTAAAATAAACTGTCGCATTTTGCTAAGACGTAGCTACTTGCTCTATAATAAAGAAAACAATAATATAATTCCGTTTGTTCCATGCGAGACAATGTCCTGCATGAAAATGAAAAAAAACAGCAAACATTAATTTGGAATAAATTGAAAGAGAACAAAACTTAATTACAATTTTAAAAATAAAGGCTCCCTATATTACTGTTCCAACAAATGTTATTCAATTATTTAAGAGAAGAGAGGAGAAAGGTCGCTAGTAAAGTTCCCATCATTTTTCTCAGTTGAATAAATTGTAACTCTCAATTTTCTCTATTCTAACCACTTTGGAGTGGCAACCGAAAAGGATGCCACTTAAGGGAGGCTCGAATTCCTTGCGGCACGTTTCAATTTCACGTATTACCTAGAAATGCGCAAACAGAGAAATGTGGCTAATTAATAATTTTATATCATTTTCGACTTGTTTGTGTACCTCATATCCTTTAGGTACGAGATGGTCCGAGAAAGCTCGCCAATCACGGAACGAACACTTTTTTCTTTATGTTTGGGACAAACCGCAACAGTAACCGATAGTGCTGGGGTTGCATTAGGTGAAAATGCATTAGGGGTCTCAGTTATCTCAGGGTTAACTACCCATCTTGGATAGCTAGGCAGCTCTCCCTCTACTGTACCAACCACATAGAGTATATGCGAGCAAGGCAGTCGGTAGGTTGTTGTAAGGCTTCATTCAATATTACAAGGCTTCTGCCATTGTAATATTGATAAAAAATATAAAACTACGTTTTTAAAAAGTATAAATTATCTAATATCTTCCTCTCGCGTTCTCAGGCGTCTTTCAAGCATGCTTTCAAGTTTGAAACGACCGTTGAATTTCAAGACGAGATGCATCCACGAGATCTTTAAACCACTGCCGATACCAGCAAAAATGACGTCTTAATTTTTTCCCTTTTTCTGCCAAAATGTGAAGCGGGGTCTGCGCTCACCAGCATCCCCTCTTTTTCGTTAAGACTCTCCACGCACTCTTCCACATCTTGCTTGTGTTTGAACACTACCACGGCCTGGCTGCCAATGCGGCGTAAAATTTGCTTTACGAAGCCAATCTTCGAAAGTTCCGCATGAAGGATTTCTGTCGTTTTCAATCGTGTTCAATGGCGTTGGAAAGAACTTTTCTTTAAAACTTTTCTACGTTTTTAAAAGTACGAGTTTTATGATTTGCCTCTTTTAACACGACCAGGTGAAACAACCTGATCTGCGGAAAAACTGAAGAAGAGTGGGAATGCAGAATGCAACTGGCAATGGGGGCATGGGGCGAATGGGCGTTGGAAAGAACAAAGGACGTGCGGCTAAAATTCGAAACGTACTTGCGACGCCCTCTAGGCCTAAGCATTACTACTAGCCAGACTTAGATTTTCGTGGTAAATCGAAAATTCAAAAAAAAAACCGAAGTGTGGGCAAGTTATCCTTGGGGACGTTCAAATACGACGTCACGGTCTTAGGGGGGGGAGGGGGGGAGGCAAACCAGACGTTCTATAAAACCAAACGAAAATTATGTGCTGCCATCTATGAAGATTCGTTGAAAACGAAAGTAAAAAAAGGCAAGTTTGAACTGGTCTTACTCTGATTGACTTTTAATTAATTTATTTTTTCTTAACTTATTACTCAGTCTTTAAAATCAGTTACTGTCGTAATTACGTTCTGTTTTGTTCATCATAATAATAGACAAAAAAACTCTTTCAAAAGCTCTTTCAAAAACAGTTAAGACACATTGTAAAACATCGATTTCTTATTCATTAGTTTCAAATTTCAATTAGTAATTTTTTAAAAATAAGGGGGGGGGGGAGGGGGTTAAAGTATTGTGACGTACCATTTAGGGGGGGTCGGAGGTTTTGTGACGGTCCGTGACGAGGGGGGAAGGGGGGGTTAAATTTTCCAAAAAATAGCGTGACGTCGTATTTGAACGTCCCCCTTCTAAAACTTTATCACATTAAATGTATCACACCAACTTAACTCATACCAAGTATTTTTCAGAAAAGACATCTAATATTTGAAAAAAATGTTTATTGATTACAATGCTGATGATTACATCTTGTTTGAAAATTAAAAACATTACGAAATAGCACCAGTTATAAAAAATCGGCATTCAACAACAAATATATAACAAAAGCAGCAACGTTAGATGTAGGAATATGAAAACATACAAAATTGTTAAAAATATACGAGTTTGTTGTAATATAATAATAAGGTCCTGTACATTTTAACCAACTGTACTCGCTGACAAATCAGAACACAGGCGAGCAGCTTCAGCCAAATCGAGAGCTCTCCACCGCGTGGAAACCCTTACCCTATTATTCAGTCCTATGGAAAATACATGTAATTCAATTTACCATTACATACACAAATAATTACATACATTCATTACATACACATGCACAAACAGTTTACGTTAAAGAAAAAAAAAACGAGAGTCTGTAGGGATAACGACGAAATTACTCGAAACGCCGTCTTTAAATTTCTGGTTGGGACGTTAGGTTAGTGTGAACACAGCCATTTTTTTCCCTTCACTATCGTCAATTTAATGTCGAACAGCTGATTTCAACTTTTTAAGGTGTTGCCAGTTTCATCATATACACCCTAGTTATTTACTGCTAAATTTGTAAAAATTAAACCGCAAACATTCAAAGAATCTAAATAATTTTTTGTATTGTATAATTTATTTTTAAAATCATAGACAGCATCTAGAGGTTCTTACTTCTTAGTAAGGATTAGTAAAAAAAACTCGCTGATTAAACTATTTTTGAAAATTCTTTCCCCCGGGGAGCTTTGAAATTTCCTGAATTTTTTTATTTTTTGAGCAAATAAAACAGAAAATTTACTTTTATTTCCACGCAAAAAATATCTTTATTTAGATTAAGACGGAACGTTTCTGTGACGCCATCTAGGATTGAACATTGCTACTAGTTCAATTGTGAGACATTTCCGCGGTAAATTGAAAATTTTAAAAAGTTGAATTGAAATTACTTTTTTTAAATTACTTTACATAATACAGGGGACGGAAGTAAATCAAATTCCTCACCATATTTTTTATACTTTTTACCAACGTTACTGTAAACCCCGGTTTCTATAACTCAGTTAAAATTTTAATCTCGATTCTAATGAAATAGGGACTGAGTTTTTTTTTTTGTCCAATCTTATCTCTAAACTTGCGGAAGTGACGACGACTTCTTTATAAAAGCAATTGCTTCATAAATTCCCATTGATGAGTTTAAATTCTATTCTTGTAATGAGATTAACATTTCCCCCCATCGTCCCTCCATAAATCAGCAATTCGTCCCGATTATCTCTCATCTATGCATAGTTGAGTCATCAATATGTTAAGACTGTTTTGTTTTTTTTCTTTATTTACAGATAACTATCGGTCGCCACGGTCACCTTGCGATAAGAGCCCAAAATTCTTCCCCCAAAGTGAACCTATGACCAGGTATATAATATTTTACAACAGACAAAAGTGATCCGGAGCTGAACAGTCAACAGGAAAAATTCCAGCTGATCGGACTACAGCATAGCCATTGATTCGAATTCACTCTGAAAACTCGTACAAAAATGGGCGATAAAATGCTACGTCGTTTGGCCGTCGCCAACATGTTCGAGGGCTGCGTCGTCGTATTATTACAGGTAATATTTAAAACATAGTCTATTCCTTTTCAAAATTCATCAATTTTTTTATTAGTTGGCAGTGCTCATTACTCTACACGATTGGGTCGATTTCATTTGCATCGGATTCTGGGGAGGTGTTCTAATGGGCATGACAGGTATGTGGACATTGCAGAGAAGACCCAAGAGAATGATAACAACCGCTGCTCTGTCCATGTTGGCCGGATTGTGTATGGTCGGTTTCTATTCGTGGCAAGTTTCAACTGTCGATTGTTCCAGCATACCGCCCACTGTCGATCCGAATGCTCGCAAAAGTAGCAACTGGGAAAGTGATCCTGATCTTTGTAAGTTGATTTATTATTCTCTAAATTAAGTGATGATGCTCATTCATATTTATTCGAGAATAGGCAGTTGGAGACAGGCATCCGATATCCTGTTCATCATATTGGGATGTTTGGCCATCGGCAACAACATTTTCCTGGCGGCCAGAGCTTCGACTCTCATCGGAGATAGGCGTGGCTCTCACTAAAATCTATGACATGTTTCTTTTAATCTATAAAATTGTGACTCATTTGAACTTGGTTGTATAATTAATTCTGAACAAAATATACAAAAGATTTGCTCTTAAAAATTACATCATTTGAAATGAATACCAGCAATATTAGTGAGTAAAGTGATCAATTTCAGGAGGATGATGAAGTTGCCATGGCGACGTTATCTTCGTATGGAGCGGGACAAATTATCAGTTAATATATACCTAAATTATCAGTTATATGCCTTATACCTAGGATCAAGCTTTGGAGCTGCATTCAAACTGAGACATCATCAGGCAAGACCATACGTGAGTGATGATGAACAAAAGGCTCCCTTAAAGAATAAAATGTAATTAGCCTAGGCTGACTTATCAGCCCAACTCAATTTATTACAAAGTTTACCAGAGTCTACTAGCAATGTGGAGTGCTACACATACAGTTTCTAGTAGAGAAAATCAGTTTCTTCGAAACCTGCAATTGTCAATGAGAAAAAAAAGAATAACAAATCTGTAGATTATTATGATTATACATTCACACAAATGATAGCCAGCTTTAGGCTTATTACGGAAAACCAAATAAAATAATGAAAAGGGCTAAAAAGTCCATCAATTGCATCATTGGATAAAATATTCTCTCAATAATAATAAACGAATAAACAATTTATACAAAATATCTTACAGTGCAAAAACCAAAAAGCATTGACTTATCACCTGACATCAAAAAAATTGAAATGGGCAGTGGCTACGTGTGCCATGCATGTGAGCTGATACTTCATATTTCAATCAAGTAAAGAATGACTTCAATTCCTCTTCTTACAATAAGAAATGTTTAAATTTTACAAGATATAAAGACTCGAAAACGATCTCAATAATTTTATAATGATTTTAAAAATGCAAAACATTAATCAACTCTTCTACCGCTTGCATAACTGACTAGACTGGACTGGACTTTGAAGCAGACGAAATGTGGTTTTAATGAACAGTACTCAATTTAGTCAGATTTAGTTAGTCACTTAAATTAGTTAGTTACTTAAATTGGATGGAAAGATAAATATGTGCTGGATTTAAAAAAAATAAAAATGATGATAAAGACGGTTTTCTGTTATTTTAATTTAATTTTTAACGTTAAGTTACAGTCAAAGAAGTCATGTAAATTTGCATCTCCTATTTAACTAAAAAAGAAAATTGTAAAAATTTGCGAATGACTTCCGTTTGTTGTCTCGTTCTCAATGGATCGATGATATGCCGACCCGGGCGACCCGTCCACGATGAAATCCTTCCTTTGAATCCAGGATTCCTTGGTGACAGCCAACACCCACCCAAGTATTTCAGATATAAAAGACGCATTATTGCAATTATCTTTCAAACGTCAATCAAATTTCCTTTGGCATTTGGTACCAAAATCAAACACAAGTTAAACAAATAAAATTCAACTGTCACATTTTTCTAATGCGTATAGCCAATACTTGCTTTATAATAAAGAAAATGGAGTGGTAAAGTAAACAAGTTTATACGAAGACGTTGACTTGGCCCGTCATTGCGTAAAAGTGCGTTGCGTAAAACCTTTTCAAAACAACAAGGAAAGTCCAAATGTAAATAAAAAAAAGTCCCGTTGGTTGTTATGATATTTCATTCAATTTCTACATATTTATCACTGAAAAGTAGTAATTAATAAGAGTTAACATTTTAAAGATTCACAAATGTCCACTCCTCACATTTACTGTCCGCCACTGTCCACATTCACGACGCAATAATCTGAAATAATTCACAAGAAAAGTCGCCAAATTTTTCCATTTATTTAACTTTATGCGAGAAAAGTCCTGTCGTATCAAAATTTGAATACAAGTCCTCCCCGCGTTCCTTCCGCCGTTTTATTGCCCAAATCGGCCAACAGTTCTATGGACGGATGGATGTGCAAAGCTATGACGACCTATGAGAATCCTCGGATGGAGAAGATTCGGACTTTAACATACATAAAGACATACTTAAAGAATAATTCAAAACTGAGTTAGTAGTATGGCCGCTATGGTCTAAACTTCATATCATTTCTTCCCCTTCTACTGTTATTCATTCCTCTGTCATTCACTTAGCCGTAGTGCCGTATAGTGCGGCCATAACTCTGTTTATTTTTCATTTAAAATTTTTACCTCGATTCGAACGAAATAGGGACTGGGTTTTTTTGTCAAATCTTATCTCCAAACTAAGCGGAAGTTTAGAGAGTTTTTCCCCCATCGTCCCTCTATAAATCAGCAATTCATTCCGATTATCTCTCATCTATGCGTAATTGAGTCATCAATATATTAAAACTGTTTTGATTTTTTTCTTTATTTACAGATAACTATCGATCGCCATGGTCAGCACCTTCCGATAAAAGCCAAAATTCTTGCCCCAAAGTGAACCTATGCTGACCAGGTATAAAATAATATTTGACAACAGGCAAAAGTGATCGCGAGGTAACAGTCAACAGGAAAAATTCCAACTGATCGAAACTATATAGCCATTGATTCGAAATCACTCTGAAAACTCGTAGGTACGAAAATGGTTGATAAAATGCTAAAAAATTTGGCCATCGCCAACATGTTCGAGGGCTGCGTCGTCGTCTTATTGCAGGTAATGTTTAAAAGATTTATTCCTTTTCAAAATTCATCAATTTTTTTTATTAGTTGGCAGTGCTCATCACTCTACACGATTGGGTCGATTTCATTTGCATCGGATTCTGGGGAGGCGCTTTAATAATCGAATAATACCACGAAAAATTATTTATTTCCAGCATAATACCACCCACAGTCGCACCCACAGTCGCACCCACAGTCGATCCGAATGCTCGCAAAAGTAGCGACTGGGAAAGTGATCCTGATCTTTGTAAGTTATGATCCATTAATTTATTGTGATGATACATAAATAATTCATATTTATTCGAGAATAGGTAGTTGGAGACAGGTATCCGATATCCTGTTCATCGTATTGGGATTTTTGGCCATGGGCAACAACATTTTCCTGGCGGCCAAAGTTTCGACAATCTGACATATAGGCGTGGCTCTCACTAAAATCTATCTAAAATAATATGACATCTTGACATGTTTCTTTTTATCTATAAAATAGTGACTCATTTCAAGTTGGTTGTATTATTATTAATTATGAACAAAATATATACAAAATATTTGTTCTCTTATAAATTAGCCTTTATACAATTTAAAATGAATCAGCAATAATTCCACCAATTTCAGGAGGATATGATGAAGTTGCCATGGCGACGTTATCTGCGTATAGAGCGGGACAAATTATCAGTTAAAATACAAATTTGTTTATCGGATAACAGTCAGGGCAACGCATTGAACACGGCCGGAGTTAAAAATTCCGTTCAACTTTAATCCATTTTGTTTTTGTTTTTAAAAATAAGAAAATTACAATGGCGGGTGCTGACAAAGTTCTTCGCCATTTGGCCATCGCCAACATGTTGGAGGGTTGCATCGTCGTTTTAATGCAGGTGAGACCAACAAATTTAATTATATAAATGAATCTATCGTTAATAAACTTATTTAAAATGATATATGTCAATATATTAGTTGGCTGTACTCATCACACTTCACGATTGGGTCGATTGGATTTGCATCGGTTTCTGGGGTGGTGGACTCATGGTGATGGCCAGTATGTGGGCACTTCAGAGACGTCAGAAGAAAATGATAACAACAGCTGCTCTGGCCATGATCGGTGGTCTTTGTATGGTTGGATTTTATTCGTGGCACGTCTCCACTGTCGATTGTAGCGAAATCGACGATAATCTACGGAATAAAACGAAGAAAACCGAATGGGAAGAGGATTCAGATCTCTGTGAGTATTAAACACCATCTCGACTGTATAATATTTAAACAAATTAATATTAAATTTGGTCGCTTCTCAGGTGATTGGCGATTAGCTTCAGATATTCTGTTCATCCTATTCGGATTGTTGGCCATTGGTATCAACATGTTTATGGCCGTTAGAGGATCGACACTGTCCGGTGCTCAACATTCGAGACGAAGTTCTCATTCATCCCATTCTGGCCATCATCGTCCAGCAGCAGCGATGGCCCATCCAGTCCCTGTCGCCGTTCATCATCACACAACTTACGTCACTCCCGAAGCCACTTATCCCGTACCTTATCATCAACAACAGCCATCTAATACCATGGGTTATCCGGCTCCTCAACAAGTTCATTATCCCGTTTATCCATCACAGCATCAGAATCCGCATCAACCTGCTTACAATCCCGGATATCCCGCACCTGGAGCTCCACCCTATTACAAAGATTGAGCGATCCTTCTATATTATATGTATATTGTATTATATTACACCATCCGCGTGAATCATTTGAAAAATGTGTCAGCAATGTTTGAATATCAAATGACGTCACTATATAATTTGAAATATCAACAGAAAGATAAAGTTATGAAAGTTGAGAGACAGACAGTCAGCCTTATGTTTTTTAACATTGACATTAATAGATATCTCGTCGTCCGGGACGTTGCTATAGCTCCGTCTTATCGTATGATGTGCTGATAATGAGGGGGGGAGAAAAAAGTGCCGTGATGTACATTCACGAGTATAGAAATTCTCTGCACAGACGTCGGCTGCATCGGCCATTTCTATTTTCATACAAGTTTGAAATTGACTTTTAATAATTTTAGAGAGAAAAAATGGCTCTCGATGAGAAACAAATGAAGAAATGGAAGGTAGTGGCTTTTTTTAACGTCATTCTAGGTGGAATCGTTTTAATCGTTCAGGTAATATTAAAGTTCAATTTATTCTTCGTTAATTTTTCAATTTTGAGTTATAAATTAATATAAAAACAGGTAGCCACTTTGTTTACGCTTTACGAATGGGTCGATTGGATTGGCATCGGCATTTGGGGCGGATGTTTCATGATATCCGCCGGATCTCTCACCGTCCAAAGAAAGTTCGTTATAAAATATTTGCATTAAAAGATTCAATTAATTTCTAACCCAAATTATATTATACAGTCCCAGATTGATTTCCATGGCCGTTTGCGCTCTACTCAGTGGATTGGCTTTGATTATATTTTACGCATGGAATTTGGGCGTCTACAACAATTACCAAGGCTATCAAGGCTATTTTGCTAACCCATACTGCGCCGTTTACTATTACAATGATAACTTGTGTAAGTCTTCAACACCTGCAACTTCCCATCATAGAATTGTATAATAAATTGTAAATTTTGTTCATTGACAGGTGATTGGCGATTAGCGGCCGATATAATTTTCATCGTTTGCGGAACTTTGGCCATGATACTCAACATTGTTTTGTCGATGAACGCCAGGGATATTGTCATCATCCGGCCGATTGTCCGCTATCCGGTTAACAACGTTAACGCTTACCCGATGAGTACGACCAATACGACGTACGTCGTGACGACCAGTCCAGCCGTTTATCCAGTGGCCACTCAACAAACTGTTTATCAAATGCCTGTGGCTACTTATCCAGCAAATAATAACGGGCCTGTTGTTTATCAAACTCACGGCTATCCAGCCATGCAACAACAACAACAACAGCCGATGTACTACGCTCAAACCAATCCACCTGCTTACACCACATCAAATAATCCAGCAGTTTATTAAAAATTTATTATTCAAAATATCGATTGGCTTTAATATTCAAACTGTATAAATGATTTATTCACCAATAATACATGAAATTAAATGATGCGTCGTTTCTTATCTCGCATCGTGATTACAGACGTCGATTGACCTTTGAAATTAAACGACCACTGATTGTGAGTTGAATATTTTTCATTTCCGCATTAAATTGTATTCAAATGTGCCGCCAATTTTCAACTATTACAGTAGAACTATTACGTCATTTAAAAATGGGAAGTTGTTCAGCTACTAAGGACATCCGGCGACGTTGCTAGGCCAATCACAAGCGTAAATATCAGGACGATAAACAGTTCCCGCTTGAGCGCAAGTCTATAATTGAATAGAATCAAATTAATTCAGAATAATATAATTAAAGATTAATATAAACTATTACGAAAAGATAAGCATCTCCATTGGAACACATGTAGAAAGTAGTGGAGCAAGTCGAAGTTGGATTGGGATAATTGCCATCCGGTTTGCCTTCACAATCGAACAGAGATGGATCTTTTGTTGTTGTCGTCTTGGGAGTTGTTGTTGTTGTAGTTGTTGTTGTAGTTGTGGTGATGGGTTTCAAACCGGTGATGCCACCAATCCAATCGAGATATCCCCTGACACGTACAAACACATTCGGTGTGTTTGATGTTGAACATCCAATCGAAGGATCACCTCTTCCGGCTACTCCGATGACGAACCATCTGTCCCATTCGGCGTTGAAATAATTCATCGGTCCTCCATCGTCACCCTAAATATATTATCATAGTTTTTAAATCTATGTGGCGGGATAAATTTGAAAATGATTTACATAACAGAAACGATGTCCATAAGATCCATCGCTGCAAATGACTTTATCTCCGGAGAAGGGACCAACTCCGGCCGTTTGTTGACATGCCCCGTTAGTCCCGAATGAAGAAATGACGTTTGTATTAGTTTTACGCAATACAGGACTCAATCCGCTGTCCACTGTTAAATATAAGTTTATAATTCATCTTATTACATTTCTCAAAAATATTTAAATTCAATTTTACCGGCAGCGGAGAAGTTTCCCCATCCGGAAAGGACAACAGGATCGTTGACTTGATCAGGATCGTTAGCAAATGGCAGACAAGCCGGTTGAACATATTCTATACATTTTAAATTAAAAATAAGAATTAACCCAATAATAATTAACTGAATATAAACATTACCATTAAAATTGACGGGATAAGGAAGTCGGACGATGGCGATATCGTTCTCAGTTTGGCCGTAATACCAATCGGGATGCGATTTAAAAGCTGATGCAGGCACATCAAAATTTGATTTAAATTAGACGATATCACGACGTCATGAACGCCTAAAGTGATATTGACGCTGACAGCTCCGTAAAGGCAATGAGCTGCCGTTAGGACGTGATCGGCACTGATGAGAGTCCCACCGCAATTGGCAGCGTCTCCACTCCAGAAATTGATTTTCAAATGTGCCATCCACGGGAATTCGTTGGGAGTCGCTTCGTAACCTCCGACGATCCTTGACGATTTCATCGTTCGTCCACATTCAACAGCTAATTTTCAAAAATTTTAAATTTTAAATTCAATCAAATAAAATTTTTTAAATTATATTTTATTACCTTGTGTTGGATTGGCCATTAGGAAGACCATCAGAGCAGCAGCCAGGACTAGAAATTTAATAGCCATTTCAAATTGTGTGGGTAACCTCAGTGTCTGTCTATTCTTGGGTGCTGTGCATTGCAGTTTAAATAGTTTCCACTCTCGATAATAGAATTTCACTTTTTTTGATAAGGAGAAACATTAGGGACTTTTTAACTTCCCCGGTGTAGTTATTAACTACACCGCAGTTGGTTTAATCCTGCGTGTTGTAAAAAATGGGGATTATAGATTTAAATCTTTTCATGACGCACATAGGGACTTGTGATTCATTACGACGCAATTATATTGACTTATTTATCTTTACTCAGAAATGAATTGTGGAGAAATCCATCGTTTCATCAGCCATTCACTAACGCGGCCAATCAATTTTAAATAGAAATGAATCAGCAGTTGACCTGAATTAAAAAAGAATATATTAAAGTGATCGCTCTCATTTCTAAATGAGGGGCAATAAAACCAAGAAAAAACAGTCGCCGTTTTATCAAGTTTGAATTGTATTTTTTAGTGAATTAAAACTATAAATATATCAGCCAGCGGTTCATGGATAGGCCGGTGCTGTGTCGAAAATTTTATGGCGTTCTTATATTATATAGATTTATAGTCGTTGATATTAATTTGCCGGGTATAAGATTTAGGAGGTTTCACAGTTTTAACTGGATCTGATCCCTGCAAAATATTTGACAAACAGAAATTATATATTTTCTAATTTAAAAATAATTAAATTCATTCATATTTACCCTGTCCATTTTTTGATCCTGTTAAAGTAAAATAAATAAAATAATAGCCAAACACTTCATGGATATGTGTGTCCAGATGGAAACTCCAGTTGGTAAGTGGCACGAGACTCTTATACGAGTCACTTGTTATTTATACACAAATAATGTCCTTGATTCTATAGCGTCCTTTTAACTACTATTATTGGCTCTATTAATTAAATTACAAAATATCAATCCATTTCAACCCAAATAAGGCAGCAGGGAATATATAATTGGGAAATGTGTATGCAAGACTTTGATTACCCAAAAGTCACTTTCGTAATTTATTAGGAACCGAGATGATGACGCAATCTAAAAGGTTCACGTCTATTCATCTTTAGAATAAAATAATTTCCCATATTGCGTCAATTTAATGATATATTCCATCACAGATTTTTTAATAGGTATATTTTTAAATAAATTTAACAGAATTTTGTAATATTAGAATAAATTAATTCGAGTCAATACATCCGGGGACGTTGGAAGGCCAGTCACAGGCGTTGATACTCGGCCGATAAACCAATCCACGAGAGCAAGTCTATGTAATAATATAAGAGAATGGATAATTTGAATATGTTATTCGTAGCTAAATTTAGCGATGACTCACGAATGTGTGGTAATTGAATTGAGAGCACATGAAGAAATTTGGCGAGCAATTCGACGTTGGATAATTGCCAGACGATTTGCCCTTGCAACTGAATTCGCCCATTTCAGACATTATTAACGGCCTCATTTCGTCTGCTGCTGCTGGGCCAGCAGTCATTTTAAACGGTTTGAGTGTCGTAGTTGTGCTGCTGGTGGAAGGATCGGGCAACGTAGGGAATATCCTCTTGCGTTTCTTTTTCATTCCTGTGGGAGATTTGATGGGTGGAACGACGCCGGAATGGACGCGAATAAATTCCAGTTGACTACGGACTCGAGTCAAAATATTGGGCCGGTTTAGATTGTTGTTGTTCTTTATCCGATGACAATTGTTGCCTAAATTTCCTCTTCCGGCTATTCCGATGACGAACCACCTGTCCAATTTGGAATTGTAATAATTCAACGGACCTCCACCGTCACCCTGTTGTACAACATATTTTTTAATTTGTTTATCATTTTTAATTAATTTAAAAGAAAATTGAATAATTACGTAACAGAAGCGACGCTGTTGTTGCGATCCATCGGTGCAGATGACGTTATGGCCGGAAAATGGACCCACAGCGGCCGTTTGTTGACATTGTCCATCGTAGCCGAACGATGAAATGACCGTCGTGTTCCATCGACGTAAAACTGAACTCGATTCACGCAGACAACACTGGTGAACTAGAATTAACATTTCATTAAATTAATGACATTGAATTTAATATAGAAATAAGTATACCTCCAGTCGATTGCTGGCCCCATCCGGTGAAAATGACGGAATCGTTGACTTGATCCGAATCGTGAGCAAACGGAAGACACGCCGGTTGCACGTAATCTAATTTATAATTTTTTTATTCTCATTTTAAAAAATTCTAAATTTAAAATTTTTGTTCAAATTACCGTTGAGAATGGCCGGTTTCGCGAGTATAATGACGGCAATGTCGTGTTCCAGTAAATTGGCGTTGATTTCAGGGATGGCCAACACTTTCCAGCTGACCATTTGATGATGCCGGGCTGCCCGGTTGACGTCCACAGAGCCCAGTGTGATGTTGACGATGGTGAATAATTTGTCGGTGCCATCCTCGACGACGCAATGAGCGGCCGTGATGATGTGCTGGTCGCTGATCAACGTCCCGCCGCAAGTGAACGTTTTCCCGCTAGGATTTTGAATGAGAAGATGAGCCATCCATGGAAATTCGTTGACTAACGGATTCGGTTTTCCGCATTGAATCGGTGCTTTAAAATGAATTTTAAAAAATATAACTAAAAATAGAAGAAAATTGTAGTTAATTGAATTCAATACCTTTTTGATGAGTTTTATCGGCTAAAAATAATAGGATAAGACTAAATAGAGAAAGAATCAAGACACTGACGGAATCGCTATGACAGAGTGCCATTATGTAATAAACAGCAAAGAAATTGGTCACTTCCGACTGATGGACGAGATCGTCGTCGACTGACCCAATCAGCTTCTATTTCCTCTTTTCTGATTAAAATTTTCTATAAAAATAACCTCGATATTTTCAAATTGCAGCCGATTTCGTCTGCGGAATTCCATTGCCCAATTTTGATTTCATTTCAAATTTTTAAATTATTGCGCAACTATGTAGATGTATTGCGATTTATAGAATACACAATCTTGATTCATTTCTAGAATAGAATAACTAAATATAATCAAAGTATATAGCAGGTGATTAATTGCATCCGGCAACATTTGAAGGCCAATCGCAGACTCTCAATTCCTCGCTATAAACCAAATCCGATGCGCAATTCTGAAATAATCACGAAAAATGATGGTGAAACTGTACTTTCTAAGAGCTAATAAGATAATATTTAAAACTTACAAAGAGATACGCGTTGCCATTGGAGCACATGTAGAATGTAGATGAGCAAATGGAATTGGATGCTGGATAATTGCCATCCGTTTTGCCTGCGCAATCAAACGTCATCGGAGTGTTGGTAGTTGTTGTCGGTGGATTGGTTTTCGGTGAAGTTGTTGTCGTTGTTGAGGATGGTGTTGTTGTTCGGAAGCCTGTCGGTGTTGTTTGGGTTGTTGTTGAATATTGAGTCGAAAGAATTGCTGATGTTGTCGGGCTTTCTGTTGTTGTTTTGGCATTGGATGTTGTCGTCTTGATTTCATCTGTTGTGGTGTCGACTGCTGATTCGGTCGTTTGTCCGGATGAACAATCGTTTGGACTGGCCACTCCCGTGTGACTGCGAATGAAATCCAGATGGGCCCGGACTCGACTATAAACGTTGGGTTTAATGCTCGTCAAGTGCTCGTCAAAATATTCGCCTTTTCCGGCTATTCCGATAACGAACCACCTTTCGCAATTCCCATTGTAATAGTTCATCGGTCCACCATCGTCACCCTAAATCAACGTAATAAGTTTTTCAAAATCATTTTTCATCTTATTTTAATTCTATATATCATATTATTTCTTACGTTGTAATATGGTCGTCGTTTGTAGCCGTAGTAGCCGCTACAGATGATGTTGTCGTCAGAAAAGTTTCCAACTCCGGCCGTTTGTTGGCAATCCCACCAAGAAATGACATAATCCCAATTACACTTCAAAACAGAACTATAAGTGTTGGTACGGTCGTATATTCCCCATCCGGTGAGATTAACCCATTCATCGACGTGATTCGGATCGTCTTCAGAAGGCAGACAAGCAGGTTGAACGTAATCTAATTATATAATAGGGAATAGATTCAAGATATTTTTAAGCAAACAAAAAATGCAATTCGAAACGAAATAAGTTGAACGCTTTTTTAAAATACCTGTGAAATCAACCGATCTCGAGAGTGTAATGATGGCAATGTCGTTCTTTAATAAAGTCCAATCCGTGTAAGTGACGATTCGTTTCCAGCCAAATGTTTGACGACCGGGTTCATTGTCAACACTAACGTCAGTGGCTCCCAAGGTGATGTTAAGTGATTGAAATGTATAATCGCCATTATCATTCAGGAGGCAGTGGGCGGCCGTCAAAACGTGACGATCGCTGATGAGTGTCCCACCACAGACAATAAATTGGTTGTCGTGATTTCGGATTTCGATGCGAGCCATCCACGGAAATTCGCCGGGAGAGGCATTCCATCCATTAGAAATTCTTGAAGAGAATCTCGGACGACGACCGCATTCAAATGTCGACGCTTGTGATTGCATATCAAAAATGAAAATAGAATTTTTTTGAAAAATGAGAATATTAAAATCTATATATTTACCTTGTTGTGTTGTTGAATCGACTAGACAACATACAACAATTAAAAAAAGAGTCAGCCAATTCGCAGAGTTCATGTTGTGAACGTTCAACATTTTCATGTCGAATGAAAAACATTTAAATTGTCTATGGCCTTTTATATTAACTGTTTAATATGCGCCAAAGACCAAGCATTTCAATTAAGATAAAAGTGAAATCCCTTTTTAAATGATCCATTTCTTTCATAACACGATCACACCTTTGGATATTTGTGTAGTACTAATCAGTAGGTAAACGTTTGAAAATGAAAAGGTACCGCATATTAACCAACACGTATAGACCATCAAGTTTATAATTCTCTCAAGATATCCAGGTAATTTCCCCGCGTGTTTGTTAATGACTCTCAGAATGAATTTAAACAAGTGGCGCAATTCTTGAAATAGAGTTGGATATTTAAGCAACCGGATTTCAGACGTCATTCCGAGTAATTTGTTGAGTAAAAGCTGAAAAAGTTCGCAGTTGCGCTCCTTTTTTATTGCCTCGCGCTGTATATAAGATACAGCACAAATCCTGATGGGATTTGGAGTTTGTTATCAAGTTTTTTATTTCATGTGGAGCTATTAAAAATGAGTTGCTCATAACGCAGGCCGAGATATCCAATCATAAAAATTTTATTTGATCGCCGTCCGTATTAGCTTATCTCTATACATGTATATGAAAGTGAATACATTGTTATACGCATTGGCTGGTATTTTAAGTTGAGCTGGGCGATATTTTTGCGTTACATTAAACTCAACAGGAAACTAATGGAAATGAATAACAATGTCAATAGGGGAAACGTTTGACTACCGGAAGATGAGGTTGTTGTTGGTTTAAGGGTAGTGGAGGTACTGACTGAACTAATACTGCTAGATGGCGGAATTGTTGTTGACGGCTGTGTTGTTCCAGTGGTTGTTGCGGCGTTTGTTGTTGTTGTACCTTCATTAGTCGAGGGTTTAGTCGTTGGAGTTCCAGTCGTCGGAGTTGTCGGAGTTGTCGGAGTTGTTGGAGTTGTTGGAGTTGTTGGATTTTCAGTTGATTCATTTTCTGTTGTTGTTGCTGGATCTTCTGTTGGAATTGCTGTGCTTGGATTGACCGTTAATGTTGAGGCCTCTGTTGTATCTGGGGATTCTGTTGTTGGACCACTAGCCGTTGAAGTTTCAGTCGTGGGATTTTCTGTTGTTGTAGTTTGAGGATCTGCTGTTGTTGGATCTGCTGTTGTTGTTGGATCTGCTGTTGTTGTTGGATCTGCTGTTGTTGTTGGATCTGCTGTTGTTGTTGGATCTGCTGTGGTTGTTGGATCTGCTGTTGTTGGATCTGCTGTGGTTGGATCTGCTGTTGTGGGATCTGGTGTTGTCGGATCTGCTGTTGTTGTTGGATCTTCTGTTGTTGTGGGATCTGTTGTTGTGGGATCTGCTGTTGTTGTTTCCGCTTCTGTTGTTGTAGTTTGAGGATCTGCTGTTGTTGGATCTGCTGTTGTTGTTGGATCTGCTGTGGTTGGATCTGCTGTTGTTGTTGGATCTTCTGTTGTTGGAACTTGTGTTGTAGTTTGGGGATCTGCAGTTGTTGTTTCTTGAGACGTTGTAGTTTCTGTTGCCGTGTCCGCAGTCGATTGAGTTTCCGTCTCGGTGATTTCAGTCGTCATTTCCGTGGAGCTTTCGGGTTCGGTTGTAGACGAATCGCTATCCTCAAGCGCATCCAATTGGACCACCTTCTAATATTATACACAATAAAACGTAATAATATAAACAATAAGGAAATAAGTACGTCCAGTATATAATATTATATGCCAATTACCTTGATGAAAAACTTGGATGATAGCGGCAGCGGTTGCAGGTCGATGACGCCGTCAGAATATTCCGAACGAATAACTGTCGAATAACCGGAACCAACTGAAAACAAGACGACCATCAAAATAAAAAGAGACGACATTATTGTAGAAGAAGACATTGTTTTTAATAACAACAGCCGCAGTTAGTACACTAATGAACGAAAATTCGATTCATCATATCTTTATATGTATCTGCATAGACGTAGTTGTTTGACCTAAAAATGATACGGACATAATCTTTTATATAGTTTTATGACTCTATACACAGCCATAGCGAATAATAATCTGACGTCAATGACGTGATATTATTAACACCTATGTGCGATGATATTAAAAAAAAAAAGGTGGACATGATGAAACTTGAGCAGCCGGCAATGAAACAGTCGAGTCATCTGAGATGATATACCGCTCGTCTAAATAATTCAAAAATTACTTTCAATTTTCTTACGTAATAATTAAGGGGAATTTCCGGCTCCGTGATTTTACATTTAATTTTGCGCAATTTTGATGATGTAATATCACTATAGCACTGGCCGTTTCAGCAGATGATTGTAAACATTGTAATTTGATTTAATGGAAATCTGCTCACAAAACTGTTATAAATTCAAACCAAATCACAGACACACACGGCAGCCCATCAAACAAACTGTCAGCTGTCAATTTTAACAAGGAAAAAAAAGTGGGCGGAATTTGGGTTTTTCCCTGTTTTGTTGCGTGCGTTTTCCTACTCTTCCTTATATTTATTTCACACACAAAGGAAAAATGTCCTGATAGCCGCCATTATTACCAAGTTACACAACGACAATTTTGGGCGCTTAATTTAAAAAAAAGGTGTATAGTTCTGATGACTCGTTGTTAATTATCGACACAATAAGAAATTGAAATTATATTACATCACTATAATAAAATAGAATAACAACGAATGTCATAGATAACGAAACAAATTGAACTTTGAAACTCAATACGCAATGTATTATAGTAGCTGTTCATATTTCAAGTTTATTCTTTCCATTTGACATGCAATTTTACTATTTGAAATGAATAATATAAGAACATCATCTATACTATTTGCCATTGATTATATATGGGGAGGTTGATCGACAATCGAGATTTAGAAAATGTAAGTAGTTTCATTGACGGTGATGTCGTATTCAGACAAGTCGTAATAGTCTTGATATAATAAAGAGTCGTTGTTTGAATTGACTAAATATGCAGCAGGTGCGACGAATTTCGCTTCATTCTCCTTATTGAAGGACTGCAATCAAAATAAAATGGAATTCATTTCATTAAATAATAAATCGTATATGTATTATACCTTTATCTTTAATATCTCCATCAATATGTTCAACAATTCGTTGTTTTCCTTTTAAATTTTGAAAATTCTAAAATTAATAATTAAGTTCATAAAATAGATTTTGAACATCATACCTTTTTCCGAGTCTCTTTCTCAATTGGAGTCTCGTCTCGTTCCCAAAGTAAGTCAAATGAATTTCCATTATTCTCCTCCGTCTGTTGGGATATTAAACTGTCGTCGCCACTGTTAATAATTTCATTCGTTTCAATTGGCGATGCCAAGGAAATCGTCAAACAGAAACCCAACAAAATGGTCCCCACTATTAATACGTTACTGAATGCTGTGAAACCCATGGCTTGAGAGCGTGAAAAAATTTCGTCTGACTGTTTCTCTCTAAATGTCGTGACATCTTTTTATATAAAGAGAAACAAATTTTTATAGAGATAACATGCAAATGGCCTTTTAGCCTTATCCAAAATGGACGTTTTATCATTATCAAGGATTTGGCCGGTGTGTGTATATTTCGCAAAAGTTATGGCGTTTTTTAAATAAATGACGGGCTATAACTGTTATATATCTCATCTAAACATTTTAAAAAGTTTATAATATAGTCGAAATAAATCGTGATGCAAAAGTTGAAATCATTTAACTCTTAAATTAGCTAGATTCGTTTTTTCTTGGTGGTGAGTCAGTGTGCTGTCGATTAAACAAATGAGTTATTCGATATCTTAGTATGTATAAATAAGCATCGGGATTTAATAGGGATCAGCAACGGGGATTGATAAAGAGCACAACATGTACACCAGAGAGAGTCGCATTTGAATATAAGAAAGTGCGCTATGTTTGCTGAGTAATGAGATCATTGTATACATTAAATTCTGAATGGGTGGATTACACAATTGTGTCCAAAAGTCATCGTCAGCCACTCTGTTGTCAAGGCATTTTTCCACTTTCTATGTCGATCTGTTTGATATGTATAGCCAAACTGTTGTTCACTCCCAATATTGGCGCTATTTTCAAATATAAAGAAGCCTGCGGAATGGGATAGAATAATATTAACAGAGAACTGTATACATTTTGGGGAGAGAGATACAAGAGGAAAGGTAAGCAACTCCCCAAAAAAGACCGAAACAGACTACAATATGAATGACGCCCACTTTGTTTGACACATCCAGGGACATTGTTATTACACAAGTGACACTTTGAGGCAATCACAACAAAACTCAGTTGATGCTGTCCATATAACAGAATCAACGGAACTGTCAGTTAACTCAGAAGATAAGTGAGTTTCTCTATTTTCTTATTTAATTACCTTTTAATAGATAAAGTTGTTATTTTGAAAAAATGCGCTTATTTTCTGTTGTTGTTGATCAAGTAAGAAAAATGACAAGGTCCATTTGAAAATCGAGCGAATAATTTGGTTTGGTAACATATTCCATAGGGTTTTATTATTTGAATCATTTGAGTACAATATTTGACATCCATTTTATACAAGGACAGACAATCTATTGCGATTTATTTATTTTTGCATTTTTTGAATTTTCAGGGAAATGAATTAATACATGAAAACGTTTATTGCCCAATAAAAGAAATTCCAGCAACGATTTGGATGGTTCACTTTATTACAGTCCAATTGTCAGACTCACCAGGAAACTGACAGACACAAGCGACAAGGATAAAAAGGAAAATGTTGGATTGCTGGACGATGGCGTCGTCGATGTTGTAGGTAAAGTTGTGGGGGATGTAGAAGAAGGAGCTTTTGTGGGGGTTGTTGATGCAGTCGTGGTGGTTGTCGGAGTACTTGTTGTTGTAGAAGTTGTGGGTGTAGTTGTTGGTGTTGTGGTTGGAGTTGTGGGTTTAGTAGTTGGTGTAGGGGTTGGAGTTGTTGTGGGTGTAGTAGTTGGTGTAGTGGTTGGTGTAGTAGTTCGAGTAGTTGTCGGTGTAGTTGTGGGTGTAGTTGTGGGTGTAGTAGTAGGAGTTGTTGTGGGTGTAGTAGTTGGAGTAGTAGTTGGAGTAGTTGTCGGAGTTGTTGTGGGTGTAGTAGTAGGAGTAGCAGTCGGAGTAGTAGTTGGAGTAGTAGTTGGAGTAGTAGTTGGAGTAGTAGTTGGAGTAGTAGTTGGAGTAGTAGTTGGAGTAGTAGTTTTCGGTGTAGCAGTTGTCGGTGTAGTAGTTGGGGTTGTTGTGGGTGTAGTGGTTGGAGTGGTAGTTGGAGTAGTTGTCGGTGTAGTAGTTGGAGTTGTTGTGGGTGTAGTAGTTGGAGTTGTTGTGGGTGTAGTAGTAGGAGTAGTAGTTGGAGTAGTAGTTGGAGTAGGAGTTGGAGTTGTTGTGGGTGTAGTAGTAGGAGTTGTTGTGGGTGTAGTAGTTGGAGTTGTTGTGGGTGTAGTAGTAGGAGTTGTTGTGGGTGTAGTAGTAGGAGTTGTTGTGGGTGTAGTAGTAGGAGTTGTTGTGGGTGTAGTAGTAGGAGTTGTTGTGGGTGTAGTAGTAGGAGTAGTAGTTGGAGTAGTTGTCGGTGTAGTAGTTGGAGTTGTTGTGGGTGTAGTAGTAGGAGTTGTTGTGGGTGTAGTAGTAGGAGTTGTTGTGGGTGTAGTAGTAGGAGTTGTTGTGGGTGTAGTAGTAGGAGTTGTTGTGGGTGTAGTAGTAGGAGTAGTAGTTGGAGTAGTTGTCGGTGTAGTAGTTGGAGTTGTTGTGGGTGTAGTAGTAGGAGTAGTAGTTGGAGTAGTAGTTGGAGTAGGAGTTGGAGTTGTTGTGGGTGTAGTAGTAGGAGTTGTTGTCGGTGTAGTTGAGGGTGTTGTAGAGTCCGCAGTCGAACTGTCGTCTTGTAGAATATTTTCAAAGACAACCGCTGATCGAGGCATCCCATTTCGCAATTGAATTTCGCTGAATGCAAAGCCACTGAATTCCTGTTCCTTTTTCATTTAGAACAATCGAATAAACATAATAAATCTCTTAATTGTCTTGTAACTCATACAAAAGTCGTTTTATACTTATTCATCCTAAATACTTAAAAGATTTCTATAGATTATACTTTACCTCTTTATCTAATTGGACGTCGATGTTGGAATTTTGCTGCGACTCCAATAAATTGACAACGCCATTGTCATCAGACTCTGCTCCCAAAGGAATACACAAACCCAAATTGGCCGCCACTAGGACGATGCTGATCGTAACGGCAATAGATGCGAGTGAATCAATTTTGAAACCCATTTTGTGATGCAATTATTAAAAAATGCGGAGTCGAAAATTGTAAATCGTCGAGCAGCAAGTTGGGACGGCGTCTGACTCTCTCCCAATGCCTTTAACCCGGTTTTATAAAATTTTAGTTCATAAGATAATTGATCATTGTACTTATGTCTGCTGATTGTTTTACTCAAAGGCTGACTTGTTATCCAAAATGTCTCAAGATTTTGAAGGATTTACAGTTATATTTGACATATCCGGTAAGGTCTCGTCCCAAATGCATGACGTTATTCATATTTTGTATAGGTTCCCATATCAATTCACACAAAAGATATGAACATCTTTCACCTGCTCGCCATATATAATAGTATATAGGTATATATTATCTTACGTTAAGTATGTCGGCTAGACACGCATTAGCAGTTTTGAATAGGGCTTAACTTAAAAAGCTTTGTGCTAAACTAACTGATGACGTTATCGCGCTCATTTTATTATAACCTGTGAAAATGACTAATGTGTTTAGATACATTTGTGTTGCTGCAATCCACCTTTGAAAATAACCCCTAAACTTATTATAAAGGTTTAAAACTTTTGTAGCAGGAGAATCTCCAAAAAGATGTTGTGTCTTATTTCATTGCGGGTCTGTATAGTATATGAAAATCTGACTAATAAATTGACACAATATTATAGTCGACTCATATTCTACATGGTATGAATATCTTATCATCGTCAGAGCAATTAAAAAGTTAACATTTCTTTCAGCAAATAACGCTTTTGAAATGCTCTATACTAGCGTAATGTGCACAAAGGTTTCCTTATCGTTTCCCTTGTATAGACACTTGTAATAACTAGCGATAAAATATATTAAGTGTGAAAATATTTCTAAAAGAGCTGAAATAAGCCGACAAGGGTAAACATAATTTAGAAATGTGCTGGTATAAATCTATTTCAAATTCCAAATTAGTTTCATAAAAATTAAGTTACAGCATTTTCAGAAAACGAAACTGATTGAAACGAGAACGGACGATAGAAAAGCAAACGATAAATTGGCCATTGTGGTGCTGGGCGAGCCATTATTGGACGACATGACGGACTGAATCCAAGTCGAATAAGAACTCAATCTCGTGTATCCTGATGGTTGGCCACTGGTACAACCTGCGGTCGAAGTAAACGATGCGATTCCAATCTGTTTCCATGTCCCATCTGATTGTTTGAAATTCATCGGACCTCCGCCAGCATCACCCTGTACAATATAAAATTAGATTTAAATTAAGGGTTAAACAACAGTGTATATAATTATTACGTACGCCGCATATTCCAAGACTATTGGCTCCGCTGATGCAAATGATTTTGTCGGTGACGACGGTACTGCCGTACGTGGAACTGCATTCGGCATTGCTGATGACGGGCACCGTCACTTTACGAAGTGAAAAAAAAAAATGGATTGATAGCAGAATCTGCTATTCAATTTTTTATTTATTTACATAATTATTTCAAATATAATTTTATAATAATATAAAGTAATACCGTCATATGTTGTACCCCATCCGGTAACGGTCACTTGACTGTTGATGTAATTCGATTCGTTGGGAGTTGCCGCAGGCAAACGGGACGGATGAATTCTATTACACGAATATATAAGCAGCAGGTAATTAAATATTATTTGGTGGAATTCATTTTAAATATTTAATTTAATTATACGTGTGTAAGTGACGATGGTGGACAGTTGAATCAAAGCGTTGTCTCCGGCTTGATTGTTGGCATTGTAATCCGGATGGAATAACACTTGGCTACCGGAATACAATTTTCGATTGGCTTCGTACGACGCTAATATATCGTGAACTCCCAGGTAAACACCAACAGATTTCAGCGTTTGTCTTTATTAACCATGAATTAATTATATTATTAATTATTATTTTAGAAAATGGAATTATAGACTCACCCTGAAACAAGGAGACAGCGAGCGGCTGTAAGGATCCACCGATCAGCGATCAAAGTTCCGCCGCAATAAAAAATTTGACTGTTCGTCATTTCAATTTGTAGGAGTGCCATCCACGGGAATTCGTTGGGCATCGCTGGATCACCTCCGACGAATTTACTTCCATCAGCATTGGAGGATAACCAATTGGCCACTCCAGAAGTTGTGTATACGATGATGGAGAATAAGATGTTGTCGTCTTGATGGTACTGGTAATTGGCGTTGCGATGGTAGATTTAATTGTTGTTGTCGAATCTAATTTAGGAGCGATTTCACTCAACGGAGACTGTGAATAATAAATGGCGTCATTCAAAGATGACGATGGATCCTGAACTTGCAATTGAATGACGATGGGCTCAGCAACAGACATCGAGATGACCGTGAATAAGACAAAAACAAAAATCTTGCCAGACATTTTGTGTACTGCTGCTGTATTATAATGCGATCAAACTAGGTGTGGTTCACTTGAGGCGACAGCTTTGTTTTTATATATACACAGCAGCAGGTAAATGCGCATTCGAAACCTGATTCGACTGGTTCACGACCGAATCTTGGTCATTTGCGAGTCATTTGCGACACTTCCGTTATGAATATTACAATGTCGTGCAACATTTATATGAGCCCTGTTAGAGACTACCCGTGAGTCACTCAAAGATAACACATTATTATTGGCGTAATATTCTTATTCAAATAATAAATTTTTATTTGAAATGGACTTTCATTATTATTAGCATCAGTTAAATGTATACATACAATTTTAGAGTAAAATATAACGTGAATATATTTTTCGATATGAAGGATATAAACATAAAATGTTACATATCTTTTTTCCAAATCAACTGATGGGTTGTTACCGACACCCAGCGACGTTAGCAGGCCAATAATCGCATCTACCCTTTTCTGTATTGTAAATCAATCCGCCGGGGCAATTCTATATATGCGTACATATTTAAATAATAAATTAATTACAAACAGCTAAATAAATTATTTCTAACAGCTAAATTCACTTACTTGGATATATTGATATCCATTGGAACACACGTAGTATTTAGTTGAACAAGCGGAAGCTGCTGGATAATTGCCATCCGGTTTACCATTGCAGCTGAATATGATCGTTTTGGGGGTTGTCGATGTAATTTCTCCAGTTGTTTGAGTTATTGTTAATGACGTCGGTTTAGTTGCGTCTGTAGTTGTCGGAGTAGTTGTCGGTGTAGTTGTCGGTTTAATCTCATCAGTTGTTTGAGTTATTGTCGATAGCGTCGGACTAATAGTTGCGCATCCGGCGACTTTATCAGGCCAATCGCATCCATGGATTTCTTCTCGGTAAAATAACGAAACGCTAGAGCAATTCTGCGTAAATTAAATTAAATTAATTAATTGAAAAAAAAAAGAAAAACAGTTTTTATTGCTTCTAACATATTCACTTACGAAAAGATAAGCAACTCCATTGGAACACTTGTAGAATTGATTCGAGCAAGCGGAAGATGGATCAGGATAATTGCCATCCGGTTTACCTTCGCAGGTAAATATGATCGGTTCAGGGATTGTCGGTGTAATTCCTCCAGTTGTTTGAGTTATTGTCGATGGCGTCGGTTTAGTTGCGTCTGTAGTAGTTGGAGTAGTAGTTGGAGTAGTTGTCGGAGTAGTTGTGGGTGCAGTAGTTGGAGTAGTAGTTGGTGTAGTTGTCGGTGTAGTAGTTGGGGTTGTTGTGGGTGTAGTTGTCGGTGCAGTAGTTTGAGTAGTTGTGGGTGTTGTTGTCGGTGTAGTAGTTGGAGTAGTAGTTGGAGTAGTAGTTGGAGTAGTAGTTCGAGTAGTTGTCGGTGCAGTAGTTGGAGTAGTTGTGGGTGTAGTTGTGGGTGTAGTTTTGGGTGTAGTTGTGGGTGTAGTAGTTGGTGTTGTAGAGGGTGTAGTTGTCGGAGTAGAAGTGGGTGTTGTTGTCGGTGTAGTAGTTGGAGTAGTAGTTGGAGTAGTAGCTGGAGTAGTTGTCGGTGTAGCAGTTGGAGTAGTTGTGGGTGTAGTTCTCGGAGTAGTTGTCGGTGTAGCAGTTGGAGTAGTTGTGGATGTAGTTGTGGGTGTAGTTTTGGGTGTAGTTGTGGGTGTAGTAGTTGGTGTTGTAGAGGGTGTAGTAGTTGGTGTTGTAGAGGGTGTAGTAGTTGGAGTAGTAGTTGGAGTAGTAGTTGGAGTAGTAGTTCGAGTAGTTGTCGGTGCAGTAGTTGGAGTAGTTGTGGGTGTAGTTCTCGGAGTAGTTGTCGGTGTAGTAGTTGGAGTAGTTGTGGGTGTAGTTGAGGGTGTAGTTGTGGGTGTAGTTGTGGGTGTAGTTGTGGGTGTAGTAGTTGGTGTTGTAGAGGGTGTAGTAGTTGGAGTAGTAGTTGGAGTAGTAGTTGGAGTAGTAGTTCGAGTAGTTGTCGGTGCAGTATTTGGCGTAGTTGTCGGTGTAGTTCTCGGAGTAGTTGTCGGTGTAGTTGTGGGTGTAGTTTTGGGTGTAGTTGTCGGTGTAGTAGTTGGAATAGTTGTCGGTTTAATCTCATCAGTTGTTTGAGTTATTGTCGATGACGTCGGCCTAGTTGCGTCTGTTGATTCCGTCGTGTTTTCTTCTTCTAATATGTCGGCATATTCACGAATGAAATCGAGTCGATTTCTCAATCGAGTGAAAATGTTTGGTGCATTTCTCGTGCTGGAACAATCGACATCACCTCTTCCGGCTACTCCAAGGACGAACCATCTGTCATATTCGACGTTGTAATAATTCAACGGCCCTCCATCGTCGCCCTAAATAAAGCGGCAAATTCAAAAAATGATTTTAAAAAATCCATCCGCAATTTTAAATAAAAATTGGCTATAAATTACGTGGCAGTAGCGATGCTCAGTACAAATGACGTCATCGTTTGAAATTTCTCGACACTGATCGACCGATAAAATTGTCGTTTTCATTTTGCGCAAAACGGAGCTCATCGCTAATAAATTTGAGGAATTGTATTGACCCCATCCGGTGAGATAAACGGATTCGTTGACGTGATCGCTCTCATCCGCCCAAGGTAAACAAATCGGTTGGACATTTTCTTTTTCAATCAAAATTTGAATTTTAAATTATTATAAAGTCAAATGAAATGAAATTATGTTGTACCTGTAAAATTAACTGGTTCCGATAGAGTGATGATGGCAATGTCTTGTTTCACATCGTCTGATAATGCCGGAATGACAATTGTCTTCCATTCGACAGTTTGACGACGGACGGTGACGTCGTGAATTCCCAAGGTGATGTCGAAAATGTCGTTCATTTTAATCCCGTCGTGAGTGACGCAATGAGTCGCCGTTAATACGTGAATTCCACTGATAAGAGACCCACCGCAAATGGATGACAATTGGCCGTCACCACGACGACTCATCACCTGAAAGTGAACCATCCAAGGAAATTCATTGGCAATCGCTTCATTTCCTCCAGCGATTCTTGAATTGAATTTCGTCCGCCGCATTTTAAATTTGGCGCTGCTAATAACTCAATTATTTGTTGTGTATTAATACAATGCATGATGTTAATATACTATTACCTTGTTGTTGGTGAGTCTGATGGGCCACAATCAATAAAATGATGGACGTAATAGTAAAATTTATAAATTTTGTGCAAGAATTTCTATGAATGGCGACCATTATTATGAAATAATTCCAAAAAGTTATTGATGGAGAACTTGGGAATAAGTTGGACTGTTATCGTCGACTGTTGCCAACCATTTCAGTGTGCCGTTGACGACGTAATAATAATGAGCATTTTTAATATAAGATGGTCCCTTATCAACTTGTGCTCTTATATTACATTAATCAGCAGAGAATTATTAACATTTCAGTGCCAGCAGCAGTAAAAATTTGATAAAAAATTAATAAAATAATTTTCAATTCCGATTGAATCAAATATATAAGAAAGCCCTTGGTTTATTATTCCCGACCTTGTATACGAATTACAAAGAATTCCTAATATAAACAGAAATAGAAACATTGAAATAAATCGAGCATTTCAAATTCAAATCTGTTCGAGAGTTCCGCGTTCTTAGATACTTTTAAGCTGTGCGAATAGATCCGGTGATGTCCAATCCGACGCAAACGTCTAGGAAAATGCCAACCAATGCGCGTTTAGGGATGTAACCGCAAACGTAAGGCGATGGCGATGGAACGGACGAAGCCCAGGCACCGCCGGAACCGAAAGCTTTTTTCAAATGGCAAGTTCCTCCTTTTTTGTTGGCGATGAAAGTGAAATGGCTGCATCTCATGTCCATTGCGCAACGTTCAGCACATTCGCACTCTGTCTGGATGCAATTCAAAGTGTAAAGATCGTGATCGCAGAAATCACAATTGGTGCTGAACGTGATGGACGGCAGATTGGGGAATTTAATCGGCGGTGGTTTGTGAGGTGGGCAGACATGGCAATCGTGACACGGTGGGTGAGTTGGGTGAGTAGGGTGGGTGGGACGTGTTGGGTGGGTGGGACGTGTTGGGTGGGTAGGTGTTGGGTGAGTTGGGTAAGTTGGATGAGTTGGGTAAGTTGGGTAAGTTGGATGGGTGGGACGTGTTGGGTAAGTGGGAGGTGTTGGGGTAGGAGTATGGGGTGTTGGATAAGTATGAGGAGGTGTTGGATAGGTGGGAGGACAGGTAGGACAAGGATAAATGGGTGGTGGTGTAGGTGGTTTACAAGTGGGAGGACAATCGATGACACAACTGGAACACCTTGGATCGGCACTTGCATCGCTCATCTTATCTGATGCCGAATTCTTGTCTACTTTCAACACCTGTACGTACCCAAAATAACAATAATTAAATGAATTTTAAAAATATCAATTTGTCTTTTATAAGAAACAAATATTACGTCATGTAATATCGTGTGATAATCGACGATGGTCTTTGATTTGGATCCTCTAATCAATTCAACATTTCCTTTTCCATTATTATTCATCCCGTGAGATAATCTGATCCGCGTAATCCCACCATTTCTCTCTGCTGATCCCGCCGTCGCTGATGAAACTAAGGCGACGGTAATAAACATCAGCACCGCTAACGTCATCACACCTAACTGTAAAATATTTCAACCAAATAAATAATAATTAAAATGAAATATTAAATATGGAATGAATTCAATTACCTTATTCATATTTTCCTTTATAGTTTAAAATGAGATTTAGTTGAATCAACTGCTGTTGGTGATGGGACGAGATGCAACAGGTGAATGGATTCCCTTTTGTCCAGCATCTCTTATTTATATATACCTGGATGCTGACATATCCTGATGGCATTTCTAAATAAGCCCAAGAGCTGAATTTTTCAATATATAAAGAAGCTACAATACACGAGGACCAGCATGTGTAATGCAATCAAGGAGGATGTCATCAAAGTGACGAGTCCTCTCTCTTCGTATTGATTAGTCAATGTCATCAAGTCATCGCAACAGCAATTGATGCAATCAAACTATTAAAAGAGAAACCTCATTAAATGTATATACCAGCATTACATATATATCGTGAGTCCTTATATACATCATCAATTAATATAATCATCAAATTCATATTTTACTCTCGGGCGTACCTCGCTGCTGGAAAAAAAGGACCTTGAAATGAGTTGTGGGTGGGGTTTTTTTAGATTTAATAATAATAATTATTTATAAGACGGTTTTATTATTTCACAGCATTGGTCAAGGACAGTCAATCACTGCAGCGCAGCCCCCGTTTCATCATCAGTATCAATAATCAAGGTTATATATTTTATATATTAGTTGCTGCATATTTGATTGTTGATTATAATAAACATAAGACGCAATATACTTAAGGACCCATCATCACAACGACATGGCGTGATGAGGCTATAAGATTTCGTCCATTTTTTACTATTATTATCTAATTAGAAATTAAGCGCATCAATATTGGACTTTTCCTATTTATATTATATTTGATACTCACAAGTCTGAATAAGATAATTAACGAATTCGGGTGAATGATTTGCTGATTTTATTATCAGAGACGTGGGCCACGACATTGCATCCTCAATTCCTCACCCAAATATGTTCAAATTTTTTAAGTACAAAAAATTCTATACCAATTATATATCTAAAATGTTTATTCATTTCCCAACCATATGCAAATAAAGAAAAGGATCATTGTTCCTTTGATGGGTATAAACATAAAAATCGAATCACTACATAACATTTGAAATTTTTTAAATTCGAATAGATCCGGTAATGTCCAATCCAACGCAAATGTCGAGGAAAATGCCAATCAATGCGCGTTTAGGGATGTAACCGCAAACGTAAGGCGATGGCGATGGAACGGACGAGGCCCAAGCCCCTCCCGATCCCGGAGCTTTTTTCAAATGACAAGTTCCTCCTTGTTGAACGGCGATGTAAGTGAAATGGCTGCATCTGGGATCAACTGCGCAACGGGCGGCGCAAGCGGACAGCGTCTCGACGCAAGTCAACGTGTAAAGATCGTGATCGCAGAAATCGCAATTGGTGCTCATCGTGATGGACGGCAGATTGGGATACATTGTCGTTTCCTTTCCCGGGATTTGATGAACCGGTGGACATTGGTGGTGATGTCCGCAATCGTCGTCGTGACAAGGAGGTCCGCAATGTGGAGGACAGTCATCGGTGCAAGTGGCACATCGACTATCGATTGATGAGACGGAACTTTTGTTGTGTTGAGGCTCTTTGCCGGCCGCCTGCTGCAGTACCTTAAAATGTAAAAAGAAAAATTTAATTTATATTTAATTCTATAAGTCTATATAATATTATACGTGTCTGTTATTAAAAATGGTATGGATGGCCTTTGGCGAAGCTTCTAATGAAGTGACGAAAAGGACGGCAACGGCTACCAGTAACATCATTTCCTATTAAAAAAATATAACAATTGAAATATTTAATTTAAAATGAATCGAAATGTTTATACCTTATTCAACATTTTATAGCTAAGAGTTTTTAGTGGACAACTGGAAGAGTCGAAGACGAGAGTGATTCCCAATGAGCTCAGCATCGTTTCTATTTATACCTGGCAAAAGAATTGGATCCATCGTGAATAACCAGCATATGATACGTTCTATAGTCGTCATCTCAATTAAATTGAATAATTAAAATAAAAAAAAAACAATATTAAAGCTGTGTTATCTGTACATTGTCAATTTTATTACCTGCATAACCGCAATGCATTAAATCATATTCAAATGTCCTCAGGTATATATCCTTGGGGATGTAAATCAATCAACGTCATACAATTGAATTCCAAGGCCAATTAATTGAAAATATTAAACAAATCTCAATTGTATTTATATTCTTTGATTTATAAGTTAATTTTGTTTAAAAGATGGAAGACAAATCGAATGCCGATAATAACGCCAGCCACAACACGGTCATAATAGATGATTGTTTGCTGATAATGATCGATCCTTGATTATTCATTTGTTGTTGCACTGTCGTGTTTTGGATCCAATCGGCGAACGAACTGACCCGCGTGAATCCGTTGGGATAACCTTTTTCACATCCTTGATCGGAACCGAATGACACGATGCCAATCTGTTTCCATTTACCGTCTGGCATTTTGTAATTCATCGGTCCGCCACTATCTCCCTGAAATAATGAAAATAATTTTTAAAAAAATTCAAATAATTAAATAAGAATGAGATTTAAGTTTATATACGTTGCAAGTTCCTTGGTGATTGGACGCACCGGTGCATATCATTCCGTCTGTGATGTCGCTGGCGTAAGCTTCGTGACATTCCTCGTTCGTGATGACCGTCGCATTGGTTTTACGTAAGACTGAGCTCGTCATTTCACTTTCTATTTAATTAAATGAAATTAGGGTATAATAATTCTGACTGATTTAATTCTATTTGTAATAATACCGTCTCTGATACGACCCCATCCGGTGAGAACGACATCATCACCAACGTATCCGTTAATTGACGGGCTATTGTCCAAACAAATGGGTCGAACGTAATCTGCCCATCAGTTCACAAACTTCAATTCAATTTCATTTGCTAATTTGAGTTAATAAGACGATACCTGAATAGGAAATGGAAACCGGAAGTCGGACGAGTCCAAGATCACCGTGAAGAGTCTGAGGATTCCAATCGGGATGGATATAATAATCTTGGCTTTTGTAAAATTCCTGATGGATTTCATCATCGTCGTTGACGTTGTGAGCTCCCAAAGTGACGTGAACGACACGGACACTTGAATGAAATAGAAAGAAATCGTGAATTCTAGTATATGACGTGAAAATATGAATATTGAAATTGATACTTGTCTAGACAGTGAGCGGCTGTGAGAATCCATCGATCGCTAATCAAACTGCCACCGCAGGAGAAGA
Source organism: Daphnia galeata (assembly GCA_030770115.1). Classification (NCBI taxonomy): domain Eukaryota; kingdom Metazoa; phylum Arthropoda; class Branchiopoda; order Diplostraca; family Daphniidae; genus Daphnia; species Daphnia galeata. The sequence continues at coordinate 287,624 of CM061119.1, forward strand.
ATTGATTATTGGATTTTTCCAGGACGAGAAACACCTGCCAAGGGAATTCGTTGGGGAACGTCTCTACACCTCCGACAATTCTCATCCAGGTATTGTCATTCGATGGAGAATTAGCCACACCACAGCCAACTCCGTCAGCTAATTCAAAATAACATAACGTTAAACAGCAATTTTTTTAATTTTAAAAATGGTATAATTACTTTGATTGATGAATTTGAAACGAGTATTTCTTTTGACTCGTCTATTAACGATGCGAGAAAGTTGAATCTCATTTCGAGTATTCTGACGTAACGTTATTGAAATCAATTTGCTGGAATTATTGGGCGAATCATTGTGATTCGTTAAACAATTCACTGAGTAAATAAAACGAGTTAAAACTGTCAATAAAATCAAACATTTTCCCAGTGTCACAAATGTCATGACGTCAATTATAAGAAAGTTACGGCACACCTTGTCGTCATCTCACCACTTTATGACTTGTAATTTAAACAAAACGTTTTACCTTTTTTACATTTTTGTTATCCGCGGTTGTAATCAGGCCGTTCCCCTTTTTTTTTCAAAGTGAAAAGGATCTAGATACACACACACAGTTACACACACTTTGCCCAGTTTTGACGGAAGCTACAGGGTTGGGCAACAATTTCACGTTATCTCTATAACCTTAATAACACATCACGGATACACAACAAATCGCAGAGGATAAATAGCTTATCTTATTGCATTCTAGGCCGTCGTCAGCTCATTGTATAACAAAACTTTAAAAAGAAAACCGCAGCCAAGGTTATAAACAAAACTAAAAGAAAAAGTGACCCATCCCTTTACTTTGAATTTGTATAATATGACGTAAAATAGGCGGCAAATGACATAATAACAGACAAACAAAAATGAAAAAGCAAAATTTTTTGTTTTCAGCGCCGGCGAGCCACTCCGGTGATGTCCGTTCCCACGCAAATGTTGAGAAATACGTCGACCAGGGCACGACTTGGAATGTAACCGCACACGTAAGGTGACGGCGCTGCAATACTCAACGCCCAAGATCCTCCCGAATGGAATGCGCTTTTCAATCGACACGTTCCGCCATTTAATAATCCAATGTAAGTGAAATGACTGCAGAGACGATCGCCAGCGCAGAGAGACGCGCAAGTGAACGCGTCTGCAATGCACGTCCACGTGTAAAGAGCGTGATCGAAAAAATCGCAATTGGTGCTGAACGTCACGGATGGAATGTTGCGATTAACAGCAGAATCAGCAGATGGTACAGATGGATGCCATCCGCATTTGGACTCTGATTTTGCCAATTCGTCCGACGTCGTTTCCACTTGTTGTTGAACGTCTTCAGCAGCAGCTTTGGCAGTTGTTAATAGTAACAGGAATAGTAACGAGTTGTTGATATTCATGTTATTCTATAGTTTGTGAGACCGGGCGACAGTCCAAACTTGTCGAGTCTAAAGGGCAGCCACAAATGAGAGCTGAACTTGCATTTATACCGACGTACGGTAAGTACTTATTTATTCGCACAGCTGGTAATAGCGCCGATTGCCACACATGATGTAATTATATAATGCAATAGAGTACCTATAATGAAATTATAAATTTTATAAGGAAATCTCGGGTATATAGATACTATTTTAAATATATCAGCGATGCCTATATTAAATTGACCTTGGTCGATGTTACAAATTGATATACGTGAATACCAACTGCAGAGGCAGCTGATGTAATTTGACTATTGTGAAATCGATTCTCTGCTGATGCAGAGTTTCACGGTGGTATCTGTTTATTTTATTTGCAACATGAGTCCAATGCTGCTGATGACTTAAAAAAAAAAAAATCAAGAAACAAATATACGTCGAAGGATCGAATAAATCTATAAATCAAGGAATTATGTAAATCATAAAAGAGAATTTGATTTGGAAACTCTGCTGGCTGCCGGACCATTTATAATATTAGATAGAACCCAACTCGATTATTATATACACAAGGCCAGATAATAATATTGAATTCGTTTGACGTTTCATTTCAATTTGGTTTATTATATTCATTCCGCTCACAAAGGTAAAACAATTGTATATAAGAAAATAGTTCATTTTTGTATATAGCTCAAAATTTGTAATTGAAGAAGAATTATTCCTACACCGCAAATTTATAGCAAATTTATGAAGAACCACTTAATAATCTAAAATAACATTGTTATAATTAAGGTTTATATAATTGAAAATGGATTCAATTCTCTCGATGGGGCTGATTTTCCTGCTATTCAAAATCGACGGTTTCTTCATCGGCTATTGCGACGATAGGTCCAGCAGCAGATTCTTCATCATCGTCTTGTTGGCAAGGTGGACACGGTACATGAGGATGAGGGCATTTAGTTGGGCAAGGCTTATGTGTTGGACGTGTTTTCTTAGTCGGATGGGTAGGTCTAGTGGTTGGATGGGTCTTCTTAGTGGGGCGGGTGGTTCTAGTTGTTGGGTGGGTCTTCTTGGGTGTGTGGGTGGGTTTAGTTGTTGGGTGGGTGGGCTTAGTTGTTGGATGGGGGGGTTGAGTGGTCCTACACGTATGGCAATGGCCTGGATCAAGTTCTGGTGGTTGTGTTGTGGGCGTCTCTGTCGTTGCTACGCTGTCATCTTCAGGAAATTCCAACGTCTATATAAATGAAAATATTCCCAAAAAAAAACAAAAAAACAAACTGTTTTTATTAAAAACGAGTTATATTCTTTAATTATATAAAGACGTCTTACGTCAATTGGCAAGAATTGGACTTCGTCGTCGACGGGTGCGGCTTGTGATATTGACGGCATTCGTGACATTAATACAAACGTAGCCATCACCAGAACGAACATTGACAATCCCTTTTTATTCAAAAATATGAAGATTTGTAATATACAATCAAAGTAATACTGAAATAATTAAAAAATATTCACCTTATTCATTTCTTTCTTGTCTGTTTTTATTTTTTCAGAAAGAGCACCTGCGGAAAAAATAATACAACCAACTAGAACAGAGGACGGTTGATAAAGATCGACTCTGTTGCTGTCTCTTATTTATATGTACTACTACACAGTTGTGTGTCCTATACATGTGTATAGAATTCATTTACTATTATTTCTTAATTACGAAACCAAGTAAATCTCAGCTACATATATATTGGATCTGCTGTTGTAATGAAATCAATTTCATTGGAACACATTCCAATGACATTTTTAGACATCGACAACGACGTCAGCGCTCTGCTGAAATTCTTTATAGCGCGAATAATAATGATATTACAATCGACATATTACACCACCATTTGAGACAATCAGTGGCTGGCCATGCATATTATCAGCATAAGTGTTTGAAATCAATGAATTCTTATTAGATTAGGCAACTATAGTGAAACTAAGTGACGATTAAAGCCGCGTACAGCAATCGAAATAACCGCATAATTTAATATTTTAATTATTCAACTATTTAAATTTGTGAATAATGCGTGCTGGTTATTGTGAATTTATTATTTGGGGCTCTTTTATCGTTGACGAAAAAGTTTTCAGAGAAACAATCAATGAAATGAGACGGAATTAATTTAATTATTGAACGAGACGAAGATTTAAAAATTTCTAATGCCACATCATTGTAGCAGCATTTATAAATTAATATGATATTATGCGCTTAAACTCGCATAAACAAGCGCTTATAATACTATAGGATGCGCTTATTATTATGTAAGAGAGATGAATATAAAATAACGCAACTTGATAAATTTTAAAATGCCGTTTATTCTGCTCGACCAAAAAATAAAATAAAAACTAATTTGAAAATTCAGTGCCAAAAAAGACGAATAAATCCTGTCCAAAATGTTTTCACGCAGTTTTCATCATTTACTTTTTACCCAAAATACCGAGACCAAGATTAAGACCAAGGCAAACGGATAACAGAGCATTGGGATTGCAGGATCGTCTCGGGATATGACCGCAAACAATGTGTCTAGATGGTGGAGTGGGCACCGACCACGTTCCACCCGATCCTGGCTGACTGCACAAGGTGCAAGTTCCTCCGTTCAAGTTGGGATTGTACGTGAAGTGAGTGCATCTGGCGTCGCTGCTGCAGACCGAGTTTCCGCACTCCAATGCGCTTCGGATGTTAATCCGGACGTAGAGGACCAGGCCGAGAAATTGTCGGTTGTGAGTGTAGACGCAATCCTCAGAATTTGGCAGGAACGATGACGGGGTAGCCTGTTTGGTAGCGGAATCGGTTAGCGATGTCTCTTCCGATGGTTCAACAACTTCCGGCACGACATCGAATGACTCGGTTTGACGGCGATGACGTGAAAAATCCACGGGTTCCTCATCCACCAGCAAAGTGTTGACGGAAGCAAACGCCAGGATCAAAACGACGAAATATTTCTGTAAAAAGAATAAAAATTGACTTAAATATTTTTAAACTTGACGATATTCAATTTGACTACGTTGTATATACCTGCATGTTGATTATACGAGACTGTACAGTACTGATTATAATGACGGAAGAATTTTGCTTTTATACGTTTTTTTTAGAGGATAACATCACCAACAGTTGATTACTTCATCATTTGAACATTTGGCGATCGACCATTAAAACTTGAACTGATGAAACACTTAAGAATTTCACCTTGGCATAATAATGCTGTTTACCTGGTTATTGCATAGTTTTATAGAGTCTCAAGTCCATCGCAGGTTGCAGCAAAGATAAAAATAGAATAGTTTTTAATCGATTTGATTTCATAACACTATTGGGTATTTTGGGTCTAACGGAGTTTTGAAAAACAATATGACGAGGAATTTAATTTACTTCCGTCCCCTGTCTGTAGTGTCTGATGCAGTTTTTTAAAAAAGGAATTACAATTCGATTTTTTAAAATTTTTCAATTTACCGCGAGAATCTCTCACAATTCGTGCTAGTAGCAATGCTCAATCATAGATGGCGTCCAAAAACGTTTCGAAAAAAGCCGCGAATCCTTCTTTCGTTCTAACTTCTAACGTCATTCGGCCATTGCAACTCTTCACGAATATTCTGTAGATCAGTTTCCCAGTTTTACCTTGTGTATAAATTCGACGGTCGTGTTGGAAGACGCCCAAGAGGAAAAATCACAAAACTCGTACTTGAAAACGTAGAATAATAATTTGTATCCATTTTAAAATGGGAGAAGCAAAAGTGCCAAACAAAGCGTACGTTTATTAGGAATTTGAGAAATTGTTGAAGCCCATAAACTCTGTCGAGGTAGGCACTCGAGAGGGAGAAACTAGTGTCCGCGTTTTTAAAGACTAAATGGGCTTGTGAAACAACGTGTGGATTCGTTTAATTACTTCATAAATGTTGATATCAAGAAAATTGTCAGCTCTGCCGATCCAACATTTTACCTAAAGTATTTGGACATTCATGTTGACCAACCTGATGCAATTGAAGACATGAATCACGTATTTAGTTTTAATCTATTTAAGTTTCCACAGTAATTTAATGTTAAATTATTATTTCCTTTCAGTCGAAGCTGACCACACCACATGAGTGCAGACTGCGAGATATGACTAATGCAGCACCCATAACAATGGATATTGAATATACCAGAGGACACTAGCAGTACCAATGGAGTAAAGACCCGTACAAACATAATTTTTACAAAGGGAAAATATTATTGATAACAAAAAGTTTTCAAGATGTAAGTTGACTAAATGTTTTTCATTGTAAACTTAAATTAATTCCCCATTTGTATCTTTTCAAGGATATCCCAGTGGTTATCGCATTTAAAGCCATGGGGATTGTCTCTGACCAAGAGATTGTCCAGATGATTGGCACAGACGATCATGTCCAAACTTCGACGATTTTTTGCGGGTCCCAAGACAACACCCATGGATGAAGCAAGAAGCTGTTCAAGTGTTAGCCCATGTTCCGGTTATTAGAGCTTGTCCATTAAGAAAAACAAAGCGGGCTCACTCATGTCGCTTTTATTCGAAGATTTATTCAAGCGTATGAATTACAAATGCCGATATGAACAGACTCGAAGTTAAGGAAGTTCCGTTTGATATCGTCAGACAAATTTCGTCAAGTACCATAACCGTGGGACTGGAAAACGCCATTGCCACTGTAACATTTTAGAATTGATTTCTTTTTCTCTTTGCTTATTTTACCACTTCTTAGGGCAATTGGACAATTAAACGTTCCCGGATGGACAGGCAAGGTGTAACGCAAATGCTCTGTCGTTTGTCGTACATCTCTGGACTTGGAATGATGACGTGGGTCAATTTGGATTATGAGAGAAAGTGTCAGTCTTATGAGCCGCGCTCTCTACACCCGTCTCATTGGGGTAGTGATCCAATTTGTACTTGCTGAAAAAAAACAATATTTCTAATAATTCCCGATTTTATTTGTTCAGGAATGATTTGTCTGGCGGATACCCCTGAAGGAGAGGTAAAACAATTTTTAAATGTGTTTGTGACTTGAAATGTTTCCAGTATTAACGATTGGCATTTCATAGGGTTGTGGATTGGTGAAGAATTTGGCTCTCATGACGCACATTACGACTGAAGCAGAAGAAGCACCCATCGCTCGGATCGCGCAGAATATGGGCGTCGAGGACATTCATCTGTTTAGTGGCGAGGAGATCAGCGATCCTCAGAGGGAGTTCCGTCCCTCTTGAATAGGTATAATACCGGCTATTACAGCAGGATCAAATGCCGTTAATACTTTGTGGGAGCTCTCTGTTTGTCTGTTTGTCTATTATAAAGGGGGGAGGTTTCACAAAGGGTCGCTACATATGAATAGGGAATCAAATAAAGTATGTGATTTATAGTCATTCAGTTTGTTATTTTATCCTAATTAACTAAGCATTTTTGAGGTTACAAAACTGAAAGTTTCGTCGTAAATTGCCGCACGTATAGTCTCCCCTTTTTTTTTTGTATCAGGTTATGGCGTTGAAGGCCATGGGCGTGTTCCCCTAAAAGTTGTTTTTTTTTTTTTTTTGATATTTGTTTTAACGGTGCCACCGAAGGGGGCTGCTAAAGCGCAACCCACGACTTCGGATTACGGGCAAGTATGAACGAGCCCTTTGCGCACCGAACGAATGACTGAGATCTTCTTGTAGAAACACATGTCATAGTCAAAGACTATGAAAGAGAGTCAACACATAAATAGTTTTTTGGGGGGGGGAGAGGGGAGGGGATGAAATGGAATTCAAATTCGATTAATGAGGCCAGATTGAGTCAGAAATTTAACCACGCCGTCTCTAATTTTAAACTGACTATTGGAAGGAATGTTTTCACACACGCCGATAAGGACTGAGAAGGAAAAATCAAGATTGAGACCGGAAACAAGAGATCTTAAGGGCTCCCGAAAGGTTTCATAAGATGGACATATGGTAAGGACGTGAATAGAGTCTTCTAAATTGGGACAACCATTGGGGCAAAAAACCATCATTGTCCGCGTCAAAATGTCTCAGCGTTTTATTTAGGCGATTTCGACCGCTCCTGAGCCTATGAAGTATTCTCGAAATAAATCTCGACTTGTGGACCTGCCACGGTCTAAGGCCCATACACCTCGATGAGGGAAGGAGAGAAGGGCAGGCCAGTCTAAGGGAACGGCTGAGGTTAGAAATTCTAACAGAGTGAATAACGTTCATGAATTCTGAAGTTGAGAGCGTGATTGATAAAACCGGGCTAAAGGGATCAGACAGACATTGGGTAGCAAGCTCATCGGCGCGTTCATTGCCAGGGATGGTTACGTGGCTCGGTATCCAAATAAAGTTAGTACGGGTGCCTGAACTCAAAAGGTTTGAAACAGTCTGGCGGATATCTTTAATAAGGTGGTGGGAATCGACACGCTGACTATGGATAGCCATAACACTTGCAAGGGAGTCGCTGAAAATATTAACCACTGCAATTTCAAGGTTATATATATAGTCTAGCGCTTGTCTAATGGCCGCGAGCTCAGCCGAAAAAATGCTACTGTTATCGGGAAGTTTCCAAGCTTTATTTACATCACGGGAAGGGATGGTAAACGCACAAGCAGCACGGTTATCTCTCAAGGCTCCATCCGTAAACACATTTATGGTATTCGCTGGTTGGGACTCGTAGAGTTCCATAAAAGTGGCCCGGGCCAGGCCCGGATTCTGAGCGGACATCTTTTTCGTGATAGGAAATTTAGAAAACTCTGTGTGAGGTGTTTGCCACGGCGGAGGCGGAAGAGGCCTAACAGTTGACGCGTTAATTTTGAAAATGTTGAGATTGTCGATTAAGTTAAGATTTTTACAGAGGGGGACGATGGCCGGGGTACTACGAGGTTTCCATTTAATATTTCCGTAAACTAGAGAGCTGGCCGTGTGGTATGTCATGTTATACGGTTTGGCGTTAAGGTTCAACAAGTAATTGATCGCCAACGATTTCCACCGGAAATCGATAGGTTCGATGTTAAGTTCCCAATTCAAAAGAGCGACTGAAGTGGACTTAAATGCACCGATAATAGATCTCATTGCAGCATTCTGGAGCACTTCAAATGAGTAAGTCTGGGACTTAGAGAGAGACGATAAGATTACAGCACCATATTCAAGTCTGCTTCGAATAAGAGATTTATAAAGGCGGACTAGAGACCTGAAATTAAGGCCGGTCTTACCTCTCGCAAGAATTTTAATGGCATTCAGATTACGAGACGCCTTGGCCAGCGTAATGCTGACATGCGCGTTCCAGCCAAGTTTTTTATCAAAATGGACTCCAAGAAATTTAAAAGTGGTTTCAATGGGAATCGGCATATTGTTTAAGGTTAAGGTTAAATCCTGATTCATAGAGCGTCTTCTCGAGAAAATGAGAAGGACACACTTGTCAATTGAAAAGACTAGGCACCAATCTGTGGCCCAGAGGCCAATACGATTGAGATACGGTTGCAAAACCTCGGCCGCCCGCACGTTAGAGTTTGACGACGTATGAAACTCAATATCATCTGCAAAGAGTGCTGTATGGCACAAGGGAGTCGGGATCGGGAAATCGTACATATAGGCTAACCAAAGTGTGGGACTGAGAACTCCACCTTGGGGGACCCCACGCTTGAGGGCTGCCGGAGAGGATAGCTTGTTATTAATTCTTACGGTAAAGGAACGGTTAGTAAGAAAGTGTTTGAGCCAATTCAAGATAGAACCAGAAATTTTCAATTTAGATAATTTGTACAAGAGGGCTGGGATCCAAACTGAATCATACGCCTTGGAAATGTCGAGAAAAACTGCATAAGTATTCTGTCCTTTATTAAAGCTTTCCTTTATGTGGGACTCGAGTCTGACTATATGGTCGAACGTGGAAAAACCTGGTCGGAAGCCAGCTTGGAATTTCGGGATGCAATTAAAATGTTCACAGTGCCATTGGAGCCGGAACTTTATAACGCGTTCAAAAACTTTGGCCACGCACGACGTAAGGGAAATTGGTCGATACGAAGCGACGTCATTTGGAGGCTTGCCTGGTTTAAGGAGAGGAACAACAATAGCAGTTTTCCAATGATTTGGACTGAAGCCGGATTCGAACAACAGATTGAATAAATGTAAAAGGGACCTGCGGTTAACTGGACTGAGCTGTTTAAGCATTTCATTATGGATCAGATCGGGGCCTAGCGCTCTACTTTTTAGGTTCTGAAGGCCCGACAACAGTTCGGTCAAAGTTATTTTACTGTTAAGAGGGTTCAGAACCTCGGACGAAATAGCGGCATCGATTTTACTATTAAAGAATTTCTCCTTGTCCGCAGCTCCTGCGCAGGAGGGAGGCGTAGAGGTAAAGGCCGACAATGTGTGTAAGAACAATTCCGCTTTCTCCTGAGAGGAAGTCAGAGGTTCGCCAGAAGAACCAACTACTGGGTAATTGGAAGATGGTGGCGGAGCTGAACCGATCATTTTATTCGTGAAGCGCCAGATATCATTTGATTTGCTTGCATCAAGAGCTGTAATAAAATTATTCCACGAATCAGACTTAGCTTTGGCTATAGCCTTTTTTTTCAAAGCATCTAAACGATTAAGCTCGATTTTGTTTACAATACAAGGGGATTTTAGCCAGCGTAACTTGGCGCGCCTAGCTAAGGCAATCGATTTTTTAATATCGGCTGACCACCAAGGCCTACTTGGTTCCTTAGCTTGGTTATTCCTGGGGGAAAATTTAAACGTCGCGTTACTAGCAATCATAATAGAATCATACCACGTTTGGTACGCTACGACCGGGTCAGACAACAAGGAAAAACTTGAGTTAGCAAGGCTGCTTTCAATAAGGTTATTCCATCCCAACCACTTGTTGGGGTCAAACTTCCAGGTGGACGGAAGGTCGGAAATGAAATTCATTTTCATATTAAGAGAAATACGGATGGGGACGTGATCACTGTCCCATGTAGTTGGACCAAGAGAGATTTGGATCAGATGCGCTAAATCTGGAGTGGCAAAAGTGAGGTCAATTGTGGAGCACTGGTTAGTAGAGGGATCAATTCTGGTCGGGAGATTTGGGGGCGTACACAAAACCATATTAGAGTCAGAACTGAGATATTGGTCAATCGACAAACCGCATCTATTATTAGCCCGTGAGTTCTCCCACGCACGGTGATGGGCATTAAAGTCGCCGCCAATAACACACATATTTTTAGACTGGTCAAACAACGAAGCGATTTCCGACGGTTCTGCGTCCCCTTTGGGACAGTACGCCGAAATCAGGACAAGATTTTTGCCATCGGGTAGTGAAATCGAAACCCCGATGCACTCTATATGGGCGAAAACAGGAGACGGAATCAAAGACGCAGAGATGGACTTCTTAACAAGAATGGCTACTCCGCCACCGTTTTTATCTGCGCGATTTTTAACAAAACAATTATAGGCACCAAACGCAACAGGGTGCGAATCGACCCAATGGGTCTCGCTCAACAAAACAATTGAAGGATTAGAACTTCTAAGATTATTTTTAAATAATTCCAACTTAGAACGGTATAAACTTCTAGCGTTCCATTGAATGATATTAAGATGAGGGATAGTTTTATCCATTATTTGTTTTGGGGGAACTTATCATAGGGCGTTTTAGGAAAACGGGATTGGGCCTGGCTCTGAGATGACGACACGTTCCCAGACCTCATGAAGGTTGCCATTTCGGCAAATTGTTTCTGCAGTCCTTGAATCGCACAGGGTACTCCTGACAACGTCTCGATTTTCTCGTGAATAGCTGCAAAGGAATCAACTATTTTTTCAACGTTACTTTGCAAAGTGAACAGAGGTTGGATATCTACCACTAACTGGGAAAGTTTAGAGTCCAACAGTTTGACTTTCAAATGGAGACTATCAATTTCTTTCTGTTGGGCGAGTTCGATCGCCGAGGGCACGGCAGGGCCTGATGCAGGAGGAGGCGTTTGTGTGGTACTACGGAGAGTGGATAAACGCTGTTTAGCTTCGAACATCGAGACATTGTTAGCCCTGGCAAACTTGAGCGCATTCCAATGCGAAATGTACGCAGGGCAAAGGGGGCTTCCCGTACGATGGAGCTCTGACTGACAATTTAAACACTTGGCCTTGCTGTCACAGTTGACTGCCGGTGGGTGATCGCCACCACAGCTGGGACATCTAGCTGAAAAATTACAACGCGCGGCGGTGTGCCCAATACGGTGGCACTTTGAACATTGCATGGGCTTGGGAGAGTATGCACGAACCACGAAGCTTCTATAGCCCATTGTTACTCTATAAGGAATCGGTTGCGAAAAAGTGAGCACAACAACAGTCGATGGAGACTGGACCCCATCAGCGAATTTGTTAACCCGATGCACGTGGGTAACGTGTTGGTCTTTCAGGAGATCTAACAGAGCCTCGCTATCCGATTCCGACACAGGGACTCCAACTAAAACTCCTCTAAATTCAGATTCAGATTTGGTTAGTTTACAAGAGACCTTAAGATTGTTAATGCAGTTTAACTTCAGAATATCTTGTTTTTGTGCCAAATCGAAAGGGAAAACAAAAAGGTCTCCCCCTGACGCCACTTCAACCTTCTTAACGGGCTTGACTAGGCGTGCAAGATCATCCACAAAGGATTTAGTGTCAGCAAATTTGAGAGACAAGAAGAACCCGGGTTTATCAATCGCGGAGACAACTACTGGGGCTATTTTACTAGGGTTGCTATTGAAAAGTGATGGCTGAACAGGATTTACATGGTCGACTAAGACTTTTGGTGGGCGACTAGGCGAAACCTCGTCACCTCCTTCGCTCAACTCTGAGATATTACGTCTACGATCGTTCATCGTGAAAATTACTAGGCAAACGAGAGCCACGTGGTTCAAGAGCGGTTTAAGATACAAGCGGACAATGAGGTTGGGCGGAAATACATACGAGAGACGGCGTGGTCCGAAAAAGTAGCTGGAGGCGAAAATAATCCTAGGGGAGAGGTATGAAACACACACAAAAAGGAGAATAGAGGGAGAGACTTAACGCGCGTCCGACTGCCGTGAAAGCTTAAAGCGAACTCCCTAAAAGTTGTTTTTTTTCCTTTAATTCACTGGGTAAACAAAAGAGAGGGGAAAGTCCTAATGGCCGTTTTGCAGCGTTGAAATGGAAGAAATGTTTTTTTTTGTTAGTTTTTCTTCATTGATTGATGTAGGGGGGGGGGGGGGCGTGAAACATCAAACAATGAAACTTTCCTATCTCTTCCTACCGTTTGCTTTTTGTTTTACGTAACAAAAAAAAGTTTCCTCAGGGTCTTTAAGACAATTAAAATTTAGTTTTGTTCGTACCGTAGTCGGGAAAAGATGTAAAATGGTGTTCTCTCCTAATGAGAAAGTGATTGTGTCATAAATGTGTTAACTTGTGTTTCTCTTTAATCGGCAGAGCAGTGAGGGATAGTGGGACCAAGTGCAATCTGATTTGCGTTAGATAACCGTAATGCATCGACATGCTGTTGGTTGTTTTCCCCCCTCTGAAGACTTGGATGGATGTGGCCCATGGCTGACGAAGGTTTTTTTTTTTAGTTTCGTGAATTAAAATATTTGATTTTCTGATTTTTACAGATTATACAAGTTACGCAGGAATGAAATGAAATGTACTCAACCTGATCCCACAAGTAGCTGAAGAGTCCCCGCTCGTTTACTGGTGGCTCCAACTCAGTTTCTCCGTCACCCGCACCATTTCGTACCTGCGGAATTTGAAAGTAATTCAGTTTATTATCTTTTTAACTAAAAAGTAGAAACTAAAATTCGAAATGTTTCTCTTGCGTGAAATTAAATCGGTCCGACAGGTTGTCGAGGATGACACCTCCTTTGAGTGGTCCCGATAATCCTTTGGGGTTCCCACTCCAACGCGGCTGAGGAAGGAGAATACCCGACCAGGTAATTCAATTATTTACAATTCATTTGATTTCCTTTAAAGAAATATTCAAATTGCTCCATTTACCCAGATGACGCGGAGGTGTTGGCCATTCAGCGGATTCGGCGCGGATGAGAAGGTGAGACCAAAACTAAACATTATCAAAATTAAAATGTAATCAAACATGGCGAGAGTGAGTAGATATTGAACTTTCTTGTTAAATCGTCAAGATTCAACTGTTTGAAATGTCCATCGTTTTCTATTGGGTTGTTATCATGTTGCGAAATCGAAACCGTAACCAAAAGAGGGCCACCAGTGTCCACCAGTTTTTGTTGTGGAAACGGGAAGAATACTGACCCTACTCTCTATTGTTTTATTCATGTGCACGAATCGCAAGGATGTTACCAGCTGACGGGAAAGATATTATTCTAATATTTTCCCTGCTCTCTCTATCCCGTGTGGTATTAGGGTTATAGGATAAAAATCTTTCTTTCTATATCTTTAGATGAATATGAATATATTATCTTTCTATACTCGTTAGATGAATATGAATATGAATATCAAACTTTTACGTGAAATTCAATCGGGTTGACACATAGTCCAAGTCCTCCTTTGAGCGGTCCCGAGATTCCTTTAGGGTTACCACTCCATCGTGTCTGTCATAGGAAATTGAAGTTTGATTTAAAACTTGGAAATTGTTAAAATTAATTTAATGTGCAAAATCATTCGTGTTTTGACTACCCATATGACGCGGAGGTGTTGGCCGTTGAGCAAATTGGGCGAGGATGAAAAGAGAATGGTGAACCAGTAAGTGAAAATAATTAAAGATAAGTAATAAGACATTGCAGATTCGATATAGATTGAAATGGCTGACAGATAACGAAACGATCTGTTGTTCTATGTTGAGCCACTGGTCCTTTCAATACCGGAGCGTGTAACCCAATGGACGGCAATGCAATGGACTGACTTGCAATAGATTTTTGTTGTTGAGACTGGACAATTGCCGTCAGTAATATGCAATGTTATCGATTTAGATGTAAAAAATGTCTTCCGATGTCATTTGATTCCCTCTTGAAAAATGTAGCGGACTCCTATAGGTTCACGTTATGTTCATACGCCTCTGCATCATCGCTTCTTGCTGGTTTTCTTCATCGCATGTTCCAAGTTTCAGATTTTCATGTGTATTATTATTCCGAGCCGGGGATCTTACATATTGTATTTGTTAAGTCTGATTATTCCTCGTATCGTATAGATTTTTCTGACTTTTTTCTCTCTTTTTTTGGGGGGTTTGAAATCCAAGGATATTTAGTTTGATACCTCTGCACTTTTTTGCCCAAGTTGTGTTAGTTGGACGAATTGAGTTTTTTTTTTTGTATTTTCGAGGACTGTTTGTTTTGACACGCAACATGTCGACTCTTGAATAATGTATCGCCTGGATTTATTTCTTTTGTTTTCGTCGTACCAACCTCTTGTTGAATTACAAAAATTTAAGATGTCACGACCAACCTTCAACTATAGTTCGACTATCGATATTTTTCAAAGCCATATTGCTGTTTTTCGTCAACATTTTTTCTTTTTTCCTATTTCAGCTGTCGTGTTATTATAATAATCACCACCATTGTTCGATTTTAGGTAGACATATCGTAAACTATTTTTGGAGTGTATTGTTCATTTGTTGCCTTTACTGCTTCAATGAATAGAAGTATATATGAATTGTGCAATTAATTTTTGCAGATGCGTCATTTTTAAATGGTTGACTCAGTTTCGATTATTGCGTCGCGAATGTGAGGAGTGGACATTTGTGATGCAAATTTCCTTTGTGGATATTCAATATTCTCACATTTTATTGATTGTTTTTTTTTTTCTATTCCCATTCCACCAATCAATTGCGCAATCTAACCGTTTTTGCTTATTATTTTTCAGGTTATTAGTTCTTTAGTTTGAATTTTTGGAATGGAGCGTTTGCCGTTGAAAAAATGTGAATCTTGGCCGATTTTGTGTTTCATCTTAATCCGGCCGACATCCGGCCTTAACGTTCATGCGATTGTGAATGGATTCAGCGAGGACGTCATTCCTACCTTCCTGTGATGTCAATGCCATGATGACGTCACACTCCCTTCACGCCGTTGTGCATCAAATCGTCTAGTTTACTCCGACCCAAAGGTAGGATCAAATATCAAATTTTAATTCACAAATCAGGGCAAATTTTTTCCCATTTTCTTTTCTCGTCCATCAACGGACGGAATTTAAATCTGGGAAGCAAATAAGCCTTGATGAATGACTCGTCATTGAAATTTCTTTTTAAAATTCGAATTTTTGAACATCGTTTTACACTTAATAATAACACCAGGTGAAGACGTAACAGGGAGTCAGAAAGGTGTTTGGATCACCTAGTTTTTTTTTTCCATTTGATCAATCCAGCGATGGATGAGCGAAGGATCAATATCCAGCGTCATTTTGAAAGTCTGAAGTGGTGTTGTCCGTCATTTGGAGATCCGCACAAGATTTGTGCAGTTTCTCGTCACTTTGACTCTTCTAGACTTTTGACAGCGTCTCTGGACTTTGGGGGACTTTGATTTGATTCACTTCACAGACTCAAGTCGAGGGACTTTAAACCAACACTCTCCGTGTTCCCCTAAAATTGATGAATATTCTCATTTATGGGACGTTTTTTTAACACTTAAACTCGGGCATGATTGTCAGCGTGAATCAATTAAGATTATAGCACAAATGATTTCTTTTTTCTTTGCTTGAATCATTATTGGCTTTGGAAAAATTGCAGTCGAAAATTGCATGTTCAAATTCTTTGAAATTTCCCAATCGAATTTTAAAAACCTCCGCCAGGTGCGCAATAAAAATGCTAAACATTATTCGACCCCAACTACAGTAAGAATAAGAAAACTTCAAGAATAATTTTTTTAAGAACGTTCGCCTATTTATTAATTTTTGAACTGGTCAAATCCTTTAACCAAATTGTTATTCGATTGACTTGACAAAAGCAAATTAAAAACGGCAGCGAGATCTTATTGCATGATCAAATTCTTTGTATTTTCAATATATTTTAAAAACCTCCGCCAAGGTTCACAATACAGCAGATACTGCACCCATTATTCGGCCACAACTACAGTAGAAATAAGGAAACTTAAAGAATAATGAGATGTGCGTAGTTTCCAAAGTCAAATTCGGTTTTTGCATTCATTTTTGAAAACTTATTCAGAAATATCTTCGTTGAGAAGATGACCCACAAAGTTAGTGTGATGATGTATTCCACTATCACCTATAGCTCCTCCTGATAACATTATTCTAATCTGGTCACCTTTAGCAAGTTCTAAAGTGGCTTGCAGCGAAAATGTTTGTTTCCCTGGCTCTCCGTGCGCTAGTCCGACCCTCGTCCAATCGGCTGTATCAGTTTTCATTTGCAACTCGACATTGGCATGGATACTGCCCTCACTAAGACCCGAATAAGCAAAAAAATATTTGCCGGATTTAGGAGCCAGGAATATCCCGGATGTGCTCATTGCGTTTCCAACGTTCAACCTCAATGTTTCGAATGGAACAATTGTGTTTACATTCCAAAGGGATTGGGATTTTTGTGCGTGAAAATAAACGGGCGATGTTTTCACGTCGACGTAGCCAATCATTTTTTGAAAACCTAAAATCAACAGAATTGTAAATTAGACTATTTGAGATAACGAGTGAAATTACTGAAATAGACCTAACTACTTTCATGTCTCGTTTACCTGGATCGTTGGGGGGTTTGGTAAAATCGCAATAGACGTTGTCGACTGTTTTGTTGCCCATGACTGAGAACAATCCGCTTTTTCTGTGGCCAATTTTCTGCAAATCGTCACACGATTTTGGTATTCGTCCGATGCTGGTAGAAGCAGCGTTCGCTGTCAAGTGAATCAAAGTTGAATTAGTTTCCATCAACTTAAATTGATAAATTGCAATTGACAATTTGTGAATTGTTTTCTGACGAATCGGATGCAATTCGTTGTATAAATATTCAGTACATTTTGCAATTAGTTACACATGCTAATTAGTTAGCGCTATACCTTTCATTTCATGCAACTCGGCTTTATTAGCAATCACCTCTTTTTTCAAATTGTCAACCGTTGTCATAACATTCGCCAAAAGTTTTGAGTTCCCTGAGAAATGGAATGGAATTATTTTTGTTATTTAACTTGAAACTGATGAATTATTTTACCCTTCAGCTCATTCTTGACGCTTTCTACTTCGGTATGCGTTTGGTCCAAGCGATGCGTTGTCTGGTCTAAATCGGCTCTCGTGGCTGAAAATTTAAGTTTAGCGCCATTTCATTTAAATATGTTCGGGATAAAATGATTGATGCATTTGCGACTTACTTTTCAATTCTCTCAGGCATGTTGACAACATGACGACGTGAGATCCCAATGTGTTGGCCATGCTGTGATCGTCGTGACCAGAAAAAACGTTTTGATTTGATGCCGTCACTTTTTCGACTGAATTTATCTGGGGAGTAGGAAGTGGTGCGTTGTAATGATAATAAAAATAAGGATTGGTCCAAGTTGCCGCTGGTGACTGGGAGAAGACGGAGACAGTCAGGGAGACAAAGATCATAACAATCTAAACATAATTCAATCAATAAGAAACACAAATGGAAGAAGTTAGAAATTAAATTGAATTTTGACTCACCGAGTGTTTCATGTTGAATTGCTGCGATCCTTTTTGTGGATGGGAGGGACTGTAGAATTGGCGACGAATGTCTGAAAATTGAAGAGTCTGATGCTCTTTATATTGTGGGGAAGACGATTTCGCCCCGTTGCCTCTACGAGTTATTTGAATATTGAAGACCATCCCTCAAATGCAAATTGATGGCGACGTCATTACACAGATGACCGTGAAAATGTCTGATTAAATTCAAGACACTCCTATTGTTTTTCGTCTTTTTACAAAATAGCGCAAAATAAGAATTGAATATTTCGTTTTTAAATTTAATTGAAGTGACGACCTTGTGCATTCAGAAAGTTGAACTGATCCACGCCCAATTGGCAATAGAATGAAAAGATATGGGAAAAACTTGTTTGTCATTTATAGGAGCGACTTAACTTTGGCCCTTACGACTTCTCCGTGCTGCGTGTGTAACTTCAGTGCGCCAGTCGGAAGCAAACGTTGTCCGTTTTGAATTTAGGAACACGGTGGGAATAGATTATTTCGGTTTTTAATTGTTTTTCAAGTTGTATAAGGAACAAAATTATAATTTTGTTGCGTCAGAGAAGCGTAAATTTTTAATTGGTATCCTTAATTGTTATTTACGTTGATTGTAATTATACAAGCGCAAAATCAGTTAAATAAGAAAATTGCCTATTAGGTGAGCACCAATGAATTAAAAAGAGATTTGGTCTTAGCGAGGGTTTTATCACCTTCATTCCAATAATCGAAACTGAGACGCAGTTGTTGACAAAAAATGCAGAATTTCATTACTGCCATAATAGCTTATTTCAATATGATATTACCTGGTGATTTGTGTTTACTGTTTGTGTTTGCCAAGTTTAATGAAATAATTAAATAAGTTGACTTGTCAGATGCAGTCAACTGTAAGTGAAACAACAGTCTATTTGGAGTTATTCGAAATTATTTTCTTAAAAGGCAATTTGCATCCCTTTCGCTTGATTATTCTAATGAATTCAAATATATTTTTCTAGATTTGTGTAGCCAATTTTAATGATAGTGTTATCACCTGTGTATCGCCTTAATAAGAACAGAGAACTGGTGCGATCGCGTGTGGCAAGTCATGGGTCATTGAGTTGTATTGCCCTTTTTGATCCAACTGACTTTAATCACTTTGGCGATGACTTGATTTATTCAACAGCGTTTTTTCGTTATCACGACCTCCTTATTTAGTGGAGCTTCCCGGTTGGCGTTGGCTGTTTTCCTCGGTTTTCCTTATCGTTTTAACTTGACTGCGTACAATTTAAAATTTCGAATATAATTTAAGGACCAAATTGATTGTTGGGTGGTTTTCAACCATTAATCGTTTTCCAAATCGATGTGGTAACTGGAAAAGTCATTTGTCCGATTTGGTCGAATTCATCTATTATTCATGTGTGAACATGAAGAAATGAAGATGCGTCATCAACACTTTTTATTTCTTCTGATTTGCTCATCGAAATTTTGAAGAGAATGTGTTTGATTTAACTGATGCGTTATGAACTGGCCGTTATGAAATGTGCGTTATAAACATATAAACCTCGATTTTGATTCTCTCTTTATTTTTAGTCGATCTTTGTTAATATTTAATATATGCAATTTAAAGCGGAAATTAAATTATTTATTAAATTCTTTCATTCATTTAAAGTTATCCTGGGTTTCAACATTTAGACCAACTAATGGCTAGGAATGCTTGGAAAAATTTTGTTTATAATAAGATTCATAAAATCTTTTATGTCGACAAACAACCAATTTAATAAAGGTCGCCTATTTTTAAAATCAATTTTCACACATTTTGAACTGGTCAAATTTTCAAACCAAACCGTTTTTCGATTGAGTTGTTTAATTTTTTACATTAACTTTCTTTTAATTCTAAGTGATAATTGTTCCATAAGAAATTAGAAACGACAGCGACATCTTATTCGAATGCTCAAATAATTTGTATTCCAAATCCAAATTTAAAAACCCTCCACCAAGATGAACAATACAGCAGATACTACACCCATTATTCGGCTGGCCACAACTACAGTAAGAATAAGGGAACTTAAAGATAACAGGATGTTCTGTGGTTTTCAAAGTCGAAATCGGTTTTCGCATTCAATTTTGAAAACTTATTCCACGATATCTTCTTTGAGCAGATGACCCACAAAGTTAGTGTGTTGATGTGGTGCACCTTCAGCTATTGCTCCTTCCAATAGCATTAATCTAATCTGGTTGCCTTTAGCCAGCTTTAAAGTGGCTTGCAGCGAAAATGTTTGATAACCTGTATTTGCAAAGGCTTGTCCGACTCTCGTCCAATCGGCTATATCAGTTTTGATTTGCATTTCAACTCGAACAGTTTTACCGCCCTCACTAATACCCGAATAAATGAAAAAGTATTCGCCGGATTTAGGGGCAACGAATATGCCGTATGTGCTCATTGCGTTTCCAATGTTCAATCTCAATATTTCGAATGGAACAATGGTGTTAACAATCCCGTAGGGATTGGTTTTTTGTGCGTGAAAATAAACGGGCGATGTTTTCACGTCGAAATAGCCAATCACTTTTTGAAAACCTGAAATCAACAGAATTTTAAATCAATATTATACGAGTGAATGGAATATCGCACTTGTCTCATTTACCTGGATCGTTAGTGGGTTTGGTGAAATCGCAATAGACGTTGTCGACCGTTTTGTTTCCCATGACTGGGTACAATCCGCTTTTGACATGTCCAATTTGCTTCAGATCGTCACAAGATTTTGGCATTCGTCCGATGCTAGAAGCAACACTCACTGATGGTTTCAAATAGATGTAAGAATTCAGTTGGATTTCAATTCATTTACAAAAGGAATGGAAATAATTTTTGTCTTACCATTCATTTCTTTTTTCATATTTTCTACAGTGGCCATAACATTGGCCAAAAGTTGAGAATTGCCTGAGAATTGAAATGGAATTTCCTTAAATTTGTTGTTGTTGACTTGAAAATAATGAAATGTTTTATTACCCTGCAACTCATTCTTGACGCTTTCGACGACGTTATGTGTTTGATCCAAGCGATGGGTTGTCTGGTCTAAATCGGCTCTCGTTGCTGAAAATTTCAGTTTAGTGCAGTTGGATTTAAATATATTCATCATGATAAAGTGATTTATGTTTTTGCGACTTACTTTTCAATTCTCTCAGGCATGTTGACAACATAACGACGTGAGATCCCAATGTGTTGGCCATGCTGTGATCGTCGTGACCGGAAAAAACATTTTGATTTGATGCCGTCACTTTTTCGACTGAATTTATCTGGGGAGTAGGAAGAGCGAATTGAGTGTTGTAATGATAATAAAAATAAGGATTGGTCCAAGTTGCCGCTGGTGACTGGGAGAAGACGGAGACAGTCAGGGAGACAAAGATCATAACAATCTAAACAGAATTCAGTAAATAAGTAACACAAATGGCAGAAGTTATTAGTTAAATTGATTTTTTACTCACCGAGTGTTTCATGTTGAATTGTGATCCTTTTTGTCGATTGAAGAGACTGTAGAATTGGCGACGAATGTAGGAAAATTGAAGAGTCTGATGCTCTTTATATTGTGGGGAAGATGATTTCGCCCCGTTGTGCAATTGCCTCTACGAGTTTTAAATATTGAAGTCCATCCCTTAAATGCAAATTTATGGTGACGTGTGGATTATTTTACAGATGACCGTGAAAATGTCTGATTAAATTCAAGACACTCCTATTGTTTTTCGTCTTTTTACAAAATTGCGCAAAATAAGAATTTAATGTTTCGTTTTTTAAATTTAATTTTTAGAAAGTTGATCTGATCCACGCCCAATTGGCAATAGAATGAAAAGATATGGGAAGAACTTGTTTGTCATTTTGGAGCGACTTAACTTTGGCCCTTACGACTTCTCCATGCGTGTGCATCTTCAGTGCGCCAGTCGGAAGCGAACGTTGTCTGTTTTGAATGAAGGAACACGGGGGGAATAGATCATTTCGGATGTTTGTTTTTCAAGTTGTAGGGAACAAAATTATTATTTTGTCGCGTTATAGAATTTTTAATTGGTATCCTTAATTGTGATTCACCTTAATTGTAATTAAAAGCGCAAAATCAGTTAAATTAGAAAATTGCCCCCTGAGGTGAGCGCCAATGAATTAAAAAGAGATTTGGTTTTAGCATTTTCATAATCAAAACTGAGACACAGTTGGTGACAAAAATGAAAAATTTCATTACTGCCATAATGTTTCAAATATATTTTTCCTCATGATTCGTCTTTTTTTAAAGACGAATGTTTGTTTTAAATTGCCAGATGCGGTCAGTTGCAAATGAATTTAGTCTGTTTGGAGTAATTCGAAATTATTTTCTTAAAAGGAATTTTGCATCCCTTTCGCTTTTAATTATTCTGATTAATTCAAATATATTTTTTCTAGATTTGTGTAGCCAATTTTAATGATAGTGTTATCACCTGTGTATTGCCATAATTGGGTGCGATCGCGTGCGAAGGTGTTGCTGAACTGTTTTAACGTCATGTTACGAGCGCAACTACCGTCCTTGTGTTTGTTGACGGAACACGTTTCAATCTTTTCATCTTGATAGTGCAGCTGTGATTGTTTTTTTTTCGAATTCACAAGTCGAGTCGAGGGTTCAATGAGTACCATTGCCTTTTAGATCCAACCGTCTTCAATCATCTTGGCGATGATTTGTTTTATTATCACGATTTCAATTGGAATTTTTGAGGTTATATTCAAATAGTCAAGGAGTGGAACCAGCAGACTTTTTTGAGGAATTCGTCTGAAATCGATTGAAAGATAATGTTCACTTTTATTCGGTTGTAATGGACTTGGAAAGTGTAATAACGTGTCCATTCCATATATAGGGAAACTAAGATCTTGGTATACGATGGCGTGTTAAGTGAGACGTTGAACAATTTGTGGATTATCTGCCTGGGAACCATGTCCTTTCATTTCGAAAGAACATGCAGAATCCTGATGTTGAATCGCACTCTGTATTTTGTCTATTTTCTTTTTAGCTGAATATCTGAATAGCAAACGATCAAACCTGACAGATAAGTTTGGGTCAACGAGTTCGATTTCCAAAAGTTGCGCTATGAAAAAGCGCAAGGTTATTTTTATTATTATTCGTTGGCGACTATTTTATTTGTTCAATGCAAATCTCAGCGATTTTCGATTTCATTATGTATCCATTTCATTCGGGAAAACTTATTTATATTCACGAAAAATCAAATTTGATTTTAATTTTGATTCATTAATTTTCAAGTTCAAATTGATAAAAATTACCGCCAATTTGGAGACGCGCTTGAATTATTCTAGGCATTAATTTTTCTTTTCAACGTTTTTGCGGTGTGCAGTGATGGACATGGAGATATCAGTATTGACATAATTTTATTTAACTGCATACACAAATTGATATCAATAATTGAGTATTGGTATTACGTTTGCCAGAAAAGAAATTGTCAAATCGGCAAGAAGACTTCAACTTTTAATTCTTTTAAAATTACTGGATAACAATGTTTTCCTCAAGAAGATGGCCAACAACGAACTTTGTCCTAATCTAGTGGCCTTAGGCAAGATCCAAAATGCTGAGTCGAGTCGAGAACGAATATCAACTACCCAAAAACCGGTTATTATTGAATTTCTATCGACAATTAAGAATTCTCAGGTAGAATTTCAATCCAAGTTGTGTTCGTTGGACGAAGTGTTGGACTAAACTGACTATAGTTCCTCTACTATGGGGAACTAGTGAACATTGTGCTTGCAATCGATCATTTCGTTCGTGATTCCTTATTTGTCGTTGAAATTTCTTGCTGAATAAAAAATCTTGCTGAAATCAACATCAAAGATATTGAGGTTCAACGGGTTCGTTTTTAAAAGTGGGTTGACAAACCCAAGGTTATTTGTTTCGACAAATTTATCTTTTTTAAAAAACAAAATTCGGCTACTGCCCATTTTAACGCGATTTCCTTATATTAAATTGAAATTTACGACGTCCTTATTTAGTTTTGCTTCTTTAATTTTATTTAATTTTATTTCAATTCCTCGTGATTGCGTTAATTGACGAACACACGTGTCTGATGATGAATAGAATTTTATTTTCATTATTTTCCATCTTTTTTTCTGTTAATCGTAGAATTCTTAGTCGGCGTTTTGTTTCTAGAAAACTTATTCCACGATATCTTCTTTGAGCAGATGACCCACAAAGTTAGTGTAATGGTTGTCATTATCATGAATTTGTCCGTCTAATAGCATTAATCTAATCTGGTTGCCTTTAGCAAGTTCCAAAGTAGCTTGCAGCGAAAATGTTTTAATGACTTCATGCCCGTACGCTTGTCCGACCCTCGTCCAATCGGCTGTATCAGTTTTCATTTGCAATTCGACTCGGGCCATTGAAAAGCTCTCAGTAATACCCGAAAAAGTGAAAAAATATTTGCCGGATCTAGGTGCAACAAAAACCCCGGAAACGCTCATGGCATTTCCAACGTTCAACCTTAATGTTTCGAATGGAACAATAGTGTTTACATTCCCGTGGGATTTGGATTTTTGGGCGTGAAAATAAACGGGCGATGTTTTCACGTCGAAATAGCCAATCACTTTTTGAAAACCTAAAACCAACAGATATATTTAAATTATTATTAGACGAGTGAATAGAATGATGGACTTGTCGTATTTACCTGGGTCGTTGGTGGGTTTAGTGAAATCGCAGTAGACGTTGTCGACCGTTTTGTTGCCCATGACTGGGTACAATCCGCTTTTTCTGTGGCCAATTTTCTGCAAATCGTCACACGATTTTGGCATTCGGCCGATGCTGGTTGAAACAGAGCTAGCTGTCAAGTAAACGTAAATTTTATTTTTTCTTCGATTCGTATTGTTATACGTAGGAAAACAGTAATACCGTTCATCTCTTTTTTTATATTTTCGACCACATTCGCCAAATGTTGTGAATTTCCTGAGAAATGGAATTATTTTCGTTTTCAACTATTCACTTGAAGGTTATTTACAAATCGGATTTCGTCGTTGAAATTCAATTAATAAGCGCCATTTGATTTAAACGTGTGCGATAAAACGATTAAAAAATGATTTTTCGTGACAAATGAATCAACATTTTTGTTGAAATGGACTTGGTTTATAAAAGAATTAAAATAATAATTATACTACCATTCATCTCTTTCTTCATATTTTCGAATGTGGTCATAACGTTGGTTAAAAGTTGAGCAGTCCCTGATAAATGGGATAGAATCATTCAAAATTTCAGTTGCTTGCTTGAAAATATGAAAATGAATGGATTACCCTTTAACTCATTCTTGACGCTTTCGACGTCTGTGTGTGTTTGATCCAAGCGATGCGTTGTCTCTGCCAAATCGGCTCTCGTTGCTGAAAATTTAAGTTAAGCGCAATTTGATTTAAATCTTGTCATGATAAAGTGATTGATGCTTTTTGCGACTTACTTTTCAATTCTCTCAGGCATGTTGACAACATGACGACATGAGATCCCAATGTGTTGGCCATGCTGTGATCGTCGTGACCGGAAAAAACGTTTTGATTTGAGGCCGTCACTTTTTCGGCCGAGTTTATCTGGGGAGTAGGAAGAGCGAATTGAGTGTTGTAATGATAATAAAAATAAGGATTGGTCCAAGTTGCCGCTGGTGACTGGGAGTAGACGGAGACAGTCAGGGAGACAAAGATCATAACAATCTAAACAGAATTCAATCAATAAGAAACACAAATGGAAGAAGTTAGAAATTAAATTGAATTTTGACTTACCGAGTGTTTCATGTTGAATTGCGATCCTTTTTGTGGATGGGAGGGACTGTAGAATTGGCGACGAATGTTTGAAAATTGAAGAGTCTGATGCTCTTTATATAGTGGGCAAGATGATTTCGCCCCGTTGCCTCTACGAGTTATTTGAATATTCAAGTCCATCCCTTAAATGCAAATTAATGGCGACGTGCGGATTATTTTACAGATGACCGTGAAACTGTCTGATTAAATTCAAGACACTCCTATTGTTTTTCGTCTTTTTTCAAAATAGCGCAAAGTAGGAATTTAATGTTTCGTTTTTTAAATTTAATTTGAATGACGACCTTGTGCATGTAGAAAGTTGATCTGATCCACGCCCAATTGGCAATAGAATGAAAATATATGGGAAGAACTTGTTTGTGTTTTATAGGAGCTACTAAACTTGAACCCTTACTACTTTTCAATGCGTGTGCATCTTCAGTTCGCCAGTCGGAAGAGAACGTTGTCTGTTTTGAATGAAGGAACACGGGGGGAATAAGAAATATCAGATGTTAATTGTTTTTCAAGTTGTAGGGAATAAAATTAATATTTTGTCACGTCATAGAAGCGTCAATTTTGAATTGGTATCCTAAATTGTTATTTACGTTTATTTTAATTACAAGCGAAAAATCAGTTAAATTAGAAAATTGCCTATGAGGTGAGCACCAGTGAATTAAAAAGAGATTTAATTTTACCACTTTCATAATCGAAACTGAGACGCAGTTGTTGACAAAAAATGAGAATTTCATTACTGCCATAATAATTCTTGCATGTTATTATTTTATTTCAAGTTGATTTTACATAGTGATTTGTGTTAACTGTTTGTGTTTGCCAAGTTTGATGAAATCATTAAATAAGTTGACTTGTCAGGTGCAGTCAACAGTAAGTAAAACAACAGTCTGTTTGGAGTTATTCGAAATAATTTTCTTAAAAGGCAATTTGCGTCCCTTTCGCTTGATTATTCTAATGAATTCAAATATATTTTGTTTCATTTGTGTAGCCAGTTTTAATGATAGTGTTATCACCTGCTATGTATTGCCATAATAAGAACTGAAAACTGGAGCGATCGCGTGTGGCAAGTCAAGGGTCAATGAGTTGGATTGCCTTTTTTGATCCAACTGAATTCAATCACCTTGGCGATAACTTAATTTATTCAAGAAAGCAACTTTCGGTTATCCCGACCTCCTTATTTAGTGGAGCTTCCCGGTTGGCATTGGCTGTTTTCCTCGGTTTTCCTTGTCGCCTCAACTTGACTGCTTTACAATTTAAAATTTCGAATATAATTTAAGGACCAAAATGATTGCTGGGTGGTTTTCAACTATTAATCGTTTTCCAAAATCGATGTGGTAATTGGGATAGTCATTTGTCCAATTTATAGCGAATTCATCTATTAGTTATGTGTGAACATAAAGAAGTGAAGTTGCGTCATCAACACTTTATTTCTTCTGATTTGCTCATCGAAATTTTGAAGAGTTTGTTTCATTTAACTGATGCGTTATAAACTTATAAACCTCGAATTTGATTTTCTCTTTATTTTTATAGTCGATCCTTGTTAATATTTAATATATGCAATTTAAAGCGGATATTTAATTATTTATTAAATTCTTACATTCATTTTAAGTTATCCTGGGTTTCGACATTTCGACCAACTGATGGCTAGCAATGCTTGGAAAAATTTTGTTTATAGTTAAATTCATTAAATCTTTTATGTCGACAAACAACCAATTTTACAACGGTCGCCTATTTTAAAAATCAATTTTCAAACATTTTGAACTGGTCAAATCTTCAAACCATTCCGTTTTTGATCGACTTGACAATAGCAGATTAGAAACGGCAGCGACATCTTATTGTATGCTCAAATTATTTGTATTTCTAATCCAAATTTAAAAAAACCCTCCACCAAGATGAACAATACAGCAGATAAAAATGATAAAATAAACAAGCGTAGATATTGGGTCAATTAAGTAATATGAAAGTATAGTGAGTCTTTTGCTCGCGTTCAAACGATATCTTCTTCTTGCAGCCAGCCGACATAATTAGTAAAATTGTGTCCATCGGCATCGTGAGTTTTCCCTTCTAAGAGGAAAATTCTCACTTGATCGCCTTTAGCGAGTTGCAGAGTCGACTGAATCGACAAAGTATTATACGGTGTACAATGAGCATCTCCGAATTTCGACCAGGTCGCGGGTCCAGCGGCACCCTTGGTCTGCCAACTCTGCATTTGAGTTCTTGTGTTAATGTTCAAACACAGTCCCGAGTAAGCAAAGGAATATTTTCCCGATACAGGAGCCACGAATACTCCAGTTGAAGTGTCCAAGGCGTTGCCTACGTTGATTCCTATTTTATTGAACGGGATACCGGTGTTAACACCATCGTAGATGCCTATTCTTTGAGCGTGAAAGTAAACTGAGGTGGATTTAACGTTCACGTAACCGATCGATTGCTGGAAATCTACAGATTTAAAAATTATTTTGATTCAATTTGTGTAAGCTTTATTCTTTAAAATGTTGGTGTTCTATTTCACCTTTATCGTCCGATTTTTTGGTGAAATCACAGTAGAGGTTTTCAACTTTGCTGTTTTGTTTGACCGAGTAGATTCCACTTTTTCTGTGGCCAATTGTCTGCAGATCGTCACAAGATTTTGGTATTCGACCGATGCTAGAAGCAGCGCTCACTGGTTTCAAATGGATATAACCATTCAGTTGGATTTCAATTCATTTACAAAAGGAAATGAAAACAAATTTTGTCTTACCATTCATTTCTTTTTTCATATTTTCTACAGTGGCCATAACATTGGCCAAAAGTTGAGAATTGCCTGAGAAATGAAATGGAATTTTCTTAAATTTGTTGATGTTAACTTGAAAATAATAAAATGTTTTATTACCCTTTAACTCATTCTTGACACTTTCGACGACGTTATGTGTTTGGTCCAAGCGATGCGTTGTCTGGTCTAAATCGGCTCTCGTCGCTGATTTAAGTTTAGTGCAAAATTTTAAATGATTTTAAAATGTTAATGATAAAATGATTTATGTTTTTGCGACTTACTTTTTAATTCTCTCAGGCATGTTGATAACATGACGACGTGAGATCCCAATGTGTTGGCCATGCTGTGATCGTCGTGACCGGAAAAAACGTTTTGATTTGAGGCCGTCACTTTTTCGGCCGAGTTTATCTGGGGAGTAGGAAGAGCGAATTGAGTGTTGTAATGATAATAAAAATAAGGATTGGTCCAAGTTGCCGCTGGTGACTGGGAGTAGACGGAGACAGTCAGGGAGACAAAGATCATAACAATCTAAACATAATTCAATCAATAAGAAACACAAATGGAAGAAGTTAGAAATTGAATTGAATTTTGACCCACCGAGTGTTTCATGTTGAATTGCTGCGATCCTTTTTGTGGATGGGAGGGACTGTAGAATTGGCGACGAATGTCTGAAAATTGAAGAGTCTGATGCTCTTATATAGTGGGGAAGATGATTTCGCCCCGTTGTTCAGTTGCCTCAACGAGTTATTTGAATATTGAAGTCCATCCCTCAAATGCAAATTAATGGCAATGTTATTTTACAGATGACCGTGAAAATGTCTGATTAAATTCAAGACACTCCTATTATTTTTCGTCTTTTTACAAAATAGCGCAAAATAAGAATTTAATGTTTCGTTTTTTAAATTTAATGTGAGTGACGACCTTGTGCATTTAGAAAGTTGAACTGATCCACGCCCAATTTGCAATCGAATGAAAAGATATGGGAGGAAATTGTTGCTTCTTCTTGTTTTCCATTTAAGGTGTGTTTCAAAGTTTGGCTCAAGTAGGGCAGCTACAATTGATATGCATGTGCAGCGCATCTTCAGTTATGTTATTCGGTTGGGGTTATTTTTCAGATTGTTTCTGTTGTTGGAAACAAACTTGACTGTTTTGAGTGAAGGGAAATCGATAATGTCGCAGATTAATAATTTTTCAACTTGCGCTAATATTTGTCAGTGTTCGTACGTGTACGGGAAGCTTCGGCTTTTTATGTGTGTCATGTTGTAATTCAAGTGGCGCCAGAGTAATTTCAGTCAGTAATTAGGTGATCGGCAATGAATTAAGGAGAAAAATTGTTAAAATTGATGAGGTTTGCCTCATTTTAATTCATTAATATATACACAGACTCTTTACTGTTGACAAAGTTATAAAAGCCAAAAGTAAAGCTATACTTAATGACATTCTTCTCTTTCGAATTTATGTTATCTTTTTATATATTTATGTTACTTTTCCTGCTTTTACCAATTTGGATGAAATAATTTAAAATATTTAAAATCTAATTTCAAACATCCAGTGAATATACACGTCTGTTAGGGAGTGTTTTTAAATTATAAAAAACAAAAAAGGCAATTTGCGTCCCTTTCGCTTGATTATTCTAATGAATTCAAATATATTTTTTTTCATTTGTGTAGCCAATTTTAATGATAGTGTTATCACCTGTGTATCGCCATAATAAGAACAGAGAACTGGTGCGATCGCGTGTGTCAAGTCATGGGTCATTGAGTTCTTTTGCCTTTTTTGATCCAACTGACTTTAATCACCTTGGCGATGACTTGATTTATTCAACAGCGTTTTTTTCGTTATCCCGACCTCCTTATTTAGTGGAGGTTCTGAAATGGGAACTAGTCTTATTTGTTTTGACACTTCACACAGAAACCTTTTTTCCGGCAGGATCGCTGAGGCGATATGAGTAGAGAGAATAGGCACAATATTGATACTGTAATGACGTGCTTGTGCGTATTATTAAGTCACTTATACTTTTTTTTTTTTTACAGGTTTTGGCTGAGTTTTCTAAAGCTACCCGATTTTTAAAAGGTTCAAGATGTTTGGTATTTTTCTCTTTCTAAGAACAAAGTTATTTTTCAATAACTTTTTATTTTGAATTTTTCTAGCTAATAAAACATCTGTTTCAATTCTAGATATTTCCGATTAAGAATTCATTTTATTTTTTACACTCATCCTGTTAACATGTACAGGACTGATCTTTAAGTTTCCAAGGTTTTTTGCTAAGATATTTTCTCGAAAGTTGTCTAAACACAAGAAAAAGGGACTTAAGTCAAATAATGGCCGTCTTGCGTGGCGCATGGAAAGTTGGAAAAAAGAAGCGATCAGTTTTTCTTTTGTTCCTTTTACGTAATTCCATGACCTTCATCGAAGTAGTGGAGTGTGAGGTCATTTTCCCACCTCTTCCTATAATCCCAGTTTTGTTTGACGCAACCATTTGAACCGTTACGCCAAGAATTAAAAAAAAATTGTCTCAAGGTCTGGACGTTTTAAAATGTGTTAAGTTGTCGAGAAAGGGTGTCACTCTGTGTCCTCTCCTAATATCATAGCAATTGTGTCATCTGTGTTAATTTGTGTTTCATATTTATTTATTAACAGTGGAATCAAGTGCAATAAGATCGATGGACGTTTTGCAGATGCTGTCAACTGTGATCTCTTCAACATTTTCTTCCACTCAAGTTCGACCATTGCGTTTCTGCCTGCTGGATGGCCAAAGTGGAAGGATTTCAACGTGGACACTATCCGACTGGTCAATCCGCCGATAACAGGGAGGTAATCCGAAACTTGAATACTTTTTCCTACTTTTTTTTTCGTGAATCTTATCCCCATCTATTGTCGGTGTTGCGCAACTTATTCGATGTGACTTCTCAATTTTTCAAATTTTCCTACGAGCGCAGGCAGTCAATAAGGACATATAGTCGATCCTTATTTCATTATTGAGGTTTCTTTAATGTCCAAGCGCATTAAACAACTTTCCATTTTTACCATCCAAAAGAATAAGCTGATTTGAGTTAGGTTTCATAGGCCATTGCGCTATAGGCAAATAAGCTACAAATTCTACGCAGTTAATTACAATTAACAATAACATGTATCCACCACAATATATTCAAACTGCATAGAAAATGTCTCAATGTGTTTATCAGTTACACGTCGTAAATACCAAACCTAATTGATACTAGCCAATTGTGCGTGTATTTGAATCGATTAATATACATTCGGTTTTATAGACTAACTTAGCTTAATTATAATTTTCAATAGATCAGCCGTAATCGTTCCCTATAGAATTTAGTCAGCCTTTTTTAATGACCGAAATATTTGTATTTATTTCTCACCGGGGTTTAGGATATTAGGAGTTCGAGATTCTTTTAGAAACTTATTATAACATTAGACTGACTGTAGTCGAGGCATGTCGTCAGTGTTAAGGGACCACCTTTAAAGGACTGGATTTAGTCGTAAGCTTGCTTGGTCTAGTAGTAGTCACTCGCTTGTGTAGTTGAGGCCCTTTCTAGTCCATAAAGAAGTCCGTTCTCCCTTAGAGCTTCAATTGTAATAAGAAGGTTCTCCAAAATTTCCTATTACAATTGTGTTGAATTCGTGATTATTACGAATTATAATACAGATTAGAATTTTGTGGGAAAAGAATCAACATTTGAGAAACTTATAATTACATTCTTTTGTTGTAGTTCTTCCAACTGATTTTCTTTGGATTCCAAAACTTCTCTCAGTTCAATCTAAATAAAGTCAGTCAAACAATCAAAAGCAAGGAATCGTACATAGACAATTTATATAAGCAAATAACGTAAAATAAATTTTACATAGACTTACATTATTTTGTCTCTGCTGCTCCACTTGTTCTTTTATGGGAATGGCATCCATCATCGAACAAGCTGACAAAACTAATAAAAGACTCAAATAAATAGCGGAGAATCGAGCCATTTTAAATGTGTATAGTAGACAAGTGTAGTAACCCAGCTGTTACGTCAAACTGACATCGTCGTCAATTCTACTTCACTATTTAAAGGTCTCATACTCCGTAGTTTGATTATCAATCAATCGGATTTTTATTACGATAATTAGAACGTTGCCCTCTCAAACAGCTGCGTTTTTGGCAGCTAATAATCCGATCGTAAATGACTAAATCACTAAACGATTTTCTTGTTGACTTATTCTGTTCGTTATAATAACATTTCTACGTCGTATAATATGGCACCATAAAGAGTTCATTTACCGATGTATAGCTAGCGTCGACAAATACGTTACAGGTTTTTAAACTTTGCCTCAAATCGACCGCTAATTTGGTTCCTTATTGACATTAAACAGCTGGTAATGAATGTTTGCAGCCTTTCCTATTGACACCGCTGAAACATAAGAGTTCACTTGCATACACAAGGTAGAGAGCCACAAGTCCCGTGCAGAAATGACTAGGTATTTAAAAAACAAGAAAACATGTAGGTATTGTAGGCTAGGACATGATAACGATGAGTTATTGCGTCCAGTTGTTATTGTCACAGCAGGGACAGAGCTCTTCGAATAATAACATCAAAATGCGTTGTACATTGCAATATTTCGTGATGCGGCTAATTAATCGGGAAAGAGCATTGTACTACTGATCAGTGTGAACGTGAATCGATAGATAGGTTAATGGAACAAGTAGAAACCCTTACAATAGCGACAAACAGTTACGAGAATTATACCAAGTTTTTTATTCAAAAAATTGGCTCATTCTCCCTCTCTGGCCTACCAGTAGAGTACCAACTAAAAGAACTTAAAGAAAAAAATGTAATCAAAAATTGATTTCATTTCATTACTATTTATTGGAATTTGTTTTGTTTAGATGGAATTAAATCAAGTTCTGACAGATAAGGATCGTCATTTAGAGTCGCTGCAACTAAAGAATGTATTTCTACTTAATGCTATTTATTATATTTCTATGCTTAATCTGGACATTTTGATAATTGAAACAGGAGATTTTGGAAGGTCTCCTTCTTAACTTGCTGGCTGTTGAAAATAAACAGCAGACCACCGTTGGTCCCATTTTAATTTTACCAGACAGACGAGCAATAGGAAATGCTCAACAGGAAGAAAAGGCAACACACGTCAGATTCTTAGAAATCCCGGCAGACAGGGAAACCTTATTCTCAGAGGAACGACGCACGACCACTAATCCCGTACCCATACGTTATCTAAACAATTACGAAGAAATTCTGAGCTTTAGTTATACCGGGTGAACGTCTTGCCCGTGAAGACTACCCCCCGACCAGGACTAGTAGAAATCGTCAAAGCCATTAGAAAAAATCTTTTTTAAAATTCTCGACAGGATTAAAGGGCAACAACAAAATCCAGAAATGTCTTAGATGAGAGCCTTTCATTTCTTGCCGAACAGAAATGTGCAATTAAATGATTTCCCTTCCGGAGCCGATTAACGGTGACGTCGAAATTGCAGCTGCAGCTTTGCGAAAACCAAGTAATACGCCCGCCCCTTTACTTTACTCAAGCGATGGAGTGAAAGTTGTAATTGGTTTCAAATCTAAAGTGACTCAAACTGAACACGATGACACGGCGACGGAGTCATCAGTAGCTATAATATAAGACAATACCAAATTTTACGATTAAAGTCACTGCTGTGGAACCGGTGGTGGCATATTAGAGGATCACAATTAAGTTACTAATTTATTACCTTGTGTTATGTTTTATTTTCGTTCACTCTTAATAACAGATTTCCACTTTTTGCGGTTAAAAAATTTTCCTTCCGTCTCCTTCCGTGTTTTAATTATCAATTTGTTACGTTCGTTAAATATTATAGCCTCACAAAGTTTTGTTAATTCTGAGACGCCATTCTGATTGCAAATCAGTTCATCGCCTTAAGGTAATTTCATTTATCTTCCTAAAGAGTTCGGCAAGGAATCCGGCAGTTTCTTATACTTTTTCCGACTTTTTCAAACCCAACGTCTTCGCCGGTATCGCTGGTGACAAGCTTCCGCTAATTTCATTTCCTTATTCCTATTTCTAATTTCTCTTCGTCGACTCAATGAATCACACAGTTAGTTAATAGAGAGAAAGTGGACGTCTTAAAACTTAATTACTTTAGATTTACTTTAGTGCTTTTTCTGATTTAAAATGATTCATTTTTTAAAATATATTTTCGGTAGATTTCAGCTTCAACGTCATTCTTTCCCTTACGCAATGGAGAACACCAAGTGTATGGCTACCTGACGACTTCAGGAGGTAGGATGGAGAGTTGAGATTCCATTGAAAGGTAAGGCCATTTCAAAATTTGTCCGCATCTCTCTATTTGACATTCACCTTTTCAGTACATTTTTGTTTTGTTGAATCTTTTCCAACTTTTATTGTCGGCGTTGCGGAATTTATTTGCGCATTAATTCAACTCTTGAATTTTTAAGAAATTATTCACGAGGCAAATGCCAGCAATCAACAAAGACAGATAGCTGATCCGTATCTCATTTGTTATCTTAAAGCGCACTGAACATTTAAAAACAAAATTCGAATTTATTTTTATTTTCACGTGGCTCCAATTTTGTTTCAACACCAAAGTCACATTTTCTCTCGGGGATGATGTGATAACACTTGAAGGAATAGAATTTAGTCTGCCCCTAACGATTGGGAAAATGAAAAGGCGATTGTCGCTTCGTTCGGTTATTTTTAGCTATTTGGTATAGGCGTGTGAACTTATCGTGCGTCGGTTGACTAAAGTATAAAGACATTCTTCATTTTTCATTTTACCTACGTGGTCATTTGCGTTTACCTTTTCTTATTTCTATACCCATTTTGATGAAATCATTTTTAAAAGTCAACTTGCCAATAACTGAAAGTGGAACTGTTTGTGCGAGAACTTATCGTGCGTTGACAAAATACAGTATAACGATACTCTTCCTTTGTAATTAGGTTTTTCTTCCTTTTCCGTTATTTTGGTAGAGATGGATCGTAACTACGGAAAGGGATGGACGTTTATAGATTCGATTGAATAATTTGGGTCTTGTTGCGATTTAGTTGTGTGGAAACTGCGATGACGTTTAGACATTAACGACGATATGTTCACCGAGAAAAACGAATAGGGAAAGTGTCAGTCCAACTAAAAGAACGATAAATGCACCGGTCAAATTATTCAGTGAAAGTGGCGACAGTTTCTTTTTGTTCTTCCCGTTTCCATTTGGAGGTTTCCCGTCACATTGTGGAGACATGGGACGGAACCAGGTGTCCCAGAAGTCGATCAGTCCAATTTGTTGCAATTCCAATATTCTATTTTTGAATAGAATAAATGTAATTGTTTTTAAACGACAATTTCGAGCTATTTCTTCTCACCCTTTCGTAATACTTTGGGTGAAGGGACTGTTTTTCGGTAGGGCGAACGATGACATAACGCCAATAAATCCTTCCTTGGCCAATTCCAAATTGCACGTTCCAATCTTTTTGAAATCATTTCTTATTGCGTCCTTTAAGTAATTATTTGCCTAAATTTGTTGATTAATAGTATTAAAATATTAGTCAATCCTTTATCTCTTTTGAATTGTAATGGAAATTGGTGAAAGAATTACGTCAATGTAAACGTTTCTCAATCCTGGTTTGACCAAATTTATGCATTCAACCGGCAATGCACATTGATAGCTTGGAATTTCCTTGAGTTTTTTACGTAATGCCCTGAATAATCCCGTTTGATTGTTTGTCTATCGCGTAACATGTTGAAAAGGAAATTCTTTGAAATGAAATTTTTTTTTAAAATTTGAATGGATTGACTTGCCAGTAGTAACGTATTTATAAATCCCGAATCTTTGATGAGTAAATTGATGTCGCTACTTTCAATAATGTCGTAAACGGAATTGATTAGCGGACGATTGATTGGCGTCACAACGTAAGTGAAGAGCGTCGACGTGTACGCCTGAACGAAAATGAACGCGGCCAAGGTCCAAACGCCGGCGACTAGTCGATAGGGTAAACGATTGGATGGGCTTGGGCCTCCTATTTAATTATTAGGCGGCTGGTGAATAGTTAAATTTGTTACCGTGTTATACTTTAATTCGACCTTGTGACAGTAAATTGCCGAAAACGTAAAGATATTGGATTGACGTTTCTTTTTTCACTCTACGACGTCCTTTATTTCTCATTTTGTTAGTCGATGGATTGCGGTCGTTGGGTGAGATCCTTCTCCTCCCAGATTGCGATCGATAGTCGCCATTTTTGGGTATCAGGTAGGACAATGCGCGTTGCATTAAATTTAAAACTGCGATGACGCAAACGATGGAAACGCCAAGTCCCAACCAAATCTGACAAAAGAAAACAAATTTCTATTTTCCGATATTTTCTGACATTATTTTCTAAGAAATAATTGATTTATATTTTATTATTGTAACCGGCCATTGAAATGGTTTGACGACGGCGTTGATGTTGGCCGATTCATCGGGTACGGGAATGAGGAAAGAGAAATGATCGTAAGCCCATGGCAATGTCACATCCGTCATCTGATAGATTTGAAATGTTGGCACCGTATCGTGGACCAGCAAATCGCATTGCTATATGAAATAACAATTCTAAATGTTTTTTAAAATTTAAAAATGAAAAAATGGAATCGATATTTTATTCACTTGTTCCCACAAATAGCTCAAGAGTCCACGTTCTTTTTCCGATGGCATCTGTCTTGATTCCGTCACCCGGATCTTTTCGAATCTGTACAGAATGGAGGATGAAATGAGATCTTTCTATACCGTCGACCGGGGCTACTTTACACAGGCGGGGTAACTTTACACAAAAAAAAAAAAAAAACTTTGATGGCGTATAACTTTTTACCCGTTCGGTCAAAAAAGCTAAAAAAGATGCCAATTTGATCCTTAGGGCTTCTAGTTTCTCACAACGTGTGTGAAAACTAGATTCAAATATATTAAGAGTGTCCATTTTCTATCCAAAAATTAGTCGATTTTTTTCACCAAAATTAGTTAAAAGTAAGTTGGTATTTTTTTCTTAACCAATGCACATATTTGGATTTTTCTTTTGATATAAGTGTAGAGGGATCTTCGAAATAGTAGTGTGTAAAGAAAATTTCGATGTAACATTAAGCAGTTGGTGGAAAACCACGTGTGTAAAGTAGCCTCTTGATTTTTAGCTTTTTCGGGGCTACTTTACACAAAATATTTTTTTGCGTTTAACCTATTTAGGGTTATGCAATCGGGATAAAAGTTTGACAATATGTTCATTAAGGCCTCTTGTTTGCCACAATGTGTTTGACGACCACATTTAAGCAAATTAAAGATGTAAATTTTTTCTAATTTTTCGTAGAAACCACCTCAAAAATACAAAAAAAAAATTGTATTTTTTTTCCAAAATTTTTTACCCATGTATTTGTCTCATGGCTAGTAATGTATACACAAAAAAAAACGGAAATCGATAACGGCGTTTTTGAGTTATCAGAGTTTTTTTTGGTCAAAAATGCGAAATTTTGACTTTATCTTTTTTTTTTGTCATATTATCTCGGTAATTGAACACATTTTTTTCAATGAGTGTGATGGTTACGTGTCTTAGTAGCCACTGTAAAAAAATCTTTTTGAAATTCCTACCCGTCACCGAGTTATTTAGCAACTTAGTTGTTTTTGCCGTTCTCCCATAAGAAATGCATTGGTGTGTAAAGTAGCCCCACGCGGGGTAACTTTACACAGCGATTTTCAAATGCTCGCAGCAGCCAAACTACATTAGATATCGAGATGCGACAAATGCTGGTAGATTCGACATCTCTTTTTCTATGAATGATTTTATTTTGGTTTCTTTCATTCCAGTATTACAAGAGATATGGTAAAAAAACCGCCAAAAATTTGACTTTTTTGTGTAAAGTAGCCCCAGTCTACGGTACTCGTTAGCTGAATATGAATTTAAATCTTTTACGTGAAATTCAATCGGGTTGACAGGTAGTCGAGGATGACACCACCTTTGAGTGGTCCCGGGATTCCTTTAGGGTTACCACTCCACCGTGTCTGTCATATAGGAAATTGTTATAATTAATTTAATGTGTAAATCATTCATGTTTGATTACCCAAATGACGCGGAGATGTTGACCGTTGAGCGGATTGATGGGCGAAGATGGAAAGGAAACGGGAAATGAAACGTCGAACCAACAAGCGAAAATGATTAAGAAAGACAAGTCAAACATTTTCATATTCGGTAGATTAAAATTGGCTGCCAGATAACGAAAGATCTGGTGTAGTTTTTGATCCACTGGTCCTCCAATTACCGGAGCGTGTAATCCAATGGACGTAAAACAATTGACTGACTTGCAACAAATTTGTTTCTCGTGGAGACGGGATGACGTCCGATGACGACTATACCGCCAGTCATTTTACAATTTGAGGAAACTAGGAAAACCTTTTGAAATGTTATCGATTTAGATCTGAAATGTCATTCGATTCACTCTTCCGAAATGTAGCGGACCCATGGAATCACATTGTGTTCATTTGTCCATTGCATCGCTATTTGCTGGTCTTTGTTTCATGTTCCAAGTTTTACAATTCACGTGTGTATATTATTCCGAGCCTATTGTATTGTTTAGTATGATTCCTCGTATCGTATAGATTTTTTCTGTCATCTTTCCTTTTTTCGGACCAAACATGTTGTTTTTAAAATACTCTTTGCACTTTATGCCCAATATGAGTTTTGACGAGGAGTTGAAATTCTTTTTAACTTTTCCGGGGGTTTATATCTGAAAGGGGGAACTAGTTCCTTTTGTTTTGACACGCAACCTGCAGATTCTTGGATAATGTAGCGCGTGGATTGATTTCTTTTGTTTTTGTCGTACCCACCTCTAGTTGAATTTAAAAAATGTAAGATGTCACGTCCAACCTTCAAATAGTTCGATTTCTCGTGATATTTTCAAGTCGAAATAGCCAATCAATTTTTTTTTTAAATTTTTTAAAAAGTTATTCAAGAGTCAGCATTGGGTGCGCTCCTCCAGGATAAATAGCTGACTGACCCTTATTTCACTGTGGTAATTGTTATCTTGAAGCTGAGATTGAATTTTTTTAAATGTTCAGTTATTTTTGAAATTGTAAATGGATGAAACCTTCATCTTTTATCTCATTTAACTCCCTTTTGTACTTTTCTACTTCGTTATACGTTGAATCTAAGCGTTGCGTTGTTTAAAAATGAGAATTTTGCCCGAAATTGATGGGAGTAGTAAGGACTGAGGTCGAGTACTTGACTATTAATTTGCGATCTTGAAGGGATTTCCGGTCCCGCAGTTGAGTCAAATTAATTTTGCTCGTCGTCAGCGGTTTCGGCACAAACTTTTCTCCGTTCCATTCGACGTAATCTTCTTTCGACAATCAAAATGTTTTTATGAATCACGAATTAGTATAAATATTCGTCTTTTATTTTTCAATTCTTTCCTCCTTTTTCTTTTTGGTTCTTTGTGTGGCGATTTAGTCGAGGGGCGTTTTCAAAAATTCAGTTGCATTGCGGATTCGACCAGGTGCGGATGTGTCTGTCTGTTTCGGTGCTCAACTTTTTTGTGCTTTCAAAATCCGTTAGTTCTGTCATGTTATCCCTGTTGATTATTGGTGTTTCGTCAGCCGATCCATGTCACCAGCCATTTGATTGCAGATGCGCAATTTTTTTAATTTTCGACTCAATAATCAAACCGTTTTTATCTAATTATTTTTTCAGGTTATTAGTTCGAATTTTGAATGGAGCGTTTTCCGTTGAAAAATGTGAATCTTGCCGATTTTGCGTTTCTTCTTAACCCCGCCGACGTCCGCCCTTAACGTTCATCCGAGCGTGAATGGATTCACGAGGTCGTCATTCCTCACCTGTGATGTCAACCGCACATGATGACGTCACAACTCCTCTCACTCCGCTGTGCATCCAGTCGTCTAGTTTACTCCGACCCAAGGTAGGATCATCAAATATATCAAATTTTATTTCTTTAAATCAAATTTCAAATCAAATTTCGATCATCAAATAGATTTTTCAAATCAGGGCAAATTATTTTTCTTTTTCGTTTTTTACGGACTGAAAATATCGAACGACTCTGGGAATGAAATAAGCGTCAATTAATGACTCGTCGTTAATTTTTTTTCTTTCCTTTTTTTCAAAATTTTAATCTTTTCGTTCTTTTTTCGCCATTTTTTTCATTTTTTTTTTGTTTTTATTTTCTTTTTTGTAAATCTGGCAATGATTTTTGGTTTTTCATTTTTCCTGCCTTTCGTTTTCAAGATGATGACACGAATTTTACACAATTTCATAACCTTAGTGGGGATACGACAGCGAAAAAATTTTTGACAATTTTCCTTCCCTTAAATGAATTAGGCGCAAATGAATTTTCTAGTCTCTTTCGTATTTTGTAAATGTGACAATCATTTTCAGTTTTTTTATTTTTACGTTCACATTTTTTAAGATAAAGACATGCAAATTGAATTGTTTATTCCTTAAGTCAGATGACATCCACAATTCAATTTTCATCAAAAAATACCCACTCCTTGGCTACTTTTGATTCGATTATATTTTATTTTTCATTTCATATATTTTACAAAATAATTTTTTTGCGATTATAATTAAAAATAATTTTTCGTATAATCAAAACAATATCATCAAAGTGAGGCCGCAATTTCCTCCTGCAACATAAAACCCGTGAAATGAGTGAAGTGGGAACTGTCGTCAACCAAAATCGCCCCTGGTGACTGGGCTGTAATTGCCACCCAAACTTGATCGCTCGATTTCAAGTTCAGCGTCGACTGGAGAGTCAACGGATTAAATTGAATATCGACGGTGGTTCCCTGATCAACATAACCCCTCCCGATTTCCCCCCCGTTCAAAAAAAGACCAACTCCTAACACAACACGAGATGAAAAAATTGGCAAATACGCCTGTCCCGTGAACGAGAAAAAATAAATTCCCGGTCGCGGTGCCGTGAATATCCCCGACGTTAAATTCATGGCGTTTCCCTCGTTCACCACTGCCAAATCGAACGGAATTGGAGTTTGATAAGTGGAAAATTGCCTATTTCGCTGAACGTAAAAATGGACGGGCGTCGATTTGACGTCGACGTAGCCAATCCATTTCTGAAAATCTTTTTGAGGAAATTGTTAAATAATAAAATTAGTATTTGAATAAGAAATCAATTAAATTCAATTGAAATCGATTACCGGGATCACTGGAAAGTTTAGAGAAATTGCAGTAAACAGATTCCATCATCGCCGATCCCATGACGGAATAAAATCCACTCCAGATGTGTCCAATTATTTTGAGATCATCGCACGAGGATGGCAGTCCGTTGATGGCCACTGCTGATCCATTGGCTGCTGCTGCGGTGCGTTCGTTTTTCTCTTGTAACAGGTCGAATAAAAGCGAATCTTGTTGCGCAATTTTGTCCTCCAATTCGGTCACTTTGTTCTCCAAATTTGTCGTTTTGTCCCGCATTTGAACGTCTTTTGCCTTCATTTCTGACTCCAAATTCTTAACAATTTCGTTCATTTGAATCTATTGCCAAATTAGAATGAAACATTTGGATATTATTATTTAATAAAGAACAGAATGACAATATTGGCAAATTACAATTAAATAAAAGAATGATTATTGACATATTTTAATTTCTCTGTAAAAACGAATTGAAAGTTCTTACCTGGAATTTCAAATCCAAATGAAATTTGTTAAATAATTTTACCTTGAACTGTTTGAATTCTTCCTCTAAGGAAAACGATGCGCCAGTCGATTCTTTAGTCCAGCAGATCAAAACAAATAACAAACCAATTTGGAAGAGCGACGCTAGTGAAAAATGGGCCATTTTATTTTAAATTGATTCAATTAAGAATTTGAATAGTTGATTAAGGATCGCCTGCTTTCCAACTGAACTGCTGCTAATAGTTCAATGGGGCTTCAATTTATAGGGCCTACTCTTTGTCAATTGCGATGACGATAGTTAATATAACAAAAAATATTTTCCCTTGTTCAAAATTTGATGCGTGATGGGAATGAGATAAAAATAAAGGTCAAAAGGATTTTATTTCGTGATAAATAACGACGTCGTGCAATTGTTTGTTATGGAATCAACATGTCGAGACGTGGGTAAATTTTGTTATCCTTTTTAAAATTTGAAACGTTCACAAGACGAAAACAACAAACGTCAAAGTTTAAGTCAACCGTTTGTGTGTTGTCTTTTATTTTTCAAGTCGTTTTCCATCACCGCCCATCTTTTTTTTATTTCAACAACGTTTATTCGTTTATCTGTCAATTTGACGTGTTAACTTCCCAGCCTTTTTTTATCTTCAACTATTTATTTCGTCCCCAAATAAATTATATTCCATGTCACTCTTTCCATTTTTCAAATTTATCGACGAGCGCATGACAGTCAATAAGGACAGATATAGTCGATCCCCTTATTATCAGATTTGTTTGCTATTAGGGGTAAGTGAAAAGATGTTGAATAAACGATCATCTCGTAAGTTGGGATCAAGTGGGTAAAACTGGCCGTTTGAATAGGCCAACTGTATTCAATCAAAACAAAATATCAAAATGTCAGTTTCGTCCTACTGCCTGATGAGGTTCAAATTTCGGTGTTTGCTTCGTC
The DNA here is from genome assembly GCA_030770115.1 of Daphnia galeata. NCBI lineage: Eukaryota > Metazoa > Arthropoda > Branchiopoda > Diplostraca > Daphniidae > Daphnia > Daphnia galeata. Next base: position 330,731 of record CM061119.1, read on the forward strand.
CTGCGTCGAGGTTCAAACCCTAATTAACACGTTTATAAGCCCAATTCCTTCATATTATTATTCGATCTCTATGTAGAAAGTGACGCTCATTCAAAAAATTGCCTTTCCTCAGCAGAATCGAATCGACGATCGAGAGATGGACGAGATTTGAAGGTTTCATCGCTACCAACTGAGCTGCGGGTAAATGATATAAAAACAGTAAAAGGTTAAAGATTTTAGAAAAATAATAGTAGTCTGAATTTCTACAGTATAATCTTGTTGATTGTTAACAACATTTTAGTTCAGTGGTCATCACCCACCGCTCCTCACCTGTGATGTCACATGATGACGTCACACTCCTCTCACTCCGTTGGACATCCAGTTTACTCCGACCCAAGGTAGGATCAAATTTTCAATTCTTCATATCAGAGCAAAATTTGTTTTTTTTTTTCTTTTTTCTCGTCCAATAACAATAACAAAATACTAAACGTATCCACCGTTTATATTTGTGCTGTGCTCGTTTTCCATTACGTGGGGTTTTATCAATTTGAAAAAAAAACAACAACAACAAAAGATAACAAATAAAAGGACTCTTTTTTTTATTATTAAAATGTGGACTTTATTCCTTGTGGTTTTGAAAAGTTGTGATGACTGATGACGCGATGACTGGCGAAAACAACGTCTTATGATATTCTTTTTGTTTTGTTGTACCACTCTAGCATTTTCTTAATTATAAAGCAAGTAGCTACGTCTTAGTAAATGTGACAGTGTAAGGAGTAATCTATTTTTACGTGACGTATAATATTATTCTCATTTGTCTCTGTGTAATTATGTTTAATAGGCTGTAAATTGATTAGTTTGACAGAGCTTGTTGGAATTATAGGCGTATTTTACAAATCCTGATGGATTCTGTGACGCAATTAAGAAAGGATTTTCTTTGTCGTCCTCTCTCATTGGTCCTCATTGATTTTTGCTGGCCCATATCGAGCAGCCCGTCGCCATCTATCCGTTCGTGAAGGAGACGTTCATTTTATTTCGATTGCGTCATCGGTTGACACTTTTTGTCGCCCAAGGTAGTTTTCATTTATGTTCATTAAGAGTTTGGCAAGGAATCCGGCAGTTCACTTTTTCAAAGGCGAAAAGACTAGTGCCATCTGCGATGCATTTGCAATCATGTCAATTTTTATAACACAAGTTCATGACGTAATAGGGGGGGGGGCATAGCTCAGTGGGAGAGCATCCGACTGCAGATAGCTTTCGTAGCGTCTGTGTCAGTGGGCACTACTACACAGCAGCTTGTCTTGCTTTGCTTTTTAAAAGTTATTCAAGAGTCAGCATTGCATGGGTGCATTCCTCCAGGATAAATAGCTGACCCACACTGGGTAATTGTTTCACTGTGGTAATTGTTATCTTGAAGCCGAAGATTGAATTATTTTAAATGTTCAGTTATTTTTGAAATTGTAAATGGATAAAACCCGATAAAACCTTAATCTTTTAACTCATTTAACTATTTTTGTACTTTTTCTACTTCGTTATACGTTGAATCTAAGCGTTGCGTTGTTAAATGAGAAATTTGCGCGAAATTGATGGGAGTAGACAGGACTGAGGTCGAGTCCTACTTGATGATTATTAATTTGTGATCTTGAAGGGATTTCCTGTCCCGCAGTTGAGTCAAATTAATTTTGCTCGTCGTCAGCGGTTTTGGCACAAACTTGGCTCCGTTCCATTCGACGTAATTTTTACTCGTTTGATAAAGTTTGTCCAGATCTTTTTTTTTTATTTTGCTGTCTGATTGGGTCGATCAATTTTTTTCGTTCCAATAAACCGATCCCACGTTTTTTTAAATAAAAAAGGAAGAATAACAAGAGATGACAACAGCCGCAACGATTCGAATTTGTTTCATCGTGAAGATTCCGCAGTTTCCTCTTCCAGGGCTTCTCGTTCCGACTGGAAGGAACTGATCGGATTGACGTCATCCGATCCTTAAATTAAAATCGAATTTTAGGTTCTTTTTGGCCGATGGCTCTCCGCCCAGCCGGAAGCTGGAATTATTACTGATGTCGGTAGGGTGATTAACCACCGATATACTTTAAGCGGAATCGCTCCTTGAAATTCAAAAATTCGATGCATCCATAAGCTGGAAATTTGCCGCTGGATGCGCTAGAGTCATCGAGACCGGACGAGTTGTTCTCGCTTTTTCCCGCAGTTTAGTGGTACAACCAACTATGTAAAGGATATGCGAACACAAATCCGCTTCATCTCATCCGGATGAAGCGGATGACCTGCCCCTTCATAAAAATTGAAGGGGCAGGTTCGAAGAGGCTTCATCCGGCTGAGGGGGGGGGGGGCGGAGTCGATGTAATAAAATGTGAAAAATAAACTAATTCTAATGTTTTTTTATTTTTAGATTTACACTCAACAAAAAAGACCGATCGAATAATTCCAAAGCTTAAATTGCAGATTCTAACCGTAAGTGTCTTGTCTCAACAAGCTCACAGGCTCTCTTCTACTTAGTCCCCTACTTACTCTTGACTAGGTGTAATGCTCGGCTATTACAGGATCATCCGATGAGAAAGAAAGTGGTCGTGTCGTTCAAGTGTTCCGTTTTAAAATCGTCACAACGGAGAAAAATCGTGCGAATCTTGTGCAATCAGATGGATTGTGTTGAGCCTCTAATTGTGTCACCTTTTTCTTCAAGTTGAACGTGTTTTTTAGTTTCGATTTTATTCATTTTGGCTTCCATTTTCATTTCTCATGCAAGGATGGAGCTGTCAGTCACCACGGAGCCACCGTTCGTGAAGGAGACGTCATTCTGATTGCACATCGATTCATCGCCTAAAAGGTAATTTCATTTATTTTCATAATGAGTTCGGCAAGGACTCTGACAGTTCACTGTAGACTAGCTTAGATTTGCGATGCTCATTGCGAATTGTCAATGAGAAATTGTTAGGCTGAGTTGTGTAATAAAACTATTAGAGAACCTATTTCATTCAAAACGTAAAATTCAATTTTTGTTTTCTTTTTTGTCTTGGATTGTAATTTAAGTACATAAGTTAGTTCAGTTTTCTTCTTATTGTAAAATACTTTGACGTCTGTTTTATTCTCCACTTGAAGTTTAGTAATTATAGTTTCTAGTTTATCGCAGTGCGAGGATTTTTAACTAGCCGTGGGTGACATGGACGGGGGGAGGGTGGTTTTCATTATTCGTTATCAGACTCAGTGTGCATATACTAACGTGTCATAGATTAAATTGTGCTCCGACCGTCATAAAAGTGTCGTAATCGATAAGAGGGATCCTTTTTTTTACTCCATTTCAAATTTGTCTGCATTCCGAGTTTTTTTCTTGTTGATTTGGAGACTCGCTTTTACCATCAAGAATTTAAGTCGATCATCTTTTATTTGTAATTGTTTTGTTGAATTGTTTCCTCTTCTTTATTGTCGGTGCTGTGAAACTAATTCGATGCGACTCATCAATTTTGAAAATTTGTTATTCAATGGGTAGTACTGACAGCAGTTGACAAAAGGGATAGCTGATCCCCATCTCATTGTGGTTGTTATCTTATAGCGCATTGAACATTTTAAAACAAATTTCGACGTTATTTTTATTTTCCCGTGGCTCCAATTTTGTTTCAACACAAATCAAAGTCACATTTTTTTCTCTCGATATGCGATAAGGAATAGAATTTTGACTGCCCCAAACGAATGGGGAAAATGAAAAGGCGAACACAAGTAAACAAAAACTATCGACACTCTTCATTTTTAAGTTTATTTTACCTATACGCGTTGATTTGCCTTTATTTTCTCTGTTTTTGGCCAATTTTAATTTGATATCATCCATGCGATGGACGTAATGTAATACTGACTTGCAACAAATTTGTTTTGTTGTGGAGACGGGACGACTACCTCCAGTCATTTGACAAGTTGAGGGAACAAGGATAACTATTGCAATGTTATCGATTTAGAGGTAAAATATCTTCTGATATCATTCGATTCAGTCATGCAAAATGTAGCGGGGCAGGCCATATTTTCACGTTGCCAATATTATGCTCATACGTTTCTGCATCGCTACTTGCTAGTCTTCTTGAATAATGTAGTATCTGTTGCGCGTGATTGATTTGTTTTCTTTTCATCGTACAACCAAGCTACCGTCAATTTCATCGTCTATTTCAGCTACCGTTTTATTAGATAATTTCCATATTTTTGACCTCCTTATTTATTGGGGTTATTGGTTGGCCATTTAAAGTGTTTAAGGTTTTCACGGTAGCGTGGCCGAGCGGTCTAAGGCGCTGGTTTAAGGCACCAGTCTCTTCGGAGGCGCGAGTTCGAATCTCGCCGCTGCCAAACGAGTTTTATTGTCTTTTTCTCCCTCTGAAACTCTGAAGCATTTAAAATTGAAAGTATGAGGGAAAAGTTTTAAATTTCAATCGGAATTATAAAAGCGAAAAGTTTTTTGAAAAATTTTTATTCCCTAAAATGAATTACGCGCAAATGAATTTTCTCGTCAGTCGATTATATTTTTTTATTTTATAACATTCCCCCCTATATATTTTACAAAATTATTAATTTTTTGTTTCGATAATTTTTCGTATAATCAAAACAAAATCATCCAAATGACGTTACGATTTCCTCCTCCAACATGAAACCCGTAAAATGAGTGCGGTGGGAACCGTCGTCATACAAAGACGCCCCTGATTCCTGCCAATCAATCTCCATCCAAACTTGATCACCCGATTTCAATTTCAGCGTCGACTGGAGAGTCAACGGACTATATTGACCAGCTGTGTTTTCCTCTCGAACATAACCCAATCCGATATAATTCCCGTTCAAATAAAGAGAAACTCCCAATCGAACATAAGATAACACTGGTGAAGCTGGAAAATACGCCATTCCCGTGAACGAGAAAAAGTAAATTCCCGGTCGCGGTGCCGTGAATTTTCCCGTTTGCAAATTCATGGCGTTTCCCTCGTTCACCACCGCCGAATGGAACGGAATTGGAATGTTCATTGTGGAAAACGAAGAATTGCGCTGGACGTAAAAATGGACGGGCGTCGATTTGACGTCGTTGAATCCGATCCATTTCTGGAAATCTTTTGATTATAAATAGGATATGGCGTTAAGTTAATGAATGGGAAATAGTTGTTCTAAAATAAATTTACTCGTATCGCCGGGAAGTTGAGTGAAATCGCAGTAAATGGATTCGATCATTTTTTCTCCTTTGACGGAATAAAATCCATTGAGGGTGTGGCCAATCAGCCAAAGATCCTCACAGGATGTAGGGAATCCATTTACAGCCACTGATCCGCTGCAGACGAGACGGCCCAACGTGTGGACACCGGACGAAGTTGCCAGTTGAGTCCGGCCGAAATTCAATCGAGTGACGGGCAGAACATTTTTGTCCGTTATGACACCTGAACACAACAAAAATATTTTTATAAATTAAAATATTAAAATAATGAAATCAAAATGACGTAAGACCATCATCAACTAGTTGAACTGGCGCAGTCGAGTCGCAATTGCATTTTAACGAAGGATCGACGCAATTTCCATCAATTCCGCATTGACAGGTGTGAATTCCGTTCGGATTATTTCCGGCCCAGAAATTTTGCGCATTTCCATTTTTGTCGTTCCACCAGGCATAGGCGACGTTATTTAACTCAAATGGGGCGTAATTGCAATCATACTGAACGAAAATAATGATTGGAAAATTATTTCAGTTTTAATTTATAAAAAAGAAATTTACTTTAATCGACTGATGGCATTCTGTTGATAATTTAGCCAACGATTTCATTTGTTTGCTGGACGCGTTGTAGTTGATGGCGCGTGAATAACATCCAGGATCGGTGCAATGACCCACGTCGATGGGAGATTCGCTGTCGTGTAAAATTGATGTCGATCCTATTTGAAGATTTTAATTTAATTTTCAAAATAAATAAATGAAAATGACGACGCAATTTACCTTTTGACATGTCGCAATAAACGTAAATTGGATCATCGCCAATTCCTTGGCCATCCGGATCGATCCATTGCATTCCGGATGAAAGTGACGGATTTGATGCACGAAGTTCTCGACATGTCCTTGGGATTCCGCTCCTTCCATTTGATTGAATTACATTTTGACGATTATTCGCGGCAATTGATTTTGAACCGGTGGGAGGAATTGGAAGTTCATTCGCTTTCAACAGGAAATTTAAAATTTTTTCTTGTTCTTGGACTTTTGCTTCCAGTCGAGTTCTTAGTTCGTTCTATCGTATTATGTAAAATATACACAAATTAATCAAATGAATTGATCGAACTAGAAATTAAAATAGAAAATGGAATGTACTTACATTTAATTCAAGTTGAGTCTCTAATTGTGTCACTTTTTCTTCAAGTTGAGTTTCTAATTGCGTCACTTTTCCTTCGAGTTGAATATTTTTAGTTTCGATTTTATTCATTTTGGCTTCGATTTCCATTTTGAATTCTTCCTGCCATGATGCGATCGCAGCAAATGAATTAGTTACAAAATAAGCCAAAATGAATAACGAAAAACAAATTGAAAAATGTGATGCCATTTTGCGACTATTTTCTTTTAATTGCGATCCAATTGTGCGCTGTTAACTAAACGCATCCGCCGTTTATATTGAGGTCGTTTCATATTACGCGGGGTTTTATCAATTTGCATGAGATCATCCCTTGAAAAAAACCCAAACGAAAGATAACAGCCAACGGAATTTTTTTATTAAAATTTGGACTTTATTTCTTGTTTTGAAAAGTTGTTTACTTTTACGCGATGACGGGCGAAAACAACGTCGTGATAAATTTGTTTGTTTTACCACTCCATTTTTTTTTATTATACAAAACAAATGCCGAAATGCGTCTTTTCACAAGCTTTCCTCTTGGTCCCTGAGCCCTTGGAAATATAGACGCAGGTTTAAATTGCATCTCTTATTCCAAGATGATGAAACTAATCATATGCTCGGACAAAATCAAAATTATTTTCAATTGTCCGTTAGTTTTTAATTCATTTTCAATTGTTGAGTTTTCAAAATCCGTTAGTTTGTCATGTTATCTCTGCTGATTATTAGTGTTGATAGAAAGGTGTATTTTGGTTACGTCAGTCGATCCATGTCAAGCAGATATCATCACAGCTCCTCTTATTGGTCGCTCCTCACAACATCCGTCAATTGGATTTTATTTTTCGTCTTCTCCCATCCGTCGGTCGCCATCCCTTCCATTTTGGATGAAGCCGGAAGAAATCTTCTTTCCAATATTCCGTCGGACGACGGATGAAGAGCAGTTCGTGAAAGAACTGTTCTGGTTCCTCATCTTTCGTCACAATTTGGTGAGTTTAATTTTCGTATTTTTTTAAAATAGGGTAGACAAATCATAAATTATTTCCTGAGTGTATAACTATTGTTATTCCTTTTACTGCTTCAATGAATAGAAGTATATGAATTATGTCTCTTAATGCAGTCAAGTTTACTGTAATACTATTTCTGTAGAAGAGAGTTTTGTTTTGGGGTGGGGTGGGGGGTTTGGAGAATGTCCATTCATTCCTTGCATAGGACAGATATAGGATAGATGAGATTTCTTAATGGATATAGTTCCGTCTCCTACTTTTGAACTTGCACATCGCTGAAGTTGTGTAGCTCATCTTCTGAATAATAATAATTAGTAAACTGTAAAAAAGAAAACTTGTTGGACAACGTTTCCCATCACAACTTTCTCATCGTCGTAATTTCGTGATCATTGAAATATGATGTAATTAGTTCACGTTACAATGTAATATATAATTATCGCTACACTTTTATGGATTGTTTTTTTCCTATTCCCATTCCACCAATCAATTGTGTAATCCAACCGTTTTTTTCTAATTTTTTTTTCAGGTTATTAGTTTGAATTTTCGAATGGAGCGTTTGCCGTTGAAAGTGAAGTGCCCTTATTTTTTGTTTCTTCTTAACCCGTGACGTCCCCCGTCCCGTACGTTCACGCGATGGTGAATGTATTTACGAGGTCTCGTCATTCCTTCATCACCTGTGATGTCAATGCACAAGATGACGTCACACTCCTCTCACTTCGTTGTGGATCCAGCAGTCGTCTAGTTCACTCCGACCCAAGGTAGGATCAAATTTTAAAATTTTAATTCTTCAAATTAGGGCAAATTATTTATTTATTTTTCGTGTTCTCGTCTAACATCGAACGGCTCTTGGAATGAATTAGGCGTCGATTAATGACTAGTCGTTAATTTTTCTTTTTTCAAAATTTTTCTTTTTTTTTTCTTTTTTTTTTTCATTTTTTTATTTTTTATTTTCTTTTTTGTAAATCTGGCAATGAATTTTTGTTTTTCATTTCGAAAATGAAATTTAGAAATTTTAGATTTTTCCTGCCTTTAATTTTTAAGATGACGACACGAATTTTTTTAGACAAGTGCACAACCTGAGATACGACAGCGAAAAGTTTTTTTAAAAATTTCTTTCCCTTAAATGAATTACGAGCAAATGAATTTTCTAGTCTCATTCGCATTTTGTAAATTTGGCAATCAATTTATTAAATCAATATATTATTAAGGTTTTATTTTTTCTCACGTTCACATTTTTTAAAAGATAAAGACATACGAATTTTATTGTGTATTCCTTACAACTCTTACTTCCTTAAGTCACTTGACATCCACAGTTCAAATTTCATAAAAAAATACCCACCCCTTAGCTACCTTTCAATATTATATTTTTTATAATTCATTTTCTAAAATAATTTTTTTCGATTATAATTAAAAATAATTTTTCGGAAAATCAAAACCAAAATCATCAAAGGGACGCCACAATTTCCTCCTGCAACATGAAACCCGTAAAATGAGTGTGGTGGTCACTGCTGTCAACCAAATACGTCCCTGTTGACTGGTAAACAATCTCCAGCCAAACTTGATCGCCCGATTTCAAGTTCAGTGTCGACTGGAGAGTCATCGGACTTAATTGACCAGTGACCGTGTTTGCCTCGTCAACAGCACCCATCCCGATTAGACCCCCGTTTAATCCAAGACCAACTCCAAACCCAACAAGAGATGATGAAGCTGGAAATCCCGCCAGTCCCGTAAACGAGAAAAAATAAATTCCCGGTCGCGGTGCCGTGAATTTCCCCGACGTTAAATTCATGGCGTTTCCCTCGTTCACCCGCCCCAAATTGAACGGAATCGGAGTTCCAGTTGTGGAAAACGGAGAACTGCGCTGTACGTAAAAATGGACAGGCGCCGATTTGACGTCGTTGTAGCCAATCCATTTCTGAAAATCTTTTTAGGATAAATTGTTAAATAATAAAATTTGTCTTTGAATAATGAATCAATTAAAATCAATTACTCGGATCACTGGAAAGTTTATTGAAATCGCAGTAAACAGATTCCATCATCGCCGATCCCATGACGGAATAAATTCCAGGCCAGATGTGGCCAATCTTTTTGAGATCACTGCACGAGGATGGCAGTTCGTTGATGGCCACTGCTGATTGATTGGCTGCAGCTGCTGCGGTGCGTTCGTTTTTCTCTTTTAACCGAGGTAGGATCAAACTTCAATATCTTCTTTTTGAACGATTGCGTTTTCTTTGATTTGCGGTTGAAGGAGCTTTCTTCTATTTTAAGTTTTGGCTGAGCGTTGGACACGTCGGCATTCCTTAATCCTGACGTAATTACGTTGAAAATGTCGGCTTTTGTATAATACTTAAATCGGGATTTATTTAGATTGGGGATTAGAAATTTCAATTTTGGCGTTAACTGTCCGTTGAAATTTTTAAAATTAATTTTCAAATTGTCTCCTTTTCAAAATGAATTGAAACTGTCATTGAAATGGCATCGTTTTCGATTCAAAGGATTTATTACTGCCCACGAATTCACGGCTTTCACAGTCTTGTTTGTTTGTTTTTTACTTTTTAAGATGGATTGACATTTTGGAATGGTGTAATGTGAAGTGAATCTTCCCCATTGTGTTTCTCCTTAACCCCGACATCCGCCGTGTACTTTCCTGCGAGTATGGACGTATTCACGAGGGCGTCATTATCCTTCCTATCTCCACCTGTGATCCTGCCATCGCTCAAAGTTAAGACGTCCCACCAGTTCTGCGAGTCGTCCAGTCTTCCACTCACCGGCCCGTTCTACTAGACGCCAAATCAACATGTTAACCGCAACTTATTGGGTATTCCGCTCCAACCGAGGTAGGATCAAATTTAAATATCTTCTTCTTCAACGAATGCGTAGAATTTGTTTTCTTCGTTTTGCGGATGAATAACGTGATGCGGTTGAAAGAGCTTTCTTCTATTTTAAATTTTGGCTGAGCGTTGGACGTGTCGACCTTCCTGAATCCTGACGTAATTAGTTGAAATGCCGGCTACTGTATCATCATATCTTGATTTTCCATTTTTCCCGGTATATTTATTTTAACCAAAAAATCATGTGTACTACAGGTGGAATCTGTAACAAGATAAGCATCGATGAAATGTTTTCTCTTTTTTTATTTTTTTCAGGTTTTTCATTTTATAAATCTAAATAATCAAATTCGATTGTTCTTTTTCCACATCTACAATTTTTTGGAACTTTTTTAAGTCTTTTTGCCAAATTCAAAACATGACGTTGGCATTTGACCAACGTCAACCATTTCACTCGTCCTGTCTGTTTGAATTTTAATTGCTTTTATTCTTCTCGTATTCTGAAATTTTTATTTATTTTACCATTTAACATTTGGGTCAAATTCGCAACGGCCAATTTCGTTATTTTAATATTTCAGCGCAACTGGAATTTTTGTATTTCCCTGTCCTTTTATTCTAGAGCCGCCCTCCCATTTCACTACCCTCCCAACAGAAGATGTAACTTGTAAGGATAGGGCATAGGAAATGATCGTTTGACTTGATGTTTAAGAAACTAATTTCTCTAATTGAATTCCTCTTCCTTGAGAAATTGAAAAAGGATTTTCACCATCGTTTGCACTTAATAATAACACTGTCAAGTGAAGACGTAACATTTGCATTTCAATTGGAACATTCGAACCCGCCTCATTAATACCCGAACAAGTCAACACATTTTTGCCGGATTTTGGAGCCGTGAATATTACGCAAGGGCTCACGGTATTCCCAAAATTTTATCTTAACCATTTAAACACGACAAGAGTGACTGACAGGAAACTCAAGTTGCTTTGATTATAGACAGATCACGTTTCATCTTGACTTTTTAAAACTAATAAGACACACGAATTTTATTGTGTATTCTTTAGGTCATTTGACATCTACAGTTTAATTTTCATAAAAAATTACCCACCGCTTAGCTACTTTTGATTCGATTATATTTTACACCATTCCTCCATACATAAATTTTTTTTTAAATTATAATTAAAAATAATTTTTCGTATAATTAAAAAATCATGAAAGTGAGGCCACAATTTCCTCCTGCAACATGAAACCCGTAAAATGAGTGTAATGGTTATAAATCAAGTCAGCCAAATACGCCCCTGTTGACTGCTGATAAATCTCCACCCGAACTTGGTCGCCTTTTTTCAATTTCAGCGTTGACTGGAGAGTCAACAGACTATATTGACCAGGGGTGTTTTCCTCTGCAACGTAACCCGTCCCGATTAGACCCCCGTTTAAAATAAGACCAACTCCTAAATAAACACGAGATGATGAAGATGGAAAACTCGCCAGTCCCGTGAAGGAGAAAAAATAAATTCCCGGTCGCGGTGCCGTGAATATCCCCGACGTTAAATTCATGGCGTTTTCCTCGTTCACCACCGCCAATTCGAACGGAATTGGAGTTCCAACTGCGGAAAACGAAGAATTCCGTTGAACGTAAAAATGGACGGGCGCCGATTTGACGTCGACGTATCCGATCCATTTCTCAAAATCTTTTAAGGACATTGTTAAATTATTAAATTAGTCTTTGAATAAGGAATTAATTTAAATCAATTACTCGGATCACTGGAAAGTTTATTGAAATCGCAGTAAACAGATTCCATCATCGCCGATCCCATGACGGAATAAATTCCAGGCCAGATGTGGCCAATCTTTTTGAGATCACTGCACGAGGATGGCAGTTCGTTGATGGCCACTGCTGATTGATTGGCTGCAGCTGCTGCGGTGCGTTCGTTTTTCTCTTGTAACAAATCGAATAAAAGCGAATCTTGTTGGGCAATTTTGATCTGCATTTCAATGTCTTTAGCCTCTAATTTGGTCACTTCTGACTCAAAATTCTTTACAATTTCTTTCATTTGAATCTATTAGCAAATTAAAATTTTAATTTCAAATAAAAAAGTGAATGATTATTGACATTATTTTAATTTCAGCTCGTGAAAACGAAATGAAAGTTCTTACATAATTTTACCTTCAATAATTTGACTTCTTCTTCTAAGGAAAACGAAGCGCCACTCGATTCTTTCGTCCAGCAGATCAAAACGAATAACAAACCGATTTGGAAGAGCGACGCTAGTGAAAAATGGGCCATTTTATTTCAAATTTATTAAATTAAGAATTTGAATAGTTGAATAAGAATCGCCCGTTTTCCAACTGATCTGCTGCAAATAGTTCAATGGGGCTTCAATTTATCGGTTTTACTCTAGTCAATTAATGATAAAATACGACGTCGTGCAATTGTTTGTTGTTGAATCAACATGTCGATAGACGTCCTGACGGTTTTATCTTTTTAAAAGTCGAAACGTTCAATATAGAAGAAAAACAACAAACGTCAAAGATAAAGGTCAACTGTTTCTATTAGTTTCTCTTCTATTTATTTTCCTTCGTCTCTTTTTCTCTTCTTTGTCGTCTTATCTTTGAATTTGGGGTGTAACTTTCTCTGTCTTTGTTTTCCTGGCCATTAATTAATGTCCATAGGCTATAGGCTAGTCCAGCAGTTTTCTTTTCTTTTCTTTCCTTCACTTCCACTGGATTGACTCGGAAGAACTTGATGGCGTCCTGTTTCAATATTACTCTGCAGCTGCATAGAATCCAACAGCAAATTTTATCATCTCAGCTAGAGAAACCCGTCCAGGTGTAGATGAATAAGCGGAGGAGAATACCAAACACTTGTAGGATGTGCATAGGGACTTTGTTTTTTTAACCCCGAAACGGTTGCATGGCCTTTAAATTCATTTTCACGTCAAACCAAAGTGACGTCACTTGATTGTGGGTGTTACTTGACAGTCCTTATTCAAGTCGAGTAATCTATCGATCGCTGCATAATTGATGGGTTTGTTTAACGTACGAGAATTTGGGGTTTAACAAATCCGACTGTAGCTGCACATCCATCCAATCGCTGTAATTATTCCTATTCAAGATCGTTTAACCGCCTTATGGTTATCCATCCGTTTTCAGGACACGTTCCTAGAGCTCAGTCAGCAGCTATCGTGTCATGGTGCCAAGTTATAGTGTCAACATGTTTATTTTGTATAATTTTTACTGGTGTTTCTTTTTTTATCAGCAGAGCAGTGAGGAATAGTGAGACCAGCAAGTGCCATCAGATGAATCGATGGCGATTTAGTTGAACGACGTTTTCTAAAATTGAGTTGCATTGCGGATTCGACCAAGTGCGGATGTGTCTGTCTATTTCGGTGCTCCATTAAATCCGTTAGTTCTGTCATGTCCTCCCTCTTTCAATTGTTGGTGTGGATGCAAAGGTGTACATTACGTCAGCTGATCCATGTCGAGCAGATGACAGCACAGCTCCTCTTATTGGATTACTCCTCACAACATCCGTCAATTGGATTTTATTTTTCGTCTCTTCTCCCATTCGTCGGTCGCCATCACATCAGTTCATGAAAGACTTTTGGTTCCCCATCTTTAAATCCCACAACGTATGAGCTTAATTTTCTTTAGTTTCATATTCAATAGGCTATTTATAATGTATTATTTGAAGATATGCGTCATCTCTTATCATCACAAGCTTTGCACGTCCATACATCCATGAAAAGAGTAAAATATTTAAGACTCGACCGTTATCGTTGCGACTGTCGACTATTATACGGTTACAGTCGGTTGTATCAATTATCGCCTCGTGAACTGGCCGATTCGGACAACAAAACGACGCAGGGAACGCGGGGAGGACTTGTATTCAAATACGAAAGGATTTGATCATGGAAAGAATTCGAACACGAACCCGCTTTGTTCAATTTTCTTAACGGTTTTATATTCAAAAGGACATTTAATAGAAATATCGTCAATTATTTCCTGAATTTATTGTTCCCTTTACTGTTTCAATGAATATAAATGAGGGAATGAAGTGATTGATTTCTCTTAATGCAGTCAAGGGAAATGTTTTTATTCCGCACATGTAATACAATTACTGTAGGCGATGGTTGTGTGTGTGTGGGGGGGGGGGGGTTGAGAGAAAGAGAAAATTCCGTTCTTGCACATCTCGGAGAATTCATGTAGCTCATCTGAATTAGTAAACTAAAAAGAAACAATCTTATTTTTCATTCATTTCTCCAATCAAATCAATGTCTTTTAATTGACGGTGTGTCAGCCTATCAGATTCGTTTAAAGAAGTTTAAATGATAATCTGGTAAGTTGGGTAAAACAGGCCGGTTAAAGAGGCCAACCAACCGTCTATTCAATTTGCTTCGTCCTACTTGTTGGTTGAAACCGCATTTCACGACGCCTATAAGCCAAATTCATTCATGCGATAATCCATCGACCATTAAGATATGATGTGTAGTTATTTCATGTTAAAATGTGGCCGTCTTCTAATATCTATAATTAACTGTCAATGTTCAAACGAATAAACCTCAGAATGTGATTACACTTGTGCGTAATGATTGCAGATCTATAAAGAGATACGCAATTTTTAAATTTGTGACTCAGTTTCGATTATTGCGTCGGGAATGTGGACATTTGTGACATGCAAATTTCCATGTGGATATTCAATATTCTTTTATGAGTTATCGCCACACATTTATTAATTGTCTTTTTTTCTATTCCCATTCCACCAATCAATTACGTAATCAAATCGTTTTTTCTAATTATTTTCATTATTCGTTATTAGTTGGAATTTTTGGAATGGAGCGTTTGCCGTTGAAAAAATGTGAATCTTGGCCGATTTTGTGTTTCTTCTTAACCCCGCCGACGTCCGCCGTGTACGTTCATCCGAGCGTGAATGGATTCACGACGACCTCATTCCTCACCTGTGATGTCAACGCACATGATGACGCCACACTCCGTTGTGCATCCAGTTTACTCCGACCCAAGGTAGGATCAAATATAAAACTTTTTTTCTTCAAATCAAATTTGTTTTATTGCAAATAAATTTGTTTTGAATTTTTTTGAATTTATTTCCATTTACTTTTTCTCGTCCAACAACGGACGGACTTGGCTCTTGGAATGGCGTCGATTGAGTCTCTATTTTGTTTTTTAAATTTCTATCTTTTCGTTCTTTTTTTCGGTATTTTTTTCCTTTTTTGGGTTTTCCATTTTTCATGCCTTTAAATTTTTAAGATAACGACAAGAATATTGATACACAATTTCACAACCTAAGTGGTGATACAAAAGTGAAAAAAGTTTTGACAAATTTCCTTTCCCTTACGTTTCGAATTACGTGCAAATGAAATTTCTGGTCAGATTCGCATTTTATAAAACTGACAATGTTTCTTACGTATACAGTTTTAAAGATAAAGACATGCAAATTTAATTGTGTATTTCTCAGGTCAGTTGACCATCCACAGTTCAATTTGCATAAAAAAATACCCACCCCTTAACTATTCTGAATTCGATTATATTTTATATATCATTCCCCCTTATATTTTACAAAATAATTTTTCGTCAAAATCAAAACAATCAAAATCAATCATCAAAGTGAGGCCACAATTTCCTCCTCCAACATGAAACCCGTAAAATGAGTGCGGTGGTCACTGTTGTCATACAAATACGTCCCTGTTGACCGGCCGCCAATCTGCAGCCAAACTTGGTCGCCTTTTTTCAAGTTCAGCGTCGACTGGAGAGTCAACGGACTTTTTTGACCAGCGACGGTGTTTAACTCTTCAACATAACCCACCCCAATTAGACCCCCGTTCAGAAAAAGATCAACTCCAAACCCAACAAGAGATGATGAAGCTGAAAATCCCGCCAGTCCCGTGAATGAGAAGAAATAAATTCCCGGTCGCGGTGCCGTGAATATCCCCGACGTTAAATTCATGGCGTTTCCCTCGTTCACCCGCGCCAAATCCCACGGAATTGGAGTGTTAGTTGTGTTAAATGAAGATTCGCGCTGAACGTAAAAATGGACAGGCGCCGATTTGACGTCGACGTATCCGATCCATTTCTGAAAATCTTTTTGATTAGGAAGAAATTGTTAAATTAATGAATGGGAAATAGTTTTTCTAAAATAAATTTACTCGTATCGCCGGGAAGTTGAGTGAAATCGCAGTAAACGGATTCGATCATTTTTTCTCCTTTGATGGAATAAAATCCGTTGAGGGTGTGGCCAACCAACCAAAGATCCTCACAGGATGTGGGGAATCCATTTACAGCCACTGATCCGCTGCAGACGAGACGGCCCAGGGTGTGGACGCCGGACGAAGTTGCCAATTGAGTTCGGCCAAAATTCAATCGAGTGACGGGCAGAACATTTTTGTCCGTTATGACACCTGAACACACACAAATAGTTTTTTTCATTAAAATATTAAAATAATTAAATCAAAATTATGTAAGACCATCATCAACTAGTTGAACTGGTGCAGCCGCGTCGCAATTGCATTTTAGCGCAGGATCAACGCAATTTCCATCGATTCCGCATTGACAGGTGTGAATTCCGTTCGTGTTATTTCCGGCCCAGAAATATTGCGCATTTCCGTCTCTGTCGTTCCACCAGGCATAGACGACGTTATTTAATTCAAACGGAGCGTAATTGCAATCGTACTGAATGAAAATGAAAGAATTTCAAAATTTATTTTAGTTTAAATTTATAAAAAAGGAATTTACTTTAATCGACTGATGACATTCAGTTGATAATTTAGCCAACGATTTCATTTGTTTGCTGGACGCGTTGTAGTTGATGGCGCGTGAATAACATCCAGGATCGGTGCAATGACCCACGTCGATGGGAGATTCGCTGTCGTGTAAAATTGATGTCGATCCTATTTGCAGATTTTAATTTAATTTTAAAAAGAAATAAATGAAAATGACGACGCAATTTACCTGTTGACATGTCGCAATAAACGAAAATTGGATCATCGCCAATTCCTTGGCCATCCGGATCGATCCATTGCATTCCGGATGCAAGTGACGGATTAGTTGCACGAAGTTCTCGACATGTCCTTGGGAATCCGCTTTTTCCATTTGATTGAATTACATTTTGACGATAATTCGCTGCAATTGATTTTGAATCGTTGGGTGAAATTGGAAGTTCATTCGCTTGCAAAAGGAAATTTAAAATCGTTTCTTGTTCTTGGACTTTTGCCTCCAGTCGAGTCACTTTCAGTGTCAAATCTTTTCTTAGTTCGTTCTATCGTATTATGTAAAATAAACACAAATTATAATCAAATGAATTGATCGAACTAGAAATTAAAATAGAAAATGGAATGTTCTTACATTAAATTCAAGTTGAGTCTCTAATTGTGTCACTTTTCCTTCGAGTTGAATATTTTTAGTTTCGATTTTATTCATTTTGGCTTCCATTTCCATTTTGAATTCTTCCTGCCATGATGCGACAGCAGCGGATGAATAAGTTACAAAATAAGCTAAAATGAATAACAAAAAACTGATTGAAAAACGTGATGCCATTCTGCGACTATTTTCTTTTGATGACGATCCAATTGTGTGCTGTTAACTAAACGTATTCGACGTTTATATTGAGCTCGTTTCACATGATGGGTTGTATCAATTTGCATGAGATCATCCTTTGAAAAAAACCCAACAATTAAAACAAACAACCGACTCGACTTAGTTATTAAAATTTGGACTTTTTTTCTTGTTTTGAAAAGTTGTTTGCTTTTACGCAATGACGGGCGAAAACAACGTCGTGATAAATTTATTTGTTTTACCACTCCATTTTTTTTATTAGATAAAACAAATGCGTATTAGAAAAATGCGACAGTTTATTTCATTTTTAAAGAGTAATTTATTGTTACTTGCCGTGTTATTGCCTCTGTAATCACGTTTCATGGATCACCTAGTTTTTTTTTTCAATTTTATCAATCCAGCGATGGATGAACTCAGCCCTCAGTTTCCAGTGTTATTTTGAAAGTCTTTATTGTTGACGGTATTATATCGATATTCCAAGTGTTGCCCGTCATTTGGAGATCCGCACAGGATTTGTGCATTCATCCATTTACGGGACATCCATGTTTCCGTTCGAATCAATTTAATTATTGGAAAAATTATTTCTTTTTTCTTTGCGTAATACTTGGCTTTGGAAATATGACAGCGGAAAATTGAATGCTCGTTTCATATTACGTGGGATTTTATCGATTTGCATGAGATCATCTTTTGAAAAAAAAAAACCCAAATGAAAGATAACAAATAAATGGACTTTTTTTATTTTTTAAAGTTTGAACTTTCCTTGTTGTTTGAAAAGTTGTTTGTTTTTACGCGATGACGTGCAAAGTCAACGTCTTGATAAATTTATTTATTTGTAACTTTTCTTTTCTTTATTATAAAGCAAGTAGCCACTATACACATAAGCAAAATGTGACAGTTTATTTGATTTTTTTTAAAGATTTAATTTAATTTTTTCTTAAAAAGTAAAATCGAGAAAGGATGTCAAATTGTGTCCTCTCCTAATGTTTCTTCAATGTCCTTCAACTTTTACAAGAAGAAGTTATTCACGAGGCAAATGCCAGCAGTCAACGAGGACAGATAGATGAATCTCATTGGAGTTGTTATCTTAAAGCGTATTGAACATTTTAAAACTAAATTTCTACCTTATTTTTATTTTCCCGTGGCTCCAATTTTGTTTCAACGCCGATCAAAGTCACATTTTCTCTCGGGGATGATGTGTTAACACTTGAAGGAATAGAATTTAGGATTAGACCCCAAACGATTGGGAAAATGAAACTGGGGATTGTCGCTTCGTTCGGTTATTTTTAACTATTTGGTATAGGCGTGTGAACTTATCGTGCGTCGGTTGACTAAAGTATAAAGACATTCTTCATTTTTCATTTTACCTACGTGATCATTTACGTTTACCTTTTCTTATTTCTACCCATTTTGATGAAATCAATTTCAAAAGTCAACTTGCCAATAACTGAAAGTGGAACTGTTTGTGCGAGAACTTATCGTGCGTTGACAAAAAAGTATAACGATACTCTTCCTTTTTAATTAGGTTTTTCTTCCTTTTCCGTTATTTTGGTAGAGATGGATCGTAACTACGGAAAGGGATGGGACGCTGGATTCGATTGAATTGTTTGGGTCTTGTTGCGATTTAGTTGTGCGGAAACTGCGATGACGTTTAGACATTAAAGACGATATGTTCACCGAGAAAAACGAATAGGGAAAGTGTCAGTCCAATTAAAAGAACGATAAATGCACCGGTCAAATTATTCAGTGAAAGTGGCGAAAGTTTCTTTTTGTTCTTCCCGTTTCCATTTTGAGGTTTGCCATTACATTGTGGAGGCATGGGACGGAACCAGGTGTCCCAGAAGTCGATCAATCCAATTTGTTGCAATTCCAATATTCTATTTTTGAATAGAATAACAATTTTCTTAAATGTAATTGTTTTTAAACAACAATTTCGAGCTACTTCTTCTCACCCTTTCGTTATACTTTGGGTGAAGGGACTATTTTTCGGTAGGGCGAACGATGACATAACACCAATAAATCCTTCTTTTGCCAATTCCAAATTGCACGTTCCAATCTTTTTGAAATCATTTCTTATTGCGTCCTTTAAGTAATTATTTGCCTAAATTTGTTGATTAATATCAAAATATTAGTCAATATCCTTTATCTCTTTTGAATTGAAATGGAAATTGGTGAAAGAATTACGTCAATGTAAACGTTTCTTAATCCTGGTTTAACCAAATTTATGCATTCAACCGGCAATGCACATCGAGAATTTGGAAAATTCAAGAGTTTTTTACGTAATGCCCTGAATAATCCCGTTTGATTGTTTGTCTATCGCGTAACATGTTGAAAAGGAAATTCCTTGAATGAATTTTTTTTTTAAATTTGAATTGATTGACTTGCCAGTAGTAACGTATTTATAAATCCCGAATCTTTGATGAGTAAATTGATGTCGCTACTTTCAATAATGTCGTAAACGGAATTGATTAGCGGACGATTGATGGGCGTCACGACGTAAGTGAAGAGCGTCGACGTGTACGCCTGAACGAAAATGAACGCGGCCAAGGTCCAAACGCCGGCGACTAGTCGATAAGGTAAACGATTGGATGGGCTAGGACCTCCTATTGAATAATTATGCGGCTGGTGAATAGTTTAATCAAGTTCTAGTATCTCAATTTGACCTTGTGACAGCAAATTGCCGAAAACGTAAAGAAATTGTTTTGCTGTTTCTTTCTTCACTCTACGACGTCCTTTATTTCTCATTTTGTTAGTCGATGGATTGCGGTCGTTGGGTGAGATCCTTCTCCTAAATTGCGATCGATAGTCGCCATTTTCGGGTATCAGGTAGGACAATGCGCGTTGCATTAAATTTAATACTGCGATGACGCAAATGATGGAAACGCCAAGTCCCAACCAAATCTGACAAAAGAAAACAAATTCATATTTACCGATATTTTCTGACATTGTTTTCTAAGAAATAATTGATTTATATTTTATTATTGTAACCGGCCATTGAAAAGGTTTGACGACGGCGTTGATGTTGGCCGTTTCATCGGGTACGGGAATGAGGAAAGAGAAATGATCGTAAGCCCATGGCAATGTCACATCCGTCATCTTATTGATTTGAAATGTTGGCACCGTATCGTGGACCAGCAAATCGCATTTCTATATGTGATAACCAAAATTCTAAATGTTTTTTAAAATTTAAAAATAGAAAAATGGAATCGATTTGTTATTCACTTGTTCCCACAAATAGCTCAAGAGTCCACGTTCTTTTTCCGATGGCATCTGTCTTGATTCCGTCACCCGGATCTTTTCGAATCTGTACGGAATGGAGGATGAAATGAGATCTTCCTATATTCGTTAGATGAATATGAATATCAATCAATCTTTTACGTGAAATTCAATCGGGTTGACAGGTAGTCCAAGATGACACCTCCTTTGAGTGGTCCCGGGATTCCTTTAGGGTTACCACTCCACCGTGTCTGTCGTAGGAAATCAAAGTTTCAATTGAAACTTTCAAATTGTTATAATTAATTTAATGTGTAAATCATTCGTGTTTTGATTACCCAAATGACGCGGAGATGTTGACCGTTGAGCGGATTGATGGGCGAGGATGAAAAGGAAACGGGAAATGAAACGGCGAACCAACAAGTGAAAATGATTAAGAAAGATAAGTCAAACATTTTCATATTCGGTAGATTAAAATTGGCTGCCAGATAACGAAAGATCTGGTGTAGTTTTTGATCCACTGGTCCTTAAATTACCGGAGCGTGTAATCCAATGGACGTAAAACAATTGACTGACTTGCAACAAATTTGTTTCTCGTGGAGACGGGACGACTACCGCCAGTCATTTTACAATTTGAGGAAACCAGCAAAACTTTTGAAATGTTATCGATTTAGATCTGAAATGTCATTCGATTCACTCTTCCAAAATGTAGCGGACCCATGGAATCACACAAGTTTTACAATTCACGTGTGTATATTATTCCGAGCCTATTGTATTGTTTAGTATGATTCCTCGTATCGTATAGATTTTTTCTGTCTTCTTTCCTTTTTTCGGGGGGGTTGGAAATCCAAATATGTTGTTTTTAAAATACTCTTTGCACTTTTTGCCCAATATGAGTTTGACGAGGAGTTGAAATTCGATGACTGCGATTGATTTCTTTTGTTTTCGTCGTACAGCCTCTGCCCTCTAGTTGAATTTAAAAATGTAAGATGTCACGTCCAACCTTCAACTAGTTCGATTTCTCGTGATATTTTAAATAGCTGACTGACCCTTATTTCACTGTGGTAATTGTTATCTTGAATCAGAAGATTGAATTATTTTAAATGTTCAGTTATTTTTGAAATTGTAAAAGGATAAAACCTTCATCTTTTAACTCATTTAACTATTTTTGTACTTTTTCTACTTCGTTATGCGTTGGATCTAAGCGTTGCGTTGTTAAATGAGAAGCGTTGTTGAATGAGAATTTTGCACGAAACTGATTGGAGTAGACAGGACTGAGGTCGACTGAGCTCTTTCCTAGTAGTCCCCTACTTACTCTTGACTACGTGTAATGCCCGGCCAACACAGCATCATCAAATGCCGTTAGTACTTTATGGTAGCTCTGTTTGTTTATTTTAAAAAATCTGTCTCACAAAATCAAATACTTTGTTCAAGTTTAATTGGGTTATGTTATGTTTGCTGCACGTTTAGATCCGACTGGTTACCTGCCCTTGTTCAAGGATCAGCGACTACATATGAAAACGGAATCAAATATTAAGTATGTGCTTTATATTAGTCATTTAGTTTGTGATTTATCCTAATTAACTAAGCATTTGAGGCTCCTAAACTGTGGCACTTTTAGTCTCCCCTTTTGATTGTCAGGTTATGGCTTTGTATGCCGTGGGCGTGTTCCTTTAAAAGCTTTTTTTTTACGTTTTACGTTTTAATTCGATCAAAATGGGAAAGTCCGAATGGCCGTTTCGCAGCGTTGAAATGGGAAATGTTCTTTTTTTGTTAGTTTTTCCTCATTGATTGATGTAGGGGGGCGTGAAGCATCAAACAATGAAACTTTGCCCATCCCTTCCTACCGTTTGTTTATTCGTTTGAAATTTAGTTTTGTTCGCTCCGTAGTAAAGATAAGATGTCAAATTGCGTCTCGTCGTTTCTCCAAGCAAAAGTGATTGTGTCGTGTACGTGTAAACTTGTATTTCTTTTTCTTGACAGGACATAGTGAGGAACAGTGGGACCAAGTGCAACCAATGTGTAATCGACGTTAAATATCCGGACTGCCTCGACATGGTCTTGGTTGTTTTCCACATTTGAAGACTTAATTGGATGGGTGTGGCCCATGGGCTAACATGAAAGTCTTTCCGTTTCGGTCACCGGCGTGTCACGGAAGGCCAAACTGGATGGATTTCAACGTGGACACTTGAGGTGACTTGTCGATCCGCCGACAACCAGCTAATGACCACCGGAGGTAATATGAAAATTGTATACATTTTTTCTTAGTTATAGAGGGAAGGGAATTTGCATCATTGATTTTACTATTAAGCGCTATTAAGGAAAGTTAAAAACGCGCGTTTTTCTTTTATTTAATGAGTTGCAAGTTGTTGCCTGGCAATTTCTGTCATAATTTCTTTCATTAAAAAGTGAAGAAGAATTACTGGATTGGACTATGCATTGTGCAGTTTGAAAGGAAAATTCGAACGTGATTATTAGCTGATTATTTAAGCAGAACATTGAGTACAAGAAAAAGCGTTCAGGAACCGAGGAACTAGAGCTATTATCTACGTCAACGGTCATCTAAGCTAGAGACTAGAATAAAGAAACAGTTTAATTTTCTATCTTCGTCTGAAATCGATTGAAGATACTTTTGAATTGTTCCTCTTAAATATTGCGCAGCGATTATCCTACTGTATCTCTTGACGGAACTTATTGTTAGATTGTCGTTGATGATGTTCCGTCCACATTGAAATGATTTTCTCGCAAAGAAAAGCAAATAGAGAAAGACTTAATCCAACCAATAGGACGAGAAATGCTCCCGTCAAATTTTTCAACGTCAGCGGCTTGTGTCGGTTATTGTCAGTCGGCGGCGCTTTCGATCCAGTTTTGTAATTTGCCTCACATTTTCCGGGCATGGGTCGGAATAGGATTTCCCAGTAGTCGATAATTCCCGTTTCTGCCAGCTCCAATAATCTATGTGCGATTGCCCAAACACCGTAGAATTAAATTAGTTAAATTCGATCTTGGATTCGCTTACCCTTTACTGATGCTACTCGTGTATGGTCTGTTTTTGGGTAGGGAAAAAGTTGAGAGCATTTGTGTGTACACATCTCTGGCTATTTTCAAGTTGCACTTTTTGGTCTTTTCGTAATCTTGTCTGATTACGTCCTTGTGGTAAATATTTATCTAGGAAAACGACAAATGAATTGTTATTATTTATAATTAAATGTTGATAAATTTTGTTGCATTTTTGAATCTCTTTTACATCCATGAAAACGTTACGCGATCCTGGTGTGATGAATCGGATGCAATCGGCAGTCAAAATGCAGCGAGAATTCGGGTTAGAGTAGAGTCTTTCACGTAATTTCAAGAGCAAACTCGTGTTGCTATTGTTCTGAGAATATTGGAATTTAATTTGATGGAACGGTCAACGAACGCTATTATTTTGCTTTGAAAATCATTTTCAACTTTCTTTTCATCTTTGTGCTCATCGATTTGCATATGCCATGGTTTTGATTTTGTAGTTGTCGAGAAATTGCGTCGTAAACTGTGGCACTTTTAGTCTTCCCTTTACGTCAGGTTATTATGGCGTTGAATGTTGTGGGCGTGTTCCTCGAATAAGTTTTTTTTTGCGTTTCAATTCACTTGGTAAACAAAAGAAAAAAGTCCAAATGAAAGCGTTGCAACAGAATATATAGGGCATTTATATTATAATAGGGTTGATATTTCATCTATATCTCCTGACAATTAAGGGTAAGGTTCCCTTAACAACTCCTGGAATTAATAAACTTTGTATGAAATATGTCACTAAGTGATTTCGCTTTTCTTTCTTTTGTTCAGCGTTTTCTTTCCTTTAAGGGGTCAATGGTAATGAGAGCTTTATTCATTTTTTTTTTCTGATCGTAAACGACTTGTTATCGTCCTGTGTGATTTGCGTAGGATGACAACGCCGCGGAGCAAATATTCCATTTGTATATTTACTCTTATATAAAAAGTCGTCTCGTTGGACGATCTCAATGTCTAACAATATTACGTGCATTTTATCTAAATACACATAGTGGCAATTGACGGACAATTACAGAGACACAAAAGGCAAATCATTTTCGGTATATTTTGGTTGGGTCAGCTTATTAGCGATGCCCTGGTTTTGTTTTGTACAAAAAAAAAATGATTTCACACAAGACTCGATCAGATTCAGACTTCTTTTCCCCATTTTTCGATTGATTTCTGCTTCAACGTCGTTTGCATTGAAAATGGTAAGGCCATTTTAAAATTTGTCAGCATTTCTATTTGAAATTAGTCTCACCTTTTCAGTAGATTTTCAATTGTTTTCTTGAATCTCTCTCCCCCCCCCCCCATTTTATTTTCACGTGGCTCCAATTTCGTTTCAATGCCGATCAAAGTCACATTTTCTCACGGGGATGATGCGATAACGCTTGAAAGAAGAATAGAATTTAGACTGCCCCAAACGATTGCGAAAATGAAACTGGGGATTGAGCTGAGTCACTTCTTTCGGTTATTTTTAACGTTCACCTAATGTTTTGATAGGCGTGAAAATCATTTTCAAAAGTCAAATTATTGCTAACTGAAAGTGAAACTGCTATTCAAAGTGATAGATTTATTTTTATAGGGAACTTCATTCAATTTATTATGATAAATTTTGAAAAAATTTTCCTACATTTGGGAGGCCAATTTGAAGAAATTGCGTGTGAAGGAAATTGCAGTCGTTGAGCCGTTTTTTGGGGGTCATCTGACGGGCAACTAGAGTCCCCAATATTGATGTAGACAAAACACGGTTTCAATTGTTTCTTATCCAGATGTGCGTGTGGCTGTGCGTGTAATTGTGTTTCTTTCGTTTAGCCTGCTAGTTTCACTATATTGTCTTCGTTGTTGCTTTTGTTTGAGTTAATTGTCTAAATGTAAATAGTCTAAATTGAATTGAGACTCTTTATTTCTTTTCCGTCATTTTGGCAGAGTTGATTGTATCGAGATGGACGCTGGATTCGATTGAATTGTTTGGGTCTTGTTGTGATTCAGTTGTGCGGAAAATGCGATGTCCTTTAGACAATGCGACGATGTGTTCAACGAGAAAAACGATTAGGGAAAGTGTCAGTCCAACTAAAAGGACGAAAAATGCACCGGTCAAATTGTTCAGTGAAAGTGATGAAAGTTTCTTTTTCTTCTTCCCGTTTCCATTATTTTGAGGTTTCCCGTCACATTGTGGAGACATGGGACGGAACCAGGTGTCCCAGAAGTCGATCAGGCCAATTTGTTGAATATCCAATATTCTTTTTTTTTTATTATTAGAAAAAAAAACAACGTGTTCAAAATTTAATTTTGTTGTGAACGAAAACGAAAATGTTGAGCTACTTTTACTTATTACCCTTTTGTTATACTTTGGGTGAAGGGACTGTTTTTCGGTAGGGCGAACGATGACATAACGCCAACGAATCGTTCCTTGGCCAATTCCAAATTGCACTTTCCAGTCTTTTTGAAATCATTTCTGATTGCGTCCTTCAAGTAAACATTTGCCTAAATTTTAAGTTTGTTAATTTGAATAAAAACTAGTCAATTCTTTATATATCTCTTTTGAATTAAATTTGAAATTGAGGATAGAATTACGTCACAGAAAACGTTTTTTGATCCTGGTTTAACCAAATTTTTGCAGTCGACCGGCAATGCGCATCGAGAATTCGGGAAATGGTCGAGTTTTTTACGTAATGCCTCGAACAAACCCGTTTGATTGTTTGACTGTCGTGTAACGTATTGAAAATGAAATTCTTTCGTTTTTTTATTTATTTATTTTTTTTTAAATGTGAATTCATTGACTTGCCAGAAGTAATAAAGTATTTATAAATCCCGTTTCCCTGACGAGTAAATTGATGTCGCTATTATCAATAATGTCGTAAATCGAGTTGATAAGCGGATGATTGATTGGCGTCACAACGTAAGTGAATAGAGTCGACGAGTAGGCCTGAACGAAAATGGACGCGGCCAAGATCCAAACGCCGGCGACTAGTCGATAGGGTAAACGATTGGATGGGCAAGGGCCTCCTATTTAATAATTATGCGGCTGGCTAATAGTTAAATTAAGTTTTAGTATCACAATTTCACCTTGTGACAGCAAATTGCCGAAAACGTAAAGAAATTGTTTTGCCGTTCCTTTCTTCACTCTACGACGTCCTTTGTTTGTCATTTTCTTAGTCGATGGATTGCCGTCGATGGGGGACGCAAGTTTCCTCCCGGATTGCGATCGATAGTCGCCATTTTCGGGTATCAGGTAGGACAATGCGCGTTGCATTAAATTTAAAATTGCGCTGACGCAAATGATGGAAACGCCAAGTCCCAACCAAATCTGAGGAGGAAAGCAAAACCAATTCATATCATCTGATATTTTCTGACATTTTCTAAAAACGAATTTGTTTATATCTTTTAAATATTCTAACCGGCCATTGAAATGGTTTGACGACGGCGTCGATGTTGGCCGATTCATCGGGTACGGGAATGAGGAAAGAGAAATGATCGTAAGCCCACGGCAATGTCAAATCCGTCATCTTATTGCTTTGAAATGTTGGCACCGTATCGTGGACCAGCAAATCGCATTGCTATGTAATAACAACATTTCTAAATGGTTTTTTCAAATTTAAAAATGAAAATGGAATCGATTTATTCACTTGGTCCCACAAATAGTTAAAGAGACCACGTTCTTTTCCCGTTGGTATCTGTCTTGATTCCGTCACTCGGACCATTTCGTACCTGTTCAGTCAGAGGATGAAATTTCATTAATGTACCTATACTCGTTAGATAAATATGAATTTAAATCTTTACGTGAAATTCAATCGGGTTGACAGGTATTCCAAGAGGACACCTCCTTTGAGCGGTCCCGGGATTCCTTTAGGGTTACCACTCCATCGTGTCTGTCATTGGAAATTGAGGTTTGATTTGATATACTTAAAAATTCTTATAATTAATGTAATGTGTAAATCTATCGTGTTTTTTACTACCCAGATGACGCGGAGATGTTGGCCGTTGAGCGGATTGATTGGCGAGGATGAAAAGGAAACGGCAAACGTTACGGCGAACCAACAAGTAAAAATGGTTAAGAAAGTTAAGTCAAACATTTTCGAAATTCGGTAGATTTTAATTGGCTGCCAGATAGCGAACGATCTGGTGTTGTTGTTGAGCCACTGGTCTTTTAAATTACCGGAGCGTGTAATCCAATGAACGTAAAGCAATT
Source organism: Daphnia galeata (assembly GCA_030770115.1). Taxonomy (NCBI): domain Eukaryota; kingdom Metazoa; phylum Arthropoda; class Branchiopoda; order Diplostraca; family Daphniidae; genus Daphnia; species Daphnia galeata. Next base: position 358,872 of record CM061119.1, read on the forward strand.
GACTGACTTGCAACGTCAATTTCTTTTTTTTTTGTTGTTGTGAAGACGGGACGACTAACGCCAGTTATTTGACAATTTGAGGAAACTAGTCAAACTTTTGAAATGTTATCGATTTACATCTGAAATGTCTTTCAATGTCATTCGATTCACTATTCCAAAATGTAGCGGACCCATGCACAGGTTCACGTTGTGTTCATTTGTCGATTGCATCTCGCTACTTGCTGGTCTATGTCTCATGTTCAAGTTTTACAATTCACGCACGTGTATTATTTCTCGTATCGTATAGATTTTTTCTGTCATCTTTCTTTTTCGGGGGGGTTGGCAATTCAAACATGCTGTTTTTAAAATACTCTTTGCACTTTTTGCTGCCCAATATGAGTTTGACGAGGAGTTGAAATTCGATGACTGTTGAAATTCTTTTTAACTTTTCCGGGGGGGTTTATATCTGAAAGGGGAACTCTAGTTCCTTTTGTTTTGACACGCAACCTGCAGATTCTTGGATAATGTAGTGCGTGGATTGATTTCTTTTGCTTTCGTCGTACCCACCTCTAGTTGAATTTAAAAATGTAAGATGTCACGTCCAACCTTCAACTAGTTCGATTTCTCGTGTTATTTTCAAGTCGAAATAGCCAATCAATTTTTTTTTTAAATTTTTTAAAAATTATTCGAGAGTCAGCATTCCTCCAGGGTAAATAGCTGACTGACCCTTATTTCACTGCGGTAATTGTTATCTTGAAGCCGAAGATTGAATTATTCTAAATGTTCAGTTATTTTTTAAATGATAAATGGAACAACTCATTCAACTCCTTTTGTACTCTTTCTACTTCGTTCGTTATGCGTTGGATAATCTAAGAGTTGCGCTGTTAAATGAGAAAGAGTGAAATGAGAATTTTGTAAGAAATTGATGGGAGTAGACAGGACTGAGGCCGAGTACACTTGATGACTATTAATTTTCGATCTTGAAGGGATTTCTTGTCCCGCATAGTTGAGACAAATTAATTTTGCTTCGCCGTTTTGATTAATTTTTGCTGGCCGGACGAGTTGTTCCCGCTTTTTTCCGCGGTTTAGCGCAATAGGATATGCGGATGACCTGCCCCTTCATATCAATTGAAGGGGCAGGTTCGAAGAGGCTTCTTCCGGCTGAGGGGGGTGGGGGTGGAGTCGATATAATAAAATGTGAAATCAATCTAATTCTAATGTCTATTTTTAGATTTACACTCAGCATAAAAGACCGATCGAATAATTCCAAAGCTCATAATTGCAGAATCTAACCGTATAAGTGTCTTGTCTCAACAAGCTAATAGGCTCTTTTCTAGTAGTCTCCTACTTACTCTTGACTAGGTGTAATGCCCGGCTTACACTGCATCAAATGTCGTTAGTTGTGGTAACACGAACGATGTCATCGGAAATTTAAATTTCCTTTTGAACTAGCGGGACAGGATTTTGATTTGACTTGTAGACTGGTAGACTTTTCCTTAGTCTAGAGCTGTAATTCGTGATCTCCTTATTCCTTAAGAACCCCTCCGCTCCCCCCAGTATCGATCAATTCAGTTTTTAATATTTCAAACAAAATTAGATAAGTCCAAATCAGACATTATGTAAGGATCTTATCCTGACCAAGGGAACATATTGGATTATTGAGTCCAGCCTGAAAATTTTTACTTGTCTCATCTTTTAAACTTTCTTTTCACGTTTGTACTCATCGATTTGCATATTCGATGGTTTTAATTTTGTTGTTGTCGTTAACTGTGGCACTTTTAGTCCTCCCTTTACAACAGCAGGATTTGTCAACGAATGTTGTGGGCGTGTTCCTCGAAAAGTAGATTTTGTTACGTTTTAAGGGGAAAAGTCCAAATGTGGGGGAGTGAGGCGTGAAACAGTGAAACTTGCCCATCTCTTCCTACTGTTTGGCGTTTGCTCAAGGTCAGGGTTATGTATGATGTAAGTTAGTGTCATCTCTCGATGAGAAAGAAAGTGGTCGTGTCGTTCAAGTGTTCCTTTTTAAAAATCGTCACAACGGAGAAAAATCGTGCGAATCTTGTGCGAATCAGATGAATTTTGTTGTGCCTCTAATTGTGTCACCTTTTTCTTCAAGTTGAACGTTTTTTAAGTTTCGATTGTATTCAAATTTTGGCTTCCATTTTCATTTCTCATGCAAGGATGGAGCGGCCCGTCGCCATCGAGCCACCGTTCGTGAAGGAGACGTCATTCTGATTGCACATCGATTCATCGCCTAAAAGGTAATTTCATTTATGTTCATAAAGAGTTCGGCAAGGACTCTGGCAGTTCACTGTAGACTAGCTTAGATTTGCGATGCTCATTGCGAATTGTCAATGAGAAATTGTTAGGCTGAGTTGTGTAGTAACTTAGTAAGACTATTAGAGAACCTATTTCGTTCAAAACTTCAAATTCAATTTTTGTTTTCTTTTTTGTCTTGGATTGCAATTTATGTACATAGGCTAGTTCAGTTTTCTTGTTATTGTAAAATACTTTGACGTCTGTTTTATTCTCCACTTGGAGTGTAGTAATTATAGTTTCTAGTTTATCGCAGTGCGAGGATTTTTAACTAGCCGTTGGGCGACATGGAGGGGGTAGAGGTGGTTTTCATTATTTGTTATCAGACTCTGTGTTTATACTAACGTGTCACAGATTAAATTGCGCCCCGACTGTCATAAAAGTGTCGTAACCGATAAGAGGGATCCTTTTTTTTACTCCATTTCAAATTTGTCTGCATTCCGAGTCTTTTTCTTGTTGATCTGGAGACTCGCTTTTACCATCAAGAATTTGATCATCTTTTATTCTTAATTGTCTTGTTGAATTGTTTCCTCTTATTTATTGTCGGTGCTGTGAAACTTTTTCATTTCTGTGAAAATTTTTCATTCACTGGGTAGCACTGACAGCAGTCAACAAAAGGGATAGCGGATCCGTATCTCATTGTGGTTGTTATCTTAAAGCGCATTGAACATTTTAAAACAAAATTTCTAATTAATTTTTATTTTCCCGTGGCTCCAATTTTGTTTCAACACAAATCAAAGTCACATTTTTTTCTCTCGATATGCGATAAGGAATAGAATTTAGACTGCCCCAAACGATTGGGGAAAATGAAAAGGCGAACACAAGTAAACAAAAACTATCGACACTCTTCATTTTTAAGTTTATTTTACCTATACGTGCTTATTTGCCTTTATTTTCTCTGTTTTTGGCCAATTTTAATTTGATATCATTCATGATATGGGCGTAATACTGACTTGGAACAAATTTGTTTTGTTGTGGAGACGGGACGACTACCGCCAGTCATTTTACAAGTTGAGGGAACTAGGAAACCTTTTGAAATGTTATCGATTTAGAGGTAAAATATTTTCAGATATCATTCGATTCACTAATGCAAAATGTAGCGGGGCAGGCCATATTTTCACGTTGCCAATATTATGCTCGTACGTTTCTGCATCGCTACTTGCTAGTCTTTTTGAATAATGTAGTATCTGTTGCGCGTGATTGATTTGTTTTCTTTTCATCGTACAACCAAGCTACCGTCTATTTCATCGTCTATTTCAGCTACCGTTTTATTGTATAATTTCCATTTTTTCGACCTCCTTATTTATTGGGGTTATTGGTTGGCCATTTAAAGTGATTTTAAAATTTACAAGGTAGCGTGGCCGAGCGGTCTAAGGCGCTGGTTTAAGGCACCAGTCTCCTCGGAGGCGCGAGTTCGAATCTCGCCGCTGCCATTTAAAGTTTTATTGTCTTTTTCTCCCTCTGAAACTCTAAAGCATTTAAGATTGAAAGAGGGAAAATTTTTAAATTTCAATCGGAATTATAAAAGCGAAAAGTTTTTTGAAAATTTCATTCCCTAAAATGAATTACGCGCAAATTTATTTTCTCGTCAGTCGATTATATTTTATAACATTCCCCCCTATATGTTTAACAAAATTATTATTTTTTTTGTTTCGATAATTTTTCGTAAAATCAAAACAAAATCATCAAAGTGAGGCCACAATTTCCTCCTCCAACAGGAAACCCGTAAAATGAGTGCGGTGGGAACCGTCGTCATACAAAGACGCCCCTGATTCCTGCAAATAAATCTCCATCCAAATTTGATCACCCGATTTCAATTTCAGCGTCGACTGGAGAGTCAACGGACTATATTGACCAGCTGTGTTTTCCTCTCGAACATAACCCAATCCGATATAATTCCCGTTCAAATAAAGAGAAACTCCCAATCGAACATAAGATAACACTGGTGAAGCTGGAAAATACGCCAGTCCCGTGAATGAGAAGAAATAAATTCCCGACCGCGGTGCCGTGAATTTACCCGTTTGCAAATTCATGACGTTTCCCTCGTTCACCACCGCTGAATGGAACGGAATTGGGATGTTCATTGTGGAAAACGAAGAATTGCGCTGGACGTAAAAATGGACGGGCGTCGATTTGACGTCGTTGTATCCGATCCATTTCTGAAAATCTTTTTGATTATAAATGGGAAATGGCGTTAAGTTAATGAATGGGAAATAGTTTTTCTAAAATAAATTTACTCGTATCGCCGGGAAGTTGAGTGAAATTGCAGTAAACGAATTCGATCATTTGTTCTCCTTTGATGGAATAAAATCCATTGAGGGTGTGGCCAATCAGCCAAAGATCCTCACAGGATGCGGGGAATCCATTTACAGCCACTGATCCGCTGCAGACGAGACGGCCCAACGTGTGGACACCGGACGAAGTTGCCAGTTGAGTCCGGCCGAAATTCAATCGAGTGACGGGCAGAACATTTTTGTCCGTTATGACACCTGAACACAACAAAAATATTTTTATAAATTAAAATATTAAAATAATGAAATCAAAATGACGTAAGACCATCATCAACTAGTTGAATCGGTGCAGTCGAGTCGCAATTGCATTTTAACGAAGGATCGACGCAATTTCCATTAATTCCGCATTGACAGGTGTGAATTCCGTTCGTATTTCCGGCCCAGAAATATTGCGCATTTCCGTCTCTGTCATTCCACCAGGCATAGGCGACGTTATTTAACTCAAACGGAGCGTAATTGCAATCATACTGAATGAAAATAATGATTGGAAAATTATTTCAGTTTAAATTTATAAAAAAGAAATTTACTTTAATCGACTGATGACATTCTGTTGACAATTCAGTCAACGATTTCATTTGTTTGCTGGACGCGTTGTAGTTGATGGCGCGTGAATAACATCCAGGATCGGTGCAATGACCCACGTCGATGGGAAATTCGCTGTCGTGTAAAATTGATGTCGATCCTATTTTATTTAATGAAGCAGATTTTTTAATTTAATTGTAAAAAGAAATGAATGAAAATGACGATGCAATTTACCTGTTGACATGTCGCAGTAAACGTAAATTGGATCATCGCCAATTCCTTGGCCATCCGGATCGATCCATTGCATTCCGGATGCAAGGGACGGATTAGCTGCACGAAGTTCTCGACATGTCCTTGGGATTCCGCTCCTTCCACTTGATTTAATTACATTTTGACGATAATTTTCTGCAATTGATTTGGAACCGGTGGGTGAAAAAGGAAGTTCATCATTCGCTTTCAACAGGAAATTTAAAATATTTTCTTGTTCTTGGACTTTTGCCTCAAGTCGAGTCACTTTCAGTGACAAATCTTTTCTCAGTTCATTCTGTCATTACGTCATATACAAAAATCAATTAAGTGAATTGAATTAACTAGAAATGACAATAGAAAATGGAATGTCCTTACATTTAATTCAAGTTGAGTTTCTAATTGTGTCACTTTTTCTTCAAGTTGAACGTTTTTAGTTTCGATTTTATTCATTTTGGCTTCGATTTTCATTTCGAATTCTTCCTGCCATGATGTGACAGCAGCGGAAGAATAAGTTACAAAATAAGCCAAAATGAATAACGAAAAACAAATTGAAAAACGTGTTGCCATTTTCCGACTATTTTCTTTTTTCAATTTCGATCCAATTGTGCGCTGTTAACTAAACGCATCCGCTGTTTATATTGAGGTCGTTTCATATTACGTGGGGTTGTATCAATTTGCATGAGATCATCCCTTGAAAAAAAACCCAAACGAAAGATAACAGCCAACGGGACTTTGTTATTAAAATTTGGACTTTATTTCTTGTTTTGAAAAGTTGTTTACTTTTACGCGATGACGGGCGAAAACAACGTCTTATTTGATAAATTTATTTGTTTTACCACTCCATTTTTTTTTTATTATATAAAACAAATGCGTCTTTTCACAAGCTTTCCTCTTGGTCCCTGAGCCCCCGGAAATATAGACAAAAAATTGATTCTTATAGTCCCCACACACGCAGTAGCGAAGATATTTTCTTATTTCGGTCTATTAGTTGAAATTAACGTCCAACTATTTACCTGAATGCCAACATTCAATAAATTGTCTATTTTATTTCTCATTCAAAATGTTTATTTTTAAAAAGTAAGAGAGACGTGGATTTTAAGGTTAGAAATTGGGTCAATAAAAGTGAAACGTTAAAACGAATTTTAGGAGAAACTATGGATTCTTGTCATCTCGAATACGCACCCACAGGATAAATGTAAATTAAATTCAGTATTCCGACTTTTTTTTTTTAATGTAATTGAGTATCTTAGTTTTCATTTATCGTCTCCCTGTTGAACGTAATCGGCCAGGGTAAACACATTTATAAAATGTTATGTGGTGAGGAGTGGATTGTTTATTTATTGAAAGAATCAAGAAAAATGTTGGTTGCTCAGATGCAGCCGAATTCAATTCACATTGCACTTGGTATTGATGATGAACGATTTCCTGTTCCTTTCAGACATTTAAATTGAAACATTTTTTCCCCCCTTAGATTTTGCTTCTCTTTCTCACAAGGATAGAGCAGTCGGAAGCAGCCACTGCAAACAACCAACGTTCTCTCTCAGGCAAGTTGATTTTGATTATTTCAATTGACAGGACCCAGTTTCTTCTTTCTTTGGCTTGCAACCCAAAACATATTTTTAAATTTACCAATCCGATTAAGTTTTTAGTTGTTGGTATCGTTAATATCGTCAATTATTCCGCGGAGTTGAATCAAACGAATTCAATCGCCTTATTTCACTTCTGCTTCTATAGATGCATTCCTTTTACTCTTGCGTTATTCATTAATCATTAAACGACTTGTTCTTCTGTTTAGTATGTCTGATCAGTGAACTGCCGTTTTCTATATCGTTCACTATTTCGGCTCTTTTCAATCCTGCAGCGGGAGAAGGGAATCTAAATTCTTTGCCGTTGTATAGTGGACTTGAATTGAACCAAAAAACACTCAAGTAACAGAGAAACTTGTTAAATTGAGGTGCTCTACACTGTAGAAACAGTCAAAATTAGGTGTCTAGTAAGATCACTTAGTTTTTCCCATTTGATAAATCCAGCGATGGATAAGACAGTTCCCACTGAATACAGTGTCATTTTGAAAGTCTTGGTTGTTGACGGGAACGTTTCGATGTAAAAGGAAGTTCCTTTTCCTTTTTTTTTTATTTGAGTTTCATTTACCCGTTCAAGTGTTGCCCGGAATTTGAAGATCCTGCACAGGATCTGTGCAGTTTCTCGTCACTTGAACTCTTCTAGGCTTTTGACATCTAGGCTATATGTCTGTGGATTTGGTAAACTGTTTTAAGACTGACACAGTCGTGCGTAGTTTATCGAGTTTATCATTTAATAAGGTTACGACCCGTAAAGAATATTTCCCTCTACTAAGCCAGTAGCCAACAAAATGACTGAAATTTTTCCCATCACCGTCATCAGAAATTCCTCCGTGAATTAAAAGAAATCTTATTTCAATTATTTGGTCGCCTTTACTTAATTGTAAAAGTAGATTGGATCAAATATGGATCCCATTTCGTTTTCAGTTCTCCACTGATTTTCCATCAATTATCATCAATTTTTATTTGCTTCTGGACTTTGACTTTGACTTTGTTTTTTCATGACCAACCATCCACTTAGCGATAGGCGCTTCTTGCAAGAGTAGCGATCAGTTTTTTTCCTTTGTTAATTTTTGTTAGTTTTATGTTCCATGACCTTCATCGAAGTATCTGGTGAAGTTATCTGGTGTAATATAGTCCGAGTAAGATCTGGAATTAAAACTTGAACTATTTTTTAATGAAGATATCGTGCTATCTGCTGACGGATTGTTGTTGTGGTTTTGTGGTGGTGTAGTCGTGGATCGAAAGATTTTATTGCTGTTGTTAACGGATGGCTATACAATTGTCGTAGTTTCCATTTTTCACGACGGATGCGGAGCCAGTAGGATTTATCGTTTTGTGGATCGATGCACGTCTGTGAATGGCCACCTTTTGCGTCGCTTCCGCCGCTGGATAGCGACAGACTAACGTAACAATCGGCCGGCTCTTACGTTGTTGGCACATCCAGCCGATGAAATCGTCTGTCCGGATGACTTCTCTTCCGTCAAACTGATAGATCCAGACGTTGAGAATCCGATTTTTATTTGACGACCGAAACTATAGCCCCGCTGGAATGACATCAGGAATCAGATTTGTGTCTAGGTGTCCTCCATCGATCTTATTGCTCTGACGATTGACAGGTAGCCTGTTGTTGTTGATCGAGCACGGCATGGACGGCTAGGATGGAATGCCCCATCATCAGGAGCCAATAAATCAATCATGAGCCAATGTACTCATCGATTTGCACATTCGATGGATTGGATTTTTTAGTTGTCGTTAACTGTGGCGCTTTTAGTCTTCCCTTTACGTCAAATTATTATGGCGTTAAATGTTGTGGGCGTGTTCCTCGAAAAGCTTTTTTTCGCCTTTTTTTTTAAATTTTCACAGGATAAACAAAAGAAGAAAGGGGAAATTCCAAATGTGGGGGGAGTGAGGCATGAAACAGTGAAACTTGCCAAACTCTTCCTACTGTTTGGCGTTTGCTCAAGGTCAGGGTTATGTATGATGTAACTTAGTGTCATCTCCCGATGAGAAAGAAAGTGGCCGTGTCGTTCAAGTAAAAAATCGTCACAACGGAGAAAAATCGTGCGAATCTTGTGCGAATCAGATGGATTGTGTTGTGCCTCCAATTGTGTCACCTTTTTCTTCAAGTTGAACGTTTTTTAGTTTCGATTGTATTCATTTTGGCTTCCTTTTTCATTTCTCATTGGTCCTCAATGAGTTGCTGGCCCATATCAAGGATGGAGCTGTCAGTCACCATGGAGCCACCGTTCGTGAAGGAGACGTCATTCTGATTGCACATCGGTTCGTCGCCTAAAAGGTAATTTTCTTTCTTGGCTGTTTTCTTTCCTTTGAGGGGTTAATGGTAATTCAAACTTTTTAAATATCTTTTTGATCGTAAAAAACCTCTTATCGTCCTGTGTGATTTGCGTATGATGAAAACGGGAGCAACTACTCAATTTATATATTTACTCAGTTTTAAATAGTCGTCTCGTTGGACGATCTTAATGTTTAATATGTTGTGGAATCAACATGTCGATATAGACGCCCTGATGGGTTTTATCTTTTCAAAAATCGAAACGTTCAATAGAAGAAAAACAACAAACGTCAAAGATCAACTTTAAAAATTTTTTTTCTTCTATTTATTTTCCTTCATCTCTTTTTCTCTTCTTCATCGTCTTATCTTTGAATTTTTCAATTTTCTCCGCTTCAACAATTTCACTCGTCCTGTCTTTAAAACTATTTATTCGTCATTTTGATGGCGTTCTATTGTCATATGGGTTTGTTGTCCATCCCATTGTTGATGGCCTTATTTTATGGCCGTTTGAGCCTTTCATTTCTCCTTCCGGCCTCCGTCGTATTTTGTAGTGAAATTTAGAGAAATAATCGCTGATTTGATGGAAGAAATCTTCATTATCAAACTTTTCATGTAAAAAACTCAATGAATCATTCGCTGTTGCTATCACTGACTATATTTCAGCTAATGGATTTTGACGTCAATGCTGCACGATCGTCACAACAAACATTCGTTACCGTATGAATAACTGCAGAGGAGGACTCGTTAGCGCAACAGTCATCGAAGTTAGAAAATGATAGGAAACAAAATATTAGAAAAAATATATTTCAACAATGATTTGGCAATGCATGGGCACTAGATTTCATTTCCACCCAAGCGATCAACGCATTTTAGAGAGAGCAGGATCCAATGGGAAATTTACCCTCTGTCGGCCGAGTGGTGTCAAAGCCGCCCGTGTTTCCTAGAGACTCCCAGAGTCCACAACTGCAACGTGAAATTCAACATGTTTTCCTATAGGATCAAACCAAAATGAAATTCTTCTTCTCTTTGTGTTATCATTTTGTGCGCAGTTAGCCTAACGTATCCACCGTTTATATTGTCCCAGAATCATACCCCGTGGGGTTTTATCAATTTGCATGCGATCATCCGGTGGAAAAAAAAAACCAAACGAAAGATAACAATCAACAGGATTTTTTTTATTTCAAAATTATTGGACTTTGTTTCTTGTTTTGAAAAGTCGTTGCCGTTAAATTGAAAGGATTTCAACGTGGAAATCGATCGGTCGATTTGGATTCAACTGGTAGACTTTTTTTTAGTCTCTGTATTTCCTGATTTTCCCCAATATTGACGAATATTCATCAGTCCAGTTTTTTTTTTAAATATTATACAAAATTTGATAAGTCCAATCAGACATTATGTATTCCTTTCTTGTCTTATCGTAAACTTTCTTTTTCCACTTTTTGTCATTCCGTAACAATAGGTTCTCATCCACTTGCATATTCCATGGCTTGAGCTTTCTTAGCTGTCGATATGCTTTCTCTATCCTAATTCACGAAATATTTAAAAGGCTTAAAAACTTAAAGTTCCGTCGTAAACTGTGGCATTTTTAGTCTTCCCCTTTTATCAGGTTATGTCAGAAAATGTGATTTTTTTAAACATTGTCAGCTGGATTTTATTTCATCACTTCAATTTTGGATGAAGCCGGAAGAAAATCCTCTTAGTGATTGTGTTGTGCGCGAGTTAATAAGTTTATTTTTAGCGATGCCAGAACTGACAAGTTGATTGTGTTGTCTTCAACGTTGTTTTCTATGGTGACAACGAACTGACAACCGCGAAGGTAATTAAAAGTGACATCTTAAGCTGGAATTGATGCTCATTATCAAGTCTCTATAGATGAGGATTCTCATAGGTCGCCATATGCTGGATGTAATCAGTTTCAGTATTAGGGCCGGCGTATTAGTCATTTTGTCCTATCTCTTTTATTTGGCCATATTCAGGTGATAAAAGGATTGACTGATTAACGCTGAAGGTGGAATCGTCATTCAGCGCCAGTTTTCCTCGCGACCCTTGGGACGGAAGAAAATGGCCGGAACAGCATAGAACATATATAGACACTAAGTCAAATCCCAAAAGTTAATTTAGGTTTCATTTATCCGGTTGCGTCATTTGGGCGCTATCAGAAAATGGTTGGCTCAGAGTATTGGGTTTCGAGGACTTTGCAAGCGGAAGTGGATCCATTCATTCATTCGCAGGATCGGCGAGTTTAGAAAAGGACGATAAAATAAACAACATTCCTCTTTCATTATTCCATTCCGGTTAAATATTAAAAGCCTTTAGCTGTTGAGATGAGTTTAATTTGTTTATTTGGTTTAGTAAGCGTTTTTTTCGGGCTCGTTCTTCTTTGGAAATGCTCGCCTTCAACACAGGATCGAATGGATCTATCACGAATGAGGCAGACGGAATTGTAGTGATGGCTAAAGTGGCCGTTAATATGGCCAGCTCATTGACGGACATCGTTTTCCAGCGATTAAACGCTCCACTAGCGGCTGGAATCATCTCTTTTTTCGTGAGTGTTGTCGTCGTGTTTCCCGCGAGTCGTGGCATTGGTTTTTTTTGTTACCTTTGATGAGTTGACACAATGTAAATGATCCGCAAACGCCCGCTGATGTTGCCGGTCGTTTTATTTTTTCATCTAAATTGAAATCTCTGATGTTTAAATTGTTGTCTGCATAGAACTAATGAATTTTCTATTTTTAATCGTTTCACAGTTTCTTCCATGGATGCGCCTTTTAACGGATTCTTCCGGCAGGATCACTGAGGTGATGTGAGTAGAGAGAACATGCACAATCTTGATACTCTAATGACGCGCTTTAATATTAAGTTATTCATGATTTTTGTGTTAAATAGGTTTTTGCTGAATTTTTTAAAGCCACCAGATGTTAAGTTTTCAAGATGTTTGATATTTTGATATTTTTAAAAACAAAGTTATTTTTCATTAATTTTTATATTTCAAATCTTTTAGGCTAATATAACATCTGTTTCCATTCCAGATATTTCCGATTAAGAATTCATTTCATTTTCTAGACTCATCTTGTAATATTTGGTTAACACATTCGGGACTCATCTTTAATTTTGGCTTTTTATTTAGGCATTTCCTCGAAAGTTAATTTCTCATCCGCTCCCGATAGGCCCCTCTCATTCGAGTGTCTGATTTCATTCTTATTAGAAATATTCATTTAGTATGATTCCCTTCTTAGATTTTAAATAGGTAAACACAGTAATGTCCATTTGTCGATAGAATTATTATTGATTGATTTATTATTGATTATTAATTGTGATACAGTAGTGAGTTGCATTGCGTGTTGTCTATCGGAAATCATGTTGTCTTTAACATTCATAGCAATTACTCGTCTATGGCATCCGTTTCCCTTGTGTCTTTCTTGGACCTTATGGCCACTTTGCAATAGCTGATTGGTATTTCCAACCCAAGTTTAACATTCAATAAGTGCCAAGAAGAAATAGTCCAGACAAAATAGCCGTTCAGTTCAGTCATTCTACCCGGCTACTACTACTAGGTATCGTAGGTTTCGGTTATTCTATAATAAGCGCTGGTAAAAGACCGATAAGTTTCATCGGAGACACTTTTTCGCAATTCGCAGCTGTAAATGTATTTTTTTCTTTACCCAGTGATGTGACGTAATTTTTTACTTTTAATGGTTCTAAAGACGTCGCTACTCGACTGACACAATTTCACACTTGATTCATTCGATTAACAAGTTTTTCTTTATTAGTCAAATCAAATTTTCCTGGAACCGATGGATGAATAACAATCGAAAATAGGAACAAAGAAAATTCGAATCAATGTCTTAATTAAAAGAAAAAGGGACAAGTCAAAATAATGGCCGTTTTGCACGGAATGCTGAAAAGGAGAAGCAAAGTAGCGACGAGGGTAGCGATCAGATTTTTCTTTTGTTGGTTTTATGTCTCTGTCTATAATAATCCCCGTTTTGTTTTTACGCAACCCGCATTTGAACCGTTACGACAGGGATTTAAAAAAACATTTGTCTCAAAAAATCTTTCTGGTCCGGACGTTTTTTAAGTTTTTAAGTTTTATCCTCAAAGTAAAATCGAGAAAGGATGTCACTCGGCTGTCCTATCCTAATGTGTCCTAGTGATTTTATCGTGTTTTGTGTTAATTTGTGTTTCATTTTTTATCAACAGTGAAATCAAGTGGGATGGATGGACGTTGTGCATTTGCCGGAATGTCAATTGTGTTCTCTTCAACATCTTCTTCCACTTTTTGAGTTTGACCATTTTGTTTCTACCTGCCGGATGGCCAAACTGGATGGATACAAAGTCTAAAGGGGATACAAAAGTGAAAAAATTTTTGACAAATTTCCTTTCCCTTAAATGAATTACGTGCAAATGAATTTTCTGGTCAGATTCGCATTTTATAAAACTGACAATGTTTCTTACGTTCACAGTTTTAAAGTTAAAGACATGCAAATTTAATTGTGTATTTCTCAGGTGACTTGACCATCCACAGTTTTATTTGCATAAAAAAATACCCACCTCTTAACTATTCTGAATTCGATTATATATTCTATATTATCATTCCCCCGTATATTTTACAAAATAATTTTTCGTCAAAATCAAAACAATCAAAATCAATCATCAAAGTGAGACCACAATTTCCTCCTCCAACATGAAACCCGTAAAATGAGTGCGGTGGGTTGTGTCGTCAAACAAATACGTCCCTGTTGAGCTGGCGCCAATCTGCAGCCAAACTTGATCGCCCGATTTCAAGTTTAGCGTTGACTGGAGAGTCAACGGACTTTTTTGATGAGCGGCGGTGTTGAACTCTTCAGCATAACCGTTCCCGATTAGACCCCCGTTCAAATAAAGATCAACTCCTAAAACAACCCAAGATGATGATGAAGGTGGAAATTGCACCACTCCCGTGAACGAGAAGAAATAAATTCCCGGTCGCGGTGCCGTGAATTTACCCGTTTGCAAATTCATGGCGTTTCCCTCGTTCACCCGCGCCAATTCGAACGGAATTGGAGTGAAAGGTGTGGAAAACGAAGAACTGCGCTGGACGTAAAAATGGACAGGCGTCGATTTGATGTCGTTGAATCCGATCCATTTCTGGAAATCTTTTAAAGGAAATTTTTAAATAATAAAATAAGTCTTTGAATTATGAATCAATTAAAATGAATGAAATCAATTACCGGGATCACTGGGAAGTTGAGTGAAATCGCAGTAAACGGATTCGATCATTTTTGCTCCTTTGATGGAATAAAATCCGTTGATGGTGTGGCCAATCAGCCAAAGATCCTCACAGGATGTTGGGAATCCATTTACAGCCACTGATCCGCTGCATACGAGACGGCCCAACGTGTGGATGCCGGACGAAGTTGCAAGTTGAGTCCGGCCGAAATTCAGACGAGTGACGGGCAAAACATTTTTGTCCGTTATGACACCTGAACAGAAAAAAATATTTGTATTCATTAAAATTTCAAAATAATGAAATCTAAAATGATGTAAGACCATCATCAACTAGTTGAACAGGTGCAGTCGAGTCGCAATTGCATTTTAACGAAGGATCGACGCAATTTCCATCAATTCCGCATTGACAGGTGTGAATTCCGTTCGTATTATTTCCGGCCCAGAAATTTTGCACATTTCCGTCCCTATCGTTCCACCAGGCGTAAGGAACTTTGTCAAATTCAAACGGGGCGTAATAGCAATCGTACTAAATGAAATAAATTAGAATTTGAAAATTTATTTCAGTTTTATTTTATTAAAAAGAAATTTACTTTAATCGACTGATGACATTCAGTTGATAATTTAGCCAACGATTTCATTTGTTTGGTGGACGCGTTGTAGTTGATGGCGCGTGAATAACATCCAGGATCGGTGCAATGACCCACGTCGATGGGAAATTCGCTGTCGTGTAAAATTGATGTCGATCCTATTGGAAAAAGATTTTAATTCAATTCAATTTTAAAAATAAATGAATGAAAATGACGACGCAATTTACCTGTTGACATGTCGCAATAAACGAAAATTGGATCATCGCCAATTCCTTGGCCATCCGGATCGATCCATTGCATTCCGGATGCAATGGACGGATTTGATGCACGAAGTTCTCGACATGTCCTGGGGATTCCGCCCCTTCCATTTGATTGAATTACATTTTGACGATAATTCGATGCAATTGATTTTGAACCGGTGGGAGGAATTGGAAGTTCATTCGATTGCAACAGGAAATTTAAAATTTTTTCTTGTTCTTGGACTTTTGCCTCCAGTCGAGTTCTTAGTTCGTTCTATCGTTTTATGTAAAATATACACAAATTAATCAAATGAATTGATCGAACTAGAAATGAAAATAGAAAATGGAATGTCCTTACATTTAATTCAAGTTGAGTTTCTAATTGTGTCACTTTTTCTTCAAGTTGAGTCTCTAATTGTGTAACTTTTTCTTCAAGTTGAATATTTTTAGTTTCCATTTTATTCATTTTGGCTTCGATTTCCATTTTGAATTCTTCCTGCCAAGATGCGATTGCAGCGGAAGAATAAGTTACACAACAAGCCAAAATGTATAACAAAAAACTGATTGAAAAATGTGATGCCATTCTACGACTATTTAGTTTTAATGACGATCCAATTGTGCGCGCTATTAACTAAACGCATCCGCCGTTTATATTGTCCTCGTTCATATTACGTGGGGTTGTATCAATTTGCATGAGATCATCCCTTGAAAAAAACCCAAACGAAAGATAACAGCCAACGGGACTTTGTTATTAAAATTTGGACTTTATTTCTTGTTTTGAAAAGTTGTTTACTTTTACGCGATGACGGGGGAAAACAACGTCGTGATAAATTTGTTTGTTTTACTCAATTTTTTTAATTAAATAAAACAAATGCGCATTAGAAAAATGCGACAGTTTATTTCATTTTTAAAGAGTAATTTATTGTTACTTGCCGTGTTATTGCCTCTGTAATCACGTTTGATGGGCTACCAACGGTTTGGCGGAGTTTGTTGGCATTATTTTTATTTTACATTCTCTAATGGATTCTGTGACGCAATCAATCATTTTCTTCTCTCATCGATGTTAAATAGGCCCGATGGATATTAGGAGGGATCAATCCGAGATCGTTCAACTACCTTGTCTCTTCCGTATTGAGAACGGATTTTCCCCATCGTTTTGCACTTAATAATAACACCAGGTGAAGACGTAACAGAGAGTCAGGATCACCCCATAAAAGTGTGTGGATCACCTAGTTTTTTTTTATTTTTCCATTTTATCAATCCAGCGATGGATGAGCTCAGCCCCCAGTTTCCAGTGTCATTTTGAAAGTTTTTATTGTTGACGGTATTATATCGATATTCCAAGTGTTGCCCGTCATTTGGAGATCCTTACAGTATTTGTGCATTCCTCCATTTACAGGACATCCATGTTTCCGTTCGACTCAATTAAATTATTGGAAAAATAATTTCTTTTTTCTTTGCGTAATACTTTCTTTGGAAATATGACAGCGGAAAATTGAATGCTCGTTTCATATTACGTGGGATTTTATCGATTTGCATGAGATCATCTTTTGGAAAAAAAAAAAAACCCCAAACGAAAGATAACAAATAAATGGACTTTTTTTATTTTAAAGTTTGGACTTTCCTTGTTGTTTGAAAAGTTGTTTACTTTTACGCGATGACGGGCAAAGTCAACGTCTTGATAAATTTATTTGTTTTTAACTTTTCTTTTCTTTTCTTTATTATAAAGCAAGTAGCTGCTATTCACATTAGCAAAATGTGACAGTTTATTTGATTTGTTTAAGGATTTAACTTAAATAATTACTTGGCGTATTATTGCCAAATAGATAATGCTCATTATTATATATTTCTTTATTTCTCTAAAGTTTTATATTAGTTGTATTTAGTTATATATTATGTATAGTTTTGTTTAATCACGTTAAATACGCTGTAAAATGATTGGAATTATTTGTATTTTTCATATCCTGATGGATTCCGTGACGCAATTGAGAATTCGATTTTCTTTTTCGTCTTTCTCATTGGTCCTCAATGATTTTGCTGGCCAATTTCAAGGATGGAGCGCCCAATAGCTCATCCGTGATCTCATTGCTGGGCGAATTATCTTGAAAATTGAATGTTGAAAAGGAGAAGAAAAGTAGCGATCAGTTTTTCTTTTGTTAGTTTTATGTTTTATGTGACCTTCATCGAAGTAGTGGAGTGTGAGGTCATTTTCCCACCTCTTCCTATAATAATACCAGTTTTGTTTTACGCAACTATTTGAACCGTTACGACAGGGATTTAAAAAAGACAAATTTGTCTCAAGGTCTGGACGTTTCAAAATAATTTTTTTAGTTTGATTCTTAAAAAGTAAAATCGAGAAAGGATGTCACTCCGGGTGTCTTCTCCTATGTCCCATGTCCCCATTTATTGTTAGCGTTGCGCAACTTTTATTCGATGTGACTCTTCACTCGATTTGATTTCACTCTAGTTGATGCCTCATCATGTTTGATTCCCTTTTAAAGAAACAGAATTTTTAAATAAAATAAGAGAAGAGTAATAATAAATTTTCGTTCCTAAGGAAAATACCGATGTTTCCTTCGTCCTTCTGTGAGGTTCCAAACCCCATTTCTTGACTTTACCCTAATACCTACACATTGTTCTTCTCCTTTTAGATAGGAACGGAATTTAAAAAAAAAATTGCTTTTCTCAGGCTAATATATAAGTAGATAATATAATTGCGCAATCAAATCGTTTTATCTAATTATTTTTCATGGTATTAGTTTGAATTTTGGCCAATTTTGCGTTTCATCTTAACCCGTGACGTCCGGCCGTGTACGTTCATGCGAATGTGAATGGATTCAACGAGGACGTCATTCCGTTCCTCACCTGTGACGTCAACGCACATGATGACGTCACACTCCGTTGTGCATCCAGTTTACTCCGACCCAAGGTAGGATCATCAAATATCAAATTTTAATTTTTCAAATCATATTTGTTTCATGGCAAACTTGTTTTGAATTTATTTCCATTTACTTTTTCTCGTCCAACAACGGACGGACTTGGCTGCAATCAATTTGGGTTTTTCATTTTTCCTGCCTTTAATTTTAAAGATAACGTCACGAATTTTGTTAACCTAAGTGGGGATACGACAGCGAAAAGTTTTTTGAAAAATTTCATTTTCTTAAATGAATTAGGCGCAAATGAATTTTCTAGTCAGATTCGCATTTTGTAAAACTGACAATGTTTCTTACGTTCACAGTTTTAAAGATAAAGACATGCAAATTTAATTGTGTATTTCTCAAACGTTCAATAGAAGAAAAACAACAAACGTCAAAGATTAAAGGTCAATTTGTTTAAATTGTTTTTTTTTTCTTTTTTTCTATTTGATCCCGAAAGTTTCGACCACTGTCTGCTTGACGGCTTGATGTCCAAATGGAAATGATTTTAACTTGGAAATATGATGGGGTGGCTTGTCGATCGGCCGACAACGAGATGGCAACTAATTATTTCAACTGAGATAAAGTCGACGTTATGAAAATTATTCGTCGATGCGACTCCTCAATTTTTAAAAGTTATTCACGGGGCAGTAGTTGACAGCTAGTTGATAAGGCCGTATCTCATTAAGTTGACGTTATCTTGAAGCGCTTTGAACATTTAAAAACAAAATTCTGCTCCTTTCTCACTGGTTTCAAATGGATTTAAAAATTCCGTTGGATATCAATTCATTTACAAAGGAATTGTTGCCTGAAAATAACGAAATGTTTTATATTCATGTCGGGAGTTGACGCTTCTGACGACGTTGTGTTTCATTCAAGCGATGCGTTTTCTGTACCAAATCCGCTTTCGTTGCTGAAAATTGAATTATTGCGCAATTTCAATTCAATTTCATCCCTTTGCAAAATTGTTCTGTCGTTCCTTTCCTTCAACAATCAACATGTCCTTATAAATCACGAAACAGTAATATCGTAGTTTCCTCAGTCATAGTAATATTTTTTTTATCTGTAAAAGCTGAAAGATCCTGAATTCCTGATGTGATCCCGAAAGATTTAAAATCTTCCTCACACAAAATTTGATTTTCTACCGCAAGGTGACACTCCAGTCTCAGAGCTGTCAGCTCTCAGCTGTTTTCGGGTGTCCCTAAACTGCGAAGGCGAAACGCGAAATGCGAAACGCCTAAAATGCGAAACAGCGGTGCGAAACGGCCTATTTTTAACCTAATCTAACCTAACCAAACCTAACCTAACCTAACTTAACCTAACCTAACCATTTTGGGACCGTTTCGCACCGCTGTTTCGCATTTTAGGCGTTTCGCATTTCGCGTTTCGCCTTCGCAGTTTAGGAACGCCCGCTGTTTTCTGTGGACACTTCAAAAGTTTTCACTATTCAGTCGGTTGTTTAAATTTGTTCCTTGTAAGTAACGTGAAAAAATCTTCTGGAGTTTGCCATTTTACCTGGTTGTAAAACGAGTTAAGAATGGGAAATTCATATAGTCATTCAACATTTTGTATAAATGCTCCAGGTAATAAGTTCTCCAGGTAATGAGATAATTTTACTACATTTAGTTTTGTATGTGTGACATCTGAACCTCAACCTTCATGGTTAATTATTACATCCAATTTGGTCTCATCGTTACAGATTATGTTTCATCACCTCCTTCCTTCCTCCTGATGCTGTCAATCCAACATTTCTGGAGAATCTCAACCTTTTCCTGTGTTCTCAGTCGAGGGTGGATATGTTCACCAGTCACCTATAAGTTATCTTGACTACCTCATCCATTTAATAGGTAATTGAAACGATATTTTTGGAACTGAACATCGATCTGGCCTCTATGGCATGTTGGGTTTTTACAGTGACAGGCGGAAGTTTTACATTTTAGCTAAGGTAATAGAACAAGAGCGGTTCTATGTTTGGCGAAACTTAATTTACTACCCTTATAACTTTTAATGAACAATTTGATTCAATTAAAGTCGGGATTGGTGAATTCTCACCTGGTCGTATATTTAACTGGTATTCACCAATGCCGTTGGCAATCGCTTAGATTAGCAGGATAGATGTAAAATAGATTTAATATTCCAGACTGTTCAAACTTAAAAAAATTTACTTTTGAACGGCTAATCGTTTCAAATAAAATGTGGTGAGTGGCTACAACGTATTGTTGCTCAGATGCAGCCGAATTTAACTCAAATTGCACTTAATATAGAGGATGAATGATTTCCCATCTATTCAAATATTGAAATTGAAATTTTGTATTATTTCCCTTAGATTCTGCCGCTCTTTCTCACAAGGATGGATGGAGCAGCCACTGCAACTCATCAACGTTTCTCTTACAGGCAAGTCGATTTTGATCAGTCAATTGATAGGACATAGTTTCTTATTTCTTTGGCTTACTTTTTGTGGAATACCTGCATATTTTGACGTGTATGCAGTCAAGTCATTTTCTTTGAAAACATCACAGGAATATTAACGAAGTAATTCTACACATTTGAAAGGGTCAGCATTAATTATAGCAAGGAACTTAAATATGCGCACCGTAATAGTAAATTCCTCATTGATACTTGATAGAATCAGCGTAAAACCGCAGATTAAAGTTAAGCAAATCAAAACATCTTTTTCGTGAATTTGGTCCGTGGAGTTGAATGAAACGAATACGATCGGCTTTGTTTTATCAGCGCATATTGAAACGGTGGAGTTAATTCTACACTGATCGCATGATTCTAAATAGTTCACCCGAAGTTATGTCAACATTCGTTTATTGATAGAAATGACAGCAAAACTCAACTGAAATAGTTTCGGCTCATACAAAATGATTTCACCCGAGTTTTTAGATCCACTGCGCAACCCTCCAAAATTACTCGAACTATCATCATGAGATGGATGAGCTAGGGCAGCCCCCAGTATCCAGTGTTATTTAAAGTCTTTGTTATTGCCCAGCACAAAAAGAAAAACTCATTGAATGATATCCTCTTCGAGTAGATGGCCAACAAAGTTTGTATAGTGGGCTGCATGATCGCGAAGTGCTCCCTCTAGTAACCTCAATCTAATCTGATTGCCTTTGGCCAGTTCCAAAGTGGCTTGCATTGAAAATGTTTGATATTGCGGTGTGGCGTAGCCTTCCCCCACTTTTGACCAATCTGCTGTTTCGGTTTTTAAAACTTGCAATTCTACAATCGCAATGGTTTTAGTCTCACTAATGCCGGAATAAGCGAAATAATATTTGCCGGATTTCGGTGCCACAAATATTCCGGATGTACTCATGGCATTTCCTATGTTGATTCTTAACAAATCGAACGGAATAGCCGTTTTAAGAGTCCAGAAAGATGACGTTCTTTGGGCGTGAAAATAAACAGGCGATGTTTTCACGTCGACGTAGCCAATCACTTTTTGGAAACCTAATCATCTCAAGATGAGAAAGTAGTTTTGTGTGAATGGACTGACTAAACTATTTTCATGTCTCGTTTACCTGGATCGTGGGTGGGTTTGGTGAAATCGCAGTAAACGTTGTTGACTGTTTTGGTGCCCATAACTGAGAACAATCCGCTTTTTCTGTGGCCAATTTTCTGCAGATCGTCACACGATTTTGGCATTCGGCCGATGCTGGTAGAAGCAGCGCTCGCTGTCATGAAGTGAATGGAAAATTAGATTTGAAATTTAACTCGGTTTACAAAAGAAAGTTTAAAATTTCTTGGACCGTTCAGACCTTTTTTCATATTTTCGACCGTTGCCAAAATATTCGCCACAAATTGTGAATTCCCCTCGTAATTCTCTTGAAAAAAAGGAGATTGAATTATTTTAAATGTTCCGTTATTTCTGAAATTGTAAATGGATAAAAACTACCACCTTTCAACTCATTCAACTCCCTTTTGACGTTTTCTACTTCGGTTTGCGTTTGATCCAAGCGTTGCGTTGTCTGTGCCAAATTGGCCTTTGTGGCTGAAAGTGGTTTAACATCAAAATTTTATACCTCAATATCTGTTACATTTTGTGGTTATAAAATGAGTAGATTTTTACTTGAGAAATTGGATTTTTAAAAAATATAAATTATCGTTCTGTGTTTAATTTTGACCCGTGATAATACCTTCGAGTTCCTCTACGAGATTTTGCCATTCATCAGTTAAAGTTAAATGAGAATTTTGCGCGAAATTGATGGGAGTAGACAGGACTGAGGTCGAGTACTTGACTATTAATTTGCGATCTTGAAGGGATTTCCGGTCCCGCAGTTGAGTCAAATTAATTTTGCTCGTCGTCAATGGTTTCGGCACAAACTTGGCTCCGTTCCATTCGACGTAATTTTTACTCGTTTGATAAAGTTTATCCAGATCTTCGACTGTCATTGAGCCGCTAGTCAAATTCGTTTGAACGGTTAAACTATTTGATTTTTTTATTCCACTTGATTGTTGTTTGTTTGACTTTTGGTGCTGGTAGACCTCGGATATTTTGTTTTGACTTTCCTTGTCTAAATTGTTGTAAATGTCGTTCAATTTTTTGGCCATTTGGTCGGGTCGATCGATTTCTTCGTTCCAAAAAACCAATTCCCACGTTTTGTCACTTTCATTTTTGATGATTTTCGTTGAGGAAAAGAGCAGATTCTTGAGGATGTTGTTAATTTGCGACTCTGAATCCGGGGAAACGACGTCCGTGTTGTCGAACGATTCCACCAAGACGTTGGTGGCCGTTTCTTTCAAGATTCGCTTCTCGTCTTTGGATGTGAGCCAAATTTCTTTATTTTTTTTGATCGAATCGTTGCAGTAAATCGCTCACCAATTGTCCCGACATGACATTTTCAATGCGGATGACCGTTTCTTTGGTTTTCGACGTCTGCGCCGCCAAACTGAATTGAAGTTTCAAATGATCAAATTGTTGTGGATTGTTGCGCATGTTGTCCGCCAGTTGATCGCAATCCTTTTGATCGATGCACGACAGGGTGAACCAAACGAATTTGTGCTGCCGGTATGACTTCCAATCGGTGCCCAATGAGTAAATGTTGGATGAGGACGTGCTGGACAGGATCACGTTCTCGAATGGAATCACTTGCACTTGATGATCGTTCACTTGAC
Source organism: Daphnia galeata (assembly GCA_030770115.1). Lineage (NCBI taxonomy): Eukaryota > Metazoa > Arthropoda > Branchiopoda > Diplostraca > Daphniidae > Daphnia > Daphnia galeata. Next base: position 382,172 of record CM061119.1, read on the forward strand.
GTCCCACAACTTTGCCCAAATAATTGACGACTTGATTCTGAACTTTGTCGTTCCACATTTCGATGCGGAAACGCATTTCCGCCTTTTTCGTGACGTTGTTGAACGAACTGATTGCTCCCTGGTGATCCAGCAAGGCGATTGGAGCGTAAAAATATTTGCAGTTGCTGGGCGTCGTAGTCGATTTGTGATTATTGGCGTGTTCGTAAATGTCGACGCGGAAATTCCCGTACGCCATGGAGACGAGAGTGTCGGGCGAAATTTGAAGTTTGGCCCAGGAGGAGGAAACGGAAATATCCGGTTGACCACTGATAACAGTACTGACAGTCACACATATTGTCAATAACGGAAGACACGAAAAAGTCATTTTTAGTTTCCCTTAATGTTTCTTACGGGATTTGATTCCGTTCTGATCGGTTGGAGACCATCGACTGAGGATGGCCCATCTATTTTTGGCTTTTAATATTTTGAATTTGTTTAGACTATTCTCGTTTAAGGAACAGAGACAGGCGATGTGAATAGATGCGACCCTTGACCGAATTATAGAAAAAGGCGCGGTTGTTTATTTGATAATTGAAAACTACATTTCGCACATGAAGTGGTGGCTGAACCGTTTGAGTGACTGACAGGAAACTCAAGTTCCTTTGACTAAAGACAGAACATGTTTCATTTTGACATTTTAAAACTTGTAATAATGGGGCCAGCAAGATTTCAAATCGACTCGTTTTCGATAAACTCGTTTGATATTCTCTCGCTGACTTTATTAACCAGGTGTAAGCCTGAACCAATCAGCAGGACATACGTTTCTGCATTCGTTTTATGGACACGCTTTTCATCTTTGGATGTTAAATGTGTTCTTTTTGCTTGGCTATAAATTAGCCATTTGTTTGTCTGGTAGTTGGTTCAGACCAGCTATTTATGTTGTTTCTCTTTTCTTCTTTCCTTCCTATTTATTTGTCTTTCTTATTCGGAAAAGATAAACCAAATAAGGTTTTTTCATAAGTCACAGTTTGGGGTTTTCATGAAATGAATTTAAGAAGTAGCTGTATAACACCTTTGCTCAATTGTTTAATTCCCAGTCCAATTTTGACAACTTCCACCAGATGCTAACATATAATAAATTTAGCCACAACTACAGTAAGAATAAGGAAACTAAAGAATAGTGGAATGGGTAGTCAAAATTTCGTTTGTTGCATGGGTCGAAAATTATTGAACGATTTCTTCATCAAGTAACTGACCAACAAAACTAGTGTAACGGCTGTCAGTATCATGAATTTGTCCGTCTACTAACAACAATCTAATCTGGTTGCCTTTAGCAAGATCTAAAGTGGCTTGCAGCGAAAATGTTTGGTGGCCTGTACTTCCAAAGGCTTGTCCGACTCTCGTCCAATCGGCTGTATCAGTTTTGACTTGCAAATCGACACGGGCCCAGCTACCACCCTCACTAATACCCGAATAAGTGAAAAAGTATTTGCCGGATTTAGGGGCAACGAATATTCCGGATGCGCTCATTGCGTTTCCAACGTTCAATCTCAATGTTTCGAATGGAACAATTGTGTTTACATTCCAAAGGGATTTAGATTTCTGGGCGTGGAAATATACGGGCGATGTTTTCACGTCGAAATAGCCAATCACTTTTTGAAAACCTATCGTCAACAGAATTGTAAGTTATTTATTTTACGGGTGAATAGAATGATGATGTACTTGTCGTATTTACCTGCATCATTGATTGATTTGGTGAAATCGCAGTAGACGTTGTCGACCGTTTTCGTGCCCATAACTGGGTACAATCCGCTTTTCTTGTGGCCAATTTTTTTCAAATCCTCACAAGATTTTGGCATTCGGCCGATGCTGGTAGCAGCGTCGGCTGTCAAGTAAATTAAAATTTAAGTTGCATTTGACTTTGTTCACAAAGGTATGTTATAAACGCTAGTATACCATTCATTTCTTTTTGCATATTTTCGACTTTTGTCACAACATTTGTCAAAAGTTGTGCATTTCCTAAAAAATCGGATTGAATTATTTCCAATTTTCAGCTATGAGAAATCTTTAATCGTACCGTTCATTTCTCTTTGCATATTTTCATTTTTGGTCACAACATTTGCCAAAAGTTGTGCATTTCCTAAAAAATCGGATTGAATTATTTCCAATTTTCAGTTATTTATTTGAAAATATGAAAATGAATATTTTACCCTTTAACTCATTCTTGACGTGTTCGACGTCTGTGTGAATCAATAATTGGAATTTATTTTATTTATAAATTTTGATAAATTTGATAAATTTTGATTTGCAAGTTCGAAAAAAATTTTATGGTACCTTTCATTTCTTTTTTCATAGTTTCGACTGTCGTCATAACATTTGCCAAAAGTTGCGTATTTCCTAAAAAATCGGATTGAATTATTTCCAATTTTCAACTATGAGAAATCTTTAATCGTACCGTTCATTTCTCTTTGCATATTTTCATTTTTGGTCACAACATTTGTCAAAAGTTGTGCATTTCCTAAAAAATCGGATTGAATTATTTCCAATTTTCAACTATGAGAAATCTTTAATCGTACCGTTCATTTCTTTTTGCATATTTTCATTTTTGGTCACAACATTTGCCAAAAGTTGTGCATTTCCTAAAAAATCGGATTGAATTATTTCCAATTTTCAGTTATTTATTTGAAAATATGAAAATGAATATTTTACCCTTTAACTCATTCTTGACGTGTTCGACGTCTGTGTGAATCAATAATTGGAATTTATTTTATTTATAAATTTTGATAAATTTGATAAATTTTGATTTGCAAGTTCGAAAAAAATTTTATGGTACCTTTCATTTCTTTTTTCATAGTTTCGACTGTCGTCATAACATTTGCCAAAAGTTGCGTATTTCCTAAAAAATCGGATTGAATTATTTCCAATTTTCAACTATGAGAAATCTTTAATCGTACCGTTCATTTCTCTTTGCATATTTTCATTTTTGGTCACAACATTTGCCAAAAGTTGTGCATTTCCTAAAAAATCGGATTGAATTATTTCCAATTTTCAGCTATGAGAAATCTTTAATCGTACCGTTCATTTCTCTTTGCATATTTTCATTTTTGGTCACAACATTTGCCAAAAGTTGTGCATTTCCTAAAAAATCGGATTGAATTATTTCCAATTTTCAACTATGAGAAATCTTTAATCGTACCGTTCATTTCTCTTTGCATATTTTCATTTTTGGTCACAACATTTGCCAAAAGTTGTGCATTTCCTAAAAAATCGGATTGAATTATTTCCAATTTTCAGTTATTTATTTGAAAATATGAAAATGAATATTTTACCCTTTAACTCATTCTTGACGTGTTCGACGTCTGTGTGAATCAATAATTGGAATTTATTTTATTTATAAATTTTGATAAATTTGATAAATTTTGATTTGCAAGTTCGAAAAAAATTTTATGGTACCTTTCATTTCTTTTTTCATAGTTTCGACTGTCGTCATAACATTTGCCAAAAGTTGCGTATTTCCTAAAAAATCGGATTGAATTATTTCCAATTTTCAACTATGAGAAATCTTTAATCGTACCGTTCATTTCTTTTTGCATATTTTCATTTTTGGTCACAACATTTGCCAAAAGTTGTGCATTTCCTAAAAAATCGGATTGAATTATTTCCAATTTTCAGTTATTTATTTGAAAATATGAAAATGAATATTTTACCCTTTAACTCATTCTTGACGTGTTCGACGTCTGTGTGAATCAATAATTGGAATTTATTTTTTATTTATAAATTTTGATAAATTTGATAAATTTTGATTTGCAAGTTCGAAAAAAATTTTATGGTACCTTTCATTTCTTTTTTCATAGTTTCGACTGTCGTCATAACATTTGCCAAAAGTTGCGTATTTCCTAAAAAAATGGAATGGAATTATTTCCAATTTTCGATTATTTACTTGAAAATCTGAAAATGAATAGCTTACCCTTTAACTCGTTCTTAACGTGTTCGACGTCGATGTTGGTAGAAGCAACACTCATCACTGTCAAATAAATTAAAATTTAAGTTGCATTTGACTTTGTTCACAAAGGAATGTTATAAATGCTAGTATACCGTTAATCGCTTTTTGCATATTTTCAACTTTTGTCACAACATTTGCCAAAAGTTGTGCATTTCCTAAGAAAATCGGATTGAATTATTTACAAATTTTCGATTATTTACTTGAAAATATGAAAATGAATATTTTACCCTTTAACTCATTCTTAACGCTTTCAACGGTTGTGTGTGTTTGATCCAAGCGATGCGTTGTCTGTGCCAAATCGGCTCTCGTGGCTGAAAATTCAATTTTAGCGCAATTTGATTAACTTACTTGTTCGTGATGAAATGATTTAGGTTTTTGCGACTTACTTTTCAATTCTCTCAGGCATGTTGACAACATAACGACGTGAGATCCGAGTGTATTTTCTAAACTGTGATCGTCGTGACCGGAAAAAACGTTTTGATTTCCCGTCATTTGGTAGGGCGATGGTTTCTGGGGAGCCGTGGCGAGTGGCGCGTTGTAATGGTAGTAAAAGTAAGGATTCGTCCAGCCACTGGCCGGCAGCTGCTGGGGCTGCTGGGCAGATGCCATCAAAACGTCGACCGTCATGGAGACAAAGACCAAAACAATCTAATAATAATAATAAGAAAATATTTCAGTTCAATTGGGAAACAGCAGCATTGACTAATTTATTACTTTATTCATTTTAAAGGTATAGGATTGGATTATTTAATTAAATAGCAGAATCAAATATAATTAACTTTACTTACCGAGGGCTTCATTGTAGTAATAGTTTGCGATGATGCTTTGTCACTGGAGTGCAGCAGTTAATGCTTGGAAAAGCGAAAAGACGTCGTCACTTTATATACTGTAGTGAGGAACAATTTTGCTAGACGATTGCCGGCCAACGCTGTTTATGCTTGTTTAAAATCAAATCAGCAGAAAATTCCTTTTTTAAAATACCAAATATGTCGACATGACCGTGATGATTCACGTGATAAACTCAACATCCTTTATTCTTTGATTATAAATATCACAACTAAATGGTGAAAATGTGTTTGATTGAACTGATGTCCTTGTGCATCCCAAAACTCTTCAACTGGTCCACACCCATCCACTTTTTGTTAAAATAGATGGCTATACAAAAAATGTAACTTGTTTTTTTGTTTAATTAAGGCACTACTCAAGCCTGATTATCATCTGTTCATCATTCTTTACAAGACACCTCGTTCCCCATTTCTGCATCTCATTGAAATTCACAAAAGGAATCGCTGGATTATCAACAAAGCGCTGAGCGCCGCTCAAGAAGAGAAGTTTACAAATTTTATTTTGATTTTAACTTATAAATAAAGTGAATTCATTATCTCTGGGGTTTATTTTTTTAAATTATTTATTCTTTCTCTCAATTCTCAATGCTCCTGTCGGATTATTTCAGCAGGATCGCTGATTAAAAGGAGACCAATCGATAATCAGAAATCCTGAATTTTGACCAGGTGATTGTTACTAAGTAGATTCAAATTTAGCCCAAAGAAACCAAATCGATTTACTTCACTCAACAGTTTGAGTTGAGATTGAGTTACATGGGTAAACTGTGAGTTATTTACGTGATCTTCACTGTAAAGTGATTGGAATTCCGCTAAAAAGAATTAGGAAATGACTTATTTGTCACTTCCATAATTGAAAATGTCAAGATTATAGTATTATCGCTTGGAAATCTAAAAATGTTATTTAGTATTTGCAGAGCGAATTTTAAACAAAAGGGTGTGTAAAGTTGTTGCAGTTTTGGCCATTTTGAGTTATCTGGCAGGGAAATTAAATTCTGTGGGTCGACGGAACATGTTTCATCTTGATAATGCGTCGTGCGCTGCATTATTGATTATTTCGTAGCTTGTCATGTTTTTGTTTTTATAAGTTTTTTCCTTGGATATTGTCAATAGCTATCAGATGTACAAAAACATCATCGATTTCTTTTTAGTTTTCTGATAAACTCAAGGTTACTTTTGAATTCTTAGCTTATGTACCATGTGTTACAATTATTCAAGGCTAATTTCCATTCTAGACATTTTCGATCTTCTTATTCAATTATCTTTTCCGTGTTTTTTTTTCTAGAAAGAACAAAATGTTACAGTATTTCATACAAAATGCTTAGCTATATACACCGCAAGTTACTGAATCAGGTGATACGTTCCTATTTTTTTGGAAGGGAGATATGTGAAACATTTTTTAAACAACACAATAAAACAAATTTCAATTTAAGATATTCTTTTTGTTGGGCGTGCTCATTACTGGCTATTAACTCTGTCTCAATTAACTTAACAACAAGTTAAAAATATGTTTGTTCTTTTATTTTTTAAGAATTTAATTTTTTATTTTCTATATTCATCTTATAATTAAAAATATAGACTGGTCTTTTAGTTAGGCATTTCGCTAAGGCATTTTCTTATATTTTTTCAACTTAAACTTACATGCCCGTTTACTCGAATTACATATTATCAAATAGTATCGGTAGCGTGGCCGAGCGGTCTAAGGCGCTGGTTTAAGGCACCAGTCTCCTCGGAGGCGCGAGTTCGAATCTCGCCGCTGCCAAACAAGTTTTTAAAATTTTTATCTCTGATAATGTAAAGAATTTTGTTCTAAGTATAAAGCATATGTATAACATTGTGAAGGTTTGGCTCATCAAGTTGTTACGATGGCAATTTTCAATTAACCTAGTGAAGAAATTTTTATCTTAATCACGCAAAGTTAGTAGGCTGGGAAAAAATTGGCTTTGTTTCAAACGATGCCCAAATTCTATGATTTCATCTTCATCCTTTGAAAAGAATAAATATGAATGCAGACTGCAGAGCGAAGCATACGTGCGTGTGAATTAATTACTGTTAGTTATTTTCAACATTTGTTTGCATTGTAGTAATGATGTTATTAAATAACAATTTAGCTGTTCCGTCTGTTCGTTAGCAACAAAAAAGTTAGGTTGAGAAACGAAGACATCGACGGATTCGTCACGGGAGTCTGACGGGGGAAAGTATAACGTTTTTAAATTACCGCCGTTCAGAAATGAAGTGTTTTTTCCCGCCGAGAGTGGCGCCACATGCACCAAAGGGGGTATTCATCATCGTCTGCTGGCTCACATTCAGTCATTCATCATAGACCATGCGAGAAGAGTGATCGTTTTGTTCTTTTATATATTTCTTTGGCCATTATCAATTTATAAGCTGGAAATGGCGACATGCAGCAATGAAGACGAATTCGTCACTTGTGGCATTTGTATGAATGAATACAACGAAGATACGAGAAAACCAAAACTTCTCTCGTGTTCTCACACGGTTTGCCTCTCTTGCCTGCAGGTAAAACCTCTAAATTTAAGTGTTATTCAATAGTATTGTTTTACTAATAACTATTGTATTGAATAGGGTATATTTCGAGGCAGAGCCATTGCATGTCCTTATTGTCGCAAATATTCAGTTTGTGTTAGCTCTTCAGAAATAAAAAGACTACCTAGTAACGAACATGCTTTGCAAATCTTGAAGCTGAACAAACAAATTGAAGATTTAACTCTGATGATGGACAATTCATGGTAAGTTAACTACTAGAGTTTATGGCTTTGAATTCTAAACATTTGAATCTTATTTGAAATGCACTAATTCATTATCTCATCTTGTTAGTGATAAATACTGGTGCTTCACGTGTGGTTTCATGGCAAAGACAGAGTGCTGTACTTCAAGGCATTCTATCCTGAATCTAGCAGAGGATACAGTCAAGAACTTGGATGCCTTTGCTGATCTCAGAGAGAAATTCAAGTCAGAGAAAACTAAAGACATGATCAAACTGACCATGGGACTTGAAATGAGAAAAGACATTCAAATGCACCTGAAAAAGTTGGCTCAATGTATGGAAGCTTCCAGGGAACAAGTCAAAGAGCTGCAACTAGAAAATGATGTGTGCATGGCTGAAATTGTCTCAAAATTGGATGGCCTTCTTCAAACTACCGAAATGAAAAATCCGCTCATGATTACAACAGAACTTTTCCTGTCAGAAATAGCTTCACGCTTAGATGATTCTACTCAAGAAGAAATGGTAGCCAAGCTCAAAGTTGATTTGAACAAATCTTTGGAGATTTGTGAGCAAAGCCTAAAGAAGACGAGATCCCTCTCATGTGAATATGATCGCTGGAAGAAAATGAAAATAGCCATCAAAATCTCCGATGTAGACGGGCGCCCAGTTTCAACTTCCTCATTACTCGACCGCGGTTTCCAGTTGCTGACTGAAGATGGATCGGACGGTATCTCTCATATTACGAACTCGAGTGCACGACAAGATCGACAAGAAACCCGCGATATCAACATAGCTCATGTCAGCAGTTCCACTGGAAGAGCTCCAGGGATTGGAAGAGGTAGAGGGATTCTTCAGCGCATTTCAATGGGAAGACCTTCGACAGTTTCGAGAGATTTATTTGCGACTGGAAGAGGAAGATTGATCGCTAGAGAAGAAAAATCGTAGATACCAAGAAGTCAGATGCATTTTTGTGAGTGAAAACTTAAGTTGCATTTTCTTTTGTGTAAGTTAATTGGACCTTTTTTGAGGTTAGTTAGAAGTAATATACAGGCAGCATGCGCCTTTTTTTGTTATATTGTTTGAAATTCAATCTTCATTTCCTTAAATAGGAACTCTAAATAGATTATTAAATAAGGTAACTTAGGAAAATTTAGAGAGTTAAACTGTCGTGATTACTTTTGATTTGGTGAAAATAGAAATGAAAGATTTCGATTCGTGTTGCGTTGAGTAAATCAAAACTCCCGCGATTTTGAAAAGCAGAGTACAGAGTCTGAAAATGTAAACAACTCGATGCTCCCTTACAAATTCCCTCTCAAATTCAGCATACTAAAGGGGTCCCTATGGGGGGATGGTTTTGGGGTAAGACTACCATGCAATCGTCACTGGGTTCAAACTTCAATCAGGTGATTTAAATCAGTTTAAGTCCTCACATCTGGCAGACTGGGGTGTTTCATATCATGGAGAGGGGACAACCAGAAAGTGTTGAAAAGATAGGGGCACTATAACTTTTCTTAAAAATTCTAGAAATTTTCAGGAAATTTTAAAATGTAAACAACTGTCAGTGCTCCTGATAACGTTCAGCTCAATTTAGTTTTTTTTTTTCACATTATCTTTGGTTGATACGTAATGAAATGGTGGCGTTAGAGGACGTGGATTGAATCAGTGGTTTTTGTTAACTGTCATATTTATCGGTGCGAAGACGATGCTGATGTTAGGAAACCAAAGTTTCTACCTTGTTCACACACGGTTTGTATCCTATGTTTAATAAGGGTGAGTCTTTATTTTAAATGTATTCCAGAAATGAACTAAATCAACAATTTATCTCATGCAGGTTATCTATAGAGGTGGAAATATTGCCTGCCCGACCTGCCACCTATTCTTTGGACCAGAACCTGACAGTTTATCGTCCTTCAAATGCTTAAGCTTAACAAAGAACAGAAGACTCTAAAAGATAACAATTTAAGGTATACAAGTATTGTCATTGTCATATGTTAAATTGAATTTAAGTTGTTTTTCTTTAGCAGGGAGCTGAGAAGGTGTGTGGAGTGCGAATCTCTTGCCACCTCTGGCTGTACATCATCTCAACATTCTTCATTTAACATGGTAAATGCAACATCCAAGGATAGACAATTTTCTCAACCTTCATTGATCAGGTCAGTCCTTTTTTGAAAATGTTCTGAGGCTTATCGATAGAATATAATGTGGATTGACGTAGAAAGTTGAAATTGGTGTCGGCTTCTTTTCCGTCACACATTCATTTTACGTCCCACATATAAATTTCTTTACTCGTTTCTATTCAACATGTGGAGGACTGGAGGTAGTTGGCTAATATTTTCTTCCTTTTTTACATCGACCTTGTATCTTCTTGTCAGCTATTCCACGCGCTAAATAGAACTCCCTTTTTCGACCGCAATTAATTCGTTCACAGTTGAAGCAGAGCTTGTTAAAGACTATAATAGCTGAAAATAGTCAAATCCCCCCCATTATTTATTCGTTTGAAAAAAGTTCTTTAGAAATATGCAACTTTGCGCGTTATATTGGAAAACAGACGTTATTTACGTTTCCGGTAGTAGCCATAAATGTAGGGGGTTGGGACTTGGGACCCTGTGGTTAGGATTTGATTTATGATCAGCATGTACGTTAGTCTTGAAAAGTCGTGATGCTATCATAGCTCTGATCAGAGTAATAGAGCCTGGGCCTCTCTTTTATTTAGGTTTGGTTTCTTCTTGACGGATAAAATGAAAATGAAACTTTTGTCAAATTCTTTCCCTAAATATTTGAATGACAAATGGCATTTGATTAGACATACTCTTACCCCTAAGTGTTGTGTGTGAGTGTCTGAGCAAAAACAGTGATACCCGAAAACCAAAATATGTACCCTGTTTGCATTTGCAAATTTTTTGTATCTAAAACAAACCAAATGTTTCTTTCTTGTTTCATTGCAGAACCAAAGAAGGAGACAGGCACAACCGCACAATACCATCGAAGGAGGTGAATTTCAATTTTTAAATAAGTAATAATACATTTTAAAATAGAATCTTAAATCAAATTCATCCTCTTTTTTTGCTTCAGATATAAAAGACTTATCGATCCTGAACTGGGCATCTTGAACGAAGAGGCCAAAATTTGGGTGGGCACAGTCTACAAATAATTTCAACAAAATTGAAAAAAAAGGAAATGAAGAGACAGAACACATTTACGAGTTTATCATCACCTAGAACTGCCTAACACTCAAAGTCATGCAAAAGGTTTGACAAACACAATTGGAATTCATTTAAAATCAAGTTAAAAGAAGAAATGGAAATTTAAAAATGTTCGCACATTTTTTATTTCAGATTTTCGCCGAAGGAGGAGCTGATCGAGTACCACTTGTAGTTTCTTCGTCGATTGAGGCAACGTCAATATTTTGTCCAGTTCTCAAGTTTGCTGGGCGATCAACTACGTTCGTTCCACGGCGAATTTTGCAGCCGCTATCAGGATCGTGTCCATGTGTCCATCGTGTCCATGTACAGGGAAATGATCAAGGATGATCGTAAATTTGTCGCTTTGCAGTGCACGATGAATCCTCTGCAAGAAGAAAGGAATCCCTGAGTGCATTTTGTTTGTGACTCAACGCCTCACCAATTATCCGCTATTCATCGATCCGCTCATCAAGACGTCCAGGGAGTGGACGGAGGAAACTCTTACACTCCAGCAAGTCCTCGGCTTCGTCAAGGTTTCATTTTCAGTCTACTTTACTTAAAAAGGAAATGGACAATGAACTAACAATTGTCTTTTCATCTAGCAGAACATTCTCATCAGAAGAAATTAAAAAAGAAATCGGATCTTTTATCCAGCAACGGCTCGGTTTGGAGATATTCGGCTCGTGTAGGTGTGGCGGCCAACTTTTGTGTTTTGCCTCCACTGGGTAACAGATTGAGAGCTACTAATTGCTGTTATTATATTTTTAACGTTTTTGTTCAATTTGACAATTCTTTTATAGACTCGGGATTGTAATGAAAATAAATGGATCTCTGTTGGATTTAAAAGCTGAAACTCGGCCACCAGGAGGCGGCGCAGATTGGAAATGAAATTTCAAATCTGGCAACGATGAATCTAGCATCAGTCATGACGCCATCGAATCTTCATGTTGGAGATTGTTCTTCGAGATTATTTAAATGCAGCAATTTTACTTCAAATGTATCTGTTAAATGGCAGCCAACTTACAGTGAGTTAATGAACTTAACGTTATCGAATGTGATAGTGGTACAGTGCATTCAAAATAAGTGAAGTGCTACTTTGTTTCAACTGTAAGTCCATTCAGCACATGAGGAAGTTCTTCACTTTCGTGTCTCTCAATCGCTAGTGCCATCATTCTCAGCACGTGGGGAAGATCTTCAGTTTGTGTCGAGTTTCAATCGCTAGTGCTATGTTTCATCCACTAAAGGTAACTCCCTTTTTCCATCAATTGCCTTGGCTTTCAAAAATGGGTTTCTAGATGTTACTTTCTTCATAGATGATGTAAATTATTTTGCCAAATTTCTCGATATGAGTTCAGTTTACTAAGATCCATTAAGTTTGAGTTTCAAGAAGGATTTTAACTTACCTTATCTTACCATTCATACTTTTCATTGACAGTGCAAGCCTATTTAATCATTTTCTTTTTTATATCTTTAGTGTAATATCTTAACAAGCTTTCATGTTAACAAAAACATGTTGTTACTTTTACTTATGCTTACACCCAATTAATCTTATTTTCTTTTTCAGGTCTTGAGTGCAAGATTATCAGAAGCTGTTCCTGTCATCAGTTGTGCTTGGCACAAAGGAATTGAACATTGGATATAATAATGCTATGTTTTGCTATTTTCATAGAAAAGGTAACTTATTGAGTGTTTTTGGAAATTATTAGTGCCACTATTGACTTGAATTTTTTTCTTTTCAGATTAGAGCTAGTAATGCTGTAGTGGTTCCTGTACATCATTCTTCATTTGGCCCCTCTACTCACACAATTGTCTAAAGGTAACTTATCAAGTGCTTATGGAAATTATGAGTGCCACTATTGACTTCTATTTTTTCTTTTCAGATTAGAGCTAGTAATGCTGTAGTGGTTCCTGTACATCATTCTTCATTTGGCCCTTCTCCACTCACCTGTCAACTTTAATCATCAGCTTCTGCGAGTGATGCATGAATGCCTCACCATTCACATTCTTGTCATAAGGTAACTTATCAAGTGCTTATAGAAATTATGAGTGCCACTATTAACTTCTATTTTTTTCTTTTCAGATTAGAGTTAGTAATGCTGGTTCCTGTACATCATTTGGTCCCTTTCCACTGAATTGTCAACTTTAATGATGGCAGTTTCTGCAAATGATACATCATTGTCAACTTCAATCATCAGTTCTTCAGTTCTCACATCAGATTTGCAAAGGACAGTGATACAGTGACAATTTGTTTATGTTCGAATGTTTATTTTTGTACTGTTTAAAATATGTGTAATTATAATACAATATAAAATACAAATTTTTTATAAACATTATTTATTTATTTATACATTAATAAATTATTAAAGAAAAAGAAACAACAAAATTGTATATTTTACTGGTTATCTTATGGACCCCCACACAGGGGGCCCTGTTGCTTTCTCGACCGCGATAATAACATATAGGTTATTATTTGTTTGGTGCAGAAAGCTGTTTGATCTAGCAGTTATCGATTGCATCACTCCTATGAGATCATTTAGGATCAGGTTGCGCAATCGTGTACTGCATTGGAAGTCAACTAAAGACAGGGAGGATAGACCCTGCCATAATTGACTTCCAGCAGACCAGGGAGATTACCTGGCCCAATAAAAGGGAACAAGAGTGACGAAGGGCAAAGTTTTTCCGAGAGAGATAGTCATACCTAAGTTTCCTGCTTAGCCCCATGACCCTCCAAAAGATGTCCTTGAATCATGTGGCTTGCAAGTCCCCGTTCGACCAGTACTCTAACAACCACTAGCTGCTGATCACAGTGGAAGAATGACCAACCACGGGCACATGTATGCAAGGGGAAACGGGGCCACGGAAAAAGGGAGCCCAGATATGCACTCAATTTTTAAAATAAATGAAATTAATTCGCCGCCAATCTTGATTCGTCATCTTCTTCCATTGAGTTCCATTAGGGGCGAAGTTGTTGACACCGGGGTTGACGGTAGTTCAGAGAAACCAAAGAGAAAAGTTCCAAATTGGCTAAAGAAAAAATAAAAGAGTTGATGGCACAAATAGAAAAATTATATGGCAATTAAGTAAGTGATAACTGACACTTTGTAACACTGAGCAGGCTGAGTAATGAGATAACAGATCATGACCGATGACTTTTCTGAAAAATGAAAGAACAGACAACATTAACAGTTATCATCTAAATCACGAAATTAACTTGTAAAAAGGAAAGGAGAAGGGACCATCTAGTGAGCACTTGACTGTGTCGCAATGCATGAGAGAAATACCTCTAACACGATAACATCATGTTACAGCCCCAATTGAAATGACCTGACGATCAAACCATTGGAAATTGATTCCTCGTGGTATCTCCCATATACCCGGGGATAACGGATCTGACTCCACCTCACAAACACACTCACATTTCACGCAGCCAACGTCATCCGCACGGCAACCGAGGCCACCACGAAGACAACATTGTGGGAAACATAGGACGGCCTACATTCCACGTGAACTGATCACTGTCTGTTTGCTACTGTTGAAGCGTATAGTTCTCAACTTCACCCATACAACACGGCACTAGAATCAAGAAGACTCGATGAAAGAAATCCCGACAAGTCAAAGAACACTTGGCTTATATCAGACCGTTACACCATAATGCCTTCAATTGACCGATCATTCCCCCATTTCAAACGCCTTTTGCGCCGACGGAACACGTCCACCGGCCACTCACTCGAGTTCCCTTCTACAAGAGTAAATGAGTGGGATCGAGGCTTTTATACGAGTAGAGAGATGACTGTGCACGTCCGTTTCTCCTTCCGGCTACCTGGCATCATTATTCTAACTTTTAGATGGCCAACAAATACTAAATAACCGTTTCTTTCAAATGAACTCTAATTCTACTCCCTTTTTGTGTGAAATGAGTCAACATTTGTTTGCAAATTATTATTGTAACATATTCATTATTGACATTTAATTAGTCGTGTGCAGCGTGAATAGCGTGAAAAAGGGTACGAAAAACAGGACGAAACGTTAAGACGCTAGATGGCGTCACGAATTAGAGTGTCGTGATTGGCCCGTTGATGGCTATCAGCTCAATCCAGACATTACATTATTATGAACATTTGAATAATGTCAAATTCAATCAATGAAGTCAAAGATAATTGATCAATGTTGGAAAAATCATTTCGAAAATGAAAATCAAAGATTAAAACGTTTGCGACTAAAAGTTGAATTGCTAAAACGCAATTGAGTGGGCGACGAGTGAACAGGGATGAGCGGCTCGTAGGCTATATATAGAGGTGTCTAATCAGTCTAATTGACAATCCATATTGAAAAACCGAACTTAATATTCGAGAATTACAACAAGATTTCGAAATAAGAATGGGTAAACGCAAGAGACAAAATAATGCTCCCCAGATTCCAGGAGCTGGACTAGTTCCAGCCCCACCTTATCATGGAATGATGGATGAAAATAGAGAAAATCGAGCAATCAAAGTAGGGCAATCCAAATACCGAATTATAAAAAGGATTGTCGCCCCGGAAGCGAATCGTTTTCTTGTTGGTAAAGGGCTTATTCCTGCGGCAAAAATCGATTTCGATTTTCAATCGACCATGGATTTGATTAAGAAGAAAGTTTTAGCTGACCCTCATTTTCTAGTCAGACCAATGACTGAAAGTCAGTTACGAGGCGTTAGGGCTGTAAGGAATGACTCTGACCACGGAAATTACGAGAATCTTCTAAACAACGAAACGGCACAAATCTCTATTTTGAAGGACTTTTGCGAGTCGGTCGGTAGCAATGCCGCAGCCATAAATGTGCAAAGAATGAGTAATCTAGTCCAAATTGACGATTGGGCGCGGGTGTTTAGCTTCAGCTTCATTTTCACTCCAGTGAATGACGAGAATGTAGCCTTTTCTCTCTGTGAGATTATCTTCGCAGTCATTGACATTTATCTAGGTCCTGAAATGTGGGAGGTCCGTTGGAGCAAGAATCCCCTTGCCATAGATCCGCCCCCAATCGACTCACACGAAAACCTCAAGTTTTTCAAACAGCAACAATTGGCCGATGGGGATTATTTGGCACCAGACGGCGCCATTAGAGGTGACACGGCCACCCTCAAGGGCAGCTATAAAGCACGCGAGGAAAACCGGCACAGTCATCACACCAAGACGTTCATTCATTGGAAAATGCGTCTTAACGACATCATCAAACTATTGGACGTGTTTGGAGCCACGGAAAGAGCCAGAGCGGTCGAGAGAATCCGCGACCGTCTCATCAATGCCGAGATTAACGGTACGGTCGTGACCGACTCGATGTTTCCCGAACTTTTTCGATGAACCAACCCGAATAAACCGAAACTGGTGTCGGCGAAGAGTGTCGCAGTAGCCGACCCAGAAACCCAGTAATCTGCCGTAAGAAGCGGATAAATACCCGATAAACCGTTAACCCGAAGCTTTTAGTCGAGTAAGTTTGCTGCTTTTCTAATTTCAAAATGTTGTGTGTTTCTTATTGGCGTTTTCAATAAACGGGTTCTGTCCCTTTCAATTTGTTTTGATTTAATTGCATTTATTATTTGCTTGAACGCAATAAAAACAATTCTAAAAATGTGGGAATTTCAGGGAAATCGATACAAAAGACGATGATGACAAAACTGGTGAAGAATTTCCCCATGTTAACTAAATGTATAGTTAAGTGGACTATTACAAAATTGCAAGAAATTTTTCCTATCCAAAAAAACCAAAAAATTGAAATAAAGCGTCTAGCGTCTTTCAACTATCTTGAAAGCATAAAAGAGTCTCAGGAAACTTGAAATATCCTATTGCTCAAGGTCTCTCTAGTTTGCCTGAAGCTCAAATTCTAGACGAAATGCACAATCCACCGCACACACTGGAATGCAATTCCGTGCGACAACAACTACAACAAAAACAGCGGCCCGGATTGGAAATTGCTGTCCCCATTATCTTGGACGGCCCGAACGACCCACAATCAACTGGAAAATGGCTACGGCCAACAAACCGAAATGGAACTAACAAATGGCGACCCAGTCCCGCTGATAGCACCGCCTTTCAATCAGAGAGGAAACATCGCCTATGCGAAATCTGAACCATGAGCGCCATGTTCCCGATCCTGTCCAGTCACACAACGGACGGCGAATTTCGCATCCGCACCGGATAGCAATGGATAGCTTTTCCTATCCTGACATCTTGTGTTTTGGGGATGGAGAGGGATTTGTCGCGAAAATACGGTCAAACAAAAAGGAAAGAAAATGGCCGACCAACAATAAAACAAGAAAAGAGAGAAACATTTCCTACCTTGAGAGGCATTGCTTGAATCTGGATTACGGATGTCCATCCATCGTTCGTCATTCCTTCGACCATGTGAAGAATTCTTGTGGATGTTGGGAGATTAGGACCTCATTTGAACCTTGCGCCAACAATAAGCGTCGTAGAGTCCTAGTTCACAGTCAACAGAGAATATCAGAATAGAATTAAGTTTAAGTTAAAAACATGGGAAAAAAAATCAATAAAACATTACCTCAACCACTTGGTGATTGTAAGAAATAGGCGCTGGATATGAAGATAGGAGAAGGGACAAGTGGTGATTCACAGCCAACACAAAACACGTTTGTCACTTTAACATGATGACAAAGTTTTCTTCATTCATACAGAAGTGTTTCATCATTTTCAATGCCGTCCTGTAGTCTGGATTGCCTTGCTGGTTTCAAATCCACACAATCACGAATTTGAGTCAAGTCAGTCAGACTGAAAAAGGAAAAAAAAACAAAACAAAACATAGATTAGACCATACTTCCATCTGTGATTAAAGCCATGCATCCAACCAAATCAAATCAATTCTTCTTTATCACATAAATCTAACTGATAATGAAGGGTAGAAACATATTCATCACCAAGTTTCATCCAATGGATTTTTTTCCCTGTGAGCAGTACAGCATTCAGCCATTCATTTAAACATCAAACGATTTGAACACGATTAACATCAGCCCAGTTGGCTTCGTTGAAAGTTGAAACGCTCGAATCGTTTTATTATCAAAAGAAAATGTAAACTTGGAAGAGCTACGAGAATCAGAGATAGTGCTTCAGACAGTGCAGACGAATACTAACAATTGAGATGTTGCCAATTCGCTCAGAATGTAGAAAAGCAAAAAGTCCATAAAATCCCAGCGATTGGTGCAAAATTAGACAATTGAAAATGCAATCAGCTTTTTAAAAAAAAAAACCGGAAAAAGAAATAATAAAAAAAAGGCAGCTGACCTTAGCTAAATTTGATTTGGATTGCTGATGAGAATAATTCTCTAGTTCCATAAGAAAATCTGTCTACAGAGACAGACTGATTACCTAACGTGGACAGTGAACGGAACTTGACATATAGACTTACTCGCAACAGTTAAAAATTTTTTCCTTTGTCAGCTAGACTTAAACAGACTTGAAGTAAAATTAAGTTTCTTGAAATTACCCCCTCCCCATGTCAAATCAATCGAATCCTATGTTAAATGTCAAATGTCTATCAAGGATTTACACACCCACCCACACACAAGCACTATATACATCAGTGCATCTCTTGGGTCGAGTGACACGACGCAGATTAAAGTACAATAATATAGGCGAGATATGCGGGCCTTAAATATTTGAAAATATGAGTAAGGCAATAAGTGGGCAACTCGATATGTAACCAACTGATATGATCCCGAAACAAAAATTGATTGATATTTTCCTTTCTATTGGAGAGAAAAGGAAAAATACTAAGTGTTGAAAAAATCTTATTAAAATTTTAGAAATGATCAAATGAAATGATCAAATAAAAAGAGGAGAAATGCCCACTCGACAGCTATTGGTTTTGCACCTTAACAGCAGGGAGAGATGAGGAGATTATTAAGGAGGAATGAATCAATAATCATAATCAAACAATTCTAATTAAAAGTGGTGGTGGTAGTTGGAGAGCAGCAAAGTCCACGCCTGTTGGGATCATCTCCAGTTCTAAACTTACGTTATCAACCACAGATAAAGGACTTGCCAAATGCAACAGCAACCAAAAACTCGTGCGATACTTAACGAAACGGAGTCAGTCGAGCTATAGTCGTTTCGTAACGTTCGATCCATACAGTTTACCTGTGTTCTATAATTAACTAAATAAGACACAATCAAGATTTTCTTTATCTTTAACTCTTTAAGAGCCGCACACCTTCGGTAAATCTTGTAATAATTGAAACAATTAACCAACATTTTCTCTTATTTATTGTCATTTAATTCTTTTAACATTACACATGTGATTTCAGTCCATTTTTTTAAAAAGAAATTTTTTAATTTCTCAGTTGAATTTGATGTTCAAGGACGTACAGGGAATCACGCAATGTTAATAGAAGAAATTAACAATCTATTTTTCGAATAGTTCCACACACGAGTGGGAGGAGGAGATATCGGAGCTCTTAAGTAATTAAAAGAGAAAACAGAAAACTCTTAAATTGTTAAATCTCGTTAAATTCTAATTGGTTTTTCAGGCTCAAGGGTTTATGGCGACGGCAGCGGGGTCTCAGCCGATCCACCAGTTTCACGACACGCACGGAAAGAACGTCCGTTTATCCGACGGTCGGAGAACGGCTCGTCGAGTTAAATCATTCCGCAACGGGATCGCTTTCTCTCAGCGCACTGTCCTTCCCAACAAAAAGGTAACCAAAGATCCTTCTTCTTTTTCTTTCGCTTTAAGAAATAATATTCTTTCTTTAAAATATAACCAACAATTTCTATTTAGAATCATATTCTAACCGTTTTTGTCTCTTTTAAGATTAATTTACGCGTGACGGAATGTTCCACCAAGTGGTTTGGAGCACTCGAAATCGGTTTCACCTCTTGCAATCCCTTTTCCCTCAGCGGTGTCTTACCTAAAAACTTTTCCGGTAGGACGTCTCTGTACTTCGGTTTCCTTTGGACTTCCGTTTTAAAAGTTTCCCCTCAATTTTCAATCCTCATCAATTCACACATTTCTTTATATTTCGTCTATTATTTGCTGTCTTGTTTTATTTGTGTCAACAGATTTGAGGAAACGTCCAGGATTTTGGATTAAACATTTGTCTGAAAACTACGGTGACGTTGGTCTTTTGCTGTCGATCCATTTCACAGCCAGTGGCGACGTCAGGCTCGAGGTCAACGGACAAGATCAGGGCGTCGAATTGACGGACGTCGATACGCGCACTCCTCTTTGGTTTATGGTTGACATTTACGGCAACACGACATCCGTTCAATTTGTCGGTAAGTCAAACTGCCTCGCGTCTCCTTTTTTAAAAATTCATTTTGTCAACTTAAAAATAATAAAAACATCGTGTCCTTCTTTTTTTTAAAAAAAGATCCTCGAGGCAGTTTGATCAACAATTCGACGCTGCCGCCGACACGGAAGAGCACCAGCACTTCATTGCTACGAATATCGTCTTCCGGCACAGCCTCGTCTTCCTTGGAAAACTTTGAATTACCATACGGCCAGAAGAGAGTAGCTAGAAATAGTTTTGACGTTTTCGAATTCATTTGTTTTTAAAAATTTCCCATCACCTGACAGATTGATGCCTCGTCAGCAGTCCATGAACGTCCCATGGAGGTGCCCAAGCCTTCGACAATATGGTGGACTTACTTCCAGTTTTCCGTCTCATTAAAGGATGGATCCACATTGTGAACGGAAATGTGGTAGCTGGACAGAAATCTCTGATATTCTCTCCAATAATTAGAGCTATTGTTAGTTATCAAGGGTAGGTTTGCGGAGGTTTTATTAATGGCCATCTTCTCTGGTTGCGGTGCGTTTGTTGTTTCCAGCGTGTTAAAATAAAGCGTGTCGAATTCTCGAAGAAACAGAAGAATAGCGGTGATAGTATTGAGTTTTGATAAAAACGCATCATTGATAATAAGGACATGGCCAATCCTGTCAAGTGTAACCTGAAGTATATCGAAACGAGACACATTTCAACGACACACTTAATCAAACCAATTTTGATTGGGAATAAACTGTCAAATGCACAGTCCAGCACGCCCGTTCGGCTCATTCACCTGTTATCACCTGCTCAACGGTTAACGCGACTTGCTGACTAATGCAACAGCAACCAAAGGTCGTTCGACACTTAACGAAACGGCGTCAGTCGAGAACAAAAATTTTCCAAAGTCTTCAGTGCTGTCGTTATCAACATTGAACGTATTAAAACGTAACGCATTTCGACTGATGTGTCATCACCGCTATAAAGAAAACAACGTCCTAAAAGAAAAGGACTGGAAAGAATTATAGGCGCCGCCCTTCATTGCGAAACCAATGACCGTCTACTTAAACTGTTTTTAAAATAATAACGCATCATAAAGAATAAATTAAAAAGAGAGAAGAAATATGTGACGTTACTGTTTGCCCTTTTCCCATTCGAGAAATGACACGGGTCTATAAAGTCAACAGATTTTATGACGATAATCAAATAATTTGAAAAAGGAAAGGAAATGAATGACTCATTTCACGCCGACAGTCAAATTCCCGAGTTTCACTTTTTAGCCAACTAAGTCTGTGTAGCGCGTTATTCCACCCAGAAAATGCATGCGAGTGTATATCCAGTTTTTTTTTCCACGTCACGACACGCACTTTTATCAACTGGGAACTATAAAAGAGAACTGCACTTCAAGCCAGAAGAACAGACGTCGATCGTCTGGCGAGCTCGTCAAATCATCTAGAACGTATTCGTCTTCACAATTCAACGGCAAACGCAAAAACGGGTAAATAGATAGGTATATTCTATTCAATTGAACATTTCCCATTTAACTTGGGCCCAAAGCTCAAAACTTTTCTCTCTTTCTCTTTGTACACATTTTTCTTTTTAATTATTTCGTGCCAACATTCGAGGAACGAAACGGAACGAAAGGGACTGGATGCGGATCTAAGATGTCACTACCAAAAAAGGAAGACGTAACCAGTGTCCACGACTTTCTTTTGAATATATTTTGAGTAATCGGCAAAAACTGCTGACGAAATGAAAGAAAAAAGGACAACAAGCCATTTGGTTACAACTCGCAAAAAACACAGAGCTGAGAGACCAAGTTCTCTCAAAGTAATCTCGATTGTTCGATGTCGAAAATAATAGAAAAACAAAACAAACAAAAAATAGTCGACTATTAGTACGGCAAACCTACGAAAAAATGTGTTGTCCACTTGGATTTGAATAACTCAAACTGCGTATAGTACCATTCAACTAGATTTAGAAACCCATTTAGAAACTATTTTTATCGACCATCAAATAACTGCGACACTGCCGTCTTTTTTCCTCTAAACTTCGACTGTCTAAAAAACAATAAATTTGGATAGCATGACTACGCAATAAAGAAACAGCTGGAGGACACACGTTACGAGAGTCTTTTAACCAGTTGCATTCCCATTGATAGAGTCGATTAGCTAACGCCTGTCGATCCGTCCACCCCATCCGAGAGTCTGCGATTGTTATTTATGGCTTTATAACTAGGCTAGAAGTTGCGCAACAGTTTGCCCAACTCCAGGCCATCGGATAGACGTCACCTCATTGTATATATTTAACCAAAAGCAAAGAAAATGAGAAATCAGTAAATAAAGATATCACAAATATATACGTTCAGTCGAGTTATAGTCGCAGTCTAAAGTGTTCCAAGACAGACTAGTTCCGTGTTAACTGGCGACGCAAAAAAGAATCGCTCATTTATTGTGTTTTATTCAATACAAAATTTACTTATTAAAATATTAAATTATTTATTGCTATTGCCTCTGTCTATGACTAGACGGTATTGTTGGCTGGCTCTCTCTCTCTATGCGCGCAGTCATACACGTCAATAAATGCACACGACGACTTTATTTTTTTATCAGTTTACCACCACCACAACCTTCAACAAAAATCCGTCCATCTTATATCCAATAATCGTATAATAGGATGTTATCATTAAAAAAACGTTCAAATTTCGATTCCGGATCTTATACTCCGACTGCTGCACAACCACCGCTTCCGCTTCCGTAATAAATCCTTTTATTCAGTTATCCTTTTCACAGCTACCGGCTGATAAAACGACAACGTCACTTCCTCCTACAGACACACAACAACTCATTATTCAGGATCTCAATCCCACCCATTTTTTACTACCACTCAACCCCCTCAGCCGCCGACGAAGAATAATTCCGTTCATCATCCCGCACAGCATATAAGCTCGATCCGATAAAAGAATAGGAAATCACTTCAAGATGGCAAATTAATAGTTAAGAAGATAATTAACTAATTATGAAGTGCGATATTTAAAATACTTTCGTGCCAAATTCTCAGCAATTAACTCTCATCGACGATTGGCAAAATTCAAATGGTTAAGATTTAATTTTGGGAATACCGTGAGCCCTTGCGTAATATTCACGGCTCCAGCAAAATCCGGCAAAAATGTGTTGACTTGTTCGGGTATTAATGAGGCGGGTTCGAATGTTCCAATTGAAATGAAAATGTTACGTCTTCAGCTGGTGTTATTATTAAGTGCAAAACGATGGTGAAAATCCGTTCTCAATTTCTCAAGGAAGAGGATGGATAAACAAAAGGCGATTGAACAATCTCGGATTGATCCCTCCTGATATCAACCGGGCCGCTTCACCAATGGGCCAGTAAATCATTTAACATCGATGAGAAAAAAAAAATCAGTTTCTTGATTGATGCGTCAGGGAATCCATCATATGTCAAATAAAAATAATGCCAACAAACTCCGCCAAATCGTTGGTAGCCCATCAAACGTGATTACGAAGCTATCACTTTTTTATTTCAGAAAAATGAAATAAACTGTCACATTTTTCTAATACGCATTTGTTTTATATAATAAAAAAAAGATGGAGTGGTAAAACAAATAAATTTATCAGGAAGTTGTTTTCGACCGTCATCGCGTAAAAACAAACAACTTTTCAAAACAACAAGAAATAAAGTCCAAATTTTAATAACAAAGTCCCGTCGGTTGTTATCTTTCGTTTGGGTTTTTTTCAAAGGATGATCTCATGCAAATTTATACAATCCCACGTAATATGAAACGAGAACAATATAAACCGCGGATAAGTTTAGTTAACAGCGCACAATTGGATCGCAATTCAAAGAAAATAGTCGCAGAATGGCATCAGGTTTTTCAATCGGTTTTTTGTTATTCATTTTGGCTTATTTTGTAACTTATTCTTCCGCTGCTGTCACATCATGGCAGGAAGAATTTGAAATGAAAATCGAAGCCAAAATGAATAAAATCGAAACTAAAAATATTCAACTTGGAGAAAAGGTGACGCAATTAGAGACTCAACTTGAATTAAATGTAAGGACATTCCATTTTCTATTGCCATTTCTAATTAAATCAATTCATTTAATTTATTTGTGTATATTTTACATAATACGACAGAACGAACTAAGAAAAGATTTGACAATGAAAGTGACTCGACTAAAGGCAAAAGTCCAAGAACAAGAAACGATTTTAAATTTCTTGTTGCAATCGAATGAAATACCAATTTCACCCACCGGTTCAAAATCAATTGCAGCGAATTATCGTCAAAATGTAATTCAATCAAGTGGAAAAAGCGGAATCCCAAGGACATGTCGAGAACTTCGTGCAGCCAATCCGTCACTTGCATCCGGAATGCAATTCATCGATCCGGATGGCCAAGGAATTGGCGATGATCTAATTTTCGTTTATTGCGACATGTCAACAGGTAAATTGCGTCATTTTCATTTTCATTTCTTTTTAAAATTTAATTAATTTCTGCTTCAAATAGGATCGACATCAATTTTACACGACAGCGAATTTCCCATCGACGTGGGACATTGCACCGATCCTGGATGTTATTCGCGATCCATCAACTACAACGCGTCCAGCAAACAAATGAAATCACTGGCTGAATTATCAACTGAATGTCATCAGTCGATTAAAGTAAATTTCTTTGTTATAAATTTAAACTGGAATGAATTCTTATTTGATATTTTCAATTTTCAACTTTCATATATTCATATATTTTCATTCAGTACGATTGCAATTTTGCCCCATTTGAGTTAAATAACGTCGCCTATGCCTGGTGGAATGACAGAGACGGAAATGCGCAAAATTTCTGGGCCGGAAATAATACGAACGGAATTCACACTTGTCAATGCGGAATTGATGGAAATTGCGTCGATCCTGCGGTGAAATGCAATTGCGATACTCTTGCACCAGTTCAACTAGTTGATGATGGTCTTTTATTATTTTGCTTTAATTATTTTGATATTTTAATTTTTTAAAAATATTTTTCTGTTCAGGTGTCATAACGGACAAAAATATTCTGCCTGTCACTCGTCTGAATTTCGGCCGGACTCAATTGGCAACATCGTCCGGCGTCCACACATTGGGCCGTCTCGTATGCAGCGGATCCTCATCTTTAACTGAATTCCCCACATCATGCGAGGATCTTTTGTTGATTGGCCACACCCTCAACGGATTTTATTCCGTCAAAGGAGCAAAAATGATCGAATCCATTTACTGCGATTTCACTCAACTTCCCGGCAATGAGAGTAAATTAATTTGAAAAAACTATTTCCCATTCATTAATTTAATTTAAAAATTTCCTTTAAAAGATTTTCAGAGATGGATTGGATACGTCGACGTCAAATCGACGCCCGTTCATTTTTACGTCCAGCGCAATTCTAATTACAAAACAACTAAAACTCCAATTCCGTGGGATTTGGCGCGAGTGAACGAGGGAAACGCCATGAATTTAACGTCGGGAAAATTCACGGCACCGCGACCGGGAATTTATTTTTTCTCCTTCACGGGAGTGGCGGAATTTCAAGTTTCATCATCTTTTGTTCATTTACAAGTTGATCTTTATTTGAACGGGGGTCAAATCGGATTGAGTTATGTTCGAGAGGAAAACACAGCTGGTCAATATAGTCCGGTGACTCTCCAGTCGACACTGAACTTGAAATCGGGCGATCAAGTTTGGATGGAGATTTATTCAAACAGGGAAACATATTTGTATTTGTTTGACAACAGTTACCACTTTACTCATTTCACGGGTTTTATGTTGGAGGAGCACATTGTGGCCTCACTTTTGTTTTGATTACGAAAAATTATTTGTAATTATTATCGAGACAAAAAATTTATTTTATAAAATGTATGGGGAAATAATATCAAATAGAATCGAATCAAAAGTAGCTAAGGGGTGGGTATTTTTTGATTGAATTTGAACTGTGGGTGTAAATTGCCCTAACAAATACACAATAAAATTTGCATGTCTTTATCTTTAAAAATGTTAAAAAAGGGAAAAACTAAAATTTATTGTCAGATTTACAAAATGCGAATCTGACTAGAAAATTCATTTGCGCGTATTTCATTTGAGGAAAGGGAAATTGTAAAATTTTTCGCTATTGTATTCCCACTAAGGTTGTGCAATTGGCTAAAAAAATTCGTGTCGTCATCTTAAAAATTCAAGGCAGGAAAAATGGAAAACCCAAATTGATTGCCATATTTACAAAAAGAAAATAAAGAATAAAAATAGAAAAAAATGAAAAGATAAAAATTTTGAAAAAAGGAAAGAGAAAAATTAATCGACGCCCATTTCATTCCCAGAGCCGTTCAATATTTTTAGTCCGTCCGATGATAAACGAGAAAACGAAAAACAAATAAATAATTTGCCCTAAATTGAAGAATAAAATTTGATATTTGATCCTACGGGGTCGGAGTAAACTGGATGCACAGCGGATTGAGAGGAGTTGTGACGTCATCATGTGCATTGACATCACAGGTGAGGAATGACGTCGTCGTTGAATCCATTCCCACCTTTTGCGTCCGACGGGAACAGGTCCCCCGGCCACTCACTCGAGTTCCCTTCTACAAGAGTAATTGGGTGGGATCGAGGCTTTTATACGAGTAGAGAGATGACTGGGCGTGTCTGTTTCTCCTTCCGGCTATCCGGCATCATCTAAATTTTTTTTCTAACAAACTGGACAGAATTTTTTTTAATTAATGAAAACAAGTTTCGCTTTAGAGGAAAAAAAAATGTCCTGTTAGAGATCCTGATAAACGCAGACATAACATATAATGCGGCGATTTTGAAGGTGAATAATAAGAAATAAAAAAAAAGATTCCACCCATCATCAAAATGGGCGAGCTGATCGAAACAGATTTGACGCGGGGTAATTTCTATCGATCGTCATCAATTAAATTCATTAAACAAATCATAATTAGAATTTAGAAAGTCAAATTCTCCAACAAAAAAAAATAGTCTGACAGTAGCTGCGTTTGTAACAATAAATTTTGATAAAGGGCATCATTGATAAGGGCATCCTGTTTTTGTTTTTCTCCTTTTATTTTTATTCAACCTGAAGTATATCGTACGACGCATTGAATCAAACATTTTTGATTGGGAAACTGTAAAATAATGGCGAGCCGCGAGCTAGTCCACGCCTGTTTGGCTCATCTCTTGTTATAACTTACGTTATCACCTGCTCAAAAGATAACGCGACTTGCCTAATTCAACAGATCGTGCGATACTTTGACGAAACGGCGTCAGTCGAGCTCTTCGTTTCGTTACGCGTTCGATCCATACAGCTCAACTGGGTTCTATAATTAACTAATTAAGACACAACCAAAATTTGCTTTATCTTGACGAGCCGCACATCTTCGGCAATTCTTGTAATTCAATCAATTGACCAAAATTTTCTTTTACTTATTGTCATCTATAATTCTTCCAACATGACACAGGCGATTTCAGTTGGATGAATTGGATCACAGAATGGGAACAACAAACTCTTTTGTTAAAATCTTCTTATTCTATTGGGTTATTCAGGATCAAAAGTTTATGGCGACGGCAGCGTGTCTCAGCCAGTCCACCAGTTTCACGACACGCACGGAGAGAACGTCCGTTTATCCGCCGATCGGAGCACAGCTCGTCGAGTCAATTTCTATTGCGACGGCCTCGCTTTCTTTTCAGCGCACTGTCCTTCCTAACGAAAAGGTAACAAAAGATCCCTTTTCTTTTTCTTTCGCTTTAAGAAATAATATTCTCTCTTTAAAATATAACCAACAATTTCTAGTTAGAATCTAACCGTTTTTGTCTCTTTTAAGATTAATTTACGCGTGACGGAACGTACCACCGAGTGGAGTCCGCATCGGTTTCTTGTATTCCGAATTTAACAAAAAATAAATGTCAAATACGCTTCAAGATAACACAACCACAGCAATGAAATTAGGATAAAGATCCTTGTTGACTGTGAATCCCTTTAACAAAAACAATTGGAAGAGTCGCATCGAATCAGTTATGCAACGCCAACAACCAATGGGGAGGGGGAAAAATTCAATAACACAAGTGAAAATGAACGACGATCGACTTTTTTCTAATGGCATATGGGTGAGACTCGTGTCAAATAGAAATAGCCTCACAGAACAAATTTGCAATGGCCTTTACCTTTGAATGGAGTCTCAACTCTCGTTCCTATTGGTCGTCAGGGGAAAAAAATCTCCATTACGTAAGGGGAAGAACGACGTTGACTCTGAAATCAAAAATATAAGAAAATGAATTAGTAATCAGAAATAAGAACCACTTAAAAGCAAATGGTAATTATTTCATACGGAGGATTTGGAAAATATTTAAAAAATTCAAATGACTCTTAAGTGACACTTCAATTTAAGTTTTTAGATTTAAACAGACCGGCCAATTTGACGCTGTTTACATTGTAAGTTTGTAACACGTCATAATGCTGAGTAGATGACGTCTTGAGCCCGAAGGCAGATTTAATGGAAAAAGTGGCACACTATTCAAATAAAAACTTATTGCTTCATACTTGATAGAATGAAACGTTCCAGAGTATAGACCGTCAACAAAATATTCTTACGCATATCAGTTTACCAAACGGCTTTCAAGATTTCAATATAATCTTACAGTTTGTTTACGTTTATTCGCTTTTTAAAAACAATCCAGTAACTTGTTTGCGAGGGGTTCGCAACTCGGCCGCCAGGTGTACGAGACGCCAGAATCGGATTCTGATTCTGGCGTCAATTTTGAAGATTCTGGCGTCAATATCAAAGATTCTGGCGTCAATTTTAAATTATCTAGCGTCTATCTTTTTCTTCGTCTTTTTCGTTTAAGTAGTTAAAGACGATTTCAGTAAAGCGGTAAACAGTTGTATTGAATCATTTTTGGATTCTGGCGTCATTTTCAATGATTCTTGATTCTGATTTGGGATTCCAGAATCGATTCTCGGGCAAGTGTACGAGATTCTTTTGAGTTGCGAACCCCTCGCTTGTTTGTGCTGATATCCGAGTTTTCTTATAACCTTTCCAGACATAATAATATCATATGACTCTTTCGAATGTTTGATCGTCCAGCACTGGATGATGGACTTTATTCGCGCCAACCCAACATCAATTTTACATAGTTGCATATGTTGCTGGCGAGATTATTGGAAAAACCCAATTCGAATGAGTCTGCCTTCTTATTTCTCTTATAAGTATTCTGTACATTGTGATTCTTCCGTCAGTTTCAAACGTGTAGTCGTGCATCAGACATTAATATTAGTATCGTCTCAATAATTGTAATCATTCAGATACAAGGTAAAAGTAATTAAAAAATTATTTTTCTTCTTCGCTATTTTAAAAGAATCCTCTGAAAGATTTTGTTTTTAATTTTGAAAATGGTTGCGATTTCAATCAAATTTGTTCTCGTCATCGTTTTTGTTTGTTGTCATTGCCAATGTGCATCAGATAAGATCGGCAGTGATTCTTCTACTTGGGAGAAATTGCAAATCTCACCGGATACTTTCAGTTCCGTCGAATATGTCAATTTTCTCATTGAAATTTACGAACACACCGATAATAACAAGGCCACCATAACTAATACGAGCCAGAAAAAATATTTCTATTCACCTCTCGCGATATTGGATCACAAAAGTGCCGTGAGTGCTTACAATCGGTTCACGAAACAACCGGAAATGAGATTCCGAATTGAAATGTGGAACGACAAAGTCCAAAATGAAGTTGTCAAACATTTAAATGAAATCGTCGGTCAAGAAATCAAATCGAATCAAGTCAGAGTCATTCCCATGAAGAAGGTCATTCTAACGAGCAATGTCCCAACGGAAGAATATTCCATTTCCCCAGTGTGGTCGAACTATGATAGCAAAAGCAAATCGGTTTGGTTTTCTCTGTCGTGTTATGACCCCAAAGTCTGTGATGAACTGGCCGATGAAATGCGATCCGCACCCAAACATTTGGATCATTTCAAACTTTTGTTTCGTTTGTCATCGCAGACGTCGCAAACCAAACAGGCGACCATCAGCATCGACAGCGTCACTTCCAGTTCAATGGCTTCTAAACTTTTACAAAAATTCGAGGACAAAAACGAAATTTTTCTAACGGCCAACGACGAGAAGAAAATGTTGACGGAATTGGCCACAAACATCCGGATAGAAATATTTGATGACTCGGAAATTGCGTCACCAGACACGGAAAATCAAATTGTGAATATTTTAAAAGATTTGCTGATTACGTCGAGGACGACAATCAAAGAACAAAACGACAAAATGTGGGACTCTGTTTTCTGGAATGACGACAATTATCGGCCGGATAAAACGACGAAAACTTTGAATGAAATTCTCAACAAATTGGACAAGGAAAATCAAAAGAAATTGGCCAATTTGTTTCAAAAAGCGCCGGAGAGCCAGTCAGGAATCAAATTGACTTTGAATGAAGGACAAAATGAGAAAAGAATCCAACACAATTACGACGCAAACAGTTGGACGGAAGTGGACAAAATCAGTTCAACCATTTCAGGGAAATTGGCCGATACTTCCGATATTTCCGTTCGAGTCGAAAGTTTAAAAGATGACGTGGAAAAATTGTTACAACAAAGTAGAAACCATGTCCAATTTGATGGAGAGAAATTCGTTCCCAAACCCATTCAACTCGGCAGAATCAATTTGGACAAATTTCGCGACTCGCAATCGTTTAAGGATCGAAATGTCCGCGTCCGTTACACAAACGCCGAACTGTCGGCGCCGATCAAATTGATGGAACACGCCGAGTTGACCGTCACTGACGAATGGGACAATTTGAAGGAACAACTCAAAGGTATTAATTAAAACCAATTTAGAGATTAAAAAACTATTTTATTTATATTAAGAATAATTTTAATTGAATATCGCAGCGACTGCCGAGCTCTTAAACAGAACAAGTGGAGAACTGAGTAGTGTGAAATTGGATTTAACTAACACAAGAATCGATTTGACTAATAAATTAGAAGGTAATTTTAATTTAACTCGAGAATTCCACCAAGTATAATTGTTATTGAATTGCAGTCACTTCAGAACTTTTAAACACAACCGTCAAGAATTTGGTGAAAACGAATGACGAATTGAGTCATGTAAAAAGAAATTTAATCCAAACGACGAATGCATTAAAAGGTTTTCTTTTATTCATTGAAGAATTAATAAAATATTCTGTAAATTTAAAAGTAAAAGCTTTTAATTACCACCTGCAGGTACTGAACAGGAGTTGAACATAACAAAAATTGAATTGGAGAAAACAAAAAAAACATTAAATGGTATTTTCTTTATTTTATTGGAATATTAAATTCTGATATCCAAATAAAAAATTCATTTTATTAAAATTAGGCACTGAAAATGAATTGGCGAAGTTGCAAATCAGGACTGAAAATTTGTCAATTGAACTTAAAAGTAAAGCGGAAATTAAATTTTTTTTTTTCAAATTGAATTAATTTTTTTTAATTTTTTTTGTGTAGCATTTTCGATAAGATTAGGCCACGAACGTAAAGTAAATGAAGACAATTTGAGTAGAGAACAGAGAGGTACAATTTTTTCGTAAAATCATTAAATTATTATTTAAAAAATTATCTGCATTTCTTTTAATTTTAATCAACGAATCAGCAATTTCAATTCGTTTGGAAACGACAATCTCAAATTTGAGCACAACGAGAACGGAATTGATAAACGCGAAATCGGACGTTGCGGATTTGAAAACGAAATTAAACGGTGAAAAGTTTAAAATTTCGTTTTTATTTGGTGAAAATTAAAATCAATTTTTTATAACAGATAGGACAAGTGAAATCGTTGACATTGGTAAAATGCCAACGT
Source organism: Daphnia galeata (assembly GCA_030770115.1). Lineage (NCBI taxonomy): Eukaryota > Metazoa > Arthropoda > Branchiopoda > Diplostraca > Daphniidae > Daphnia > Daphnia galeata. The sequence goes on from CM061119.1 coordinate 414,019, forward strand.
CATGTTTTGATTTGGAGCGAATGGGACATAAACTGAGCGGATTCTTTTCAGTCAAAGGATCGAAAAAGATGGAAATGATTTTCTGCGATTTTAATCCAAATCAAAATGGTACCCGGCTTACTGTTTTCTATTTTAACTCGTTAAACTGGGCGTCTAATTATTTTTTAATTGACAGACAAACAAAAATGGATCGGATACGTCGTCGTCAAATCGACGCCCGTCCATTTCTACGTTCAGCGGAATTCTTCGTTTTCCACAAAATCAACTTCAATTCCGTTCGATTTGGCGGTGGTGAACGAGGGAAACGCCATGAATTTGACGTCAGGGATATTCACGGCACCGCGACCGGGAATTTATTTTTTCTCCTTCACGGGACTAGCAGGATTTCCAGATTCAACATCTACATCTGGTTTAGAAGTTGCTCTTTATTTGAACGGGGGTCGAATCGGTGCGGGTTATGTTACAGAGGCAATGAGTCAACAATATCAATTCAGTCCGTTGACTCTCCAGTCGACGCTGAACTTGAAAAAAAGGAGATCAAGTTTGGGTGGCGATTTCTTATCATTTGAACAGAAAGGAGTATTTGTATGACAACAGTAACCACAACACTCATTTTACGGGTTTTATGTTGGAGGAGGAAATTGTGGCGTCACTTTAATGATTTTGTTTTGATTATTCAAAAAATTATCTTTACGTTTAAGCGAAAAAAAATTATTTTGTGGGGGGAATTATAAAAAATATAATCGAATCAAAAGTAGCTAAAGGGTGGGTATATTTTAATGAAAATTGAACTGTACATGTCAAATGACCTGAAGAATACACAATAAAATTTGCAGGTCTTCATCTTTAAAAATGTGAACGTGAGAAGCAAAAAACTGCAATTGATTGTCAGATTTTCAAAATGCGAATCTGAATAGGAAATTCATTTGCGCCTAATTCATTTAAGGGAAAGAAATTTTTCAGAAATTTTTTCGCTGTTGTATCCCCCCTTAGGTTGCGCACTTGTGTAAAAAAATTCGTGTCGTTATCTTAAAAATTGAAGGCAGGAAAAATGAAAAACCCAAATTGATTGCCAGATTTACAAAAAAAAATGAAGAGAATAAAAATAGAAAATTGGCTAAATTGCTTCAAAAATTCCCGAAATACGTAAATAAATGACTCAATTATTGAGTACTGCAAATTATGCAAATTTTCTATCAAGTTGAATTGATTGAATTAATTTTCCTAAATTAAAAACCAAAATTTTCACTGAAAAACTAAAAAAAAAAATCAAACATGAAAATAAATAAAAAATTGAATCATTACATTAACGAATTAACAATTAATTTAACAAATTAACGATTATTAACAAATTAACGATTTCCTCGGGGCATTTTAATTTCATCAAACCAAAAAGCAATAATAAAGAAATATCAACATTTACTGCTGTTTCGATAAAACCGCGAAATTTAAAAAAGATCTATTCGGACTTGATTTTGGCCCTTAATAATTTAGGTCATTAATTTACATTGTTCCATACATCCCCTTATAGTCTATCCGTATCTTATCATCAGTCGAAATTGGGACGGCACGTCACTCGGACGTTCGTTCGACGTGAACGTGATAAGAAATAAAAATGTGTTTATTACACAGATCGTTGCCCCACCTGTGTCATAATATGAACAACAAAGTGCCACACCCTGTACTCAGTCTCTCCCGCAGTTCAGTCAACGTGTGAATATTGTGTCTCATCCTTCAGTGGCGATGAGAAATGTACCGGAAATTGTTGGCAACTGCGAGCATCTTGATCGCACTTTTATCCATTGGCGCCCAGGTAAAAATTTCAAGTTTTAAATTATTTAAAATAAACGAAATTTCAAATCAAAAGTAGAAAAAATTAGTTTAGAAAAATGTGTGGCCCATGATTAATAATAAAAGTTGACATAGATTGCAAGTTATGCCGTCACTCGCCAGGTGGTCGATTACGTGTCTTCGGGACTATGGGGTGGGGCTTTGATGATAGCCGCTGCTACTCTGATTTTAATTGAAAAGTAAATTAATTTTAATGGTTCACAATAGGAATCTCAAAGTTAACAATTTTCTTTTTAAAAAATTAGACCTGGAAAGGATCTTTGGATATTGATCCTCACCTGTCTATCAATTGCCAGCGGCATAATTATGTTGGCCATTTACTCTTGGAATTTAAATCGATTCTTTAAAGTCTACACGACGTGGGAAATTTGCGAATTTTACGCTCCCGGTCTCCTCATCGACCCCGACTCGTGTAATAAATTATTTCAAAATTTCTTACATAATCAGACTAATATTTTAATTAATTGGATAAATAGGTAAATCACTGGTGACTCTACATGGACTGATGATCGCTCTAGGCATTTGTGCCATCATCCTCAACTCTGCCATCCTCATTTCCACTTGTCGCAGGCCAATCAACACGTCCAAACCGAAATATTTCTATAAATCGGATCCTTTGACTCCTAAAACGCGCAGCACTTTAATTTAAATCATTTACAGAAATCTCAGTTTTTTAGTTGTACATTTGTCTGTGTGAATCGAAATAAAACAAATCGATCGTTTCACACAGATGTGAATGTACTCCCGAGAAACAGCTGATGTGACGTCAATATCTGGTCACCTACATCCGTTAAAACCACCTGTCCGATTACGAAACGAGCAGAAGGGGAAATTAATCAAACGGCAGTCGATTGTTCGTCATGTCTCTATTCAAAGTCGTTCTACAATGGCTCTCACTTTTAAGTTTAACGTTCATTGTTTTCTATCTCTACTTGATTTCCGTTCGTTATGAAACCAGCGTCCATCCTCAGGTAACCGAAAGTTTTAGTTCGTCGTCCAGCAAAGGGAAATTCACCGGAATTAACGATTACATAAGTTACATGACGTCACATTTCCAATTGAAACCAGAAATGGAAAAAGGATTGAAACCGGAATTCGGTCCAGTTTTAAACAACGTCAATTTCACATACACAATCAATCCAATAAGAGACAAATGCCGTGATACAAATCTGTTTATCGTCGTTGTTAGCGCACCGGCTAATTTTATTCAGCGCAAATTAATCAGAACAACATGGGCGGCTCATTTAATTGGATCGACTCGATACGCTTTCCTAATCGGCTCAACAAATCGACCGAAAATTCAAAAGAAAATCAACAACGAAAGTTCCATTTACGAGGATCTCATTCAAGTGGATATGTTCGATACTTATATGAATTTAACATTGAAATCTGTCGCTCTACTTCATTGGTCATTCCATTTCTGTTCTGGGACTCGATTCATTTTGAAATGTGACGACGATATTTACATCAACATGCGCAATTTACACGTCGCTATTCAACAACTTGATTCAAAAACTCCCAAAGTGTACGGGACTGCCGTTACCCATTTAAAACCACTAAGACCAGCATTGAATAATAAATCAAATCAACCAGCAGATGACAGCGATAAATGGATAGTCAATCAGGAAATGTGGCCGTGGTCAACGTACCCAACGTACGTCTCCGGCGGATGTTATCTTATCGATTCGAGAGCTATCGGTCCATTATTAGCTGCTGCCCAAACCACACCCTATTTCCCGTTTGAAGACCTTTACGTGAATGGATTGTGCGCTAGAAAAGCGGAAGTTCAAGTGTTGGCCTCAGATTTGTAAGTTACAAAAATTTAATATTTCAAGTTAAAATATTTTCCTAAATAATAAATTATTTTAAAATAGAATGTTGGGATCGATTTTCGACGTGGTCGATGACTTGCTGGACGAAGAATTTTGGCTAGTGGCCAACTATGTGACGTGGCTTACAATATCCGCCGAAGAGATGGCCGCCTCTCACCTGGCCACTGAACTCTACTTCAACAAACAACAAAGTTACCATAAATGGAGTGTAATATTCAATTGGACTGCCATGATAGAATAATACAAATATATTTAAATGTTGGCGCTGCATATAGTCATTTCACTTAATCATTGCGATGCAAATGACGACGCCATTATGACAGTGAAGACGTTCAACGCAGCGGTTAAAATCCCGCAAATGATAAGCAAAGAATCGAGAGCCACACGACCACCTATGATACCAAAAATATTGAATAAATTTCATCCATCAAAAAATGAATGGCAGCTTTATAAATGTACACAAGTTCACGTTGGATATGTTGACATTTTGGCAATGAGAAATAGCTGATTGATATCGGTTGACACTCCATGAATACAACCCAACTATAGTGACGCCAACAAAGAATCCATACAAGGCCAATGCCTGGATGGCTTTAGAATCTCTCAATCTAAACATCACAAAATGTAAATACCGTCAATATTATAATGAATTCATCGAATACGTATATAGAGGAATATGTATATACCGATGGTTAATCAACAACAAACTGAAAACAACAAGAAAAACTCCACCCCAAATGCCGGATGAAACGACATCGGGTTCTTTGAATGCGCTGTTGGCTGAACGAAATAGAATCAACTCGCACATCTGGGGAAAAACAAAACAAGTTTTGCGTGAAATATTAACTCGATAAAAGAATTTAAAATCGAATCACCTGGAAAAAGATGGCGAAAGAACCGGTGACTAAAAGAGACACTGAAACTAATTTCAATATAAAAGACGACATATTTTTCAACAGCTCGAAAAATATTGAGAGAACTTTACTGGCCGAATTCTAAAGTAAAACAATTCCCGACTGAGATTCTTATCCTATGCTAAATAGTAACTAGAAAAGCAAACACTTCTTCTTTTTTTAAAAAAAGAGAAAAAAATGTTATCGTCACCGGATATTTACTCCGCCGTCGTCCATTTGTCATTGTCACATAAGAACCGCAGAAAAAATAAAAAAAAATAACTCGTTCGATAATTTGAATAGTTGAGTGACCCAACGATAAACATCCAAAAAAAAACTGGTCTGGATCTCACAGGGAGGGTTTCAAACGGACTGCACAAACCAGTTGACGATCGAATATGATAATGAACGAGTCAAAACACTTTTTTATTCACTTCTTTTACAGTTATGTGTTGTTGACCTGATAAATGTATTCGCAAAACTCATCGTATAAATAAAGAAGTTGGCATCGGGATTGTCGTCATTCCATCAGCGAATTCGTCCATCGATTGTACAACATTTTATCGAGTCGTCATGAGGAACTTGGTGAGTTTGTAGAGTGGCCTATTATTCTATTTAAAATAACTATTTTAAACTGTATAATGACCATTTTCAGGTGATTTGTTTCGCTCTCTTAACGGGATGTGCTGTCATTTCCGCTCAGATGTATCGTTCAGACGAGCCGTTTCATCCTTTCCCTGCACGTTTCCCATCACGAGTTAGTAACATAAAAAATCAATACACTCCACTGATTCTCGACTCTCACGTTGAATGCATAAGGCAATTGAAAGGTAAATTTACATACTATGCTTCAGTCAAAAGTGGAGATAAATTGATGATGGCTATTTTGTGGGATACGCAGCGACGAATAATCAATTAGTGGAAACGAATCAAATCGTTCAAACTGTTAAAAACGATTTGATGGAAGAGATTTCAAAACTCAAAATCGAATTGGAAACTATCAAAAATTCAAAAGGAAATGCCGAAATTGAAGAATTGAAAATACAATTTGCAGGTAATTGTTTTTAATTAAATCAATTTAATTAAGTTTGATTGAAATTCTTCTTTTCACATGCAGATACGAAGGAAACTGTTGACATTATGGTGAATCAGATGGCTGGTATTATATTAACTGACACGCAATTAATTCAAATTATTTAAAAAATGAATTCTAATATTTCAGAAAATTCTCTACTTTTGATCGATTCGATGGTCGCCATTAGCAGTTTAGATACACAATTTGCTGGTAAATGTGAAATACTCGCGTAAAAAATTAAATTTAAAAATTTAATTTCTGACACATCTATTAAAAGATATTGCGGGAAATTCGACCAAAAATTTGGAAGAAATCCATGTCGGTATGGGAGAATTGAGAGAACAAATCAAAGGTATAAACATATCACTCAAAAGATTCCAAAAAATAATGAAACTACTGTCAATATTTTCTGATAGCAATCAATGAAAGCAGCTCGACCCTTTCGAGTTCAAAAATTGATTACCTCGAGATGGAACTTAATGGTATTTAAATTCTATTTAAACAAAAATCAATCAAGTATAAATTAAATTGATTCAACAGCAACCAAGGAACAATCGGCCATCCATTCCAACCTTTTCAATGTGATGACTCAAAATTACGAAGTAGCAAATGACCAGATTGTTGACTTGCGTATAGATTTAAATGGTATTTTCACCTTAATTAAAAAATATTAAAAAAAAAACTTAAATTCAAATCAAATGGTTTGACAGCTAACAAGGATAACATGATGGAAGTTAAGGACAAAGTGAAAAAGTTGACAGCAGCATTGAAAGGTACTACGAAATGAATTTTCCATCTGTAAAATATCCTAATCAATAACGAAACTATCCCAAATTAGAGAGTATGAGCCCCAGTTCTATCGGTAAAATGCCGACATCTTGCGTCGATTTAAAACAAATCGGACACGTCAAAAGCGGATTGTATTCCGTCATGGGCAACAATAGCGTTCAAAACGTTTACTGCGATTTCACGCTGGCCAAAACAAGTAAATCACATCTAAATCTAAATAAACGATTGTCATTTTTTAAATTTAAAAATGATTAATTTAGATGAGAAATTAATTGGTGAAGCCGATGTCAAATCTTCGCCAACTTATTTCTCCGTTCAGAGAACGAGTCCATTTACAAAAGAAGACACTCCCATTCCATTCGACATTGCATTAGTCAACACGGGAAAAGCTATGAATTTATCTTCGGGCATTTTCACGGCTCCCGTGGCCGGTATTTATTCGTTTTCTTTCCACGGATTGGTAGAATTCCAAGCCACGCAATCGGCCATCCCATTTTTGGCTGTGGGTCTTTTCGTCAACAAGGAAAGAGTCGCTTTGGCATTGAACGAAGAATCAAACACGCGAATGATTAACAATAAAGGTCAACGAAGTCCGTTGTCCCTGACGACAACTATCGTCTTGCAAAAAGGAGATCAAGTTTGGTTGGATATGTTCGCCAAGTCGGGCGTCATTTCTCTTTACGATAATGCAAACAGACACACTGATTTCACTGGATGGCTCGTTCACGAATATCTCGTTTCACAATAAAACGTGTTATTTATCTATTATTTAATTGGTGGTGGGGATATACGGAATACAAAATCAGTTGATTTTAAAAAAAAAAAAAAAAAAAACTCGTTTGGTTTTTGTTTTTTTAAAGAAAGAAGGTGAATAACATCACCTTGACAAAAAAAAAACGCCCACAAGGAAATCGAAAGTTTCTAATCAATTCAATCGCTTACATTACAGTGAAATAAATATAAATCTAACCTGATTTGCAGTGTAGAAATTAATAATCCGAAATGATGCAAGTTGAAGTTAGAACGAGTCACGAATGAAAAGTTAAAAACGAAATGCACAGAAAATGTGGAGCAACGGATGAGATGACTAGACGAGCTCCAGTCGTCGACTGAATGAAATCCGCCAGTTGCCGCGCCACACAGCGGTGGCGTACAAAACTAATTTTTTTAAATTTGGATTTTTTGAAAATTTGCCCAATAATTTATTATTTCCAAATTACACCCAAAGAATAATAATACAAAACCCACACACATTTTAAATTAAAAATAAAATTAACACATTATTCACAGCATCTTATTCATTACGAACGGAACCGGTGATATCCAATGCGACGCAAACGTTGAGGAAAGAACCAATCAATGCACGTTTAGGGATGTAACCGCAAACATAAGGCGATGGGGATGGAATGGACGAAGCCCAGGCACCGCCGGAACCGAAAGCTTTTTTCAAATGGCAAGTTCCTCCTTTTTTGTTGGCGATGAAAGTGAAATGGCTGCATCTCATGTCAACTGCGCAACGTGCAGCACAATCGAACTTTGTCTCGACGCAAGTCAACGTGTAAAGATCGTGATCGCAGAAATCACAATTGGTGCTGAACGTGATGGACGGAAGATTGGGGAATTTAGTCTGCGGTTTTTTGTGAGGTGGGCAGACGTGACAATCGTGACACGGTGGAGGAGTTGGGTGAGTAGTTGGTGGGGTTGGGTGGATTGGTGGTGGACACGTAACGGGACAGTCGGTATTACAAGTGGCGCATCGAAAGGCCAAACTCATTTCGTCATTTTCCTTCGAAATTTTTTTAGCGACGAGATCCTGAATGAAATTTTGACGTTAAAAAAGAAAATTTAAAAATCTGAAATGTTAAAGCAAATAGTACGTGTCTGTAAATTGTCTTTGGTGAGGCCTCTGTTGAAGGCAATGAAGCGATGAGGACCACGGCAGTAGCTAACAGACACAGAGACACCTGAGTTAAAGGGAATAAAGAAAATAATAATCCTGATTCAAGGCAGGATCGGTCCTGATACAGAATTTGAATTGAGCTAATTACCTTATTCATTTCGATTTTCTTTTGCTGAGCTGCGACGATTCAAATGAAGAGGAAGCGCAAAGGACGAGTGATAGATTCACCACTCCCAGCATCTCTTATTTATACCTGAACTGGCGTGTCATCTCAATTGCAGCAATCGACAATTCAATTCAAAATGTCGTAATATAACAACTGTGAAGTAAAATGATGTTATTCATATTGCGACAATTTCGTTCGTCTACTGACAGTCGTTATTAGAACATTAGTTTCTAAATTACATTAATAAGTATCGTTTTTTTTACTGATTAGGCGCTTGACGTATTGGGATGTCAGATGAAATATTACTGCCAGCCATCGACCACTTTCAATGAGCTAATAACCCCGCGGGTTATGATAAGATTCACGTGCTAGAAAGAGTCAAGGTGAGTCAAAAACGTAATAAACAAAGCACTTGAAATATTTCACCGCTCATGAGTTCAACAAACCTTTTTGTCTTGGATCAACTAGAGTGTCAACACAAATGAACTTTTTGCAGTTCATTCATTTGTGAGATGAAGGATGACTATAAGAAATAGAGAAATTATAATTTAATATACACAGTCCGTCGTTAAGGTCGCTTGAGTCCAGTTTATTCAAACTTACGGTAGCCAAGGTTATTTGTTTAAATATTTAAAAAATCAAGGCAATTGATTTTCTTTTTCGCAGGTTCCTCAATGCACGACTCGGTGAGTGTTGATGAACGCGTTCGACGGATGCCGGGCTCTTCCTTAATACATTTTGTTTGAGGTTCCTCCAAGCAATCCTTTACACTCAGTTGTGGCATTCGATTTGACATACTGAGTTCTGCAGCTCTTCAAATGAATCCAGTCTGATTTTCCTGAGCGGAGATGGACAGGGACAGTCTAAAACGGAGCTATTGATTTCTGAAACAGGTTGATTCTTTATGGTCGCTTCGTTCAAGTCTATCTTAAGGATTTCTCTCAGAGCCATAGAGAAAGAACCAAAGGCAGGCAAATTGAATTTGAGCACCAGTCCAAGATAAGCACCTGAATAAAGTAATAATGAAATTAATAAATTAATAAAGAGAACAAATATGCTATATATCAACTAGACTTTCATTCATTAAACAAATATTTCTTCATATCCATGTCGATTGTTGACTCAACATTAAATCATAAAGAGCGATTACTAACTTTTCATCCAATTAAGAGAACTACCACACTTTGAGAAATTTGAAAAATCTATTTTAACTTAGTCTACCACTAAACGTCTACAATAAGAGTGAAACGCTCAAGTTTTAAGTTATAATAAATGAGCAAGCATTAAGTGAAAAGAAACTATTCAACCAGGGAAATGACTACCTGGCAAAGAACCAACAGGAGGATGCCCAAGCCGTTGATCCAATTTGGACAAAAACAACTTCTGGTGAGGATAATCGTAGCGAACAAATTTCCATTTCAAATCAGAAGGCCTTAATAACATGGGTCGATAACCGCCGTTAAGGTCATAAGTTCTGTAAAATATCAAAATTCATGTAAAATGAAATATAGAAGTAAAATGGGAATAAGAAATACTTTGAGTTCAAATGAAAACCATTTTCCGACAAACCATCCGCCTTAAAGAGGTCAAATGGTATTCGGGCCGGGAAGGGGAAAGACAACGTCAAAGATTTTGTACTTGTGAATGTTTCCATCGTCGATCAAAATGACTTCCTGTTGATTATGTTGTCCATTATTGCCTTTGGGGAAGACCAAATCACCGACAATCACCTTCGAACCAAACTTTGCAACGCGTTTGGAGACGATTTTGTTCCAGATGAAGCACTGATAGGCGTCAACATAAGATTGTCGTAAATTTATCGGGACCTGGAAAATATTAGATAAAAGTAGGTGGCCTTTAATATTTAAAACATTAGATTTAAAAAACATACAGTTTTCAATGGTTCAGCGAGGTTATCACCATGTACTTTAATGGAGGACAAAAGTTTGGCAGGAAGTGAGTTCATATTACGTTTATCTATCATACCCATGGCTTTAATGACATCCCTTGAGGATGTGTACTCAAAACAAGCCATTATAACGTTTTTAGGACTGTCGGGTTTTCGCGTCATCACCCACTCCTCTAAAATTAAATCAATAGCCTGAAAAAATGTAAATCTAATGTTGATGTTACTTATGGAAAATGATCAATCCACTAAATTTACTTCTGACCAATGCTCGAGTAGCAGCTCCTTTCCAATTAAATGATTATTTACAGAATGTCCGAAATTGTGTCTCTCATAGTAATTTATGAATCCAAAATCTTTCAGTGACTTGAGGCACATCTCAATATGACATTGATCACCTATAACATTCCTTAAGGCAATGTTGTACTGAACCTGGGATATATTTATCATAAATCAAGAGTATTAATTTGACTTTTAACATGTGATAACAATGCAACTAATCTGACCTTCCGTTAATCCAACAAATTTGCTTTCAGACCTCCACTGACACACTGTACTGGTTTAACCTATATAAAAATTATACGACAATGTGTTTTTGATACTTGATTTATAAAAATGAACCCAAGTTAATTTACCCTCAATAATGACTGATATATATGTATAATACCTCGATATCTTCACTAATATTATCTCTACACATTTTAGCTGAAAAGCCTTGGTTATGAGAAACATACTCAGTAATGCCAAGCATGGTGACTATTGGCACGAATTCCCACGATAAATTTTTTACGCGAACGGCCACTCAGACCCGCACAAATACTTTCTTTTCAATAAAAACCAAACGGCAAACGTTATCTATTATTCACACGAAAGCCAAGCGATTCAACAACATGCTAACAGCAATGGTGGCAATGGAGAATGGATCTTGGATAATGAATGACGAGCAGAACAGAATCACAGACTAAGAGGAGAAAGACACCGATCGTCCCGATGGATAAGACCTCCGCAGTGGCGCTACGAACGGTTTCGAGGAGACTTTTTGGTAATTTTTACACAAATACTTTATAATTTCTTGTATATGTTTCCATGGTCAATAAAAATAACTTTCCGTTGATTATGCTGTCCATTACTATTTTTGCAAAGACAAAATCACCGACCATTAACTTCAGACCAGAGATAATTCAAATCTGCCAGTTGCCGCGCCGCCAGCGGTGGTGTACGAAACTTATTTTGTTTTAATTTAGATTTTTGCAAAATTTGCCCACTACAGTAGTTTATTTCCTGATTACAACCATAGAATAATAATACAAAACCCGCACCAATTTTAAATAAAATAAATTAAAAATATTAACAGCATCTTATTCATTTACGAACGGAACCGGTGATATCCAATCCGACGCAAATGTTGAGGAAAATGTTAGTCAACGCTCGGCTGGGAATGTAACCGCAAACGTAAGGCGATGGGGACGGAACGGGCGACGCCCAGGCACCGCCGGAACCGAAAGCTTTTTTCAAAATGCAAGTTCCTCCTTTTTTGTTGGCGATGTAAGTGAAATGGCTGCATCTCATGTCAATAGAGCAACGTTCAGCACACTCGCACTGTGTCTCGATGCAAGTCAACGTGTAAAGATCGTGATCGCAGAAATCGCAATTGGTGCTGAACGTGACAGACGGCAGATTGATGAATTTAGTCTGCGGTGGTTTATGAGGTGGGCAGACATGGCAATCGTGACACGGTGGGTGAGTTGGGTGAGTAGGGTGGGTTGGGTGAGTTGGGTGGGTTGGATGGGTGTAGGGAGTTGGGTGGGTATAAGGAGTTGGGTGAGTAGGTGTTGGGTGGGTAGGTGTTGGGTGGGTAGGTGTTGGGTGGGTTGGTGTTGGGTGGGTAGGTGTTGGGTGAGTAGGAGTTGGGTGAGTAGGTGTTGGGTGGGTTGGTGTTGGGTGAGTAGGTGTTGGGTGGGTTGGTGTTGGGTGGGTAGGTGTTGGGTGGGTTGGTGGAGGACACGTAACGGGACAGTCGGTATTACAAGTGGAGCATCGAAAGGCCAAACTCATCTCGTCATTTTCCTTCGAGAATCCTTTTGCGAAAAGATCCTGTGTGACATTTTGACGTTAAAAATAGACATTTAAACATCTGAAATGTTAAAACAAATAGTACGTGTCTGTAAATTGTCTTTGGTGAGGCCTCTGTTGAAGGCAATGAAGCGATGAAGACCACGGCAGTGGCTAACAGACATAGAGACACCTGAATTAAAGGGAATAAAGAAAATAATAATCCTGATTCAAGGCAGGATCGGTCCTAACACATAATATAAATTGAGCTAATTACCTTATTCATTTCGATTTTCTTTTAGCTGAGCTGCGACGATTCAAATGCTGAGGAAGCGCAAAGGACGAGTGATAGATTCACCACTCCCAGCATCTCTTATTTATACCTGAACTGGCGTGTCATCTCAATTGCAGCAATCGACAATCCAATTCAAAATGTCGTAATATAACAACTGTGAAGTAAAATGATGTTATTCATATTGCGACAATTTCGTTCGTCTATTGACAGTCGTTATCAGAACATTAGTTTTCTAATACATATTTTAAAACAAGTATTTCTTTTTACCGATTATGCGCTTGACGTATTGGAATGTAGCACGAAATATTGCAGCCAGGCATCGACCACTTTCAATGAGCTAATAGCCCCGCGGGTTATGATAAGATTCACGTGCTAGAAAGTAGAAAGAGTCAAGGTGAGTCAAAAACGTAATAATTAAGGCACTTAACAGATTTTACCGCTCGTGAGTTCAACAAACCTTTTTGTCTTGGAGTGTGAACACACTAATGAACTTTTTGCAGTTCATTTGTTTGTGAAATGAAGGATGACTATAAGAAATGGAGAAATTATAATTTAATAAATACAATCCGTCGTTAAGGTCGCTAGAGTCAGTTTATTCAAACTTGATGTAGCCAAGGTTATTCGTTCAAATATTTAGCCAAATGGTTTCAATCACGCAAAATCTTGCGGAAGTTTATGGACTGAAATCTATCAGGATCTATCCAAAACAAATAACAACTGAAGGATTCTGTATGAAAATTTAACAAAAAAATTAAAAATTAAATGTTTCCCTTTCAGTGGCATTTCTTCGGCCAAAGACGATCTCTGCTTAACAATGAATTTTCTGATAATTAAACATTCCCAAAATAATATAATGATACATGACAAGTCAAAATAATAAGATCAAGTAAGAACGACTCTTCCTGGAAATCAAATGAACTTAATAATAGCATCAATAAACAAATTAACTTGGGACTTGAGAGAATAACAGCAGTGAAAATCAATGCTCTTTATCTAACGCGAGATCAATATAGATAATGCTTTTAAAATTAGAGGGATTCGCGTCTGGATCTGCCTTGATTTTCTTTTCCGCAGGTTCCTCAGTGCACGACTCGATGAGTGTTGATGAACGCGTTCGACGGATACCGGGCTCTTCCTTGACACATTTTGTTTGGGTTTCCTCCAAGGACTCGTTTTTAATCAGTTGAAGCATTTGATTTGAAGTGCTGAGTTCTAGAACGCTTCGATTCTTCTGTAGCTCTTCAGATGAATCTTTGGTAATTGCTGCAGGTTCTTTCTTTACTTGAGGTTCTTCGCATGGCTTTTTGGTAGCTGGTTGCAGAATTTGAATAGTAACCGTCTTTTCTAGCGGGATCTCTTTTGGTTGGCACTCGCTAGTTGATGGTGGACAAGGAAAAGGTTGTTCCACCAGACTGTCCATTGATGGTTGTTTATCCAGTGTGTCGGATTCCAGTTTGATGTTCCTGAGCGGAGATGGACTGTGTAAAACGGAATTATTGATTTCTGAAACAGGTTGTTCGTTGATGCGGCACAGATTGTCGTCCTTGGCTGCTGGACACTCCTGACTTTTGAATGGTTCACGCAAAGGAGTTTGATTCTTAATCTCATGGGGATCTTCAGATGAATCTTTAGTAATTGCTGCAGGTCGTTCATTTGCTGCCGGTTTTTTCTTGACTTCAGTTTCTTTCATTTGCTTTCTGGTTGCTGCCGCAGGGGTTTTCTTTGACACGGCTTTGGCCTTCTTGGGACAAGCAGCTTTCTTGACCATTTCAGGCTCCTTTTTAGCAGCGACCGGCTTGACTTTCTTGTCCACCTTCTTGGGTGCCTTGGCTGAAAGACGGAAAGATCCAGCAGCGAATTGGGCCCCCTTAATCGGATATAACAAAAAGAAGACGAATTAGCAATTAGCAAATCCTATGATTGCCGCAAATAACTGAGCGAAAATGATAATTACCCCGATGTGCTCAAGGGTTCCAAGGGTGACGCCACGCCTGAAGGCACGATTCAGTCGACGTTGGGCGGGCTTAGAGTCAATTCCGACCTGTTAATCATTTGAAATAATAATGAAAATATCATTAAAAAATTTTCTCACCAATAAATATTAATAATAATGTGATTTATTGTATACGTGGAAATTGGCGAGGATGTACTGCAGGATAGCCTGTCGAGAAGATCCGTTAAGTTCCTTGAGTGCAGTCACGGCTTTGGTGATCATCTCTAAGAAAGGAGGATGAGACCTGTTAGAACTTTTTTTTGTAGCTGGTTGCAGATTTTTAATAGTGTCCATCTTCTCTAGCGGGCTCTCTTTTAGTTGGGACTCGTTAGTTGATGGTGCACAAGGAATAAGCTGCTCCACTGGACTGTCCATTGATGGTTGTTTATCGAGTGTGTAGGATTCCGGGTTGATTTTTCTGAGTGAAGATGTCTGAGATAATTCCTTGGTCGCTGATGTCGGACGACTGCCTAAAAAGAAGTTCTGCGGTTGATTGATAATATTTCCATTAGCTGGTAATGGTGATGGCCGTTTCAGACTCCGATCCAGCTGGTTATCCCCATATGTATTCGTAATATTACTAATATCCATTTTGAGAATCTCTCTCAAGGCCATAGAGGCAAAAGCAAATGTTGGCAAATTAAATTCGAGCACAAGCCCAAGAAATTTACCATCTGAAGAAAAAAAAGAAACAATTTCAGATTTAATATGAAGTTAACTAATTTCAGACAAATTAATCCATCAAATGGTTCAACAAAATAATTTGATGAATTGATTCCATCTCGTGGACAAATGAAATAAACTTTTAGATTTATTCCTCTCCTTTATTTCATGTTTCTCATTTCAGGAAAATCTTAGAAACTATCTTGATGATTATCTTACGACTTACAGCTATTTAATCAGGGAGATATCATACCTAGTATATCGACAGGAGAATGCCCAAGTTGTCGCTCCGGATCAGAACAAATCAATTTCGTCTCCTTTCCATTGTAGCGAACGAATTGCCATTTGAAATCAGAGGGTCTTATTATCATAAATCGATAAACTCCATCAAAACCATAAATTCTGAAAT
Organism: Daphnia galeata; assembly: GCA_030770115.1. Classification (NCBI taxonomy): domain Eukaryota; kingdom Metazoa; phylum Arthropoda; class Branchiopoda; order Diplostraca; family Daphniidae; genus Daphnia; species Daphnia galeata. Next base: position 429,843 of record CM061119.1, read on the forward strand.
TATACAATAAATGTTAAATGAAAATTATAAGTAGAATACAGAGGAAGATGGAAAACAAAAAATTCAATACTTTGAGTTTCGATTGAAATTCTTTTCCGGCAACCAATCCCACTTGAAGAGGTCATTATACCAGATGGCAATTTCGTTGGCCGGATAAATGATATCCGGGCCGGGAAGGGGTAAGACAACGTCGTAGATTGTGTACTTGCGGATGTTTCCATAGCAGATATAAATGACTTGATTGTGCTGTGGGTCATAGACCAGATCGCCGATAATCAACTTCAGACCGAACTTTGCAAAGCGCTTGGAGACGATTTTGTTCCAGATTAAACCCAGATGGGAATGCACGTAAGATTTTCGTAAATCTAATGGGACCTTCAGAAAATTGGATATAAGTAGAAAACATTTATAATCATAGAATTTATCATTTACGGCATTCAATGCTTCAGCGAGATTTTCACCGTGTTGTTTGATGGAAAACAAAAGTTTGGCATAAACTGAATTCATTTCATTTTCATCAATCAAACTCACGGCTTTAAGTACATCCCTTGAGGATGTATATACAAAACAAGCCAGTGCAAGATTGCTAGATGTTTGGGCAGTTTTACACATCAGCATCGGCTCTAAAATTAAATCAATAGCCTGAAAAAAAAAGAAAAAAAAATACGTTGATCGTACATGAGGATATGACATTTATGACAAATCCACTAAATTTACTTGTTGCCATCTTTCGAATACCAGCTCCTTTCCAATTAAATACGAATTTGAATTTCCTAATCCAAATTCTGGACTGAAGAAATTTAAGAATCCCAAATTTCCCAATGAATGTACGCAATTTATAATATGACGTTCTCCACCAAATACATTTCTGAGTGCGATGTTGAAACGATTACCCTAATGAAGTGTAAAGTCTTAAACACATTTGGTAAAGAAATTTAGGATAGAATTAATCTGACCTTGAGATCACCCAGTGGAAGGAGTTGTGATTTAAAGTCCCCAGTTATGGAGTCATCATTTTTGCCCATCACCAATTCACTTGTAATTGATGTTCCACTTATTTGATTTTCAGCAGTCTTAAATTGCGTTTCTCTGAACTATATAAATTTAATAGTTATATGTCTATGATAAATGTAATTTTAAAGATCAAAGTTGATGTTTACTCAATATGGACTATTTGTACAATACCTCTAAATCTTTATTAAGCACATTTGGACTATAGGCTGAAAAACCACGTTTTAGATTGACATACCCTTTAATATACTGGGTAAAGCAAATTATTAAATTTTTGTTATTAATTAAACTAGGTGCTTTAGAAAAAAATTGCTTTTGCAAAAATGCCCGTTGCTCAAAACTGATCTTTTCTCCTTTTGATGTTTGGTTTGATACTTCTGATTCCACCGACAATGTAGAATCACTTGACACATGTTGATCACTTGCAATTACACTGTTCTTTAAAGGACTGACCTTGTTGACAATTATCTGATTTTCTTTTTCTTTTTCTAGTCTTTGATGATCAAATGCTTTTTCTTCAAATACCTTTTTCTTTTGAGTTGCATTTTTTTTAGGGGGGACAGGTGGTGGGACCTTCTTGGTCTGTGGTGCAAAGCAAATGACACACTGATTACTGCAGTTAAATTGATTTTTAATTAGTTGAGGTAAACATGAACGGTGTAATATATTTTTACACACGCTACACTCAACAGTTTGAGGATTACGTCCTCTAAAAATACCCTTACAGGTAAAACAACTGGTCGCTATATCCATTGCTAGTTGCTACGAATTCTAAAGGCAAAGCAATGGAGAAGGACAGCAGAGTGAGCAGACTGCAGACAGCATAAAGGAATAATAACACTGTTGTCAAACGTTTCTTAATTTTTCAGCCTTTTTTTCAAGAAATCTACGAGCAGCGCGATTCCGTAAACCGAAATCGAAATGTAACTCGACTCTGGTGTACGTTCATTAATAGAATTCTTCATGATTATAGAACTAAATTCACAAAATTGCAATGTATACTAATTTCTTTTTCTTTATTAGAAATGGTTTGCATAGCTGGAACACTAATTTCTATTGCTTATTAACTTGGGAAAAAAAGAGAATTACAGCAGGGAAAAATCAATACTCTTCATCTGACGAGAGATCAATATAGATAATGCTTTAAAAATTAAAACAGTTTGGAGGGATTCGCGTCAGGATCTGCCTTAATTTTCTTTATCGCAGGTTCCTCAACGCACGAATCGATGAGTGATGATGAACGCGTTCGACTGATGCCGGGCTCTTCCTTAACACATTTTGTTTGGGCTTCCTCCAAGGACTCGATTTTAATCAGTTGAGGCATTTGATTTGAAGTGCTACGTTCTAGAACGCTTCGATTCTTCTGAGGATCTTCAGATGAATCTTTGGTAACTGACGCAGGTTGTACATTTGCTGTCGCTTCTTTCTTTATTTGAGGTTCTTCGCATGGCTTTTTGGTAGCTGGTTGCAGATTTTGAATAGTAACCGTCTTTTCTAGCGGGATCTCTTTTGGTTGGCACTCGCTAGTTGATGGTGGACAAGGAATAGGTTGTTCCACCAGACTGTCCATTGATGGTTGTTTATCGAGTGTTCCTGATTCCAGTTTTATTTTCCTAAGCGGAGATGGACTGTGTAAAACGGAATTATTGATTTCTGAAACAGGTTGTTCGTTGATGCGGCACAGATTGTCGTCCTTGGCTGCTGGACACTCCTGACTTTTGAATGGTTCACGCAAAGGAGTTTGATTCTTAATCTTCTGGGGATCTTCAGATGAATCGTTAGTAATTGCTGCAGGTCGTTCATTTGCTGCCGGTTCTTTCTTGACTTGAGTTTCTTTCATTTGCTTTCTGGTTGCTGCTGTAGGGGTTTTCTTTGACACGGCTTTGGCCTTCTTGGGACAAGCAGCTTTCTTGACCATTTTAGGTTCCTTTTTAGCAGCGACCAGCTTGACTTTCTTGTCCACCTTCTTGGGTGCCTCGGCTGAAAGACGGAAAGATCCAACAGCGCCTTTGGCCCCCTTAATCGGATATAACAAAAAGAAGACGAATTAGCAATTAGCAAATCCTATGATTGCCGCAAATAACTAAGTGAAAATTATAATTACCTCGATGTGCTCAAGGGTTCCAAGGGTGACGCCACGCTTGAGGGCTTGCTTCAATCGGCGATTGGCCGACTTAGAGTCAGTTCCGACCTGTAAATCATTTGAAATAATAATGAAAATATCATTGAAAAATTTTCTCACCAATAAAAATAATCCAAAAAATGAAATTTATAATTTACTTGGAAGTTGGCGAGGATGTACTGCAGGATAGCCTGTCGAGAAGATCCGTTAAGTTCCTTGAGTGCAATCACGGCTTTGGTGATCATCTCTAAGTAAGGAGGACGAGAACAGTGATTTTGAATAGTAACATGCTCCTCCGGCGTGATCCTGTTTAGTTGGGACTCGCTAGTTGATGATGGACAAGGTGTAGGCTGCTCCAACGGACTGTCCATCGATAGATGTTTATCAAGTGCGCCTGATTCCAGCTTGATTTTTCTGGGTGGAGATGCCTGACATAATCCACTGGTCGATGGACTGTCTAAACCGCAATTTTCGATTTCTGAAACAGGATGTTCACTGATAGTTTTGATAGGACACAGATCGTCATTTGTTTCCTTTATTTGTAGATCATTGGCTGCTGAACGCTTCTGATTTAGTTCAAGCAAAGGAGTTGGATTCTTTAGGGTTTCTTCGTTCTTGTCCATCTTGAGGATTTCTCTTAGAGCCATAGAGGCAAAACCAAAGGCCGGCAAATCGAATTCAAGCACGACCCCAAGATGCGCACCTGAATAAAATGTAAATAAAATAAATAAATGAATAAAGCAAACAAATATGCCGTATATCAACTAGACTTTAATTAAACATATATTTCTTAACCCATTTCGATTGTTGACCCTAAAATTAAATCAACAACAGCAATTTCTACCACATTTGAGAAATTCTAGTTATCTATTTTTACTTAGTCTACAACTAAACGTATGTAATAAAAGTGAAACGCTCAAGTTTTAAATTATAACCGATAAGCAAGCACTAAGCGAAATGAACCTATTCAACCAGGGGAAATTACATACCTGGTAAAGAACTAACAGGAGGCTGCCCTGCAAGCTGTTGCTCCAAATCAGACAAAAACAAATTCTGGCGACGATGATCGTAGCGAACAAATTTCCATTTCAAATCAGAAGGCCTTAATAACATGGGTCGATAACCGCCGACAAGGCCACTAGTTCTGTAAATATAAAAAATCATGTAAAATGAAATATAGAAGTAAAATAGGAATACGAAATACTTTGATTTCAAATTGAAATCCCTTTCCGAAATCCCTTCCGCCTTGAAGAGGTCATCATACCAGTCGATATCTTCGTTGACCGGATAAATAGTATCCGGGCCGGGAAGGGGTAAGGCAACGTCAAAGATGGTGTACTTGTGAATGTTTCCATCGTCGATCAAAATGACTTCACGTTGATTATGTTGTCCATTATTATTATTGTCTTGGGAGAATACCAAATCACCGACAATCACCTTCGGACCGAATTTTGCAATACGCTTAGAGACGATTTTGTTCCAGATGAAGTACTGATAGGCGTGAACGTAAGATTGTCGTAATTTTAACGGGAGCTGCAGAAAATTGGATAAAAGTAGGTGACGTTTAATGTCTAGAAATTTACATTTTCAAGAAAATTACCGTATCCAATGCTTCAGCGAGATTTCCACCATTTTGTTTAATGGAAAACAAAAGTTTGCTAGGAACTGCTATTTGATTTTCATCCATCATACTCACGGCTTTTAAGACATCTCTTGAGGATGTATACACGAAACAAGCCAGTGCAAAGTTGCTAGGTTTTAGGCTCATCAGCCACTCCTCTAAAATTAAATCAATAGCCTGCAGAAATGTAAATGTAATGTTGTTGTAACATGTAGATAAAATGATTAATCCACTAAATTTACTTCTTGCCAATGCTCAAGTAGCAGCTCCTTTCCAATTAAATGTCCAAATAATTCTTGACTCTCATAGTAATTTATGAATCCAAATTCCTTCAGTGACTTTAGGCACATCTCAATATGACATTGGTCACTAGTCACCTTTCTTAAGGCAATAGTAAAACGATTCATCTGGATAATATAAATATATTAAACAAAAACAAAGAGCACTGTGAATAATTTTGATTGGTTACAATCCAATTAAAATACCTTTACTTCACCCAGATAATCTGTTCCAGAATCAAAATTGTCCAATACTGGTCTTACCTATATAAAAATTAATCAACAATATTATTAACATGAATTTTTAGAAATCTGCTAGTTAATTTGCACTTCTAAGTGATTGAAATGTACCATACCTGGAAATCTGCTTTATCTTTACCCTGATATCTACCCTTTATAGCTGTAATGAATCCTTGGTTACGAAAGACATACTCAGTTATGCCGAGTTCAATATTAGTTATTGAAGACCCCCTTTTTCTGCAATTAGTTTTCCTTTTTTCTTCTGAATTTCTCAAATAGTTCTCTAACAGTTCATCCCTTTCATCGTTCTTAACTTTGGTAGTATTGTGCTTTACTTTCTTGAAAGAATTAATGGATGAGGGATTCTTCAAACGAATCTTCTTTTGTTTTCTTTTTTTTGATATTTGAATTTCAACCTCTGGTTTCACTGAAAATGTGGAATTATCAAAATTACTGACAGTTGCACTCTCCTTTTCAGAAGTGTCAGCTGTGGTGTCATTTATCTGATTTCGCTGGAGTATTTGGTTCTCGAATGCTTTTTCCATGACTCTAGAGTTTAAATTTTTTTCTCTCTCCACGTCTTAAGAATAATGAAAATTACGAAACGAATCAAGCAATCAGCAAATCAACAATGGTAAAGCAACGAAAGGATTTGAAATTTGTAATGAGCCAAGATACCAGCAGACAGAATTATTAACGGATGCAACACTGTTGTCAAACCCTCAAACGTTTCTTTTGCGCTTTCTTCCGTAAAAAAACCTGAGGTCTGCGGATGGATAAAAAACGCAAATTCAATTTTTTCGTGATCAAACAGTTCCTGAGTTACATTTTAAATAAAATTTCGGCCTCTTTTTGACGGGCAGAGATTTAAGTGAATGAATTTCTTCTCGAAAGAAAAATTGGAGCTGCTTGAAATAACAAATAACGTACGACTTGGTACGGAACACACACGTTGGTATACTCCATTGCACAACATATTGGTTCCCATTGATTCTGTTTAGCTTGGAGATAAACGTATATGTCTGACCGACACAACTTCTTTCCTTTAGAATCGAAATGATGGTGGTAGGAATAAAATTAGAGTGGGATTTTAATTGGATTCGAAAGACGACGCCATCACATCTACGAGTCCGCTGGCAATGACGGCCAATATCCCAGAGATGATCATCAATGAATCAATGGCAGCTCTCTCACCTGAACAATACGAATCCAATTAATAATAAAAAAATTTTGCAAGAAAGAGTATAAAACAAACTCACAGATTTTGAGAGGAGTGAAAATGTCCGGATACGTTTCACCAATTGTCAAGTTGTTACTCAATGTAGAATTGATGGAGGAATACATTTCACAATTGGCTATCAATGGCTGGTAACGGTCAATACTCCAAGAATAAAGTCCAATCATCGTGATACCAGTCACTGCAGATAATTCCGCCATACGCCTGACGATTCGACTGGATTTTAACCTGAAACATGTGCATAAATTACATATTAAATGTTGTTATAAATAAGTCTAACAAGTAAATAATATTCTCACTTTTTAGTGATGAGAAGAAAAGCGAATGCGACAAGGTAAATTCCTCCCCAGATGCCAATGGCGACGTAATCTGGTGCCCAATTAGAATAAACATCCAACGCCAAAATCTGTGGATTAAAATAATATTTAAAGAAATGTATTAAACTAAACAATTTAGAAGATTTATTACCCCCAGGGAGAAAGTCATAAGACCGGCGAACAAATTAACAACTGGAAGGAATTTTTCCATCGTTTCCCTAGGAGAAATGAAGAATAAATGCAGGAGATAAATACTATAATGATGTAATCGTAACTCAGTCTACAGGCCAACTGATGATCAACTATCATCCTAGAAACTTTATTAAAAATGTTTGAGTAATATTGCAGCTGTGATTGCTTTCGTAAACTAAAGATAATAAATGCGAGACGGCCAATGTGACAGACTAAAATAGATAAAGATGAATTTTTAGTTCCGGACGAGATAAAAGATCCTAACAAAATAGTCTTTGGAAAGTTTCAAAGTTCGGAAATTTAGATTAACAATGTCTAAATTTGATTTTTGAACTTATCTCATGCGTCGGAGTGATGAGTAATAGTATTGCATATTTCGAATCCGGTCATTTCCATTCATTAGAATGTTTTGCCTAAAGACTTAATTTCCATAACTAAAGACTTTAACCTTGATATCCTAAAGACTTTTTTCCATTTTAATCGAAAAAATGAAAAAAATATGTTCGACAAATTAAGAGTAACTGCATGTAATTTCTTAGTATACTACACGAGCCCGTAAACAACATTTTTAGACGGATCAGATTCAGCCTAAGTGATCCATCCTAATTGTAAACTAACCCCACCACAAAACGGTTTTGAATAGAAAACAGCAGCGAAATCAATTCTCTTCATCTGACGAGAGATCAATATAGATAATACATTTAAAACTTGACACTTTAGAGGGGAATTCTTTTTGTTTCGCGTCTGGATCTGTCTTAATTTTTTTTCCCGCAGGTTCCTCAGCGCACGACTCACTGAGTGATGATTTACGCGTTCGACTGATGCCGGGCTCTTCCTTAACACATTTAGTTTGAGATTCATTAAAGCACTCATTTACTGTTAGTTGATTCATTTGATTTGAAGTGCTGCGTTCTAGAACCATTCGATTTTTCTGCAGCTCTTCGGATGAATCTTTGGTAGTTGTAGAAGAATGTTTGAAGTTTTCCTGTTCCCATTTTGCTTTAAATTGTTTGAATTTCTCTCGAGATGATGATGGAAGATTATCGATAGTAACGGGCTGCTCCAGTGGGAGATTTAGTTGTGACTCACTGTTTGATGATGGACAAGGAGTAGGTTGCTCTACCGAACTGTTTGTTGATGATGGTTTGTCGAGTATGCCGGATTCCAGTTTGATTTTTCTGATCGGATATGTCTCAGATAATTCACTGGTTGCTGATGCCGGACGACTGCCTAAAAAGAAGTTGTTGGTTTCAGGAGTTGGTGCAGTGATGCGGCCTGGATTTTCATCAGTTTTCTTCATCTGCGGTTGATTGATAATAATTTCATTAGCTGGTAATGGCCGTTTAAGACTCCGATCCAGCTGGTTCTCCTCATATGTATTAGTAATATCCCTCTTGAGCATCTCTCTCAGGGCCATAGAGGCAAAAGAAAAGGTTGGCAAATTGAATTCGAGCACCAGCCCAAGAAATTTACCATCTGAAGAAAAAAAAGAAACAATTACTGATTTAATGTGAAGTTAACTGATTTTAGGTTAATAAATCAATAAAATTGTTCACAAAAATAATTTGATGAATTGATCCTGTCTCGTGGGAAAAAAACAAAACAAACAAGATGAATTTATAGACTTACTTTCCCTCCCCTATTTAATGTTTCTCATCTTAAGGAAAATCGAATATTAAACTATTTTGATGACTATCTTACGACTTACAGCTATTTAATCAGAGAGATATCATACCTTTTACATTGACAGGAGGATGTCTAGGAACAGGAAGTCGCTCCGAATCAGAACAAAGCAAATTCGGCCGCTTTCCATTGTAGCGAACGAATTTCCATTTGAGATCAGAGGGCCTTATTATCATAAATCGATAAACTCCATCAAGGCCATAAATTCTGAAATTATGCAATTCATGTAATATGAAATTTACAAGTAAAATACAGAGGAATATAAAAAACCAAAAATTAAATACTTTGAGTTTCGATTTAAATTCTTCTCTGTCAACTCATCCGCCTTTAAGAAGTCCTCATACCATTCAGCAATTTCGTTGGCTGGCTTTAAGGTATCCGGGCCAGGAAGGGGTAAAACAACGTCGTAGATTGCGTACTTGTGGATGTTTCCATTGTCGATAAAAATGACTTGATTGTGCTGTGGGTCATAGACCAGATCGCCCATAATCAACTTCAGACCGAACTTTTTAATGCGTTTCGAGACGATTTTATTCCAGGTGAAACCCAAATAGGCATGAACGTAAGATTTCCGTGATTCAAATGGGACCTTCGGAAAATTCGATATAAGTGGATAACATTTATAATTATAAAATTTACAATTTAAGATAATTTACTTCTTTGAGTGCTTCAGCGAGATTTTCACCGTGTTGTTCAATGGAAAACAAAAGTCTGCTAGGAATATTTGATGCCATTTTTTTTTTAGATATCTTCACAGCTTTACTGGCATCCCTTGATGATTTATACTCAAAACAAGCCAGTGCAAGATTGCTAGGTTTTTTGCACATCAACAACGGCTCAATAATTGAATCAATAGCCTTAAAAAAAAATAAAAAAATACGTTGATCGTACATGAGGATAGACAAATCCACTAAATAATAATATTAAATTTACTTCTTGCCATCTTTCAAGTAGCAGCTCCTTTCCGATCAAATGTGAATTACCTAATCCAAATTCTGGACAGAAGAAATTTAGGAACCCCAATTCTCCCAATGAATGTAAGCAAGTCTCAATATGACATTGGTCACCAATTACATTTCTGAGTGCGATGTTGAAATGATTACCCTAATTAAGAATACGATCTTAAACACATCTGATGAAGAAACTTAGGATGGAATTAATCCGACCTTGAGATCACCCAGCAGTAGGAGTTGTGATTTGAAGTCCCCAGTGATGGAGTCCTCATTTTTGGCCATCACCAGTTCACTTGTAATTGATATTCCACTTATTGGGTTTTCGGCAGTCATAAATTGTATTTTTGTAACCTATATAAATTAAATAATAAAATGTTTATGATCAATATAATTTTAAAGAACAAAGTTGATGTTTACTCAATATCAACTGATATGGACTGTTATGTTCAATACCTTGAAACCTTTATGAGCCAAACACTGATTGGCTAAAAAGCCTTGGTTATGATTAACATATTGAGTTATGCCAGTATTTAAATTATTATTTATAAATTTTGCATTAGTTCTCATTTTTCTCATCAAATATCCCTGAACCAGATTTTGCCTTTCATTTTTATTGGTTGTGGGAGGTTGGCAATCAACTCCTTGGAAAGGATTGTAAATTTCCTCTTGCTCAAAACTTATCTTATTTGTTTTTTCACTTTCCGATGTTTGAGTTGATACTTCTGATTCCACTGACAATGTGAATCTACTAACAGTTACACTTATCTTTGAAGGATTTGGATTTGTATCAATTATCTGATTTTGCAGTTCTTCTTGGAGTCGTCGGTATTCAACGTCTCTTTCCATGGATTCTATCCAGAAGTCGGCATTCATTTCATTCTTTCTCAATTCTTTTGATTCACGCAATTCACGTATGACTTCAGTCACGTTACATTTTGGCTCCTCCATGTTGTCAGCATAAATCGTGTTAATAATATCGTGTAGAGCCTATATTAATTAATTACTGTTTAACTTTAAGACCTCCCCTGTATCCCAATTCTCAAGTTGGAATCAGAAATTCAGAATAACTAAACCACTAAAACTAAACCATGCAAAAAACTAAATGACAATTAGCAGACAAAAATAAGGGAACAACACTGTTGTCAAACTTTTCTTTTCTTTTGCGCTTTCTTTCGAAAGGCGGGAAAAGCGCGGAATGCTACGAAAATTCACGGACACAGGAATTCCAAACGTTGACCCACACAGGAATTTACTTGTTGATGATGGACAAGTAAAATACTCCGCCAAACTGTCCATTGATGGTTTTTTTTTCGATAGTGCTTGATTCCAGCTTGATTTTTGCTAGCGGCAATGCCGGACATAATTCACTGGTCGATGGACTGCCTAAAACGGAATTGTTGATTTCTGAAACAAGCAGGGCACTGATGCGGCACAGATTGTCATTGCTTTCCATTTTCATCTGCAGATCTTTGGCAGCTGGACGCTCAGGAGTTGTGCACAGTTCACACAAAGGAAAGGAGTCACACGTGTCCATCTTGAGGATTTCTCTGAGCCATAGAGGCAAAACCAAAGGACGACAAATCGAATTCAAGAACGAGTCCAAGATGCCCACCACCTGAAAAAGTGAAAATTACTGAATACATGGTTAAATAATATAATTTAAATTGAAACAAATAAGCCGTAGATATGTTAAACCAATTAAACAAAAAAACAACGATTTGATCTACTCTCTTTCCTCCCTTTTGAAAATTATATTTATTACTAAGGAGCTTACTTTAACACATCTTTTAAGGTTAATCACCTAAATATTATATTGTATCCAGAGACTCTAATAAGCGAGCAACTCATAGGAGTCATAGTGTTCTAAAGTAATTTAATCTGGGAGAAAAGTTAAAAGAACAACACAGTTGCCAAACTAAAATTTTTCTTTGGTGCTTTCTTCCGGAAAGGCAAAGCCATGGTATACAAGTAACTGGGGTAGTAACTTAATTCCTAATTATGTCTAATTGTCTACTTATACACCATGGCAAAGCCAAAGCTCAAAGGTGCAACGTGCAAAGCTGCTACGGTCGGGCGGGCTAAGTCGTCAACCCGTCACAAACCAGAATTCCGGAAAGCATAAAATATAAAAAAAACTTAAAACTTTTAAAATCCTACAAAAATGTAAAAAAAACTTCACATCCAATTTGTTTTAAACACTTTCAAAAAATCAAAAATTAAATTTAACAAAATTTCGTTTCAGTCCTGATTCAAGCATCTTTCCTGCCAACCTGCTCAAACTATTGATTTAAATGGTAGTTCCAACATTTCGTATTTAACAAACACCAGACCAAATCCTTAATTCATTTAAACTAATTATATCGTTTTGCCTAATGACTTGTTATTTATTGAACAAATTGCTGATTTAATCAATTAAGAGTAACCGCATATAAATAATGAGAATACAACAGTTACTATACTCGTTAAACGACAATTTTTGACGGATCAGATTCAGTCAGATTGATCAACTCCAATTGTAAACTAACCCCATCACAAAACGGTTTTGAATAGATAACAGCAAGTCAAATCAATTCTCTTCATCAGACACGAGATCAATATAGATGATGCTTTTGAAATTAGAGGGTTTCGCGTCAGGATCTGCCTTGATTTTCTTTTCCGCAGGTTCTTCATCGCACGACTCGATGAGTGTTGATGAACGCGTTCGACGGATGCCGGGCTCTTCCTTAATACATTTTGTTTGGGGTTCCTTCAAGATCTCGTCTACACTCAGTTGAGGCATTTGATTTGACAGGCTGAGTTCTGCAACGCTTCGATTCTTCAGGGGATTTGCAGATGAATCTTTGGTAATTGTAGAAGATTGTTGGAAGTTCTCCTGTTCCAACTTTACTTTCAATTGTTGGAATTTCTCTGGAGATGATGATGGAAGATTTTCGATAGTAGCGGGCTGCTCCAGTGGGCGATTTAGTTGTGACTCACTGTTTGATGATGGACAAGAAGTAGGTTGCTCTACCGAACTGTTTATTGGTGGTTGTTTGTCGACTGTGTCGGATTCCAGTTTGATTTTTTTAAGTGGAGATGTCTCAGATAATTCACTGGTTGCTGATGCCGGGCGACTGCCTAAAAAGAAGTTGTTGGTTTCAGGATTTGGTGCAGTGATGCGGCCTGGATTTTCATCAGTTTTCTGTATCTGTGGTTGATTGATAATAATTTCATTAGCTGCTAATGGCCGTTTAAATCTCAGATTCAGCTGGTTCCTCTCATATGTATTATAAATATTCATCTTGAGCATCTCTCTCAGGGCCATAGAGGCAAAAGCAAAGGTTGGCAAATTGAATTCGAGCACAAGCCCAACATATCTACCATCTGCAGAAAAGAAAAAAAAAATACTGATTTAATGTGACGTTAACTGATTTCAGATTAATTCATCCATCACATTGCTCATAAAAATAATTTTATGAATTGATTCCATCTCGTGAAAAAAAAATAACAAGATACATTTTTAGATTTACTTTCCCTCCTCAATTTCATGTTTCTCATTTCAGGAAAATCTTATAAACTATTTTGATGATTATCTTACGACTTACAGCTATTTAATCAGGGAGACATCATACCTTGTACATCGACAGGAGGATGCCCAAGTCGCTCCGAATCAGAACAAAGCAACTTCATCCACTTTCCATTATAGCGAACGAATTTCCATTTAAGATCAGAGGGTCTTATTATCAAAAATCGATAAACTCCATCAAGATCATAAATTCTGAAATTATGCAATAAATGTTGAATGAAATTTATAAGGTAAATACAGAGGAAGGTGAAAAACCAAAAATTCAATACTTTGAGCTTCGATTGAAATCTTTCTCAGTCAACCCATCCTCCCGGAAGAGGTCATCATACCAGTCAGCAATTTCGTTGGCTGGCTTTAAGGTATCCGGTCCGGGAAGGGGTAAGACAACGTCAAAGATTGTGTACTTGTGAATGTTTCCATCGTCGATCAAAATGACTTGATTGTGCTGTGGGTCATAGACCAGATCGCCGATAATCAAATTCAGACTGAACTTTGCAATGCGTCTGGAGACGATTTTGTTCCAGATGAATCCCAGATAAGCATACACGTAAGATTTTCGTAAATCTAATGGGACCTTCAGAAAATTGGATATAAGTAGATAACATTTATTATCATAGAATTTATAATTTACTGCATTGAGTGCTTCAGCGAGATTTTCACCGTGTTGTTTGATGGAAAACAAAAGTTTGCTAGGAACTGAATTCATTTGATTTTCTTCCATCACACTCACGGCTTTAAGGACATCCCTTGAGGATTTATATACAAAACAAGCCAGTGCAAGATTATTAGGTTTTTTACTCTTCAGCCTCTGCTCTATAATTAAATCAATAGCCTGAAAAAAAAGTAAAAAAATACGTTTATCCTACATGAGGATATGACAAATCCACTAAATTTACTTCTTGCCATCTTCCAAGTAGCAGCTCCTTTCCGATTATAAAAAACGAATTTCCAAAAACAAATTCTGAACTGAAGAAATTTAGGAACCCCGAATTCCTTAACGAATGGAGGCAATTCTCAATATGACATTGGTCACCAATTACAGTTCTGAGTGCGATGTGGAAATTATTACCCTAATTAAGAGTACAGTCTTAAAAACATTTGGTAAAGAAACTTAGAATGGAATTAATCTGACCTTGAGATCACCCAGTGGAAGGAGTTGTGATTTGAAGTCCCCAGTGATGGAGTCCTCATTTTTGCTCATCACCAGTTCACTTGTAATTGATGTTTGTCCACTCTTTTCAGCAGCCATAAATTGCATTTTTTTTACCTGTATAAATTTAACAATTATACATGTTCATGATTAATAAAATATAAAGGAACAACATTGATTTTTACTCAATATTGATGATTATGTATAATACCTGTAAATCTCCTTTAATCAATCTCTGATTGGCTGAAAAACCAGGGTTATGATTAACATAATGAGTTAGGCAAGTTTTAATTTTTTTTTTATTTTGCAATTTTGCATTAGGTTCTCCTTCTGTTTTCCTAGTTCTTCTTAATATCATATATTCCTTCACCAGTTTTTGCCTTTCATTTTCACAGGCTTGGTGGTGACGATGCGTTCGACTGATGCCGGACTCTTCCTCAACACATTTTGTTTGGGGTTCCTTCAAGATCTCGTCTACACTCAGTTGAGGCATTTGATTGAAGTTTTCCTGTTCCAATTTTACTTTCAATTTCTCTGGAGATGATGATGGAAGATTATCGATAGTAACGGGCTGCTCCAGTGGGAGATTTAGTTGTGACTCACTGTTTGATGATGGACAAGAAGTAGGTTGCTCTACCGAACTGATTATTGGTGGTTGTTTGTTGACTGTGTCGGATTCCAGTTTGATTTTTCTGAGCGGAGATGTCTGAGATAATTCGCTGGTCGCTGATGCCGCACGACTGCCTAAAAAGAAGTTGTTGGTTTCAGGAGTTGGTGCAGCGATGCGGCACGAATTTTCATCAGTTTTCTTCATCTGCGGTTGATTGATAATAATTCCATTAGCTGGTAATGGTGATAGCCGTTTCAGACTCCGATCCAGCTGATTATCCTCATATGAATTCATAATATTCATCTTGAGCATCTCTCTCAGGGCCATAGAGGCAAAAGAAAAGGTTGGCAAATTGAATTCGAGCACAAGCCCAAGAAATTTACCGTCTGAAGAAAGAAAAGAAACAATGAATGATTTAATGTGAAGTTAACTGATTTCAGATTAATTCATCCATCAAATGGTTCAACAAAATAATTTGATGAATTGATTCCATCTCGTGGACAAATGAAATAAACTTTTAGATTTATTCCTCTCCTTTATTTCATGTTTCTCATACTTAAGAAAATCTTATAAACTATTTTGATGACTATCTTACGACGTACAGCTATTTAATCAGGGAGATATCATACCTTGTACATCGACAGGAGGATGTCTAGGAACAGGAAGTCGCTCCGGATCAGAAAAAATCAATTCCGTCCGCTTTTCATTGTAGCGAACGAATTTCCATTTAAGATCAGAGGGTCTTATTATCAAAAAACGATAAACTTCATCAAGAAGAAAAATTCTGAAATTATGCAATTCATGTAAAATTAAATTTCTATGTAAAATACGAGAACAATAGAAAACCAAAATTCAATACTTTTTGTTTCGATTCAAATCCTCTTCCGATAACCCATCCGCCTTGAAGAGGTCATCATACCAGCGGGCAATTTCGTTGGCCGGATAAATGATATCCGGTCCGGGAAGGGGTAAGACAACGTCGTAAATTGTGTACTTGTGGATGTTTCCATCGTCGATAAAAATGACTTGATTGTGCTGTGGGTCATAGACCAGATCGCCCATAATCAACTTCAGACCGAACTTTTTAATGCGTTTCGAGACGATTTTATTCCAGGTGAAACCCAAATAGGCATGAACGTAAGATTTCCGTAATTTAAATGGGACCTTCGGAAAATTTGATGTAAGCAGATAACATTTATAATTATAAAATTTACAATTTAAGATATTATACTGCATTGAGTGCTTCAGCGAGATTTTCACCGTGTTGTTTGATGGAAAACAAAAGTTTGGCAGGAACTAAGTTCATTTCATTTTTATCTATCATACTCACGGCTTTAAGGACATCCCTTGAGGATTTATATTCAAAACAAGCCAGTTCAAGATTGCTAGGTTTTAGGCTCATCAGCCACTTCTCTAAAAATAAATCAATAGCCTGAAAAAAAGTAAAAAAATACGTTTATCCTACATGAGGATATGACAAATCCACTAAATTTACCTCCTGCCATCTTTCAAGTACCAGCTCCTTTCCGATTAAATACGAATTTTGTAATCCAAAATCTGGACTGAAGAAATTTAAGAATCCCAATTCTCCCAATGAAAGTAAGCAAGTCTCAATATAACGTTGGCCACCAAATACATTTCTGAGTGCGATGTTGAAATGATTACCCTAAGGAAGAGTAAGGTCTTAAACACATTTGATAAAGAAACTTAGGGTCCAATAAATCCGACCTTGAGATCACCCAGTGGAAGGAGCTGTGATTTGAAGTCCCCAGTGCTGGAGTCCTCATTTTTGGCCATCACCAGTTCACTTGTAATTGATGTTCCACTTATTTGTTTTTCAGAAGTCTTAAATTGCATTTTTGTTACCTATTTGAATTTAATAATTATTATTTGTTTATGATTAATATAATTTTAAAGAAAAAAATGGATTTTTATTCATTATGGTCTATGTACTATTTGGACAATACCTGGAAATCTTTATAAGCCAAAAACTGATTGGCTGAAAAAACCATCGTTTTTACAAATTAATTGATTAACATACTGAGTTATGCCAATTTGTAAATATTTAATCATTTTCAATTTTGCTTTAGTTCTCTTTCTTCCTATCATATATTCCTTTACCAGTTTTTTCCTTTCATTTTTATTGGGGGGTTGGTGTTCAACTCTTTGGAAAGAATTGTAAAAGACCTGTTGTTCAAAAGTGATCTTATTTGTTTTTTCTCCTTTTGGTGTTTGATTTGATACTTCTGATTCCACTGACGATGTAAAACTACCAACGGTTACACTCATCTCTGAAGGATTCACATTGGTATCAATTATCTGATTTCGCTGCTCTTCTTGGAGTCGTCGGTATTCAACGTCTCTTTCCATGGATTCTATCCCGAAGTTAGCATCAATGTCATTCTTTCTCAATTCTTTTGATGCACGCAATGCACGTATGACTTCAGTCACGTTACACTTTGGCTCCTCCATGTTGTCAGCATAAATCGTGTAGAGCCTATATTTATTAATAACTATTTAACTTTGAGATTTCCCAAGGGTCCCAATTCTCAAAATGTGAAAATGGAATCAGAAATTCAGAGTAACTAGAAAGTAGAAACCACTAGAAACCATGCAAAAAACTAATTAACATTTAGCAGACAAAAATAAAGAACAACACTGTTGTCAAACTTTTCTTTTCTTTTGCGCTTTCTTCCGAAAGGCGGAAAAAGCGCGGAATGCTACGAAAATTCACGGACACAAGAATGTTTTTGCCTGATGACTATATTTATTTACAAAATATATAGTTGTTTCAACCAATTAAGAGAAACCGCATATGAATTTGTAGAATACGACCGTTTCTACACTCGTTAAACGACAATTTTGGACGGATCGGATCCAGTCAGATTGATCTATTCTAAAAGTAAAAACTAGCCCTATCACAAAATAATAATAAGAGAACAGAAACAAAATCAATTCTCTTCATCTGACGAGAGATCTACATAGATAATACTTTTAAATTTTGACACTTTTGAGGGAAATTCTTTTTCTTTTGCCTCTGGATCTGCCTTGATTTTCTTTTCCGCAGGTTCCTCAGCGCATGACTCGATGAATGTTGATGAACGCGTTCGACGGATACCGGGCTCTTCCTTGACACATTTCGTTTGGGTTTCATCAAAGCACTCGTTTTTAATCAGTTGTGGCATTTGATTTGAAGGGCTGCTTTCTACAATGATTCGATTCTTCAGCAGCTCTTCAGATGAATCTTTGGTAATTGCTGCAGGTTGTTCATTTGCTGCCGGTTCTTTCTTGACTTGAGTTTTTTTGGTTTGCTTTCTGGTTGCTGCCGCAGGGGCTTTCTTTGACACGGCTTTGGCCTTCTTGGGACAAGCAGCTTTCTTGACCATTTTAGGCTTCTTATCAGCAGCGACCGGCTTGACTTTCTTGCCCACCTTCTTGGGTGCCTCGGCTGAAAGACGGAATAATCCAGCAGCGCCTTTGCCACCCTGAATCGAATTTTTAAAAAAGTAAGACAAGTTAGTAAATCAAATGTTGCCGCAAATAACTAAGTGAAAATGATACATTACCCCGATGTGCTCAAGGGTTCCAAGGATGACGCCACGCTTGAGGGCTTGCGTTAACCGGAGATTGGCGGACTTGGATTCAATTCCGACCTGTTAATCATTTGAAATAATAATGAAAATATCCTAAAATAATTGTTTCTCACAAATAAAAATCCTTCAAAGAATAAAATTTAAAATTTACGTGGAAGTTGGCGAGGATGTACTGCAGGATAGCCTGTCGAGAAGATCCGTTAAGTTCCTTGAGTGCAATCACGGCTTTGATGATCATCTCTAAGAAAGGAGGATGAGACTTGTGAGACCTGTTTTTGGTAGCTGGTTGCAGATTTTGAATAGTGCCCATCTTCTCTAGCGGGCTCTCCTTTAGTTGGGACTCGTTAGTTGATGGTGGACAAGGAATAAGCTGCTCCACCGGTCTGTCCATTGATAGATGTTTATCGAGTGCGCCTGGTTCCGACTTGATTTTACTGGGCGGAGACGCCTGACATAACCCGCTGGTCGATGGACTGTCTAAACCGCAATTTTCGGTTTCTGAAACAGGATGTTCACGCAAAGGAGTTGGATTCTCTATGGTTTCTTTTTTTATTTCCATCTTGAGGATTTCTCTTAGAACCATAGAAGCAAAACCAGAGGCCGGCAAATCGAATTCAAGCACGACCCCAAGATGCGCACCTGAATAAAGTAAAAATTAAATTACATAATGAATACAGTGGACAAACATGCCGCAGAACAACAAAAAGAGAAGTTTTCATTAATCCATTTAATAACTTTCCATATCTCTATTTCCCAATCTACAGGAAATTCTAATCAAATATTTAATTTTTAAAATCTTTTAAACGTCTATTAAGGTGAACTACGAAAGTATTATAAATAATTACGAAAGAGAAATCATAAAGATCTTAAGTTGATGAAAAATACTTGACATACCAACAAGCGGGAGCTCGATCTGTTGCAATCGATCCAAATTAGACAAAATCAACTTTTGGTGAGAATCGTCGTAACGCACGAATTTCCATTTCAAATTAGAAGGCCTTAACATTATGGGTCGATAAACTGGCTCTAGGCCATAAGTTCTGAAATTATTAAAATCGTGTGAAATGAAATATACAAATAACATAAGGATAAATTATACTTTGAGCTTAGATTAAAATCCTCCTCCGAAATTCCATCCTCCTGGAACAGGTCATTGTACCAGATGGCAATTTCGTTTGCCGGATAAACGGTGTCATGTCGCGGAAGTGGTAAGACAATGTCATAGATGGTGTGATTTTGAATGTTGTTTTCGTCGATAAAAATGAATAGATTGTGTTGTGGGTCATGGACCAGATCACCAACAATCAACTTCAAACCGAACTTTGCAATACGCTTGGAGACGATTTTGTTCCAGATGAAGCACTGATAGGCGTGAAAGTAAGATTTTCGTGATTTTAAAAACGTGACCTGGAGAAAATGAGATGAAAGTAGGTGGCGTTTAATACAAGAAAATTTATATTTTCAATCCAACTTACCTCATCCAAAGCTTCTGCGAGATTATCGCTGTGTAGTTTTATGGAAGACAAAAGTCTGGCAGCAATTAAATTCATTTGATGTTCATCTATTATACTCACGGCTTTACTGGCATCCCTTGAGGATATGTACTCAAAACAAGCCAGTGCAAGATTGCTAGGGTTACTTTTGCTTCCCAGCGACTGCTCTAAAATCAAATCAATAGCCTGCAAAAAGGAAACGATATGCTTAATCTATACAAACATGATGATTAATATCGAACAAATTACTTCTTGCCATCGCTCAAGTACCAGCTCCTTTCCAATCAAATGGTGATTTCCTGACTGTCCAAATGCTTCATTCTCGTAGTAATTGATGAATCCAACATCTTTCAGTGACTTTAGGCAAATCTCAACATGACATTGGTCACCAATAACCTTTCTTAAGGCAATATTGTAATGATCCTGAGATAAAATTAAGATATTTGTCATAAATCAAGAGTACATGGCTAATTTTTAACATTTGGTAACAATGCAATTGATCTTACCTTCAGTTTGCCCAGCAAATGTGCTTCAACTGGCTTAACCTTAATAAAATTTATACAACCATATGTTTACGATTAGTTTTCTAAAAATTTACAAAGCCATTTGCATTTGTTAGTGGCACTACCTGGAAATCTGATCGAGATCTGGACTGTTCAGCTGGAAAGCTTTGGTCACAAAAAACATACTCAGTTATGCCAACTTCACTGTTAGTTTTTGAAAATCCCTCTATGGTTGTTCTTTTTTCAGCTGAATTTATCCTGTAGTTCTCCAACAGTTTTTTCCTTTCATTGACATTGACTTTAGGACGTCGTGAAACGGCTAACTTTGCTTTGCCCTTAAACCCTGTAAGATTTACAAACAAAATGACGTTATTGATACAAATTAGTTAAGAATCCTAGTAGCATAATTACTTTGGAGTGTTGCTTTATTGTTGAGGAGATATGCCACTCCATTTACCACTACAGATTTTGGAGGATGAGGCATTTTAACTGAATGTTTTGTATTTTGTTATTCTGCGAAATTAGCAGACAACTATAAACGCACTGTTGTCAAATCATTTTTTTTAAACCAAAAAGTGTTGGGAAAGTCGGAAACCGGAAATCCGGAATTCCGGAAAGCGAAAAATGAAATAAAATAACGAAACTTCAATGCACAAACAAAACTTTGTATAAATGTCAACATAATTAGTTGAGACCTGTTGCAGTATTCCAGAGACTTCAACTCTGAAATGAAAATACAACATAACTACATTCAATTTTGTTACATATGTTGATGTGATTTAAATTGATTTGAAGTTTGCCATGATTTAGAATAGAGAACAGCAGTGTTAATCAATCCTCTTCATCAGACGCGAGATCAATATAGATGATGCTTTTGAAATTAGAGGGTTTCGCGTCTGGATCTGCCTTGATTTTCTTTTTCGCAGGTTCCTCAGGGCACGACTCGATGAGTGTTGATGAACGCGTTCGACTGATGCCGGGCTCTTGCTTAATACATTTTGTTTGGGGTTCCTCCAAGGACTCGTTTACACTCAGTGGAGGGCTTGGAGGCATTAGATTTGAAGTGCTGCGTTCTACAACGACTCGATTCGTCTGTAGCTCTTCAGATGAATGTTTGGTAATTGTAGAAGGTCGTTCATTTGCTGCCGGTTCTTTCTTTACTTGAATTCGAATAGTAACCTGCTCTTCTTTCGGGATCTCCTGAAGTTGGTACTCGCTAGTTGGTGGTGGACAAGGAATAGGTTGCGGTGGTTGCCCCACCAGACTGTCCATTGAAGGTTGTTTTTCGATTGTTCCCGATTCCAGTTTGACTTTTCCAAGTGGCAATGTCGGACAAAATTCGCTGGTTGTCGATGCTGGATTGTTCTTCATTTCTGAAAGAGGTTGTTCACTGATACGGCATGGATTTTCATGAGTTTCCTTTATCTGTAGTTCGTTGATTTCATTAGCTGCTAATGGTGATGGACGTTCCTGATTCCGATACAGCTGTTTCTGCTTCTGCACATTATCCATACCCAACTTGAGAATCTCTCTGAGAGCCATAGACGCAAAAGCAGAGGTAGGTAAACTGAATTCGAGCACAAGACCAAGATGCGCACCACCTAAATAAAAATTAAAAAAAAAAAAAAAAACAATATTTATGTAACAACTAGTCAAAAAAGTTTCAAATTGTTTTCCAAATTTAATTCATCAAATTGTGCATGCAAATAATTTAGTTGTACTTAATTTCAGAACCGACATTAAACAATGAATTTTAAGCCTGAATTACTCGCTCTCTGTTACCTGCTCTTAATATTAGGAAATTATTGTCATTTATTTAGTCTACTAAAACATCTACTATAAAGGTAAAGCGCTAAGAAATTATAAGCTTAGAATAAGCCATGGCGGTCTAAAGTTGTTCAACCAGAAAGATTAAAAAATACCTAGCACACTAACAGGCGGAAGCTCGATTTGTTGCAGCCGATCCAAATAAGACAAAATCAACTTTTGGGAAGGATTATCGTAATGAACAAATTTCCATTTTAAATCGGAAGGCCTTAAAATGATGTGACGATAACCTCCACCAAATCCATAAGTTCTGTAATTAATTAAAATCGTGCAAATTAAAATATACAAGTAATATAGACACATTATACTTTGAGCTCAGATTGAAATCCTTTTCCGAAATTCCATCCTCCAGGAACAGGTCATTGTACCAGCCGGCAATTTCGTTTGCCGGAAAAACGGTGTCATGTCGCGGAAGTGGTAACACAACGTCGTAGATTGTGTACTTGTGAATGTTTCCATCGTCGATAAAAATAACTTCTGGTTGATTATATTGTCCATTATTATTATTGTCTTGGGAGAATACCAAATCACCAACAATCAACTTCAGACCAAACTTTGCAATCCGCTTGGAGACGATTTTGTTCCAGATGAAATACTGATAGGCGCGAACGTTAGGAATTCGTAAATCAAGAGGGATGCCCTGCAAACAAAGAAGAAAATTAGATAAAAGAAGGTTTTTAGTGTAAGAAAATCCTGATTTTAGATAAAATACCGTTTTCAATGCTTTAGTGAGATTTTTGCCGCGTAGTTTTATGGAAGATATAATTTGGATTGGCTTTGAATCTTTTTCATGCTGTTTCATTCCCAAGTCTTTATGGACACTCCTTGAGGATTTATACTCAAAACAAGCCAGTGCAATATTTCTAGGATTTTCACAAACCAGCCATGGCTCTACAATTAAACCTTTTCCATAACGAATCACTTCTTGCCATCGTTCAAGAATCAGTTCCTTTCCAATTAAATGTTTATTTCCTGAATTTCCAAATTCATGACTCTCATAGTAATTTATGAATCCAACTTCATTCAGTAACTTGAGGCACATCTCAATATGACATGGGTCAGTTAATTCATCCTCAATCAAATTCCTTAAGGCGATCTCGAAATGATTACTCTATATTAGATAAATTAAAGAGTTTGGATTAAATTTAAGACACACTTAGAAGAAACGTGGTGGAATTAATCATTTTAATCTGACCTTCCGATCACCCGACTGAGGGGGATTTAGGGTGAAGATGAAGAAATTTGTAGAAGAGAAAGATTTGGATTTTAAGAGCTCAAAATCTTCTTGTCCTGTATTCATTTGATTATCTGCTGTTAAATGAAGAATTGATCCATCTAAACTTATTTCATGCACCTAAATATGAATTATGCAATCATGTGGTTTGTTTTGACATAACTTATTAAACAATTTAAAAAATTAATTTACCTCCTTTCATACCTGGAAATCACTGTAGTGTTTGACAACAGCTATAAAACCTTGTTCACGAGACACATATTCAGTTATGCCAAATTCAGAATCATGTTTTTCCCAATTGCGTAGAGGGAGAATGGTGTAATGTTTCACTCTCCTTCTTCTGTTCATTTCTTTCTTCGAAAAATGTTTTTCTCGTTCACTTCTTGTGTTTGTGTTAGTCTGGACTGTTTGGTGCACTGTTATTGCAGCCTTCTTCTTTAAACCTTTTTTAGCCTTCTTCTTTTTTCTTTTTTTCCCGGCCTGCTTTGATTTTTTCTGTGGCACCCCTGGTTTCCCTGTTAATGTAGAATTATTTACTGTTACAATTTCCTTTGATGGGCTGGCTTTCGTGCCAATAACAGGATGTGGCTGTTCTGGTTGAAATCTTAATTTGTATTCAGCCAAGGATATTTTCTTCTTTACTGGAATTTCCTTTGATACTTGTATGCTGACTTCACACTTATTGTGTTCCTCCATGTTTTCAGCAAAAATCGGGTTTAATCACCTCCGACGTGTCTTTCACGACATTCACTTGTCTCAAGTTGAATTTGGAATCGAAAAAATTGGAAAAGAGCAGACTAAATTAATATAATGAAACTTTGGTCAAACCATTGTTTGTTTTCTTTCCTGGTTATATAACAATGTCATGCTCGCCACCATAGTCAACAATTTCGTTTTCTTCAGACTTCAGTATAATTTCGTGACAACTTCGTTCGAAATCGTCTATTATCAAAAATCCTTGGGCGGTAACGAAACGTTGCCATTTTCTCTTTTACTGAATTTTTAAATAATTTCCATGCATGATCCAGATCCACTATTAATCTATTATTATGTGTATTATTTATCAATAAGACATTGTTTTGAATGTTAATAATTTGTAATTTTAAAGGTAGAATTAAATTTTAAAAAAAAATTAAAATACAAATAAAATAAAAATAAACAAAAATGTATTGCTCCGAACACATTTTACACTTATTAACACATTTAGTCTTATCACTAATTAGTGCCTTGATATGGAGCCGATCCCAGGATTCCCGCGGTGGGAGTAGAGCGCTCTGACCATTAGGCGATGGGGCCCCATGTAATTATCGAATCTAATTTCATAACAAAAAACGCATCAGCAAATATGTTGCCCATCAGCCAATACAACAGAGATTTAAGTCGGGTAAGATTTAAACAAATATAGATGCCCTTTATAGATAATAGGACGTCTTATAGAATTGTATTTTAAAGAAATACAGTTAGACATGTTTCTTGTTGAATCTAATAGATTTAAAATAAATGCACAATGTACAGGCAATCGAGGGATTCCTATAATACGAGCCTAACATTAATTCTTTGTTCAGGCCAAATTCATTAGCGTTTGTATCCATTTAAAAGAAACGATAAGACATATTGAATTAACTGGAAAGAATTTATACTTTAGGTCACATTATTTTCAAAGCAGATAATTGAATAAACAAACAACACAAATCAAAATATTTTAAGCTATAAATGATGATGGGACGATGAAATAAATTGCGAACGAAATTTTAATCTGATGTGATCGATGACGCCATCGCGGCTACGAGTCCGTTGGCAATGACGGCCAATATCCCGCAGATGATCATCAACGAATCAATGGCAATTCTATCACCTGAATCAAATTTAAAAATCCCAAAAATTCATACGTTTCATTCTCAAAATAGGAATAAAATATAGATTACAAACTATACTTACAGATTTGAAAAGGAGTGTAAATATCCGGATACATTTCGAGAATCGTCGAATTCAACGTAGAATTGGTGGAATACATTTCACAATCGGCAATCAACGCCTGGTAACCGTCAATACTCCACGAATAAAGTCCAATCATCGTGACACCAATCAATGCAGCCAATACCGCCATACCCATAATGATTTGACTCGATTTTAATCTGTAAAATGATGCGCAAGAATTAAATCAGATTGATCCTATATTTAGAAAAAATGGCTGTATAATGTTTTCACTTTTTAGTGATGAGAAGACCAGCGAAAGCGACCAGGTAAATCCCTCCCCAGATACCAACGGCGACATTATCCGGAACCCAATCAGAATAAATGGCCAACGCCGAAATCTGTTGATTATAAAACAAGATTTTTTAAAAACAATATTGCATTAAAAAAAACTATAAATAAGAGATTTACCCCTAAGGAGAAAGCCATAAGACCGGCGAACGCATCAACAGCTGCAAGAATTTTGTCCATTTTTTAAATTGATTTTCACTCGGAGAATAACTATTACAAGAGGTATATAAGTGAAGTCAACTGAGTCTAACAGCAAACTGATGATGATCAACTGACACGATGGGAACTTTATTTATACGAAAAAATAACGAGAGTTGTATATGGGTTTGTGTGTAAACTATAGATTACCGGAGTTGCTGTGACGACACACTCGTGACGGACTAAATAAACAAACGATGAATAATGAGGTCTAGGTGACGCGATAGGTGACCCGCTGATAAAAATATTAGTGTAACAAAAAAGTTCTAGACTTAAATGCCGACTGGAAAATAATATTATTCGAGAATTTCGTGGGATATTTAATCAAGTCTGAGTCACCCATTATTAATTTTCGTAATAATTTACTGCAAGCTCTTCACAGAATAATTTTTATTTGATCAACCATTTCGAATATAGAATATAAATATTAACAAATTCAAATTATTATTCAAAAATCAAGTTTTTACTTCCTTTACGAATTGAGGTAAGTGGTACGGACTTTGAACGAAAGCGGATGCTTTAACACCAATGATTCCGTTGACGAGGACGACAAGAATTCCGCATAGAATCATCAAAGAATCGATGGCTATTCTGCTGTTGGACGCACCTGAAAAATGAATTCAAATCATAACGTCAAATCATTTTTTTTTTAAAAAAAGAAGCGTAACTTACACATGTTAAATAAATCATAAAATGAGACGCATCCAATAAATTCCCTATAAGAATTTATACTCCAAGAGTAGAGGCCAATCAACATGACACCAATCAGCGAAACGATCAATGCTGCGATCCTGACAGTTGCGCTAGAATTCAGCCTTAAAAATGAGAGATATATTTAAGTTAATTTAACGAAGGTAAATTATTTAAAAAAAAAGGAAAACGAACGTTTTGTTAATGAGAGAAACAGCAAAGATCACAATTAAAATTCCTCCCCAGATTCCTGTTGCCACTTTATCCTGGACTGTAAGGAAAAGTACCATAGCCGAAACCTAAAATTTTTAATTATTAATTTCAGGATCGATTTAAATTTTGAATTCCAAAATATATTTTACCTGCAAACTGAAGGCCAAAAGACCAAGAAACACATTTGATGCCGATAAAATTCTTTCCATCTTGTGACAGGAAAACTATTGGAATGTCCAACTGTAACGATGTGCGATGAATGAATAACTGAATAACGTATCTGTTTTATATATGTCTAGTAGGTATATGCGCGGTTCAAATCTTTTTCATTCAAATCAATGCACAAGTCATTAAGTTAATTGTTGTGTTTTACAACACAGACGTGTGAAATTTCATTTCATTCTTGTCTGATGAAAAGACAAGAAATTCTTAATAATAAAGTACGGCTGATATTACAGGCAAAGTGATGACACGCGCCGGATATCCAGGACTGTAAATGATTTCGTTATAACAAATGGCGAAATCATTGATTTATTTTAATGTGAATACGTGGGTATTTTGGACGCAATTCAGATAAAAGATTTGTCCCTGGCACATTCTGAACCGTTTCCGGTGTAATAACGTTATCACTAATCCAAAAATGTCGGAACATTTTTCAAACTAAGCGTCCACAAACAAAAATAACTACGAGGAGTTTGACGATAAACTCAGAGCTCTATCTCCAATGCCTTTCATAGGGATTTGTATAGGATAAATGAGCCGCTGCGGAACTTGACGAGGGACGCCATCTGTTAATCATTTCAATAGATTTTGCGTCATCTTCTGCTACAGCCAACACGTCGCCATGGGCAACGGCCTACCTGTTGCTCTGTTTATGTTTATCAAAATCATGAAAACCTTGAATCGAGATAATGTTGAATTGTTGACGCATAATCAACGTCACCACTCACAAAATGGCCACTGCAGCTCAAACTACTTCATCAGAAGAAAATGTCGAGAGTTTTGTTACTTGCAGTATTTGCCTGTGTGAATTCGATGGAGAAATAAGGAAACCAAAGTTCCTACCGTGCGCTCACACACTTTGCCTTGAATGTTTAAAGGTATTGCAATGTTACAATTTTGTGCCTAAAGTTACCTTTTATCTCTACATTGTGTTTTATCACAACAGGGAATTCACAAGGAGTTTGTCATCACTTGCCCACTCTGTCGTAAAGAGTTTTCTTACCAGGATGACGTCTCTAGCCTTCCAAACAACTCTTATGCATTTCAAATGCTCAAACTGACAGCAGATCTCAAAAATGCAGAAACTGCAAACAAACTCGACTCTCAGCAGGGGTAAAATATCTTAATGGTTTTCTTCAGGAATAGTTCATTTTCAATTGGTTTACATTCATTAGGAAACAAACAGCATGGTGCCTTACTTGTCAAGCAGTTGCCAAACCAGATTGCTCAGCTCACTCGACTGTGGAAGTGTCAGCCAACACAATCAAGAACTTTGAATCCTTCGTCAAACTGAAAAAGGATGTGGAACAGTTGAAGACTGAAAGTAAAACCAAATTGAAACTGGCCATAGAAAAAAGGAAACAAGTCCAGGCGCATTTGAACCAAGTCTCTCAATGCCTGAAATTGGTTTTACATGAAGTCAACCAGCAAGAAGAGCAAAACAACATGCACATTTCAGATATGATTTCCCAGCTGGAGACATTGAAAAGTGGTGCTCTCGATGTGAAACCCATTTCCCCCAGCAGGACAGCAGAAAAAGAGGAAGATCCTCTTTTATCCCAATTGCTTTCTCTCATCAAGGAATCCAAACCAGATATGAGAAAGAGTTTAGAATCCCTCGAGGAGAAAATGAAGAAATCGCTTCAAAATTTGGAGAGCAAGTTAACCGACGCCGTCGCCATATCGAAATCCATTGAATTCCAGAAGAAGAGCAGAATTTCCGTCCGTCTTACCGATGCCAGAAGACAGGCCATTCCTACTTGGGGATTGCTGGAAAGCGGATTCGACACTTACTGGCCCAACGACAACAGCCTGACTCCAACTAAACGTGATTTCCTTCTCCTGTCTCACATTGTTTTTTCCATTCAGAAGAGAGGCTCGAAGATTAGATCTAAGAAATGAATTGTTCATGACAGCAGGTAAAGAAAAAAAACAATTTTCTGTTTGTCATGTCAAAGTGATGCGTCATGTTTATGATTTCAAAACGAAAAACGATGATAAGCGGGTGGATTATAACTTCCGGTTTTACGTGCGTCTATCGTTTTTTCGGCTGCCATTAGTCGCTCCATAAGTGTTGAGTGAGAACACAATCTTTTGTTCAGAGCCATCCTATATACGCACTTAAAGACAAATTTCTATCAAGTTCAAAACATCTGAATTGTTTCAACCTGTTAAGCAATATATAACAGGTAAATAAACAAAAAAGATTTTCTATCTAAACCAATTGAAATAACTATAAATTTTTTAAATCGAAAACGAGCACTAAACTTTAACTCTACACATAACGGACCTTCTACTTTATTGAAGGAGAGAACTGTAATTTTTGTTATTCTGTATAAAATTTATGGGAGGCTATTGTCGATCTTTTATATAAAACGGTTGATGCTGCTGATAAAACCCCAGACATTGCGACATATATAATGATGACCTTTAGTTTTGGTATATCTCGTTTGATTCACTTTTCATGGGCCTATATAGAACGGGCAAACAGTTTAACGGTCTCCTGTTACCGTGGATTGAGTAATGAAATGGGCGAAAAAGTCAAAAGAACTGTGGTGAAATTTTACAGGTATCAAATGATTAAATAAGATAAAACGAGCTCAAGAGGGCTCATGGGCGCTGTGTTGTTAATATCCATATTTTAAAAATGAGGTTATGTTATAAACAGGATCTTGATAGCCGTGTCAAGATAAAGTTCTCCTCTGAATATACGAAAGACAGCAAGATTATCAATTTGCTGTGGCCTGTGGGCGGCTGTTTCAACAGAGTGAATACTAAAGTCAAGGTATCAAAGTATAGTATGATGCATTTTTAAGGAAATTGAATGAATCAAATTGTATTTTAGTGAGAGAGAGACTTGTTGCTGGTTGACACTCTTCAGCTGGCCACTGATCCTGTACGTCGAATGTCCCATAAGTTTATGAGATCGCCCAATTGTTCAGGGACAGTCCGATCAGCGAATAACCTGCTCACATTCCGGCGTGAATGGAACGGTGGACGATGGATAACTAAATGCTGAAATAGTCGAGGAATGACAGTCCAACTGTTCCTGATGGTTGAAATCATAAGAAGAGGATCGCAGGAGTTCATCCAGTTCCGATTCCTCTTTGAAAAGTCGCTGACGAAGGGCCGAAACTTCATTTTCCATTGAATTCAATCGACTTTCTAACCGTTTCATTTGAGTTGTCGTACGAGAACAGCAATCGACAGGTGACGTAATAATAACCCGTGGCTGCTGCTGATTTACAATGGGTGCCGGTGACGAGCTCATTGCTGGACTGTAAATGGAATTGTACGTTTGTTCCTGCCGTTGGCTAAAGAAGTCACAATTTTGTTGCACAACTTCTTGTAGCTCGTCGTTGTACATCGGTTGTTGATAGGATTCAGAGTGTCTCTTAAAATCCGCACCAGTTGGTGGTGACCGCATCGAACGTCTGGTGGTTCTGTTTTGTTGCGTCTTTATTTGTTTGGCCGCCGGGTTGCTGGACCACCAGTAAGAACTCAAAACAGTAAGAAGCGAATTGAAACTCATTTTTCTCTCTCAAAATAGGCGAACAGACGAAATTCAGATGAAAGCTTTAAGATGAATTCTGACTATAGTGGACATTGCTGCCTCTTATATAGACTCGGTCTACGCCTGGCCTATTGGTCGAACCATTTTCCACCATTTTTATTGATTATAATTAACAAGTAAATGTCATGAAAATGAATTTCATTATAAAATTGAATATATTTCGCTTGATGTTCAAATATTACAAGTTAATATTTTTAAATGTCGGATTTTATAATTTATTCGTAAAACAAGTGCGGATGATGGTGGGGTGGTTGCTTTGACGTCAGCGTTTGAATTTGAATGATCACATGATGACGTCACACTCCGTTGTTCATCTACTTTACTCCGACCCAAGATCATCAAATGTCAAATTTTAATTCTTCAAATCAGGTCAAATTATTTATTTTTTTTATTTTTCTCGTCTATCATCGGACGGACTTGGTTCTGGCATTAAAATATTAAATTATTCAATAAAATATTTAATTTCGTCGATTAATGACTCGTCATAAATTTTTCTTTTTCCCTTTTTTCGGCTTTATTTTCATTTTTTTTTTTATTTTTTTTTTGTAAATCTGGCAATCAATTTAAGTTTTTCATTTTTCCTGCCTTTAATTTTCAAGATAACGACACAAATTTTTTTACACAATTGCAAAACTTTAGTGAGAATACAACAGTAAAGAAATTTTTGACAATTTTCCTTCCCTTAAATGAATTACGCGCAAATGAATTTACTAGTCAGATTCGCATTTTTTAAATTTGACAATCAATTTCAGTTTTTTGCTTCTCACGTTCACATTTTTAAAGATGAAGACGTGAAAATTGTATTGTGTATTCTTCAGGTCATTTGACATGTACAGTTCAATTTTCATTAAAAAATACCCACCGCTTAGCTACTTTTGATTCGATTATATTTTATTTCATTCCTCCATATATTAAACAAAATAATTTTTTTTTCGCTTAAACCTAAAGATAATTTTTTGAATAATCAAAACAAAATCATTGAAGTGAGGCCACAATTTCCTCCTGCAACATGAAACCCGTAAAATGAGTGCGGTGGTAACTGTCGTCATACAAAAACGTCTCTGCTGACATGGACGTAATCGCCATCCAAACTTGATCGCCCGATTTCAAGTTCAGTGTCGACTGGAGAGTCAACGGTGTTGATAATATTATGTTATAAGCGACGGTGTTTGCCTCTTCAACTTTACCCGTCCCGATTAGACCCCCGTTCAAATAAAGAGAAACTCCAAAATAAACTTTAGATGATGAAGCTGGAAAATCCGCCAGTCCCGTGAAGGAGAAAAAATAAATTCCTGGTCGCGGTGCCGTGAATATCCCTGACGTTAAATTCATGGCGTTTCCTTCGTTCACCACCGCCAAATCGAACGGAATTGGAGTTCTATATGTGTAAAACGAAGAATTGCGCTGGACGTAAAAATGGACAGGCGTCGATTTGACGTCGGTGTAGCCAATCCATTTCTGGAAATCTTTTTGGTTATGAAGAAATTGTTTAATTAATTCGATAGGAAATAGTTTTTAAAATGAAACAATTAAAATTAATTACTCGCATCGCTGGGAAGTTGAGTGAAATCGCAGTAAACAGATTCGATCATTTTTGCCCCCATGACGGAATATAATCCGTTGAGGGTGTGGCCAATCAGCCAAAGATCCTCACAGGATGTGGGGAATCCATTTACAGCCACTGATCCGCTACAAACGAGACGGCCCAACGTGTGGACGCCGGATGAAGTTGCAAGTTGAGTACGGCCGAAATTCAGACGAGTGACGGGCAGAATATTTTTGTCCGTAATGAACCCTGCACAATTTAATGTTTATTTAATTTAAATATTTAAATAATTAAAATCAAAATAATAAAAGACCATCATCAACTAGTTGAACTGGTGCCAGAGTATCACAATTGCATTTCACCGCAGGATCGACGCAATTTCCATCGATTCCGCATTGACAGGTGTGAATTCCGGTCTCGTTACTTCCGGCCCAGAAATATTGCGCATTTCCGTCTCTGTCATTCCACCAGGCATATTCAACGTTATCGAATTTAAACGGGGCGTAATAGCAATCGTACTAAATTAAAAATAAAATAATTTGAAAATTATTTCAGTTTTAATTTATAAAAAAGAAATTTACTTTAATCGACTGATGACATTCCGTTGATAAATCGGCCAGTGATTTTATTTGTTTGATGGACGCGTTGTAATTTATGTATCGTGAATAACATCCAGGATCGGTGCAATGACCCACGTCGATGGGAAGTTCACTGTCGTGTAAAATTGATGTCGATCCTATTTTAGCAGATTTTAATTTAATTTAAAGAAAATAAAAATGAAATAAAAATGATGATGATGATGAATAAAAATGACGCAATTTACCTGTTGACATGTCGCAATAAACGAAAATGGGGTCATCACCAATTCCTTGGCCATCCGGATCGATGAATTGCATTCCGGATGCAAGTGACGGATTTGATGCACGAAGTTCTCGACATGTCCTGGGGATTCCGCTCCTTCCATTTGATTGAATTACATTTTGACGATAATTTGCTGCAATTGATTTTGAACCGGTGGGAGGAATTGGAAGTTCATTCGATTGCAAAAGGAAATTTAAAATCGTTTCCTGTTCTTGGACTTTTGCCTCCAGTCGACTTCTTAGTTCGTTCTGTTTTATGACCTTATTTAAAAATCAATTAAATGAATTGATGTAACAAGAAATGAAAATTGAAAATTGAATAATACTTACATTTAATTCAAGTTGAGCCTCTAATTGTGTCACTTTTCCTTCGAGTTGAACGTTTTTACTTTCGATTAATTCATTCATTTTTGCCATTTTCATTTCGAATTCTTCCTGCCAAGATGCGACAGCAGCGGATGAATAAGTTACACAATAAGCCAAAATGAATAACGAAAAACAAATTGAAAAACGTGATGCCATTTTGCGACTATTTTCTTTTAATTGCGATCCAATTGTACGCTGTTAACTTAACGCATCCGCCGTTTATATTGTCCTCGTTTCACATGATGGGTTGTATCAATTTGCATGAGATCATCCCGTGAAAAAAACCCAACATAATAACAACTGATGATAACAACTGACGAAACTTTGTTTGATTAAAATTTGGACTTTCTCCTTGTTGTTTTGAAAAATTTTGTTTTTATGACGGGTGAAAACAACGTCTTGATAAATTTATTTGTTTTATTCCTTTTCTTTATTATATAAAGCACATAGCCATACGTATAACCAAAATGTGACAGTTAATTTTATTTTTTTAGAAGTAATCTATTTTTAACTTGATGTCGTCCTGTTTCAGTTTAATTATTATGTCTGCACTTGAATTGATAGGAGTTTTCCAATGGTATAACGCGAATTGATGGATTTAGTGTAATTAACTTGAGATAAGCCTTTGGTTGGTTGACATTTAGTTTTCTAATTAGTTGGGTTCAAGTGAATTATTTACTGCTGACCATCCCATACATTGTGAATGTCACTCTATTGGGTAAAAATAAAGAAAATATTTTAAAAAGCCGACGACTTAACGACGAATTAAGAATGAAATTCCCGCAATTTAGTCGCGACCAAAAACGATTTATTGTACGAGTTATTTATCGGATCAATTTTGTTATTTAATTTCAAGTAATTGTTTTACACTACGTCCATATTTCCACTGTAATCCGATTGATATAATTGCTGATGGTTCATTTCCGGTCCGTAGTCAAATCTTAGTCTCATAAGGGATTGTCCACGGGTCCTGCACAGTCATTTGTGTAGTGGGCCAATTATTTGGCTCCGGCCAGGATGTTCCGTACCAATTTTGATTATCATCTAAAATTTGCTCAGGGTAATCCATATTTAGATCATTGTCGTTGGTAAACATTATAAACGGTTGTTTAGTAGACGTTTCCTGCTGTGTGGATTCAACAGGACTCGACATGTCGACTGAAACGGCCTTTTGTTGTTGTTCTTCCCAACATCGAGGATCGTTTTTTATCTCTTCCGGAATATCGCTAAGAATAAAACGGAAGTGTAACTCGTCTCATGTGACGCAATTCGTTCTCATCTATCCGTTGGGGATTGCGAATCGATCGAAGATCTTTCAATTGTTTTTTATTTGTTTCAACTTGGTCGATTTGCTTTAAAAGGTCACGTTTACATCTCCACGTGTCGTCGATCCGTTTTTCCAGTTGTTTCATTCGACGCTACTGAAAAATAGGCCATTTTATTTTAATTTGATTCAATTAAGAATTGGAATAGTTGAATAAGAATCGCCTTTTTTTCCAACTGAGCTGCTGCAAATAGTTCACTTGAATATAGAAAAAAAAATTTGTTTTTCAAAATTTGATGTGTGATGAGCAAAGAGAAAAAAACAACGTCAAAATGATATTTATCTAACGATAAAATACGACGTCGTGCAATTGTTTGTTGTGGGATCAACATGTCAATAGACGTCCTGATGGGTTAAAAGTTTAAACGTTCAATAGAAGAAAAACAAAAAACGCCAAAGGTCAACTTTTCTCTTCTTCATCGTCTTATCTTTTAATTGGATTGGACGTGTAAATTTCAAAAATTTCATTTTATCATTTTAAATTATTTTAAACTTTTTATTTGTCATTTTCACGTTCTAATGTCATCCCTATCCATCCCATTGTTGATGGCCGTTTGAGCCTTTTATTTCTTCATCCGGCCTCCGCCGTTTTTCGTCTATAGTGAAATTTAGAGAAATAATCGCAGATTTGATGGGATAAAGAAATTATCGTTATCGCATGAATAACTGCGGAGGAGGACTTGTTAGCTCATCGACTCGAAGTGAAGGCGGGAAAAATGTCACGAAAAAATATTTAAATTCAATCACTTTGAAAAATCAACTGGAAATTTGAGTTGATATAGAGGGAGAGTCGAAATTCTATTCGAACTGTATTTCAAATTTGTCTGCATTCCGGGTCTCGAATTTACCACCAAGAATTTGATTATCTTTTATTTTTAATTGTTTTATTGAATTTTGCCCCCCCCCCCCCCCCAATTATTGGCGATGTTGTGAAACTTATTCGTTGTGACTCAATTTTGTTATTCACGGGGCAGCAGTTAGCAACAGTCAACAAAAGGATAGATAGCTCATTCGTATTGGGTTGTTATCTTGAAGCGCATTGAACATTTTTTAACAAAAATATTTTTCACGTGGCTCCAAATTTTGTTTCAACATCAAAGTCAAAGTCAAATTGTTTTTCTCTCGGCATCATGTGATAACGCCTTTTTCTTTCTTTTTTTCTTTTTTTATTTGGTTAGAAATCCAAAGTTATTGTTTCATACTTTGCACTTGTTGCCCAAGTTTTATTAGTTGGACGAATTGAGTTTTGTTTTTACTTTCGATGTCTGTTGAAATTTATTTGTAAATTTTCCGGGAGTTTATATCTGAAAGGGGGAACTAGTTCCAATTTGTTTTGACACGCAACATGCAGATTCTCCAATAATGTAGCACGTGATTGATTTGTTTTGTTTTCATCGATTAAAATCACATTCATTTAATTAACACATTCATTCGATTTAAATTAGGTTGTATTGTAGTTTGTTCCTGCCGTTGGCTAAAGAAGTCACCATCATTTTGTTGCACAACTTCTTGTAGCTCGTCGTTGTACATCGGTTGTTGATAGGATTCCTGTCTCTTTAAATCCGCACCAATTGGAAAACTATTGGAATTGAAAACCATGGCATGGCGCCTTCTATGACACTAACGGCCTCATCGACACATAGACGAATTGCGGAACTTGACGAGGGACCCCATCTGTTAATCATTTCAACAGATTTTGGCTTTTGCGTCACGCATAGCGCTACACGTCGCCATGGCAACGACCTACCTGTTATGCTCTTTCATGTTTATCAATCCAGATAACCCTGAATTAATTGAGATGTTGTTGAGTGTTGTTGACACATCATCGACGTCACCACACTAGAAAAATGACTGCAGCTCACTCACTTCTTATTCATCAGAAGAATTATAAATAAGGAAATCAGGATTCTAGAGAATGTCGCAGAGACCAAAAGTGAATTCCTGCAGGGCGCAGTCAAGAGTAAAGGGTTGAAAATGTATTGAAAGGTGTGCTGACAATTGCCATGGGACAATATACATGTTCTATCATCACTGATGATCCTCTTGCTGTTTCGTGGAAATCATTATCGACATTTTTAGAAAGTGACGGTTCTAAAAAACGTTACTGGCCTTCACTCATTGTCTCATCTATCGCCTCTCGTATCTGGCCTGGAACTGCTCACGTTCGTACTTTGTTAGACTTTCATTCATTATATTTATAATTAGAAATCCTTTATAAAGCAACAGGATGACTATAACAGATCGGGATAGAGATGAATGTACCATTGTGACATGGAATCGAACATGAGATCCTTCCGGTACATTTCGACAGGGAAGTAGAGCGCTGTAACCGTTGGGCGATGAGTGCACATCCTATCACAACAGACGCATGTCCGATATGGTGTCATTAACAAACGCATTATGTGTACAGGGCTCAATGCTGACTGAGCCAATCGTCTCGAGTGTCACGAGACGATCAGATCCAATGGGTATAAAGGAAAACCAACTCGCAAAGTGACTGATACACTGGACAAAGAGAAAACCGGTGATGCAATAACGTCGAATATAAACTCACTAACAAGGAAATCAGGAATGACTGAGGCTGGTCAGAGATCCCTGATGAGATCGCTAACCAATATCAAAATAACAGCGCTGGAACGAATAATCCAGCGCTTGTACCAATCTTATTACTTATTAGTCACCTTGCAGGACTTGTCAGTCCACTAAGCGGAGTTATAATTAGACCATCAAACCGCATCAGACAGCTCAATGTGATGGAGACTTATTCCAGTTATTGGTCACATTAAAATGATCGATTCACTTGGGCATCCAGAGATGCGTGGAAGCTGCTGCAAAGAGATCCCTGATGGGATCACTAACCAAACTATAGCGCTCCTGTCTTTGTGGTTGGAAGTTATTTCTAGCTGGAGCTGAAGTTGTCATGGATTCGGTCCGGATACTGATTTATATATAGTTCACCAATGTATATTGATTTAATTAAATTTTGAATTTTTTAAAAACATTTCAAAAATTGAACAATTAGATTGAGACTTTTAAATTTTATGATATTTCTCCTTCCTATTAATAAGACGGAGAATCGTATTTTCAAAAGCAAATTTGGTTGAATGATTTTTGATTTAGTTGGATGATGATGATGGCGGTTGCTATGACGACATCAGCGCGGTGAATTTGAATCAATAACTCGTAAAAGACAAGGCCGATGCTTTTGAGGCAATGATTGTGTTGGTGAGAACAATCAAAATGCCGCAACTAATCAACAGAGAATCAACAACGACTCGGTTGCCTGTGTTCGTAATAATATTAGAATTTAAATGAGTACTATAGAACAGTAGATTAAACAACTCACATGAGAGAAGGACAGTTGATGGATTGTAATAATCCCAGTCTTGGCATTCGCTGACTGGCAACGGGTACGTGTTGATACTCCACGAATACAATCCGATTAAAATAATTCCAGTTATCACGCTAAAGATGGCCATGAATTTAATAGTCGCCGCTCCGATTCTACGTTTTGTAATATCATTTTAATCCAAATGTTATTTAATAATCGCGATATAAATGTCCATATTTTACTTGTGATTCTTTAATAAGACACCAAACAAGATGAGAAAGACTCCGCCCCAGACTCCCGTGAACGCCAAATCTTGCGAGTAACGATGAATATCATCAGAGACAAACAATGCCATTACCTGTATGCGCAATATAATTATAAGTAAAATCGTACAGGGTAAATTAAAAACGCTATACGGTACCTGAAATATGATGGCCAAACAACCTAGGAGAATATTCACAACAGCAATTCCACACATTTCAATTAAATAACACAAAAATTTGACTAGCTCGTTTAAAGTCAACGACTGAACTGAATTTGAGTTTGTTGCTCATAGACAAGTTGGACGACTGATTATATACAATCGCCTTTGTGCTGGGCTAATACCCGTCATTAGTGAAAGGCCGACAAACAGGAAGGTAAAGATTATGTATAGACGTGCCTGTTTGCTATAGAGAGTGACTCACAGCTAATATATGGATTTTGTGATTAGACTTTTGTTCCGGGGCTGTGTCGAGAGTCAGGTATGACGTTAATGGGCGTCATACACATTTAATAATTTCCCTTTTTATTTTTTAAATATCCTTTAATTCACAGGTGAGCTATAATAGAATGACTCACTAACATTTTTATTTTCAAACTAAAGCAATCAGGATTTACATAATTAAGCTCAAACTAATCAAAACAAGCGATAAAAATGCAGACAATGAACTGCCGGATGAAGGACTGGGCGTAGTTGAAACAGAATTGGAATAAGATGACATAATATTGTACACCCAATTTGAATAGGAACTCAATCTGGTGTAACCGTAAGGATAACCCATTTGGCAACCTAAATTTGAAACGAATGAAACGATCCCGATCTGTTTCCATCTGCCGTTGGTTTGTTGATAAATCAACGGTCCACCACTATCACCCTGTAATTTGAATTAATTTAATTTAATGTTATTATTAGGAGATAATAGAAAGTTGATTACGTTGCATGGGCCACGATTAAGAACTCCGTTAGTGCACATGACTTTATTTGTGATGAAAACGGCGCCATAGAACGAACTGCATTGGCTATTGGAAATGACCGGAACTGTCACTTCACGCAGGACTGGACTCAAATTAGAACTTCCTGTATAATAATTAGGCCTATACAAGTTTTTAATTTAATTCATTTAATTTT
Source organism: Daphnia galeata (assembly GCA_030770115.1). Taxonomy (NCBI): domain Eukaryota; kingdom Metazoa; phylum Arthropoda; class Branchiopoda; order Diplostraca; family Daphniidae; genus Daphnia; species Daphnia galeata. The sequence continues at coordinate 469,451 of CM061119.1, forward strand.
AAAATTTATATACCGTCAGAAGTAGTTCCCCATCCAGCGACGGTGACTTGAATATTTTCGTAACTCGGTTCGCTGGAACTCGCCAGACAAACTGGACGGATGTATTCTATAATAAAATCCATTTCAATTGAATTATTATGACGAGTATATAACAAATATAAGCAATAGGTGATTATTACGTGTGTAAGCAACGATAGTGGCGAGTTTAATCATGGCGATATCTCCGGCCATTGTGGTGCGATTCCATTCCGGATGGATGTAAATTTCATATCCGTTGTACAATCTCCGATTGGCTTCGTACGACGCCGTGATATCGTGAGCTCCCAGGTAAACACTCAAATACCTCACCGTTTCCCTTTGATAAAATAACAACAAATTTTTTTAAAAATTTTAAATTTTCATATTAAAATGGTCGAAACTCACCCAGGGATTGACACACAAAGGGCAGTGGTTAGAATCCATCGATCATCGATCAAACTTCCTCCGCAATAAGAAATTTTGCCACTTGACGTTTCCACTTTGACGAAGGATTGCCAAGGGAATTCGTTGGGAAATGCCTGAACTCCACCGACGATCCTGTCCTCATTTCCCACAGGATCCATCCTCAAATTAGCCACTCCGCAATCAAACGATGAAGGTGATGTTCTAATAGTAGATGCGGTGGTGGTTTCAGGTGCTGGAACTTTTCCTCCATCGTTCCATGGCACATTCAATGAACTACTGCTGTCGTTACGGACATTTAATTTGATCACCGATGGAATGGAGGGACTTTCAAGAGTAGCTGCAACTGTTGAAAAAATGAGAATTAAAAGACGGAATCGATTGGCCATGATGACGAATATCGTAGACGAGAATTAACTAAAAACAATTTGATTTTTGAAGACCCTGTTACAGTTTACTTATATTGTAGTTGAGCTATAGAGATAATAAATGACCTTATCATATGGGATATGAGTAATATACAGGACAATATTGCGTCAAAACGTGACGCGGCCTGACTGACATTTCAAGTGAAAACTAATTGAGGAAAAGAGGATTTTCATGTTATTTTAGAGTGTCGGAGCCATTAAAATAGTTGAAATGTGTTCCTTCATTTATTGGAAATTATCGACAATTTAGAAATTTATCGAAAAATATAACGACGAGCTTAATAGGAACAAAAGGGCGGATGACGTTCCACTGATGACCGGAGCAGACGATGGACTCGGCGGTGATGGCGTAATGTTGGTAATATTCACAATCCAATTTGAATAAGAGCTCAATCTCGTGTACGCTATAGGAGTTCCGGAAGTTTGGCAAAGTGAACCAGTTGGAGCGAATGAAACGATCCCGATTTGTTTAAAAGTGTCGTCCGATTGTTTGAATATCAATGGATCGCCTTTGTCGCTCTGCAAAATTGATTTTCTTACATGAAGTTTAATTGAATTTTACATCAATTTAATTTAAAATACTTGGCAGATTCCGCTACTGGCCACTCCTGCAGTGCACATCATTCGATTAGTCATCAAATTATTAGAAACAGCGTCGCATTGATTATTGGAGATGACGGAGGTTATTAACTTGTGATATTCGGCCGTAGCTGAACCGGAAGCTAATGAAATAACAAAAAAATTATATTATTTAAGTTCAATTCAATTTTACATTTAAAATACTTGGCAGATTCCGCTATCAGCGACTCCTGCAGTGCACATCATTCGATTAGTCATCAAATTATTAGAGATATCGTCGCATTGATTATTTGAGATGACAGAAGTTATTATCTTGTGATATTCAGCCGTAGCTGAACCGGAAGCTAATGAAATAACAAGAGTATATCGTCTCGTTTGAATCATATTTTTAGTTAATTATGCTGTTAACGGGTATTCATACTTCCATCAGTGCTGGTGCCTGCCTTGCTAAATCCCGTAAGAATAACTGGTTGATTGATGTAATCCGGTTCGGATGAGCTGGCCAGACAAATCGGACGAATATATTCTGTAATAATAACAACAATTAGAATTGATTTGGTATTAGAATTGAGATGATTTAATAGAATTAGTAGGGGGGTCCTATACGTGTGTACTCGACGACGGTGGAGAGTTTAATTAAGGCAACATTTCCGGCTCGGCTGGTGGAATTCCATTCCGGATGGATGTAAATTTCGTATTCACGGTAGGTTTTTTGATTGACAGAATCCTCTTTTTGTACTCCCAGGAAAACATAGACTCCAATAAAATTTTGTCTATCAAATGAAGACAAAATTTAAGTTGATAATTAAGGAAATGATCAAGAACAAAACTGAATTTACCCTGTTTGTACTGCCATGCAACTGGCGGATGTGAGAATCCATCGATCGCCAATCAGAGCTCCTTCGCAGAATTCGCTTGTATTTAATATACCCGAAATGCTTTTGTAAACTAGAAGAAGCGCTTGCCATGGGAATTCGTTGGGTGCCGTTTCATTCCCACCGTAGACTTTGCCACTTGCGTTAACATTAGCCACACCGCAATCGGAATAAGAAGAAGGACTTTGGACTTGAAAAACGTCGGTTGGTCGTCTCAGATTGACGTCGTCAGAGGCTAAAATAACAGAACCACTCAACAAAAGGAAGAGAAATACCAGGAATAATTTGGAAGACATTTCTGTGAATTAATGATATACTTTCTGAGTTAGTTTTTAAAACGTTTGCTGTACAATAACAGAGGCACAAAAAGAACCATGACAACATTAAATATCTGATTGTGTTATCAGCTATCGTTACTCATGTGTAGATGATTCATTACGTCACACACACACACCATCTGTTGGGTGCAATCAAAATGTTGACGGTAGGACAGATAAAGGACTCAAGGTGTAACAATTTAAACTGCTGCGCTATGGAAGAGTCAAAATAACTCCGAATTAGAGTCTGGGATAATTATATTGGTGGATGTAACCGGTTGTGATTCTCATGTCAATGTAATTTATAAACAGGATCACACATCAGGTCATAAAAAGAAAATTTAAATATTCATTGAAAAACGGGAAAACATACGGAACAGAAACAAAACAGCCGATGACGTTCCACTGATGGAGACCACAGATGATGGACTCGATGACACAACTCCTTCAATCCAAGACGAATAGGAACTCAATCTCGTGTACGCTAAAGAATCTCCTCCCTTTTGGCAAACTGAATCAGCAGTCGGAGTGAAGGAAAGGATCCCGATTTGTTTAAAAGTGCCGTCCGGCTGTTTGAACATCAACGGATCGCCTTTGTCGACCTGTTAATTAACGAAATTTTATTTGTATATTAAACTTCATGAATAATAATTTTCTTTTATAAATTATACATCACAGATTCCGCTATTATTGGCGACTCCTGAAGTGCACATCATTCGATCCGTCATCAAATGGACAGCGTCGCATTGGCTATTGGAGACGACAGACGTCGCTATTGTTCGATATCCTGCCGTAGCTGAAGCGGAAGCTAATGAAATAACAAATAATATTAAGTTAATTATGCCGTTAAACAAGTGTTTAATTCATATTACTTTCATTATAGCTAACGCTTGCATTATAAGCTCCCGTAACGATAACCTGTTGATTGATGTAATCCGGTTCGGATGAGCTGGCCAGACAAATCGGACGAATATATTCTATATATAAGATTAACAACAATTAGAGTTGATTTAATAAAAATTTTGATGATTCAATATGATTAGTACCAACATACGTGTGTAGTCGACGACGGTGGAGAGTTGAATCAAAGCAACATTTGCAGTTTGAGTGGCGGGATTCCATTCCGGATGGATGTAAATTTCGTATCCTTGGTATAACTTTTTTGATTCACAGATGGCACGATTTCTACTCCAAGGAAAACATCAACTCTGACGAATTTTTGTCTTTTTTTGTATATAAAAGAAAATAAGATAAAGTGAAGAATAAAAAATTCAAAATTGAAAATTGCGGTATTAGTCGAGGGAAGTTACGCGAAAAAACCCCAAAACCTCGGACAAAATGTAACATGACATTTTTTAAATGAGCTTTATTATTTTAGGGTTTAGGATGTTACATATAAAACCCTCCGTGAAAATATTAAAAATTTCTTTAAAAAAATCGAAGTTGAAATTGAAAATCTTTTATTTTTGCATAAATATGGTACTTTTAATTATAAATAAATTTTTTTAAAAATTCCCACGTGTTCTACGTCTTTTATTTTACAACTTATCAAATTTTCATTAAAATCAGGTGTAAAATAGGATATTTACGAAAGAAATAGTAACATACGGTCAAATCATTTTCAGCGGCGCGGCAGACGCGGTTTACATGGGGCCTTATGCAAAAGCGGCCTTGACAAAAGTACCTTTTTCTAGTAAACTACAAAACTTAAAAATATGAGGTTTTCGCCATAAAATAAATAAGATTATGCCCGATTGATTCTGAAAAGGCCAATTTAAAGCAATGTATAGCTTCCAAATTATTGATTGGCAAAAAAAGTTCCGGCAAAAAGTCTCAACGCCTCCGGCGTTGAGTTCCCGTACTCATGTTATCTTTGAGAAATCGGGAAGTCCAAAAAGGACTTTTTTTGCCAATCAATAATTTGGAAGCTATACATTGCTTTAAATTGGCCTTTTCAGAATCAATCGGGCATAATCTTATTTATTTTATGGCGAAAACCTCATATTTTTAAGTTTTGTAGTTTACTAGAAAAAGGTACTTTTGTCAAGGCCGCTTTTGTATAAGGCCCCATGTAAACCGCGGCTGCCGCGCCGCTGAAAATGATTTGACCGTCTGTTACTATTTCTTTCGTAAATAACCTATTTTACACCTGATTTTAATGAAAATTTGATAAGTTGTAAAGTAAAAGACGTAGAACACGTGGGGATTTTAAAAAAAATTTATTTATAATTAGAAGTACCATATTTATACAAAAATAAAAGATTTTCAATTTCAACTTCAATTTTTTTAAAGAAATTTTTAATATTTTCACGGAGGGTTTTATATGTAACATCCTAAACACTTAAATAATAAAGCTCATTTAAAAAATTTCATGTTACATTTTGTCCGAGGTTAAAAATTAATTACCCTCGACTATATATTATTACCCTGTTTGCAATGTCAGGCAATTGGCGGATGTGAGAATCCATCGATCGTCAATCAGAGTGCCTCCACAGAATTCACTTGGAGCAACAACTTTTTTACCTGAGGCTGAACGGTATTCAATGAAGACTAGAAGAAGCGCCTGCCATGGATATTCGTTGGGTTCCGTTTCATCATCCCCACCGTAGATTTTTCCATTTACATTAGCCACTCCGCAATCTCCGGAATAAGAAGAAGAACTTTGGACTTGAAATACGTCGATTGGTCGTTTCAGGTCGACATCGTCAGAGGCTAAAATAACAGAACCACTTAACAAAAGGATGAGAAATGCTCCTACTATCAGGATTAATCTGGATGACATTGCTCAAATTGAAGTATATCTTTATAACTGTAACATCCGCACAAGGTGAACTGGAAAACGAGTGATATTCTCGTCGTGAAATTATATCTTGTCATTTTTATCAGTTATCTTCTTATATATATATTAATATTCATCGTCTATATACTGTGACTGGAAATCTCCATGTATTAAACATTTAAATTCCCTGCGTGAATTCTTCATTTCATTAAAGTCTCGATTTAATTCAACAGTCGTTTTTTTTCTCGTCCGTGATAAATCAATCGGAACGCGTCCGTTTTGAAATTTAATAAGATAAGAGAAAAAAACCTTTGAACGATATGATTTCAACAGCAGGGCAAACTATATTGCGTCAAAATGACCTTATTATTTGCTTTTAATCAGTTAGAAAAACAACGTCGGCTCTATTCAAGTTCTTTCCTTCGAATTTCTATCGAAAATTTCAACAGAGATATAACGCGACCTGTTGAAAGTATCACGTTCTTTTATTATAGTTGATGATTGAATTAAGTACATTGTACAAGAATTTAATTCATCGTCAAACTAACGACGAATGAATAAACGAACAGCAGAAACGAAACGACGGACGACGTTTCAGCCGCAGACGTTGGACTCGTCGATGTCGGTGCAGAAGAGGAACTCGGTGTAGTATTCGCTGGTGTAGTATTCACTGGTGTAGTATTCGCTAGTTTAGTAGTTTTGATTGTCGACATACCATTTGACGATGTAACGACTCCTCTAATCCAATTAGAATAATAACTCAATCGAGTGTAACCCGATGGATTTCCATTCTGGCAATTTCTAAACGGATAAAACGAAACGATTCCAATTTGTTTCCATCGGCCGTTATTGGGTTGTCTGTAATTCATCGGGCCACCGTCATCACCCTATAATATGACATAATTTAATATCCCAATAATGATTTTCTTAATTTAAATTGAATTCACTTACGCTACATATTCCACGAGAATATGAGCCACTGGTGCACATGATTTTACTTGTGACAATATTACCATAAACGGCTCGACACTCGTTATTCGATATGACCGGAACTGTCGTCTTGCGCAACACGGGACTGTAAACGGAATAATTTCCTTTACCGGTTATTTTACCCCATCCAGTGACGACGACGTTTGTATTGACGTAATCCGGTTCGATTGGATTCGCCAAACATGTCGGACGGATGTATCCTGTGATGATTTAATAATAATATGAAAATTAATTTTCATAATTTTAGAGAGAAATGAATGATTATATTACGTGAGAAAGTGACGGTAGAATAAAGTTTAATTAATGCAATATCTCCAGCTAAAGTGGTTTGATTCCAATCGGGATGTGTGTACACTTGCATTCCGCTAAATTGTCTGCGATTCATTTCGTACGATGTGATGTCGTGAGCTCCCAAATAAACGGTGACCGATTTCAATTTTTGTCTATTTAAATAGAAATATTTAAAAAATAACGTTAAGAATAAATTGGATAAGTATTATACCTTGGCGATAGAAGACAGTGAGTAGCTGTTAGGATCCATCGATTAGCGATCAAACTTCCTCCGCAATATTTCACGAGTCCCGTTTGTGTTGTGACTCTGACAAAGGCCTGCCAAGGGAATTCGTTGGGTTTCGTCACTGATCCACCAACAATCCGGCTGTTAATATCGTCATCCTCTTCATCTTCGTCGACGTCGAATTGAGGTCCACCAATTCCGCAATAGGACGGTGATGACGTCGTGTAACCGCTCGATGGCGTCGTTGTCCCCGGTTTCCTGCTGCTGCTGCTGATGGCCGCTGCATTGTTGTTGTCCAGGATATCTGACGGAGAAGAATCAGCTAATGGGAAAATATCGGATGATTCCGGTTGTAAATCGATGACGTTGGCCTCATCAAATGAATAACAAAATCCCTGGAATAAAATTATTAAAAAGATGATGGATTTCAATTGAATGCTGGACCACATTTTGCTGGGCGGTAGAGTGATGCTGAAATGTTGAGCGCAGTTTAAATTGTCCCCATTTTATATACTCAGCGTATATGGTGCGATGATAACTACAAAAACTGCGTTCTACTTGAATTGCTGACGTTTTATTTGCACAGGAGACGAACAAACAAGTCACGAAGGATTTTTATGAGTTATATTGACACAGTATTTGCAACCGGCTCTATAGTCTACATAATTCTTTCTGAAGAATTTCGTCAGAAATATTCAGTTGAGATAATCTAAAAAAGGCCGTGACTACACAAAGGAACGAGGGAGCTAACAGAAATGAGATAACAAATGGACAATGGTATAACATTGTGCTGTGTGTATTGATTCAACGTGCCATATTATTAGATTAATGATTTTATAACTAACAGATTATCAATTTCAGTTTAATACAGAGCCATAATGGCGAAAATGGTGAATGTAACGAGCTCTAATAAGAATGACATTCCATTGGTTGTGGCTGAAGATGGACTCGGTGTAGTTGGTGGAGGAGTTGATGGCGTAATGTTTGTAATATTCACAATCCAATTTGAATAAGAGCTCAATCTTGTGTACGCTAAAGGATCTCCTCTCTTTTGGCAACCTGAATCAGTAGTCGGAGTGAAGGAAAGGATCCCGATTTGTTTAAAAGTGCCGTCCGTCTGTTTGAACATCAACGGATCGCCTTTGTCGACCACCTAATTAGCGAAATTTCTTTTTGTATAAACTTCATTATAATAATAATTTTCTTTTATAAAAATATTACATCGCAGATTCCGCTTTTATTGGCGACTCCTGCAGTGCACATCATTCGATCCGTCATCAAATTTTTATAAGTAGAGTTGCATTGACTATTGGAAACGACAGACGTCGTCATCTTGTTGAGTAGAAGCGACGAATTATCTAATAATTAAATCGACTCGACATTAATTAATTACTAATAGCAAATTATAATATTCATAGACTTATATTACAACTATGCTGCGTTAAACCCACTCCTATAAGTGTAACTATTTGCTTGACGTAATCCGGTTCGGTTGTGCTGGGCAGACAGATGGGACGAATGAATTCTATGATAATTTTTAATTCATTTAAATTTAAATTCTAATTTACAATTTAATATAATAAGGGGATTATAGTAATTCATACTTGAATATTCGACGACGGTGGGGAGGTTAACTAAACCAACATTTCCGGATTGAGTTGTGGAATTCCAATCCGGATGGATGGACGTTTGATTGCTCCAAAATTCTTTGCGATTGATTTCAGATGCGGCCCTGAAGTTGTGTCCTCCCAGGTAGACATTAACTCTAACTAACTTTTGTCTAATCAAAAGAAAATCATTTTTTAAAAATTGTTATATTACATTAAAATTGCATTTGATAAAATGACTCACCCTTGATGTGACGGTGCCACAAGGCAACTGGCGGATGTTAGGATCCATCGATCGCCAATCAGAGATCCTCCACAGTAACTGCTTTCGTTTGATGCTGGTGTATGACCTTTGGCGATCCAATCCACTTTGAGAAAGGCCTGCCATGGGAATTCGTTGGGCTCCGTTTCATTCCCACCGTAGATTTTGCCGTTTCCATTGGCCACTCCGCAAGCGGCAAACGAAGGCGTTTGGGTTGTTGTCGGCGTCGAAATTGTTGTTGGATTTTCAGCTCTTGGTGCGATGTAATTCTTCTTCTGCAGGATCAATTGAGATAAATCGATTGGTTTCAAATTAACGACGACCTCATCATCAGACGTAGCCAAAGTGTCACTCAATAAATAGACGAGACTGAATAACAGGAAAAATAATTTGGCTGCTCCTGATGACATTTCAGTTCAACGTTTCGTCTCTGTGTACTTTTAAATGTGTTTTTCAAACGTCTTTTTATATAGGGAAGTGTAATTATCTTCAAAGTGATTGCGTTTCACCATTTTATGAGTTCTAAATTTCACATAATGAGCCTATTAGTCGGCATTTACAAACATTTCCCTGCTTTAAAAATGGCGTCACTCACGTGTCAAATGGTTTTATTATATAGCGGCTCATAAAACTATACACATTTATACTGATATGTTAACCGTTTATATTCCTTATTCTGTGCTCGTCACTGATCGTCCAGCAGCGATGACTAATTATATAAATTCTAGTGAACACCTGATAATGATGAGTCAATTGTAATTCCCCTTTTTCATGATGCAACAAGTAGAATTAAACAAATGAAGTAAATGAAATGTACATTACAAGAGCGCAGAATTGAGTTTTATAATAAAATAGATGAAAAGCTCATGACGAATGCGATTGAAACGATAATAACAGACGACGATGACGTCGATCTACCGGAATAATTTGATTCCTCATCCATCACTTCCCGTATCCAAGACGACGAATAGGAACTCAATCTGGTGTAACCTGACGGATGATTCTTTTGACATCCATCGGTTGAAATGAAGGAAATAATTCCAATCTGTTTCCATCTGCCATCCGGTTGTTTGTAATTCATCGGTCCGCCACTATCACCCTGTAAATTTAAATTCAATTAAAAAGTTAATTTAATTAATATTATTCTTAATATAATATAAGGAACTTACGATACATGTTCCCGTGTTATTAGCTCCACTGGTGCACATGACGTCAGCTGTTATGTTGTTGCCGTATGTTGTCATACATTCGCTATTGGAAATGACTGGCACCGTCATCTTGTGTAACACGGGACTTAAACGTGGACTACCGTCGTACGTTGTACCCCATCCTGTGACGGTGACCATTTCATTGACGTAATCGGGTTCATCACTGCCGGAAATGGCCAAACAAACAGGCCGGATGTATTCTATTAAGTTTAATTACATAATAATTAATTTAATTGATTTAGTTTTTTAATTTAGTTACCTGAGTATTTGACAGTGTTTTTAAGTTTGATGAGAGCAACGTCTCCTTCGACATTGTCAGGATTCCAAGCTGGATGGATAAAAATTTGAGTATCGACATACAATTTCCGGTTAGTTTCAGACTCGGCTGTGCGATCGTGAATCCCCAGATAGACGTCAACATAACTCACCGTCTGTCTGTATAATTTAATTTGTTTTTAATTAGATTTTAAATTGAAAAAATGAATTAAATATACCCTGGCACTTGGACACAACGAGCGGCTGTGAGGATCCATCGATCGGCGATCAAAGTTCCACCGCAGAAGTAAGCGTTGCCACTTTTCATTTCCACTTGTAAAAATGCCTGCCATGGAAATTCGTTGGGTTCCGTTTCTACTCCGCCAACGATCCGGCTGACTCTTCCGGCGGATGACATCATTCCGCAATCGGCGTCAAACGCCGTGTAAGATTTTCCGAATAATTTCAAAGGACTAACACGTCCCATCGCAAATAAACAAACGACTAAATAGAATAAACTGAATAAATGGAAGGACATTTTTCTCTACAGTCAGTTTGAGAATGTAATAAAAACTGGTCTACACATTTTAAGAGTCTGTCGTTATTGACACCCAGCCTGTGGGCATCGATAAAGACCCTTAGGGATGAGATATCTGAAACTCAATTTTGTAATAACAACATTGAAGTCGTAAATTATCTTATTTAGATATTTGGGATAGATAAACAAATCCAAGGCTGAATACCAACAGACTATAACCGCAGCCAAACCAACTATTTTATTATCTGAGTTTACTTTGCACTTAACTGTTGCTCAATTTATTCGTCGAGAAAAATTAATTTTTAAATTTTTCACCAGAAAAAACTGACTGTTGACTTTTTATTTTTCAAAATTAGTTTTTTTTTTAAATTTTCATTTGGAAACGATGGAATTTGATTTGACGGCTATGATAGCGTTAACGATCAGCGCCAAAATGCCGCTGACAATCATCAAAGAATCGATAGCAGCTCTGTCACCTGAATAATAAACAATGCAAAAATCAATATGATTAAATTATTACATTGCAATTAGTCGATATAATGAATCCACTACTCACATATTTTAATTAAAGAGATCAATAATGCGTTGCAATCGGCTATCAATTCTTGGTAGCCGTCGATACTCCACGAAGCAAGTCCAATAAAAATGACTCCAATCAAGGCAGCCGTTATCGCCATACCCATGACAATTTGACTTGATTTTAATCTGAAATAATAATGTCGTCAATTGCATTTGGTTATTCTAAATGAATATTCGAATAGTGTTACGTATAAGATATACTTTTTAACGATCAAGAGAAGACCGAATATGACCAGGTAAATTCCACCCCAAATACCTGCTCCGGCCTTGTCCGGACCCCAATCCACATCTTTATAAATAACCAATGCCGATATCTGAAATATAGTATTGACACAATTCAATTTAAATGTTAACATTTCAACATTTTTTTATATACTTGCAAGCTGAAGGCTAGAAGTCCTACTACGACATTAGTGATGGCTAAGATTTTGTCCATTTTACTATTATCTTACGGTTGTTCTACAATTTAAGCGCATCAAATCACCTTTGTTTCTTACATTATTGGGATGCGGACTAGTTCATTATATGAACCGACAACGTCTATACCTACGAGTCTCTAATAAGATAGTAAAAAGATAACAAATTCAGGTGGGTGATCTGACATTTCATCGGCATTTTTATTATCAGAGACGTGAGCCATATGGATATACAGACTCCGGACAGCAGTTTAAACGCGGCATGACGCAATTATCTATAATTAAACAGCCAAAAAGGGAGGGATTATGGGAGGTGGTATATCTGGCTTGGAACTGCCAACTGCCAACATCTGGCTTGTCCATCACAATTACTGCATAAAGTGATGGACACATTTCAAAATGGATTTCATATAATGAGGACTCTTAATGGTCTTTCTTCTTCATCTGGGGCTCTTATCAATGTCATCCATCGTCATCACGCCACTGGCCAATCTTTTGTAAGGACGAGGTTTATTCCAATTTTTGTGTATATTAGACTTAATCGAATCCAATAATTTGGAATTGTCGATTCAGTGATTAATCAATTGTGCAAATAAGTACCCGAAATCGTTAAGACAGCAGATCTCATCTCTCAGTCTATATTTATCATCTGAATGAACACATTAAATATACACGACACAGCAGTGGTCTTACGTATAAATTTGAAATGAATAAAAATGGGAACTATAAACGAAACTAAAGGAAACGATGGGGGATGATGCTGTGCTGACGGACGGGTTTGATTTTTAATTCATTCGTTTCAAGAAATTTCAATTTAGTAGTGACGGCGTCAAATAATCGATCGAACCACTTTTGTGACTGCTGACTTCTTGTTTGTTCTTGACCGTCATGTGGTTTTTCATCCGGCTGATGTGGATCTCTGGTTGGGCTGCTGAGCGTCGGCATTTTAGTAGACGAATTTTTGATTCGCCAAGATTTCTTGTAGGCCAGTAGTTTCATTGTCTTTATCTCGGTATAGTCGATTAAACAAAACACCTATAATAATGCGAATGAAATATTTTTCAAAATATATCAGTAGATTTTTTTAAATGTAACTTATTACCGTTATGAGATTGTAGGAGATGTGATGACAATTAATGACCCAAAGTCAAATATATGCAAAAGGTACTATCGTAGAATGTAATTAAAACAGCAGCCTTTTATTCACGTCTCCCATTATTGAATGGACTGATGTGATTGACCTCCAAACCTTTTGAATGTGCACTTATATAAACAGTATACGTAGTGTGTATTATAAGAGAATAAAACTGCAGCGGTGATGCAATATAAACTATACAGCAACAATATCTCGAGTGAAATAAAGATAAGCGACGACAAATCCTCCAATTGATTCATGAATCAACACGAGACTCGTTCATGTCCACGACACGGTACAACGCATGTCCCGACCGGTGTACGACGAGCCCTTTGAAATCGGTTCAAATGTTAGTAGTGAACGTGATCAGTGCAATAAACTCTTGATTGTGATTGGCCAAGAGATCGTGGCTCGTTTAAGCTCTACCCCCCGTCCAGCATCAATAAAGACAATTTGACATGTGGGTTACATGCGAGCAACACGCGTTGCCCATCACCATTTCAAATCTTATAAGCAAACCTTTTTTGATTAAATACAGTTTGATGCTATATTAATATTCTATAGATAACGGTCTATTTAAAATCAGGTATATAAAGGGTCAATTAACTCACCGTCATTCAAGCGCTTCTTTCAATTGTTTATTTTCTCTTGCAACTTCTCTCATCAAAGGTAATACAATTATTTAATTGCTTAGACTGACATTAAATCTTATTATTATTGATATTAACAGATGAAATTCATCGCATCCGTCTTCATTCTGGCCTTGATTTCTGCGTCCATCAACGCAAAGAGCTTCCGTGCCAGTAAAATTCAATCAACTTTATTTCCTATTATTAACGTAATTATTTTAAATTTCCCTCCCAAATTGCAGCTCCAATCAGCGATCAAGAGATACTCGAACAATCTCTTAATTTCCATGAAGGAGATGTCAACGGTGTCTCAGTTACATTGGATCTTCAAGGATTGACCACCGATGGAAGTCTAGAAGATTTGGCTCCCGGACGGTAATAATTCAATTTTAATCTCGTGAATATCAGTATACAAAGACGCTTATCAACTTAAAATATTAATTACATTTTAGATTAATCGTCAGCGATCCTTTGGCTGATTTCTCTAAACCGACATTGGCTGCCGCCCAGGCACTTCTGGATAATTACCAACACGACGTCACAGTTCAAGACGAATTGACTGGCCAACAATTAGCCGAAGAATTGGCGTTCATCGACGCCGTCATGGAGACTAGCGTCATGCAACAACTTCACACTTTCCTCATTTCCAAAGGTAATAAATTAATTTCTCTAATAAAAAATTAAGTCAATTTAATATTAAAAAAGAAAATGAACAGGTGAGGCCAGTGCGGATGTGACCGTGTTCAAACAATTCCTGTCCACCATTTGGTTTGGTCGTTGGTCGAAATACGTGGCCGGTGTTGTGGCCAGCAGCGGATGGGAGCACGTCAACGTTTTCGAGAGATTAGAGAACAACGTCATCGTTGGATTTCACAGTTGGATTTATTTGTTCAACGAGGAACAAGATGGAAATTTCAATTATTTGGGTTACATTCAAACGGTGGACACTGGATTGACCAATGTCATTTCAATTCCCGTCGATTTGTACGGCAGTACCAAGTCGTCCACTCAATTGAATGTCGGTGCCAGTCCGGAATTGGATTTGGCAATCGGAACTTTGTGCTACGTCGCACGTCCCGACGTTCCTTGCATCGTCCAGGGTTCAAACGGAGTCCAGTACACCTGGGAAACGCGTACCGTCACTTACAATGGAATCCAGCACGTCGAGAGCTCCCATCCCATCTTCTAATCAGCGCAAGTTATGGAGGGAAATTTGAATGACGATGTATAATAATATTCAAATACACATGAGATTAAAATTACTGTAAAAGTTTAAAGTACTGTTTTTAATGTGTTGGATAGGGCCTTCATATCCTGCAATGGAATAGGGAAATTTGAAAAAAAGAATTTTTTCTGTAATGAATTGGGGGTGTAGCTCAGTGGTAGAGCCTTCGACTGCAGATCGAAATGTCCCCAGTTCAACCCTGGCTGCCCCCTGTCTTACAAATGAAATTCTAAAAAAATTTAGTAATTTGTTTCAGAAACTTTTATTTAATTTCAATGCAAGGCTACTTTGCTAGCTGAGCAAACCGGATGAGGAAAAGTATTAGTTAATAAGAAAACATGCCCTGCTTTCAATAGTATCTTAAAAGAATTGAAAATGTATTCTTTTTATCAAGACGTTAACTATAATCAATTATCAAACAATTTTAAGTTGATTCACTTGATTGGTCTCTATACTTCTATAGTCTTGTAATGGTCTCTCTACAGTGTAAGTTGCCGAAACCATTTTCCTATCCTCGGTTTTTAAATCCATGATGGCCGACTTTTAGCAACTAGCCAATAGGAATCGAGGAAGAAGAAGAGGATAGGTCAGTAAATAAAAAACAAATTCTAGCAGCAGAAGGCAAAAGTTTTTTTAAAGTCTGTTTACTCTGTTAAGTGTTATTCTTTGACATGCAATTAAAAAATGAACGATCTTGGTAGTGAAAAAATGAAAGAAATAATTCTTTAGTGTATATGTAATAGAGTGTAAGTGTAAATAACTATTCTCTTAGTCTGTGCTGCTACGCCATGTTTTTAAAAAGTGAAACAGTTTGGAATCCATGGAGTTTAGGACTTGCTCTGTACAATCTGTTCTTAAATGCAATGTTTTTCAACCACACGTGTGATACTGGAGCGAATTGCTTCAGAATTCAACAGATTGAAAAAAATATTCAGGTCCCCCTACTATTATTCACATTTAACAGAGATTCTTGGACCCAGAAATTTCCTATCCTTCTTGACGGACATTCCTTTTTCTCTGCCACTTAAAATATTACACTTGGTGCCTTAAATTTTTAAGCTTTTTTATGATTCCACTTATAACATTAATGTATGGACTAGATGAAACTGTTTCAAACATTTATCTTTAATTTTTGAATACTTTCAGTTTTCCATCCTGATATTGGACCAACTTCCAAATCTCTCCAAGTCACCATAAAAATCAGGTCGATTTTGTTGTGAGTGAGGTAAATATTTAAGCATTTACATAATTTTGTACAAAATTCCTTCAATGTAATAGGTTATTTACAATGAGGTACTGACAAGATTCATTTTCTCTTACTTCTGTCTATTTTCTACTTCCTTTGTCAAATTGACAACAGGTCAAGGAGAAAGGGGATGAAAAATGTTAAGATGAAGTGAATGATGACTACATAAAATCAATTTTACAGTGACCTAATTGCTTCCTCTCTTGATATTATTAGTTGCAGCTGATGGACATCACGAATTTTCGTCTACAATCACCGCGGGTGTGGGTATGGATATCTTTCCTTCCACGCCCCACCCGATGACGCGGATGGAGTAGCCGGTAGTCCCTTTTCACTTTCAAGGTACGGGTCGTAGTTCTTTAATTATTTTGTAGTTCATTGGCTGGCTCTTTCGTGAATATTGATCAATCGTCGTGACCAATGAAAACGTTCCACTTTTTGAAATCCAAGTTGGTTTTTTTTCGACACTTTTCTTGGGGGACATTTCACGAACCAAGTAGTTTTCTCATTCCCTTTCGAGTTCGCCCGGAAAATATGTATCAGTAACGTTAATCAATCATTTTTCACTGGATTTATTGAAATTGACATTAATCAAATGTTCATAATAATGTCGGGAGTGATCGGATAGCCAACGGGCCAATCACGACACTCGGAATTCGTTACGCCCTCAAGTGGATTAATTTCGTACTGTTTTTCGTACTCTTTTCACGCTATTCACGCTGCACACGACTAATGAATGTCAATGTTGAATATATTACAATATTAATTTGCAAACAAATGTTGACTCATTTCACACAAAAATTGATTAGAATTAGAGTTCATTTGAAAGAAACCGTTATTTGGTATTTGTTGGCCATCTAAAAGTTAGAATACTGATGCCGGATAGCCGGAAGGAGAAACAGACACGCCCAGTCATCTCTCTACTCGTATAAAAGCCTCGATCCCACTCTTTTACCTTGTAGAAGGGAACTCGAGTGAGTGGCCGGGGGACGTGTTCCCGTCGGCGCAAAAGGCGATTGACATGGGAGAAGAATCGGTGAAATTGGGGGTAACTTGCGGTCATGCGGTCTGAGATGAGCCAAGTACCTTTGACGTTATCGGGATTTCTTCCATCGAGTCTTCTTGATTGGACGTAGATTCAAGCGTCGCGATGTACGGGTCGAGTTAAGAATCAACGCTCTAAACAGTAGCAAACAGACGGTGATCATATCATGTGCTGTCCTGGGGGGGTAAATCCAACCACGCTTCAGGATTTGCCCACAATGTCGATCCCTCGCGGTATTGGTAAGTTGCCGTGTTGTGACGACGTTGTACTGCGTGAATGTGAGTCTGTTTGTGAGGTGGAGTCAGTAACCCGTTGTCTCTTGCGGATATGGGGGATATCCGGGGAATAAATTTCCAATGCCTCCATAAAGGTAAGGTGGATAAACATTGGGGCTTTTCGTGATAATATCATGCGAAAGGAACGACACTCGCGACGCTTAACTATCGATGATCAAGTTCTCCTTTCCTTTTTTTTTGACTTTTTTTCTCTTTCATAAATTGTACATTCAATTCGTCACTCAATTCTTTATTTCATTCATTTTGAAAAAAAGCCGTTGAGCAAGCGAATAAGAAAGGCTTGCATTAACGACGTTTGATTTGTGTTGAACAATTGTTTAATTGTTTGATTAAACAAAGGTTTTTTCGAGGAGTGCGAACCTGGGGCATTCGTGTCCAGTCCCATAAAGTTGCAGCAATTTTTCAAGTGAAAATCTTTTTTGGACAAGTTGAGAATCTTTTGGGGTAGCCAGTCACTTACCACTATCGCTCCAGTTGGTCCGCCAGCGACTACACAAATTACTGAACCCAATTCAACAACTCTTCGAGCTATGACTTTACCCATTGCCAATCCATAATTTCTGTTACAATGAGCTTGCCAACGGCCGGTCAAACGTATATCCTCCATCAATTCTACCTGCCACTCCCGCCTAACTGTTTGATTTGTATTGCGCATTGTTCCCCCGATAGTTTCATCAACCTGCTTCTATTTTCAAATTTGTTTTTATTTTCCCAAGTTAAGAAAAGCGGCTATCAAACCGAGTGGTCCATATCCCGACTGGGTCAATTTGAGTAGATTGTTGAAACTTGTTTAGTTATCAAGGTCGTCGTTATCTGAAAATAATCGCACGACGTTTGCCAATTTATATGTGGCACTAGTCAATTATTGAGCAAAATTTTGTTCTCTGGTATTCTCTTCATTTGAAACGGATTTCAGAGTTCGATTGTAACTTTTTTTTAAATTCCTGACGATCAGCCAAGAAATCGAAAGAAACTGAGAACTGCGTTCAATTTTTCAGGAAAACCTTCCAAGTTCAAATGACATAAAAGACTTTCAAGTTTCATAATTTTGGTTTCAAATATCCTCAAACGGATCCCTTGTAACCTTTATCTGGATCGTTGGGTTGAACTCAGAGGTTGAACTTTGATAATATAGTCATTAAATTTTGAGCAAAAGATGTTGAGTAATGTCAAATATCTTGACGCACACGAGCCATTATTGTTTTCATTTTCGATAAGAATAGGATCAAAAATTTATTTAGTTATTTTTTACTATGTTTGTTTTGACTAGAGTTGATAGCCTTAAAATCTTAATCAAACCAAGAGTGTGGTGTAGTAGTTGTGGTGTAGTAGATATGTTGTAGTAGATGTGTTGTACACTTTTGGCTTGGGTAAACGTTTCTTCGGGTTGGAATAGAAGTTTTTAAAATTTGAAATTCACTTTGTATTTTGTTTACTTGCGGTTCATTTTTTGAAGTTGGAATTTGAAAAGACAGATTAGCTAATTAGTAATCTGTATGTCGGCACCCATGCAGGACTAGTGATGGCAACCTAGTTTTTTTTTACTAGGTAAAATTTTGAAATAAAGTCGATAAAACTAGGTATTATATCTAACTAAAGAAGACTCAACTAGGTTTACCTAGTTTATATCTAGCATTACCTAGTTTTTACCTAGTTTTACCTAGTTTTACCTAGTTTTACCTAGTTTTACCTAGTTTAACCTAGTTTAAAAAAAAAACTAGGTTACCATCTATATGCAGGACGAGTACGTTGTAGTACAACCTACTCGTCCTCGTCCTGTACAACGGTTGTACACATCACCGAGCGAGAAAATAAGATGCTCCGTGATGCGTGTTACACTTTGAACATGGAGGATATGTTTGAGTCGACCTGAACGTAGAAATATGTTTCAGGTTCGTATCTATTTCTGTAGTGTTTTCTTTTTTCGGTTGAAGGGTGGCAGCACCGGTGTGTGTGACAAGGTCTAGAGAGCGGCAGCGTTCATCGATTCAATTAGGGTCCTTTTTTGTTTATCTCGACCGAAAACTTAAATTGAGAAAAGATCATTTATGCTGGTCTTTGAAGTCGATCGACATCAGTAGTCGTACAATTTTTTTTTAAATTAAATTTATCAGCTCTTTGGGTCCATGACAAAATTCGTTCCTGCCACTCGAAATATGAAAGGCTATTGATTTCCGCTACCATATGGGGTATATAGGCCCAGTGGTAGAGCATTCCTCTGTTTAAACCTTAGTGCACACTGTCAAATTACTAAGTTAGTCAAAAAAAAAATGCGAATCTTTTAAATTCTTAATTGCGATTCGTTTCAAATAGTTTTCACGTTTTCTATAATAGGTTTTTTTTTTTTTTCAAATTGCCAGTCATTTTTAAAATAGTACGAAAACCAATCGCCAGGCCATGAAAGGAAACGACCAAATGTTCAGTAATATGGTGGACGCTATTCCAATTTTCGGTCAGGCCAAAGGATTGATCCACTGGGCATCCGGAGATGCGGTAGCTGGACAGAGATCCCTGATATTCTCTACCATTGTGAGCGTTGTCCTTGTCGTTGGTTATTTCGCGTTTAAATATGGAGGTGTGTTAATAGCCATCTGTGCTGGTGTCGATGCTGCAGTTATCATGCGAGGGTTAACTACGGCCTTTATGCCAAATGGGATACCGTCACAGCACGCCATACGAACTGAAAACTTGAAGAGGTGGTAGTGAAACTTGAAGAGGCCGTTATGCCGTCACAACCTCCAAGATATTTGCAAGCCACACGAAATGAAAAGTCGTGGTAGAATAAGGTGAACTCAATAGGATGACCTTGAGGATTGAAGACCATTGATCACATTTGGAGCCATTTTTTACCATTTGATTGATTGATTTGAATGTAGTTTGTTCGGTACAATACATTCTGCTTCAAATGTTATATCGATTACCTCTCAATTTGCCGCTGTGGGCGCTGTTTCAATCTAGTGATTAATAAAGTCAAGGTAGTCTGATGTATTTTTAAGGAAATTGGTGTTTGACTCTTTAACATGACCCATCCTGATTCGACCCCCGTTCAAATAAAGGCCAACTCCTAAATAAACTTCAGATGATGAAGTCGCCGATCCCGTAAACGAGAAAAAATAAATTCCCCGTCGCGGTGCCGTGAATATCCCCGACGTCAAATTCATGGCGTTTCCCTCGTTCACTTTCTCCAAATCAAACGAAATTGGAACTCCATATGTAGAAAACGAATTAGTAGACGTTGTCGGCCGTTTTGTTGCCCATGACGGAGAACAATCCGCTTTTTCTGTGGCTAATTTTATGCAAATCGTCACACGATTTTGGCATTCGGACGATGCTGGTGGAAACAGCGCTTGTTACCTCTTAACCCCACCGACGTCCGGCCGTGTACGTTCACGCGATGGTGAATGTATTTACGAGGTCTCGTCATTCCTTCCTCACCTGTGATGTCAACGCAACTGATGACGTCACAACTCCTCTCACTCCGTTGTGCATCCCAGTCGTCTAGTTTACTCCGACCCAAGGTAGGATCAAATATTGAATTTTAATTCTTTAAATTAGGGCAATTTTTTTTTATTTTATTTTTCAAACTGTTTTCCATTTTCTTTTTTCTCCTCCAACAATGGATGGACTTGGTTCTGGAAATGAAATAGTTGTCGATAAATGATTCGTCATTGAGTCTCTTTTTTTTCTTTTCAATTTGAATTTTTTCCTTTTTTTTTCGGCATTTATTAATTTTTTTTTTGTAAATCTGGCAATGAATTTGGGTTTTTCATTTTTCCTGCCTTTGATTTTTAAGATAACGACACGAATTTTTTAAGACGATTGCACAACCTTAGTGGGAATACAATGGCGAAAAGTTTTTTGAAAAATTTCCTTCCCTTGAACGAATTAGGCGCAAATGAATTACCTATTCAGATTCGCATTTTTGTTAATCTGACATTCAATTTCCGTCTTTTGCTTCTGACGTTCACATTTTTAAAAGATAAAGACATGCAAATTTTATTGTGTATTCTTCAGGTCATTTGACATCTACAGTTTTATTTTCATAAAAAAATACCCACCCATTAACTACTTTTGATTCTATTGTATTTTATATATCATCCCCCTTATATATGTTATGAAATATATTTTTTTTTCGATTATAATTTTAAATAATTTTTTTGATAATCAAAACGAAATCATCAAAGTGAGGCCACAATGTCCTCCTCCAACATCCAACCCGTAAAATGATTGTGGTGGCTACCGGTGTCCCACAACAACGTCCCTGTTGACTGCCAATCAATCGCCACCCAAATTTGATCGCCCGATTTCAAGTTCAGCGTCGACTGGACAGTCAACGGACTTAACTGATTAGCGGTGTTTGCCTCTGAAACATAACCCGAACCGATTTGACCCCCGTTCAAATAAAGATAAACTCCTAACTCAACAGGAGATGATGAAACTGGAAAACTCGCTAGTCCCGTGAATGAGAAAAAATAAATTCCCGGTCGCGGTGCCGTGAATTTCCCCGACGTTAAATTCATGGCGTTTCCCTCGTTCACCCGCGCCAAATTGAACGGAATTGGTGTTGTTTTTGTGTTGAAATGTGAATTCCGTTGGACGTAAAAATGGACGGACGCCGATTTGACGTCGTTGTATCCGATCCATTTCTGAAAATCTTTTTGATTATGAAGAAATTGTTAAACTAATGAATGGAATTAAGTTTTTAAAATAAATTTACTCGCATGGCCGGGAAGTTGAGTGAAGTCGCAGTAAACGGATTCCATCATTTTTTCTCCTTTGATGGAATAAAATCCGTTGAGGGTGTGGCCAATCAGCCAAAGATCCTCACAGGACGTGGGGAATCCATTTACAGCCACTGATCCGCTGCATACGAGACGGCCCAGCGTGTGGACGCCGGACGATGTTGCCAGTTGAGTCCGACCGAAATTCAGACGAGTGACGGGCAAAATATTTTTGTCCGTTATGACACCTGCACATAAAAAAATATTTTTATTTAAATATTAAAATAATTAAATTAAAATGATGTAAGACCATCATCAATTAGTTGAACTGGCGCAGCCGCGTCGCAATTGCATTTCACCGCAGGATCGACGCAATTTCCGTCCATTCCGCATTGACAGGTGTGAATTCCGGTCTCGTTATTTCCGGCCCAGAAATGTTTCACATTTCCGTCTCTGTCGTTCCACCAGGCGTATACGACGTTATTTAACTCAAATGGGGCGTAATTGCAATCGTACTAAATATGTAAAACAATTAAAATAAAATTTATTTCAGTTTAAATTTATAAAAAAAAGGAATTTACTTTAATCGACTGATGACATTCAGTTGATAATTTAGCCAACGATTTCATTTGTTTGATGGACGCGTTGTAGTTTATGTATCGCGAATAACATCCAGGATCGGCGCAATGACCCACGTCGATGGGAAGTTCGCTGTCGTGAAAAATTGATGTCGATCCTATTAGCAGATTTTAATTTAATTTAAAAAAATAATAATAAATGAAAATTACGAAATTTACCTGTTGACATGTCGCAATAAACGAAAATCGGATCATCGCCAATTCCTTGGCCATCCGGATCGATCCATTGCATCCCGGATGCAAGTGACGGATTTGCTGCACGAAGTTCTCGACATGTCCTGGGGATTCCGCTCCTTCCATTTGATTGAATTACATTTTGACGATAATTCGATGCAATTGATTTTGAACCGGTGGGTGAAACTGGAAGTTCATTCGCTTGCAAAAGGAAATTTAAAATCGTTTCCTGTTCTTGGACTTTTGCCTCAAGTCGAGTCACTTTCAGTGTCAAATCTTTTCTTACTTCATTCTGTCGTATTACGTCATATACCAAAAACAGTTAAATGAATTGATTGAACTTTAAATGAAAATAGAAAATGGAATGTACTTACATTTAATTCAAGTTGAGTTTCTAATTGCGTCACCTTTTCTTCAAGTTGAATATTTTTCGTTTCGATTTTATTCATTTTGGCTTCGATTTCCATTTTGAATTCTTCCTGCCATGATGCGATCGCAGCGGAAGAATAAGTTACAAAATAAGCCAAAATGAATAACGAAAAACAAATTGAAAAACGTGATGCCATTCTGCGACTATTTTCTTTCAATGACGATCCAATTGTGTGCTGTTAACTAAACGCATCCGCCGTTTATATTGTCCTCATACGTGGGATTTTATCAATTTGCATGAGATCATCCTTTGAAAAAAACCCAACAGAAAAAACAAACAACCGACGGGACTTTGTTTTATTAAAATTTGGACTTTCCTTGTTGTTTTGAAAATTTGTTTGTTTTTACGCAATGACGGTCGAAAACAACGTCTAAATTGATAAATTTAATTGTTTTACCACTTCATTTTTTTCTTATTATATAAAACAAATGCGTATTAGAAAAATGCGATGTCCAGTTTATTTCATATTTTTGTTTAATTATTTGACACTGTTGACTCTGTAATCACGTTTCATAGGCTACCAACGGTTTGGCGTAGTTTGTTGGAATTATTCGTATTTTACATATCGTGATCCTGTGACGCAATCAAGAATGGGATTTTTCTTTTTCCTCTTCTCTCGTCGGTCCTCAATGTGATTTACTGGCCCGTCGTGTTCACTACAGCGCAACTTGAGCTAAACTCCTATTAAGTACAACAAATCAATTATTTTGTAATGGCCCGATGGAAACAAATCCCTTTTCCGTTGGCAAGAGTATATGTGTAACCTAACCTGTTTTTTTTTCGTATATTGGGCAATTAGCGAAGATGGCCAGCATTTTAAGATTATGGCATTTTGAAATTTTGGCATTCGAATGCTCCGATGAACACCTTAAAACTTCCGCGTGGGCTGGACAAACGTCTAAATGACTTTGTTGTGTACGAGTTAATTTATATATAAGGGAGTATAGCGCAGTGGTAGAGCATTCGACTGCAGATCGAAATAGTTCAACCCTGGGAGCCCCCTATAGCAACGAGGATTTATTTATATCAATTATCATTAGATTAGAAGCCCTACTTCCCATACAAAATGAAACACCGCGATGAAATTCGACTTAATATCAGCACCTTTTCATCATCTGGAGAAAGGAATTTCATATTGAATATGTCCCCACCATTGGCTATGCCATTTAATTCAGATTCACCTAAAATTGTTTTTTTTTTGGCTGTAGTAATTAGAGTTTATTTCAAGGAATTATACACATCAGATGAAACAGACTAACTTTGTTTGTTTTCTTAAATAATTATAATATAATGTGCTGGTGCGGTATATTCTTGAAATAGGTAATTAAGGTGTACGCCGTTGGCATCCTGGTGCGCTAAACGAATTATTTATTAGAATTATTAAGTAATTAATATTAATTATTCGTTTATTATTCGTTTATTAGTATTATCGCATTATTAGTATTATTAGTAGGCCTATTCGCATTATTAGTAGCCAAAGACGGGGCCTTAGAATAAATAAATCCGTTGACTAAGACGATAATAACGCCGTCAATTATCATACCACAGTCGATGAGCACTCGACCACCTGTCATGGGAAATAATCAATTTTTCATTTAGTTAATCATCTTTAATAAAAATGATTACCATTTTTCCACTCACATAAACTGATGCCAACGAATGAATAACTTGCGCAATCAGCGATTAAGGGCGCGTACACACTGAAACTCAACGAATATAGTCCAATTGAAGTGAAGCCAATCAAAATGGCGAAAAATGACATCCATTGCATGGCTTTCGAGGTGAGTCTATATATTATAATGATATCATATATTGTCATCCATTAACTTGTAATATTATTACTTATTTTCCTTGGCTAAGAAGGCAAACGTCACGAGATAGGCCCCACCCCAAAATCCGGTACACACCAAGTCGGGGATGTATGACGCTTGTGAAGTAATCAATGCCACACCCTGTAAAATAGATTTTCCAATTGGAAAACAAATATTTGTATAATTGAATCAACATCACACATAAACTATAACTATTGCTATACCTGTATGATGAAAATGGAAAGTCCAACGCTGATATTCCTGGTGGAAGGTGAAACCATTTTTTCTTTTTCTTACAAATAAGTGGATTCGTTTAGTAGCAATTGATGATGTGTTCGTCATGAAATCTAAAACCGCGTCTACAACGATGGGGCTCCTAGCTCTAACTTATATATGCACCGTAAGTGAGACTTTTTACGACTTTTTTTTTAAATAAAAAGATTTGCCGCTTTTGATAAGTTGAATTGAGTGTCATGGCTATGTGTGATTACGAAAGTTTTATTAAGCATTCATTTCAGAAAATTGCATGACAGTCAGAAATGAGTAAAATTAGTTTTCCCCGTAATAAACAAATTTCAAAAGTGACGTCATTACAGTGCCATCTGTTTTTGTTTTGAACACTTGCTTTTTCTTTAAGCCCGCGGCAATATTCAACGTTTCTCACACACCTGTTAAGCCTGCATGCCTCATATTTGTTATCACAGCTATGGCGAGATAACTTGTCGTGTGAAGAATAATTTGTAAAGAGCCTTGTCAATAAGAGATTGTCACTTTTGAAAATGGCTGCTGCAGCTTGCACTTATTCAGAAGAAACAGAGAGTTTTGTTACTTGCAGTATTTGCCTGTGTGAATTTGATGGAGAAACCAGGAAGCCAAAGTTCTTACCGTGCGCTCATACACTTTGCCTTGAATGTTTAAAGGTAACACTTGTGTGCATTGATTTAGTTTTTATCTCTTAATATCACGTCTTATCACAACAGGGAATTCACAAGGAGTTTGTCATCACTTGCCCACTCTGTCGTAAAGAGTTTTCTTACCAGGATGACGTCTCTAGCCTTCCAAACAACTCTTATGCTCTGCACATGCTGAAATTGTCAGAGAAAATCCCAGAAGCTCAAAGTAAACCTGATTTGAATGGGTAAAACTGTGTTTTCAGTTATGTGAAATGTCAAAGACTTTTAACTTTCAATTAATACAATATAGGAAACCTGCTTGGTGTCTCACTTGTGGAGCACTAGCTAAACTGGGCTGTTCAGTTCACTCCATCATTGATGTGACTGGCAATACAATCAAGAATTTCGAGTCATTGTTGAAACTCAGAGATGAACTGAAGAAAATGAGAGACCAGGGACAAACAAAGTTGGCTTTGGCCATTGAAAAGAGGAAAGAAGTTCAAGCTCATCTGAATCAAGTATCTCAATGTCTCAATCTAGTCCTACACGAAGTCAACCAACAAGAAGAGGAAAACAACATCATTCTAGTTGAAATGATGTCCCTGTTGGAGTCAAATAGTCCTTGTTTACGTCGTACTCTCAACCCTGAAACATCTGGAGGACAAGATGAAGATCCACTTTTATCAGAATTGATATCTCTAGTCGACGATTCCAATCCAGAAGACAGTTTCGATACCCTCAAAGAGAAAATGAAGAAATCGCTTCAATTAAGCGAAAGCAAATTAGCCGATGCCGTCGCTGTCGCCAAAACTATTCAACATCAGAAGAAATGTAGAATTTCCGTGTGGCTTACTGACCCCAAAAATCAAATTATTCCTACCTGGGACTTGTTGGAAAACGGTTTCAACACCTACTGGCCCAACGACATCAGTCTGACACCGACGAAAAGGGATTTCCTGCTATTGTCTCACATCGTCTTTTCCATTCAGAAGAGGGGCATCAGACATAACAAACCAACTGACGATCCGCCTTCCGACCAGAAAACTTTAACCTGCAAGAAACTAGAAGAAACGAGTCCATCATTGACGACTGTAAATCCCATCTCAGTTATTGGTTTGAATAGTCCCATTGAAAAATTTGATCTCAACAAATCGACGTTGATTATGACTGTTCGGAGACACGGCAATTGGAAGGGCTCTGTCCACATCAAATTGTCATCGAGCTGCAATTCTCAATTTATCCGGAAATTGGGTAAAATCTGTTTCCGATCTCCCAAACAATTCAGCAACACGATAGGAAAAGTGAGTATATGAAACTAAGTTTTAAACTTAGTTTTCAGTTCAATTTTAACGCTCATGTTTTGTTTTTTTAGACCGTGCCGGATGTGTTTTTGCTTCTTCCAGCGTTTGAGGATATGGCCGACTTCTCCTACGGTGACTTGACTAGTCTTCCACCTGCCCGCCACTACATGGAAGCCGGAATATCTTTGTGGATGAACGAGTACGGCGATTTGGGAGGTTGGAATTTAGTTTTCCCATTAGCGTACTTTGAAGACAAACGGAACGAGATGCACTTGAAAACCGTTCAGCCCGTCTATTTTATCGGACAAATAACACAAGGTATAGAAACTGTTGAAGCAATTAGCTGGACGACAAAGTACCAGAGAGGTGGCTACACTTTTACCTTAGAATCACGTTAAAATCAATCAAGAGAATATGTTCGCCATAAATGGTTGTTTAAATTAACTTAAATGTTATCTTACAACTTGTGTTCACTTTTTTAAACAAGAAATACGACTTATCTAAACACTTTTGATTATTGAAGTTGTTTATTTAATTTAAAATTTTGGCGCTGTCCGCTAGAGGGCCATTTTTGGACTGGGTTTACGTTTGAATTCAATTTTTTAGCTAAACGATTGTTTTTAAATTGTCATTGTTGTCCTTTGAGACGAAAGCTTTCGCTGACAAGAGTAGGTTGACAATAACAATTAGACAGCCGAGTACGATCATGATTGGATCCCAAGCAATTCTATCGCCTGTAAAATTTAGGTAATAGAATGAATTTGTAGTCGGTAACATTTGGATTTGAAGTCATTTAACTTACATTGTTTTAATCCATAAATAATAGTAGAAATTAATTGACAATCGTCTAGCAATCCTAGGTAGCTATCAAGACTCTTGGAGTATATACTGATGAATGCGATACCAATAAGGACCGCTTTTATTCCTAGTCCTACAATAATGACATTATTTTTCAACCTTAAAAAACAAGAAACATTTAGTTGTTGGTGACGCAGGTTAAAATTTCTCTGAAATTTACTTTGAACTAATGAGAAGAAGACCAAACACCATCAGGTAAATTCCTCCACAAATGCCCACAGTTTTCGTTTCAGGATCGTGAAAGCAGAAAATTATTATTCCCAAAACGCCGTTGGCTATTGCAAGGTTTTTATCCATAATAGAAAAGAAGGAACGCCACTACTACATTTGAAAAACAGGTAATTTAAAATATAGCCATTACAAAACTGTAACTGAATGACTGCAGTCATTGCTGTTAATATGTTGAAAAACGCATTGGCCCCAGCGTGGCGTGTAGTTTAGCTTAACTGATAACACTATCTCCCCAAGCAAGTCTCCCCATTATGTACAAGTTGATAAGTAATAATAAGCAAATGACTAACAAACTAATGACGACATTCCCGTTCCCCGCTCAAATAGTTAAGAATTGGCGCCAACCGCTAGATGGCTTTATTATTCTTTTGCTGGCATTCGAATAATGTGAGAGCGATTGATGAGGGAATGAAGGCTACATCCTACATGCAAAATGATTTCTTAAGATGAATGTAGAGTTATTGGTAGTCGTTTTCGTTTTAATTATCAATTATCTTTGAGAAAAAAAAAACAGAAGTTAATTTTCTTCAGCTCCCACACTGTTGCAGTTTGTAAAGCACTGATGAAACTTGCCTGCTTGAACTTGAAGCCTTTCAGACAAGTTAATTGAATGTAGCCTAATGCCATTTATTCTTGAATTGTTCTAGATGTTTGTGTTAAGGTTCTTTTCGTTTTAGTGATTCCTAGTTTCCAACATAGTGTTGATTTGTTGGTAATGGATGTAACCTGGCTGAAACGTCAAACTCAAAATGTTTCAAGAATGTTCCTCACAGTTTATTATGTGGCTAACCATGTTTCGTTTATTTATTTTTACAGGCACTGAAGGGTTTTTCGATGAGTTTCATGACACTAGACAGAACAATTCAATAATAAAAGTCAAATGCAATTCTAAAGGCACTCTGACGATTCAAGGTAAATAATATAAGGACATTTTCTATTTAAAAAATAGGTGATGACTGGGGGTACTTGCAGGATTTGTTACAAATGATTATTTTTCTTCCTCCAACTAATAAACTAGAGAGACGTTTCAATGGGTGTCGAACTGCCACTAGATGGAGTGGACGACCCACGACGTGAATTGTTTTGAAACGACAAATGTCTACGGACACTAGCTCCATTGCTGGACACTGAAGAAATGGTGACTGTATCATCATCAGCAGCAGCCAGTTCTTCCTCACTCTTCCCCTCTGCAATGGTAGAAGACAACACGTCCGTTCGTGGACTGTAGTGCGGATGGAATCGATTGTTTCGTTGCTGACTGAGTCGACTGGCGATGTAACTGACTCGAGCACTACGGCGAATCAAATTCTCCAGTGCTGGATGTTTGGACACTGGACTGACGTCTGGCGACATAGTAGCCGGCCCTTTACTAATCGCCGCCGGTGGAGGTTGAGTGGCTTTGAGTTGTTCAACGGCGGAAATCTTTTTATTGGACGCCGGATGGTGGAGCTGTTGAAGCAGTTTACGTTTAAAATCGGAAATGGTCGTCCGTTTAACCAGTCCAATAGAGTGGACCACCATTTTGGGCTGCTGTGGAACAGGATCACCTCCTGGATGAAGTGGCCAAGTACCTGGACGAGTATCAACGGATTCGTTCAAACTTGACGTGGAAAAGGATCCATCCAGCGAACAGGAAGAATACGAAGGTGTCGGTGACGCTTTCCCTTGTTGCTGGACACGTCCGGTTTCACTGGCAGTGGTCGAGTTGAAAGAATTGGATCTTTTGGGTGAAAATTCTAGGAATCCACCTTCTTCCGGGCTTTCTCTTCCGTTTCTGGCTGCTAATTTCGATGGCGACGGAAGTGTGTTGCTGTTTCTCTTGTCATCTCCAGCACTGGGCATCCATTGATTGTAATTGGGTTCGACAGAAGACGGTGATCCACCGGCCATGGATGCGTAATAATCGGCCACTGTTTTAAATCGAGCCGGAAGTGAATTATATCGGAAATCTTTGCGTTGAAATTCGTTGGACAACTGGGCGAGTGGCAAGGCCGACATTCTTGGCGGAGGCGATAAAGATTGATAACCCGGAAGTGGTGAAGAACTGCTGGATGAAACTTGGTTCAATCTCGAACTAGTTCCTGCTCCATCTATTGGTAAGTTTTTTGTTTTTTAAAATTAAAAATTTGTTTTGAGGGAAAATTTTTCTTTTTTTTTTTGAAAATCAAAGAAAACCAGGCCGGATGTCCTGACCAATAAGAATCGATTTCTTAAAAAAAATCAAGGCCGTTTATTAGCCAACAAAAAATTTGGGAAAAATGAAAAAATAAATAAATAAAATTTTGTAAAAAAAGGAAAGAAGATTCCGGCCTGGTCGAGTTGGTTTTTTCATCGATTTCTTTTTTTATCCAATTTCAATAATGTATCGATTAATTGATTAATCATAAATTAATGAATTATCGATTACAAATGCAAGCCAAATTATCAAAAAAAAGTGTAGCTGATTAAAAACAGAAATTCTTTTAAAGTGGAATTTTGTGAAGCCCAGAGAAATCCAACTCAATGAAGGAACAAAGCACGCACACACAAACATACACACACAAGCAAAAAATAAAATAAATAAATAAAAGAAAAAAAACAAAATACGGTGAAAGTGCAAATAATTATAAAAAAAGAGAAGCCAGGCCGTGAGATAGTGTGAGAAAAAGAAGCAAAAACTAAAATAAAAAAAGCAACAAAACAATTTTTTGTTTGTCATGCAACGTGTGAAATTCTTTCATGCCGAAGGGGGATGGTGATAACAAAAACACGAACAACAAATAATTTAAAATTTTTCTTTTCTTTTTTTTATGGCATTCGTAGGAAGAAGAAACATTCACGCAATCAAAATTAGAAATGTGTAAAAGATTATCGAGGTAATAATAATACTGTGAGAATTTAATTTTTTTTGCAGGCAAGCCAATCATTTTTAAGCGCCAAAATGAGTATTTTTATTTTGAATGAGATCACCAAATGTCAGTGTTGTTGTTTCTGCGGTTACCTGGAGTGTTGTTGAAGAAACTAGGACGATCCTGAGCGTTTGTAGGTGGACGAACGACCGGACTGGGTGGTACACTCCCTCCAAATCCGTTGGAAAACGACGACGACGATTTCTTGTGATTTTGTTGTTGATTCGTCATGGAAATGTCCAATGCACTTCCGCCACTGGAATTGAGACTGCTGATACTTCCGCTTTTGTTGTTGTTGTTGTTTTGATGGGTCGGAGACGTCAAGATTTTCGGATTGACCAATAGTCGAGGACCACCGTAAATCCGCCTTCCGGCAACATTCGGATTGTTAATTCCACCTCCTCCGTTTGGTTTCACTAGGAGAGGACTGGATGTCATCATCATCATTGCCGGACTAGAAATTTGCCGGTTGTTGAATTGTTGTCTACTAGGACGTCCATTAGCGGAAATTTGCCCGGCAGCGTTGAATCCCGGATTGGAAATTTGTTTGACCAACATTGGACTTTTGATGGAATAATTCATCGACTGGTTAGATGATGATGATGATGGAGGTCTAGATGACCATCCGTTAGGTCTGTCCGTCAAGTGACCTGAAATGAATTGTCCCGTTCCAGCAGCAGCTGATCTGCTGTGCGTTGTCCCACCGTTGACTGCGAATCCGCTTAACGTGTGACTAAGTGGAGCGAGTCTTCCGTTGAGATTTCCAGCTGTTTGAGGTGCAACTGACAAAGTTTGATTGGCTTTACGGTAACTGTCGGATCGATTCCGCTGGAAGGCGCCAGTTGGATCACCACCGTTGTCCACTTGATCGTCGACATTGGCCAGTCGATAACTATCGGAACGAGAGACTAAAATCGTTGGAATTCCTGAACCATTCGTTGAACTTTGACCGTCCGGTTGAGTCCTGACAGCCGGAATTGAGGAAGAAGAAGAAGAAGTTGACACTCGGGGACCGTTGAAACTTGGAGCCGGCCTGTAAGGTGGTGGACTAAGCGGTTTGTTGGTGTTATTTGCAGCTGCTCCAGTCGATCCGATGGGATTTGGACGGAAAGCTGAAGTCCCTGGATCCAATTTTCTTTCGATATTTTGGCCCGGCTCGATGAATGTTGAAGTGTGTCCGGCTTGAGCTTTCTTTCTCTTTAGAGAATCTGAACTGTAAACAACTTTTCCATCGGAATCCAATGTCACTCTGGCGCCTCTTTTCTTCCTTTCCAACGAGCTGGATCGTGAACTTTCGCTGCTTCCGGCTGAACTAAACGGCTGGGCTGCAGTCTCTGAATCGGTTGCTGGCAATTGGTTGAGAGCCACAAGTTCTTGATCGGCTGGACATTTAACGACGGACGCCTTGATGACGATGGGCGTCGACTCTGTGGATCCCGGAATAGCCGCCGGAAGATCGGCCACGTTTACACGAGTCCGGCTAACGGGATTGGGACGGACTTCATTTGCAGCAACTTGTTGGAGGAAAGCGGATTGAATGTGCGATTCCAAACTTGTTCCAGTATTCCGGCCGGAAGGATCGTATTGATGCATGGCGTCATCGTCGCTTGGCAGTGGAGTGATGGATGGAGTGATGACACACATGGCCGGAATTCTTCCGATTTGAGTTAAATTGGCTCGCATGCATTCCGATTCCGGTGATCCAGCAGTTTCATTTCCGGATTCGTTGTTTCTCAACTGTTTGAGTGCGTCGGCGATCTCTTTGGATTCCGTTTCCGTCACCAATTGAGTCAACGATTTCTTCTCTTCCGGTTTGCGGAGTTTACCCGAATCCACCGAATTCCGGTTACTTGAACTTCCGTTGCGCGGTGGAGGTTCTGGCGGTTGGCTGTTTCTCTTTTTTCGATTCCCGACCGTGTTGTTACCATCCGGCCGGAAGATGACTGTACCCGCCGAACTGGTAGTGGCGCTGGATAATGTGCTACCCTTACCGAATAATTCGTATTCATTTTCAGGTGTCGCTGCTGGGAAAGAAGGTGGACTGGCCAAACCACCAGATATACTGCCGGAAGCTGAACTCATTCCGGATGAGCGATCACTGCCGCTCGTTTCCTTGATTGGCTGCCGGTTTTTATGTAAACTTCCATCACTTTGGCCCTCCTTTAAATTTTTAAAAAAGTTAAATTTGAATTAAATTAAATTTGAATTAAGTTTCAAGAACCTTGAGAGTTTTGAGGCCACTGTCAATGTGGAAGGAGGTGTAATAGCCTTCGGCGTCGCAACTGTAAACGGAACTGGTTTCAAGGTCGAGTTCGTTATGATTGTGACCATTTTCATCCGTTCGATGGATGCTGGATGTTGTGGTAGCGCTGCAATCATCACCAGAAAGTGCCGAATCGACGTCCATTTCCGGTGAGAAAGATCTAGCCGCTTGCTGGATAACTCTTGGATGTCGTTGCGCCAGAGGTGAAACAGCCGCCGGATGATGATGATGATGACGCGGATGATCCGAATCCAACGATGCCCTTGTACTACAAGAACTACCGGATGCTGACCAATTGCCGGACGAGGATCGTCCATCTTCTTTATTTTCTTTATTGCCACGTAACTTGACCTTTTTCATTTTAAATCATTTCAAAAATTT
Source organism: Daphnia galeata (assembly GCA_030770115.1). NCBI lineage: Eukaryota > Metazoa > Arthropoda > Branchiopoda > Diplostraca > Daphniidae > Daphnia > Daphnia galeata. Next base: position 503,407 of record CM061119.1, read on the forward strand.
AATTAATTTTTTGTGTGTGATTGAATTTCATTTGAAAAGAAATCCGAGACGTTAAGAAAAAACAGGTTTAACAAGAAGAGAAACTGGTCTACGGTGGATGATGTTGAAAACATTTGATCCCAATGGTATCCCCTTCATCTACACAATGGCCGTCTACTAGTGAAATTCGACTTGTTATGTCTTATTCACGCTCGATAATTTAACACGCGCGACATACACCCAGCCTTCAGGGGGGGGGGGAACTAACCACTTTACCGTGAAGTAATCAAAAACGGTTCGAGATTCAAATTTCGCTTTCCCTAAACAGTTTCACGTTTCTTTTTGTTTGAACAAAAAACAAAATGTTTGTAATCAATCCTACCCCACTCACGGACTATCATCACATTATCATTTGTGCAAATATTTAAGTTTTTTTTTAAATTTTTTAAATAGATTTTTTGATGATGAAAAATGACTCACCCCTCGTAAAACTGGACGGGCATTGCCCAAGGTGCCGAATTCTTTCTCGCTGGGGATGAGCTCGTAAAGATCCGAATCTCTTCCATCGTCTCCGTTAGATTCAACTCGTTGGCCAGACGCTCCATTTGTAGAAGAACTGGGCGGCGGATGAATGTCCACTTGAATGGCTGTTTTAAAATATCAAATTTTTATTATTATTTTATTATTTATTTATTTTAAATAGAAAAAAAAAACAAACCTGATGGAAGACCAGACACGAAGGTGTGATCAGTTCCTAATCGCCTCAAGCGAGAAATGGTGTTCATCATGGCGCCGGAACGTGTTCTAGTCGCAGTGACAAGATTACCGGCCGTCACCTGGACGACAAGTTCACTGGACGCGTGCGAAGTTGCGTCTGTCGTCGTGTTGTTGATGGATTGCGTGTTGGTGTCGCTCTCGTCGTACGACATGTCGGACGATGTCAACGCTGAACCGGCCGACGCCGCTCCTTTACTCGACGGTGTCGTCATCAACGACGTTCTCAACAAATGGACGAGATTCAAACGTTGACGTAACGAACTTCTCGATCCTGTTTTCTCTCCGTCATCTCTCCGGTTATTGGCCAGTACGTCCTGGATGTCGTTACGATCACCGTCACACGCGATGGTATTTCGTCTTTTAGATTTTTTCTTGCTCCTTTTTCGACTTCTAACTGGCCGTTCTGCTCCTCCTCCGTTAGTTCCGCCGACTGTCGTTCCACCATCGACGTACTCGAAATGTTGGAGTGAGCGCCGGAATTGGGTCATGCGCTGGAAACCCGATCCAGTCACATCTAAACGGACAACTTCAGCTGGAAACACTTGGGATGCAGCAGCTTTAGCTTTCTCTTCCGGCGATGGTAATCTTTTTTAATTGAGTAATTACTTTAAACGTCTAATAAGGAAAAAAATGAGTTGTGTCTCTACCTGTGTGGAAGAGTAGAGTCTTTGTGGTCGTTGTCGATTGGCCGTCTGTTGTCCGGTCCAACGGGTGCCGACAGATCGTCAAGAACTCCTTCGTCATCCGTCAGCCATTCTCTCATGTGGGCCAGACTGGCTGGCCGTCTCGTTTCAATTTCCAAGACGTTGGTTCGATGTTTACGTCGGGAACGACGTAAAGTCGCTCCCAATTCCATCAGACGACCGTAATCGGCTGCGTCTAAATAATTTCCTTTGCCTCCGCCATTGGTCATCAACATGACCAAACTGTCGGGTCGGTTGACGGGCGGCGGCGATGCGTCGGCTGCTTTCTCGTACAACAACATCAAAGCCTTTGGGCGATTCGTTGACGTCACCAATTTCAATTCCGGCTGATATGAAAAGTATATTTTATTTATTATGTTAATATATTAAGTAATTATGGATTCATATTATTATTAGATTTTTTGGGGAAACAGCCAGTCTCGAGTGCCGCTATTAAGTAGTTTTGTTAATTTTCTTTTATCGCCGTCCATTACGAGGCAGAAAAAAGGATCACGGCCTTCCAATTTCTTTTCTTTTAAAAAAGTTTAACAAAACGCAAGTGGGAGGGTCACCAGATGGCGCCGCAAGTCTGGCAAAGTTTCGTTTATCTCATCCTCGCAACTACTTGAGATTTTTAAGAGGAGAGGGGATGATTCTAATTGGTTAAAAAAACTTACCACTTGAGTCGATGTTGCCGTCGAAGCGGTTGGATCGCCACTTTTGAAATGATTGGTCTTGTGATCGTGACTGAACGCTGCCAAATCTCCTTCAGCTAAAAAATAATAATTAAAAATGTTGTAGATTCTTCGAGATTCTTATTTTTTTTTGAAAAAAGACACGAAAGAGTTATGTTTATGATATTAACAACTGTCAAGTGTGTGTACAGGTTTTGTGTGTTTTTGCCGTGATCTTGATGTCTGGGCCATCGTTTGGAATCCCGAACGTTTCGTGACTTTAATCGCCGCCCGTCTAGGCTCTTTATTTGACTATCTTTTTTTTTTAAAAAAAATTTATTTTGAGTACACTAAACATTCTTTTGTTTAGTGTGTACTACATCCCCTTATCTCATCCAAGTGCCTCACGACGTTTATTTAAATATAAAGAAAACCCGGCACCGCCTAATTCTCTGCCGTAGAGTATAAAGAATATGAATTCGAATTTTACTTCCCAAGTTTTAAAAAAAAAATGTTGCATCGTCAGGACAACAAAAGAAAAATTTCTTCTTCCTTATCATCTGAAATCTGGAACGTCTTTCTTCCTTTTTTTTACCCCTCCGGTGTTTGTTGGATATATCTTTTCTCCCCTCACAGAGAGGAGAAAACCATCAAAGTTGGGGAAAAAGAAAAACGATAAGGAATTTTACCCAACATGATTCGACAACACGCAGCACTTTTTCCAATCAAAGATTCTTTCTGACATCTCAAGATTCTTTCTGACATCTTCAGATTCTTTTTCCAGCATCTAAAAGATTCTTTAGAGACCACCCCGTGTGTTTACTGCCTCTCCTGTTGCCAAAATGCGATTGGTCATGGCGACTTGTGACAAAAGAGCCACCGATTTCCCACGAATCCGATTCACCCTCCGTTTTTTTTCTTTCTATACGTACAACAAAAAAGGGCAGCAGCAGTTGGTAGTTGGTAGATTCTTTTGTGTGTGTATATACGTAGCGACCGTTGCGATGGTGACAAAAGATTGCGTCAGGACTCTCTTATTGTACGTACGAAACAAAATGTTTGAGGAGGAAATTGAAATATCTTTTTTTTTTCGTGTTCAGGTATTGATGAGAAATTGGTTGGACGTCGGCATCGATTCATTCGACCATAAAAGATCAATAAACTTTTATTCTTTCAGAGTAAAAACCATCTGCTTATAATATAGACAAGATAATGATGGAGGAGCTGTGCATCCCTTTAAGTGCCCGTAGAATAAGAAGGAGTGTCTCGTTTTACCCCCCTCCAACCCCCGTAAGTATAAAATAAAAATTTTTGATTCCCTCACGATTATATAAAGAAGAAGGGAGAGGGTTATTCGATAGCCGTCTTGTCGGTTCCCCTTTCCTTTAACGAATATGTAATCAAAGAATAGATATTCCTCCCTACACGTGCGGTATATTTAAATTTTCTTTCCTTTTGGAAATGTCGTAAATAGTTTTTCTTGTGGGGTTCTTTCAGGGGGTTGGAAGAAAGTAAAACCCCCGATGGGGCCCATTTCTTTTTTAACAGGTCACAAGGGGGAAACAAGAAGAAGAAGAAGAATACGGCGGTGTGCAGAGTGATTTGTTGGTTAGGGAATGGAATCTTCTTCTTCTTCTTTAGAAAAACGAGTTTTTCAATCCTCTGACTTGACAACACCGCCGCCGTAATCTTCTTACTTGTATCATCCCAAATCGTAGACTCTTAAAATTTAAAAGAATGTTGAACATAAAATAAAATTTTTCTTCTTTTTCACCTGCCCCCCCATCTTATATATCCGGTTTAGATATTTCATTACATCAACCGGAAGTGTATGATGACCCTCAACAACTTGTAAAAGAACCCCCCCCCCCACCATCTAGATCTATACGACAACTTGACACCGATGATATTATAGGTATATTCTAAAGTTGTTTATCATTTACTTCCCCTTATTCGTTCGTTGTGACTGTGGGAATAGCCCCCAAGGCTCTCTCTCTCCAAAGTACAATCATCTTCTTCGTGGTTTTTTAGAAGGAAGCAGTTCATTACGCTTGGTCAATCAAGGCCGTACCTTTTTCTTCTTTTTTAAAGGAGAAATTCCAGTGAACTGGCCGTTTTTTTTTTCTACAAACAAAAAAGAGAGTCTCACCCCCTTTTGTCGAACATTTATAAACAAGAAGAAAAGAACCCAGAAGCTTTTATTTTCAAATGTTCCACCAGTTGAAAGAGTTGTTGACGTACTACCGGAAACAGGAAACGATGGTACCCCTACACATATGTGCAACCCCCCCTGATGATGGTGATGATGTGTCTAAACATAGAAGAAAGAAACTTACGAATGGCAACGGATCTTGAATCGAGTCGTTGATCGGCGTTGGATTGAAGTCGATCGAGTCTCTGACGCAATTGAATTGTCCGTTGGTGTAAAACGTTGGCCTCGTCGTGACAGTGAGTGAATATATCGGAAGCCAATGAAACCAACGAGGCCAGCTGTCTGAGACACGCCGACAGCGTTTGATTGCTGATGAATTGACGAATATCATCATCATCGTCATCTTCTAATTTTGTATTCAATCGACTTAAACGAACTGGCGTCACTTGTCGCAATACAAACGGCATTTTAAAATTTAAACTTTTTTATTTTTTCAGAAACACATTCCGGCGCTTTGATACACACAAGACACACTGATGGGAAAAAAAGTTGCGACCGGCCCGGTCGACTCCACTGGAACAACTGGGCAACTACTAACAAAAAAGGTTCTGCTTGGCTTTTTTTTAGTTCTCTCTCTCATCCACTCTTTTTCATTATCCACTCTTTACACCCACTTCTACATAAGGAGGGGCAGGGATATAGTACTACACTCTTGGTGTAGTAGTAGACTAAAAACCATCGAGAGCAAAAAGAGCCTCTGGTGGTAAGTTATTAGAGCCCTTCTCCCCTCTTCACATAGATTTTCATCAGGATTTTCTCTTTTTACCTTTCCTTTCGGACCATTTTCCCCAACGGTTTGACACCTGTGTGTGTATATATATTTGAAATGTGTCTACTACACTACACTACAGCAGAAGGAAATTTGTCGAGTTACTCTTAAAAAAATCGAGGGAAAGTTTTCGAGTTTCAGTTTGTTTCTTCTTTGTCCCAGGGTTGGCGTTCAGTGGAGCCAAACAGGAGGAAGACGATGGCGTCGATGACCAATATGGAAGAGCACAGCAGGAAAGCGATCCGCCATTGAGCTAGAGTTTGCTGGAGTGTGATGATGTTATTATTATTATTCCTCCTCAAAACCATAAAACTCATCGCGTTGGTATAATTTTTTGTTGTTTTTCAATTTTTTTGTTTTTTGTTTTACCTGAGCTTCCGTCAATGAAGCAACCACCAGAGGCGCTAGCCAACTGTTAACGGAAGCCAAACCGCTAATTATTCCGTAGATTGTCCCTGAGAAAGAAGGCGCCACATCTAAATGGTTGATGAGGAAACCGCTAAATTTTTTTAGAATAGAAAAAAAAATGATTAGAAATTCTTTTAAATTTTCAAAAAGAAGAGATGCAATTTAACTACCTGAAAACGGCACCTTGGAGTCCTACGGCCAGAACGAGTAGAAATAGAGTTGACAGGCGATCGCATCCAGTAAATGAGACCATCAATAAACAAAGAGCCGGGCCTAGTTTAGCTGTCAAACGTGTGTACAGATAAAAACACAGCACAAAAAGGAATGCGTGTTGTTGACACTTTTTCAAAAAGCAATTGGAATGTGTGTGTGTGTGTAAAACACACCGCTAGGTGGCACTAATTACAACAACATTTACTATTAGTTACCGACGGTGTTGGACGTTTTTCGAATGACATTGGTCGATGCCCAACCTTTTCTGGCTGTTAAATCGGCAAATTGGGCCACCAAGAGGCTCAAAATCCACATGACCAAATAGGGAAGAGCCGAAAGCAACGCGTTCTGCATATTATTATATATATACTCAACATGTTTTTTTTAGAGAGAGAAAAAAAGACACAACAAAAGGAAAGTTGGGCGATGAAACTCACACGCTTTTCATGTCAAAGTGGAGAATGGTTTTCATGTATATGGGCAGTTGGGTAATCAACATATAAAATGCCCAGTTGTTTCCCAGAGTGGCCACCAACAGGGCCCAGCAGGGGACCGAAGTTGCAATAGACTTCCACGGCACTGCCAATGTCTGGTAATAAAAAAAAGAGCTCACAGCATGTCAATGCACATAAACATAACTTTTATGAGTTTCCTATTTCTTTCTTTTCGTGTTCTGTTGGTCTGCATGCAAAAAAACACACCTTGTTGGCTGGTGTGAAAGTTGAACTTTTTATGTATTCTCTTTCTTTTGCAGATATTCTTGGGTGCAGTTCAGGTGAATCGTAAACCACATAGAGCCATGCAGCCACCACGATGACAGAGAGACATCCTTGAATGTAAAACACAGCCTCCCAGCCCAAGGAATCTGCAATGAGTCCACTGCAAGTGATACCGAGAACTGTTCCCACCTGAGCCCCTGAAAATATAAAAGTGGAGATGCTGCTTCTCTCTCCTGTTGGAGCCCATTTAGCCACCAGTGGCTGAATAGATGGTACAATCACTCCCTGTTATATTTACAAAATATCATTTTCTAATTACAGACATATTTTGTTTTTGTTTTCTTTTTTCCCCACCTGAGACAATCCAAGTAAAATTCTTCCTGCTATGAAAAATTCAGTGCCAGCCCTGGCGAATAAGGGGAGACAAACCGTGACGAGACCAGCTGTCATTTGCGCACCGGCGAACATGTATTTGGTACCGAATTTCTCTGCTATCCTCCCTCCAATCAGTTGGGTGATGATGTAGCCCCAAAAGAAAGAAACTGAAACGAGCGATTGAATCTTTTCGTCCCACACAAACTCGCCATCTTTCTGTAGTATATCCAAAGCGACTTGTTGTTGTTCATCGTCCTCTTCTGGTTGGCCGCATTCCTGAGCCGTTGTGACGTTGGTGTGCGGAATGGCCGTATAATTGACCATGGCCACGATGACAATGTTGACATTCAAGCGAATCATGTACACGTAAAAGAAATTGACAAAAGCCACAAAGGCCACCGCGTAACGGACGGGAATACTTTGAAACATCATTCGTCAGTTTCTCTTTTTTCTTTCTTTTCACAGGGTCATCTCAACTGTAATGGCCACTGGTCACAAGAAAGAACAATAACACACAGTATCCACCCATTTTTCTTTCGAAAATAAGATTGTTATCCGAGATTCTTTCATGTGGGTTTCGTTTTCCGGTTGGGAAATTGGAGACGCAGCCCATTGGTTACTTGCCCACTGATCGTTTCAAAGATTTAAATTTACTGTTTTTTTTTGGTTTGACATTTTATTAGAAAAGAGTATTTTTATATTTCCTCAATAAAACAAAAAAAAAATCTCGTCGAGAAAATTGCAATTTTTTTGGTGGGTTTTTAAGACGACGATAATGTAACAGATTTTAACAGCTGGTGTTTACTCGACGGAGCCTCGCCGACGTTACGAATTGAATCCGCATCCTCTCCCACTGCCCTGTCCCAGTCTTGACGCTCGGTCGAACCCAACAGGATGAAAATGATGGCATTAGCGGTTAAAATGCCAGCGCAAAGGAGAAAAGCGATTCGCCATCGAGCTAAAGTTTGCTAAAAAAAAAAGAAAATAGAAGGAAATTGATGTTGCGTAACTTGTATAGGATTTGGTAAAACTCTTTTTACTTCGGCTTCGGTTAAAGTGGCGACGACTAGAGGCGCTACCCAACTGCTAATGCAGGCCACTCCTGCCACTAGACCGTACAACGTTCCGGCGAAATTAGGAGCTAGATCCAGATGGTTGATTAAGATACCGCTATATGATGCGCCCAACAGACCCACTGCCAAAGTTAACATGGCCAACGTCCAGTAACGATCGCATCCGATAAACGAAACGATCGTCAAACAAAGCGCCGGTCCGCAAAATGCTGGTTTTTGAAAAAAGGAATTTAAAAAAAAGTTTTCAATTTTTATCGCTAGGTGGATTCATTTTTTAAAACAAAAGGTTTAATTTTTTACCGCTAGGTGGATACATGAAATGATCAAATCTTTTGGCGGACTTTGTAAAAATTCTTAACTTAATTTACATACCAATCGTGTTGAATGTTTTGCGTGTTGTGTTGATGGAAACCCAATTTCTTTTCACGATCAGATCAGAGATTTTAGCCGCGACTATGCTGATTATCCACATGAGTAGCCAGGGCAAAGCAGACAGCATTGAGTTCTATATTACATTTGTTGAACATCTGTTGTTATTATCTAGTTTATAGCTATTAAATTATGCTATTTACATCTTTCAAGTTGAAGTGCATAATGTTCCTCATGTAAATTGGTAGTTCAGTCAGTAGCATGTAGAATGCCCAGTTGTAACCCAATGTGGCAGAGAGTAGAGCCCAACAAGGTGGAGACTTGATTATGGCCATCCATGGCACAGGTAACTTCTAGTACTAATCATAGTTAGCAAAATGTTATTGCATCCATTTAAAATCATGGATTACTCTGAAATTTTTCGATGAAACTGTTGCTGATTCAATGTATTCCCGTTCTTGTCTAGATATCCTGGGATGGACTGCTGGTGAATCATAGATGAAGAAGAGCCAAGCACTCACAACAATCAACGACAGAGATCCCTCAATGTAGAACACAGCCTTCCATCCTAAAGAATCTGCCATCATTCCACTGAAAAGTGTTCCAAGGATTGTTCCCATCTGGCAGCCTGAGAAGATGAAAGTTGCAAAACTGTTTCGTTCTGGCTCTGGTGCCCACTTGGCCACCAAGGGTTGCATGGATGGAACCAAAGCTCCCTGACGATGGTATTCAGTTTCATTTATATTTCTTTTTAAGCATAGTAACTAATCATTTATATTATTCACCTGTGCTAAACCCAGCATAACTCTTCCCATTATGAAGAATTCAATGCCGACATTTGCCAGAGCAGGTAAGCAAACAGTCACGATCCCTACAGCGATTTGTAACGCGGCAAACATGTATTTCGTCCCGATTCTTTCAGCTAGCCTTCCTCCAACTAATTGCGTGATGATGTAACCCCAAAAGAAAGAACCGGAAACGAGCGACTGGAGTCGTTCATCCCATTGAAATTCACCGTCCTACATCCAGAATGGGTTTGTAAAGAATTCTTTTATCCATTTCATTTGAATTTAAATATTTTTACTGTAAAATCCGGTCTGATTTCTGTGTTGTTGTTTCCTGCTGCGTCATGGCCGCACTCTTCTGCCGTCGTGATATTTGTATGCGGAATAGCCGTGTAGTTGACCATAGCCACGATAACAATGTTGACATTCAGCCTGAGCATGTAGACATAGATGAAGTTGACAAAAGCCACCGTAGCAACGGCGTACCGGGTTGGAATCCCGACTGTTATTATTACCCCAAAGTTAACAATTAAGAAATATGTGGTTTCAAATTTAAATGAAATAACTTACCCTTTTGAATCTTTTGCCAATCCGGCATGTTTTTTTTACCCCTGTGTGTCTTGTCTGGGAATCCTTAAACACTGAACACACTCGACGAGTTTAAAAACGACTCCATTTAGATTGCTCTACAGTACATAGTTTGTTTTTTATTTTTATGTTTGTTGTTATCTGTCTCGTTTTTACTCCGTCTAGCCGATGTCCTTCCTACATGTTTTCAACTTGGCCGTTGACATTTGGATTTTTCTCTAAGGTTCACTTGGCAATATCATTTGAAAAAATGAAATGATAATGCGTTTTGAACGGCAGGTGATGGAAACTAACTCATTTCCGGTAGAATGTTACATTATCAGGATTTAATGAATTAGATTAGATAAGAAATATTTCGCTACATTTCTTTATATTCGCGCAATGTTTTTCAACCAGAAATTTTTGAAACTTTATATCGGCGATTTCTTAAAAAAATTATTAAACTGACGAAACTTTCCTTTCACTTTTTCAAGATACCGGTGTAACGATTTTGAATGGTTTCTATCTTGTCTAAAGTCTATAATCTGTTTCGTTATTTGGCAACAGTTGCGCATTGAATCAATTTTTTTCTTTATCGTTTAAGATTTCTTAATTTTTGAAATTTTCCATTTAAAAAATGGTGTCAATGTTTGAGCTTGAACGGATTTGGTATTTACATTTGCTTGGGTTTCCCATGCAAGCGGCTTAGTTTTTTCGATGAGTCACTTTTATGGCCAACTTGTCGACAAAGTGTTTACATCGCGTGATGTGGGGAAAGGGATTTTCGTACACTGCGTTTTATCGCATTTACCCAGTCTCTAGGTAATCCTCCCCAGCAACTTATAGAATGTTATTAAGGGAACACGCACCAGGGGTAAAATCCAATAACGTAAAATACTGTTGTGTACGTTATGAGTTCTCGTCACCCTTCTTGATGAATGTTCCATCACCCAATCAGAGCTGAACCAATTAACACTCAATTAAATGAGAGAATAACCTCAACATTTTCTCATTTAAGAACAGTTTCTTACTTAATTATAATTAATTGGTTATTAAATAAAGCAATTTCGGTATACTTATTGGATTAACTTGGATTGCTACACATTATTGATCAGCTTTATCGTCTTTTGAATAAGAAAATTCTTCTATTTTTAGTTAATGCTTTGTAAATATTGCAAGTTGGAATTTCCAAATTTTATCAATTATTATCTCGTTTTACAAGTATTTTGCCATTTATAAATTGCTGTGTGGCAGAGAAAGTGTGCCATGTCTTGAGGGCTCTCTCAAACAATTTCAAGATGTTGAAAACAACTTCCCTGTTAACTCGTCGTTTCCTTTTATCCAGCCAAAACGCCAGGCAAATTGGCACAGCTGCTGAATTAGCTCGTCAAAGGAGATCCTTAGAGGGTCGTGTGGCCGTCGTCACCGCATCCACCGATGGGTCTGTTAAATCTTTAAAAAAAAAGTTGTTGTCGATCTGTAAACTTATCGATTTCCGTTTTATTTTGAAATAGAATTGGGTTTGCCATGGCCCAGCGTTTGGCCGTTGATGGAGCCCACGTTGTCATTAGTAGCCGCAACCAGAAAAATGTTGACGAAGCGCTTGCGAAATTGAAAAGTGAAGGTCTATCCGTTTCGGGAATGGTTTGTCACGCCGGTGTCAAGGAAGACCGAACGAGATTGATCGAAAAGACTGCGGCCGAGTTCGGTGGATTTGATATTTTGATTTCAAATGCTGGCGTTAATCCAGGCGGTGTCAAACGTCTTTTGAATGTAATTGAGCAGTTTATTCTTTAACAATTTCATTTCTAATTCTATCAATTTCATAGTGCACCGAAGAGATTTGGGATAAAATTTTCGATGTCAACGTCAAGTCTTCTTTCTTTTTGGCCAAAGAAGCTCTTCCCTACATGGAGAAGAGGGGCAAAGCATCGATTATTTTTAATTCAACAATCCTGGCTTATACACCAAACTGTGGGGTATGCCTTTCAGAGAAAACATTTTTAGAATTTCCTCGCTAAATTGTTTACCTTTGCGGATTGTTCAGGTTGACTTTATGGGGGCTTATGCGCTAAGTAAAACGACTCTTTTAGGGTTGACAAAGTTAATGGCGTTGGAATTGGGTCCCAGAGGAGTAAGAGTTAATTGTATCTGCCCAGGTCTGATTGAAACACGATTCGGTGCAGCGGTAAGCTGAATAAGTTAAACATATCTGTAATTTCCTTAAAAATTAAAAACACTTTGTATTTCTAGATCACTCAAAATGAGAGATCAAAACAAATTATGCAATTAAATTGCCCTCTTCAAAGGTATTCTATCTCATAGCAATTTTATGCGCAATTATGGATGGATGATTGACATTGTTATTTTAATGAAATGCAGAAACGGTAGACCGGAAGAGATGGCGGGTTTGGCTTCATTTTTAGCTTCCGATGATTCATCTTATATAACTGGAGAGAATATTGTTGCTGCTGGTGGACTCCAGTCCTCGTTCTAATTCATTTTCTCCTATTTACTTTATCAACTTGACTTTAAGTATATTACCATCTTTCGGGTACAATATCTTAAAATGCAGCCTTATCATACAAAATGTTATCGCAGGGAATACAATTTAAAATGTTGAATGAAACAGAATATATTTGGATCTATGTGATGTTTTGTTTCTATAAACCTCGATTTTAAGATCTTGTATCGGGCAGATGATAATAAACTTATTGAATGCATTTATTTCACAGTCATTTATTTTATTTATTGCGATTTACGCCCAAGTGTTTGTTTATCGCAATTCTAATATTATCACTGATGGATTTTGATTTTAAAAGTAATGAAATAAGGCTTGCCATCTAGAAGTAATGTTGCGTAACTTTTTGAAAAACTTTGGGTACTTGCCGCTAGGACACTTGTGACGTCAGAAGTAAACAAAAAATCCAAATAATTGCCAACGAAATTAATTTTCATGGATTGTTAAGTAATTTAGGGATTTTAGAATGTTTTTTATCACGAACCTGCTTAAACTTACCTTGCTGGCCAATGCTTTACTATAGCAAGAAGATTCTCGTGCACGTATTTAGCGGGCAGGACAAGCAGTTTTAAAAAGCATGTCAAAAACTCAAAATGTTGCTGGTAACAATTATCAAGCCCTTTTTCTGATAGAATTGTGATTGTTAGATATAAACTTAATTTTTCTTCAACGTGAAAAAGTACAAAGAAGCCCGAGATTTATCTTTTACTAGCCATGAAATGAAAACAGAAAACCCTATTTTTCTCTGAGGTATGACTAAACTCTTCATAGAAAACTATTTGTCTGATTAAAATTCACAGCTATATTAAAAATTTAAAAAACATAATCATCTGCCGCTCTGACATTTAAAGCCTGACTGTTTGTCTTGTAACATTTTATAGTTCAAAGATGACAGCTTGTCTAAGGAAGGGAAGCAAAATGTCAGATTTGACTTTATAGGGCAGTGACAAAGAAGGCCATTGATTTGAATTTCACTTGTGTGACTGCATTTTATTTACTAATATGCATATTTATGTTTCAGGGGAAGTTGCTGGATATTGCACTGTGCATGCATCACATCGACGCTCAAATTTTTCGTCATGTTCCACCCTAAAAATTAGCGAAACAATTGTTTGTCACGATCTTCATAGTTCATGATGCAGTCAACTAGCCACATGGTGATAAATCCTTCAGCAGTTAAACAACCATTAACTTAAAAAACTATGATTGAAGTCGCAGCTTCGGTCAAGGCCCCCGCACCAGTGCACCACTGGAACGTATTAAAGGAATTGATCCATTGATGCTGTAACACTTTTCGTTCTCCAATTGGTTCACGCACGGTAGGCTAGCCAACCACATTTCATAATATTATTACCAAGCGTCAAGGCCATTTTTTCGTTTTCTGTATATACTTGGGTTGGACATTATTTTAGAGATAAAATACTTATACTACGTCGGGTTGTTGACGTAACAACGACATATCTCCAATTTCATAATACCTAAATAACTTACTGGTTTTTCCTTTTCTATCTTTCATTTTTTGTTAAGTTGTGGCAAATTCGTGGGTTTTCCCATCGAAGGGCTCCAAATTGTTATAACCGGTTATTACTTCTTTGGTTAGATATGCCCTTTTCTTCTGGACGTAGTTCGTTACGAAAGCAAAGCAACTGAGTTGCTTGCCAATCAAATTTCGTCTATTGATTTCCTATACCTAGGGTAGGTCTAAAGGCAGTAAAGAGTAAAAACCCAATGGGAAAACCCAATGACCGTACACCTGAGAACGATTTGGAAATAATCTGTTCGCATCCAAGTCCGATTGATTAAAAAACTATCGACAATAGAACAGTAGGATTTTCCTGACTATCATTTTCTTGATGATTGTATATAAAGAGGAAACGAAAGAAACTAAGAGTAACATTTCCCTCTCACCACAAACAAATACAGTATCTGTCTTTCAGTGCTCTTCGTTCTTCTTAAATTCACTCAAACAATTTCAAAATGTTTAAAACAACTTCCCTGTTAACTCGCCGTTTCCTTTTATCCAGTCAAGATGTCAGGCAAATTGGCACAGCCGCTGAATTAGCTCGTCAAAGGAGATCCTTAGAGGGTCGTGTGGCCGTCGTCACCGCATCCACCGATGGGTCTGTTAAATCATTTTTTCAAACAATTTGTTGCCGATCGTTTTTACTTATAGATTCCCGTTTTATTTTGAAATAGAATTGGGTTTGCCATGGCCCAGCGTTTGGCCGTTGATGGAGCCCACGTTGTTATTAGTAGCCGGAATCAGAAAAATGTCGACGAAGCGCTCGCGAAATTGAAAAGTGAAGGTCTGTCCGTTTCGGGAATGGTTTGTCACGCCGGTGTCAAGGAAGACCGAACGAGATTGATCGAAAAGACTGCGGCCGAGTTCGGTGGATTTGATATTTTGATTTCAAATGCCGCCGTGAATCCCGATTCAGGTCGTCTTATGAAAGTAAATCATTTTTGCATTAAGTTCCTATTACAGTTTTCTTATTTTGTTTTTTTTTCTAATTGGCCAGTGCACCGAAGATATTTGGGATAAGATTTTTGATGTCAACGTCAAATCTTCTTTCTTTTTGGCCAAAGAAGCTCTTCCTCACATGGAGAAGAGAGGCAAAGCATCGATTATGTTTGTTTCATCCGTCGGTGGATATCTCCCGAACTGCGCGGTAATAAATTTCAAATTGAGTTCTGTCAATAGTTGCTGACTTTCGAATATCTCATGGGACTTAGATTGACTTTATGGGAGCCTACGCTTTGAGCAAAACAGCTCTTCTAGGATTAACTAAACTAATGGCGATGGAATTAGGTCCGAGGGGAATTCGTGTCAATTGCATTTGTCCAGGACTCATTGAAACTCGTTTCGGCGATGTGGTAAAGACATTTGTTTTGGCCCTTTAAGTAAATAATGCAACAAAGTTAAACATTCTTTGTTTTTGTTTAGATTACCGCTGATAAGAGGACACCTAGAATTATGCGTGATAATTGTCCTTTGCAAAGGTAATTTGATTGACAGTAAGAGCTTGAATCGTGTCCGATATTCTTATTTTGTTATTGGGTTCATGCAGAAACGGTAGACCGGAAGAGATGGCTGGTTTGGCTTCATTTTTAGCTTCTGATGATTCGTCGTACATTACTGGAGAAAATATTGTCGCCGCCGGAGGAATCCAATCCTCGTTCTAAAATCCCCTTACCTCATTTCACGAACGTTTCATCGCTCCTTTATTGTTATCCCAAATGATCTCCGTTTTAATCACATTTTGCATTTAAATTTTTCTTTAAACTTGACAGTTACAAAATCTGTTGATTCGCCTTTTTACCTGTTTTCTTTTTCTTTCCTCTGTCTTTAAAATTTAATTTTCTTCCCAGCTCAACTGATAACGTTTTTGACATTGAAGCTTTATCAGTTTTTGTTTAGTTTGTTTTGTTAAAATGTGTCATCAGGATAATAATATACCTATTTATGCTTACTATTTTTCTATTTATTCTGGATGCTCGTTAACATGGGTATTTCTCAGAGAAAATTTAAAGAAAATTTAGTTCTTTTAAATCAATGTTTTAATAATGGCCACTAGGGGGAACACAATCCAGAAGGGGGCGAATTTCGATTTGCCAATTTTTAACGTCAGTTGTCTTAACGTTGTCGTGTTAACAGGCTGTAATTATGCAAGTGTTTCAGATGCCTTATACCATTTTATTTCTATTTTCGGGCAGTAACTTCATAGTTGAAACATTCCTGGTTGTATGGTAAGCATTCTCTTTGAAATGAATTGCAACTGTCCTCCATGAACAGCGAGTTGAAAAAATATGTTAAAATGCTTTCATTTTATGCAAACTGAAGCATTCATTTGTTTCGAAGCTCGATTGAATCTCTGCTTTTTTTTTATTATTTTGAATAGATATTTCTGCTTATCTTTCTGTCTGGGCTGAAGAAAGCAGATTGGAGCGTCAAAAACGCCACCGTCATCAGGTAAAGAATTTTGCATTTGAAGGTCAGGTCATTTTGATTTTTCATTCACTCTGCGAGTCTGCGTCCATTGCTTTATCATTATTATCGATCAGACGTTTTTCGGAGCTTATTTGTTCGTGGAAACTAATGACTTCAGTATTGTCCCTTTTCTATTGCCATATTTGTTGGTTGACCATCGGCATTGCTGAATCTTATTCGCTGCCCTTCCATTTTTAACGTCTCAGTTTGAACAAGCAGAGTCGGCAAGGTAGCAGTTAACTAGTCCTCATTTTTATTTGAGTATCATTCTTGAGACGCCATACTCGGACGCTATTTGAATTTAACCTTGATTAATCTTTCGTGGCTCTAATTCTGTTTTCAATACGAGATATGCTTTTTCCTTTAAGAAATAACCCGAGATAAGTCCCTAGCTAGTCACTAGTAGAAGATTCTTTTTGAGTGGAAGGCGAAAGGAAGATTCCTCGAGTAGCCAGCCGACATAATTGGTCAAATTGTTTTCATCAGCATCGTGAGTTGTTCCTAGTTGCAGAGTCGACTAGATCGACAACTAGTATTATACATCGTGCAGTGAGTATCTCCGATTTTGAGCCAATCCCCCAGTTCCGGTTTTCTCGATCAGTAGTTGGTTTTTTGCCTCATTGCCCCAACATTATCCTGAGTACGTAAAGAAATATTTTCCGGTTAATTGCCCATTGACAACACAGTGCCATATCTAAATAACGGCAATCAACTATGTGTCCAAGAGTCTTGAGATGAAACTACCAATCTAAAGATAGTTATCCTTTATACACCCCTTCGGTTATTTACCGTTCGTTACGTTCTGACTGCCGATTTGCCGCCTTTAAAAAAGGTTATTGATGTTCTCTCTCTATTTTAAGCTTTTTTTTTTTATTTTTTACATTTGAAATTTGAGCGATCATTTCGATACCCTTTGCGGTTTATTCCGTAATCGAAGATTCTATTATGTATTTTGATTATCTTAAACTCAGTTTAATAAACTTTCATATCGATAAGGTAGCTAAAGAACAAAAACTTTTCTCTTTTAATTGAATTTCAGGTAAACGATGATCCACACATCCAACCAGCGTTGCTGTTTGAAAACGATGACTGAAAATCATCTTGACAAGGTAGGAAACCCACAGTTGCATTATGATTTTCGTCAAGGCCGTGATTGAACGTTGTGTCGCACTCCATTACCCGATTTATGACTAGATAAAGGCTCTGATTCTGTGTCTGTTTATTGAACAATTTCCCGTCCTGTTCGTACCCCAGAACTCAGAAGCGAATGTATGAATTAGAGAAATTTGATTGGTTCGCAACAACAAAGCTGCAAATGAGTTTGAATGAAATCATTTTATCAAAACAAATGATGTGATTAAGAGATATCTTCCTCGAGTAGCCAGCCGACAAAGTTGGTAAAATGGTTTCCATCGGCATCGTGAGTTGTTCCTAATGAGAGATATATTCTCACTCCATCTCCTTCCACGAGTTGCAGAGTCGACTGAATCGACAAAGTATTAAACGTCGTACAGTGAGCATCTCCGATTATGAGCCAGGGCGACGTTCCGGAAGGCCTTATCTGTAATTGGATTTTGGCTTCATTGTCCCAGCATAGTCCCGAGTAAGAAAAGAAATATTTCCCAGTTAAAGGAGCCAAGAATTCTCCGGTTGAACCGTCCAAGGCTGTGCCTTCGTTCAGGTTGATTTTATTAAATGGAATGACCGTGTCGACTGCATCGTAATTTCCATCTCTCTGGGCGTAAAAGTAAACAGGGAAGGATCTGACGTTGACGTAACCAATGGATTTCTGGAAATCTGAGGATGAGTTGGAAAATTTCAGTTTTTTTAAAAAATCGTTTCTATCACTGTATATTACCTGCACTGGTTGTTGATTTAGTGAAATCGCAATAGACGCCTTGAACTTGTTTATTGGACATGACGGAATATATTCCGCTTTTGACTAAACCAATGGACTTCAAGTCTTCACATGAAGTGGGGATGGAACCAATAGAACTGGGACTCGTTTTTGCTGTAAATATTTTAGAAATGGGCCAATTTTTAGTTCAATATTTAAATTCAAAAACTTTTTCAGAATTATTTTTTTCTGAATAAATAATTTTGGAATCAAAAAATTTGTTTGTGCACTTTGCAAATCCAAAACATCGCCATTCGTTTTGTCCAGCTCTGTTTGATCGGCTTTTTCTGTAAAAATGTTCCAATAATTAATTTTATAATCAGTAATCAATTTTTTTAAAAAATCCTATTAAATACTTAAAACATTGGCATTTGTGATGTCCAACTCTGTTTGGTCGGCTTTTCCTGTAACATATTTCGGAAATTAAATTCATCTGTATGAATAAATTTAAAATTGTTGACTTATAATGAAAATACCATCGAGTTCTACACTCAAATCCATAACGTTTTGTTGCGTAGTGGATAATTCTTGCCTGGTTCTAACTAATGCGTCATTGCTGTCTGTACAACAGTATAAGCAAGAAAACCTTTTTTTTGTTCGTATGAATCTCTCGAAAATTACAAGCGATTTTATACCTTTCAGTTGCCTTGCCAAACTCGTCGTGGTCGCCTGAAGTCGCTTTATTTCTAATAATATGACGCCTTGAAAAAGAGAACGCCTCCCAAATAATTCACCATTTCTGTTGAATAATTGAGCTTCCATGCCGTCATTTTGTGGCCGAATGGGTTGATTGATGAACATGGAAGGGTAAGCAAAGTGAAAAAAGGGCTTGTCGACGGGTAATTGACCATTGACAACACAGCGCCAAACCCAAATGATGGCAATCAACTTGTATGCGCCCAAAACTTACAATTAAAACATGCGATAATTTAAGCATTATATGTGTGAATTTTTAATCTTACCGATAATTTGTTCATGATGTAAAATTTTCCTCGAAAAATGAAAATTGACTCATTGAGATTGCAGAACGGTCCAAAAGTCTCTAGTAAAACTACAACTTTATAATTATGTACAGTACATGCAAAGAAAGTCATCGTTTATATAGCATTTTTTATTTGACGATTGTCGGGTTCTTGCCACCCATCAAACAGGTTATCTTGTGTTTCTATTTTAAGCATTTTTTTATTTGTTTTTACCTTCTGTTTGAACGAATATTCTGTACACTCTTTGCTGTTTATTCTGTAATTGAAGATTCCTTTGACGAGATCCCTAATAAGGGCGGTCACATAGTTTATTATGCAACACACTAAGAATAGAAGTTTACCTCCTCGTTTTTTTTTTCTTTCTTAATTTGAATTTTTTTTTTGATTCCGCATAATCAAAAAGAATTTATTTTGACCAGAGTAAAGAGCCCCGTCAGGTCTTGATGGTCAAGCGTTATAGTTTTCAATTCACCCCGGAATCGTTTAGAAAATTCATTTAATTTTTTTATAATGTCGTTGACTCATTGTTGCAAGTTGATTACTTCCTTGCTGTTATAACCAACAGGAAATCTAAATTTATTTTTTGTTTAAACTCAATTCAAGTAAAGCAAATAAGTTTAATTGAGAATTTAAAAAGAGGCTCAGTTTATTGTCATTTGTCAACTTAGAAAAGAAATCAAACAGGCAGTTCGTCTTCATCGATAAGCCAACCAACAAAATGAGTAAAAAAACGATCATCATCGTAAACAATTCCGTCCCTCAAGTACATTCTTATTTGATCTCCTTGGAGAAGTTGCAATGTAGAATGGAAAGAAAATGTCTGATAGTTGTTACTGCCGTACGCTGTTCCAAGTGTGGCCCAGTCGACTGACGCAGTTTTCAACTGCAACGCAGCACGTACGATAATTGTTCCACTTAGACCCGAATAAGCAAAATAATATTTTCCCGGCCTTGGGGCGACGAATTCTCCAGAGGTGCTAAAGGCATTTCCCACATTGAGTTTAATTAAATCAAATGGAATGCCGGTACCTACAGTCGAATAGCTAGTCGACTTTTGAGCGTAGAAGTAAACTTGTGTGGATTTGACGTCGACAACGCCAATCAATTTTTGAAAATCTTTAAATTGAAAAATATTGAACAAGCGAATGGAATAACGAATACAATACAAATTTTGAAATGTATTTTCATAGTGGGGCTCTTTACCTGGGCTGTTTGATTTAGTGAAATCGCAATAGACGTCTTGAACTTGTTTGTTGACCATAACGGAATGGATTCCGCTTTTGACGAAACCAATTGTCTCCAAGTCAACACATGAGGTGGGAATTGTACCAATTGAACTAGGGCTCGTTTTTGCTGTGACAAATTCAAAATAAGTCGAAGTTTTTCATTTTCATTGATCAGGTAAAATCGTTATAATTTCGCTTTATTGCACCTTTTAAGTCAGTAACATCGCTTTTTGTTTGATCGAGATCCGTTAGTGAAGCTTTTGTGGCTAAATTGTCGTTTGTTGCTGTAAATAATTTTAGAAAATTATTTCCTCCATCAAAATTAAGTTTAATTAAATTAATTACTTTGCAGTGAAGCAGTTAAACCAGCAACGTCGCTATTAGTTTGATCGAGGTCCGTTTGTGAAGCTTTTAAAGCTAAATTGTCGTTTGTTGCTGTAAATAATTTTCTAAAATTATTTCCTCATTCAAATTTTGGTAACATTAATTTTATGTACCATCGACTTTGGTGGTCAAGTCAGTCACATCGCTAATTAATTGGTTGACATCCGCTTTATCGGCTTTGGCTGTGATAATGTGTTACCAATTATTTCTTTGTTATACAAATTTCAAAATTTGAATGTGGTAAATTTGCTTAATACTTTGCAGCGCAGTAGTCAAATCTGCAACAGCTTTGTTAGTTTTGTCGAGATCGGCTTGTGTGACTTTTTTGGTCAACTCTGTTTTCGTGTCTGTAAGAATCGTCGAGAAATCAAAAGGTTAGAGAAAACTTTAAGGATAAAAGAATGTTTTTTAGATGCCTGTTTACCTATTAGTTGCTTTGCCAAACTTGCTATGATTGATTCAAGTTGTTTTATTTTTAATAATATGGGGCCCTGAAGAAACAAACTCCTCGTGTTTGGAGTGTTGTGTAATTCATCGTTTTTACTTGATTGGTCCATTATTTTGCCATAGTTCGCCTTTGTGTGTTGACTGACGAACGCATTAGAGTAAAGAAGGTAATAGTTGTCATGAGCGTCATTGGCGGATAATTGATTGTTGACAACACAATGCCATATCCAAATAATGACGATCAACTATTTGGTTTTGTGATGTTGACACCGAGAAATAAAAGAGACACGAGTTAAAGGCCAATAAAAATTCGTTTGCTTTTTTCAATTTAAAACAATTTGATTCTAATTTTTAAGACAATGAAATTTTCATCTTACCGATATTTTTGCCATACTTCGAAATTACTTTTGAAAATGGAACTGCGTTGACCGTTTGAGAATTGCAGCAATGGTCCAAGTCTAACTGAAATAAGAAAACAAAAATGCTTACTTTATTTATAACCCAAGTTCCGTACGTACGATGCCCCCAAAACAAGTTATCTAAATTTAACCTTTTCAGCTTTTCTACCAGTTAAATATGGAAATAAGGAAATTAAAGTAGCATTATTGACATGTACCCATCGCCGAACATTTCCCCTAAACAGTTGTTTCAATGCCGAATGGCATTCAATTCGAATAATATGCAGGTATAAACTTGTTTGTTTTGATTTGAGATTGAAACTGGTTAACTCATAGAATCGCCAGTCTTTTTGACAAAGCCAAAACTTTTGGATTCGCTTCGGTTTAAGTGCCAATTTTAACTAATTTTTCAATCTCGGTTATTTGACGTTTGCTACGTTCTGACTGCCGATTCGTCGCCCTTAAAACAGGTTATTGATGTTCTCTCTCTATTTTAAGCTTTTTTTATTTTTGACATTTGAAATTTGAGCGATCATTTCGATACCCTTTGCGGTGTATTTCGTAATTGAAGACTCCTTTGACTTCCTTTGACTATATTTACCCTATAAGGGCCACCAACTTAGTTCATGAACGAAATGATTCTAAAAATAGAAATATGCCCTATAAGATTCGTTATAAATGCAAAAGGCAAAGTCTCCTTGAATATGAATTGCGACTGTCCTTCGTAAATATCAAGTTGACGAGTAAAAACCTAATAGTTAAAATGCTTCATCTTCTCTTTCATTTTAATTGCAGGTAAATGATGTTTCCCATTTCCGACCGGCGTTGATGATGTCTGAAGACGACGACGACTGCATCTGAAAATCATTTTTGACAAGGTAGGAAACTCACATTTTCATAATGAACTGCGTCAAGGCCGCGATTGAACAAAGTGTGTCGCGTACACATACCACTCTTTTACCCTACGACACGAGATAAACAAGTTTCGTATTTTTCCCGTTGACGTGTATCGAATCGTCAATGTTTTTCATTTCAACATTTTGGTTTTCCCTTTTTCAATATTTTGTTTCGTGTCAAATTCGTCAACAAATCGATGCGTATTTTATTTTTCGATTCAATAAAGTCAAAAAACGTCTGGGTTTTCCCAATATAGATAACACGTATACTGGATTTATCCGGGATTTTTAATTTGACTTGTTCACACTCAAATATGTTCATTTGTTTGAAGGCTATAATTATTGAGGTCTCATCCATTTAAAAGTTGTGTAACATGTCATATTTCATAATTGAGGCCAGACAATCGTTTTTTTTTAGAGGTCCTTGGTGGAGACGCAGTCGAATTATTCATTAGTCAAACATTCAGGTTTACTTAACACGTGTTCTCTGGACTTTGCACCGAGATTGTGTATACATTTTCTTTTTCTTTTTTTTTTGCGTCTAGTCCCGATGTGACTATTGCCTGTTCGATTTTTACCGTTTAGTCATCCCCCCTCTGGTGAAGGTTTTCCACGGTCATGTAGGCGAAACGTGGACAAAACTCAATCCCTTTTGTTGGTAAAAACCCAATCATCAAGTTGGCCAGACACAAAGATAATTGGCTCGTGTAATCCAATTTGAAAAATCCACATAAACTTTGAATGGTGGGTGGGGACTAGCGGCTCTAGACGACCAAAATAAACTAGCGCAAATGATCAAGGGTGTTGAAGTTCAGTGATAACTCTCAAGTCCATTACAAGTGTGTCTACATAGACCCCAATAGGGAGCTAGGACCGGCTAGGTTATCTGCTTTTAGGATTCTCATGATACACAGTCGTGTGTGTCTTTTTATTTTTATCTTCTGGCCTTTTTGAATGGCTCTGTATATAAGCATTAGGTGAAAGGGAAGGAGACTTCAAATCTCCATCAAGCTGAAGTAAAGCTGAAACTGTATTTTTGAAAAAGCTGTTTGTCGTAACATTTCCAAAATGCTGAAAACCATTTCCCTTTTGCCGCGTCGCTTTCTTCTGTCGTCAGTTTCCAATGCTGGACAAGATGTCAGGCAAATGGGCACAGCCGCTGAATTGGCTCGTCAAAGGAGATCCTTGGAGGGTCGTGTGGCCGTCGTCACCGCATCCACCGATGGGTCTGTTAAATCATTTTTTTAAACAATTTGTTGCCGATCGTTTTTACTTATAGATTCCCGTTTTATTTTGAAATAGAATTGGGTATGCCATGGCCCAGCGTTTGGCCGTTGATGGAGCTCACGTTGTTATTAGTAGCCGCAACCAGAAAAATGTTGACGAAGCGCTTGCTAAATTGAAAAGTGAAGGTTTATCCGTTTCGGGAATGGTTTGTCACGCCGGTCTCAAGGAAGACCGAACGAGATTGATCGAAAAGACCGCGGCGGAATTCGGGGGATTTGATATTTTGATTTCAAATGCCGCTGTTAATCCTGATTCAGGTCGTCTTATGAAAGTAAGTCATTTATCCAGCGTTTCACATTTTTTCGGTTTTCTTATTTTGTTTTTTCTAATTGGCCAGTGCACCGAAGACGTTTGGGATAAGATTTTCGACGTCAACGTCAAATCTTCTTTCTTTCTGGCTAAAGAAGCTCTTCCTCACATGGAAAAGAGAGGCAAAGCGTCGATTATTTTCATTTCTTCGATTGGCGGATACCTTCCTAATTGCGCGGTAAATTCAAAAATCTTTTTTCAATGATAAAACAAATTTTTAAGAGCGTTTCGGTTGCGTTAGGTTGAATTCATGGGAGCGTATGGATTGAGTAAAACAGCTGTTCTCGGCTTGACCAAATTGATGGCAATGGAATTGGGTCCTAGAGGAGTTCGCGTCAATTGCATTTGCCCTGGTTTGATTGAAACCCGATTTGGCGATGTGGTAATGGCTTTTAAATAACGAACTCATTTTGAATTTGGAAATGAACAATTCAACTTGTCTGATTAGATCACTAATGATAAGAGGACTCCACGGCTTATGCGTGACAATTGCCCACTACAAAGGTAATGTGGATGCAAATTTCTTGAGTTTAAACGACGCGATAATTAACAACAAAATGTGTTTCACTTAGAAATGGAAGGCCCGAAGAAATGGCCGGTTTGGCTGCGTTTTTAGCTTCTGATGACTCGTCTTACATCACTGGAAGCAACATTGTCGCTGCTGGTGGACTTCAGTCCGGTTTCTAAACCGCTCACTTTGCATTTTTCACTCTCTATATTCATCCTTTCTCGTTGACATTGTAATTTGTGTGTTTTCATCTGCCCGATACAAGATCTTTAAATGATATTGAACGCTAAACGTTGAATTATTGATGGCCGATTGGGAAATTGGGTTTAATATTCGTCGATCGAATTATCTGTGTTCTACTTTTTTTGTCAGACACGTCAAGGTGATGTGTTTACGAAAGACCTTTGAACTTGTTAGTCTCACTCGGAAACACAATTCACATTCAGAATTAAATGGGCCAGAATTTTTTTTGGTTTTCTTGTTATCTCTTCTGTCTCCCAACTAAAATTTGTGTAATTAAGCCTGCACGAATTTCGAAATGGGTGCCATAGGTTATCGATATCGAGTACAAATGGATTTTTAGATTGAACTTTTTCCTCTCAATTTGTTGACGGTAGTTTAATGAAAACGGCTGACTTTTCAGGAACATTTTCCGTTGACTTTATTTGCCTTGTCTCACAGCGTAAAAACCCAAACCAAAATGTGAAGCATCACACTGTCACTCTAATGATATAGAAACTTATCTCTCGAATGCGATGTCAAGTACAAAATCTCGACTGCCATTTATTTGATAAACATAATAGAATCCCAGATTGGATATATTATTAATCATATTGTGTACAGTTGTCAAATTCTATTTGATATCTGAACTTTTTATTGCAATTCTATTCAGTCTAACAGCATATCGATAATAACAATTGGATTGATTTGAAGTATAGAATCATTTTTGATTTTGTTTTTTTGTTTTTAATCTTGTTGGTCGAGTTCGGTGACGAATTTCAAATCGGTTCCCTCCAAATTCTTTGCAATCCACTCGTCGATGCGTCGGTTCAGATCCGGACTGAAGTGGTTCTTCCAGTCGCCCGTTTGTCCTTTGCGGATGAAAGAATGCCCTTCATTGGTGAATCCAGACTTGATCTCCATCGTCATGTTGACGGATGCGTTTTTAGAAAAGTTGTCCACTTTGACGTGATCGACCAATTTCTCGATCTGCTCCGGCGTCACAGTTTTGCCCAAAAAGGCGGCGATTTTCTTGATTTCCTTCCTGATATCCTGTTGATTGAAATTTGCCAATTTAATTCTTGAATATCCCAGAATAATTGGGGTATATAAATGTAATTTTACCTTTTTCATGTCTTCGTAGAAGAGGAACAACATGTTGGGATGATTCTTATTTGCCCAGGCATCGAGAACAGTAGGGAAATAAGGAGTCCAAACAACTGCCGAAAAAAATATTATTAAGAATTTTCATTTCCCATAATTTATTAGTAAGAGTCACTTACGTTTATTGGTGATAAAATATTCGGCAAACTCTTCCAGGGTTCCGGTGAACTGGAAGAATTTCACCATTTGATGGAAGTAATAAAATGAAACGATGGCATCTTTTGGGTTGCGGGCGACGTAAATGACCTGGAATTTTTCAATTTTTGATCAAATTTCTCCGCATTGTCTGTTAGCCGGAATTACCTTGCAAGTGTCCATCAAGTTAGGAGGCAGCAAATAGGCGGGCAAGTGACTTTTAAGTACTCGAGGTGACGTCAAAAAGTCCATTTTATCCAAAGTTGGCAGGGCATCTTTAAGTTCATCTGTCGCTTTGGCTTCCCAGTTGGTGCAATAACACGTACTGGTATTCACACAATTAAATTGATAATTAATTTTAATGTTGGATAGAAATTTATGTTATTGACTTACTCGATGTTGGGTGCTCTGACAGTCAGTGGGATGGTATTGGCAACCTCAAAATTGCAGTCGTTCATAATGAGCCAGGCCAATTCGGAAGTCCATGTAGTTCCTGTAATACATTTTAACTTGATTATAAACTTGACTCCATTTTAAAATGCAATTAAATAACATTTTTTTATTACCTGAACGAGGGAAAGTGCGGATCCAGACGTCATCTTTACGGATGGGAAAATCGTAAAACTTTTTGGCGTTGGCTCCGTAAAGCGGATGATAGACAAAATTGCCCGGATTGCTCTGCACTAAACCATCGGTGTAAGCCGGAAAATGTTCCTTGAAAGGACTTTGCGTTGTTCCTGGAACGGTGCTGAAAGTGTAGGGGAAATTATTCGACGACATGATGGGAAAAGGACAGAAAAGCGAATGAATCGAATTGATCCTAGTTGCTGCAGTGTGTGAAGATGCTGTTGCCGTGGTGGCCTATTTCTACCCGACCGCTGACTCTCCCTCTCTCTCTGCGTGATAAGCTCTAAACAAATCAAGTGATAAACATCGTATACTAATACGCTCTGTTTCTTGACGGTACAGATTATTCTTACACCGTTTTCAACATCTTGCGAGGTATTAAGTCTGGGTTTTTCATATTTTTTTTCTAATCGAGAGAGATAAAACCAGCTGCTGAATAAGTAAATACCCAGTTAATACTACGTCTTATGATGACTCAAAATCTTTTGAATATTATTTACGAATGATTAAAGGCTACATCTTAGGAAATATTTTCAATTGTGGAGTTTGTCCAGACATTTAGAAGATTGACGTCTTTGCACGCAAACAACAACAGGGGCTCGTCGGTTTATTCCGGTTTTATCTGCAGTTTTTGTTTGCGAGATGATTTGAATTATCATCTGTGATTAATGGGGTTTATTTCGAAATGGCTCCTGTTTTCTTATTGTTTTTTCTGGGGTTCGTCATGTTTGCTGAAGGTGGAATTACCCCTTAAAAATTTGAAAAAAAGACGGGCGTGGCCAGCCACGGTTACATTTTGTTATCGTAACACTTTATTTGTGCTCCTGGGGTTTGGAGATGTTGACCTCGATTGGATTTTCCCAATTTGATAACGCCTTAACTTGAATAGATCGGCGAAGAAATTAAATCTGAGTATAATTATGTATTTAAAATACACCAATTTTAGTTGTAATTCTACTAGAGTTTAGTGTGTTTTTTTAAATTATTTTTTGATTTTCATTCGATTGTTGAAAATGGGAGATAGAAGAAATTTTGATTTTGTATAAACGGTTGTGCCATAGTAGTTAAGATACGTCAAGTTTGAACGTTAGGTGCTAGGTGCTTACATCACATGAAAATTGATGTATTTCTTATCAGTTGTATTTGAATAGGATGGGGCTGGTTTTTGAAGTGGGTGTGATAGAGTAGTAACCTAATGAATATTTTCAATCTTGCTCAACCAATTCGGTGATGAATTTCAAATCGCTTCCCGCCAAATTTGTCTCGATCCATTCGTCTATGCGTCGGTTCAATTCCGGACTGAAATGATTCTTCCAGTCACCCGTTTGACCTTTTTAATTTAATTTAAAATCAATCAATCGTTTTCTTCATTTTAGCTACTGATTGGCATTTGATTTTAAATTTGAGATTTTTACCTTTGCGGACAAACGAGTGTCCTTCGTTGATTAAACCTGATTCAATTTCCATGGTCAAATTAACTGATTTGTTTTTGGAAAAATTGTCGACTTTGACGTGTTCGACTAATTTCTCGATTTGTTCATCGGTTAATTTTTTGTTGAGAAATTGGCCAATTTTTCTGATTTCTTTTCTGATATCCTTCAATGAGATGAGGTCAAATTTGAAACTACTCAAGTTATTTAAAATTAAATCAATTGACACCTTTTTCATGTCCTCGAAGAAGAGGAAGAGCATGTTGGAATGTTTTCTATTGGCCCAGGCGTCTAGGACGGTGGCGAAATAAGGAGTCCACATGACTACGTACACGAAAAAAAAAACATTTCAATATTGAAATTCATTAAAATTTTTCTTGGATCAGTTAATACGTTTGTTTTGAATGAAATATTCTGCAAATTGTTCCATTGTCCCTGTAAACTGAAAGAATTTGACCATATGGTGGAAGTAATAGAAAGATACCATAGCGTCCTTTGGGTTTCTAGCGACGTAAATGACCTAATAATCGACACTTTAACTGAATTTGAAATGCTAATATCACAGCACTTGATGCCCAAAGATACTTTGCAAATGTCGAGTAAATCAGGTGGCAGTAAATAAGCTGCCAAATGGCTTTTCAAAACTCGAGGAGAAGGTAAATCAGCCAATTTCTCTAACGTCGGTACGGTCGATGAGAAACCCTTCCCCTTCGAAGCCATTGATTGCAAGTTCGTTGCATAACACGTACTACATGACGAAGAGAAATTCATTCTAGAGTTTCAGTTAAATTTATTCAATTTAGATTAAAAGAACTTACTCGATATTTGGCGATCGAATAGTTAAAGGAATTTTATTGGCCTCTTTAAAGTTGCAGTCGTTCATAATGAGCCAAGTCAACTCGGAAGTCCATGTCGTTCCTTTTTGGTCATTTAAGGGATAAAGAACTTTAGCTGGACAGTTTAAGAAAAACGATAGTGTTGTTACCTGATCTGGGGAATGTACGTATCCAAACGTCATCTTTTCTTATTGGAAAATTGTAAAATTCGTCTGCGTTTTGACTGTAAAGCGGATGATAGACGAAATTTCCCGGTTCGCTTTGCACCAGACCTTCAGGATAAGACGGAAAGAGTTCCTTGAAAGGACTCTCGAGGGTCTCTGGTATCACGTTGAAAGTGAATGGATAATTGGACTTTTCCTTTTGTTTGCGGCTATTGGACGACATGGTTACTGGGAACGGTTTTTTTCTATCTAAGAGAAACAATGCGGGTCCTGTTGGCATGGGCCTCTATTTCCACTCTCAGTCGTATTTTCTTCGTAGATAAGCGTAAGTAGACTTGTAACTGATAACAATCCTGTGCGGATTAACAACTACAATTTATTAGACCGCAGTATGAAACTTGAATACGTTTGTCATTGTTTCATGCGATATTTTAAACCATAAAATATTTGAAAAAATCAGTACAGCAAATAATTTTTGGGAATCTTTGTCGTTTTTCACTTTTGATTCATCTGGAGTTCTGGACGTAGTTCGTTATTGGGACTTGAATTGTAAACTGTAGGCTCTTATTGTTGGGAAAATGTTTGTTGCGGACAGTAAAGATTTTCTTGAGGAAGACTTTAACATTCGCGAAATTTGTGTCAACAAAGAGTAACGTTGTGGTTCTCGTTGTCTCGTTGTAGAAGGAAAAGGGTTCAATTGTTGATGGCAGGGGGATAGAGGAAATAGTTTCTTGTCAAGCCAAACGACATTGTCTGATGCTACGTACCACACGAGAAACTGTTTGTATGGCTGCCCAAGTTGGAATGATTCCTTTCAC
Organism: Daphnia galeata; assembly: GCA_030770115.1. Classification (NCBI taxonomy): domain Eukaryota; kingdom Metazoa; phylum Arthropoda; class Branchiopoda; order Diplostraca; family Daphniidae; genus Daphnia; species Daphnia galeata. The sequence goes on from CM061119.1 coordinate 533,247, forward strand.
ATTTTGATTTTCACCTATAGGTTACATGGTAGTGGACTAATTGGATTTAAAATCATTTGTTGTTTTCGCCACGGTATTTTATTTTATTTTTTATTTTTTTTTGAAACTTATGAGTTTTTGTGATTTTTAGTCGACTCTTTACTTGGAAAGAAACAAGCGAAGAAGTGTGTGCTTTTGCCCATTCAGATTAAAATTGTAGTTCCGTTGTAAAAGAATTCGGTCGTCGATGCCATTAGATTCCACGTCGATCCCGAATTCGATTAACAATTTGATTGCATTCAAAATATTTTCGCTAAAATTACGATCCCACAATAAATGAAGGACGTTGTTTCCTTCATTGTCGTTGCGTTGCAATAGGCAGACGACACAAGAGGATCGCCTACTCCTTGACCCGTCGGGATTGTGAATCCTCGTGACATTGGCGATATTAATGCGTGCGGGATTGCCGCCATCTGGGCGTGGCGCTCTTGCCATTTATTCTTCTACAGTATTTTCAACCGTTTTGCCTGTTTTGGTGTTTGTTTGTTTGTTTTGAATTTTTTAAATGAGTATATGGAAAGCAAGAGAGAGACTGGTCGTGGTATTCTGTAAACTGAAAATCTGTATTGCGATTTTATTCAATGCTGAACATACGGTACATGGTATACGGTACATGGGTAGGTTATTGCTACTTGCTCGTGATGCGAGTTTTTCTGCGGTACAATTCGGTGAAACGGCTCTCCGTTACTGCTGCGATTTCAATTGAACAAACTTGGGAAAAGGGTGCTACTCACTAGAGTTCCCCTTCTACGAGCCACTATTAATGTATCGCGGATACTTTCCACGGCTCGGGCCCTTAATCCGAATCGCATGACATCTAATAGTCGTATGATGTCATCGAATTGGTTTACCCAATCGGAAAAGGTTCCCCGATGACCGCTATGGCGATTGTCCATTCTGGCATCTATGCACGCTTGAATTAACTGTCTATCGCGTCGACGGGCACCACCGAATCCAAAGAAATCAACATTTTTCCATTGTTCTTTTTGAAAAAATTTTAGATTACTATAAGCATCCATTGGTGGTGGTTGTATAGCCAATGGATATCGGGCTAGACGAAATTCATACAGCGACATGGCCAGGTGAATGATAATAACCGCGTATAGAATTAGGCATAGGCAGTGAGCGACATGCTCATCGTACGAGACCGTAAATCGGAAGTTAAAGCTTAAAGCACTTTGAAAATCGCCACTGCGGGCGTGGTTAGAGAGACGTTGTACATCTACAGCTGCCTGTTGTTCGCGTAAGCTCGTACAGAAATCTTTGAGGATAGACAAGTGCACAGATTCATTTAACATCAGAGAAGTCAAGTTGTCGTGGTCCGAATCGTTACGTGCATAGCTGACCATTTTAAGTTGCTTGAAAGTCATTGACGCCAAAACATGTGGCTTTGCTTCTTTTAGTTTCTTAATAAGAAACATGGTCATCTTAAAGTCGATCTGGACGCCAGCCGATAGAAATCCGTGCTGTATTAATAGACGGTTCGCAGCGGGAGCAACTATTTCCATTATGATGATAAATATCAATTGGCCCATCTTTATCGATCTACGTTCTTCGGCTCTCGCCATCGGGTAGTAAGGGGGCGAGTTAAAAATTACTCCCGGAATCGGTTGTGCTGGCGGTGGTACAGCAGGTCCTGCATTTCCATTTCTTAGGTTGTTCATTTTTTGGTTGTAGGAATATGAAATAGCGCAATTCAAGTGCAATATGCATTGTCGGTTAGACTGCCCCCTCTATATATTGCCTACGAGCCGCTCATCCCTGTTCACTCGTCGCCCACTCAATTGCATTTTAGCAATTCAACTTTTAGTCGAAAACGTTTACATTTTTCATTTTCATTTTCGAAATGATATTTCCGACATTGATCAATTATCTTTGATTGCATTTATTGTATTTGACATTATTCAAATGTTCATAATATTAATGTAATGTCTGGAGTGAGCTGATAGCCATCAACGGGCCAATCACGACACTCGAATTCGTGACGCCATCTAACGTCTTACGTTTCGTCCTGTTTTTCGTACACTTTTCACGCTGCACACGACTATTTAATGTCGATATCAATATTGAATATGTTACAAGATTAATTTGCAAACACATGTTGACTTATTGATTTCATGTCTTAATGTCATTTCAAACTGCATGCAGCACTCAGATTACCCTAACCTGGCGATCAAATGAAAACTTGAAAATGACTCGACGTTATCGATGATATAATAGTTGATTTGCTCTCTTCCTTTTGACGGCTCCACCTCCCTCTTCAACTCGGACCATCTCGTGCCTTAGGATGTGAGGTACGCACACAAGCAATAATTTGAAATGAATTTGATGCATTTCTCTAGTTTGCTGCATTTCTAGGTAATACGTGAAATTGAAACTGGGCCGCAAGGAATTCGAGGATAACGCCTCCCTTGAATATACATCCCTGACAATCCTTTTTGGTTCCCAGTCCAATTGGACTGGAATGGAGATATTTGAGTTCCAAGTGAATTCATCGTTTATTAGATGCCATTTATCAAAGTAGTGCAATTATAATGACATGTTTTTATCTACCCAGATGACGCGTATGCGTTTGCCATGGAGCGGATCCGACGTCGACGAGCAGCGGATGAAAATGCTGAACCAAACAAAGAAAACGGCTAAAGGTAATGCCAATTTCATTGTTAATTTGCTAGGGCCACTTTTTAAGAATCGATTCGTTGACTACTCCACACACATCTGATCAAAACTGCCGAAGCTGCAGTTGCTTTTCATAGTTGGATAGTAATTCCATTTTGGAAATGTGGGATGAATTTGTCAGAAATTGATGTGGCAGTAAACTTTCGCTTTGTTATAGATACGGGAAACTATTGACTATCAGATCGTGCGGAATATGTCACACGCTTGTTTACCATGCGCTGACCGATCATGCGATCGTGTCATCATCTTGTTCAGATCGTAATGCTGGGTGTTCCGCAAATAGACGGAAAATGTGTCAACTCACGTCTCTCATTGATTTGGTAATTTCACGACGATATTTCATTGTGCCAATGAGTTCACCAATGAGCTGCTTGTAAGTAACGAAACCAATGTTGACTCCGTGTCCCGCATCCTTATCCCAATCACAGTCGACGTGAACGGATCCAACGATTTGGATTTCCTCTCCATCGGATTTCAATCGATTCAATTCCCAGCTCATTCATTTTGATTTTTTAGTTCTGGATAGGAAGAATTTCTTGCATTTTTTTTTCAAATCAACACTTGCTATTTAATAGCGACATTTAGATGGGGAAATTGCCCATCTCCTTTTAATTGATTAATATCTCCTGAAATCCCCGCATATTTAGGGTTCTTTTATGGGATCCGATCACGACACTCGGAATTCGTGACGCCCTCAAGTGGATTAGTTTCGTACTGTTTTTCGTACTCTTTTCACGCTATTCACGCTACACCGCACTATTTAATGTCAATAATGAATATATTACAATATTAATTTGCAACGCATGTTGACTCATTTCACTCAAAAATTGATTAGAATTAGAGTTCATTTGAAAGAAACGGTTATTTGGTATTTTTTGGCCATGTAAAAGCTAGAATACTGATGCCGGATAGCCGGAAGGAGAAACAGACACGCCCAGTCATCTCTCTACTCGTATAAAAGCCTCGATCCCACTCTTTTACTCTTGTAGAAGGGAACTCGAGTGAGTGGCCGGGGGACGTGTTCCCGTCGGCGCAAAAGGCGTTTGAAATGGGGGAAGAATCGGTGAAATTGGGGGTAACTTGCGGTCATGCGGTCTGAGATGAGCCAAGTACCTTTGAAGTTATCGGGATTTCTTCCATCGAGTCTTCTTGATTGGACGTAGATTCAAGCGTCACGATGTACGGGTCGAGTTAAGAATCAACGCTCTAAACAGTAGCAAACAGACGGTGATCATATCACGTGCTGTCCTGGGGGGGTAAATCCAACCACGCTTCAGGATTTGCCCACAATGTCGATCCCTCGCGGTATTGGTAAGTTGCCGTGTTGTGACGACGTTGCACTGCGTGAATGTGAGTTTGTTTGTGAGGTGGAGTCAGTAACCCGTTGTCTCATGCGGATATGGGGGATATCCGGGGAATAAATTTCCAATGCCTCCATAAAGGTAAGGTGGATAAACATTGGGGCTTTTCGTGATAATATCATGCGAAAGGAACGACACTCGTGTCATTGCGACGCTTAACTATCGATGATCAAGTTCCACTAGAAAGTACCTTCTTCCGTTTCTTTTTAACGTTTTTTTTTTTGTCTTTAATAAACTGCCCATTCAATTCGTTACTCAATTTTTTATTTCATTCATTTAGTTATTTATTGCTCAAATGACAGCTTGTGCGCCTAAATATTCGACTTTGAAATGTTTGGTGGTGACGAGAATTGGCCAATACTGCAGCACGGGGGACAGGGCGTGGCGCTATATGTTTGGTTCATTTAGCAGCCTATTATTTTATTATTTCCGATTCATCAGTCACCTCTCGCAGTTGCTGGTGTCAGGATCGAACGAGAGTGCTTTGAAAGCCGTTATACTTGACTTGAGAGATTAAAACTCGCCTTTAAGATCGTGGGATGAGTTATTGGATCATGTTATCGCTCATTGTCCGCGTCCGCGTGTTCGTTCAGCTGAGGTTTTTGCCTATATCGATACCCAGGTACCCAATCCAATCCAATCCAATAATGGAAGCTAATAATTTAATTCGCGTATCAATCCATCTTCTCCCTACAATCAAGGGCCCACATTTCTTTTTTCGCTCATTTTTGTGAAATAAATTTTTATGAAATATCTTTTTCAAATTTCGCGGCTTTATTACAAATCCATCAGCCGTTTCTGCCCGTTTTTTTAATGGCTGATATTCAACGATGGGATTACGATTTAACAATTTGATTCAATGAAAATGTCTTCGAAGGAATTTTTATTATCTTTTTTAAAAATGAACCGCAAAATCTCAAATGCTGAATGAAAAAATAACTTGGTTCCTTACTTCCTTGACTTGACGTTTGAGGTCGCATTGTCATTTTATTTTCATTTTTATTGAAGGGATTCAGTGACGAATTCATTATTTTATTGAGAGTTGAATTCTAAATAAAAATGAATAATCTGAATTATCGCTGGTGGAAAACTGGAAATCTGGATTTTATTTTTTAGGAGTTTTTTTTTTACTTTTCTACATTCTGAGCAAATTGGCAACATGTCTCAATTTTTACTATTTTCGTCTGCACTGTCTGAAGCTAGTGTCAGTGAGCCATAGTCTGTCAGCTGTCATAGTGTCATTCTTCCATGTTTACATTTTGATAATAAAACGATTCGAGCGTTTCGATGAAGCCAACTCTGGGCTGATGTTAATCGTGTTCAAATCGTTTGATGTTTCAATGAATGCTGTACTGCTCTCACAGAAAAACGAATGCACTGAATGTAACTTAGTGATTGTCCACATTTCTACCCTTCATCATCAGTCAAATCTGTATGCGATAAAGAAGAATTGATTTGGTTGGATGCATGCATTAATCACAGATGGAACTAGGATCTTAATCTATGTTGTTTTGTTTTGTTTTTTCCTCATTCAGTCTTGACTGGCTTGACTCAAGTTCCTTCGTGATTTTGTGCATTTGAAACCAGCAAAGGAATTCAGACTACAGGACGGCATTGAAAATGATGGAACACCTCTGCTGTATGAAGAAGAGCTTTGTCATCCTTGTAAAGTGACAATTGTGTTTTGACTTGGCTGTGAATCACCACTCGTCCCTCCTCTCCCATCTTCATATCCATCACTACTTATCACATATTCTTCAAGGGATTGAGGTAATGTTTTATTGCTCTGTTTTTTTTTCACGATTTTAGTTAAAACTTAATCTATTCTCTGTTACATACGATACGGATAGACTAGTGGATTTATGCAATATGGTTTTTGAAAAATGTGAGATTTGAAATTTTAACAGGTTTAGTTAATTCCTTAGAAGAATAAAATAATCCATCCGTAATTTGATTTAAGTTTAACTTTCAGACTCTATTTCACTGTCAAGTTTTACACACTGTGTATGAATGTCTTTATTCGCTTCCTCCGCACGCAAGATCAATGACAATTTTCAAAAATGATGAGGAGAACAATCGAGTCCAATTCGTTTAACGTTATATACGTTTGATTTCATATTTGGCATTTAGGCTTTACTTAAATTTTCGCGATTAATTATTCGTTTTTTTTTAATTATTTTAGTGTTGCTGCCAGCTAATAGAGAGGGAGAGGACGCGCGATTCTTCCGTAAAGTGCAATCGGGACCCGGAATGTGATGGCGATTGGTGTCAATGAGAGGTCAACACGACGAGGAAGATCCGCCCCTGAAAAAAGGTTAGTTATTTTACATTTTGGTATTTGATGTAGATGCGAATATTGGGCGCACAAAATTGCTTTCTTTATCTGAATCCGCTTTAAGGTTATAGAGCTTGAGGCCACTTTAGTTTTTGTATCAGTGCCTGGCACAGCATATAGGCATCTTATTTCGTCTAAAAGAGTAGATTGGACGGACAAAAAGACACCTAGATTCGAGTTGAAATTAGAGGGGGAAAAAACAAAATAGATTTATTCTTTGAATCCAATAAAAGATCTAGAATCTAGCCAATTATTTATTTTGACTACAACAGCTCAAAGGAATAAAACGTTCCTCTTTTCTTTTAGTTGTCCCTTTTCTGAATGGAACGTCGTACGAAAAAGAAAATTCGAATGCGGAATAAAATGAAAGTCATCGACATTATTTGCGGCATTAATCCCCCTGTTTTTATGCGCAGCGTCTGTTGGATTGTTTGACATGGTCATGACTCTTGGTCGGTGTATGGGTGATACTGGCCTGTGATGGGATGAGTGCTGAAATCGTTACATCTCAAAATGGATTTGAGAGCAAAGAAACAGTTGGAAACAGTTGACTCTTTGCTGCGTTTCCCGTCATTCATGTTTCTCGTTTGTCAATCCTTGCAATTTGCCAATTACATGTTAGAGATTGTGTCCTCTTTTTTGGCTCCATACCATTTCAACTTGGAACAAAATCGATTTGACTCTTGACGAACTGAAAAATGACGGATGGAGCGAATTTCTTCGACGATCGTCATCGTTTCTTCGTTCATACTTAGAAAAAAACAAGCGAAGAAATGTTCTTTTGTCAGTGGTTTTATTGTTGAAATGTATTATGAAACCGCTTTAGTTTTTTTGAAGTACATACAGACATTCAGAAGGAGTATATAATTAGTACAATGATTTTGTTTCTCTTTGTCAATATCGGAACAAATGGTTAGAATGAGGGATTCGGGAGATATTTGGCTAGGAAATAATAAGTATGAAGTGAACAGAATTATGTTCGATAGGCTTTATTCAACAGATTAATTATTTGCTTGTACCAACTAATAATTATTCAAGGATATTATCTCAGCGGTTATAATATAAGAAAGGAAATCTACTTTGCAAAGTCTTAATATTTTTCACGAGCTGCTTTGTCAAGTAATTCTATAATGCTGTCAATGGTTTCTTGATTCAGATTACGATCGTAGTTCTGTTGTAAAAGAATTCGGCCGTCGATGCCATTAGATTCCACGTCGATCCCAAATTCGATTAACAATTTGATTGCATTCAATATATTTTCGCTAAAATTACGATCCCACAATAAATGAAGGGCGTTGTTTCCTTCATCGTCTTTTTCGTTCACATCGATCCCGAAATCGATCAACAATTTTATCGCGTCACATAATTCTTCTCTTAATTCATTATTACACAATAGATGGAGTGCGTTCCTTCCCCTGTTGTCTTTCCCATTCACATCGATCCCGAAATCGATCAACAATTTGATTGCGTCGATTAATTTTTCGCTCAAATTATTCTCACACAATATATGGAGTGCGTTCCATCCGTCCGTGTTTTTCCCATCCACGTCAATCCCGAGTTGGATTACCAATTTGATTGCGTCGATTAATTCTTCGCTTGAATTATAAAAACACAATGAATGGATTGTGTTTCTTCCCCTGTTGTCTTTCCCATTCACGTCGATCCCGGATTGGATTAACAATTTGATTGCGTCACATAATTTTTCGCTTGAATTGTTCTCACACAATAGATGGAGTGCGTTCCTTCCGTCGTCGCCGTCTCTCTCATTCACCTCGATCCCGACTTCGATCAACAGTTTTATTGCGTCGATTAATTTTCCGCTTGAATTAAAACGACACAATATATGGAGTGCGTTGTTTCCTTGATTGTCTTTCTCATTCACATCGATCCCGAGTTGGATGAAAAATGTGATGGCGTCGATTAATTTTTCGCTCGAATTAGAAACACACGAATGGAGTACGTTCCTTCCTTCATCGTCTTTCCCATTCACGTCAATCCCGAGTTGGATTAATAATTCGATTGCGTCGATTAAATTTTCGCTTGAATTATTTGCACACAATAAATGGAGCGCGTTGATTCCGTCGTTGTCTTTCCCATTTACGTCAATCCCAAATTCGATTATTAACAATTTGATTGCGTCGACTAATTTTTCGCTTGAATTATTAGCACAGCACATGAAATGTAGTGCGTTGCCTCCTTTTTTGTCTTTCCCATTCATGTCAATCCCGAGTTGAAACAACAATTTGATTGCGTCGATTAATTTTTCACTTATATTATTCAAACACAATAAATGGAGTGCGTTCCTTCCTTCATCATCTTTCCCATTCACGTCAATCCCGAATCCGATCAATAATTTGATTGCGTCACATAATTTTTCGCTTGAATTATTCCAACACAATAAATGGAGTGCGTTTCTTCCGAAGTCGCCTTTCCCATTCACGTCGATCCCGAATTGGATTAATATTTTGATTTTTTCAATATCCAAGCTGTTGTTTGAACATAGTTGACGGAACTCTTCTTCTTTCACGGAAAGCTATAACATAGTGAATGGATTTCAGTATCACATTTTGGTGGTGACCAATCTCATCTACGATTCTTTCCCCTACGTGTATATAACATTATTACCTTTTGTTTTATTCTTTTTAATTGAATAACGACATCGTCCGAGGAAATTCTATCGTCTGGTTCATATTTCAACATTTTACCGATAAGTTCCAACGCGTAATGACATGGATCAATTTCTGTAATACAAATTGGTGTGTTACTTTTAGTTGCACACCAAGTCGTGATCATTTTTGCAATATTTTAAATCCTATTTTAAACTTACTGTCAATGTTGACTTGTTTGTCAGCCAATATGTTGTTAGCAATGTCAATGTCGTCAAAACCGTAAAGATGTTGCCCGTCTAAAAGAAGATAAGCGAAGACGAGACCCAGTGCGTAGACGTCGCTCTTGACGGTACCTCGTCTATCTATGGATAGCTGAAATTGACTGATTAGTTTAAGCAACTCTGGAGCATACCAGCATTTTGTTCCTTTGATTCCGCTGCTCATCGTGTATGTCTCTTGTTCAATCACGGATTTGGACAGATTGAAATCGGCCCATTTCATTGTTATCTGGCCATCAGTAGAATCGACGTAGATGAGGACGTTTCCAGGTTTAATATCTCGATGAATTAAATTCCTTGAGTGAATGTACTCAAGACCCTTTGCCAACTGTAAGAAAACTGTGAAATAGTGCGGCAAATTAGGCCCCTTGTATTTCTGAGGATGATTAGTATCTAGAAATATCTGATCTAACGATGCGTCGCAGAGTTCCAAAACAAAATACCTGAAATGTGAATCAAATTATTTTCACCTTTACCATCTTATTTTCGAGCGCAATAAGAAATAATGTTACTTGTAATTATTTTCGCTGTAAATGTGAAACAGTTTGACGATGTTTGGATGGTTTAAATTTCGCATTACATTTTCTTCGTTTTCATTATGTGTGTCAATCAGTTGAATTTTTTTCACTGTCACCGAGGGGTTGTCAACTCGATCCGAAGGTGTACGGATCTTAAATCCCAAAATGATTTTTTCAGATTTTTCAGATTTTTTCAGATTTTTTCAGATTTTTTCAGATTTTTTGATTTTTTCAGATTTTTTACGATTTTTTGGATTTTTTGGGGATTTTCTTACGATTTTTTGGATTTTTTACGATTTTCGTGATTTTTAGTGATTTTTCGTGATTTTTCATGATTTTTTGGATATTTTTCAAGTTTTTTTAAACTTATTCGTGTGAAAAACGAGGTAAATACAGAATCCTTTTATTAAATATCCATTTCAAAAACAGTAACATTGGAAGTAAAATTATTCTAATCATAAAAAAAAAAAAAAAGTAAAAAGAAAATATTCTACCGAGCGAATCATCAAATCTTCTCTAGTGGAGTAATGCTAATATTTAACCTCAAACAAATTGCAATTATTAATTTTTATAAATGAACTTTGCTACTATCAACCATAAAAATCCCTGTCCTTAACCCTTCTAGGAAATAAATATTTTTACTAGTATATCTAAAAAAATCAATAACATCCTAGCGTATTAAAATCAATCGTTCATTTTATAAATTCTTTAGATATTTTTGAGTAATTAACACTTAAACATAGTCTACTAGGATTTGGTCTTTGTAAAATTTAGTTTCCAAAAATATCCACCACAAGCGTTGTCATCGTTGCTGTGCATACGCGTTGTTGATACGCCACCGGCGGATGTTATTGAAAGCTGGGTAACACGGTCAAATTTTTCGATCACTACAAATTCGTAAATTCTATAACTCGAATACAATTTGACGTAAACATTCATATTTGGTAATATTATTTAGCATTTAACAAGGTGTCATCTGATTATTTTTAAGTATTTTTATTAATTAAAATTTGAGGTTTAGTTATTTAATCGTTTACCAAATTTTGAATTTCAATTCAATATTTTCTATAGTAAATACAGTAAACATAATTATTTTGTAGAAAGATTTTGTGCAAGGATTTAAATGATTGTTAGTTACAAAGTTCATTATAAAATCAATTGTTGGATTTGTTGCTATTGGTTGAGGTTAACATACCCTTTTTGCATAGCTTTAATACACTATATGCGTAAGGGCCTAAGGGGAATACGGAATCGAAAACAAAAAGAAATCGATTCTCTCATTTTGTCGCATTTTGTCGATTGATTATTCAAAATTTTGCTTATTTTACAATGTAAAAGTATCCGAAAAAAATGTATTTTCGGAATTTTATGGATTTTTTGGATTTTTGATTTTTTTGATTTTTTGGGATTTTTGGGGATTTTTTGGGATTTTTTTCGAAAAAATCCGAGGGTGTACGAGGATTTTTTCGAGTTGACAACCCCTCGACTGTCACTTTACTTTCTCCAAACGCCCCAGAAAACACAGAACCATGTCCAACTTCTCCCAATGGAACTTTATCATCAATTTGAATTTCCATTTCATTAAAATTATAAAAAGTCACAAGAAATGAAAACAAACGATCGAAAACTATTGAATTGTTTCACAAAATGCCTGAAATGAAGACGACCGTTTTCACGTCCCAAGATAGGCACACTGTTTCGACGAGATAAGAACTTGTGTCAATGTCCAGCTTCGAATGATAACACTGATAACGTAATTTCATCTGCAGATATTTAACGCTCCTCTATTATTGCCAATATTCTTTCTGAAAGAACATGTAACACAAAACGAAAACATTAGAGATTCTGAAAGCAATCGAATGACTGTTTCGTATAAAATCTTTCTGCTTGTTGAAGGATCGGACGTCTTCTCGTCTATAGATGTGAGGAATACAACACGCAGGCCCGTTTATATTGATCCAAAGATCTCCTCCACCACAGTGTCTTAATAGCACAGTCGGGAGAAACGAATACAATAATAGAAAGAACAATTTTGTGCGAAAAATAGAAAAGAATGTGGAGAATCTAGGATAGGAAAACTCCCGGGAAATAAAGCGAGGAATATAGTTTACCAATATAGGTCTCCAAATAGGGTGGGTAGCCTGGGTACAACAGGTTGAAGGAGTTTTTTTTTAAACAGAACAACATTTTATTGAACAAAGTACGTGTTTGAATAAATAGTTTTCCTGTAATTCAGATAAATATTTCGGGATATTCTACCACACATCAGTTGAGTAGGATTGATTTGGTTTATTGATCTGATTTGAGAACGTTTTCATCGATGGCCTTTCCTACAATTGCGTCCGATCACTTCCGGTTCAATTTTGAGTCAATTATTTCGCAAAGGAATGTCAATAGGGAAAGGCTTAGTACGACTAAGAGGACGACGAATGCGCCAGTCAAATTTTTCAAATTGAGACGCGAAACTTTTTTATTTGGGTTGGGGTTTTTTACTTTTTTCACTTTGGGGTTTTCCGTTGCATTGTGGAGGCATGGGACGGAATCAGGTGTCCCAGTGGTCGATCAGTCCAATTTGAATCAGTTCCAGTATCCTTGTTTTAAAAGTTAACGTTGGCCATCATTTTAAAATTCAAAATGAGAAATAGAAACATTTTGAAACAATGTCGTAGACTGAGTTTATTATTGGATGATTGATTGGCGTCACTATGTAGGTGAATAGAGTCGAAGTGTAGGCCTGGACGAAAATGAAAGCGGCCAGGCACCAAACACCAGCGACATCTGAATGCGCTGAAATGTCGGTTTTGCATCGTGAACCAACAAATCACATTGCTGTGACAATACCAACGCAACATTTGAATTTTGAATCTTACACAATTTTAAATTTTGATTTAAATTTGTGTCTCCATTAAAATTGTTAACATTAAATTTGTGACAGCCTGTATAAAGTCTATGTTATCGTAGTTAGCTTATTCTCGCCATCTTCGATATCGCTACCGTATCTCCACCGATGTCGACATGTGCTACTGGAGCTGCATGCCACAGCTTTACTTGGCACTTGTGTTTGACTTATCAAGATCGTCGTCAGCGGCCGTCAGTTAGCAGTTCAATGTGGTTACTGAGCGAGAGGCAAAGAGTCCTACTGGATCTCTAATATTTGCACTCTTATTATTTCAGTAGATAATAAGACAGTAGATCATAAAACATTTAAGGATATCGTTCCCGAGTTTTTATTTACTGAGTCAGTATACAGCAAATAGTAGTTGGATTAGCTTTATCGTTTTTCACTTTTGATTCATCTGGGCGTGGTCCGATATTACTGACGTACGTTCTCACTCTTGTTGGTCGAGTTCGGTGACGAATTTCAAATCGCTACCCGCCAAATTCTTTTCAATCCATTCGTCGATGCGGCTGTTTAGTTCGGGACTGAAGTGGTTCTTCCAGTCGCCAGTTTGGCCTTTGTTTTATATTTTGAATTTATTAACTTGAATTCGACAGACAATTTAAATGTGGTGAAATTTTGTACCTTTACGAACAAAAGAATGTCCTTCGTTGGTGAATCCAGACTTGATCTCCATCGTCATGTTGACTGATGCGTTTTTAGAAAAGTTATCAACTTTGACGTGATCGACTAATTTTTCGATCTGCTCTGGTGTCAACGTTTTGCCCAAAAAGGCGGCGATTTTCTTAATTTCTTTCCTGATGTCCTGGTAATGAAAAATTAAATTCAGTGTCTTGTTTCAGAGTTGATTAGCTTTCAAATTTACCTTTTTCATGTCTTCGTAAAAGAGGAAGAGCATGTTGGGGTGATCCTTGATAGCCCAGGCGTCGAGAACAGTGGGGAAATAGGGAGTCCAAACAACTGCAGAAATATTTGAACTTTAACTCTACCGTCCTTTCTAATTATTTAAAACCACCTACGTTTGTTTTGAATAAAATATTCGGCAAATTGTTCAAGATTTCCGTTGAACTGGAAGAATTTGACCATTTGGTGAAAGTAATAAAACGAAACGATGGCATCTTTTGGGTTTCGGGCGACATAGATGACCTATAATAGTAAACCACATCCACAAACACAGTTAATTCTCTCTTTGTATTAGCTGTTTAAATGTTTTCTTTACCTTGCATGTCTCGAGTAACTCGGGTGGCAGCAGATAAGCGGGCAAGTGACTTTTCAGGACTCGTGGCGAAGGTAAATCTGCCATTTTTTCCAAAGTTGGCAGAGAATCTTTGAGCTCAGCTGTCGCTTTGGCTTCCCAATTGGTTGCGTAACATGTGCTGGATTCCAAAAGTTAAAAACAAATGCAATTGAATGACATTTAGATTTAACTTACTCGATGTTTGGTGATCGGACAGTTAAGGGAATTGTATTGGCCGCCTCAAAATTACAATCGTTCATAATGAGCCAGGCCAACTCGGAAGTCCATGTAGTTCCTGTATCATGCCAGTTAATTAAAATAATTGCCATTTTACGACTAAATTTCAAGTCTTTACCTGATCGGGGAAAGGTGCGGATCCAGACGTCATCTTTTCGGATGGGAAAATTGTAAAATTTGTCAGCATTAGCTCCGTAAAGCGGATGGTAAACAAAGTCACCCGGTTCACCCTTGACCAATCCTTCGGTGTAGGCCGGAAAGAGTTCCTTGAAAGGACTCTGAAGGGTTTCCGGAATGACGCTGAACTTGACTGGAAGTTCGCGTTTTTCTTGATTTTGAATCTTGTTCGACATGGCGGTTGTTGTGTTGGCTGCTGTTTCACGACGTTGTGAGGGGCTTTTTATATTTCTCAACTGGTTATAGCATCTCCAGTTGATACAGAAATTGAATCACTTATCTGATGGATAAATATTGTTTTTGTATGCTCAATTTTATGACTCTGGGTTTTCAAAAAATATTACCGATAAGAGAATTGAAAGTTTTTGCGTTGACGTTGTACTTGTGTGTTCATGGGGAAATCACACATTCAACTTTTGTTATCCTTCGTTAATTATGAAATCTTTTTACTGTTGGAACTGCATTCTGCAGCATTCTCGTTAGTTAAATTCCACGATGATCTCTTCTCTCCCAGACGCCATCAATTTAATTGCGCAATACAACCAACTTAACTTTACAACGCAGCGATCTTATGAAAGCTACGTACATCGCTATGATAAGCAGATTTAATCATTGACATGGTGTGACGACTAGAGTCGTGACTAAATTACATATTTGTTTTCTTTCTTTCAAAACTGGCAGTATCTGCATTTTACTGGTTTGATTGTAAATATGAAATGTTTTCATAGCTAATCAAATTTTCTAAGCTTCAAATTTTTATGTAACCTGACAACAAAATTTTTAGGTGTTACTCTTTTTTATTTTTCAATAAAAATATTTTTACATGATTATTCAGAAGTTTTGCATCAAGTGACTGGATTTTTAGTTTTAAAAAATGACTGGATTTTTAGTTTAAAAAAATTAAAAGTATTAAAAAACAAAAACAATGTGCACCAGTTTTGTTTTTATAGTTTTATTTTTCCTATTTAATTGTATAATTTACTTGAAATATTTAAATGGGATGTGGACTTCGTCATTCGTGATGAAACTTATTTCAAAGCTAAAATCGTTCAGTTTGCTGTCCGTTGTTTTTCTTAACGTTAACAATGCCAGCAAAAAGATCATGTTTCGATTAAACCAGAGCCATAGAAGTGTGGATCCTTAGGGTGTTATAAGCATATGTGATTCGAAACTTACTTAATTTTTTTTTTTTTTGTAAATTGCCGCTCATCATCATTCCTCTATAGTAGAGACACCTAGTAGAGGAATTGTGTAGTGCTCATTTGCTCATTCGTCGTCTGCTACTCTGCCACTTAATTACCGTTGAAACTTGAATTGAAGCATGGCAGAAGTGCTGAGGTTCCGGAATTTTTGTTAATAATAATAATTAATAAGTATCTGATTGCTTGCCAAGTATCACCATTTAACGTGATTCGAATATTTATTTTTGTGTTTAAGTTTACAATTTCTTTAAATGACCTGAGAAAATGTGTGTCAAACATTTTACATTGAGAGGGTTTTGTGCATCATTATACATCTAAGCAATTTTTCTGTAAATGCAGGTCGGATGAAACCAACTGAATCTTTCCATGCTGCCTCAGTAGAGAATACAATCTCCTCATCAATACCCATGTTGTACCAATGAGTTCCTCAGTTGAGTCTGCAAGTAAGCCAAATTTTTTACTGTTTGGCTGATGCCCTGATGTTTACAATGTTTGTATATTTCTAGCCTTGATTTGCAATTTGAATCTGCATGGACACTCACCAGCATTGCATCAGACACATCTCACCAGACGAAAGCTGTTGTCAGTGGTGCTGGATTCTTTTCTTGGTTGGGCTCACCTCTTCCCGTTGGGGCTGAAAAAGCTGTTTGGGCTCTTGTTTATTGCTGGTGACTAGCCAGAGCTACGAGATCATGTTTTCGAGCAAGGTGTTATCAAGCCTCTGCTCCATTTGATCTTAGATGATACTAAAGTAAATTTGATTGATTTTTTTATTGAATAATGTGAAAATTTTGTAATATTTTTCTTTTTTATGTCATTGTAGGCAACGTTTGCGTAACGTTACTTGGGACCTCTGTGTTGTAGCGAGAAACCCACTGTCACTGCAGTCCAGCAGCTTCTTCCCGAAAAGCCAAACGCCGAAGAAGAGAAAGATGTCGACTTTGTCACATTTAAAGAAGTTGAAGTGTATGTTCCCATTTCCCTAGCCCCGTTTCCCGCTCCCGTTATACCTCTACTCTCTATGGCCATCTCATCCCTTCCCAAGTACCTTCTCCCGTTTCCCCATTTCCCTAACCTGATAGTCCCGTTTTCCCTCTCCCGTTATACCTCTGAATCCCCATCTCATCCCTTCCCAAGTACTTAGAATAGACGAAATAAACAACATATACAATTAAAATATTTGTATTATGAACATCAATTGAATAAAGAAAGTGACCAATGAAAATTTTAAATTTGTTGCTTAAATTTAATAAACAGACCGTCCGGTTCAAGACTTTTCTTTCGTTGCGACCGTGCTTCGGTAGATAGAGGGGAGACACTATCTCTTCACACACGGTCGACTTTGATTTCATACGTGGCAGGGTTAAAGGAACCCCCCTGGTCGCCAAATTGTAATCTAGAAGTTATCAATTGCTCACACTTGATCATATAGGATCAGATCTGGACACAATCGTATACTTCGTGAAATGTCAATCAAGACAAGGGGGAGACACAAGCTTGATTGACACTGCCTGGGATTGACAGCGGCCGGGGAGATTACCCGGCCTAAGTAAAAGAGAAAGAGAAGAGTAATGAAATGCGCCACATTACCTAATTATCATTGTCACTTGGGGAACACATCCACTGAAACTCTCCAGTCTCTAAGAGGAAAATATCATTAGTAAATACTAAATACAAACAAGGAAATTGCAATAATAAGGCTGAAAAATCACATACCTTTTTAATTGTTGGCAAGTTTAGGGAATTACAGCAACAGTATGGTCATCAACGACTTCTCCATGTCTTCATCTTAAATGCCACAAGCATTCTCTACATCAAAGTAAGAAAGATTAGTGAAAAACAATATGTAATGGAGAAAATTGTACATATGATATACCACTTTTTATTGAAAAAGTTTAAGGAACTGTAGCAACTCCATGATGGCAACACCAGCAAGGACATCAGCGGCTGAAACAAGGAAACATCCTGAAGTGAACAGTAGAGAAAATCGAGTAAAAGCAACTTGATTTTCATAGGTGATGATTACATAGTTTGTAACTGTTAAAACAAACACTGAAAATGAATAATTTAACTCAACTGTGTCCAAATGTGATTGCAAGAATAATTTTTTGTGTGAGCAGCCATTGCTGAGTAGAATCTGGTGGGAGATTTCAGGACACTATGAGGGAAAAACAAGGAACTAACATGACACCTTGTTCCACATTTCCTTGCTGGTGATTTGAAGCTCCTGTCACAGACACAGATGTAAATGAACCTGTAAAATAAGTGACAATAAAAAAATGGTTAAACTTGTAATGGCATCTGCCACAATAAAGAGAATCCAAGTTTAGTATCTGAAAAATATGTTTACCAATCTTACAACTGTTGGGTAACGAAGTTCAGCAGGGGAAATTGAAACATTAACAATGAAGATTGAGCCACTAGTTGATTAAGTATGCTGGTTCTTTCAGACCTGCAATTGACAACACGTATGCAATTCTCACATTTTCTGTGATTTCAAGCAGAATTTGGATACACATTAACTCTAGTAATGTAGTTACGCTCTAGGTTAACTTACTTACGAAATTGGGGTTGAATTTATCCAGAATATAACAAATAAATCGAAAAAGAAAACAGAGGAAGAAAGACATTGTCCAAAGACAAGGACAACAACAGCGAAGGACATCTAGCGTCAGTCATAAGACACTCATGCTTAAGACTGGACTGCCAATCCAGCAACAACTTTAGATACGAATAAATATTAAATAGCATACTTCTTCTTTACTTAAAATATGCTTAAATTGATGGAAAATTTGTGGAGAACAAAGCTCACTTTTTACTTTTACGAAATTCGAAAACTCAATTTTGGCCGGAAGTACACCGGAAATAGACCGATAACTCCTCAACTATTGAGCTGAGGTAAAAAAAACTTACAGATTCGTGATCCCCATCCAATTTAAGGTAGGACAGATGTATTTTAAACGAAATCCATGACATGGCCCAAAAAAAATTTCTCTGAACTATACATCGTCGATTTTTTCGATTTTCGACGATTTTCGGGTATTTTGGATGGAAACATGAACTTTACCACATTTTTCACGAGGATCACGAAAATCGTGTTCTTTTTTGCGTCAGCTCAATAGTTACTTAGCTACACGCACTTTTAGAAACCGGAAGTACAGAATGGTGCTGGTTTTTTCAAATCTGAAAAATGAGCTTTGTTTTCTAACTAATAAACATCAATAATCTCAGAAGACTTACTTGAAAATTTTAGCCTGGATATATCCTGGAAGTGATTTAAAGTACTTGGTTCACAAACGTGCATTCTACACTACAAATCGAGTCGCGTACGTGAATGCAAAACACGAAATCGTCGTTAAGAAACAATCACAAATTTTCCATTCAAAACACTGTCAAACTGAGTGACGAACGACGTTTTATCACTTAATTCACAATCACAACACCAGCAACTGACAAGAAAGTTACGTATTAATGGTATTATTCACTTTCACATATTCTTCTTGAAAATCACAAGTTGCACACGTGAATTCAAAACACGAAATCGTCGATAGATAATTGCATTTATTGTTTAACCTAAACACTGCTGAGAGTGACGAACGTTTTAATCACATAATTCACAAAATCACAACACTAGCAACTGACATGAATGTTGCCATAACAACCAGAGCAGACGAATGCTTGCGACATTGACAGTTTGACACATTGACTGCTTTGGGCAGTGGAATACGGACATGGTCAAAGAGGATCCTCTTTTACCAGATGACCAGAGTTGATTTATGAACCATCAACTTACAAAAAGAAGTATTTCTGGGTTAACAAAATCATGAACTTAGAAATCGTATTTTTCATGTTAACGACAGTATTTATGAAGGGTGAAATGGTGCAATCTCCTAACGAAAATGAAACTAAAAGTTAGAGAAAAGTATTGGTGGCAGACGTCGAGGGTATTCATGTTGTTGTTTTGCTGGGCTGCAGCCTGCAAAAATGACCAATTCCAGCCTATTTCTAGATATTAGATAGAAAGGAAATTAAAGCATTTGTACTTGTTCATTTAAAAAAAAACGCGCTATGTTGATAAATAACAATGAAAGCTAATCTCCACCGGTCCACCATGCAATTAATATGAAGACAAGGGGTTGTTCGGCCAGGCATCGTCCCATGATTCCATGAAGCAATCGACAGAAATTAGTAGTTGAATGCCTTAAATTTCAATAATTGCAAAGTAAAATTCCTTGGTATCGAAAAAGAATTTTAGAGTTCTATGGTTAGATAAATCAAATGCTACGTTTACTTCGAATAATCCTTTTCTTGGCTGAGACTACAAGTGTAATTGAAAGTAACTGGCTAACTACTGGCTCGAGATTCGTTTAGATGTATTGATTAGATACTGTATACATCCCAAATTTAGCTACAGTAAAGAGACTTCAACACACGGGAACCAAACGAAACCAAACTAATTGCTTACTACTTTTATTAAACTTAGCAAATGAAAATTCTCAAAATCAGCAAAAAACAAAAAAAAAAGTTTTCCCCACAAATTTTTTCAAATACAAAAATCAGCAACAATGTTCAAGTGAATGATTAGCGTTAGGATTGTTTTGTTATAATCATAGTTGGTGTTCAAAAATCATGCAGCCACCATAATCCAATATTCTACGAATACACAAGTTTTCACAAATGAGCACTGTTTGAGTGGAAAAGGTATTGAAAACAAGCAATATTTACTTTAAATAGAGATGCCAGATGCGTGAAGGAGAACGTATAACGGCCTAGTCGTTGATGGTAGTGTGTCTTCAGTTATCACTGTTACCTCAGTGACGCTGTAACAACTAACAATTCGGCAGTTGTTCCTGTGTTTAATCATTACTAAGAACTCCTTCAATTAACTTTACATTCCATTGCGGCGACTGGAAACCGTTGAACTTGATCTTCCTGCTTTATAGATGGGGCATCTTGACGAGATTTGTAGACACCTCATGAAATTTTCTTGCAATTTAACAGTTAATAATAACTGTACGGCCTGTTGTTCCTATTCCGCCGTCTTGGTCGTCTTGAACGTCTCTTCCAAACATTTACCGGTGTACCGCAATCGCAATAATTTATCAGGAGCGGGGCCGGGACGAGTGACGTCCCAATACTCAAATTTTCTTCATCACTTTGTAGGTGTTGACTTGTTTCCGCGTAAATGTTACGTATTTCTTCGTGATGTTTGGCAATCATTTCAGCCCTTTCAGACTCTAATTCTTCTGCCCTTTCGTTAGCTAACCGCACTTCTTCTTTTAATTTCTGTTGAGTCGAAATCAACTGACTGTTGACGAATTGAAACTGAGTGTTAACGAATTGAAGATCTTCTAAGCGAGCAGATGATTCAGCTTGAGCTTCTTCCATTTGCCAGAATCTCTCTTGAATTTCTTCTAATTCTGTTTGAAGTGAATCTATAATCTCGTCAGCCATGACTAACCTCTCTCTCTCTTTGAACGCGGCAGCAAGTTGAGAACGACACTGTTCACTTTCCTCAAAGACGGAATTCAAATGGGCCATCTTCATCTTGACAACTTGTTGAGTTTCCTCAGATGGTTTCACTTGATTCAAATCTAAATGAAGAGCTTTAACAAGCATTTCTTCGGCAAATTTACGGTGCCTAACCGTTGAAGCCAAAGCGACTCTGAGGCGAGTGATCCGATTTGAAATTTCTTCAGACTTGCGTACAGTTTCTTCTCCCGAAGTTGTTGGCCCCGCTTTGGGAGCCTAAATAATTAGAACAATGAGAAAATGTAAAGAAATAAAATGTATAAACCTACCTGGGTTGCTGGAGCACTATTTGATTGCTCTTCTTCATTGAATTTGCACTTGCACGTTTCTTCTCTTAATAGAATAGACAACTTTTGAAATAAGTTGCTAGGAACAAGTGCGCTCGGTTGCTGTGAAATCGAATACATTACTTGCGGAATACTTTGCTGGGGTCCTACAGCTCTACTTCCAAGTTTTACAACATTTTCTCTTCCCTTATTCATGGACTCGCTCGGTAGTTCATAAACTAACGGAGGCTCCTTATATATGTTCCCAATATTCGTCAAAGTTAATGAGATGTCCTTATCAACTTTGATTTCAGGTGAAGGTCGGAGTTTCTTGCACGTCGATGAAGATGGCACTGGATCCTCTTGAGTTCTTTTCGTGGAAACCTGCTGCATTTCCGCTATAAATATTGCACCATGACTAACTTGTATAATTAAGTCAAATTCTAATAGGAAATACTTACGCTGAGTTCCATCAATGTTACCAGAAGCCGTGTTTGCGAGTTGAGTTTGTTCTGCACGCAAAAATGAAATGAGAAAGGTGAGGACGTCGATACCGGCTATAAAATAAACCAAGCAGTTCATTAAGTTTACTGTAATTACAAATTATTAATGAATTACATTGATTCTTTGGGCTTAAAGAGGTGCTAAACCAGTGGTCCAAATTCAGTGTTTCAGCAGTTGATCCTTCTGATCCCATTTCTTGTTGAGTGGAGACATACGAGTAACGAGTGTTTGTAAGTATGCATTAACTCAATAACTTGAGATTTCAGTGCCTCGGCCTCTTCCAACATTTTACTGGATGTAAAAAGATAAAAATTGTGTAAAAGCCAATCAATCTACATGTAACTTTGTTACTTACTTGAAAATCATGTTTTTTAAATCATTCATGTTGCATTCTTCCAGAGAAACAGCACACAGCTGAGATGAGTATTTTTTAAGAGCCTTCAACCAATCAATCATAGCGCTATTGGATATGGCCATTTGACCAAATAGAGATTGGGACTGGAGCCAATTAATCCAAGCTAGAATTTGTTGATTAACTGAATAAACTTTATCACAATATTCTAGTGAACTGCATGTTTCATTCATTAAACTCTTCAACTTCAAATGATGTGCATTAAGGACGTCATTGTAACTCTGAATTTTATGATTATTACTTATCCTGACAATCCTTTGCTGCTGGAATAATACAATCGGAAGACCACTGCTGTTGCTAAATTTACAAAAAATTTTTTAAATGATTCATAATTAAGTTGATTCTTAAATTTCCCTATTTACATTTTCCTTGATGGCAACTTCCATGTTATTGCTGGATTTAGAAAGAGACATACGGGTCAGTAAAATACCACATGTGACTTGCAGCAAAAATAGAGACCTGAGAAATGGGCGATAAGAACATTACAAGTCCAATTTTAATGAGTATTACGGGAATGCTGTGTACCTTGAACACAGTGGAGACGAAAAAAGAATTATTAGTGCACGAGGCTGTGAGCAGTTCCCTAATGAAGACCTAGTTACAAATTTCGAGCAACAATTATTCTGGCTGTGAACACAGTAAGCCGCAGTAGTAATTAATAAGATCACTATCTCTCACGAGTGCTATCAATAAGTCGAACAGCCACCGCTATGTTACCTGTTGCCAAGTGCCCAAATCAGGAAATGTCACTTGGATCCGGTTAACCGATATGAATCGGCTAGTTAACCATTAACCACTTAAGATATTTACCGATTAACCACGTAATAGAAATGCGCTCAGTCTCTCACCTCTACTTGAATCATTTTCCAAATAATCTTTCATTTCGATTTCTTTGATAAAAAAATATTCTTTTAAAGAAAGAACAAGGAAGACGAGTGATTCATTTATTAGCAGCCTTATGATGTACTACACAAAATTGACAACATCACGGGAAATAGAATATGAATAAATTGTAGGAAAAATTGAAAACAAAAACAAGTCACCGATGATTACAATCGCATCAACTAAAAACTTTGAACTTTTCGAACGATGTCATCAATCATTTAGAATGCTTCCTGCATAATTGGAGAGAGAAAAACAATTGAATGAATTACAGGTATTTTACATATTCACAAGTCGGCAAGTCATTTTTCATTTTCAAATCATTTTTAACTGATTTGTATTGGGCTACTGATTAAAAGGTGGTTCGCTCGTTAAGCAATGCGATTGATTTTAACATACGACAGCCTACGGTTTAATAAATTGTAATCGAAACAACTAGAAGCCCAAACACTCAAAAATCAACGTGATAAAATTGACACTGCAAAATTCAACTAATTATTTATATTTTGAGAAAATTTTATATTTTGTGGTAACTTTATAGGTTTCCACGTAAGTACACTACAGCTACATTTGTAAAAAAAAAAGACGTTTTTTTAAATAGGAATTTTTAATATGATGGAATCATATTATTTTTAAAAATATTTTGTACACGAATGTAGAACTAAAATATAAACGAAGCTCACGTTTAAGAATAATCTTTTCTCAATCAGTTTTAAGTAAAAATGCTATTTGACCATGGGATCCCCTAGAAAGCAAATGTAGTCCTTGCAAGTGGGTTGTCCCTAACTATAAGACCCTCAACACCTCATCCTTAGATCAGGATAGTCGGCGTAGTTGGTTAGTGAATAAGGTTTCGATGCTAGCGTCCTAGAGACAGCATCGCGCTGGTTTCAGTTATAAGCCAAGAACCTTAGTAATGTAGGCGATCGGGATTGTTGTGTTGGGAACGTTTACCGGACCGGTACTCGAACTCAGGACGCGATGCCTTTCCATTGCCGCTTGATTAAATTCGCGTCTACGGATTCGAAACGGCCAGAAGCTGCGCAAGTTCACACTACATAGATGGCGCCAAAAATAAGTCGAACAACTACAGCACACTACTAGTTCCTTTTTATTCACGAAAACAATTCGATTTCAAAACCTTGTCGAAGCCCAGTTCACATAAATTAATTCAATTTTCAACAAATTCAGCCGACCTACGATGGTAAAAAAAACAATTAGATTCAGCCGAAAACCTCAAGTCATTTAAGAGGACGTCAATTCTATCATACGTTAGAGTAATTCTGATAAAGAGAAAATTTCGAATTAAACAAAATTGGCAAATCGCCCAAAGCCAAGCAAGTGATCCGTCGACATCCTTTTTTTGGTATTTACTACTTTAATACTACCATTGCAATTTAAGAAATAACTCGTCTCTGTAATCCAGCTTGATAGCAGCTGCTGATGGGTGTTACCATTTTCCTTCCCTTACTCACACACTGAAATTAAACTGTAATAGAAACTTCACAACACATAAGTAGGTCAAAGATGGTTTACGATTAGGTCGTTGAAAAGCAAGAGCTAATACATGTTTGAGTTGGGTTCCATTGATTACCCTTCCATATTGGTGATGCCCACTCTCAACCTGGACTATTAGAAATGGTGCCCTACCTTGGTGAGGAATCCTGCTCATCAGATTCTCCCCCATCTCAACAGGGAGAGCGAGAAAAGAAAGTCCTCATGAGCAAATCCACATTCACGTGGATTTACAACAACACAAGATGCAAAAAGAAAATTGAATGGGGTAGGAACTGAGATGAAGGTGAGTATAACCATATTTATAAAGACTGCAGAACGTAATCCGCTTGAGGGCGTCACGATTGTCGTCACGATCGGCCCGTTGGCTATCCGATCACTCCGGAAATTTATTTAAACGTTTCATTATTGTCATATTCAATATAAATCAAGTGAAAAATGGTTGAGAAATATTTGTAAAATCGTTTCGAAAATGAATATTCAAGATTGAAACGTTCCCGGCCAAGAATAATGCTTAAAAAAGAATTGAGTCATTTGAGTGGGCGACAAGTCGTATTAACAAGCAATCCACGACTCAAGTAGGCCAAAATCCCGGAGCGGCTTTCCAGATCTAAATCCGGAAAAGGCCTTAAAAATATAAAAAATATATAGGCATGTTTGTCTTCGCACGCCGGATTTACCTGCGTTTGCAGAATGACGAAATTCCCACCCGTATAGGAGTTATTTAGCTCTAAAGTTTGGTTTTTTTGAATTTTATCAGAAATTGGGGGGGCTTTGACATCCATTTTCGGAAAAGCGGGGGATCTAGGGAAAAAACTAATTTTTTAAAAAGGTTTATTGCGTTCTCAACCACCGAAATCCAAAAGGAATTTCCTTTCCGGATTTTATTGGTTGAGATATGACTGATTTAGTGGAAGGACAATTTAGCTGGTTTCCCTCCCTGGCTTGCAGCCATTTTTTCGTACGGTCCGCTGCGCTCCTGGTGGAAGCCAGCAGAAGGTGTTGCATAAGTCCCTCCAGGCTATTAGCCTTAGCAATCGATGTCAATGGGTTCACTATATATGAAGGCCTGTATAAATGCAATGGGTCTAATGTGAAGGCCTATATATAAAACCTTCTGCTGGCTTCCACCAGGAGCGCAGCGGACCGTACGAAAAAATGGCTGCAAGCCAGGGAGGGAAACCAGCTAAATTGTCCTTCCACTAAATCAGTCATATCTCAACCAATAAAATCCGGAAAGGAAATTCCTTTTGGATTTCGGTGGTTGAGAACGCAATAAACCTTTTTAAAAAATTAGTTTTTTCCCTAGATCCCCCGCTTTTCCGAAAATGGATGTCAAAGCCCCCCCAATTTCTGATAAAATTCAAAAAAACCAAACTTTAGAGCTAAATAACTCCTATACGGGTGGGAATTTCGTCATTCTGCAAACGCAGGTAAATCCGGCGTGCGAAGACAAACATGCCTATATATTTTTTATATTTTTAAGGCCTTTTCCGGATTTAGATCTGGAAAGCCGCTCCGGGATTTTGGCCTACTTGAGTCGTGGATTGCTTGTTAAAAGTGTCGTATCGTAAGAGCTCCCCTACTGTCAAGGTTAAAGTGGTTTTCTTTTTTTTTTAAGTCAGGTTAACGAGACCCTTGACGGGGGGATTTCATTACGTCCTTAAAACAAATTCCATTTCTAACGGTCGAACAAGATTGCAGCCCCCTTTAAAATTTTGTTTCGACATATATACCCTGTAATTGCATTTATTATTAGCTTGGAACCCTTAAAAGAATCATAAATATTGTGGGGATTCACGAGAAATGTGTGCAAAAAGGTGAAGAATTTCCCAATCTAAACCAAACGTCGTTGGGTGGACTATTTCATTGCAAGTGCTGATGACTTAACAAATCTGCAAGAAATTCTTCCTCCCCCAAAACTAAAAGATCAAATGAACCGAGGAATTGAATCGATTAAAATCCGATGAAGAGGAAATCCAAATCGTTGGATCCGTTCATAACCATTGCAACCTTACGAACAAGGAAAAATATGACATGAAGACACAATGGATGTGGATGAGGGAAAGTGGTACAAGAAATTTACCATAATAAATAAAAATTGTGATTTTAACTCAGAAGAAAGAATTAGTTGACGACATCGAAGAATTAATCGACGGAGCAGTTGCCGACAGAGCATTCGACAGTTTGTGTAACATAATATAAGATTCGTTTCATTTGCGGTTCGTTTAAAGAGATAATAAAAATTCATTCGAGACATTTTCATTTAATCAAACTTAATACTAATCCCATGGGTTTAAATAAGGCGAGAAAATTTAAAAAAAGATTGAATAGGAATTAATTTTGCATTATTGTTCCAAGGTCCTTAGTTATGTAGGCGATTGGAACTGTTGTGTTGGGAACGTTTATCGGATCCTCCGATACTCGAACTCAGGTCGCAAGGCCTTTCCATTGCCACTTGATTAGATTCGCGTCTACGGATTCGAAACGGCCGAGCCGGTCAAGTTCAAATGCTACATAGATGGAGCCCAAATTAAGTCGAACAACTCCAGCCCACTCCCATTACCTATTTATTCTATTTTAAAACTTTGTCAAAGCTTAGGTCTCAGAAATTCAGCCAACATATGATGGTCAAAAAACAATTGGAATTAGCCAAAAAGCTCAGGTTCATTCAAGAGGACGTCAATTGTATCATACCGTCTAAGTATCGTGATAGAAAGAAAATTTCGGATCAAACAAAATTGGCAAATCGCTCAAAGACAAGCAAGTGACCTAGTCGACATCCTAAACTGTCATTCGAAATTTAAAAAAAAAAAGCTGGCATTTCTCTAAATACCGCTATTACGCCTTATGAAATAACTCGACTCAGTAACCAAGCTTAATGGAATCTGCTGATGGGTGTTACCAGCATATTTCTTCCCTTATTCACACACACTTTAACGAAAATGTAATAGAAAGTTAATAATGCAACGCAAAACAAAACAGAGAGTAACTACTGGCTCTATTTTTTGTTGTTGTATTATTTACTTAGTTTACGCACCTTATTATTGCGCTCTAGAGATTCAGAGCAGGCAGAGAGAGAGAGTAGGTCGTTGAAACACAAGAGCTAATCCTAAGTCTTCGATGGATGAACACTAAGACAATATGCAATAAGAGAATGGAATAAGGTAAAACTTGACATGAAGGTGAGTACAAAACCTTATTAATAAAAGCCGCAAAACTGGCTTATCTTTTTCCGTTTGAAACTCAACTATCCAGAAAGTAATCAAAATTTTCGATCTACGCAAACATGGAAGAGCAGTCCGTCCGCTCGGTCCGACCAACAGTCTCCAACACTTAGCCACAAGCATTTTTAAAACTGGCAGTATTCTAAAATAGCTTTGAAGTAATTCCCACCCTTCTGCTCCTACACTCATATGATGGGTATACTGTTTGTTACCAGCACAATTAAGAAATAAGAAATGATGTCCTACCTTGGTGAGGAATGCTGCTTGACACATTCTCCATCTCACAGGGGAGAATAAAGACGGAAGGAATTGAAGAGGAAAGGAAGTCCTCACGAGCAAATCCACACTCGCATGGATTTACAGCAACACAAGATGTAATAAGAGAATGGAATGAGGTGGGAGTTGAGCTGAAGGCGAGCAACCATATTCATAAAGGCTGCAGAACTGAGACTGGTGAAAGTCTAGCCAACAAGTATAGGAATCCTAGTTCAGAGATAAATAGAATGAATATGTCTTTTCGTGGAAACAAAAACAAAGTGTTGCACCTTTTCACTGCTGTCCACACGCTGGATTCAAACACGCAATAACAGGAACTTGAGACAAACCAGTCAACCTGAATAAAGGAAAATAAACAACACAGTTTACATTCTGATTGCTGTTTCATGAACTATATTAGGTCTTAGGTCTTTATCAATTAATAAAGAGGTGAACGGTGGAGTGATTCTATTGCTCAAGTCCAAGTTATCACAAGGAAATCGGGCAAAAACTGGATGAGGGTCTTGAGTCACAATTTGAACAGTAACACAAAACAAATCTTACAGATCTGGATTGATAGTATACGTTTTTCACCAGTGAGGCAATTAGTTTGGTTGAGATTATACCCGTGAAGAAAAAAAATGGAAGTGTAAAACTGACGTAGAAGTCGAATTAGGAATTACACGACGTCAGTACGCCTATACAGACGTGATCTGTCGTGAATAGCTACGTTCAAAATCGCCATGAAAATTTCTTAACCCTACCTCTTCTTCTTCCTCGATTTTGATTGGTCAGCGGCCTAAAGTCGGCCATCATGGATTTCTGAAATTGAGGATAGGAAAATGGTTTAGGCAACTTGCACAGTATATTAGAAGAAAGACTAGAATTTTAGCACTCGCGAGAAATTCACGTTCAGGGTTGTTGAAAGCTCAATTAAAATTAGCAAATAAATTTATAAATGAAAAAAATGAATATTAAATTCAAGTGTCAAATGCTTTTAAAAATAATTTGTATTGCCACCACATTCCAAATTTGAACCATTTCAACGAATCTGAAAACGGAATAACTAGTACACGAATAAAATTCAAATGATTTCTTATTAACCTAAGAGAGGCAGCAGAGCCTGCAGAGCGCCTAGGTTAATATTAAGACCGAGGTCTAAACGCAAAGTGAGGAGCGCATTTCCGTGGCAAATCTTATCCAACAGCTAGGCATTTCCTTAACAACGCAAAACTTACCGGAAGTATAATTCTGCGTGACTGTTAAGTACTATGGCAAAAAGCCAAAAACATTCTTAATAGAAAAGGGTTGGTAAATCTTTTTTTTTAAATCTCAACAAAGTTTAATAATAAAATAACGTCGAAAGAAAAAGCGGCCAACAAACAAGTACAATTTTGTAGGGTAAATATCTAAAGAAATCGTTAGTTATGGAATAAACGATAAAAATGTTCGGTTCCTAACGAAAGTCTATTCCTATCCTATTACACAGAAAAATCCTTAACTGAGAATTAGTACAAAGTCTATACAAGTTGCGAATTATCCGTAAAGATTTGAACTAGACAAAAAAATAACACGCGATCGCGTGATCGGTCAGCAGAAGTTCCGGGGGAAACGTTTGATGCTTATACTTATTATATGAGTTTTAGTGAGATCTATATTTATTGCACGCTTTGCATAGTCAACTCTCAAGAGTATCCAAAACACAGAACCTCTGTTCCAGCATATCAATATCTTGCAAATGGATCCCACATCAAACAAACGGCCTAATCCGCTATAAAACCAACTGCAGCTCCAGCGGATTTTGCAGAAGTGTGTGGAGGAGGAAAAGTACAGGAATCGACTCTTAAATCCGGTTCGCAATGAAATTGACATTACCTTATTCCATTTCCTTTGTTTGGGTCAGCATTTTCATCCGTGTCTCGTCGACGACGAATCCGCTCAATGGCAAACATCTCCGCGTCATCTGGGTACATAAAACTTTGCATTTCATTAATTTTTTTTTTTATGAATGATACAACTGTTAATGCAATCTTGATTCTTACATGTTGTTGTCGATTCCAGCCAAATTGGAAAGGTAACCGAAAAGGATTGGTGCTGGGACCCACTTAAAGGAGGCGTTGTTCTAGAAGCCCTTGCCGTTCGTTTTAATTTCACGTAATACAAAACCTGCAAATAAATACACATTTAGCTTAGCATTATTTTGATATTATTTCGACTTATGTGTGTGCCTCATATTTCATCCTTTAGACACGAGATGGTCCGGGTTGAAGAGGAGCTGGAACCGCTAACAGGACGAGGACTTATCAACTCGAAAACGTTGAGTCATTCTTAAGTTTTCTGTTAATACCTAGGATAGATTTGAATTATGAAAGTGAAGGAGACTGCAAATTTTAAATACTGTTGTATAATTAGCCTAAGTAAAACAGTAATTGCGGTGAAGAAATTCAGTTAACTCATAAGAATAACCCAGTAAAATTTATATATTGTACAATTGGTCTAAATGTTAAATGTACAATTGGTTTAAATGAACTGTGACCACTTTTTCATTTTCATTATCCTACAAAATGTGAAGCTATCCCATAAGAGGCTCCAAATTTTGCCAACTGACAGTATAAAACATCAACAAACTGACATGATAGGTCATCTAGTGGTAGAAATACAAACTTTTGTGGGAAAAGGAATGGCCTAACCTTTCTGATATACCCTCAACAGTAAGAGCTAGCGCTAGCCAGAAGAATAATTCTGCGTGACTGACAGGGAACTCTAGAATGCGGCGACCGATTGTTATTAACCGGAAAAAATGATTTCAATAGTTTAGTAATCTCATATACATTCTTAATAGAAAAAGGAAGGCTAATTATTTTCAAAATCTCTGAACGGAGTTGAAAATAAATTGCGTTAAAAAAACGGCCAACAAACAAATTGCTCTTGCAGGGTAAATATCTGAAGGAATTTTTAGTTTTGGAATAAACAATAAAAATTTCCGGTTCCTAACCAAGAATAAAGTCTAAATAGAAGAGAAACGTAAAAAACCTGTTTTTAGTGGGCACTGAACAAAAGAACGTTCCAAACGTCGTATAAAGTTGGTAAATAAGGATGCTGCGTTAAAGCTGATTTTACAAATTTTAATTTGTAGTTTCAGCTGGTTTGAGCAAGACCGTAACAATCTCAATCTGATTTTGCGCAACATTTGTGTTAAGGGCTGAACTCAAACAGATGACTCGATTTTAAAAAAAGCCCGAAAATACAAAGAATAATAAAGCAATAAAATAAGAATTTTAATTGAGCATTCTTTTAATCTGCTAACTTTTGAACAACTTATCGAAATCGAGGGAGAAAAAAGAAGCGCATCGAATAAGTTCCGCAATGACAAGGACTTGGCCAAATGTGACACAATTGCACACAAAAAATGACGATTTATGAACCAGCAATCGACGCAAGAAAAATACAGATATAAAATGGACCTATTACTTATGAATAATGTTGACTCCAGAATGCAAACTTGACCGGAAACACATTAGCGACTCTTGATGATGAATTCTTCGACGGTTCGCACAATAAAGAAATAATTTCATTTCTAAATAAGATAAATTACGAATTAAATTTGCGTATCAAACGCTTTTGGTTTAAATTTTTCCTGTCAAGGACGATCGAGCTCCAGTCAATGGCCAGTTAAATAAAACAGGACGTCATGTTTGCTTGACTACATCGTGTTTCAATTTTGAAATGAAAGATAATTTGCATAAGAAAAAGATAAAGGAGATATTCGATCTGTAAAGGGTTTGAATGTTATTCAAAGTCAACTACAACTTCATCCAACCTCCTCCTTTTTTCAAATAAAACACGAAACATTTCAACAGGTTTTTTTACTGAATCTTGTTATGACGTTTCGTTTCTACTTTGCAATTCCATCGGATATCCTTGAATTGTTGCGTTAGATGACTGATTAAACTGTCTAATTCAATTACGAAAACAATCATTGAACATAACTCATTGCTGGTTTCTTCGACGGTCAGCTCATTTCATCATTAAAAAACGTTTCATTCTGCACAGTAAATGAAAATCGCTTAAAAACCTAGCCCGTATAGTGGTATTCATGATATCTTACAAATTTATGAGAGGAATCCTACAATTTTCTTTTTGTAGTCGAGAAAATGAAGGGAACAAATTATAGTCGCAATGAACATTATTAGATTTACAGAACATGTAAGGAAGACTGCTTAGATAATCAGAGTCACTTCAATCACACAAAGTTAGAAAAGAGCACGATAAAAAGAAAAAATTCGATCGCAACAACATAAAATTGAGTTGTTAAAAAAAAAAATCTCGAGAGAAAGATATCTTATTAGTTCAAGTTGGCCTATAGTCAAAACAGTGATAAAAAGTGCATCGTTTTGCCTTACCTTGACTGAGAGAGAAGGTGGTGTACAATTTACGAGGTTCCTGGCTGCTCCAAGTACTCCAACGTTGAGAGAAAAAGCGGCGGAATCTAAAAGAAATAATCAAAGTTTCAATGTCATGTAAGAATGACAAATCGTGCATCTGTGAAATGTTTAATGTAATTGAGGAGACGTGGAGAGTAGGTATGAATTAAAATTTCCGTGGCTTCAACTACACAAAATAGGAAAATGATCAGTGAATTAAAAAGACAAGCAGAGAAATTCACTTTAAGGCGTGTCCTCCACCCGTCCGCGTCCTTCACCAACAAGGCAGTGACCGTCTGCAGCAAAGTCGAGCGAACAGTCTCCAACTGGCTGCCGTCATCTCGGTGACGTGGTAGACTTGACAAGCACCAACAGCACAAGAGACAGACATATTGAATCAATCCTTAACAAAATAAAATCTAACCAGCGAGAGTACGAGAGAGAACTTTGTTAGGTGACGTTGTTAAACGACTTTTAAGGTTTCTCAAGAACTAATAGGTTGCATCGTTTAAATAAGTCGTTTCCTTTTAAAACATGGGTTTCCAATATTGCAAATTATTTTTTGGCGTTGTTCATGCTTAATCAAACATTATATCAACACACTTATTTCTTGACTAATTACCGCATGTATTTCCGGTCTGTAAGAAGTAAGTACTTACAGACTTACCTGGGCATACAGAATTCAGATAAGTATCTGAATTATATGGATACCATTAATACCAGCAATGCCATGTCACATCTATCCTGATTTTCATCTTGTCGACTTAGCAAAATCCCTATCACAGTATAGACCTATTAGGGTCTACTCTACCAAGCGTAGAGGAGCAACACTAACAAAAAAGTCAAGCAATAAGCAACTCTTGTTTTTTGAAATAATCGCGAGCCAGCAGAAAAGAATAACTTTCAACTTTATTGTCCGTTCCCTAAAAACCTGAAACTATATGTTTGTCGATGTTCTTGTCAATCAACTTGTGCGTGAAATAATTCAAAGCCAAATCCACAATAGGTAAGAGTGACAGTCGCAAAAAATCCGTGCTACTTTATAAGGGAGTACCTGATACATGGCAAAACAGAAGTTGTGATGCTAATGTAAAAAAGTTGTTGATTGACGAATAATCAATTTCGTGTGTTGACATCAGTTTGGAAATTTAATTCGTAGTACAATAGTTGAGAAAAACGCAAATATTTCATGTCGAAAGACAAATCAACTGACAAATTCAACAATTTCATCTCCGAAAAATGGGTGAAACAGCTAAAATAAGTGTGGATCCAGCAGCACACTTCTCTCAGCAAAATTTTAATGCAGAAGATGATCTCATTTAATTTAACCCAAAGAATAAAAAAGATGAAATAAAAAAGAGAGAAAATACACACAATCCTAATTTACAAGAAAATTCTTAAATTCCTGAAATGGCAAAAGAATTTGAGACCAAAATGAAAAATTTGAAAAAAGTTATTGACAATTGATTAAAAAGATTAAAGGTTGTCAACTGGTAATTTAATTCGTTCACCCAAAACATAGTTTGGGAAAGCGCAAAGATACAAAGATTCAATCACCTGCCACATGTCAATCTCACAGGTTAATGCTCGTTCCTCGTAGGGAAACCAAAGTCGTTCACTGGCCACGTCCAGCGACCGCGCCCAAACTCCTCTAATTTTATGGTTTTCCTGATTTTCAAGTGTAAGTTTATAACTTAATTATATAAAAAGATAATAAAAATATTGGACTCAATAAAAACTCAATAGAAAATTCTTGAAAAATTGACGATATTTATACTACCGGCCCAACCGGGAATCTTGAGTTGATAATACCAAGTTAAATTTTACTTCAAATATCGGAAAATGGCTCGTTCCTTAAAAAAAATCAACAACAAGAATTTGCTTCTGTCCAAAGTGCAAACTGGGTGTGCATCACTTCAAAAATATTTGCTGGAATGCACATGAAAGTCAAACATATCAAGATGTTGACAAAATTTTGATATTCAAAGTAGGAAAATGGTGGCAACTCCAAAATTTACTTGTTTAAAAAGTTTAACACGTAGCAATCTACATTGGAAGCGATGCGATGCAAAATCTGCACATATAAAAAACACCGTTGTTCCATATGAATCGTTTAGATCAAATGTGGGAAATGCCATCAACTCCACTGGAGTTTTTGTTGCTCCAAGACCAGGCACATATTTATTTTCATTTTCGGCAATAAGTCTTACAACTACTTGGGGACGTGTTGATATGCAAATGAAGAATGCAACATCCGATTGGCTTAGAATCGGACAAGGCTATGGCCCAACAATAGTTGAAACTTTAACAATCCAGTCCACTCTGCAACTGATCAAAGGCGACCAAATAAGATTATTCTTGAGAGAAGGAGGAATTCATGATCAAAACGATGCTATCGTTGGCGAGCATACGCATTTTGTTGGTTTGCTTTTAGAGGAAGACATCTTTTAAATAATTTCAGTTAAAATCTGAAAATTATACTGTGTAGTACTTATTTACTTAGTAGGCATCGGTAAAGGAGAAAAATGTTGGGTTCTTAGTATATGGGCAATTTTCCTGTATGATCGCGATTATACTGTTATAATTTGCTAATTCAATAAAACATTCGTTAAAGCATAAATCCTTATCTTATTACTAAAAGCTTATTGATTTTAAAAATCATTTTACACCAGCAATGACTTTATCTTATCGATAATTACAGCTGTTTCTCCAAAGCTGTAAATTACAACACGTCATTTCGTATGACAGAAAAAAAGATTATAAGAAACCGCGGTTTACGAAGCGTAATTTGATTGAACTAATTAAATTACAACGTTAAATTTGAAATCTTTGGGTGAAAAAGACGTGAAGAAGTTGCTGGAAAAGTGGCAATAGGTTGATTTTTTGTCTTATTCAGGTTTGGAAAAAACAAACAAAATGAAAACAGTCCATTACAAGCGAGGTATAGAGAAAATATTCCAAGAAGTACTCTCGTCAAATTGGCTTTTACGCTGAAATAATAACATAACAAATAAATACTGTACGTTGAGGCCCATATGGGTCACGGCTCTTAGTGATGGATTTCTTGATGAATTCGGCGGCATTCATACCAACACGATCGCCAGCCATCACGAAAACATATATTTATTTTAATGGAACTAAATTACGTAGTATAGTGAAAAAGTTTTAAATTTCGGGCGCATCATTCAATGCGAAGCTATTGCTGGCCTGACACGCAGGAAGCTGACTGATTGATCAAAAATGTTTTGCCGTAACATCGTCGATTTGACTTTGCCTTGGCTTTACGATTATTACGCTTTCGTTATTCCGATGCCCAGTTAAAGACAACAAGACATCATGTTCGCTCTACTGATCTGGTTTCAATTTTGAAATAATGAAACATAATCCACATGAAACCAACTAAAAGGAAAAACTTTGTAGCGGTTAAAGTTTTTAGAACTGAGAGGAAACCGGTCCACATCACGTGAGGAGCAGTTCCCTTCAACAATTGTTTCAACATTCAAGATGGACAACTGTTAAGATTCAATCCGTAAATGGTTTGCATGTCAACTACAAATTTACCCAACTTCCTTCTTTTTTCTAATAAAACACGCAACATTTTAACAGGTTATGTATACTAATTCCTGTGCTGATGTTTCGTTTCTACTTTGCAATTCAAATATTCTTGGCTTGTTAGATGACTGATTAAACTGTCAAATTCAAAAAAAGAAAACAATCGAAATTTTACGCACAAGTTGACAGCATCATTTTACTCATCTCACTGCTGTTTTCTTTTTGGACAAAAAGTTTGATAAGAATCGCCTTTGACTTTTTCGGTTTTATTAACAAGAAATTGTAGCAAAATCTTCCAAACTTTCAAATCAAACTTTCAGTGTTTGAAAAAGGAATTTTACTTAAAAGATTTCCACATCAATTTTCCCTGAGGGTTATACTTCTAAGTATACCGAAGGCTCTTAAGTTTCTGATCATGTATCGTATCGTAGTATCGTATCGTAGTAATCGATACCTTTCTTGGAGTTGGGCTCCAAAAGGTTTATTGTCAGTTTCGTTTTTTGCTATCTTCTTTTTTTCTACTTGACCGATTTATTCCAAATTTCGGTAACCTTCTTAACTTAATTTCTTACAGCATTACTGGATATTTTCGTTCGTATCGGTTTAAGTTTTTTTTTATGTATTTTTTCCGTAATCCCCATGTGTAGATTTTCTAGTCTTAGGGCAACTGCATGTTTGGTGCGCATTTATCCCTGAGGGTACTTTGTATACCGAATTGAATTCGTTCAAAAGTTTGAATTTTGATTTTCTCTCTCTGATAGGAGTGAGAGGTTTTTATTGTCTTAATCTTAAATTTATTTTTCTCTCTTTTAGTCATGTAAAAATTAGTGCGACGTGGGGTGGTGGGCATAGCCCACCGCACCAAAGTCGCACAGCATATATAACTTTAAAAAAAAATTTTAACCTTAACTGCTAAACCCGAAGGCGTATACCCAAGGACCTTGTTATTGTGGACTAATTATATTAATGGCAAATATACGTTTTTTCATGTACGACAAAAGACTAGTTTCATGGACGATAACTCGAGAAAAAATCTGAACTTTATAACTTCAGTTGGTAAGAGGAGGAACGGGATCCTATGAGACTCATAAGGTATTGACTAGTATAAGTAATAAAACAATGAAAGGAAATAATAGAGTTGGGATCGGGGACAAAACCGGTTCGATCATTTCATCATTAACAAACATTTCATTTTTCACAATAAAAGATAATCGCATACAAACCTAGACTGAATAACTTTTAATGATATGTCACAAAACTATGAGAAGAAATCTAATTATCTCTTTACAGTCGGTATAAAGGTAAGGAATGACAAATTAGCCGCGAGGAAAATTATTAAGCGCATAAAACATGAAAAGATCATCGTAGTCTCTTTAAAAACCGAAATTTCCCTAGCGCGTTTAAATAAATAAGAATAATATCAGTCGACTCACTTCTTTTCGGATATTGGAGTCACATCTTCCTCAATTTCTCGTTTGTCCACAAAACTCATGTTACAGTTACCTTTCCTTGTAACAGACTGCGTTATATATCAATTGTGCTATCGATGGTATGAAATACTGGAAATACACAAAATTGGAAAAGGCCACGATGAAAAAATAAGAATCGATCACAACAACGTCAAATTGATTTGTCCAAAATAAATCTCGAGAGAAAGATAGCTTATTAGTTAAAGCTGTCCTAGTAAAAGCTGTTAGTGCTGTAGCTGTAGGTGTAGTTAAAGCTGTCCTAGTGATAAAAAGTGCATCGTTTCGCCTTACCTTGACTGTGAGAGAAGGTGGTGGGCTACAGTTGACGACGCTCCTGGCTGATTCATCGATATGAGAAAGAGCGGCAGAATCTAAGAGGAAATAAAATAAAAATTAACATTTGATGCGAGAATGACAAATCGTGCTAAGTGAAGCATCTAAAAAGGATAACATTCGACTCTGCTAACTTTTCTCTGAAAACCTGAAACTATACTTTATTTATGATCTTGTCAATCAACTAGTGCGTGAAATAATTCAAAGCCAAAAATCCACAAAAGGTCGAGGTGACAGTATCCAATCGGTTATCGCAAAAAATCCGTCCAACTTTATAAGGGAGTACCTGAAATGGCACCAGTTGGAAACCAAATTCCTTACCCCCAAAAATAGTTGGGACAATCGCTAGGATGAAAAATATACTCAACAACCTGACCAATGTGAAACTCACGGGTTAATGTTCGTTTCTCGTAAAAAATTAAGAGTCGTTCACTAGTCACGCTGGTTACGTCCAACAGCGCCCTAACTTCTCTTTTTTTCTAATTGATTTTCAAGTGAAAGTCAAAAGCTTATTAGCTTATTTCAGTTAAAAATATTGAACTTAATAAAACCTCAATCGTGAAAAAATGAGAATTGCACTACCGGCCTTACCGGGAATCTTTTGAAAATAAAACAACAAAATTTGACATTGAATTGCTGAAAATGGTTCGTTCCTTAAAAAGACTCGATGACAACAATTTCCTTCCATCTATAATGCAAACTGGGTGTGGATCAATTCAAAAATAGGAGAGTTTGAATGCACAAGGTCACAATAAGTAAATAAAACTTGGTTATTCAAATGAGGTAAATAATGGATGCAACTCCAAAATTTATTTGAACAATAAAAGCGATGCGATGCAAAATCCGC
Source organism: Daphnia galeata (assembly GCA_030770115.1). Classification (NCBI taxonomy): domain Eukaryota; kingdom Metazoa; phylum Arthropoda; class Branchiopoda; order Diplostraca; family Daphniidae; genus Daphnia; species Daphnia galeata. The sequence continues at coordinate 572,036 of CM061119.1, forward strand.
CCTATATAAAGGACGATCGTCTCTTCAATTTTCAATCATTCGTCGCCAACTCTTCCATCCACTTGTACAAGGGATCGTCGCAAATCATGAAGAACTCGGTATGTTAACTATTATTTCTTTGATTGAATTAATTGTATATAAATTACCACGAATATTTAAAATTAGTACCATTTGTGAACACTTCTTTGAGGCCTCACATTTGATAAATAATAGATTTAATTTCTTTAGATTTTTATGATCTTTGTCTCCTTGTCGGCCTACGTTTTGATGGCCAACGCTCAGATGTCAACGCCCTGGACCAATCCTTACTTTTACTACCATTACAACGCACCACTGCCTCCCCAAAAGACCTCGGCCAACGAAATGGACGGCAACAATAAACATCATTTGTCTGGTTACGGTGATCAAATTGTATCAGATGCATTGGGAGCCCATTCCTTTCTCATCTCAACTTGCGTCAGAGAGCTGAGAAGTAAGTCACAATCAAAACATATTTTAAAACTTATAATTTCCAGTAAATTTCGCTTTTAAAATAATTTTCAGCCACGAAAGCCGATTTAGCACAAACTACGCAGCGCTTGAACGACACCTACACCGAAGTCGAGAGCATTAAAGAGGAATTGAAAGGTGATATTCATTGAAATTTTAAAGTAAATAATTGAAAATTAGAAATAATTCCATTCGATTTTATAGAGACTGTTCAACTTTTGGCCGATGTTGCAACCACAGTTGAAACCATGAAAAAAGAAATGAAAGGTATTACATCAAAAGATTTTCTCGAAGTTGAAAATAAAAATTTAGAAATAAAATATATTTCAAATAATCAATATTGAATCACTTAACAGCCGACGCTGCTACGAGCATCGGTCGAATGCCAAAATCCTGTAACGATTTGCAAACAATGGGCCACAGAAAAGGCGGATTTTTTATGGTCATGGGCAACAAAACCATCGACAACGTCTACTGCGATTTCGCCAAACCCATCAACGATCCAGGTAAATGAGACAAACAAAATGGAAGGACCATTCACACAAAAATAATTTCTTATCGTGATATGATTAGGGTTTCAAAAAATGATTGGCTACGTCAACGTCAAAACATCGCCTGTTTATTTTCACGCCCAAAAAAACAAACCCCACTTAAATCTTAACACCGTTGTTCCATTCGAAATATTGAGATTGAACGTTGGAAACGCAATGAGCACATCCGGCATATTCGTTGCCCCTAAATCCGGCAAATACTTTTTCGCTTATTCGGGTATTAGTGAGGGCGGTAGCTTTGCCAGAGTTGAATTGCAAGTCAAAACTGATACAGCCGATTGGACTAAAGTGGGACAAGCGCACGCACAAACTGGACATGAAACATATACTCTGCAAGCCACTTTTGATCTAGCTGAAGGCAATCAGATTAGATTACTTTTAGTGGGAGGACAACTTCATGATACTGACTTTAACCAATACACTAGTTATGTTGGTCATATACTTGAAGAAGATATCATTCAATAATTTGTAAACCCATCATGCAAAAACAAAATTGTGATGTGATGACAAAATGAATTGGGAAAATACAAATGATTTAATAAGCAATGGTTGTTATTGTCACATTTTATATTCATTTCGTTATAGAACAAAACTGTGACTTATGATTAGCGAAGACCTCATGGTTTTTATATTTTCAAGTGAAACACAACAACCAACTAATACCTCGACTATACACTGTCAAACCAATGATCATTTCATTTGGCCAAGTAAATTTAACATATTCAACATTCAAAGAAAAAAGCTTACACTCTGAATGTCCAATTGTCCATAAAAGGATGCACAAAATTATGTGCTACTGATTGATTCGGTTTTACTCCTTTCCCCCCTTTCATATTATCATTATCCATTTGAAAAAAAAAGTCAAGATAAAACATGCTTTGTCTGCAATCAAAGGGACTGTTCCAATTCAAAAGGTTCACCCACCACAAATCGACTACGACGCCCAGCAACTACAAATATTTGTACGCTCCAACCGCCTTGTTGGATCACCTATTCAAGTTCCTATTCTGTTTGCCCAGATAAATAACCCACTCCTGTTGCTACGTGTGCTGAGTTGCTGACAGATGCGACAAACGCAGCCCGCGATAATTCCGCGACAAAGTGTCCTTTCCACGAAACATCTAACGCCGTGTCACATTTATATTGAAAATAGGATATTTTCGATTTCGCTTTAATCCCAATTACATTAGGCCTATTAGGGTCTAGTAAAGTCTTTATTAATCAAAGATGAGCAACAGAAACGAGCGAATCAAATAAGCAACGTTCTCAGATTATTATATTTTGAAATAATCGAGTCACCCAAAAACGTTCCACTCGCGGACTGTCCACTAAAAAACCTGAAACTGTGTTGTTCTTAAAACGAGAATGTTTAGACAAATAGATTTTTCAGACTTTTCATGCCGAAGGACAGAAAAACACGCAAATTCAACCATTTCATTCTCGGACAAGGGGTGAAACAAGCACCTCACTTCTTTCAGCGGAATTTTAATGCACAACATGATATTTCGATTAAATTTAACTCAATGTATATTGTATAAATAAGACGAAATAAAAAAATGAACGTGGAATGGCCACCAAAAAAGGAAAATACAGACAATCCTACTTTAAAGGAAAGTTCTTGAAATGGCAAAAAGAAATTGAGAATAAAATGAAAAATTAAAAAAAAAAAGTTGTTGACATTTGATTAATCACACTGCTGGTTGCCAACCGCAATGGTGTGGAAATTAAATTCGTTACCACCAAACATAGTTCGGGCAAGCGCCAAGATACAAAAACTCAAAAACCTGCTCAATGTCAAATTCACAGGTGAATGCTCGTTCCTGAAATGGCAGCAAATGTTCCAAGAAATAGTATAGTTGAGCCTCGCCAAAGAGGCAGACAAATTATAGCCTAAATGCTGCAGATAGGCTACAATTGTGTCACTGCCAACTAATAAGCAAATATTTAGTACATAAACTATCATAAAGATGATTCCTGATTGTAAGATGATGGAATTAAAAAAAACTATGATCACATCGACACTTCCAGCTGTTTTCTCAGATACTGTAAATTACATCGCGCAATATTGTTTAACACAACATAAGAGATTATTGTGATGTGAGAAACCAGTTTTAAGACGCGAGGTTCGATCGAAGTTGTTTGACAAAGCCAAATTTGAAATCTTTGAGCGAAGAAAAAGGGATAAGTCCGTCCTTTCTCTAATTGGAAATGTTTAACCAGTTATAATAGCATTTTAAAATCAAGTGTTTCTTGATTAGTGGCAAGTTTGCACCCGCATGATTTCTTATCTTATTCGGTAAAAGGTTTAGAGAAAAACAACAACTCCATTACATCAGACGACGTATAGAGAGAAAATGATAAAAAAAGTATATCGTCAAATTGGCTTTTAGGCTGAAAATAATAGCACAACATACTTTTCAGGAAGCTCTCCCTGAATTTCAAACGGGATAAGATATAGGTGATTCATGTAGAATTAAATGGGTAAAAAGAATAAGCCAAACAAACAGCAAATTACGTCATTTTGCGAACACCATAGGCTTACTTAAACTCGTGAAAACTTTACCTCAAACACATTGGCAACTTGTGGTGATGAATTCATCGACGGTTCACACAATAAAGAAATGATTTCATTTTTAAAATAAGATAAATTACGATACACTTCAAGTCTTATTTTCGTCAAGGACGATCGGGCACCAGTCAATGCCCAGTTAAATAATACGGGACATCATGTTCGCTGAACTGATCGTGTTTCAATTTTAAAATGAAATATAATCCGCACAAGAAGAAGAAAAAGATAAAGGGGAGATTCGGTCTGTAAATGGACAAATGGTTTTAATTATATACAAAGTCCAACTTCATTCTTTTTAAAAATAAAACACGCAACGGATAACATTTCAACAGGTTTTTTTTCTGAATCTTATGTTTTGACGTTTAGTTTCTACTTTGCAATTCCATAAAAAAATTCTTGAATTTTTACGATAGATGACTGATTAAACTGTCAATTTCAATTACGAAAACAATCGACATTTTACGCACAACTTGCCATCATTCCGTGTTCCAATTACCTTTCCTTGCAAAACCATGCTGCCCTCCCTTTCCTTATAACAGAGGAAACAGACTGCGTTAAATATCAATTGTGCTACCGACGGTATGAAATACTGGAAATACACAAAGTTGGCAAAGGCCACGATGAAAAAATAAGAATCGATCACAAGAACGTCAAATTGTGTTGTCCAAAGAAAAACTCGAGAGAGAGATAACTATTTATTTAAGGATAGCCTAGTCATCGATAAAAAGTGCATCGTTTCGCCTTACCTTGACTGTGAGAGAAGGTGGTGGGCTAAAGTTGACGAGGCTCCTGGCTGATTCATCGATATGAGAAAGAGCGGCAGAATCTAAGAGAAAAAATTGTATTTACATTTGATGCTTGAATGACAAATCGTGCTAAGTGAAGCATCTAAAAAGGATAACATTCGACTCTGCTAACTTTTCCCTTAAAACCTGAAACTATACGATCTTGTCATGTGCGATCTTGTCAATCAACTTGTGCGTGAAATAATTCAAAGCCAAAAATCCAAAGAAGGTCGAGTTGACAGCATTAAAAAATCCGTCCCACTTTATCAGAGAGCACCTGAAATGGCATCAGTTAATTGGAAACCAAATTCATTATACTCACAAAAATATAGTTGGGACAATCGCTAGGATACAAATACTCAATCACCTGCCCAATGTCAAACTCATGCACAGGTTAATGTTCGTTTCTCGTAAGGAAAACTCAAGTCGTTCACTCGTCACGTCCAGAGACCGCGCCCAAAATCCTCTAAGTTTTAACTCTAATTGAAACTTAACATGGAAGAAATTCTGGGCATACCGGTCATCACTTTAACAAATAAGTTAGTTCGCTTTATTTAAGAAATTTCGATGTGGGATTCAAAACGATTCTCAAATAAAAGTTCTTAACTTAGTTATAGATAAACGCATATTAAAGCTAATAAAAACTTAATAGAAAACTCGTGAGAAAAGTGACCAATGATCGACGATATTACTACCAACCTTACCGAGAATCTGCTATATAGTTAAAAAATACAAAAAAAAAACAAGTCAAATTTACCATTAAATTGCTGAAAATGGTTCATTCCTTAAAAAGACTCGATGACAACAATTTCCTTTAGTCTAAATTTCAAACTGGGTGTGGATCAGTTCAAAAATATTTGCTGGAATACACAAGGTCACCATGTGAATAAAATTTGGCTATGCAAATTAGGTAAACGATGGATTCAACTCCAAAATTTACTTGGTATCAGTTAAGACGTACAAGCAATCTACAATAGAAGCGATGCGATGCAAAATCCGCCCTATATAAAGGACGATCGTCTCTTCAATTTTCCATCATTCGTGGCCAATTCTTCCATCCACTTGTACAAGGGATCGTCGCAAACCATGAAGAACTCGGTAAGTTAACGAATTATTCATTCAACTGAGTCAAAGTTACTACCGATTATGAACGTATTAAGGCTTTAAATTTGATAAGTTATAGACTATACTATTTGTTTAGATTGTTTTAGTATTTGTCTTTCTGTCGGCCTACGTTTTGATGGCCGTTGCTCAGATGTCAACGCCCTGGACGAATCCTTACTTTTTCTACCATTACAACGCACCACTCGCTCCACAAAAGACCTCGACCCACGAAATGGACGGCTACAATAAACATCATATGTCTGATTACGGAGATCAAATTATATCAGATTCTTTGGAAGCCCATTCTTTGCTCATCTCCACTTGCGTCAGAGAGCTGAGAAGTAAATAATTCGCAATTGAAAAAATGATTAAAAAGAATTTTAGTAAATTCGAGATATTGAACATTTTCAGACACAAAAGCCGATTTGGAACAGACTACGAACGAAGTGGAAAGCATTAAAGAAGAGTTGAAAGGTAATTTTAATAAACAAAATGAAGAAATAATAACTGAAAATTTGAAACAATTCCTCTAATTTTAATTATCAGGGAATTCTCAGCTTTTGCAGAATTTTATGGCCAACTATGAAAATTTTACTAAAATAATGAATGGTATGATAAATAATTTTGATTAACAATTAAAATATCGTTTTTTTTTCTAATTATTTTTTACTTCTAATGATAAAGCTCCAAGTATCTAATGCAGTTAATAATTTTATTAAATAGAGAGAACGAGCGTCGTTGAAATCGGAAAAATGCCAACGTCTTGTCAGGATCTCCAGCGGATCGGAAACAAAAAGAATGGATTCTTTTCTATTATGGGACAAAATAAAATCCAAACTGTTTACTGCAATTTTACAAAGCTACAAACCGATCAGAGTATTTCAAACAATTTTTGAACAACTCTTTAAAAACAGTTCAATAACATAACAATATTCTATTCGTGCAGATTTCCAGAATTTAATTGGCTACAACGATGTCAAATCGTCTCCCGTTTACTTTCACGCCCAGAAAACGATGCCCCACTCAACTATCAACACCGTTATTCCATTTGAAACATTTAGATTAAATGTGGGAAATGCCATCAACTCAACGGGAGTTTTTGTTGCTCCAAGACCGGGCACGTATTTCTTTACTTTTTCGGCAATAAGTGGAAGTTCTTTTGGACGAGTGGATTTGCAATTGAAAAATGCAACAACCGATTGGTTTAAAATCGCACAAGGCTATGGTCAACCAGCTGTTGAAACCTTGACCCTCCAGTCCACTCTGCAACTGATCAGAGGCGACCAAATAAGATTAATCTTAAGACAAGGGGATATTGCCGAAGTTGTCGATGTACTGAATGGCCCGTATACGCATTTTGTTGGTTTGCTACTCGAGGAGGATATCTTTTGAATCATTTCAGAAGGAATCTGAAAAAAAATGATCTGTAGTCCTTTTTTATTTATTCAGTATCGGTAAAGGAGAAAAATGTTGGGTTCTTAGTAAATGGGCAATTTCCGTGTGTGATCGTGATTGATGTACCAAAATCTAATTCAGCAAATAAATCTACTAAAAGCTTATTCATTTCAAATCACAATAGCAGCAATAAATTAAAACAAGAGAATAAGATTCAGCTAAAATATCACTTACGGTAGTGGTGAGCAGACAAAAGATATTCAAACGTGAATATTCAAAGATGATTTTTATAAAATCAAACACCCAATCTCTTAAACTTAAAGCGGAATTTATTAATTTGTTGTAAGTGAAAAATGAACTTCAATCATCTGAAGGGACGCCTGCTGTTAAACTGGAGAAAAATGAAGGAGGACGCTTTTTTTTTTCTTTTCTCTACTACGGGGAATAATCATCCATCAGTAAAAGAAATTTGACACTGCCCATCAAGCCCCAATTTCGCTTTCCCATGACTGTGAAATGGCCCTGATGCTTTTCATGCTGTGCAATCCTGTTTTGAACCTACAAGAGTTAGCCAAATTAACCTAAATGCATGCTACACACTGGGCAGATATAATGTAAAGCAAATATTTACTGCATGTACCAACATAATCACTGCACTGTTTTTCTGATGGGATTCACAAAACAATAATCACAGCATCGATACTTCCAGCTGTTTGGCTGTTTTCCTAGATAATGCGAATTACATCGCGCCATCTCGTTTAACACACACAAAAAAAGAGAGATTGTGAGAAACCGGTTCAAGTCGAGTGGTTCGATTGACCAAATTTGAAATCTTTTAAGCGAAAAAAATGGGGACAAGTCCATCCACTACTCTGAATAATGGGAAACCACTTAATTAAATTTCCCAACAAAAACAAGTCCCATACAGGTAAGTGTCAACGCGTTGATTTTATAATCGCCTTTCGCTGGAAAAAAAAGGTTCCTTTAAAAACGACGATTGGATCGCTACATTTTTTTAAATGTTAAACAACATTGAAATATCTTTCCAATCCATCTAAAACTACGTACTTGCAGGAAGCTCTCCCTAAATCGGAAACAGGATAAGATATTCGGGATGCATGTGTGCGGTCTCGTGAATAAGGTTTGATTCTCGCGATATTATTCTAAGTTTCATTCTCTTCCAAATTATGTCGCTTGTTATGTAGTAAAGCGAAGTGACTAGAGAAAATCAAATATTCTGCGTTCAAGTTTACGCAAAATCAAACGAACGACCACGTCAGCTTAAGTCCCGCCATCAACTATTAGGTTTGCATCATTATGAAATCTTCGATTCGCTACAAATGCCATAGCCCAACAAACAGCAAATTACGTCTTTTGGCGAAGACTTAAACTCCATCGTGAAATCTTGACCTCAAACACATTGGCAACTTGTGGTGATGAATTCGTCGACGGTTCACATAATAAAGAAATGATTTCATTTTTAAAATAAGATAAATTACGATACACTTCAAGTCTTATTCCTGTCAAGGACGATCGGGCACCAGTCAATGCCCAGTTAAATAATACGGGACATCATGTTCGCTGAACTGATCGTGTTTCAATTTTTAAAAAATGAAATATAATTTGCATTAGAAAAAGAAAAAGGGGAGATTCGATCTGTAAATGGTTTGAATATTATTCAAAGTCAACTACAACTTTATCCGAATTCCTTCTTTTTCAAATAAAACACGCAACGGGTAACATGTCAACCGCAGGTTTTTGTTTACTGAATCTTGTTCTGACGTTTCGTTTCTACTTTACAATTCAAATATTCTTGGATTTTTACGATGACTGATAAAACTGTCAATTTTAATTACGAAAACAATCGACATTTTACGCACAAGTTGACATCATTCTATGTTACAATTAGTCAATTACCTTTCCTTGCAAAACCATCCCTCTCTTTCCTTATAACAGACTGCGTTTAATATTAATTGTGCCACCGATGGTACGAAATACGCAAAGTTGGCAAAGGCAACGATGAAAAAAGAAGAATCGATCACAACAACGTCCAATTGCGTTGTCCAAAGAAAAGCTCGAGAGAGAGAGAACCATTTATTTAAGGATATCCTAGTCATCGATAAAAAGTGCATCGTTTCGCCTTACCTTGACTGTGAGAGAAGGTGGTGGGCGACAGTTGACGAGGCTCCTGGCTGATTCATCGATATGAGAAAGAGCGGCAGAATCTAAGAGAAAAAATATATATTTACATTTGATATGCTAGAATGACAAATCCTGTTAAGTGAACCATCGGAAAAGGATAACATTCGACTTTCCTAACTTTTCTCTGAAAACTTGCTGATATTATACGTTTGTTGATGATCTTGTCAATCAACTTGTGCGTGAAATAATTCAAAGCCAAAAATCCACACAAGGTCGAGATGACAGTATCCAATCGGTTATCGCAAAATATCCGTCCAACTTTATAAGGGAGTACCTGAAATGGCACCAGTTGGAAACCAAATTCCTTACCCCCAAAAATAGTTGGGACAATCGCTAGGATAAAAAATACTCCATCACCTGCCCAATGTCAAACTCATGCACAGGTCAATGTTCGTTCCTCGTAAGGAAAACCCGAAGTAAGAACTTATTGATAAACCAAAAGGGAAACCTGCAGTTAAACTGGCTAAAAATGAAGGAGAATGCACACAATCCATTTTGGTTTACTGCTGGAATGGTCATCTAATCAAACAAATTTTCCGTTGGGAATTGGGATAGAAAATTCACTTCTTTAAGCAGAAGGTTACTACAGAAGATATTAATTTAACCCAATGGATAAATAAGAATGAAATAAAAAAAAGATCGTGGAATGGCCACAAAAAAAAAGAAAAAAATACACAATCCTACTTTATAAGAAAGTTCCTGAAATGGCAAAAAGAATTTGAGACCAAAATGAAAAATTAAAAAAAAAAGTTGTTGACATTTGATTAATCACACTGCTGGTTGCCAACCGCAATGGTGTGGAAATTAAATTCGTTACCACCAAACATAGTTCGGGCAAGCGCCAAGATACAAAAACTCAAAAACCTGCTCAATGTCAAATTCACATGTTAATGCTCGTTCCTCGTAAGGAAAACTAAAGTCGTACGTCCAGCAACCGCGTCCAAAATCCTTTAACTCTACAGTCTATACCATTAAATATTCCTTGGAAGAAATTGCGGGCATAACTGTTATCATTTTATAAATTTCGTTAGTTCGCTATTTAAGAAATTTCAATGTGAGATTCAATACAATTCTCAAATAAAAGTTCTTCACTTAGTTATGATATCGAAGTAAATAAAACCTGAATGGAAAACTTTTGAAATGAAAAATGCTTGACGGTTGTACCATCGGCCTAACCGGGAAACTTCGTTTGTAGTTCAATTTTACTTCAGATGGCTGAAAATGGCTCATTCCTTAAAAAGACTCAACAACAACAATTTCCTTCTGTCTAATAGCAAACTGGGTGTGTGGATCACTTCAAAAGTATTTGTTTGAATGCACAAGGTCACCATGTGTGAACTGGGGTGAAATTGAATTGAATTGTCAACATGTGTGAATTGAAATTGCTGTCTCAAAACTAATTCGATAACAAATAATCTATACCATATCTAAATATCGTGATGAGTTTCATTAATTTACTCAAATTTTTTAATAAGTTCGACTTTATTTGAGAGAAAAATCCAAATGGATAAATGCGACGTAGGCCTACATGCAAGGACTAAAATGCAAGGACGACCAATACACTCTCTAATGGGGAATAATTAACAAGTTAATCACATTTCCCAATAAAGTGTGATTGGCGGCAACGAATTGATTTCTTATCTGATTTGGCAAAAGTTTTGGAAAAATCAGTCCATTAGAGACGAGGTATAATGAAAGGATTATAAAATATATCGACCAACTTTTACGCTGAAATAATTACATAACAAGACTTTTTACGTCGAAACCCATCATATTAGGTCACAGGTCTTCCGGTCGGGTTTCTTGATGAGATTATCTTCACGCTTTCCTGCCTTTCAATGCGAAGCTATTAAAAAACAAAGCAGAATCGCAAGAGACAAATAAGCCCTAATGTACATAGATCTGACTGACTGACTATCAGACGTCAAATCAAACCATGAATATCAAAGATTTCAAATGACTCGAAAATATCAAATTACTTCAAAACATTTGCTTCCGAATGAGGTCTTTATGTTATAGAAGAGAAAAAGGAAATTAATCATAGAAATCATTTTGAGTTATCACGGCAAGATTCAAAGGCCCACCCTCGACATTGGAGATTGGAATACAAATTGAAGTAGTTTTCAAAAGCAACCGACACACTTTACACATCCCCACAGGGATTTGGATTACTAATCAATTAAAAAAATTGGTACCTTAATTCGATTACATCGAAACTTCCCCTCTCGACAGGATACGGTAGAAAATGACGGTTCCACACTGTATTTGAAATGTTCACCTGCATAAGTTAAAAAGAAAAACTTACATTATTTCAAAATTACTGCAGTAGAAGAGAGAATTAAAATACATCATGTTAAGTTGTGAAGGAAGTTTTATCGAAAAGATGGATATCCATTACAACAGCTATAAAAAGGAACAAACCAAGATATTGGAATTGGACTGCAGTCTACATTTTCAGCTTAAATGTTTTAACATATACAAAATTAACTTGCAGTATCAAACCAAAAATCGAAAAAAAAAATACTTGGTTAACTGAATGGGATAACACATCATAATGTAGATAACGAGTTCACTAAAATATTTTCAATACCACCCATAGTTAGAAAATGAATTATTATTTTGATTTTTAGATTACCTAAATGTTTCTTTGCAAATTTAGAAAAACTTTTGATTTCAACTGAACAAAAATTGGAACAAGTGCCAATGAAAAGTAAAATGTCAGCACTCAGCAGTCCTAGATTATCAAAATCTCGGAATTCATCGAATAAAAACTAATTCAGAATTGATTTAGAAGTGGAAAGAGCCCATTTTAAGGAAATAATCAAGATTTAAGAGATACATATTAATAAAGAAGCTCAGAAGACAATTACCAGAAAAAAAATCTGACATTCTTATCAAAACTTCCATCACGGGCTGAAGCGACCGACAACGAGTAGGATAACTATTAACTAGGTGGCGTTGAACGTTGCTCGGTGAGAAGAACTAGAAAGGCGGGAAAAGGGTAAAATAGATATTCATTTGATATTTTAAAATAATATCTAGTGATTTAAAAATTATAGTATTTGCGTAGCCTTGGATCATAGCTTATTGAAATAAAAACTGGGTAATGAATAAATAAAAATACGATCAATTGCGTAGTCTGTCAATAATGTTAAGCTGCAAAAACAAAAAAAAGGAATAAGATTTTTTAAAAATTTAGCGTTTTTAGCTGGGCAAACGCTGGAGGGGAACGGATTTGGTGTGCAGATGACGTCGAAAAATTTGGCGCTGAGGGAATCAATTGAAACTTAAAAATTGAAATTGAATGCAAAAATTAAAAATTTGCAATTTTTTTTAAATTGCGTTATTAAAAATCGAATTAATTATCTCTGATTTTTCATAAGAATAGTTGACCTTAACTTGCGAGAAAACAAACCGAAAAAACGTGACAGCAAACAACGAAAGTAAACGATTTCCCCACTTATATAATCTCCTTGTTTTGTTTCTTATCTTATTTGAACTCGCAATTGTTACAATTGCGTAAATACTACGCCATTTATTTATGACTTGGTCGATATTTAGCATTTTCGAAATAAGAATTTTCACACACGAATAAATCAGGTCAAACACGCTCAGATACACTTTGATGAACTTCTTTTCAACTTTCACGTTTTCAAGTTGTTCAGGTTTTAAACAAAATCGCGGACGTATTACGAGTTAAATTGATGAAGAAATACGTTCGATTACAGTTGATTTAGGTTAATCAAACACGCAAGAATATTGGTAACCGATAGCGGTAAGTTCATTTTGAAAAGGAAAAAAATGAATTCTACTTTCCCCTATTCAATACAAAAATGTAGGGATCCTTACCGATAAGAGAATCCTGCCCATTACACGTTTGAATTTCGGTCGCACACAACGGCCGTATTCATCCGGTGTCCACACACTGGGCCGATTCGAATGTACTGGGCAAGTGGCCGTCACTGGAATGCCAACGTCATGCGCAGATCTTTGGAGGATCGGACACACTCTGAGCGGATTGTATTCGGTTAAAGGAGTTCAAATGGTCGAAAGTGTCTACTGCGATTTTTCAAAACTTCCAAACGAAGCAGGTATCCATTTATCCTCTCTATGTACTAGTTTTTAATTCATTTTAAATTACTATGAAGGTTTCTAGAAATGGATCGGATACGATGACATCAAGTCAGCGCCTGCCTACTTCTACGTCCAGCGGAATACTGAATTCAACACGATCAATGTCCCGATTCCGTTCATGATTTCTAGACTGAACATTGGAAATGCGATGAATTTGTCGACAGGGAAATTTACTGCACCCGCCAAGGGAACGTATTTCTTCTCTTTTACTGGACACGCCCAATTTCCAACATCGTCATCTTTACTTAGTTACAAGCAGAAAAATTCACTTTTCAGCGTGTCCTCCACCCGTCCGACGTCCTTCACCAACAAGGCAGTGACCGTCTGCAGCAAAGTCGAGCGGACAGTCTCCAACTGGCTGCCGTCATCTCGACGACGTGGTAGACATGCGCCAACAGCAACTGTTACAAGAGAAGGACATGTTGAATCAATCATTACCAAGATAAAATCTAGTCAACGATAAGGATACGAGAGAGAACTTTGTTAGGTGACGTTGTTAAACGACTTTTAAGGTTTCCAAGAATTATAGATTGTTTCTCATTTAAGTAAGTCGTTTCCTTTTAAAACATGGGTTTCCAATATTGCAAATTATTTTTGCCGTTGTCCATGCTAAATTAATCAAACATTATATCTACACACTTCTTCCTTGACTCATTACCGCATGTATTTCCGGTCTGTAAGTACTTACAGACTTACCTGGGCATATAGAATTCAGATAAGTATCTGAATTATATCAATACCATCAATACCAGCAATGCCATACATGTCACATCTATACTGATTTTTATCTTGTCGACTTTGAAAAATCATAATTTGAGATTGGCCTAGCAAGCGAAGCTTGCGACGGTCAATCATAATTGTTGGAAATGAGGTTGAGCATCAACTAGCTATGTGTTGACCTTGTATTTAGCTACTTAAAAGCAGAAAAACATCCAGGTGGTGGGCGTATACCCTTACATACCTCAGATCTTTTATGCACAAAAAATACGGGTATATATGAATAATACAATTTAATTCTTGGACTGCCCACCATTATTCTTCTTCCAGCCCGAATTCCAATTTTTGGTCCCCTTTCTGTTGTCAGTTCTAAATAAAGACAAAAGAAATAATTTTAGAAATTTTACCAAAAGAAGGGGGAAGATAACTTGGTGCGGGTGGGTGGGAGATAGCTAGTTGATGCTCAACCTCATTTCCAACAATTATGATTGACCGTCGCAAGCTTCGCTTGCTAGGCCAATCTCAAATTGTTATAAATTCGTCTCGCATCAACTACCTATGTGACTTTAAAGCATAAATGTCAAAATCAAACAAATTTGAGGAACATTTAACAAAATAAAACTAAACTAGTCAGATTCAGAGTCCATAATGGCTAGAACGGCTGACTCGACTGTGTTCTGTTCAGTAGCCGATTCACGACGGTAGAACTTAGAAAAAGTGTTTTCGTTGGACCAATGCCCTTGCTTTAAAATGGCTTGGATAGAGACTCCAGAAGAAGCGGCTTTAGACGCCGCTGCCCCTCTGGTAGAATGGGCTGAAAAAATGGAAGTGTCGATGCCTGCTTCTCTCAGTTGATCTTTAATCCATCGCCCTACTGTAGCACTCGAGACTGGATTATGTGGTTTGGTAGAACCGATAAGGAGCTGTTTTGCGTTTTGTGGAGTTCGGATAATACTGGTTCTCTCTATGTACGATCGCAAACAGGTGAGGGGGCAAATAGCTTTGTTTTGGCTCCACTCGTCAAGTGAGAGGCGCATAAGCGGACCGGAACGTTGAGATTTTCGTAGGGTTCCTAGATCAAAATAAACTTTAAGACCGGCAAATTCAATCGTTTCTCTCTGGATCGATGCAATCTCGGCACATCTCAATAGGGTCGTTAAGGCCAGCAGGGTGGCCAGTTTGCGTGCTAGCTGTAAAAGAGATAAAGTTTGTCCGGCCGTCGCGTCAAAATGAGAGAGGACTATTGATGGGTCCCATGTTCCGCTATACTTGGGGGTCGGCGGCCTTGCTTGAAAAATACCCTTCATCAGCCGGGTGACTAGGGGGTGTTTTCCGATTTCCTCGTGGTTGCCGATTCCCATGTTAAGAGTAGAAGAGAGCATAGATCTGGATACATTAATAGAGCTATAGCTCATACCCGCTCCAAAAATTCCGGCTAGATAGCAGAGCACCTCCTTCACACCACCAGACATGGGATGGACGTTCCGTGCGTGACACCAATTATTCCAATTTTTCCACGCTGACTGGTATGCAGCGTTTGTGTTCTTTCTCGTTGCCGAAAGGAGAAGTTCGATAACCTCTGGCGGAAACCCTCGGCTATCGAGACAACTCCCGATAGCCTCCAGGCGACAAGCCGTATTGAGCGGCTGGCTGTCAGTTGATGGAATTCCCCCAACGGGGATGTCAACAGATCCTGTTCCGGGTAGAACATTCGGGGTAAATCCACCGCCAACTCCAGCAGGATCGGGAACCACGACTGTGTGGGCCAGAGCGGCGTGATCATCACGGTTGTTGCCTGGTCCTGGATTAGTTTTGAAAGGCAACGTGGGATGAGACTGAACGGGGGGAAGGAGTAGCTCCTGACGTATTTCCAGTTCAGCGTGAATGCGTCTGTCATCCAGGCTCCGGGCTGGGGAAGCCAGCTTATGAAAATCGGAAGCTGTGTATTCCATGAACTCGCGAAAATATCGACCTTCATTTGCCACACTTGCTGGATCTTTACGAAGGCTGAGGTCGAGAGCTTCCACTCCCCCGTTGAGAGTTGCTTGCGTGACTCTGCGTCGGCAACGAAATTTGATTTACCCGGCAAATACGTTGCAAATAAATCAATTTCCCGCTCTTCACACCAATTGTTGATTTCAAGTGCGACGGAACAGAGAGGGCTAGACTTTGTTCCCCCCTTTTTGTTAATGTATGCGACGGCAGTGGTATTGTCAATATTTAATTCTACCGTACTTCGGAATGCCGATGACGCAAAGCATTTCAGACCGTTAAACGCCGCTAATAATTCCAATTCATTAATATGACGATTGGCATCCGCCGTGATCCATGGTCCGCCTGTCTTTACATCTTCGCTCACCGCCCCCCAACCCGATAGTGAAGCATCAGAATAGATTGAGATAGAGGGAGCGGAGATAAGAATTTTCCGACCCTCGGAAAATTTTGCCCGGTTGATCCACCAAAATAAATCAGATTTGGCCTCCCGCGAAAGAGAAACGGAGACTGAAAGGTCACCCTTTGCTGATTTTGATTGTTGCGTATAGAGAGTTTGTAAATTTCTATAATGCGCCGGGGCGTAATCTACAGATTGGGTTGCCCAGTTTAAAATACCCAAAAGAGATGCCATTTCTCTAAGTGATAATGACATTGACTTGTAGGTTTTACTGCACAATTCTAAAAGTTTGTCTTTCTTCTTTTGAGGAAGACAAAAAGTCATAGAGTTTGTATCGATGACGAGACCAATATATTCGAGTACCTGTGAAGGCTCCAATATTGATTTTTCGCCTTGGATAACAAAACCTAAAGACTCGAACAAGTTGACTACTAATTTGACCGCTTCCCGTGTCGATTCCTCAGAATGACCAATGATCAAAATATCATCAAGATATACCACCAAACGGAGTCCTTTTTTACGGAGAAAACCAACGATAGGTTTCAAAAGTTTTGTAAAGACCCTGGGAGCGGGTCCGAGACCAAAAGGCATTGAAACGTACTGAAAAATCTCTCCTCCCCATTTGAAACAGAAAAACTTTCTTTGTGAAGGGTTTAAGGCCACGGAGAAGTACGCATCTTTCAAATCTACTTTGGCTAACCAGTCCCCCAGTCTAATGGTGTGACGCACTGTATTAACGCCCTCCATTTTAAAGTGCAGGTGGGGTATGAAAAGGTTTAAGGCTTTCAGGTTGATAATAGGACGCCACCCCCCTGACGCTTTCGGTACAAGAAAGAAACCACTTGTAAAACTACAATCGATTGCCCGTGTTATCGCTCCTTTTCTTAATAAGGATTTTACTTCTGCATTACAAATCTCAATTTGGTCGGCACTCATAACGGCGTTATGTGGGATTTTTTGTTGAGTTGGTGGGGACATAAAATCCAGAGTAAGACCTTTTCCAACAGTCTCCAAAATCCATGGGTCACTCGTAATCGTTCGCCACATGTCAATATAACGAGAGATTCGACCACCAAAAGAACAAGGCGAGATTGTTACGTACCCTCTTTGCGATGCTGGATTAGAGTAGTCGACTGGTTTTTTCTGTTGGCTGGCGGAAGCTGGCTGGTCCTTTGAGTGGCTAGACGTCTTCTTCTTGGCTATCGATGCTAAGGTGGCTTGGGATTTTGCTTCTTCCACGAGATGCTTCAGGAATTTTCGACCAAAGAGATTATCGCCGTCGGACCAGATGTCGTCTCGTTCCAATAGGCCCAAGTATTCAGGATACACTTGAGAAAGGATGTTGTGACGTCGAGACCTGATAATGTCACGAAACAAAGTGGCCCATAGCCTGATCGCGATCTTGACTGCATTGCCGTCGCTCTTCGATTTTCTTTTCGATTTTTCGCGGCTAGCCAGGAACAAAAGTGGCTTGACCAAATCCAGGACTTTGAAAGACAGCTTCTTAAGGGCTTTTTCCGTCGGGTCTATGTTGGCTTTGGTGGCGTTCGAGCCTTTCGCGGCCTTAAGACGGATGTAGATGGATTCGTCCAAGGTGGGATTTGTCAGCAAATCGGCTTTTCTTTTCAGCGTGGGTTTGTAGATCTCTCTACATTTTTTGACTTTCTCCTCGCTGATACCAGTGACAACCCAGCGGGACAAACTGGTAGACTTTGCCTTGGAAACTTGAAACTTACGGCTAGAACTTTTGAGAATAGAAGAGCCACTATTATCGGAAGAACTAGAAGAGTTAGAGTCTGACGAGCTACCGTCAGACGACATTCTTGCTTGAAAGCTAAAAAAGATCTGAGGTATGTAAGGGTATACGCCCACCACCTGGATGTTTTTCTGCTTTTAAGTAGCTAAATACAAGGTCAACACATAGGTAGTTGATGCGAGACGAATTTATAACAATCACAGTAGACCTATTAGGGTCTACTCTACCAAGCGTAGAGGAGACACACTAACAAAAAAGTCAAGTTAGCAACTCTTGTCTTTTGAAATAATCGCGAGCCAGCAGAAAAGAATAACTTTCAACTTTATTGTCCGTTCCCTAAAAACCTGAAACTATATGTTTGTCGATGTTCTTGTCAATCAACTTGTGCGTGAAATAATTCAAAGCCAAATCCACTAAAGGTAACAATGATAGTCGCAAAAAAATCCGTACTACTTTATAAGGGAGTACCTGATACATGGCAAAACAGAAGTTGTGATGCTAATGTAAAAAAGTTGTTGACGAATAACTACTTTAATTGCCATCAAATTGGAAACCAAATCCGTAGTACCGTAGTTGAGAAAAACGCAAATATTTCATGTCGAAAGACAAACCAACTGACAAATTCAACAATTTCATCTCCGAAAAATGGGTGAAACAGGTAAAATAAGTGTGGAATCAGCACCACATTTCTTTCAGCAAAATTTTCATGCAGAAGATGATCTCATTTAATTTCACCCAAAGAATAAAAAAGATGAAATAAAAAAGAGAGAAAATACACACAATCCTACTTTATAAGAAAGTTCCTGAAATGGCAAAAAGAATTTGAGACCAAAATGAAAAATTATAAAAAGTGGTTGACATTTGATTAATCACACTGCTGGTTGCCAACCGCAATGGTGTGGAAATTAAATTCGTTACCGCCAAACATAGTTCGGGCAAGCGCCAAGATACAAATGCTCAATCACCAGTCCAATGTCAACCTCACAGGTTAATGCTCGTTCCTCGTAAGGAAAACTAAAGTCGTTCACTGGTCACGTCAAGCGACCGCGCCCAAACTCCTCTAATTTTATGATTTTCCTGATTTTCAAGTGTAAGTTTATAACTTAATTACATAAAAAAGATAATAAAAATATTGGAATCAATAAAAACTCAATAGAAAATTCTTGAAAAATTGACGATATTTATACTATCGGCCCAACCTGGAATCTTGAGTTGATAATACCAAGTTAAATTTTACTTCAAATATCGGAAAATGGCTCGTTCCTTAAAAAGACTCGATGACAACAATTTCCTTCTGTCTAAAATGCAAACTGGGTGTGGATCAATTCCAAAATATGAGTTTGAAGGCACCTGAAGGTCAACATGTGAAAACAAATTGGTTGGGCAAATAAGGTAAACGTAGAATCACTCGTCAGTTGAACACGTAAAAGTAATCTACAATCAAGCGATGCAACGCAAAATTCGCCCTATATAAAGGACGATCGTCTCTTCAATTTCCAAACATTCATCGCCAATTGTTACATCCACTTGTACAAGGGATCGTCGAAAATCATGAAGAACTCGGTAAGTTAACGAATTATTCATTCAACTCAGTCAAAAAAACTACCGATTATGAACGTATTTAGGCTTTAAATTTGATTAAACTGAATGATTTGTTTAGATTTTTATGGTATTTGTCTTCCTGTCGGCCTACGTTTTGATGGCCACTGCTCAGATGCCAACGCCCTGGACCAATCCTTACTTTTATTACCATTACAACGCACCACTGCCTCCCCAAAAGACCTCGACCCACGAAATGGACGGCTACAATAAACATCATATGTCTGATTACGATGATCAATTTGTATCCGATTCATTGGGAGCCCATTCCTTTCTCATCTCAACTTGCGTCAGAGAGCTGAGAAGTATGTCGCATTCCGAAAAAGGTTTAGAGTAGAAATTTCAGTAAATTTCGCTTTTAAAATCATTTTCAGGCACAAAAGCCGATTTGGCACAAACTACGCAACGCTTGAATGACTCATACACCGAAATCGAAAGCATTAAAGATGAGCTGAATAATGTTATGGACACGGTTGAAAATTTGAAAAAAGTTATGAATGGTAATAATTCTTAAAATCTCTCAATTCCTAATGAGTCCTTTCAAAGAATTTGAGACCAAAATGAAAAATTTAAAAAAATTTTTTGACATTTGATTAATTCCATTAGTTGCCAACCTCAATGGTGTGGAAATTTAATTCGTTCCCCCAAAACATAGTTTGGAAAAGTGCAAAGATACAAAGACTCAAAAACCTGCTCAATGTCAATCACACAGGTTAATTTTCGTTCTTTGCAAGGAAAACTAAAGTCGTACGTCCAGTAACCGCGTCCAAAATCCTTTAGTTCTACAGTCTATACCATTAAATATTCCTTGGAAGAAATTTCGGGCATAACTGTTATCATTTTATAAATTTCGTTAGTTCGCTATTTAAGAAATTTCAATGTGAGATTCAAAACGATCCTCAAGTAAAAATTCTTCACTTAGTTATAATATCGAAGCAAATAAAACCTGAATGGAAAACTTTTGAAACGAAAAATGCCTAACAGTTGATCCATTGGCCTTACCGGGAATCTTTTAGTAGTTCAATTTTACTTCAGATGGCTGAAAATGGCTCATTCCTTAAAAAGACTCAACAACAACAATTTCCTTATGTTAATATTGCAAACTGGTTGTGGAAAATTTTAAAAAATTTAACTTGAATTTCATTAAATTCAAAATATTGAACATTTTCAGCCACAAAAGCCGATTTGGCACAAACTACGCAACGCTTTAATGACACATACTCCGAAGTAGAAACCATAAAAGTGGAGCTGAAAGGTAATTTTATTTAACAAAATGAAGAAATAATAACTGAAAATTGAAAAGGATTCCTCTAATTTTATTTATCAGGGAATTCTCAACTTATGAAGAATTTCACGGACAAACATGAAAATTTGACTAAAGTTGTAAATGGTACCTTTTTCGATTCAAATGTCCTTTGACTTACCTAACGTGAAAGCACTATGTAATGTACCTAATGCAATTTATGTAATAGCGAGAACAAGTGACATCGCCGAAATCGGAAAAATGCCAACGTCGTGTGAGGATCTCCAGCAGATCGGAAACAAAAAGAATGGATTCTTTTCCATTATGGGACAAAATAAGATCCAAACTGTTTACTGCAACTTTACAAGGGAACAAACCGATCAAAGTACAAGAAATATTTAGAAAAAAACTCTTAAAATACCATAAAATAAAACGAAATTAATTCTGTTATTCGTGCAGATTTCCAGAGTTTAATTGGCTACGTCGATGTCAAATCGTCGCCAGTTTATTTCCACGCCCAGAGGACGACGCCCTACTCAACTATCAACACCGTTATTCCGTTTAACATGTTTAGATCAAATGTGGGAAATGCCATCAACTCCACCGGAGTTTTTGTTGCTCCAAGACCGGGAACGTATTTCTTTTCTTTTTCGGCAGTAACTACTTCTGCTTCTTTTGGACGAGTTGATTTGCAAATGAAAAATGCGACAGCTGATTGGTTTAAAATCGGACAAGCCATGGGTCAACCAAACATCGAAACTTTGACGATCCAGTCAACATTGCAACTTGCTAAAAACGACCAAATTGGATGTTTTTTGAACGGTGGAGCAATTCTTGATGATAATACTGTTCAAATCGGCTCGAGGACACATTTCGTTGGTTTCCTTCTAGAAGAGGATATCTTTTGAATAATTTCAAATGGAATCTGAAAAAAATGTATTTGTAGTAGTGTAGTACTTATTTACTTAAAGACCTCGGCGATGGGAAAATATCTACAGTATCTTGGGTTGTTAGTATATGGGTAATTTCCATGTGTGATGGCAATTGATGTAACAATTTTCTAATTGACCAATAAATAGTAAAACCCTTAACATTAGCGTGACACGACGGCAAAGTCAACACTAAAATTTAATTCATTTCATCAGTTAACAACAATAATAATTTATTTACAACTATCTTGTACGTGATTATTCAAAGATGATTTCTAAATATGCAAGCAAAAATGGAACTTTATTCTGAAGAGACCTGCTGTTAAACTGGAGAAAAAGGAAGAAGAATAACGTACATGATCCCTTTTATTGTCTTTTCTTTACAACGGGAAATAATGATCCAGTAACAATCCAGTACAATTTTGATATTAGTAAAAATAGCCGCTCATCATGGGCCAAAATCGCTTTCCCATGACCAGGAAATGGCCCTGTTTCTCTTTCAATATTTACAGCTACAGCATGAACTAACTAAAAGATAAAGTCCCTCCATCAACTATTGGGTTTACATCATTTTGAAATCATCGATTCGCCATAAATGCCATAAGCCAAACAAATAGCAAATCGCTTCATTTCGTAAAGGAAAGGGCATAAGTGAGCGAGACAAAGATAATTGGGCAACTAACTAGGAGTTCAAGAACGTAGAGTTGGGAGCAAAATTTAAAAAAAGATTATTTTGACTCGTGAAAGCTTGACCTCAAACACTCGTTATGATCTTTTCATCGACGGTTCAACGCAATAAAGAAATGATTTCATTTTTAAAATAAGATAAATTACAGTACACTTCAAGTCTTATTCCCGTCAAGGCCGATCGAACTATCCAGTCAATGGCCAGTTAAATAAAACAGGAAATCATGTACGCTGAACGGATCTCGTTTCAATTTTGAAATGAAATATAATCTGCATGAGAAAAAGAAAAGATTCGATCTGTAAATGGTTTGCATGTTATACAAGTCCACTAGTACTTAATCCAACTTCATTCTTTTTTAAAATAGAACACGCAACGGGTATCATTTCAACAGGTTTTTTTGTTTACTGAATCTTGTTCTGACGTTTCGTTTCTAATTTGCAATTCCAAATATTCTCGAGTTGTTGCGTTAGATGACTGATTAAACTGTCAATTTCAATTACGAAAACAATCGATATTTAACGCACAACTTGACATCATTGCACTCATCTCACTCTTAAGGCTGGTTTCTTCTGGATAAGGATTTTCTTGATAAGGATCGCTTTTGAATTTTTTCGGCTTTAACACGCAATTGTAGAAAAATCTTCCAAACTTTAAAATCAAAACTTTCAATTTTTGAAAAAGGAATTTTACTTTTTAGATTTCCCCATTAATTTTTAGTGTGGACTTGAAATACAAATGGAAAATACACATTTTTTCACGTACGACACAGGACGTTTTATAGACGATAACTCGAAAAAAATTAGACTTCGGTAACTTCGTGTTGATAAGGAAAAATGGGATCCTATTTGACTGGGATGTTTACTAGTACAGGCTATTAAAAAAATGAAAGATTAAATAATGAAGTTGATAGGGGGGAGGAGGGGGGGGGGGGGGGGGGGGGGGCAAAACTGGTTCGTTCATTTCCCCACGAACAAAAATTTCATTTCTCAATTTTCGTCCGTCCTCAAAACTCATGTTACAGTTACCTTTCTCTGTAACAGACTGCGTTAAATATTAAGTGTGCTACCGATGGTAAAAAAGAAGAATCGATCGCATAAACGTCAAATTGTGTTGAGAGAGAGATAACTATTTATTTAAGGATAGCCTAGTCAGCGATAAAAAGTGCATCGTTTCGCCCTTACCTTGACTGTGAGAGAAGGTGGTGGGCAACAGTTGACGAGGCTCCTGGCTGATTCATCGATATGAGAAAAAGCGGCAGAATCTAAGAGAAAGAAAAATAAAAATTAACATTTGATGCGAGAATGACAAATCCTGTTAAGTGAACCATAGGAAAAGGATAACATTCGACTTTGCTAACTTTTCTCTGAAAACTTGCTGATACTATACGTTTGTTGATGATCTTGTCAATCAACTTGTGTGTGAAATAATTTAAATGCTGTTAAACTGGATAAAAATGAAGGAGAATGCATACAATCCATTTTGGTTTACTGGAATGGTCATCTGATGAAACAAATTTGCCGTTGGGAATTGGGATAGGTAAGCGGCTGCTTATTAAACGCGTCAATAAAAAACGCGTCAATATTAAACGCGTCCTTTCCATGACTACAAGATGACCCTGATGCTTTCCATGCTGTGCAATCCTGTTTTGAACTTGCAATAGGCCACTGGACTAGGCTTGTCGTCCTAAATGATAGCATCTTCGAGCAAAATCAATAGTTAATTATGTTGTATTATTAACTGTGAAAATGTTGTTAGCTTCGCAGTTTACTTTTAAATGGCTAGATATTAAATTGCAATAAAATAAAGATGACCCATGCATGTTTGTTTGATGATGGGTATTAACACACAATGAGGATCAGATCGCGTGGTTCGATTGAACTCGTTTCAAAAGGCCGAATTCAAAATATTTAAAAAGCGAAAAAAAAAGGAATAGGTTCGTCATTTCTCTACTGGGAAATGTTTAACCAGTCAAAAAATTTCAAAAACCAGTATCTCTTGATTAGTGGCAACAAATACAAATGGAGAATGTTTTGACAAATAGATTTTTGTGAGTTTTCATGTCGAAGGAGAAATCAACACGAAAATTCAACATCTTTCAGCAGAAGGTTACTACAGAAGATATCTCATTAATTTAACCCAATGAATAAATAAGAATGAAATAAACAAAAGATCGTGGAATGGCCACAAAAAAAAAGAAAAAAATACACAATCCTACTTTATAAGAAAGTTCCTGAAATGGCAAAAAGAATTTGAGACCAAAATGAAAAATTATAAAAAGTGGTTGACATTTGATTAATCACACTGCTGGTTGCCAACCGCAATGGTGTGGAAATTAAATTCGTTACCGCCAAACATAGTTCGGGCAAGCGCCAAGATACAAATGCTCAATCATCAGTCCAATGTCAACCTCACAGGTTAATGCTCGTTCCTCGTAAGGAAAACTAAAGTCGTTCACTGGCCACGTCAAGCGACCGCGCCCAAACTCCTCTAATTTTATGATTTAATTCCTGATTTTCAAGTGTAAGTTTATAACTTAATTATATAAAAAGATAATAAAAATATTGGACTCAATAAAAACTCAATGGAAAATTCTTGATAAATTGACGATATTTATACTATCGGCCTAACCGGGAATCTTGAGTTGATAATACCAAGTTAAATTTAACTTCAAATATCGGAAAATGGCTCGTTCCTTAAAAAGACTCGATGACAACAATTTCCTTCTGTCTAAAATGCAAACTGGGTGTGGATCAATTCCAAAATATGAGTTTGAAGGCACCTGAAGGTCAACATGTGAAAACAAATTGGTTGGGCAAATAAGGTAAACGTAGAATCACTCGTCAGTTGAACACGTAGCCATCTGCAATGGAAGCGATGCCATGCAAAATCCGCCCTATATAAAGGACGATCGTCTCTTCAATTTCCAAACATTCGTCGCCAATTCTTCCATCCACTTGTACAAGGGATCGTCGCAAATCATGAAGAACTCGGTAAGTTAACGAATTATTCATTCAACTTAGTCAAAGTTACTACCGATTATAAACGTATTTAGGCTTTAAATTTGATTAAATTGAATGATTTGTTTAGATTGTTATGGTGTTTGTCTCCTTGTCGGCCTACGTTTTGATGGCCAACGCTCAGATGTCAACGCCCTGGACCAATCCTTACTTTTACTACCATTACAACGCACCACTGCCTCCCCAAAAGACCTCGACCAACGAAATGGACGGCTATAATAAACATCATTTGTCTGATTACGGTGATCAGTTTGTATCAGATACATTGGGAGCCCATTCTTTTCTCATCTCAACATGCGTCAGAGAGCTGAGAAGTATGTCGCAACTTAAAAATATTTAAATTGAATTTCATTAAATTCGAAATATTGAACATTTTCAGCCACAAAAGCCGATTTGGCACAAACTACGCAACGCTTGAATGACTCATACACCGAAATCGAAAGCATTAAAGATGAGCTTAAAGGTAAATTTGTTCAACTTAAAACTTAATGAAAACTAAAATTGAAAACAATATCATAACCTTTTAGGAAATTCTCAAATGCTGACAAATGTAATGGAAACAGTGGAAAATTTAAAAAATATTATGAATGGTAATAATTCTAAAAATCTCTCAATTCCTGATGAGTAAGCCCTTTAAAAGAATTTGAGCCCAAAATGAAAAATATTAAAAAAGTTGTTGACATTTGATTAATCACACTGCTGGTTGCCAACCGCAATGGTGTGGAAATTAAATTCGTTACCACCAAACATAGTTCGGGCAAGCGCCAAAATACAAAAACTCAAAAAACCTGCTCAATGTCAAATTCACAGGTTAATGCTCGTTCCTCGTAAGGAAAACTAAAGTCGTACGTCCAGCAACCGCGTCCAAAATCCTTTAACTCTACAGTCTATACCATTAAATCTAACTTGGAAGAAATTTCGGGCATGCCGGTTATCATTTTATCAATTTCGTTGGTTCGCTATTTAAGAAATTTCAATGTGGGATTCAAAACGATCCTCAAGTAAAAATTCTTCACTTAATTATAATATCGAAGCAAATAAAACCTGAATGGAAAACTTTTGAAGCGAAAAATGCCTAACAGTTGTACCATTGGCCTTACCGAGAATCTTTTTAGTTCAATTTTAGTTCAGTTTTACTTTAAATTGCTGAAAATGGCTCATTCCTTAAAGACTCAACAACAACAATTTCCTTCTGTCTAAATTGCAAACTGGGCGTGGAAAATTAAAAAAAATTTAAATTGAATTTCATTAAATTCGACATATTGAACATTTTCAGCCACAAAAAGCCGATTTGGCACAAACTACGCAACGCTTTAATGACACATACTCCGAAGTAGAAACCATAAAAGTGGAGCTTAAAGGTAAATTTGTTCAACTTAAAACTTTGTACAACTTAAAACTAAAATTGAAAACAATATCATAACCTTTTAGGGAATTCTCAAATGCTGACAAATGTCACAAATGTAATGGAAACAGTGGAAAATTTAAAAAATGTTGTCAATGGTAATAATTCTAAAAATCTTTAAATTTCTAATGTGTAAGCGCTTCCAAATTTACTTGAATGCAAAATAGAGAGAACGAGCCCTATCATGGATATCGGGAAAATGCCAACGTCGTGTGATGATCTCCAACAGATCGGAAACAAAAAGAATGGATTCTTTTCTGTTATGGGACAAAATAAAATTCAAACTGTTTACTGCAACTTTGCAAAGCCAAAAACCGATCAAAGTATAAAACAAAGTTCTTTTGAAAAATCTTTTCGGCTTAATCAAATCACTCAATTAATTCTGTTATTCTTGCAGATTTCCAGAGTTTAATTGGCTACAATGATGTTAAATCGTCGCCTGTTTACTTTCACGCCCTGAGAACGACGACTCCATTCCTTAGTCCCAACACCGTTGTTCCATTTGACACGTTTAGATCAAATGTGGGAAATGCCATCAACTCCACTGGAGTTTTTGTTGCTCCAAGACCAGGGACATATTTCTTTTCATTTTTGGCAATAAGTGCTAACAATTTTAATGGACGAGTTGATATGCAAATGAAGAATGCCACATCCGATTGGATTAAAATCGGACAAGCCTATGGCCAACCAACTTTTGAAACATTAACGATCCAGTCCACTTTGCAACTGGTCAAAGGTGACCAAATTAGATTACTCAATAGAGATGGGTCGGGACTTCATGATCAAAACGCTGCTGCGACTGGCCTGTGGACGCATTTTGTTGGTTTTCTTTTAGAGGAAGATATTTTTTAAATGGCTTCAGATAATATTTAAAAAAAAAACACCTTTTTCTTTTGGGAGGAGGGGTTGGGTGGTTAAAACCTCGGTATTCGGTAAATTTTAGTTTGTTTTAGGGGCTATTTTCCTTGCTGTTATCGTGAAATTGCTGTCTCAAAACTAATTCGATAATAAATAATCTATACCATATCTATTTATCGTGATGAGTTTCATTAATTTACTCAATTTTTTAATAAGTTCGACTTTATTTGAGAGAAAAATGCGACGTAGGCCTACATGCAAGGATGACCAATCCACTCTCTAATGGGGAATAATTAACTAGTTAATTACACTTCCCAATAAAGTGTGATTGGCGGCAACGAATTGATTTCTTATCTGATTCGGCAAAAGTTTTGGAAAAATCAGTCCATTAGAGACGAGGTATAATGAAAGGATTATAAAATATCTCGACCAACTTTTACGCTGAAATAATTACATAACAAAAGACTATTTACGTCGAAACCCATCATATTAGGTCACAGGTCTTCCGGTCGGGTTTCTTGATGAGATTAGCTTCACGCTTTCCTGCCGTTCAATGCGAAGCTATTAAAAAACAAAGCAGAATCGCAAGAGACAAATAAGCCCTAATGTACATGGATCTGACTGACTATCAGACGTCAAATCAAACCATGAAACGATCAAAGATTTCAAATGACTCGAAAATATCAAATTACTTCAAAACATTTGCTTCCGAATTAGGTCTTTATGCTATAGAAGAGAAAATGGAAATTAATCATAGAAATCATTTTGAGTTATCACGTCATTAGGGAAGACAATCACGGCAAGATTCAAAGGCCAACCCTCGACATTGGAGACTGGAATACAAATTGAAGTAGTTTTCAAAAGCAACCGACACCCTTTACACTTCCCCACAGGAATTTGGATTACTAATAAATTAAAAAAATTGGTACCTTGATTCGATTACATCGAAACTTCCCCTTTCGACAGGATACGGTAGAAAATGACGGTTCCACACTGTATTTGAAATGTTCACCTGCATAAGTTAAAAAGAAATATTTTAATTATTTAAAAATTACTGCAGTAGAAGAGATAATTAAAATACATCATGTTAAGTTGTGAAGGAAGTTTTATCGAAAAGATGGATATCCATTACAACAGCTATAAAAAAGGAACAAGCCAAGATATTGGAATTGGACTGCAGTCTACATTATCAGCTGAAATGTTTTAACATATTCAAAATTAACTTGCAGTATCAAACCAAAAATCGAAAAAAATACTTGGTTAACTGTATGGGATAACACATTCATGTTGATTACGAGTTCATTAAAATATTTTCAATACCTCCCATAGTTAGAAAATGAATTCTTATTTTTATTTTTAGATTATATTAATGTTTCTTTGAAAATTTGGAAAAAATTTCGATTACAACTGAACAAAAATTGGAACAATTGCCAATGAGGCAATGAAAAGTAAAATGTCAGCACTCTGCAGATCATCTATGCAGTAGATGGCTAGATTATCAAAACCTCGGAATTCATCAAATATTATAAAAACTATTTCAGTATAGATTTAAAAGTGGAAAGAGCCCATTTTAAGGATATATAATAAGATTGAAGAGATACATATTAATAAAGTAGCTCAGAAGAGTAGAAGACAATTACCAGGAAAAAAAAATCCATGACATTCTTATCAAAACTTCCATCATGGACTGAAGCGACCGACAACGAGTAGGATAACTATTAACTAGGTGGCGTTGAACGTTGCTCGGTGAGAAGAACTAGAAAGGCGGGAAAATGCCAGATACTAAAATAATATCTAGTGATTTTTAAAAAATTATAGTATTTGCGTAGCCTTGGATCATAGCTTATTGAAATAAAAACTGGGTAATGAATAAATAAAAATACGATCAATTGCGTAGTCTGTCAATCATGTTAAGCTGCGAAAACCAAATAATGGAATAAGATTTTAAAAACATTTAGCGTTTTTAGCTGGGCAAACACTGGAGGGGAACGGATTTGGTGTGCAGACGACGTCGAAAAAATTGGCGCTAAGGGAAATAATTTTTAAAAACTTTGAAATCAAAATTACATGCAGAAATAAAAAATCGTGGATCTATGAAGATTCTTTGACACATTTTCTCTGATTTTCCATAAGGTAGAAAACCTGACAGCAAACAACGAAGGTTGACGATTGACCCACTTATTTAATCTCCTTGTTTTGTTTCTTATCTTAGTTGAACTACGCAATTGTTACAATTGCGTAAATACTACGCCATTTATTTATGACTTGGTCGATATTTCGCATTTTCAAAATAAGAATTTCCTCAAACAAATAAATCAGGTCAAATACACTCAGATACACTTTGATGAACTTCTTTTCAACTTTTCACGCTTTCATGTTGTTCAGGTTTTAAACAAAAATCGCGGACGTATTACGAGTTAAATCGATAAAGAAATACGTTCGATTACAGCTGAATGTAGGTCAATCAAACACGCAAGATAACGCGAATATTGGTACTGACTGACGCTGTGATATCGAGCTCATATCTAATGACGTTATAAGACGAGACGGGGAGAGTATAAATTAAAATCTCCGTGATAAAGTACAGTCAGAAAGGCCACGCAAATTTGGAAAAGGATCGATCAAATAAAAGGCCAAGAAGCAAAATTAATTGGAGCTTAGGAAAACGGAACTGATTCAAGGTACGAAAATAAAAATGGTTATCATTGTTAACCAACACTTTCGCTTCGGTTTGCTGTTGATTTTGGCTGCGTCTTTATTCATTTCGGTCGACGCCACTCTGAGTCTGGAGCAACAGATGAGACAAACCTATGTAAGCCGATGATTCTATTCCTATTATCTTGAAATCTTTTACTAATTCAAACTATTTAATTAAATCGTTAAGACGCAAGTAATAAAGGAATTGATTGAGGCCAAAGAGGCGAGATATGAAGAGAAGTTTCAACGACTAGAGACTCATAACTCTCAGCTGAAGGCGGACGTTCAGTATCAAGTAAATGAATTTCATTATAAAATAATGCATTAATACCGCATAACATCGAGCTCATTTGGTCAGAACAAAATCTTCCATCAACTAGAAGCTAAAAATGATCAACTGGAAAAGAAAGTCTCGTGGCTAGAGAGCAAAGTGCAACGGCTAGAGTCGGCTATTAGTGTCGATTCGCTAAATTTAAAAAGTGCCATCTCGAGGACATGCAGAGAAGCTCATCTAGCGGATCCATCTCTCTCTTCCGGAATGCACTGGATCGATCCGGATGGACAAGGCGTCGGGGACGATCCCATCTACGTCTATTGCGACACGACGACAGGTAAAAGACAAAACTAATAAGGAAATGTTAGAGTTGCTATCGATTTCTTATTATTGGACAAGATACGACATCCATCCTGCACGACAGCGAAGGACCAATGGACGTTGGCCATTGCACCGATCCTGGATGTTATTCAAAATCCGTATCTTATAACGCAAGTCTCAGACAGATGGCAGCATTGGCGGATTTATCCAACGAATGTCATCAATCGATTCAAGTACGTCAACTCATCAAATATAATGGAAATGAAACTAATTAATCAATTTGTTGCTTGTGCTCGATTCAGTACGACTGTTATTACGCACCTTTCGAGTTGAACGACGTCGTTTATTCCTGGTGGAACGACATCAACGGAAACGCTAAATACTTCTGGGCCGGCGCCGATACCGACGTTCACACCTGTCAGTGCGGCATCGACGGAAATTGTGTGGAACCTTTTATGAAGTGCAATTGCGATTCTGCCGCACCTGAGCAACTAGTCGATAGCGGTAAGTTCAGCATTTTAAAAAGGAAGAAATGATTTCTAATTTCCCCTATTCAATACAAACATGTAGGGATCATTAACGATAAGAAAATCCTGCCTATTACACGTTTGAATTTCGGTCGCACACAACAGTCATATTCATCCGGTGTCCACACACTGGGCCGATTCGAATGTACTGGACAAGTGGCCGTCACTGGAATGCCAACGTCATGCGCAGATCTTTGGAGGATCGGACACACTCTGAGCGGATTGTATTCGGTTAAAGGAGTCCAAATGGTCGAAAGTGTCTACTGTGATTTTTCAAAACTTCCAAACGAAGCAGGTATCAATTTATCACTACAATTTATCTATACGCAACCAAACTTTAATTCAATTTTAATGGCTACGAAGGTTTCCAGAAATGGATTGGATACGATGACGTCAAGTCAGCGCCTGCCTACTTCTACGTCCAGCGGAATAGTACATTCAGCACGATCAATGTCCCGATTCCGTTCCAGATTTCTAGATTGAACATTGGAAATGCCATGGATTTGTCGACAGGCAAATTCACGGCACCCGCCAAGGGAACGTATTTCTTCTCTTTTACTGGACACGCCCAATTTCCAACGTCGTCATCTTTACTTAGTTTAGGAGTGGGTCTTTATCTAAACGGAAATCATATTGGGTGGGGCTTTGCCGAAGAGTATCACACCGTTAATTGGCAAGAAACACCGTTGACTCTCCAATCAACACTCAGTTTACAAAAGGGAGATCAAGTTTGGTTGGAGATCAGATTAATTTCAGGTGGCGTGAGTCTATACGACGACGACGTCAACCACTGGACTCATTTTACCGGATACATTTTAGAAGAAGAAATTACATTTTAAATGCAGAAGAGAGACTCAAATAAGAAATAAACGTGATACTTAAATGCCATTCAGTTATTAAATTTAATAGCAGAACTGATTACGAGCGTGGAGCACAATAAAGCTAATATATTCACCGAAAAGCGAAAAAAAGACGCTAACCGATATGAAATCAGCTAGGGATAAAAGATAAGATTTTCAGAGAAAAAACGACAAATGTGTCTAAGAGAATCTCGCCCATTTTTCTGAAAAACTAACTATAGTCAGAAACAGGTAACAAAGCTCCTTTTTTTTCAGTTTTGGTTGGAAATTCCCTGAAAGTACCCTCGGAAACTGGTGTTAAATTTTCAATTACTGGGCACTAAAATTTGTTTTAAAAACTAAAGTATTCAGAAAAGGATCGGCTTTATCGATGTCAAATCGGTCCCAGTTTACTTCTTCGTTTGAAAAGGACTCCCATTTCAATTTAATTGACACTAAGATGCCGGTTCGAACGCGCTCTGAACAACGTCGAAAACGCAATGAATTCAGGGACGACTGTCATTTCCACGGCACCAGTTTCGGAAACTAACTTCTTTAAATATCCCGAATGGCTACTTTCCACTTCAGCGGTCTCTCAACTTGTATGACAAAGAGATCGTTGTAGCCTTGTACTAGAACGGCATTGCAATCGGTTTGGCCCTGGCTGACGAGAAAGGGGACGCTAACAAAGAATTCGAAACGTACAAAATGGAATCAATACTCAATCAAGTCGGGAGATCAACTAAGGGCTGCCATCAAATATAAATCGACGGATACTTAACTATTTATATATTTGACAACTTTCAGCACCCCAACCATTTCTCTGGTGGGCTCCTACAAAAAGATTTCAACAAATTTGTCCTATTACTTAAACAATAATAATGAATGACGTTACTTTTTACTTTTCTTGTTTCAAATGAAAGTCAGTTGGTTAACTTTAAATTTACAGTTTAAAAAACGAGTTTTCTTATCAAATCGTCAACTAGAATCTCGACCATTCCATACTTAGAGCTACTCTAAAAACAATTTAAGGGACGTGATTCTAACGAACAAATAAAGTGGCCTTACCGTGGAAGGATTCTCCATTTCGGCTGTTTAGGTTGCAACATCTTGAGATACGAAGAAAAGAAGTTGCGAATACATCCACCCTCGGATGCGTGGACAGGTCACGGGCATAGGGAAATCAATCCATTAGTCCTGAGTTGACTCCGGATGGAGAAAATCTAAATGGAAAAAAAATATATGATAATCCTTGCGATATTGCATAGAGGAAAATAACGAATCAATCACCACTTAGAATTTTCTGTTGGTAGTTTAACTTTTCAGTTGCAAACAAAAAGTTTTGAAAAATCATTTAAGTAAAATACTATGTTCCCCCTGGATTTCTTAAACTCTTCCATCAGCTTACCTTGAAATCGGCCATTGCTATCAATCATCGTCCCCCATTTACCTTGAACCATTCAAAAGAAATGTTTTGTTAAAAACACCTTGAAATTGACCTTGGTCCCAAATTGATGGCCTTCGTCTTCCATTTAAAAGGCTGGCCATCCACCGTTTTCTTCGTCAGTCAACTTTCCGTAGACGATCGAGCGAGTAACACACAAATTCTCTCAGTCAACTATGGATTGTAGGTTAGAACTTGTTCCTTTACATTCTTGCTCTGTATAGTTGACCGAATGGAATCTGTAACATACGATGCCATTTGATCAACTATTATCAGGATGTAAATGAATTTGACTAAGATCTCTCAACAAAGCCAGAAATATACTATCTTAAAATCTCGATCCTTCTTTGATTGATGGATACCAAGCAAATGAGTATACATTACCTCGATGCAGTAGAGGAACACGAAAACAGGTTTTTAAACAAACTTTAAGTCTAGGGGAAACAGAACTACCCAACGTCAGTTAAGCTGATTTTTAATTTACTTATACATCTTTTTTCTAATATCCTATTTTGGGATCCGTGTCGCAAAAATAGTATTTCGGAGCTTCAGTGTAGTAGCATTGAATACATGCAACTATGGGAAATGCAGCTCATAAGCCAGTGGAAATTAAAGCCACTTAGGCATGGAAGATTGAGTACTCTGGAAAGAGAAAAACTTCACTCCCGAGGAGGGCAAACAGTTGCGATCGTAAAATTCAATGAAAATTCTCAGTAACGTTTACTATAGAAACCAGAGAAATCTGGCGAAGATTTGTGAAATAATTGCGGTACTTTGCATATCGCTCCCCGATCTAATCGGGCAACAGGGGGATTTTACGTCTTTCTATAGTATGAGAACTAAAGTAGAATCCCAACCAAAAATAAGTAACAACAGAAAAGAACTCCAAACTTTGTCAAGGAAAAAAATGAAATTTAGAAACATAGTATTATGTTTAACATAAAGAAAAGTGGGACCCGTAATCGAATCTCATTACGGTTTAACATAATTGGAAGTTATTTTCAAATGATGTTGGACCATAATTGTAAAATCTTACATCACAAAATGAATTACTTGTTGTGTAGTCTTCTGGTAATACACGTATAATGGGGTGTAGGAAGCGCAAACTTAATAGGGGATCAAGGAATTATCATTTCTAATTCTAAAAAAAAGGGGTTCTGGGGAAAAGAGCATCAAGATATTTAAAAAAACACACTATTTCTAGTCTTCTGAAAAAGAGGCTGCGGTTTAAAGAAAAATTGTTGTAAGATTTATACCATTCAGTGGAAAACGTCTTCTGAAAAAGACGCTGTGGTTTGAAGAAAAATTGTTGTAAGATTTGTGCCATTCAGTGGAAAACTGATTCTAGGTGACAGCCGTTCTGTCTCTCAACAACACCATTTGCAATTCTATTGATGACGCAATAACAATAATCGGTACCCCAACAACACAGAAAACAATAAAGCTCAAGTTTGACCCCTATTACCCAAAAAATAGTTACTTCTCGTTCAAAATTAGGGACGTTATTCGGTTCCTATTGAACATCTAGAAAAATAGTTGTTTTCCTTTGGATTTGTAGTCCGAATAAGGGGGGTGGGGGAAATATGTAAAAAGGAAGGAAAAACATTCTAAATTGGTTGCTTTAGTTTTCTCAACTTCATTATTGTGGGAGATTGTGGAAAAACCCCCCAAAAAATAGTTACTTCTCGTTCAAAATCAGGGATTCTAATACGATGTATAATGTTTGCTACCAGCAAAATCAAGAAATAAGAAATGGTGTCCTACCTTGATGAGGAATGCTGTATATGACAGATTCTTCATCTACAACGGGAGAGGACAGAACTGGGGAGGAAAGGACGTCCTCATGAATACATCCACACTTGCATGAATGTGCAAACCAAAAATAGTTACTTCTCGTTCAAAATCAGGGACGTTATCGGTCTCTACGAACGAAATGGATGAATCTAGCGGTAGAATCGATCTTACCGAAGGTTGACTGGTTAACTAAGGGAATGGAGAAATATTGGGTGGGCACAACCGGATCTGTATCTAGATCTGTATTCCGAATAAGGAAAAAAATCATGTAAAAAGGAAGGAAAATATTCTGATATGGTTGGCAAGATTATTCTGTCCTTTGATAGAAATTAAATGTTCTGAAATCCAGAAGGGAATGATAATAATATGTTTAACTGTTTTGAAGCTAAAAAAATGAAGCATAAGAAACTACTCTCATAGAAAATCTTGGGACATAATTTGAAAAGCTTAAATAGCATAAGTAAACAAATGAATTACTTCTTGTGTAGTCTTCTAGTACTACACATATAATGAGTATAGGAAGCGTAGTTTTCCATTTGACTATTAATCATTGAGATTATCCAAATGACGACAGATATTGATACATTTCAATGATGCTGACAATCCCAGAATGGAAGTTATAACATTTCCCATTAAGAAAATACAGAAACTAGAAAAAAGCAGAAAACTTCTTAGCACATTTTAGCTATGTGGGTCTAACCTAAAACCTCATGTAGGTCTCGAGCAATTGAAATACAAGTCAGGCAGGCATCTACATGCAATTGCTCAAATGAATGGAATGCTTTTAAGAAACTGCAGTCAACAACAATTTGGTAGCATCCCTTAACAACAATGTTTCTTTAAAGGGGTGAAATGTTAAGTTTCAAAACAATTCAATAAGGTAAGCTTTCTAAGAACTCTTTTCATGACATTGACCAATCCAAATTATAATTTCCATGCTTAATCAGATACGAGTAAAAGATGGCCACATACCTTTAAAAGGAAACTCTCTTGTTATGATCACGAAGACACGAATAAGAATTTATCACGCAGCAGACGACTTTTTAAAGTCACTCGCCTCATCTAGCGGAAGAATACCAAAGTTCTTATTTCATTTAGAGGAGTTGAATTTTTTAATTTTTGTATTTTGTAATAATTGTTAATTTTATTTATCGCTATGTGTAAATAAAAGTTTATTCTGACAAATACAAAACCATCCGGCAAGGAACTTCTGATTATTCCAATATAAACTACTTATCAGCTTTATCAGATTTCCTTTGCAGATCAAGAACAGAAGACGAAACTGTAGCGCAAATGTAATAAATGCTATTATGGCAAATTAAAAAAGCGATTTCCGATTCACTGATTGTTTAAAATAGTAATCAATATCTGATCAATGTTATCAAATTACGCCCATCGCTCAAAGCGCTAAATTTTTTAAAGCAAATGTTTTTAACCAATAAAGTTATTAATTATGAGAGTTGTTAAAGTAAAATCCAATAAAATGCTTTTTATTACTATTAGGTTATTAGCCAATTAACATTCAATTAAAATGTAATCAAAACACCGTAATGACCCTATAACAACTGATGCAATAATGAACGCGTTATGCAGCTGAATGCCACCAGCGTTGGATTAGGTTATTAAGCCGTTGATCCAATGGGTCCGTATTTCACGTTGCTGAATGTGACACTAGGAGTTAAATTGGTGTAAACGGGACAAGGACCATTCGGTGGTTTGTCCAACCAGCCCATAAAGTTGGGATTTTTCAGATCGCCCCACAGTCCCATGGTGAGGACCATTCCGTTCTTCAATCCTTGGGTCATGCTGGCCGATATTCCTCCAAGGTTATTCTGTCCGGTGTAACTACAGAAAGCGTCTGATATGGAATTGAAGTTGCCAGCAACCTACCCGAAACCCACAATCAAGAGTAATCAATAGTATAGTTAAGAAATTTCAAAGGGAATTCACTCTTACCGTAGGATTGGGTATCGTCTTTCCATTTTGCTTGTAGATGCGCTGAATTTCTTTCAAATTTCCGGTGTCCTTTCCGTCGACGGTGACGAAGCGGGTGGTAACGGTGAAAGGTTTCGTAGTGTCGACGCAATAGGAAGAGCCTCGTCCGTAAAAATTCGTTTTTCCAAGAGGATAAGGCATGAATCCGCATCCGGTAGGTTCGCAATTGTTGGCTCCTTTGCACGTGTGAGTGGCTAGTAGCGTAGTCAAACTGTTGGATTCTATTATGTCCAATTCGTAGCAGTTGGGTTTGTTCCCTTGGGCCACTTGGGCATCACAATAGCCCGTCCCGTAAACGGGTCCCTTGTAACCGAATTTCGCCTTGCCTCCATCGGCATCCATTCCGACGAAAAAGAAGGCAGCGTTCAATCCACATCCGACGGTGGACAAGTCGACGTCGAAACTGATTTCCCGATTGAGCAGGTAAACCATCTGATAACTAAATTATCACGAATAATAGTTCATTAGGCTATTGATAATAGATGTGATTAATTAAGGGGATTTCGTACCTGTCAGTGCCAGGTCCAGTAGTTAAATAAATCCTAGGTCCTGGAGCTGTGGGCACGTATTTCAGGGTGAGGCTGGTTTTCGATGGAGAAACGGTCAATCCAAATAAATTTTGATACTCACTGACTGTGGGAATCTGATGAGACGTAAATGATATTCAAAGAAATCGACGTTAAAGTTAATGGTTTTATTATTACCTTGTCGCACTTTTTGGGATCGTAGCAGAGATTGTAGTAAACGCCTCTCCAGTTGTTATCGACCACCAATCCGGTAGTTAAACTTTGACAATTACCTAAACTGCTGCATGTCTGAACGATGAAATCCAGGGCTCCAGTTGTGCGATCTTCTACAACAGGATTTTCATCCGCACCGTCGGATTCTGATAGGGCGATGTTGACTAAAATTGTAATAAGAAAGAGGGATCCGTTGAAATACCTTGACATTTTGTCGAGCAGTATTAGTAAAGTGTCGTCCTTCTGTAAAGTGAGGGAGAATACTGAACAAAATGTTCGTTGAAATTCGTTATTTATTGAATGGCCAACAGCCCAACACGCATTTAATAGAACCACTATTCGTTTTTTGCTTAGCGCACATTGTACTTTTAGAAAATCGGATGCGCATTATCTGTGAATAATCGAAAATATGAACAGGTGTTAATAATAATAAGGATGCGCAAGTGTTCAGCACAGCGGGGATGAACGTGCACATTTTAGTCGTCGACAAACAAATCCACATAGACTCTTCAAATGTTATCAAACTGTTTAAATATGATTACATAAGTAATTTGATGACATAAGGGAGTATAGCTCAGTGGTAGAGTATTCGACTGCAGATCGAAAAGTCCCCAGTTCAACCCTGGGTGCTCCCTGTCAAATGAAGTATTGATCCTGACCAGAAATAATGTAACTTTAAGTAAGTTATTATCTCTTTTACTATAATTTTAATTCAAATCTAAAATATTAGCAGATGCCCTTGTTTTAAACTTAACTCGTCTCACCATCTACACCATCAGACATTTATGTGAAATGAAAGGGCAACAAAATGTCGAGTTAGTCACTATCATTTACCCAAATTGTATTTACCTTTTACCATAATAAAGATTTTCAAATTTGGAATTCAAAAAAGTTTAAAGCTATAGTACTAGAATTCAATCAAATGCTAATAGGAAAATTAAAATGAAAACGCAATAGACGCCACTAAATTGATGTCCACTGGCAGCTGAACCAATCGGTTGCATTGACGACTGCCGTTATAATAATTCGATTGCTCTTTGAAGTGTAGATCGTGTTAACCATTGGCTCGTGGGCCGCAACATTATTCTGTTCCTCGGCAAACTAATTAGAGGAAATAAAGTTGTGATTAAGTAGTGCGATTTTCACATTCAATCAAAGGGAATGAATGAAATTATATTAGTTCCACTCACTTCCAGTGAACTCGTCATGCCATTGAGGTTGACATCCGTGCAGGACATTTGAACGCGCTGGCCGGAAGGAACGGTAATGGTGAACAGACACATTTATTACGGGGTTCATTGACTAGTCCTTCGACGGGTTGGATGA
The DNA here is from genome assembly GCA_030770115.1 of Daphnia galeata. Lineage (NCBI taxonomy): Eukaryota > Metazoa > Arthropoda > Branchiopoda > Diplostraca > Daphniidae > Daphnia > Daphnia galeata. The sequence continues at coordinate 611,826 of CM061119.1, forward strand.
TCCCATCGGTCGCATTTGTCCTTCTGTCTTGACAAGCTAAAATCGAAGTTAAATAAAAATTAAGACAAATAATTTGGAACAACAACAACAATGAGGAAGATTTTGACATAATAATTCACAAGTCGGAGGTAGACCTGAAATGACGACGAGACACTGATCAAATTGACCACCGAGCAAGAGAAGATAATTAAATTTTCAGGAGGTGCGTTTATAGTGAAAGGGCAGGCTCTTGGTTTCCCAGTGTATCTGTCCAGTGATTGAATTGTACCACTGGCAGAAGTCGCTTCACTATCGAGACAGACTGCAAAACGCATAAAAATTAAGTTTTTGTTTAATAATTGGATAATTGTTGGATCTCACGTTGGAAATCGGTCGTCATTTTCTTGGGTATCATCGTCCAGTTGCAAAATAGCCAATGCGGATGTCCAACTTATGAGTATTTGACTCAGCAAATACATTCGATTGCTAACGGAAGTATAGATCCGGTTGTCGAACAGTGGAAATTCATAACCAGCTGCAGTGGAATACTCGATCGCTCCGTCGAGCTGTACATGTACAAATATTCGATAAGGTTATAGATTTAGGAGCGGAAATTTAATTAAATATCATCCGACTGACTATGAGATAATAACCGTTCACGTTCTTGATTGCTGGACAAGATTACTGAATGCGGTAATCAGCGGGAGCGATGATCCTAAATTCCACATCGGAACGTTTATTACCCGTTTCCCAATCCGGGATCTGAATAGTCCCACTGGTTTGTTCTGATCCTGTGTCCCGATACACTGTAACATAACAGACGAAATAATCGTAATAAATAAATAATATCGTAATCAACGACACCACTTAGACCTATAATAAATTTTAATACAACATATTTTTTAAAAATGTTTGAATAGGTAGTGAATAAAACTATTAAATTGCGTGTTGTTATGTATATCAACTCACTGTTATAAACTTGGAGCGCTAGAGAAGTTGAGGACGGAGGAGGACAACTGAATGAGCCATCCAGCAGAAGGAACAGTAAACTCGCACAGTAGCTCGAATCTTCTATCGACACATTAGCCAAGGCTAAGCTGGATAATCCCGCTAGTTGCTGTTCATTTAGTGTCACTGCACACTGTCACGAAAATTGGACGTTGCAATTAATTGGTTTTTTTTAATGAAAATTTACTTTTGTACTAGGTGATGATGATCGGTGGGATTGTATAGAAACACTATAGTTGTCTGCGACTATGTTTTGTACAAAATAGAGCAATACAATTATGTAACACAAAAGGGTTCTAATTGCTCTATAGTTCAAAACTAATTAAATCTCATTATAATTCAATTCAATATTCTTACCTGGACAACAGAGCAGCAAACGACAACCATTAGGAAGACGCGAACAAGTTTCAGCATCCCGGACTTGATTGAGGGTAAAACTAACGTGAAGCCAACGTAAGCACGAAGACAGCCTCTAACTCTTAATCGAATTAAATAAGAATTAATTAATTAGATTCAAGCAGCTTGTAGAAATTTAGTCTGAAAAAAGTCTATGGCATTTTTTAGTATTACCACAGGTTCCGAGTTGTTCTTATGTGCACTAGTGGGAAAATAGATAAGGTGTTCGACTGCTTACGTGTTCTCAGAAAGTCGGTTTGCCATCTTCTTCAACAGGATTCTTAGCGCACCGTCGGATGCTGTTACAAAAATTATTAGAAGAAAAGAGGGAATTGTTGAAATACAGTTGATGAAAAAGTCCTTTCGGAAAGTGAGGAACAATACTGGACAAAATGTTCGTTGAAATTCGCTATTTTTTAGTTGGATAATGCATTTAAATAGAGTCCCTAATCGGCGATTCGTTTTGCTTAGCGCAGATTGTACTGCATAATAGAAAAATGGATACGCATTACCTGTAAATAATCGAAAATATGAACAGGTGTTAATAAACAAACTGTTTAATTATTATTAAATAAATAATCTGATGAATTAAGGGAGTATAGCTCAGTGGTAGAGCATTCGACTGCAGATCGAAATGTCCCCAGTTCAACCCTGGGTGCTCCCTGTCTAATGAAATGATTAAACCTACAATTTGGATTGTTTCAACGAATTATTTATAAATCTAAAATCCATCCGTGGGGATAATGAGAATATCCGTGGAACATGAACAGTCTGTGAAACGTAGAACATTTTGAATCTGTTTCTACACTTTATTTTTAAATGAGAGCCTTTGACTTTGAAAAGCGGAAACTAGAAAGGTTATAACAGATTGACTTTAGACGAACTGCCACTTGCAATCAAACCAGTCGGCTTCATTGACGACTATAGTCCAACTTCAAGGTATTCCGTTTCGACGTGTAAACTCTGTTGACGATAGGTTCAGAGTCAAACATTGGCGTCAGACTGATGTCATAAAACTATTAAAGAACAAAACAATTAACTATAAATCTGTTGACACCAAACTTAGAAGTTAGAATCAACTCAACCTGCAAAAAACCGAGCAAAAAACTAGAAAAATCATTCAGTTTGACGACTGAACAAGACATTTGAATGCGCCGATCAGAGGGAGCGATAATGGCAAAGCTGCCAATAGTCGACAAGTTCGATACGTTAAACATGGGCTGAATCGTTCCCCTGGCCGCTGTCGCATTATTATCTCGACAAACTGAATATTAGGAAACATCAATAAGTTTCTCGACTAAAATTGTTGTAATGAAATGGGTTGACTCACGTTTATAGACGGGATATTGTTGTTGCGTAATCTCCGATTCTGTCTGTGTTACCGTCCAGTTGCACTCAATCCAGTCCGCGTTATAAAGTTTCGTTTCAACGCCGCTTGCGGAAGAATTGAGTCGGATGACGGAGCAAGACATTTGAATGCGCTGATCATCGGAAAAGGGTGCGGTTACCGTGAAACGGCACCATCTAGACTCTCCCGCCGTCATAACAGCTAAAGGTTGAAGAGTTCCGTTAGGCGCTGTCGTTCGCCAATGGCGACACACTAATAAAACGAACAACTTCAAAATCAAATTAACACTTTTAAACATGTGAAATGCAAATCGTCTCACGTTTGAAATTCGTCGTCGTTGATGGCGGTATCGTGGTCCAGTTACAATCTAGTAAGTCTCCATGAACGAATTTGTAAGTGAATAACATGGAATTGCGTTGGGAAGTGTAAACTCGATTTAAAACACCTGTCGAGCTGCGCTCATCATCAGTGAAGAGCCATCCGTATCGACGTCAATAGCCCCAATAATCTGATGATTATAGACGTTCGTATACAATGAGATTTCATTTCAAAGATCACCAATAAATAAATTGTGGGTAATTGACAGTCTTTACCTGAACTGTACTGGTAGTTTAATTGACGACGGGACATGTGATTTGAATTTGTTGGCCAGGAGGCGCAAGGATGCGGAAAAAGCATTGCCAAGGTAAGTAATCCAGCGGTTGGATTCTTCCAGCGGATGCTGTTGAATTGTAATCACCGCAAACTGAAAATAAGGAACAAAATGATGTGAATGTGTTTTCACACACAATAATTAATGTACCTCTGTAAACAGGAGTAGTTGGAGTAGTAGTTGGAGTAGTAGTTGGAGTAGTAGTTGGAGTAGTAGTTGGAGTAGTAGTTGGAGTAGTAGTTGGAGTAGTAGTTGGAGTAGTAGTTGGAGTAGTAGTTGGAGTAGTAGTAGTTGGAGTAGTAGTAGTTGGAGTAGTAGTAGTTGGAGTAGTAGTTGGAGTTGTGGTTGTCCACTTACATACAAACCTGTCAAGGTAAACACTTCGAGATGTCAGGATCAATGTGTTGCTTGTTGAAATGTAAGTTTTATTCTTTAACGGATTATTGACGTCGAGGTTGAGCTGATGAAACACGCAAGGTTATTCTCTACTCATAAAGGCATGCCACATTTAAATCTTACATTGAGGTAACTCCACGCCGGATAAGTGAAGTTCACAACTGAACAAGATATCTGGATGCGTTGACCAACAGGAGCGATGATGTTGAAACTACACGTTCTCCATTCTCTTCCTCTTGTCGCATAATCTAACGGTTGAATCGTTCCACTGGCCGATTTCGTTTCTCCATGGCGACAGACTGTAAAAGTGTTACATTTGTTATATCATAGCAAAGTAATAATAATAATGGACGTATTAGTTACGTTTAAAATCAGTTGTCGTCGGGGGCGGAACTATGGTCCAATTACAGCGGAACATATCAGAGGATCCTATTTTTAGAGTACAACGTCAAAGAATTCCTGATCGATGAATAAATTCGATTGGGAACAATTGGATCACCGCCAGTGTCTGCTGCAGACAAGATCTATTACACAACAACAATGTTATAATATAAACAATATCCATTCAAGTTTTCAACTCACTTTCAGTGAACTGCTGGTAATAGTGAGGTCCACTAGCGAGCACACCATTTGAATCTGATGATGGATAGGTACCTGGAGCCAAAAGGAACAGGATCTTGATGGTCCAGAATCTCGATCCAATGGCTGAATGGTTCCACTGGTCGATGTGGTCTGGCAGTGACGACACACTAGTCAAATAAAATCGAATAAAATTGATTAAATTCTCCCAATTATCCATCACAATGAAACTTACGTTTGAATTCAGACGTTGCTGGAGGTGAACTAGGCACAGTCGTCCATTTGCATTCAAATCGATCGGAACTGCGACAGGAAGCGCTCACGCTCATTTCATTGAGTTTTGAAGTGTAAACTCTGCTGGGAAAGGGTTTGACGACGTCGTCATCGATAACATTTACAAGCTGATAAAAACAATAAATGGGAAATAAAAATTGGTATTTACTTAAGATAATAAAATCAAACTTACTTGCACATAACTGTAAGTATAAGGGACGATAGCCACGACCGAGCAAGACATTTGAATTTGATAGTCAGGTGGAGCGATGATGGTGAAACGGCATTTTTGCTCCGTCGTTTGCCCAGAGAGAAGAATTGATTGGATAGTTCCATTGGGTGCTGTTGTTTGACCGGTTGATCACGACAAACTTAACGTTTCACAAAGTTAAACAATGAAATTTGAAAGTCAACATTTGAAATGCTGTAGGAAAGTTATTATTAAAATTATGACGATTACTTTAAGGAATTTTTAAATACTCACGTTGGAAAACGGGTGAAGACACTTGTTTGAGATGATCACTGGATTCGATTGTTCTTCCGACAAGGCTCTGACGACGTTCTATATTTTGTGAATCAAATAATGCGTCTAAATCTAAAACAGTAAAACCTACAGCAAATATTAAGCGAAAGAATCCTCTCTAGGGGATTTCCGCCTGACAAATGATGAGCGAGTAATTTAAACGTGACTGAACTGTGCGTACAGCGAAAATGAACTAAATTGGAAATCCTGATTCCTGAATATATGAGAAAGGGAACAGACAACGCCCCCCTTAGTTTCTCAACCATTTTCTGGCTTTGTTTTTTACGATTGTGACCCAGTCTCTAATTCGCTGAAATACAAAAAACGGTATGGGATCGATTGAGTAAAATATTCAAATTTTCAATTACGTCAATGATCTTGAAATTAAGATGAAAATGTTAAATTTAATTATACCAGTAGTTGATCCTCATCTTCAAGGCCGGCTGAAATCGGTGACGACAAAGCCAAAAACAGGAGACATAACAATGGAATTGATGAGATACGAGTCATATCTCTATGACGCAAATAAACGTATTAGTTCATCGATCTGTTGAAACACTATTAATCGATCGTAGCACATTGTACGTCCGGATTTTATAGGAATAATTTTATTTTCATTTAGTTTTACCTTGCATCGCATATTAATGATAATATTGACATTCATATCGCAGCGTCCTTGTCAAGCGCCTGAATCATAAAAACGGTGCTGTGATGAAGAATCAATCAAGAATGGAATCCAGCACGTCGACACTCGACAGCTCGACAGCTCCCACCCAATCTTCTAATTAGCGCAAGTTATGCAGGGAAATTTGAATAACGATGTAACACGATAATAATATTCAAATACACATCAGATTGAAATGATAATCAGTAATCAGTTTTTAATGCGTTGGATGGGGCCTTCATTTCCTGCAATGGAATAGGGAAATGATTGAAAATAATTATTTCTGTGTTAACTATGGGGTATAGCTCAGTGGTCGATTAATGACTCGCCATAAATATTCTCTTTCCTTTTTTAAAAATATTTTTCATTTTTATTTTTATTTAATTTTTTGTAAATCTGGAAATCAATTTGGGTTTTTCATTTTTCCTGCCTTTAATTTTAAAGATAATTATACGAATTTTTAGCTCATTCATTAAAAGTGTACCTCATTTGTACCGAAATATTTGCTAACCGTTTGAAAGTGAATAAAGACGTCTTTTTTTTTTAAATTCAAAATGAACTAACTCAGTTTTGAATTATTCTTTATTAAGTATAGTACAGTCCGAATCTTCTCCATCCGATATGTCCATTTTACCAACGCTATTTCAAATTGTTTAAATTGCTCGTTTTACATGACGACATGACGTATCAATTTGCATGAGATCATCCCTTGAAAAAAAAACCCAACAAAAGATAAATAACAACTGACGAAACTTTTTTTATTAAAGTTTGGACTTTCCTTGTTGTTTTGAAAAGTTGTTTGCTTTTACGCAATGACGGCCGAAAACAACGTCGTGATAAATTTGTTTGTTTTACCACTCCATTTTTTTATATTTTTTATATAAAACAAATGCGTATTAGAAAAATGTGACAGTTTATTTCATTTTTCAAAGAGTATTTATTTTGATTTGACGTGTTATTGCCACTGTAATATTTCACCGGCTACCAACAATTTGGCGGAGTTTATTGGCATTATTCGTATTTTACATTTGCATTTTTAAATTCAGATTGCAATCGGTTCGTCGCCTAAATAAGGGAATTTAAGTGTTTAATTATTGTACACGGATCTCTTCTTTCATGTTCATTAAGAGTTCGGCAAAGACTCCGGCAGTTCACTTTGAAAAAGCGATAGGTTAGTGCGAACTGAGATGCTCATTGCCAATTGCCAACAGGAAATGGAGTTGAACGACAAAAGAATGGCCAGTGTTTACTGCGTATCATTTATTTACAGTTGGAAATTAAAAATTTAGACGGGAAATGGAATCTGTTTTGTCGTAACGTCTGTGTGTTCACTACAGCGCATCAACTTGTGCTAAACTCCGATTAAGTACAGCAAATCGTGCAAATTATTTTGTATAAGTGGCCCGATGGAAACAAATCCTTTTTTCCGTTGGTAAAAGTATATTTGTGTACAGCTGCTTTAATTATTATTAGATAAATAAAAACATGAAATGAAGGGGGTATAGCTCAGTGGTAGAGCATTCGACTGCAGATCGAAATGTCCCCAGTTCAACCCTGGGTGCCCCCTGTCAAGTAGATAAATGTAAATAATAGCAGCTCAATTTCAAATTTCAATACAACCTTTTAGTTGAATTTTATCATTATATTATTCCCTAAACAACACCGCGCAAATGGTGCGGAAATTTTAGCTCAGCATCGCTTTTATTTATACTCTGCAAAGAATGTAACAAGTCATATTTATCCGCATAGTGTGTGCACCAGCATACCACTTGGCTATAATATGGTCTAGACATTTCAATTAGATTTATTGACCTAAAAAAGATGTTTGTGTTATAGTTTCCTTATATTTTCATCAATTTAAATGGTCATTAATTTTATTACCTGCATAGCCACCAAGACAGCAACAGCACCGTGTCTTTTCATGCATTAAATCATTTCAAAAACTCATTTAAAAGTCCCTGGGCAATATCAGTTAATTGAATTGTTCCTAATATGCGCATAGATTTTTTTAACCTTATTATTTCCCATCGTGTCTCTCAAGGATATCAGGTAAATCAATCACGTCCCAATTGAAGGTAATTTAATTCCATGATATTATCTTGCCCAATCAATAAATATATAACACGTCTCGATTGTATTATTCGTTTTTTAAACAACAACTACATCACAATTAATACAAAATGAAGTTATTCTTTTAAAATATGGAATATAGACAAATCGACTGCCGACAAGAGATCCATCACAGCTACAACACGGTTGGGATGGCCGGTTGTTTGATGATGGTCGATCTATTATTCATCTGTTGACTGACACCGTTGCTGATGGAATATTTCACATCCTTGATCGGAACCAAACGCGAAACGAGGCTCCGTCTGTTTCCATTTTCCTTCCGACTTTCAAAGATTATGGCGTTGAAATGTTCTGGGCGTTTTCCCCAAAAAGTAGATTTTGTTACGTTTTTTTTAATTCACTGAGTAAATAAAATAAAGGGGAAACTCCAAATGAAAGCGTTGAAACGGAATTTTGTTTTTTGTTTTGTTTTCCTTCATTGATGGGGGCGTGAGGCATTAAACAATGAAACTTGTCCATCTCTTCCTACCATTTGCTCAAGGCCAAGATTTCCTCAAGGTCCTTAAGACGCTAAGACTTAAGAGACCGCAGTGACTGCGGATTCTTAATCACCGCACCTTTATTCTCATATCGGTGCTTGATTCTTCATCACCGCACCTTTATTATGATATCGGTGCTTGATTCTTCATCACCGCACCTTTATTCTGATATCGGTGCATAATATTCTTAATCACAGCACCTTTATTCTGATATCGGTGCTTGATTCTTCATCACAGCACCTTTATTCTCATATCGGTGCTTGATTCTTCATCACCGCACCTTTATTCTGAAATCGGTGCTTGATTCTTAATCACCGCAATTTTATTCTCATATCGGTGCATAATATTCTTAATCACAGCACCTTTATTCTGATATCGGTGCTTGATTCTTCATCACCGCACCTTTATTATGATATCGGTGCATAATATTCTTAATCACAGCACCTTTATTCTGATATCGGTGCTTGATTCTTCATCACCGCACCTTTATTCTGATATCGGTGCATAATATTCTTAATCACAGCACCTTTATTCTGATATCGGTGCTTGATTCTTCATCACAGCACCTTTATTCTCATATCGGTGCTTGATTCTTCATCACCGCACCTTTATTCTGAAATCGGTGCTTGATTCTTAATCACCGCAATTTTATTCTCATATCGGTGCATAATATTCTTAATCACAGCACCTTTATTCTGATATCGGTGCTTGATTCTTCATCACCGCACCTTTATTATGATATCGGTGCATAATATTCTTAATCACAGCACCTTTATTCTGATATCGGTGCTTGATTCTTCATCACCGCACCTTTATTCTGATATCGGTGCATAATATTCTTAATCACAGCACCTTTATTCTGAAATCGGTGCTTGATTCTTAATCACCGCAATTTTATTCTCATATCGGTGCATAATATTCTTAATCACAGCACCTTTATTCTGATATCGGTGCTTGATTCTTCATCACCGCACCTTTATTATGATATCGGTGCATAATATTCTTAATCACAGCACCTTTATTCTGATATCGGTGCTTGATTCTTCATCACCGCACCTTTATTCTGATATCGGTGCATAATATTCTTCATCACCGCACCTTTATTCTCATATCGGTGCATAATATTCTTCATCACCGCACCTTTATTCTGATATCGGTGCTTGATTCTTCATCACCGCACCTTTATTCTGATATCGGTGCATAATATTCTTCATCACCGCACCTTTATTCTGATATCGGTGCTTGATTCTTCATCACCGCACCTTTATTCTGATATCGGTGCATAATATTCTTCATCACCGCACCTTTATTCTCATATCGGTGCATAATATTCTTCATCACCGCACCTTTATTCTCATATCGGTGCTTGATTCTTCATCACCGCACCTTTATTCTGATATCGGTGCTTGATTCTTCATCACCGCACCTTTATTCTGATATCGGTGCATAATATTCTTCATCACAGCACCTTTATTCTGATATCGGTGCTTGATTCTTCATCACCGCACCTTTATTCTGATATCGGTGCATAATATTCTTCATCACCGCACCTTTATTCTCATATCGGTGCATAATATTCTTCATCACCGCACCTTTATTCTCATATCGGTGCATAATATTCTTCATCACCGCACCTTTATTCTCATATCGGTGCATAATATTCTTCATCACCGCACCTTTATTCTGATATCGGTGCATAATATTCTTCATCACAGCACCTTTATTCTGATATCGGTGCTTGATTCTTCATCACCGCACCTTTATTCTGATATCGGTGCTTGATTCTTCATCACCGCACCTTTATTCTCATATCGGTGCTTGATTCTTCATCACCACACCTTTATTCTCATATCGGTGCATAATATTCTTCATCACCGCACCTTTATTCTGATATCGGTGCTTGATTCTTCATCACCGCACCTTTATTCTGATATCGGTGCTTGATTCTTCATCACCGCACCTTTATTCTCATATCGGTGCTTGATTCTTCATCACCGCACCTTTATTCTCATATCGGTGCTTGATTCTTCATCACCACACCTTTATTATGATATCGGTGCTTGATTCTTCATCACCGCACCTTTATTATGATATCGGTGCTTGATTCTTCATCACAGCACCTTTATTCTGATATCGGTGCATAATATTCTTCATCACCGCACCTTTATTCTCATATCGGTGCATAATATTCTTAATCACCGCAACTTTATTCTGATATCGGTGCATAATATTCTTCATCACCGCACCTTTATTCTGATATCGGTGCTTGATTCTTCATCACCGCACCTTTATTCTCATATCGGTGCTTGATTCTTCATCACCACACCTTTATTCTCATATCGGTGCATAATATTCTTCATCACCGCACCTTTATTCTGATATCGGTGCTTGATTCTTCATCACCGCACCTTTATTCTCATATCGGTGCATAATATTCTTAATCACCGCAACTTTATTCTGATATCGGTGCATAATATTCTTCATCACCGCACCTTTATTCTGATATCGGTGCTTGATTCTTCATCACAGCACCTTTATTCTGATATCGGTGCATAATATTCTTCATCACCGCACCTTTATTCTGATATCGGTGCTTGATTCTTCATCACCGCACCTTTATTCTCATATCGGTGCATAATATTCTTAATCACCGCAACTTTATTTGATATCGGTGCATAATATTCTTCATCACCGCACCTTTATTCTCATATCGGTGCTTGATTCTTCATCACCGCACCTTTATTCTCATATCGGTGCTTGATTCTTAATCACCGCAACTTTATTCTGATATCGGTGCATAATATTCTTCATCACCGCACCTTTATTCTGATATCGGTGCTTGATTCTTCATCACCGCACCTTTATTCTCATATCGGTGCATAATATTCTTAATCACCGCAACTTTATTCTGATATCGGTGCATAATATTCTTAATCACCGCAACTTTATTCTGATATCGGTAAATAATATTCTTAATCACCGCAACTTTATTCTGATATCGGTGCTTGATTCTTCATCACCGCACCTTTATTCTCATATCGGTGCATAATATTCTTAATCACCGCAACTTTATTCTGATATCGGTGCATAATATTCTTAATCACAGCACCTTTATTCTCATATCGGTGCATAATATTCTTAATCACCGCAACTTTATTCTGATATCGGTGCATAATATTCTTCATCACCGCACCTTTATTCTCATATCGGTGCATAATATTCTTAATCACCGCAACTTTATTCTGATATCGGTGCATAATATTCTTAATCACCGCAACTTTATTCTGATATCGGTGCATAATATTCTTAATCACCGCAACTTTATTCTGATATCGGTAAATAATATTCTTAATCACCGCAACTTTATTCTGATATCGGTGCTTGATTCTTCATCACCGCACCTTTATTCTCATATCGGTGCATAATATTCTTAATCACCGCAACTTTATTCTGATATCGGTGCATAATATTCTTAATCACAGCACCTTTATTCTCATATCGGTGCATAATATTCTTAATCACCGCAACTTTATTCTGATATCGGTGCATAATATTCTTCATCACCGCACCTTTATTCTCATATCGGTGCATAATATTCTTCATCACCGCACCTTTATTCTGATATCGGTGCTTGATCCTTAATCACCGCAACTTTATTCTGATATCGGTGTTTGATTCTCAATCACAGCTGTATTTGCTTTACCGCAAAGTTATTCTTTTAAAATATGGAATAAGACAAATTGACTGCCGAGAGCCATCAGCCACGACATGGTTGGGATGGCCGGTTGTTTGATGATGGTCGATCTATTATTCATCCGTTGACTGACACCGTTGCTGATGGAATATTTCACATCCTTGATCGGAACCGAACGCGAAACGAAGCTCCATCTTCCTCCATTTTCCTTCCGACTTTCAAAGATTATGGCGTTGAAATGTTCTGGGCGTGTTCCTCGAAAAGTACAAAGATTTTGTTACGTTTTTTAATTCACTGGGTAAATAAAAGAAAATGGGAAAGTCCAAATGGAAGCAAAACGAAATTTTGCTTCGTTTTGTTTTCCTTCATTGATTGATGGGGGCGTGACTGCGTGAGGCATGAAACAATGAAACTTGTCCATCTCGCGTTGAAACGGAATTTCCTACCATTTGCTCAAGGCCAAGATTTCCTCAAGGTCCTTAAGACGCTAAGACTTAAGAAGAGACCGCAGTCGTGTTTGCACTGGAGTCGAGAATTCACGTCAAATTGTGTTCTCTCTCAATAAGAAAGTGGATTGTGTCGTGGTTTCAATTGTTGGTGTTGATCATTCGCCATGGACCTCATTCTCTTATTGGACGCTCCTCAACTGGATTTGATTTCATCCCTTCCATTTTGGATGAAGCCGGAAGAAATATTCTTTCCAAAATTCCGTCGTACGACGGACGTGCAGCAGTTTGTGAAAGACTTCTGTTCTGGGTGAGTTCAATTTTCTTTTGTTTCGTATTTATTATTAGGGGATTTCATTGAGTAGATTTTTCCTGACAAGTGTTTTTTTGCCTTTACTGATGAGCTAAAATTAATTTAAATACATGAAATAGAAGTGATATCTCTTGATGGAGTCAAGGTGAATTTTTTACTCTGATGCGCACATGAAATATTATTAGCTTTTTTAATACTTAGGTAGGCGATGGTTGTGTTATCCTGCCGCATTTTTTCAAATCACTAAAACATAAAGGGAACTTGATGTCATTGTCGCCAATTGAATAATCCAAGGGGCGTTCCATGGAAAGGAAAGGACAGCAGATGTGACTCCGTGACGGAGCGTTCCGTCTTCTATTTTTTTTAAATCTTGAGAAATGATGCGTCATCTCTTATCTTACCACGTCTTACTTTGCACGTCCATACGTATATCCATAGAGTAAAAGATTTTTAAGACTCAACCGTTATCGCTATGACTGCCGACTATGTACAACAGTAACAGTCGGTTGTATCAATTATTTCCTCGTGAATTGGCCGATTCTGGTAATAAAACGGCGTAGGGTTGGACTTGAATTCAAATTTTAATACCAGAGGTTTTTCTTTGTTTTTATATGCGAACATTTAAAATTCCCGCCGAAATAAATTGTCTTCTCAATCGACAAGCGATTATCACGATCTACTCCCGATGTATAAACAAATTGACATAAACATTTGCAACGAAATTTGATATTATCGTCTTGAAATTTTTTTTTAATATTAAAAAATATATCAAAAGATTTGTTCATCATCGAGACTCGTAAACACTTTGACTACTGACTCAATTTTTTTAAAAATTCCATTCAAGGAGTGTCCTAGTCTCCATAGATCTTCGCACGACTTGGGCATTTCCTCAATCTTCGTGGTCATAAAAAAAAAATGTGGTGTATCATAAAAGTTTGAGATAAACAAACCCGAGAGGCCGAGACAGCATCACAAACAAAACCCGTGTTTTAAGTCAAAAACAGCTGAGAGACAGAGATGTTTCTGCTACAGCCGTTGCCATGGCGCCCAGTTTGTAAATGCTATAATAAATAAATGATAAAATAAATAATAAAAATAAATGAAATTATTATACATAAAAAATTCAAAATAGGTTAGATAGAATGTCGTCGCCGCAAAGTGAACTTTTTTCCTATAGTCTTCAAGTGCCATATTTACCCCCCAGATTCTCCGGGCGGGCAGCTTAGAAACAAATAATTAGTGAAATAGTTTTTTTTAAATATTTATTCGATTGAATGAAATACAATTCAATCCTAAAGTAACTTAATATTATTTAACTAATTGTTTCAAATGACTTGTTTGCTGTCAAGGAGTAAAAATTGTATTGTTGCATTGTTTATTGATACTAAAAAATATATTTATTAATTATTACATTATAGGCCTATATTTTTATTGTAAAAAAACAGCATTAGAAAAAAGTGAATTTTTTTTTTAACTTTCCCTTGTATTTACAAAAGTACTGTCTGCTAGAACAGGATTGCGCTGCCATATCTCTCTTGAACTCTTGAACTTGATCTTTTGATAGAGATAAAGCATGATGATAGTAGTTGGGTTAGTAATTTGGAAATGTAAATGAGTGAAATATTTGAAAAGATAAAGAAATCAATGGGCAGTATAATTTGAATAGACATAGCGGTTAGTTTGATTTTCCCTTCCGGTATCGGCGTCTTGCTTGGGCTTTTGTGAATTTCTTCTTCGGTATCTCTCGTATCAGGTAACCTAGTGGGACCGCCATCGCTAGGTTCCTCATGACTATTATTATCAAGACTATCGTTTTCTGAAAAATAGTTAACAAAAAATGAGAGAAAAATTTGTTTTGATTTTTGTAACTTCGTTAAACGTATACCACCGGAGAGATCAAATGGGGGTTGCAGTAGAGAATCTCTTTGGTTTTTAACATAATATCTGTATAGTTTACAGAATCTAAATCCAATAAAAGAAATGGCTATGGTCATCAGCACTTTGAGAATAGGATGCTAATAAATAATGATAAAATATACACATAAAGTTAAACTTGGTATTAAATGATTTAATAATCAAAAGATAATCATTACCACCAAAACAGGTTTGTCCACAATTAAGTAATCAGCAAGAACAATTATAACTCCAATTATGATCCCAATTCCAGCTCCAACCCAGGGAATTTTTTTGTCAGCCCTCTGATCCTTTTTCAATTCCCTGCCTGCTTTTCTCATTGAGTCTATGAGTGAGCGATCATCTTTTTGGAGGCGGAATGCCATTGAATAAGAGGTCAAAGCTTTTTCAAAATGGAATGTTGCCATTTCTACTTCAGCTTTACGAAAGTAACCTAACAAAAAAGAGATTCATACAAATATTTAGAATATTTAGAACACTTCCAATATTGATCTTTGGTAGTAATACCTTTAGCCCATTCAGGTTTCAAGTCTATGGTCTGAATGGCATCTTTATAGGCCAAAAAATACTGTTGTATCTTCAGAAACGCAAGTGAACGATTGCCTGTAATATAGATTATTAATAAATGTTAAGACACACTTATTAATTTTCATTTTACTGTGAAGCGCATGGTTATTGGGATCGGACTGGATAGCAGCGCTGTAATGCAAAACAGCCTCCTCATGATTGCCTTCTTTAACACAGGCATTTCCTTTTTCTCTTAGTTCATCTACGTTCTAAATGTGGTTAAAAAGATACGGCTTGGAATTAATTAAAGGAAAAGTTCTGACAGTTTCGGCGACTCACCATTTGACAAACCGCGTTTGCTTCTTTGGCCGTTCTTCTTGTCGTCTACAGTACATCGATACAAATTACAGTGATAATCAGAGCCACCTGATAGACAAACGTCCCAAGCTAACGTCCTAAGCTTTTATATTGATTATATTCTGAGAAGGCAAATATTACTATTTTAAAAAAAAAGCTTTATAGTACGCACGTTATTAGAATTTTATTTTATTATTATGAAAGGTTTGGACCGTATGGTTCGTTGGTCAGGATATATTTTATTGCTGCAAGTTTTAACATTAAAACGAAATAGCGGTTTGAGATTTGCCGCGAATTTTCAAAAATGATTACTTGTGTCGTTTTCTATTTTTACGGTCAACTCCACTGTTTGTTTTGTAAGTTCAGTATTGACTGTTGACAAATGAATTTAGATTTAAAGACTAATTATCACAAATTTGATTTATTAAATGATTCCACAAATGCCCATGGGTAAGTTATCCTCGTCTTTCGGGAGGAAGACTTCAATGGCTCGATACATGGACAATCTCTCTGGATTAACGTCATTGGAAGTATCGGTGGAATTAACAACCGCCGAATTATAAGGTAAACTAGAAAAAAAATATAAATATATAACATTCTAGAATTATTCATCTCTCATTTCAGTTACTCACTTGCAAGGAGTCAGCGGATAGCACTTCTCGAAACAAACTTGGATGTCGCACTGGATCAACACCCGAGCAGTAGTAGGGAAACGGAAGGCCTTCGGAAGTGTTCAGCGATTAGGTTTGAAATCTCCCGTAGGATTAAGAAGAAATAGATTACCTTGAAAAGAACCCATTCGGTTGTGGTTTTCAAAGTGGGAGTTGACTCCCGAATTTTCTGGAAATTACCGAACAACTTAGGCTTAACAGAACAAGAAGCATCAATAACTTGGAGCTGATTGACTAGAGGACGTGCAGGACGACTAGGATCGACGTAGGGAACCAGAGGTTGAGTCGTTTTACCTTGAACAGAAAAAAAATTAAAATTCCGTTCAATTATCCTAGATAAATGTAAAAACCAACCATCAGTTGCCCAACAACTCAAAACGTTGGAATCGAAGTTAAAAACATCGTCACCCAAAGTGAAGACCAACGAAAGAGTCTGGCCCAAAAATACGGGACCCAGAACAGGAGGAGCAGTAGGACCTTCTCCATCCTGAATCTCCATCCACAGTTTTGGTCCTGTAAGAAGGGGAATATAGAAAATATATTCGGTGCATAAATAATTTGTATTATTCTCAATAAGACAAGAAATGAATATATATCAATCTGAGGTTCGCCGACGTGTTCGTTGACCCGCTCTTGGACTTTTCTTACCAGGGTGTGTTCGCACAATAGCCTGATATTGTTCCCCTACAACAGAGGACAAATCAAACTTGATTGTACGATAATAGTCTTCAGGCCTATCGCAGCGAATCAGAATGTTGGTGTCGTACTCCTGAACTAAATCAGTGTCCCACTGAATCATCAACCGGTGCTGAAATGAAAATAAAATAAGTAAACATGAATCATAAATTAAAGACAGTTGTTGTACCTCAATGAATGGATTGGTTCTTTGAGAATACCCAGGAACAAGAGGTGGTGGAGGAGCACCACAGATATCTTGGCTCAAAGTCAACTTGACTTCCTTCTCCCCATGACCCACAAACAAAATGCATTTATTAAAGAACCCATATGGATAGATATAACCACCAAAAGGCTTTGAAAACCTAAAAACATATCGTCAGTAAATATTTAATGAATTGACACAAATTATTACTTGAAAAAGACATTCACGTAAGTCTTCTGGCATTCAAGGTTGGTGGTAACCTCCTCACGGATCTCAGTAGGTTCATGGTATGCTGGCCCCCCAGCACCAAAAGAAGTTGGACCACCTAACAGCAAAATGAGTCACATTTACAATTATAATAACTAAGACTTTCTACCTGCTGCGTATGGTGCTTGTGGATTAACTCCACCTGGTTGAGGAGCAGGTACAGGAACAGGTGGAGGTGGTGGTGACTGCATAGCATACGGTGTTCCACGACTTTCTGCTGCTGCATTCAATAACAGTAACAATTAATTGATTGAAGTCTCGAGTTAAATTAAAATTACCTTCTAATTTAATAGTAAAGTCCCTTTTCACTTTAATCAGTTCGTTATTCATTTCCTCCAATTTCATCACAGCTGCTGCTAAATCCAATTTCACACTACTCAGTTCTCCATTTGTTGTGTTTAACAGCTCGGCAGTCGCTACGATATTAAATTAAAATTATTTTTAATATAAATAAAATAGTTTTTTAATCTCTAAATTGGTTTTAATTAATACCTTTGAGTTGTTCCTTCAAATTGTTCCATTCGTCAGTGACGGTCAACTCGGCGTGTTCCATCACTTTGATCGGCGCCGACAGTTCGACGTTTATTGAGTAACGAACGCGGACATTTCGATCCTGAAACGATTGCGGGTCGCGAAATTTTCCCAAATTGATTTTGGTGAGTTGAATGGGTTTGGGAATGAATTTCTCTCCTTCCCATTGGACGTGGTTTTTTACTTTCTTGTAACAATTTTTCCACGTCTTCTTTTAAACTTTCGACTCGAACGGAAGTATCGAAGTATCGTATATATTTCTCTGAAATTATTGAACTGATTTTGTCCACTTCCGTCCAACTGTTTGCGTCGTAATTGTGTTGGATTCTTTTCTCATTTTTCCCTTCATCCAAAGTGAATTTGATTCCTGATTGGCTCTCGGCTTTTTTAAACAAATTGGCCAATTTCTTTTGAGTTTCCTTGTCCAATTTGTTGAGAATTTCATTCAAAGTTTTCGTCGTTTTATCCGGCCGATAATTGTCGTCATTCCAGAAAACCGAGTCCCACATTTTGTCGTTTTGTTCTTTGATTGTCGTCCTCGACGTAATCAGCAAATCCTTTAAAATATTCACAATTTGATTTTCCGTGTCTGGTGACGCGATCTCGCAGTCATTGAACATTTCCATCCGGATGTTGGCGGCCGTTTCCGTCAACATTTTCTTCTCGTCGTTGGCCGTTAGAAAAATTTCATTTTTGTCCTCAAATTTCAGTAAAAGATGAGAAATCATTGAACCGGAAGTGACACTGTCGATGCTGATGGTCGCCTGTTTGGTTTGCGACGTCTGCGATGTCAAACGAAACAGCAGTTTGAAATGATCAAATTGTTCTGGATTCGATCGCATTTCATTGGCCAATTTGTCGCAGACTTTTTGATCAAAACACGACAGAGAAAGTCGCAGGATTTTGCTCTTGTCATAATTCGTCCACAGTGAGGAAATCGAATATTCTTCCGTTGGGACGTCGCTAGTGAGAATAATCTTCTTCGTAGGAATGACTCTGACTTGATTCGATTTGATTTCTTGACCGACGATTTCATTTAAATGTTTGACAACTTCATTTTGGACTTTGTCGTTCCACATTTCAATTCGGAATCTCATCTCCGACTGATTGGTCACGTTGTTGTATAAACTCACGGCACTTTTATGATCCAATATCGCAAGAGGTGAATAGAAATATTTTTTCTGGCTCGTAGTTGTGGTGGCCTTGTTATTATCGGTGTGTTCGTAAATTTCAATGAGAAAATTGGCATATTCAACGGAACTGAAAGCATCCGGTGAGATTTGCAGTTTCTCCCAAGTAGAAGAATCACTGCCGATTTTCTCTGATGCACATTGGCAATGACAACAAGCAAAAACGATGACGAGAACAAATTTGATTGGAATCGCAACCATTTTTAAAATTAAAACAAATCTTTCATAGGATTCGTTGTTTCTTTAATTTTAAAAATAGCCAAGAGAATTATTACTTTTACCTTAAATATTAGATGATCAAATGCTTGCAATTATTGAGACGATGCTAATATTATTATTGGCAGGACGACTGCACGTTTAAAACTGAATAAAGAATCTCAATTGACAGAAAATTTATGTAAGAAATAAGAAGGCGAATTGGGTTATTTTAATAATCTCGCCAGCAGCACATGCAACTATGCAAAATTGATGTTGGGGTTGGTGCGAATAAAGTCCATCATCTAGTGGACGATAAAACAAATTCAAGAGTGTCAGCATTTGATATTTCTGCTGGCGAGGTTATAAGAAAACTCGGATATCAGCACAAACAAGTTACTGGATTCTTTTTAAAAAGCGAATAAACCTAAACAAACTGTAAGATTATATAGAAATATTGAAAGCCGTTTGGTAAACTGATATGCTTCAGAATATTTTGCTGACGGTTGGGTTTTTAATTTGCAGTTTCTGCTTTTCGTGCTTATGACGTTAATAGTCGTCTTACTCTGGAACGTTTCTCCTTTTTTCGTATGATTTTATTTTTCTTAATTTAAACTTTTATTAGAAATAGTAAGGATTCGTCCCGGTGTTGGCCGGCAGCTGCTGGACAGAGGCCACCAGCGAGACAAATTAAGATCATAGAAATTTAAAAGCGAATAATTGAATTAACAATCAAAACAAATAACTCAAATAATTCAGACTTGAGATGAGCCGATGAGCTTTTTTGCTGATTGGGGTGTGTCACTTAGTGCAGGTGACGGTGAAATCAATCACCGGCCCAGCGCAACATCTTTTTTAAAAGTAACATTTTAAATTGCAAGTAGAATAAACGGAACAGCGGGAGGTAATAAGACTAGGCATATAAACTGTCACTTTATTTGACTCAAAGTTCAACGCTCTAAATATTCTCAGATTTGATTGTAAAAAATGTGTTATATTATTTAACCATTTTGTTTCTATACCTGCTGGATGGCCAAACTGGAAGGATTTTTGTCGTTCCGCCGACAACCGGAGGTAATCCGTGAATACTTAATTTGTTCTACTTTTCTTTTTCGTGAATCTTTTCCCCATTTATATTGTCGGTGTTGCGCAAAATTCAATTTTCAAAGTTATCGACGAGCGCATGACATTCAACAAGTACAGATAGTCGATCCTGATTTGTGTTTTGATCTACAAGTCAGTCGCCATCACTTTCATTCAATGAAGCCGGAAGAAGAATGAAGCGGAGGAGTTGGTGAAAGACTTCCGGTTCTACATCTTCAATCACAAGGTGAAGTGAGTTGAATTTTCTTTGCAATAATCAAAAACAAAATCCTCAAAGTGAGGCCACAATGTCCTTCAACATGAAACCCGTAAAATGAGTGCAGTGGTTGTAGCTGTCATACAAAAACGCCCCTGATGACTGGCTAGAAATCCAAACTATTCAATATTAACTCACACTTAATTACAATTAACTCAAAATGAAGTTATTGTTTTAAAATACGGAATAAGACGGAATAAGATAAATCAAATGCTGACAAGAGATCCATCAGAGCCACATCACGGTTGTGATGGCCGGTTGTTAGATGATGGTCGATCTATATTATTCCGATCTTTTGGTTGATCTATTTATGATGGCCGATCTATATTATATTAGATCTATGGGATGATTTGTGTATGGGATGACCGGTTGTTTCATAATGGTCAATCTATTATTATTCATCTGTTTTCTGGCTTGATTTTGTAGTTGTCGATATAAGTTTCGTTGTAAACTGTGGCATTTTTAGTCTTCCCTTTACATCAGGTTATTATGGCGTTGAATGTTGTGGGCGTGTTCCTCGAAAAGTAGATTTAGTTACGTTTTTTATAATTCACTGGGTAAACAAAAGAAGAAAGTGGGAAAGTCCGGTGGAAGCGTTGAAACGGAATTTTTTTGTTTTTTTGTTTTTCTTCATTGATGGGGGGCGTGAGGCATGAAACAATGAAACTTGCCCATCTCTTAATTCCTACCGTTTGCTCAAGGCCAAGATTTGTCTTTAAGAAGCTAAGAGACCGCAGTCGCGATTTCGCTGGAGTCGAGAATTGACGTGAATTCGTGTTTTCTCCCAATGAGAAAGTGGATTGTGTCGTGGATGTGTCAACTTGTGTTTCCCTTATCCCCACAAAGGAGAAAAATAGTGAGACCAGCAAGTGCAATCAGATGAATCGATGGCGATTTAGTTGAGGGGCGTTTTCAATTTAATTGAGTTTCATTGCGGATTCGACCAGGTGCGTATTTTTCGGTGCTCCGGTTTTTTGTGTATTCAAAATTCGTTAATTTTTTTATGTTATCTGTGTCGGTTGTTGGTGTGGATTGCGTCATGGATGCTATGGTGTATTTGGTTACGTCAATCCGTCAGCCGATCCAAGGACCTCATCCTCTTATTGGACGCTCCTCAACATCGTCAATTGGATTTTATTTTTCGTCTTCTCCCATTCGTCGGTCGTCCATTTTGGATGAAACCGGAAGAAAATCCTCTTTTTCCAATATTCCGTCGATGAAGCGGATGTGCAGCAGTTCGTGAAATAATTATTCTGGTGAGTTCAATTTTCTTTGGTTTCATATTTACTATTAGGGGATGTAAAACAGAATTAGGTTTCTTTTTTTCCCATTTTTCAGGTTATTGATTTGAATTTTTGAATGGAGCGTTTGCCGTTGGAATATGTGAATCCTCTCCGATTTTGTGTTTCTTCTTAACCCGTGACGTCCGCCGTGTACGTTCATGCGAATGTGAATGGATTCACGACGACGTCATTCCTTCCTTCCTGGGATGTCAACGCACATGATGACGTCACACTCCGTTGTGCATCAAGTCGTCAAGTTTACTCCGACCCAAGGTAGGATCATGAAATACCAAATTTTAATTCTTCAAATCAGGGCAAATTTGTTTTATCGAATTTAGGAATAATACCCCAAATAATTTTGAATTTAAAGGGCATTGAGCTGTTACGATTCGTTCCGCATATCTTTGGCCTTATAATTTTCATTTTTAACATCCGAAAGAAGCTGATTTGAGTTATGTTTCATAGTCTATTTCATTAGTCCCAAATAGGCTACAAACTCTACGCAGTTTAATAACATTCAACACGCATAATATATTGAAACTGCAGTATAGAAAATGTGTATCTTGGGTTTGTGCTTATTTCATTTCCAATTGATCAGCCGCATTCGTTCCATATAGAATTTACTCGACCTTTTTTAATACTCGAAATTTTTCAAATCAAAACGTTTTCAAAAAGTGTTTTCATTATATTTATTTCTCACCGGGGTTTAGAATTTCGAGATTCTTTTAGAAACTTATTATATAACATTAGACTGACGGTAGTTGAAGCATTACGTTAGTGTTAAGGGGCCACCTTTAAAGGACTGGAGGTAGTGTAGGGACGCTTGGCGGTAGGTTTTAATGCTGTCGATGACACTTCGCTTTTCGACACGTTCATCGTACGCACAGCAGTAACTGTGGCCCTTGGCTTTGCTGTAGTTCCGGCCCTGACTAGTCCATAAAGAAGTCCGTTCTCCCTTAGAGCTTCAATTGTAATAAGAAGGTTCTCCAAAATTTCCTATTACCATTTTTCATTCGTAATTATTATACGAATTATATTACAGATTTTAGACAAGTGTAGTAGCCCAGCTGTTACTTCAAACTGACATCGCCGTCAATTCTCCGTACTTCACTATTTAAAGGTCTCAAATTCTGTTGTCTGTTTATCAATCGATCGGTTTTGTTATTACGATAGGCCTAATTAGAATGTTGCCCTCTCAAACAGCTGCGTTTTTGGCAGCTAATAATCCGATCGTAAATGACTAAATCACTAAGCGATTTTCTTGTTGACTTATTTTGTCCGTTAGAAATAACATTTCTACGTCGTATAAAGAGTTCATTTACCGATGTATAACTAGCGTCGACATACGTTACAGGTTTTTAAACTTTGCCCCAAATCGACCGCTAGTTTGGTGCCTTATTGACATTAAACAACTGGATTTGCTTTGCTGATTAGTGATGTTGACTTCAGACAGTCTGTGAGGAAGTTTGAAATGTTGAGAACCTCGTTCGACATTTTGTTGTTGGGACGACCTGGAATTCTCATCACGTTGCAGGACAACTAAAAGGGACTCGCGCTGTTGTTTTATTTGACGTTGGACGCTCTTCCGTTTTGGCCATTTTTGCTTTCATTTGAGTCATTTCAGATTCAAGTCGAGTGATTTGAGATTCGAGCATTTTTTGGCTTGTCATCTTGTTGGTGAAATGGAATTTTAACATTAAAGTTTACAAACTATAGTTAAGTGAATAAGAACTTGCGTAGTTTTCTCTGAGCTGTTCGAGTTCTTCCTCCACCGAGAGGCCAGCAGAGGTAGAGCAAGATGACATGGCCAAAAAGAGCAGACACCAGTAACAGATGGTGAAGTAATAGCGAGCCATGTTATACAATGTTAACTAACTTTTTGGTATATAGTACCTGAACAGCGTGTTGTCCAGCAGCAATCGACGAAGCTCTGAATTTCGTTAATTATTTGCTGCGCTTTTAAAGGGACCTAACTATACACATCAAGCACACGAATAATATTTTCAAACTCACCGGCCTTTTTTACAGGTGTTACTTATTAGCACCTGAAGCGGCGCAAATATTAGAGCTTCGTTTATTTGCTGATTTGAGTTATGTTTAAAAATCTTTTTTTTTTTTTTGGAATTCAATCGACTTTCTAACTTTTTCATTTGAGTTGTCATACGAGAACAGCAATCGTCAGGTGGCGTAATTATAACCAGTGGCTGTTGCTGCCGCTGTTGTTCAATGGGTGCCGGTGATGAGCTCATTGCTGGCGGACTGTAAATGGGATTGTACGTTTGTTCCTGCTGTTGGCTAAAGAAGTCACAATTTTGTTGTACAACTTCTTGTCGTTGCTCGTCGTTGTACATCGGTTGTTGCTGATAGGATTCCTGTCTCTTATTAAAATCCGCACCAGTTGGTGGTGACGGCATCGAACGTCTGGTGGTTCTGTTTTGTTGCGTCTTTATTGGTTTGGCCGCCGGGTTGGTGGACCACCAGTAAGAACTCAATACGGTAAGAAGCAAATTGAAACTCATTTTTTCTCTCTCAAAATACAGAAGAACCTCAAGTGCTGATAACATGAATTCTGATTAGTATAGACAATCCTGCCTCTTATTGACTCGGTCTACGCCTGGCCTATTGGTCGAACCATTTCCCACCGTTTTTATTGATTGAAATAAAATGTAAACGTCATTAAAATGAATTTCATTATAAAATTGAATATATTTCGATTGATGTTCAAATATTACAAGTTAATATTTTTAAATGTCAAGTTTTATAATTTATTCGTAAAACAAGTGCGGATAATGGTGGAGCGGTTGCTTTGACGTCAGCGATTGATTTTGAATGATCACATGATGACGTCACACTCCGTTGTGCATCTAGTTTACTCCGACCCGAGGTAGGATCATCAAATATCAAATTTTAATTCTTCAAATAAGGGCAATTTATTTGTTTTATTTTTCTCGTCTATCATCGGACGGACTTGGTTCTGGCATTAAAATATTAAATTATTCAATAAAATATTTAATTTCGTCGATTTATGACTCGTCATAAATTTTTCTTTTTTCCTTTTTTTCAAAATTTTTTTCGGCTTTATTTTCATTTTTTTTTTATTTTTTTTTTTTTTGTAATTTTGGTTTTCAATTTTTCCTGCCTTGAATTTTCAAGATAACGACACGAATTTTTTTACACAATTGCAAAACTTTAGTGAGGATACAAGAGTAAAGAAATTTTTGACAAATTTCCTTCTCTTAAATTAATAACGTGCAAATGAATTTACTAGTCAGATTCGCATTTTGTAAATTTGACAATCATTTTCAGTTTTTGGCTTCTCACGTCCACATTTATTAAGATTAAGACATGCAAATTTTATTGTGTATTCTTTAAGTCATTTGACATCCACAGTTTAATTTTCATCAAAAATTACCCACCCCTTAGCTACTTTTGATTCGATTATATTTTATATCATTCCCCCATTTATTTTATAAAATAATTTTTTTTTAAATTAAAATTAAAGATAATTTTTTAGATAATCAAAATGAAATCAAAGTGAGGCCACAATTTCCTCCTCCAACATGAAACCCGTAAAATGAGTGAAGTGGTCATTGCTGCTGTCAGCCAAAGACGCCCCGTCGTTTTCGTTTGTCTGCCAATTAATCGCCACCCAAACTTGATCGCCACTTTTCAATTTCAGCGTCGACTGGAGAGTCAACGGACTTTTTTGAGAAGCGATGGTGTTTGCCGTGTTTGTCTCCTCAACTAAACCCCACCCGATTCGATCCCCGTTCAAAATAAGATAAACTCCAAACCAATCACGAAATGATGAAGCTGGAAAATCCGCCAGTCCCGTGAAGGAGAAAAAATAAATTCCCGGTCGCGGGGCCGTGAATATCCCCGACGTTAAATTCATGGCGTTTCCCTCGTTCACCCGCGCCAATTCGAATGGAATTGGAGTTCCAGTTGTGTTGTAATAAGAATTTCGCTGGACGTAAAAATGGACGGGCGTCGATTTGACGTCGACGTATCCAATCCATTTCTGGAAATCTTTTAAGGAAATTGTTGAATTAAATTAATGAATGGGAAATAGTTTTTTGCAAATAAATTTACTCTCATTGCCGGGAAGTTGGGTGAAATCGCAGTAAACGGATTCGATCATTTTTGCTCCTTTGATGGAATAAAATCCGTTCAGGGTGTGGCCAATCAGCCAAAGATCCTCGCATGATGTGGGGAATTCAGTTAAAGATGAGGATCCACTGCATACGAGACGACCCAACGTGTGGACGCCGGACGAAGTTGCAAGTTGAGTCCGGCCGAAATTCAATCGAGTGACGGGCAAAATATTTTTGTCCGTTATTACTCCTGCACAGAAAAATATTTGTATTAATTTAATAATTAAAATAATAAAAACAATATGATGTAAGACCATCATCAACTAGTTGAACTGGTGCAAGAGTATCGCAATTGCATTTCACCGCAGGATCGACGCAATTTCCATCGATTCCGCATTGACAGGTGTGAATTCCGTTCGTGTTATTTCCAGCCCAGAAATTTTGCGCATTTCCTTCTCTGTCATTCCACCAGGCGTATTCAGTGTTGCCAAATTCAAACGGGGCGTAATAGCAATCGAACTAAATTAAAATAAAATAATTAGAATAATTAATGAAATAAAATAATTTTCCAATTTTATTTCAGTTTTAATTTATAAAAAAATAAATTTACTTTAATCGACTGATGACATTCAGTTGATAAATCGGCCAACGATTTCATTTGTTTGCTGGACGCGTTGTAGTTGATGGATCGTGAATAACATCCAGGATCGGTGCAATGACCCACGTCGATGGGAAATTCGCTGTCGTGCAAAATTGATGTCGATCCTATTAGCAGATTTTAATTTAATTATAAAAATAAATGAATGAAAATGACGGCGCAATTTACCTGTTGACATGTCACAATAAACGAAAATCGGGTCATCGCCAATTCCTTGACCATCCGGATCGATGAATTGCATTCCGGATGAAAGTGACGGATTAGATGTACGAAGTTCTCGACATGTCCTGGGGATTCCGCTCCTTCCATTTGATTGAATTATATTTTGACGATTATTCGCAATTGATTTTGAACCGTCGGGTGAAATTGGAAGTTCATTCGCTTGCAACAAGAAATTTAAAATCGTTTCTTGTTCTTGAACTTTGGCCTCAAGTCGAGTCACTTTCAGTGCCAAATCTTTTCTTAGTTCGTTCTGTCGTATTATTACGTCATATAAAAATCAATTAAATGAATTCAATTAAAGATTCATGTTGTAATTTAACTAGAAAAGACAATACAAAATTGAATACTTACATTTAATTCAAGTTGAGCCTCTAATTCTGTCACTTTTTCCGAGACTTTTTCTTCAAGTTGAACGTTTTTACTTTCGATTAATTTATTCATTTTGGCTTCGATTTCCATTTTGAATTCTTCCTGCCATGATGTGACAGCAGCGGAAGAATAAGTTACACAACAAGCCAAAATGAATAACAGAAAACCAATTGAAAAACGTGATGCCATTCTGCGACTATTTTCTTTAAATGACGATCCAATTGTGCGCTGTTAACTAAACGTATCCACCGTTTATATTGTCCTCGTTTATTCATACGTGGGGTTGTATCAATTTGCATGAGATCATCCCGTGAAAAAAACCCAAACGAAAGATAACAACTGACGAAACTTATTTTTATTAAAATTTGGACTTTCTCCTTGTTGTTTTGAAAAAATTGTTTGTTTTTATGACGGGTGAAAACAAAACGTCTTGATAAATTTATTTGTTTTATTCCTTTTCTTTATTATGTAAAGCACGTAGTTATACGTATAACCAAAATGTGACAGTTAATTTTATTTTTCAAGTAGGTAATCTTTTTTTAACTTGATGGCGTCCTGTTTCAGTTTAATTATTATGTCTGCACTTGAATTGATAGGAGTTTTTCAATGGTATAGCGAATTGATGGATTTAGTGTAATTAACTTGAGATAAACCTTTGTTTGGTTGACATTTAGTTTTCTAATTAGTTGAGTTCAAGTGTATTATTTACTGCTGACCATCCCATACATTGTGAATGTCACTCTGTTGGGTAAAAATAAAGAAAATATTTTAATTAAAGCCGACGATTTGTATTAAGAAATGAATTTTATTAACTGACAAAACAGAAATTTTTTAGCCATTACACAAGAACAAACAAAAGTAGAGAATTTCTTATCGCCTTCCCGCAATTTAGTCGCTACCAAAAACGATTTATTGTACGATTTATTTATCGGATCAATTTTATTGTTTAATTTCAAGTGATTGTTTTACACTACGTCCATATTTCTATTACTGTAATCCGATTGATATAATTGCAGATGGTTCATTTCCGGTCCGTAGTCAAATTTCCGGTCCGTCTCAGAAGGGATTGTCCATGGGTCCTGCTCATGTCACATGTCGATAGACGTTAAAAGTCGAAACGTTCAATAGAAGAAAAACAACAAACGTCAAAGTTCAACTTTTTCTCTTCTTCATCGTCTTATCTTTTAATTGGATTGGACGTGTAAATTTTAACAATTTCATTTTATCATTTTAAATTATTTTAATCTTTTTATTTGTCATTTTCACGTTCTAATGTCATCCCCATCCATCCCATCCCATTGCTGATGGCCTTTTTTTATGGCCGTTTTAAGCCTTTTTATTTCTTCATCCGGCCTCCGCCGTTTTTCATCTAGTGAAATTTAGAGAAATAATCGCAGATTTGATGGAATAAAGAAATCTTCTTTTGTTATCCAACATAATAATAAACAGCACACCAGATTCTATATTTCAGCTAATACATTTCTGACGTCAATGCTACACGATCATCACAACAAATATTCGTTACCGCATGAATAATTGCGGAGGAGGACTTATTATCTCGCTATAGTCATCGACTCGAAGTGAAGGCGGGAAAAATAAAAAATGTCACGAAAAAATATTTAAATTCAATCACTTTGAAAAATAAACTGTCAATTTTAGTTGATAGAGGGAGAGTTGAAATTCTATTTGAACTGCATTGCCAATTTGTCTGCATTCCGGGTCTCGATTTTACCACCAAGAATTTGATCATCTTTTATTTTTAATTGTCTTATTGAATTTTGTCCCCCCCCCATTTATTGGCGATGTTGTGAAACTTATTCAATGTGACTCATCATTTTTGTTATTCACGGGGCAGCAGTTAGCAACAGTCAACAAAAGGACAGATAGCTCATCCGTATATCTTATTGGGTTGATGTTATCTTGAAGCACATTGAACATTTATTAACAAAACTATTTTTCACGTGGCTCCAAATTTTGTTTCAACATCAAAGTCAAAGTCAAATTGTTTTTCTCTCGGCATCATGTGATAACGCCTTTTTCTTTCTTTTTTTCTTTTTTTATTTGGTTAGAAATCCAAAGATAAAGAAGTTTAATACTCTGCACTTGTTGCCCAAGTTTTATTAGTTTGACGAAATGAATTTTGTTTGTACTTTCGATGACTGTTGAAATTTATTTGTAAATTTTCCAGGGGTTTATATCTGAAAGGACATTGTATTTTATACAATACGAGATCGTTCAACCGCCTTTTGTTATCCATCCTCTTCCGTTTTGAAAACGGATTTTGAACATCGTTTTGTACTTTATAACACCAGACCATGACGTAACAGGAAGCATAGCTCAGTGGTAGAGCATCCGACTGCAGATCGGATTGTCCCCGGTCCGTACCCGGGTGCCCCCTATTAATGAACAGGTGGTATAGAGTAAATTATTATTACCGAATCTGCAGATCGTAACGTCTGTGTGTGTGTGCAGAGTACTACATCATAGCTGTGCTGCTCTGATGAAGAACAACATATCGTGCAAATTATTTTGTAGTTGCTCGGCATATTCAGGGTATTTGAAGTTTTTCTTAATTGCCCATCAATTGGCATTAATGGAATTAAAAAATTTTTGATGCCTGGATGAATCAAGCGATTATTGTGTTTTTATATTTTTCAGTTCCTATTTAGGAAAGATAAGTGCAAAAATGTGTATAGATTTCAGGATCAGCTTTAACATCATTTTTCTCTTAAGATATAGGGAAATTAGTTGAAACGTAATTTTAATAAATGCATTTCAAATTTGTCTGCATTCCTAGTCTTTTTCTTGTTGATTTGGATTTTCGCTTTTCCCTTCAAGAATTTGATCATCTTTTAGATTTTTTTAAATTGTCAAATTCTAAGATTAAAGTCTTTGTGGAACCAGTAGTGGCATATTAGAGGATCACAGTGAAAATAGTCATGCGAATAAGCGATTCGAATATAGCGCAATATTTATTACCTTGTGTCATGTTAATTTTCGTTTAGTCTTAATAAAAGACGTTTACTGTTTGCGGTCTCCTTGAAATTTCCTTCCGTCTCCTTCCGTGTCTTATCAATTTGTTCTAAATATTTTCACGTTATCGCATTCAATATAGGTATGACCCATATTTTTAAAAATATGGTTATTGCATAATTATTTCTGTTTTTTTTTTTAAATGTCCCAAAGATTTTGCCCAGACGACGGGCTGCGTTTTATCCGCCCGGAATTTGGATTAAAGCAAAGCTACGACATTTTCCCTTATTGTTGTTTTTTTTTTATTCCCTTCTAGAACACGCAAGGATAGCCTAACATTTCGGAAGATCTTCCTATATCTCTTTCACATCACTTTATTGGATAGCAACACGAAAACACGAACGATTTAAGTGGAATTTTCATTTTCCTTTCCAACTATCTTTGCAGGATTTTAATTTGAGTTATAGACTGGTAGACATTTCCTTCGTCTCTGTATTTCCTGATCTTCCTATAAGATCCCTCCCTAAATATTGATCGATTTAGACATGATCCAGCAATCAGATAAGACCAATCAGACATGGGAACATTTTGGATTATTTGAGTCTAGCCCCACAACATTTTTTTACGTTTTAAAATCCAGTGGGTAAACAAAAGAAGAGAAAGGGGAAAGTCTAAAATGGAAGCTTTGAAATGGAATTTGCTTTTTGTTTTTCTTCATTGATGAGGGGCGTAAGGCATCGAACAATGAAACTTTGCCCATCTCTTCCTTTTTTTTTGTTTTTTTCGTTTGGCGTAACAAAATAATTTCCTCAAGGTCTTTAAGACGTTTGTAATTTAGTTTTGTTCGCACCGTGGTCGAGAAAAGATGTTGTGTCATCTTCCAAGTGATTGTGTGTCGTGGATGTGTCAACTTGTGTTTCTTTTTCTCGTCGGAATAGAGAAAAATAGTGAGACCAGCAAGTGTAATCAGATGGATCGATGGCGATTTGGTTGAGGTTTCAATAATTCGATTGCATTGCGGATACGACCAGGTTGCGGATGTTTCGGTGCTCCACTTTTTCGTGTATTCAAACATTCGTTAATTCTTCATGTTATTAGTTTCAATTGTTGTTGGTGTTGACTGTTCAGTGCGTCATGGATACTAAAGGTGTACATTTGGTTACGTCAATCCGCCAGCCGATCCATGGACCTCATCCTCTTATTGGACGCTCCTCAACATCGTCAACTGGATTTTTATTTCGTCACTTCCATTATGGATGAAGTCGGAAGAAATCATCTTTTTCCAATATTCCGTCGGACGATGGATGTGCAGCAGTTCGTGAATGACTTATTTTGGTGAGTTCAATTTTCATTTTTTAAATATTTACTATTAGGGGATTTAATTGAGTAGATTTTTCCTGCCATGTGTAAATTGTTCCCTTTACTATGATGAGCTTGAATGAATTAAACTATGAAATACTGTATGCCAAGTGAATTCTCTTGATGCACAGTCAACGGAAATGTTTTTACTCTGCGCATATGAAATACTATTAGCTATTATTTAATACTTAGGTATGCGATGGTTGTGCTATCCTGCCGCTTTTTTTCAATTCACTAAAACATAAAGGGAACTTGATGTCATTGTCGCCAATTGAATAATTCAAGGGGCAAAAAATGTCTGTTCATTACAAGGATAGGCATAGGATGAGATTCCGTGATGGAACGTTCCGTCTCAGTCGGTTGTATCTCGTGAACTGGCCGATTCGGACAATAAAACGGCGTAGGGAATGCCCGGGGACTTGTATTCAAATTTTGATACCAGAAAATGTTTACTTGTTTTTACATGTTGCGTTGACATGTCAACGTCATTTAAAATGTTGGAAAATGCATTTTTCGAATTTTGAAACACAAGTGCACAACTTTAGTGGGGATACGATAATTTTAGACAATCAATTTCAGTTTTTTGCTACTCACGTTCACATTTTTTAAAAGATAAAGACATGCAAATTTTTTTGAAGATTTCTTAGATCAGTTTACATTCACAGTTTAATTTTCATCAACAAAACCCCCTCCCCTTTAGCTACTTCGATTCGATTATATTTTATATCATTCCCCCCATATATTTTGAAAAATAAATTTTTTGTGTTGGATTATAATAGAAATAATTTTCCGAGAATCAAAAGAAAATCATTAAAATGACGCCACAATTTCCTCCTCCAACATCCAACCCGTGAAATGAGTGTAGTGGTCAATGTCGTCAACCAAATACGCCCCTGATGACATGGCATCAATCTTCAGCCAAACTTGGTCGCCTTTTTTCAAGTTCAGCGTCAACTGGAGAGTCAACGGAATATTGTGACCTTTTTTAGTGTTTGCTTCATCAACTAAACTCCTCCCGATTTGATCCACGTTCAAATAAATTTTTACTCCTAAATAAACAGAAGATGAAGCTGGAAGATCCACCATTCCCGTGAATGAGAAAAAATAAATTCCCGGTCGCGGTGCCGTGAATTTCCCCGACGTCAAATCCATGGCGTTTCCTTCGTTCACCCTCTCCACATCCCATGGAATTGGAGTTCCAGTTGTGTTGAACTTTGTATTCCGCTGTACGTAAAAATAGACAGGCGCCGATTTGACGTCGTTGTATCCGATCCATTTTTGTTTGTCTGTCAATTAAAAAATAATTAGACGACCAGTTTAACGAGTAAAATAGAAAATAGTAGACGCCGATACCATTTTGATTTGAATTAAAATCGCAGAAAATCATTTCCATCTTTTTCGATCCTTTGACGGAAAAGAATCCGCTCAGTTTATGTCCCATTCGCTCCAAATCAAAACATGATGTTGGCATTTTACCAATGTCAACGATTTCACTCGTTCTATCTGTTCAAAATGCATTTAAATTTTATTCACTAAATGAAGAGGAAATTTTAAACATTTTCACCGTTTAATTTCGTTTTCAAATCCGCAACGTCCGATTTCACCTTAATCAATTCCGTTCTCGTTGCGTTCAAATTCGAGATTGTAGTTTCCAAACGAATTGAAATTGCTGATTCGTTGATTAAAATTGCAAAACAAATGCAGATAATTTTTAAAATAATAATTTAATAATTTTACGAAAAATTGTACCTCTCAGTTCGTGATTGTTTCTCAAATTTTCTTCATTTACTTTAATTTCGTGGCCTAATCTTATCGAAGTTGCTACACAATAAAAATCAACAAAAATTTAGTTCTGATTTCAATTTGAAAAAAAAAATAATTCAATTTCCGCTTTACTATTGAATTTTAATAAAATAAATTTTTTATTTGGGTATCAGAATTAATATTCCAATAAAATAAAGAAAATACCATTTAATGTTTTTTTTGTTTTCTCCAATTCAATTTTTGTTATGTTCAACTCCTGTTCAGTATCTGGGTGGTGATTAAAAGCTTTTACTTCAATTTACAGAATATTTTATTAATTCTTCAATGTATAAAAGAAAACCTTTTAATGAATTCGTCGTATGGATTAAATCTCTTTTTAGATTATTCAATTCGTCATTGGTTTTCACCAAATTCTTGACGGTTGTGTTTAGAAGTTCTGAAGTGGCTGTGCAATTCAATAACAATTACTTGGTGGAATTCTCGAGTTAAATTTGAATTACCTTCTAATTTAATAGTAAAGTCCCTTTTCACTTTAATCAGTTCGTTATTCATTTCCCCCAATTTCATCACAGCTGCTGCTAAATCCAATTTCACACTACTCAGTTCACCACTTGTTGTGTTTAAGAGCTCGGCAGTCGCTGCGATTAAATTAAAATTATTTTTAATGTAAATAAAATATTTTGTTAATCCCTAAATTGATTTTTAATACCTTTGAGTTGATCCTTCAAATTGTTCCATTCGTCAGTGACGGTCAACTCGGCGTGTTCCATAAATTTGATCGGCGCCGACAGTTCGGCGTTTGTGTAACGAACGCGGACATTTCGATCCTGAAACGATTGCGGGTCGCGAAATTTTCCCAAATTGATTCTACTCAGTTGCAGGGGTTTGGGAACGAATTTCTCTCCATCAAATTGGACGTGATTTCTACTTTCTTGCAATAATTTTTCCACGTCTTCTTTTAAACTTTCGACTCGAAGGGAAAAAGTATCGGAAGTATTGGCCAATATCCCTGAAATGATTGAACTGATTCTGTCCACTTCCGTCCAACTATTTGCGTCGTAATTGTGTTGGATTTTTTTCTCATTTTTCCCTTCATCCAAAGTCAATTTGATTCCTGATTGCCTCTCCGGCGCCTTTTGAAACAAATTGGCCAATTTCTTTTGATTTTCCGTGTCCAATTTATTGAGGATTTCATTCAAAGTTTTCGTCGATTTATCCGGCCGATAATTGTCGTCATTCCAGAAAACCGAGTCCCACATTTTGTCGTTTTGTTCTTTGATTGTCGTCCTCGACGTAATCAGCAAATCTTTTAAAATATTCACAATTTGATTTTCCGTGTCTGGTGACGCAATTTCCGAGTCATCAAACGTTTCCATTCGGATGTTTGTGACCGCTTCCGTCAACATTTTCTTCTCGTCATTGGCCGTTAGAAAAATTTCGTTTTTGTCCTCGAATTTCTGTAAAAGATGAGAAAACATTGAACCGGAAGTGACACTGTCGATGCTGATGGTTGCCTGTTTGGTTTGCAACGTCTGCGATGACAAACGGAACAAAAGTTTGAAATGATCAAATTGTTCTGGATTCGATCGCATTTCATTGGCCAATTTGTCGCAGATTTTTTGATCAAAACACGACAGAGAAAGTCGCAGGATTTTGCTCTTGTCATAATTCGTCCACGGTGAAGAAATCGAATATTCGCCTGCTGTTGGGACGTCGCTAGTGAGAATAATCTTCTTCACGGGAATGACTCTGACTTGATTCGATTTGATTTCATGGCCGACGATTTTTTTCAAATGTTTGACAACTTCATTTTGGACCTTGTCGTTCCACATTTCAATTCGGAATCTCATCTCCGACTGATTGGTCACGTTGTTGTATAAACTCACGGCACTTTTATGATCCAATATCGCAAGAGGTGAATAGAAATATTTTTTCTGGCTCATAGTTGTGGTGGCCTTGTTATTATCGGTGTGTTCGTAAATTTCAATGAGAAAATTGGTATATTCGACGGAAGTGAAAGTATCCGGTGAGATTTGCAATTTCTCCCAAGTAGAAGAATCACTGCCGATCTTCTCTGATTGGCAATGACAACAAGCAAAAACGATGACGAGAACAAATTTGATTGGAATCGCAACCATTTTAAAAATTAAAAACAAATCTTTCAGAGGATTCGTGTTTTTTTTTTTAAATAGCTAAGAGTCTAAAAATAATTTTTAATTACTTTTACCTTATATCTGAATGATTACAATTATTGAGACGATGCTAATATTAATGGCAGGACGACTGCACGTTTGAAACTGACTAAAGAATCTCAATGTACATAATATTTATGCAAGAAATTAAGAAGGCAGACTCATTCGAATTGGGTTTTTCCAATATAATCTCGCCAGCACATGCAACTATGCAAAATTGTTGGGTTGGCGTGAATAAAGTCCATCATCCAGCGGACGATAAAAAATTTCAGGAGTCATTTGATATTATGTCTGTCGAGGTTATAAGATAACTCGGATATCATAAATTATTGGATTCTTTTTAAAAAGCGAATAAACCTAAACAAACTTTAAGATTATATAGAAATCTTGAAAGCCGTTTGGTAAATTGATATGCTTCAGAATATTTTGCTGACGGTTGGGTTTTTAATTTGCAGTTTCTGCTTTTCGTGCTTATGACGTTAATATAGTCGTCTACTCTGCTGGAACGTTTCTCCTTTTTCACATGATTTTATTTTTCTTAATTTAAACTTTCATTAGAAAAAGTAAGGATTCGTCCAGGTGTTGGCCGGCAGCTGCTGGGCAGAGGCAGGCCAGCGTAGGCCAGCGAGACAAATTAAGATCATAGAAATTTAAAAGCGAATAATTGAATCAACAATCAAAACAAATAACTCAAATAATTCAGACTTGAGAAGAGCCGATGAGCTTTTTTTTGCTGATTGGGGTGTGTCACTTAGTGCAGGTGACGGTGAAATCAATCACCGGCCCAGCGCAACATCTTTTCAAGGGTATAACATTTGAAATGGCAAGTAAAAACGGCAGGAGGGAAGAAGATTTCACTTTATGATTTGACTTAAATTTCAACGCTCAAATTATTCACAGATTTGACTATAAAAAATGTGTTATCTGAATCATCTGAACAGATACTTTTCAGTTTAAAACATTTTGAGTGTACCATATTTTTTCTATAAATGTTTAAGCTTTGTTGCGCTCGTTGACGGTAAATCAATCACAATTTCTGATCGATCAATTCGTCGGCAATGATGCGGTCATTATGCGGCAATCGTTAATGGGGACGAAGACTAAAGAATAATAATAAAGGACATAGAGAAAACAACAAAACGTTTGCCGTTTAGTTTTCGTAACAATTTATTTAGATTTTATATCAATATTTTTCGTTTAAGAAATTTTGTCTGATGTGCTGGAATTTTTAAAATGATTTTGCAGCCCAGCAAAGCAACAAATGGCGCCATATGTGACTCTGTCGTATGCCCCACAAGAAAGAAACAGTTCTGTCAGTTCACCACTTCACCTTCCTGAGTGACTTGCTCATAAAAACGTGTCGTAACACATAATATGCCTGGCTAATCGAAATAAGACTTTGAACAAGAAGATGAAGAAAAAAAAGTCAGTAATTTTGCCTTGCTGCTGGGGCGCTGTGTATTGCTGTCTAAAAGTCTCTTTATTAGAGCAGAGAGTAAGTGTTTTGTTGATATAGTCTAATTTGTCCAATTGTCTTATTGTCTCCATGTTGTCTCTTTTTCTCAGTGTCGAAAAAATGGTTCCAGCTGCATAATTTCCAACCCTGTGGTGTGAACCCTAAAAACATTGAGACTTGAGATGCCAAATTTAGCCGATTTCAATCCAAGATGTTTTGTTTTGACTTATTGATCGAGCTAACTACGGCTGGTTTCTCATTACAAAGAAATTTACTTTCACATGTGTCAATTGCAGGTATCTTTATTTGTTTACTTTTTTCCAGTGAAAGATGTTAACATTTTTCATGTTTTATTTTTTAAAGAAATCTTGTAACATGGCGATGGTCCACTTTGAAGAATGTGGACATGTTAGCCAGTCAACATTGTCTCTATTGACTGGATGGCTTGTCAATGTCAAAAACACAGGCAAGTTACATTTTCGTAGTAAAAGTGTCATCTTTAAATAGTTTTCCACTCGACTCTTTCTACTTTGAGTTAAACATGAGCTTTTCACTTTACACATAATCCAACACATTTGTTTTTGTTTTTTACTATTTAAGATGGATTGACATTTTGGAATGGAGCCTTGTGTAATGTGAAGTGATTTTTTCTCCTATAACCCGTGACATCCCCCGTGTACGTTCCTGCGAGTATTGACGTATTCACGAGGACGTCATTCCTTCCTCTCCTGTGATCCTACCAACGCGCAAAGTTAAGACGTCCCACCAGTTCTGCGAGTCGTCCAGTTCTCCACTCACCTGTTAAACTAGACGCCAAATCAACATCAGCTTATTGGGTAGTCCGCTCCAACCAAGGTAGGATCAAACTTCAATATCTTCTTCTTGAACGAATGCGCAAATTTCGCATCCAGAGCTTTCCCCTGAACCCCCCCGAAATGTAGACGAAATTGATTCTTAGTCCATTACACGCAGCAGCAAAGATTTTTTTTTTTCGGTGTATTAGGAAATATTAAATGAAGTTACATTTCAACATTCAAAATCATTAAAGTGAGGCCACAATTTCCTCCTCCAACATAAATCCCGTAAAATGAGTGTAGTGGTAACCGTCATCGTACAAATACGCCTCCGTTGACTGGTAAAAAATTTCCAGCCAAACTTGATCGCCCGATTTCAAGTTCAGTGTCGACTGGAGAGTCAACGGACTATATTGACCAGGGGTGTTTGTCTCTAAAACATCACCTATCCCGATTTGACCCCCGTTCAAATAAAGTCGAACTCCTAACTCAACACGAGATGATGAAACTGGAAATGCCGCCAGTCCCGTGAACGAGAAAAAGTAAATTCCCGGTCGCGGTGCCGTGAATATCCCGGACGTCAAATTCATGGCGTTTCCCTCGTTCACCACCGCCAAATCGAACGGAATTGGAGTTGAAGGTGTGGAGAAATCAAAATTTCGTTGAACGTAAAAATGGACAGGCGCCGATTTGACGTCGACGTATCCGATCCATTTTTGAAAATCTTTTTTAAGGAAATTGTTAAATAATTAAATTAGTATTTGAATAATGAATCAATTAAAATCAATTACCAGGATCACTGGGAAGTTTAGAGAAATCGCAGTAAACAGATTCCATCATTGTCGATCCCACGACGGAATAAAATCCATTCAGGGTGTGGCCAATTATTTTGAGATCATCGCACGAGGATGGCAGTCCGTTGATGGCCACTGCTGATTGATTGGCTGCAGCTGCTGCGGTGCGTTCGTTTTTCTCTTGTAACAGGTCGAATAAAAGCGAATCTTGTTGTGCAATTTTGTCCTCCAATTCGGTCACTTTTTCCCGCATTTCAACGTCCCTTAATTCTAACTCGTTCACCTTGTCCCGCACTTGAACGTCTTTAGCCTCTAATTCGGTCACTTTTGACTCCAAATTCTTAACAATTTCTTTCATTTGAAGCTATGGGCAAATCAGAATTTCAAATTTCAAATAAAACAAAATTTGAAAACGAAATTAAGTTGTTCTTACATAATTTTCCTTCAGCTGTTTGAATTCTTCTTCTAAGGAAAATGAAGCGCCAGTCGATTCTTTAGTCCAGCAAATCAAAATGAATAACAAACCGATTTGGAAGAGCGAGGCGAATGAAAAATGGGCCATTTTATTTTAAATTGATTAAATTAAGAATTTGAATAGTTGAATAAGAATCGCCTGTTTTCCAACTGAGCTGCTGCAAATAATTCACTAGAATATAGAAAATAATTTTCGTTTTTCAAAATTTGATGTGTGATGGGCAAAGAGAAAAAACAACGTCAAAATGATATTTATCTAACGATAAAATACGACGTCGTGCAATTGTTTGTTGTGGGATCAACATGTCAATAGACGTCCTGATGGGTTAAAAGTTTAAACGTTCAATAGAAGAAAAACAACAAACGCCAAAGGTCAACTTTTTCTCTTCTTCATCGTCTTATCTTTTAATTGAACGTGTAAATTTCAATAATTTCATTCGTCCCGTCTCCTGAAAGAAAAACAATTTCAATTTATTATTTTTTAAAATTTTTATATTGTCGTAATAGTTTTATCAAATCGTAATAAAACTTAGAACAAGAAGAAAAAAAAATCAGTAATTTTGCCTTGCTGCTGGTGCTGTGTTTTGCTGTCAGAGATGCCAGACAGCAATTTGCTGTCTAAAATAACTTGACTATATTTCACTGTCAAGTTTTACACACTGAGTATTAATGTCTTTCGCTTTCCCGCACTGGATTTGCAATTAATTATATTCGTTTGTTTTTATTATTATTTTAGTGTTGCTGGCAGCAGGTGATGGAGGGCGAGAGGACGCGCGATTCTTCCGTAATTTGCAATCGGGGACCCGGAATGTGATGGCGATTGGTGTCAATGAGGTCAGCACGACGAGGAAGATCCGCCCATGAAAAAAGGTTAGTTATTTCACATTTTGGTATTTGTGTATGCGAATATTTGGCGCACATCTTATTTCGTCTTAAAGAGTAGATTGCAAAGACATCTGGATTCAAGTTGTATTAATAGGAACAAAACAAAATGAATTTATTCCGATGTATTCAATTATTTATTTTGATTACAACCGTTGAAAGGAATGAAACGTCCCGTTTTTAAGTTGTCCCTTTTCTGTGGCCGAAGGACGTTTTACGTACCGTCGATATACGGATCGGTCCAATATTCTTCGGCGATTGAAATGTAGGAATGATCGGTGAAATTAAAGGCAATTATGGTTGCTTACAATGTTGTCTTCGTGGTAGCCGGAGCCGGTTGCCGTGTGCATGACGTTGGCTACGTGAAATGTGAGTGCGTTTGTGAGGTGGAGTCAGATCCGTTATTTTGCGGATAAGATCAATTTAATTGAGGCTGTGTATCATGATAAGATCGTGATAGGTGTATTTCTCTCGTGCATTTCGACATGGTCAAGTTCTCTCACTGTGCTGATCGAATAATTGAAAGTATTTTAAGATCTGTAGGCTCGAATGACGTCACGGATAGGAGCTCGACAAATGGGACACAATCCTTGACCGTCTTGATGGAGAATCAAAGCGCAATCGTAGCATAGGCACATGTGACCGCACGAGTAGAGGACACAGTCGACGCTGCGTGAACAACAGACGGTGCACTCGCTGCTGCTGTCATTTGAAATTGAGGTGCAATCTTTTTCACTGCTGGATGCGATAGGCTGTAACGATGCGGTGCTCCTTTGTGTCGGCGGCATCGGATTGTTGGTCAAACTGGTTCGAGGATCTGAGGAAATGATTTTTTTATTATTTTTACGTTGTCAAAATGAATTTAAAAAAAAGGAGACGCCAGTGTTTGACTTACCGACAAATTGAACGGCTGTCGTTTTGCCGTAAATGTCAACCATAAACCAAGGAGGAGTGGGCGTAGTGACGTCCGTCAAAACGACGCCCTGATCTTGTCCGTTGACCTCGAGCCTGACGTCGCCACTGGCTGTGACATGGATCGACAGCAAAGTACCAACGTCGCCGTACTTTTCAGGCAAATTTTCAATCCAAAATCCTGGACGTTCCGTCAAATCTGTTGACACAAATAAAACAAGACAGAAAAATAATGGACGAAATTTCAAGAAATGTGTGAATTGATGGGGATTGAAAATTGAGGGGAAACTTTTAACACGGACGAGTAACCGGAGCACAGGGACGTCCTACCGTTAAAGTCTTTAGGTAAGACACCGCTGAGGGAAAAGGGATTGCAAGAGGTGAAACCGATTTCGAGTACTCCACTCCACTCGGTAGAACATTCCGTCACGCGTAAATTAATCTTAAAAGAGACAAAAACGGTTGGAATTATATCATTTCCAATAGGAAGAATACAGAGAGAATATTTTTTATTTTTAAAGAAGAAGAAGAAGAAGGATCTTTGGTTACCTTTTCGTTAGGAAGGACAGTGCGCTGAGAGAAAGCGATCCCGTTGCGGAATGATTTAACTCGACGAGCTGTGCTCCGATCGGCGGATAAACGGACGTTCTTTCCGTGCGTGTCGTGAAACTGGTGGACCGGGTGAGCACGCTGCCGTCGCTATTAACCCTTGAGCCTGAAAAACCAAATAGAATTAGGCGATTTAACAAAAGAGTTTTCTGTTTTTTTCTTACTTGTCGTCTCCGATATCCACTCCTTCCATACATTTGTGATCCAATTCATCCAACTGAAATCGCATGTGTGATGTTGGAAGAATTGTAGATGACAATAAATAACAGAGAATTTTGGTTTAATTACAAGATTTACCTAAGGTGTGCGGCTCTTAAAGATAAAGAAAATCTTGATTGTGTCTTATTTAGTTAATTATAGAATACAGTTGAACTGTTTGGATCGAACACGAAACGACGAGCTCGAATGACGCCGTTTCGTTACCAAGTGCCGATCGACCTTTGGTTGCTGTTGCATTAGATTAAATCAAATCAAATTTGAATTAAATCAAAGAAAATTTAGAGGGACAGAACCCGTTTATTGAAAACTTAAAGCAACACAAAATTTGGACAAAATTTTAAATTTAATTGATAATATCGTCTTCAATCCAATAGCCAATACGATGACTGGACAGGGTCGGGAACATCGCGATCATGGTTGTGATTCTGCAGAATAGGCGACTGTTGTCTCTGATTGAAAATCTGTGGTACTCGTTCGCTATTTGTTAGTTCCGTTTGACCGTAGTCATTCCCCAATTGACATTGCGGGTCGTTTGGGCCGGCCAAGTTAATGGGAGGGTAATTTTAGGCTCTAACATGATCTTATCGTGTTAGAGGTATTTCTCTCATGCATTGCGACACAGTCAAGTACTCACTAGATGGTCCCTTCTCCTTTCTTTTGACAAATTAATTTCGCTTCATTTCATAATAGGCGAATCTCATTATTTATTTTGGATTACGTTTATTATCGTATCGATTGTATCGATGACTAGATTGAGGTGCGACGCAATTCGATTTTTATTTATATTTTCGTGCCAATCACATCGCGCTAAATATGACAACGTGAGAATTCAGAACCGTTTAAGCTGAGAACTTTTGTAAAGTAATCCCACTTGACGGTATTTTGCCATAGTACTGAACTGTGGTAACCGTTTTTTTCCGGCTAATAATGAGCGGTCACCGCTTCCCAGCTTTCCCTGTCGGTCACGCAGAATGATACTTTCAGCTGTTGAGGGAATATCAGAGATGTACAGAGACAACCACATTATTTCCTTGAAACGTTCCAGGAAACACTGAACCATATCCACCATCTCCCAATCGAACTTGACCATCACATTAAATTTCCATTTCATAAAAATTATAAAAAAGTTACAAGAAAGGAAAACAAACGATTGAAAACTGTTGAATTGTTACACAAAATGCCTGAAATGAAGACGGGCGTTTGCACGTTCCGAGATAAGCGCAATGTTTCGACGAGATAAGATCTTTCGTCTATCTCCAGCAACCAATGATATTTCATTTGCCCCGTGGTAGTCCCGCAGAAAGGTAGTCGATCACCTGACGAGTGACGGCATAACTTGTAATCTATATGTCAAATTTTATTATCCCTGAGGGTTATACTTCTAGTATACCGAAGGCTCTTAAGTTTCTGATCATGTCATGTATCGTATCGTAGTATCGTATCGTAGTAATCGATACCTTCTTGGAGTTGGGCTCCAAAAGGTTTATTGTCAGTTTCGTTTTTTGCTATCTTCTTTTTTTCTACTTGACCGATTTATTCCAAATTTCGGTAACCTTCTTAACTTAATTTCTTACAGCATTACTGGATATTTTCGTTCGTATCTGTTTAAGTTTTATTTTATGTATTTTTTCCCATGTGTAGCTTTTCTAGTCTTAGGGCAACTGCATGTTTGGTGTGCATTTATCCCTGAGGATAAAAGTTTATCTATATTCGTTCAAAAGTTTGAATTTTGATTTTCACTCTCTGATAGGAGTGAGTGATAGTGAGGTTTTTATTGTCTTAATCTTAATTTATTTTTATTTCTTAATTCATGTAAAAATTAGTGCGACGTGGGGTGGTGGGCGAAGCCCACCGCACCAAAGTCGCACAGTATATATCTTTAAAAAAAATGTTTAACCTGAACCCGAAGGCGTATACCCAAGGACCTTGTTAATCTCAATAATGGGCCACACATTTCTCTAAACTAGTTTCATAAATTTTGTTTTGAAATTTCTTTTATTTTAAATAATTCCAAACTTGAAATTCTTAACTGGGTGCTGAACTGCTGATGGATAAAAGTGCGATCAAGATACTCGCAGTTGCCAACAATTTCTCATCGCCACTGAAGGATGAGCGCAATATTCACACGTTGACTGAACTGCGGGAGTATACAGGGTGTGGCACTTTATTGTTGTTCATATTATGACACACAGGTGAAGTAGTAGAACGATCTGTGTAATGAACACAATTTTTGTTTCTTATCATGTTCACGGAGCGATTCACGTCGAACGAACGTCCGCGTGACGTGCTGTTCTTATTTTCGACTGCTGATTACGTGACAAGATACGGATAGACTAGGGGATGTATGGAACAATTTAACTTTTGAAATGTAACATTGATGACCCGAAATATTTAGGGCCAAAATCAACTCCATACGGATCTTT
Organism: Daphnia galeata; assembly: GCA_030770115.1. Classification (NCBI taxonomy): domain Eukaryota; kingdom Metazoa; phylum Arthropoda; class Branchiopoda; order Diplostraca; family Daphniidae; genus Daphnia; species Daphnia galeata. Next base: position 656,055 of record CM061119.1, read on the forward strand.
TTAAATTTCGCGGTTTTCAACTAGTTTGACTATCGAAATAAGTCAAGTCTATTGGTGTTTTTCGTCAAAACTTTTCTTTCTATTTTAGCTTCCGTTTGATTTTATAATTTCCATTTATCTGACCTCCTTATTTATTGGGTTATTTTATTCCAAGTCGATTTTTTGTGACAAATATTGTCTTACCCTCCGTCTCTTTATTAATATTTTCTAAATTGGCCATAATATTGGCTAACAGTTGAGAATTGCCTACTGAGAAATGAAATGGATTTTTTTTTTAATTTGTTGTTATTTACATCTGGAAATAATGAAAACTTGTATGAGCCTTCAACTCATTACGCTTTCGACGACGATGTTATGTGTTTCATCCAAGCGATGCGTAATAGTGTGGGCCATGCAGATCTTGATGGCTGAAAATTGAATTATTTTTCGCAATTCCAAATTATTTTTCTGCTTAAAATAGCATAATACATGAAAACGTCTATGCAACTAAGAAGGTAAGTATATGCACGTGCGTGTATGTGTGTGTATAAGCCTCTTTCACGCCGAGAACGAACTGTGTAACTCGTGATGGACGGTGATAGAAATGAAACATGTTCCCTTAACAAGATGAATTACAAGAACAAGATTAATTGAATATTCCTTTATCCGTATTATTCTCATGAAGGATATATGTATAATCCGTTTAACAGCTAGAAAACGATGCTTAAACTTAAAGAAATAATTTCCTTATCAAGCGATTAACGTGTCTAACTCGGTCGATCGCATTTAGTAAAAGTTTCTCATCTAAGTCAACTAAATAAACATAATTGCACCATATAGAACTTGACTGATTCTAATCAACATCCTGTATGTGTCACAAGAGTCAACTTGTCAATCGTAAAAAACAAAACTGTAGGATGAGATAAATCATCGTTATGTATCAGTTGTTTGCGGGTTGCTAATCAATATCCTGTATGTGTCATAAGAGTCAACTTGTCAATCGTAAAAAACAAAACTGTAGGATGAGATAAATCATCGTTATATATCAGTTGTTGGCGGGTTGTTATGATTCATCATAGATCATTAGTGTAATAGTGTTAGTTCCATTTAGATAAGTAACCTACAGATCTCCGTCTCAATAAATTGATTGAGTAAGCAGCTAATATTTTGTCATTTCATATTTCTCCGTTCCCGATCGGCATGGAAATTAAGATGGTAAAGAGACTTTTATCTTATTATTTTTTTGGTGTAATAACCTAAATTCTGTGTACATAATTGATCCCGCATTTTTTAATTTGACCAACAGGCTAACGCGTTAAACATGAAAGTGATTGGAGTGGTTTTTGTCGCTTATTTTCTCTGTTCGACAGGACAACAATGTGTCGAGGCTCAGCTCGAAAGGGCTTATGTTCGATCTAATCTGACGCTTAGGATTGTCGTCCGTTATCCTGAAATAGAATTAGTCGTGAGTATATTATGCGCCATACAAATCAATTTATTGTAAAAACTTGAGCGGTATATTTGACGACCAGTTGTTGGTATTATAGAATCGCAATTTGTCCACCGATTTATTCATTGTTGGAAATGGATTGGGATTAGCATGGAACGATCCACAACAATTGAAGAGACCAGGATCTCCTGACACTTGGACGATAGACTTGAAATTCTCTGGATTTCTTGACGGATATGCCTGCTTGGAATGCATCCACAAAAACACGCTACCAGTGAACGGTCATCTTGAGTATCGAATTTTGACGAATAACAGAACCGACATGATTGGTCCTAATCACGGAATACCCGTTCACATTTCAAAGCTGGAAGCCTATTTCCCGGTCAGAGAACATTTCTCGTATCCATACTTCTTCAGCAGACATGGCTCGGTACATGCTTCTGCCATCGCATCTTCTATCGATCCGATAATCGGCAATCGAATCTGGGGATACTACTTGCCCCCTAGTTACAGTGAAAACTCGTATAAGACGTACAAAACGTTCCTTGTACCCGACCTAAGTCCCGTTTACATGGAACTGTACCGCTTTTCTTTTGATGACATTTTTGTTGGCCAAGCTATTGCGGAAGAAGTCGTCTTAGTCGGTTCTAGTGACTATACTTTGCCGAATTCTGAGGGTCGAATGACATTCTTAACACCGATACCGGGTATTCTGTATTATTGTTATAATGGCGATTGGTCTGACAACTGTGCCGGTTGTATTCCCGCAAATGTAACTGGTAAGGAATATATGGAGTATTTTAGAGATGGTTGTGGTTATCCAGTTGAGGTGGGTGGACAAGGAGAAAACTATTTGAACTACATGGTAAACGAAGTCTTACCTGCCATTCAACTGTTAACCAATGATCGACTTCGCATCTCTCGTGATAACTTGGGGATTGGTGGATGCTCTTTAGGTGGATTGTTAGCTTGTCACGCTATGTGGACAAGACCTAATACCTTTGGAATGGTTAGTATTTATTAATATTTCAAGAAAATTATTACGCATGACTTAACGAAACTGTTTGTTCTCGATACGGAACTTTATATTAGGGATGGTGTAAGAGCTCGTCGTTTTGGTGGCCAACTGAAATCAACTTGGACCTCGGATTCCATTTTTTGAATTACACAATCAAAGAAACGAATCTAGGACCGAGAGCTCCTCAGCGGATTTATATAGACGTTGGAGAATTGGAAGAGGACCCATACTACGCACAAGTCAGTGCCGCCCTTTCAGTCGTTGATACCATGATGACTAATTCGCCACAATTCCGTTTGGATGAGACACTATGGTTCACTCTAGCCAGTGAACAGAATCATGGCAGCGCTATTTGTATGACTCGAACTTGGAACTCTTTGAGCCTCCTCAGTCCACCTGCAGGAGCTGCTCGAAACCCAAGCCTTCCTAATATTCAAAAATTGTCACCACCTGAAGGTTGGTAAAGTTAGTAGCATTCCTGCTAGGATGGTATACTGGTTTTGTCTTCCTCTTCCACTGTTTCCCAAACTCTGTTTTATAGGCCTCTGTAGCTACGTATTAACAAAGCACAAAAAATATTAATAATAATAATAACTGTAGATTTATGCATATAACTATTGGAAATAAAATCTTATAGTATATCATTGCATCACTATTAAATTATTACTTCAACCAAGGAGATCGAAAATGGGACCAAAATTGAGAATTATCTGAGCCTGAATCCTTAAATATGATTTAGGAAAAATCGCAATTTTTTTTATTAACCGGCTACCCTTAATATGGGGAAAAGGGAAAATAAATTGAATTTCATAATGGCCGCTCTTTAATTTAAAATTCAAACCTTTCCTCCTTTTCTTTTGGGTTCATCTGGTGGCGATTTAGTTGAGGGGCGGTTTTCCAAAATTCATTTGCATTGCGGATTCGACTCGGTGCGGATGTGTCTGTTCTGTTTCGGTGCTCCACTTTTTTGTGTAACATTCGTTAGTTCTGTCATGTTATCCTTGTTTCAATTGTTGTGTTGATTGCGTCATGGATGCAAAGGTGTACATTTGGTTACTTCAATCCGTCAGCCGATCCATGGACCTCATCCTCTTATATTGGACGCTCCTCAACATCGTCAATTGGATTTTATTGTTCGTCTTCCCCATCCTTCGGTCGCCATCCTTTCCATTTTCGATGAAGCCGGAAGAAATCCTCTTTTTCCAATATTCCGTCGGACGTTGGATGTGCAGCAGTTCGTAAAAGCTTTATTCTGGTGAGTTCAATTTTCTTTTGTTTCATATTTACTATTAGGGGATTTATATTGTAATCAGCCTCCCTAAGTTATTCAACAACAGGATCATTGTTGGCCCTAGGATATTCCATCTCCTCACTGGATGATGCCTGACCTTTTGCCCTAGTGGTAAAACATTCGAAAAGTTCAATCCTGCCTTCTCTTTATTAAGTGTGATCTCTAAAGTCTAAATGTAAGATTAAATGGAAGGTAAATTGCGAATTTTTTAAAAAAAGCTTTGTTATCTAGCTTTAGCAAAAATCGGATCCCTTTTGGTATAAGAACGTTTAAAATTGATTCGTAAAAGTTTTCCCCTTTTTTTACGTTTACATAAGCCAGTTCAAACGTCAAACATCGTAAGTTGCCGAACCCAATTGTTTGAAAAAATCCATGATGGCCGCGACTAACCAATGAAAATCGAGGAAGAAGGTGAGGGTAGGGTAAACAAACAAGCTGGAAAAATGTCCACTTGTTTTGTTTTGTTTTCAACTTGATGCAAGTATTTCAATTTTCAAGTTCGATCTCGGTAGTTGAGTAGTTTACTCTGAATGTACGTGTGTGATGGACATGATATCTTTAGATGTGAGTTGGAGAGTGCCTTTGTGTTCACCCTTTTTGTTGTTTATATACTGAAGCATGAAACTCTAGTATTTACTGAAGTCTAGAACGCTTGTAATCTCGTTATTTACTCGACTCGCTATTACATGACAGTAATCAATCCTCAGAGTGGTATAAAACAACTGATGGAAATGAAACCGAGTGTGAAGAACCAACCGTACTCACAGATACAGGATTTGGAATGGACAATTCTACGGGATCTTGTCTGAATGCAGCAGATTTTTCAATCAAATAGAGGTAAATAAATAGATAAGTAATTGCGAATTCAAAAACTAATTGAAAAGGAGAATGGACAAGACTATTTATAGATTTCCTTTGGTCAACCTATTCAAAAAGGGTAGAGGGTAGGTTTTCTTTTCTCAATATATTGACCTAATTATGAAAAGCTCATGTTAGCTTTATAGGATATGTAGTTGTATACTTTTTTCTTTCGATTTGTGGAGTCTAGCATTCCTGCTGAAATAATAAAACAGGCTCTTTGAAAAGTTTCATGATTAACCTAAATGCTGTATTTTCTAGAACTGTATGCAAATAATAGGAGAAAACATGAAAGTATCTTTCCTTCCTTTGGTTTAATATTCAATAGGGTAGACATATCGTAAATGATTTCCTGACAACTTAATTGTTCCCTTAACTGATGAGCTTGAATTTAAATAGAAGTTGTGAATTATGGAATTGAGTGATTTCTCTTAATTCAGTCAAGGGAAATGTATTTAATCCGCACATGGAATACTGTTGTAGGTTATGGTTATGTTATCCTGCTGCCTTTTGTTAAATCACCATTTTTGTCATCGTCGTTTTCATGTTTATAACACCAGATCATTATGATAAAGGGGGCATAGCTCAGTCGTAGAGCATCCGACCGCAGATCGGGATGTCCCCGGATCAAACCCGGGTGCCCCTAACTTAGACTCAGGTGCGTATTGTATGTTAATACAATTATTTGTAACTGAAGATGAATATTTAGAAGGGAAAGGGAATTTGCATTTGTTTGACGTAATATCTGTGCAAATGATTTTGTAATTTCTCGGTATATTCTGGGATTTTGAAGCTTTTTTAATACATCCATTAATTGCATTAATAGAATTTAAAACTTTGATTCTATGTTTTCCAAATCCTCCGTATGAATTATTTTCCATTTACTTTTATTTCTGATTAATGATTCATTTTTTGATTTTCGATAGATTTAAACTTCAACGTCGTTCTTCCCATTACGTAATGGAGAAATCAAGTGCATCACTACCTGACGACCGTAATCGGATAGGAGGGACGGTTCAGACTCCATTCAAAGGTAAGGCCATTTAAAATTTTTTCTGTGAGGCTATTTCTATTTGACATGAGTCTCACCCATATTCCATTAGAAAAAAGTCTATCGTCGTTTATACTATCGCTTGTGTTATTGAATCGTCCCCCCCCCCCATTTATTGTTAGCGTTGCATAAGTTATTCAATGCGACTCTTCCAATTTTTTTGTTTAAGTGAAGTCCTCGGCCGTTGGCTCCAACAAACTTTCATTCACTCTAACCCTTTCGTATCTGAAAGATGAACTATATATACAGTATTATATTATATATTTATTATATTATTTAAAATTCTCTTGTCAATATCGGAACAAATGGTTCGGATGAGGGATCGGGAGAGATTTGGCTAGTAAATCATAAGGATGAGGTATACAGGAATTATTCAAGGAGATAATCTCTACGGCAATTTCTAAGAAAGAAAATCTATTTTGAAAATTTTTTTTTTTCACGAGCTGTTAAGAGCTATTCTGTCTAGTATTTGTATGATGCCGTCAATGGTTTCTTTCTTCTCTCTTAAATGTAAGTTCTGTCGTAAAAGAATTTGGGCGTCGATGCCACTAGATTTCACGTCAATCCGGAGTTGGATTAACAATTTGATTGCGTCGATTAATTTTTCGCTTGAATTATTCCAACACAATACATGGAGTGCGTTTTCTCCGTCGTTGTTTTTCACATTCACGTCGATCCCGGATTGGATTAACAATTTGAATGCGTCGATTAATTTTTCGCTTGAGTTATTATTACACAATTTATGGAGTGCGTTGCTTCCGTAGTTGTTTTTCCCATTTACGTCAATCCCGGATTGGATTAACAATTTAATGGCGTCACATAATTTTTTGCTTGAATTATTCCGACACAATAAATGGAGTGCGTTCCATCCGTTCTTGTCTTTCCCATTCACGTCGATCCCGGATTGGATTAACAAATTGATTGCGTCGATTAATTTTTCGCTTGAATTATTACAACACAATAAATGGAGTGCGTTCCTTCCTTCATCGTCTTTCCCATTCACGTCGATACCGGATTGGATTAACAATTTGATTGCGTCGATTAATTTTTCGCTTGAATTATTAAAACACAATACATGGAGTGCGTTGCTTCCGTAGTTGTTTTTCCCATTTACGTCAATCCCGAGTTGGATTAACAAATTGATTGCGTCGATTAATTTTTCGCTTGAGTTATTATTACACAATTTATGGAGTGCGTTGCTTCCTCCATTGTCTTTCCCATTCACGTTGATCCCGAATTTGATTAATATTTTGATTTTTCCGAAATCCAAGCTTTTTTTTGAACAAAGTGTACGGAACTCTTCTTCTTTCACGGCAAGCTATAACATAGTGAATGGATTTTAGTATAAAATTATGGTCGTGACCAATCCGATCTACGATTCTTTCCCCTCTGTGTCTATGTCTATAATATTATTACCTTTTGTTTTATTGTTTTTAATTGAATGACGACATCGTCCGAGGAAATTCTATCGAAGAGTTCATATTTCAACATTTTACTGATAAGTTCCAACGCGTAATGAGATGGATCAATTTCTGCAGTAAAATTATTTTAGTACTTTTTTATAAGTGGTAATTTTACGTAATTTTAATTTATTCTATTATGTTGAAAACTTACCGTTGATATTGACTTGTTTGTTAGCCACAATATTATTATATATTTCAATCTCATTAGAACCATAAAGATGATGTCCTTTTAAAAGAAGATAAACGAAGACGAGGCCCATCGCGAAAACGTCGCTCTTGACGGTACCCCGTCCTAATGTCTCGTTAATTTTCATTAATTTTAGTAATAGTTCTGGTGCCAAATATGTATTAGTCCCTTTAACTCCACTATTCATCGTGTACGACCCTCGTTCGTTCACTGATTTTGAAAGACCAAAATCGGCCAATTTCATCGTTATCTGGCGAGTATTAGGATCGACATAGATAAGGACATTTCCCGGTTTGATATCTCGATGAATTAAATTCTCTGAGTGAATGTACTCAAGACCCTCTGCCAGCTGTAAGAAAACTGTGAAATGGTGCGGCAAATTAGGGCCATTGTATTTCCGGGGCTGATTAGCATCTAGAAATATCTGATCTAACGACGCAGCACAAAGTTCCAAAGCAAAATACCTGAAATGCGAATCAAATTTTTATTTACTTTGATAATTTAATTTTTGATCATGATAAGAAATAATGTTACTTGAAAGTATTGTCGCTGTAGAAGTATAAGAGTTTGACGATGTTTGGATGGTTTAATTGTTGCAGAATATTTTCTTCGTTTTCATTTGTAGCGTCTATCACTAGAACTCTTTTCACTGCCACATTATTTCCTTGAAAAGTTCCAGGAAACACTGAACCATATCCACCTTCTCCCAATCGAACTTGACCATCAAATTGAATTTCCATTTCATAAAAATTATAAAAAAGTTACAAGAAAGGAAAACAAACGTTTTAAAACTGTTGAATTGTTACACAAAATGCCTGAAATGAAGACGGGCGTTTGCACGTTCCGAGATAAGCGCAAGGTTCGACGAGATAAGATCTTGCGTCAATCTCCAGCAGCGAATGATAACGTAATTTCATTTTCCGATATTTAACGCTTCTATACTGTATCTCCACTATTTACAAGTTTAATTTTTTAAAAAATCTTTTCTCTTAAATTACTTTGATGAGCCATTGCTTTGTCCGTCTCTATTCCGTCCAATCCGAGCGTATATACTTGAGCTTCTTCTCAGTACCACTCACACAGAGCATATACAGACATCAGGCTCGTAAACTCTGGTTAATTATTTATATTTTAAAAGTCAATGGAGAAACAGGGAGAGAGAGTGGGTAGTTTCAAGAAACTCAAATTATAATTCTACTTTTAAAAAGAGGGCCTTGCTGACAGAAGAAAAAAGTTTTTGATTTTAGCGAGTAGATGTCATTCAGATCGTTCTAACGTCATTCACTGCGAGGAGTCTGTCTGTTATATTAGAGCATTGTTTAAAAATATTTACATCAGAAAAGATAGTGCCACTTGTATATTTGCCCACAATTTAGTGAACCCCTATCGGCTTATCCCAGTAATTGTTTTCCCATTTCATATTACAAATGTTGACTGACAAGATTTTGTTTTTCTTTTTTCACAGCCCAAGACTGCTGAGCACAGAATCCACCAATGTGGTTTGCCAGCACTCACGTTTATTTGTGCTAGTTAATAAAGGATGTGACTGTGAGCAATGCCACTAAAACAGCTGTGCAGTTTGTTACCGTGTCTTCAGTTGATGGTGGCTGATGAAACCATTAAATTCAAAGGTAGTATTTCAATTTCAATTGTATCTAAATAATATCATAACTGTGTTTTGACATTTTTATAAAGGTGTTAACTGAAGAGCCCCGGACCCCCGGCAGTCCAGATCAGTTATCAAACAGCTAACCTCAGCTGCTGCTCAGCTGCTCAGGTAAAAGTTTGGATGTTCTTATTTATTTTTGACTTTCCGTTTTTTAACTCGTTTGCGATAAATAAAAAAAAAAAAAAGTCTGTCCAGTTTCTTTTTAAATGCTGGGCATTTTCTTGTTTCTTGTGGGTATTTGTTTTACTTGTTGTTGATCCCCGTAATTTTATTATTATGTGTGCGTTTGCGACGACGGTTAGTTATGAAAATAATTTGTTCACAAAGTAAAGCCAGAAGAGAAAGACTGAGACCAAGTGCAATGACGATGAATGCGCCCGTCAAATTTTTAAAAGATAGCGAAGAATTTCTTTTCGGTCCCTTGTTTGCAATTTGGGGTTTTCCGTCACACTGGGGAGGCATTGGACAGAACCACAAATCCCAGTAGTCCATTATCCCAGTTTGATGTAGCTCCAATAATCTGATTTTAAACATATAAATTAAATTAAAGACAAATGAAACAGATCGACATCATTTCTCTTACCCTTGACTTATAGTTTGAGTGTAGGGACTGTTTTTCTGCAAGGCGAACGTTACAATTATGCTAATGAATCCTTTGGCAAACTGCCAGTTGCATTTTCCGATCCTTTTGTACTCCGACCTGATTGTGTCTTTGGCAAAAAGACTTGCCTAGTTGCGAGTTTGAATAATTTGTTTAAATTGTTTTAACATTTAAATACTCGCAATACTCGCAATTCTGACGAGTAAATTGATATCGTTCTTGTCAATCACGTCGTAGATGGAATTGATTAACGGATGGTTGACTGGAGCCACCACATAAGTGAAAAGAACTGAGCAGTACGCTTGGACGAATAGGAAAGTAGCCAGGGCCCAAACTCCAGCAACCAAACGAATTGGTAATTTTTTCGTTAGACATGGCCCACCTTATTTAAGTACAGTGATTTTGTCGAATCTTTGGAAATTTGCATTAAATTTTCAAATCAAATCAAACCTTGAGAAAGCAACATTCCGAACACATAATTCACATCTTTCCTTTTGTCCTTTTTGCATCTGAAAGTTCAATTGTGTCCGTTTCCTTTCTGGAGCATCGATCGAGATATTTTTGAATCAAACTCAGAGAGACGATGATGCACACAATCGACACGCCAAGTCCCAACCAAATCTGTTGGGTAGTAAAATATTGTTTAATTTTAAACTCAAAAGATTTCAAATAGTCAAATGTGCAGACCGGCCATTGGAAAGGTTTGACGACGGCGTTAATGTTTGCTGACTCATCGGGAATGGGAATAACAAAAGCGTAGTAGTCGTAAATCGAAGGTAAAGTCAAATTGACGATTTGATTGCGCCTAGTTGTGGGCACAACATTTTTGATCAGCAAATCGGCTTGCTGTGGGTCAAAAACCAAACGGAAAATAGTCAGTCAGTTTAAATTATCGTATTACTTAATTTTTCATCAGTTTGTTCTCATTTATTTTATGCTACAGTTTTGCTATTTTAAGGACATTTTCACTCATTAATAAAGTCCTTTATGTGATTTCAGGATTAACCTAACGAATACGGGAAAAAGACTCAACGTTATCGATGATATAGTTGATTTGTCCTCGTCCTGTTGGCGGTTCCAGCTCCTCTACAACTCGGACCATCTCGTGCCTAAAGGATGTGAGGTACACAAACAAGCAACGATTTAAAATTATTTTGATGCATTTCTATAGTTTGCATTTTCTAGATTATACGTGAAATTGAAACGAGCCGCAAGGAATTCGAGGATAACGCCTCCCTTTAAGTGGCCCTGTCAATCCTTTTCGGTTGCCACTCCAAAGTGGCTGGAATGGAGAAAATTGAGTCCCAGGTAAATTCATCATTTAAAAGATACTTTTTATTTTATCAAAGTGATTCAATTAAATGTCATGCTTTTATTTACCCAGATGATGCGGAGGTGTTTGCCATTGAGCGGATTCGGCGTCGACGAGTAGCGATAAAGATGCTGAACCAAACCAAGAAAACGAGTAAAGGTAATGCCAATTTCATTGCTAGCTACTTTTTAAGGATCGATACTTCTCCACACACGTCTGATCAAAACTGCCGAAGCTGCTGTTTGATCAGTTGCTGTAAGATCTGTTCATAGTTGGTAATTCCATTTTGGAAATGTGGGATAAATTATTGTCAGAAATTGACATGCAACAAACTTTTGTTGCATTTGTTGTGGAGACGAGAAACTTTTGTTGTTACCGTTGACTGTAGATCGCGCAGAATACGTTACACAATTTAGCTCATAGAATAAGAATTGGTTTTCAACTTTTCCATGCGCTGACCGATCACGCGATCGTAAGGCTGGGTGTTCCGCAAATAGACGGACAATTTGTCAACTTTAGTTATCATTCTTCAACTCCCGTTAAACATTTTGTTTTGACAAGCTCACCAACGAGCTTGTCAGTGAAAAGAAACAATGTTGACTTTGTGCCCCATATCCTTATATGGCAACACTCGTCATGCGAGTAAGCCCTTTAAAAAAAAAAAAATATTCTTATATCCCAATCACAGTCGACGTGAACGGATCCAACGATTTGAATTTGCTCTTTTTCGGATTTCAGTCGATTTAATTCCTCGTTCATTTTGATTTTTTAGGTTTGGGAAGGAAGAATTTCTTGCACTTTTTGTTGAGTTAACACTTGGAATGTGCACCCAACGATATTTAGTGAAGATGGGGAAATTTTTCTCCTTTTTGCATATTGTCCCCTGAAATCCCCACATAGGTATTTAAGACTCTTTTATGGGTTCCAAGCCGAAAATAAATGCAATTACAGGGGATGTCAAAACGAATTTAAAGGGACAAAGTCCGTTTCTATAAATTGGAAATTCAACGACTCTATTGCGACTTACCGTTAGAAATGGAATTTATTTTAAGGACGTAATGAAATCGCCCCCCCCCCCTACCAGGTCAACAATAGGACAATTAAGAAAACAATTTTTATCTTGACTGTAGAGGAGCTCTAACGATACAGCACTTTTCATACTTAACTGACGCGTCGCCCACTCATTTTCGTTTTAGCAATTTTATTCTTGGCCGGAAATCTATTTATTTTTTTAATGACTTTACTGACGTTGCTCAATCATTTTTCACTCGATTTATTGAATTTGACATTTATGAAACGTTCATAATAATGTCTGGAGTCACGACACTCTAATTCGTGACGCCCTCAAGCGTCTTATATTTCGTATTCTTTTCACGCTACACCACACTATTTAATGTCAATATTGAATATGTTACAATATTAATTGACAAACAAATGTTGACTCATTTCACACAAAAAGGGAGTAGAATTAGAGTTCATTTGAAAGAAACAGTTATTTGGTATTTGTTGGGCGTCTAAAAGCTAGAATAATGATGCCAGGTAGCCGGAAGGAGAAACGGACATGCACAGTCATCTCTCTACTCGTATAAAAGCCTCGATCCCACTCAATTACTCTTGTAGAAGGGAACTCGAGTGAGTGGCCGGGGGACGTGTTCCCGTCGGCGCAAAAGGCGATTGAAATGGGAGAAGAATCGGTCAATTGAAGGCATTATGGTGTAACGGTCTGATATAAGCCAAGTGTCCTTTGACTTGTCGGGATTTCTTTCATCGAGTCTTCTTGATTCTAGTGCCGTGTTGTATGGGTGAAGTTGAGAACTATACGCTCCAACAGTAGCAAACAGACAGGGATCAGTTCTCGTGGGATGTAGGCCGTCCTATGTTTACCCACAATGTTGTCTTCGTGGTGGCCTCGGTTGCCGTGCGGATGACGTTGGCTGCGTGAAATGTGAGTGTGTTTGTGAGGTGGAGTCAGATCCGTTATCCCCGGGTATATGGGAGATACCACGAGGAATCAATTTCCAATGGTTTGATCGTCAGGTCATTTCAATTGGGGCTGTAACATGATCTTATCGTGTTAGAGGTATTTCTCTCATGCATTGCGACACAGTCAAGTTCTCACTAGATGGTCCCTTCTCCTTTCTTTTGACAAGTTAATTTCGCTTCATTTCATAATAGTCTAATCTCATTATTTATTTTGGATTACGTTTATTATCGATGACTAGATTGAGGTGCGGCGCAATTGAATTTTTATTTAGATTTATTTTCGTGCCAACCACATCGCGCAATAAATATGACAACGTGAGAATTCAGAACCGTTTAAGCTGAGAACTTTTGTAAAGTAATCCCACTTGGCGGTATTTTGCCATAGTACTGAACTGTGGTAACCGTTTTTTCCGGCTAATAATGAGCGGTCACCGCTTCCCAGTTTTCCCTGTCGGTCACGCAGAATGATACTTCCAGCTGTTGAGGGAATATCAGAGATGTATGAATATGGACAAATAGGATCCCGAGAAATTTGTCATTCCTTCCTCACAAACACGTTTTCCTTTCTACAGCTAGGTAAAATTTCATAATGGAATATCAGCTGTCAAATCCAATCAGCGAAACAAAACATTCACAACTTCGTATTTCACTACCTCAATTGGCAAAATTTTGTAGCCTTATATGCGATAGTTTCTTTTAGGATAATGAAAAATGGTCACCTTTAACTTCTGTATGGCGGAAGGCTTATAGGATACAGGATTTCGGCTATAGGATTTCTAAACATCTTTTTTTCACTTTGCATTCACCTCTCGTTCAATCGTGTGCATGATTACATTGAGGATCACGCTGTCAAACACCACGTACAGTCGTACGTGTTACTAGTTGGCTTGTTGCTAGAAATACTTTCTAAATCCTTGTTATTCCCTTACACTGTCAATGCACTCAATGAGCTAAAGTATTTTTTTTTTTCAACGACAGGGTTCCGTATCCTTTTCAAGATACATAATCTAAGTTTTTAATATTGAGTTGCGATTATTTCTGATCGGAGCAGATATTTACGTTCTACCTCGCCTTTACCCAACTCACTATATTAGATGAATTGATAATTCACCTCTTATATACGTTCACCAATTCACCTTAATTACCCTAGATGCAATTAAAACGGCAATGGAGTCTGTTTAAGTTCTTTAATTATTAGATTAGAATTTACAGGTGTAAGGGAAAGGTAAATCGGCGTAATAATAGGAAGTGCACAGATTAGAGTGAGGGCCCTTGTAAGGAGAAGTTTTGCCATCGAGAGCCTAGATAAAGGGATGAAAAATTGAAGACTGATGCTATTGACCATCACTTTGTCGGTTTATATTCAGCGATCACTTTCATTTCCCTTTTTATTTTGAGGACGGGAAATTATCTGAGGAGGGAAAGTTCTGTTTTCTTTTATATTCAATGAAAGTTCTTACATGTGCGGTACATCTACTCCAGTTACTTTTCAATTCTTAGTTGTTTCATTTTGAGGAATTTTTTATAAACCCAGAACTCTTAAAATCAAAACATTTAATTGAAATTATTAAGTAAAAACAACAAGATGTATTTAGGAAACCAGCAACAAACGCTTTTCAATTCTCATACTTACAACTGGTATTACTTTTTCAGGGTCAAAATCCATTGAAAAAATATTTGCAAGTAAAATGACCTACTTGATTTACTTTCTAGTAAAAGTGAAGTGGTTAGTTGATCTAATAAAAGTCACCGAATTGGTGTCGATTCATTCGGAAGGGTGGGATACTGCCGCTTTGGGCATCGTTTCAACAGGTGTGATGAGATATGGAGGTGAACGACTTGCCACACTGACCGAGATTTGAACAACATTGAACAACGACGGATTGGCCGACGTTGCGGTTAGCAACAAAAGCTTGTAAAAATATGTTTTTGGACATGTACACCTTGAATCTCGAGTGCGCCATATACAGATATAATATGCTGTTTATTGAATAATAATTCGAAAAATCGGTTAAGGTCATCAATAATCTTGAGTTACGCCATGAAAAAAAAGGACATTGAAACAAATTTGTTTGACTGTACATATCCGTTACAATTTATCTAAGCCTATCGTAAAAAGGAACGCGGATATCGGAATATGCCGAAAATTAGGCAACTTCAGTAGATTTTTGCGTGGAATGGTTACGGCTGATTCCGAAGACAACTTGTCATTTGGTTATTTTCAGAATAGATAGATAACTTAATGTATGGCTTATGTAATCAAATCAGTTGTAGTTAGAAGGTGACTAAATTCGGCAAAAGATTAAGAGATCCCAATATTTTGTTTTCCATACGATCAATTGTTTGAGTACATAACTGGACTACGTAGACTAGTGGCTTTACCTTCAACTTCCTTTTACTTTTTCCCCGCAAACGTCCCCACCCACATATTGGATTAGATATCACTCTCTTGTTTGACGGTTTCGTATAAAATCGCAGACGATTCAGTTTGAAAGTATCAGTTATTCAGCTGTTTCAAACAAGTCAACTACTGCTCCAACATGAAGGTAAAAATTGTAACCACAAGTGTGTTATTTCGCACCTGAGCACTTGGGAGAGTGACTTTCCAAACGACGAAACATTTCAGTTCACAATTTTTTCCCAATTCACTTGTTAAGACTACAAAAGAGAACATTTTTCTAAATTTCAAACCAATTTCCTTTTTAAATTTCAGTTCTTCATCCTCGTTGCTCTCTTCGCCGTCGCTGCTGCCGATTCCTACAAGGCTGCTGAATACAAAGCCCCAAAGTACGAGGCTCCCAAATACGAAGCTCCTAAATATGAGGCCCCAAAGTACGAGGCTCCCAAGGCCCCAAAGTACGAAGCCCCTAAATATGAGACTCCCAAATACGATACTCCAAAGTACGAGTCACCTAAATACGAAGAAGTAACATACGTAAGTTATAATTAAATCAATTAAATAAAATTTCTTATTTATTTGACTGACTTAAAAACATTCTTCATCTATTGAATTACGACCTTTTCAGGCCCCTCAACCCTACAGCTTCGGATACGATGTCCAGGATAAGGAATCCTACAATAACTTCGAGCACAATGAGAAATCCGACTACAACGTAGTCACTGGATCTTACCGTGTCGTTCTCCCCGACAGCCGCGTCCAGATCGTCACCTACAAGGCTGACGCCAACGGATACACAGCTGACGTGAAATACGAAGGCGAAGCCAAATATCCCGAGTACGTTGAGTCCCAATACAAAGCTCCTGCTGCCTACGTCGCTCCTGCTTACTCCACTCCGGCCTACTCCACCCCCGCCTACACTGCCCCAGCCTACACTACTCCGGCTTACACTACACCAGCCTACACTACCCCAGTCTACACTGCTCCAGCCTACAAGGAGCCAGAGTACAAAACTCCAGTCTACACTGCTCCAGCCTACAAAGCCCCCGCTTCCTATCCAAAATATTAATTTCTATCCATTGTTGTATCCTATTTCTGAGATGATAATTTAATAATGAAAGTCTTAAAAAGCAATTTAACGGCATTGATGTCTTGATTAAAAATTTACAAGTTCCAACGGGAAAAACATGGTTAAGAATTAAAGTTAGTTAAACGGCTAATGACACTAACTCTACTAATATGGTCTTAAGTCATAGCTGTTTTGCAAATTGAACAGTGTGAGTGGATGAGAACTGTAAATGCATGTAGCGATGGTAAGTGGTAACAAATTCTTAAACATTCAATAACTTGTTGCCAAAAAATGCAAAGATTACATTTATTGACATAAAATAGAAACAGTAAGTTTTATGAAATTTTATAATCTTTAATTTTGACAAAGTCCTTTTGTTTTCATAGATAAATTTGTGCCAAAGCAGCCAGGCGTACAAGTTTTGTTAGCAACAAAAGAATGTTATTTTGTGTGTGGGTTCAATAGCTTTTCTTCTTCAACAGTTTCTCTAGTCTGTTTCTACTGTTCTAGCTTCTGCTTCTATGTATAGACCTACTCTTCCGGGACCAGAAGTTTAGTACTTAGTGTGACTAATCCCTTAGCGAAGCTTTTTAATATTATCTCTTATGATTATGACCCTCTTATGACATGTGAAAGGGAGGAAATGGATTTGTTCTAGGCTTCTTATAGTAATTAGAAAGTTGAATTAAATTGTTAAGTATTGAGGGAAATTTCAAATCGGATAACTTGAGACATACAAATAGTTTTTCCAGCATATTGTAAAGTTGAAGAAAGTCCATCATCTTGTGTGTTGGAGTTTATTTTACAATCTCTTTGGTTCGTAAATTGATATTTTTGAAAAAAAAATAAAACAAGGTATTCAAAGATTTTGAAATTGAAGAATTTCAATTCGACGACCGCTTATCATCCACAGTTGCTCACTCGCTTGCCTTTTCAAAAGTGCCGCTTCTACTTTATCAGAGCAGCCACCTAGTAGAGGAATTAGGTACTGTATTTTATCTAGCCACCACCAGGGGCGCCTAATGTCATTTGATTTTGACAGCTGTTTCCTGAAAGACTGTTGTTGGCTGAAAAGCAGCATAGCTTACTTGAGTTTATTACCTAAGTTTACTTTGTGCGTTAGTTTTGTAACTAACTTTGATATCTTAAAAAACTAAAGGATATCGTGCATTCTGTTTCAACGACTTCAAGATGTACCATGCAGTCCGTGAATATCTGATTTATACCCATGGATTACGTCGACAATGAAATCAGTTACGTGTTCGTGATTGCCAGAAGACTACTCAAAAGTAACTCGTTTTTTATTTATCTTTTGTTAATTTTTTAGATCATGTCCCAAGATTTCCTCAAAGAGTAGTTTCCTATTGCTGATTTTTTAAGCTTTAAAATAGTTTACATTTCCTCTTTGTTTCATTGTGTCCGGGACTCCATGTCAATGCCCTCTGAATTTCATGAACATCAAATTTTTACTAAAAAAATGAGTAATCTTGCCAACCATATATAATCAGAATCTTATCCTTGTTGTTTTCATTGACCATTTACACAAGATCAATTTGTTCCTCATTTTTCCACAGTGCTTATCAACCAGCTCAATGGCCAGTGTTGCTGGACATTTTCTTGCTATTTGAAGTCTTCTTTCATCGAGTCTTCTTGATTCTAGTGCCGTGTTGTATGGGTGAAGTTGAGAACTATACGCTCCAACAGTAGCAAACAGACAGTGATCAGTTCACGTGGGATATAGGAACGATCCTATGTTTACGCACAATGTTGTCTTCGTGGTGGCCTCGGTTGCCGTGTGGATGACGTTGGCTGCGTGAAATATGAGTGTGTTTGTGACGTGGAGTCAGATCCGAAATCTCGCGGGTATATGGGAGATACCACGGGGAAGCAATTTCCAATGGCTTGATCGTCAGATCAATTCGATTTGGGCTGTATTAACATGATCTTATCGTGTTAGAGGTATTTCTCTCATGCATTGCGACACAGTCAAGTGCTCACTAGATGGTCCCTTCTCCTTTCCTTTTTACAAATTAATTTCGTCGCTTCATTTCATCAAGTCTAATCTCATTATTTATTTGGATTACGTTTATTATCGTATCGATTGTATCGATGACCAGATTGTGGTGCGACGGAATTGAATTTTTATTTATATTTTTTTTATATAAATCCTGTTTGTTAGAAAAAAAGTTAGAATACTGATGCCGGATAGCCGGAAGGAGAAACGGATGTGTACAGTCATATTTCTACTCGTAGATCTCCCATTACTCGAGATGGGAAGTCGAGGGACGTGTTCCCGTCGGACGCAAAAGGTGGGAATGGATTCAACGAGGACGTCATTCCTTCCTCACCTGTGATGTCAACGCACATGATGACGTCACACTCCGTTGTGAATTTCGTTTACTCCGACCCAAGGTAGGATCATCAAATATCAAATTTTTTATTCTTCAAATCAGGGCAAATTATTTATTTCTTTTTCGTTTTCTCGTCTAACATCGAACGGCTCTGGGAATGAATTAGGCGTCGATTAATGACTCGTCGTTCATTTTTCTGTTTCCTTTTTTCAAAATTTTTATCTTTTCGTTCTTTTTTTCGGCATTTTTTCATTTCTTTATTTTTTATTTTCTTTTATAAATCTGGAAATGAATTTGGGTTTTCCATTTTTCCGCGTCTTTCATTTTAAAGATAACGACACGAATTTTGGTACACAATTGCACAATCTAAGTGGGGATACAACAGTGAAAAAATTTTTGACAATTTTCCTTCCCTTAATGGACTTAATGGACGCTTAACTGTAGCGAGTAAGTCTATGTCAAGTTCGGTTCACTGTCCACGTTAGGTAATCAGTCTGTCTCTGTAGACAGATTTTCTTATGGAACTAAAGAATTATTCTAATCAGCAATCCTAATCAAATTTAGCTAAGGTCAGCATCAGCTGCTGCTCAGCCCCTCAAGTAAAAGTTTAGAGGTTCTTACATCTTTTTGACTTTGTCGGTTTTGTTTTAAAAAATCTGATCGCATTTTCAATTGTCTAATTTTGCACCAATCGGCGCAATCCCTGGGCTTTTTGCTTTTCTACATTCTGAGCGAATTGGCAACATGACTCAATTGCTATTCGTCTGCACTGTCTGAAGCATGGTCTATCTGATTCTCGTAGCTCTTCCAAGTTTACATTTTCTTTTGGGTCACGCCTATTGCACTCCGGAGTCCGGAGCGCTCTAGTGTCAAAAGTGGCTATTGCACTCCGGAGTCCGGAGTCCTCTAGCGTCAAAAGTGGCTATTGCACTCCGGAAAGGAAATAGGAAGTACTTTCATTTAGCGACGAATGGGAAATTACGACTGATAGATATATAAGATGGAACTTGGAACTATACTGAAAGATAAACTGAAAAATAACTTGAAAAATAAACTAATAAAATCAGAAATTGAACTTCAAGTTCCAAGTTCCATCTTACATATACTGGCTATTTGTATTTATTAGTGAAATTCAAATATATATGTAAGTACATTTCAAATGCATTTCTTACATTTGATTGAATTTTGATTGAATAATGGGGACGGCAATTTCCAATCCGGGCCACTTTTGTTGTTGTAGTTGTTGTCGCACGGAATTGCTTTCCAGTGTGTGCGGTGGATTGTGCATTTCGTCCGGTATTTGATCTTCCAGCAAACTAGAGAGACCTTGATCAATAAGATAATTAAATTTTCCTGCTCTTTTATGCTTTCAAGATAGTTGTAATCAAGAAGATTGTTCAGTAGATAGGAATCAACTGTTTTTCGTCTCATTGACTTGTCTCCGCAATTTTGAGTTGGTCGCTTGTTGTCTGACTAACTCGTTCAACATTTGAAACAGGAATAAATCGCCTGGTTTGTACCTTGATTTCCGAGTCGCTCTATAGTCAATCGAGCCAAAACGATCGTATTATTTATTTTGGAGGTGATGGAGAGGCAGGGGTGTATGTACAAATCCTATTTGACGTTTGTACTACATTTTCTAGCTAGATAATGTGACATCATTTTGCAGTCACGTCCAATACGTACGTCCTTTTCATCTTATTCTTATGACGTTCGTGTCACTAGTACCTTGGTTTTGAATGGAAAGAGCGTTTATACTTCCTTCCTGTCCCTTTCAAGTTGTTTTCTTATTTACTGTTGTTATCATACATGGAGTTAATAGATAGAATCATCAACCATGATGGCTCAAGTATTGGAGTGGATACACCTTTTGATTGGGGGGGGGGGATTTCAAAGAGAGACTTCGAATAGTATGTATTCAGTTTCATGTGGCAACACGCAGTGTACACAATTATTATTTCAACCGAACAAAACTTGAAATGTTCAGACAACAACCGATTAACTTTGAATAGTTGAATTGAATAGAACTCGTTAATATTTGAATATATTGAATTAAGTTGACGTGTGCGTCTAGGGGAGGCGGATCAATTGCTCCAACGGACCTCCCACGTTTCAGGAGCTAGGTAAATTTCGATGATGGCGAAGATAATCTCACACAGGGAAAACGCTACATTCTCGTCATAGGCTGGCGTGAACGTGAAGCTGAACACGCCTGCCCAATCATCAAATTGGGCCAAATGACACATTTTTTGCACACTGATGGCGGCGGAAGGGCTACCGACGGATTCGCAAAAATCTTCATCTTCTTTTTGATTTTATCCATTGTTGATTGGAAATCGAAGGCAATTTTGGCCCTACTTTCTTTACTCGTTTTTCTCGAGACTCATCTAGTTTATGGTATGACGGAGATGGAACGAGTCCAGTCCCTGGGATTGGCTGAGCATGATTTGCTGGAGTATGATTCTGCCTCTTCCGTTTGCCCATGTTAATTCGCTCAATGAATATCGCTAGGACGGTCCGATTTTGAATATGGATTGTCGATTAGACTGCCTCCTTTATATATACCATACGAGCCGCCCATTCCTGTTCATTCGTCGCCCACTCATTTCCATATTAGCATTTCAACTTTTAGGCGAAAACGTTTCAATTTTTTATATTCATTTTCAAAATGAACTTCTCTTTCTCACTTCTCTTTAGTTTCTCTTTGGCATATTCACTCCTAATTGATACTTTGATCTACAGAATGTGGCATCGGAAATTGGAGTGACATGGTGATGAACTGGGACTTGGAGGTTCTTCATCGTCAAATGATATCTTCTCTTTGGCTTCTATTTCAACCCTGGTGTCAACAACTTCGCCTCTAATGGAACTGAATGGAAGAAGATGACGAATCAAGATTGGCGGCGAATTAATTTGATATATTTAAAAAATTGAGTGCATATCTGGGCTCCCTTTTTCCGTGGCCCCGTTTCCCCTTGCATACATGTGCCCGTGGTTGGTCATTCTTCCACTGTGATCAGCAGCTAGTGGTTGTTAGAGTACTGGTCGAACGGGGACTTGCAAGCCACATGATTCAATGATATCTTTTGGAGGGTCATGGGGCTAAGCAGGAAACTTAGGTATGACTATCTCTCTCGGAAAAACTTTGCCCTTCGTCACTCTTGTTCCCTTTTCTTGGGCCAGGTAATCTCCCTGGTCTGCTGGAAGTCAATTATGGCAGGGTCTATCCTCCCTGTCTTAGTTGACTTCCAATGCAGTACACGATTGCGCAACCTGATCCTAAATGATCTCATAGGAGTGATGCAATCGATAACTGCTAGATCAAACAGCTTTCTGCACCAAACAAATAATAACCTATATGTTATTATCGCGGTCGAGAAAGCAACAGGGCCCCCCGTGTGGGGGGTCCATAACAAAACTAGAGAAATATATAATGTGTTGTTCGGCTTTAAATAATATGATGAATATAATATCTTTAAATTATATATACTATACAACAATAATTCAACATCATTTTTTCATTAATTATATGTGTTATTTATTAGTAGACAGTAATTATTTGTTGTTCAAAAAAATACACATCATCACGAACTTTGCAAAACTGAAACTGATGTGGAGATTCACAGAAGCTGATGATTAAGGTTGACAAGTGAGTGGAGAGGGGTCAAATGAAGTGTGATGTACAGGAACCACTGCAGCTTTCCTGCCTCTAATCTGAAAAGAAAAAAAAATTGAAGTCAATAGTTGCACTCATAATTTCCATAAGCACTTGATAAGTTACCTTTAGCCAAGTATGTGAGTAGAAGGGACAAATGAAGAATGATGTACAGGAACCACTACAGCATTACTAGCTCTAATCTGAAAAGAAAAAAATTGAAGTCAATAGTTGCACTCATAATTTCCATAAGCACTTGATAAGTTACCTTTTCAATTAAAGTAGTAAGACATAGCTTTATTATATCCAATCTTCAATTCCTTTGTGCCAAGCACAACTGATGACAGGAACAGCTTCCGATAATCTTGCACTCAAGACCTGAAAAAGAAAATAAGATTAATTGGGTGTAAACATAAGTAAAAGTAACAACAATAACAGCTTGTTAATTTATAACACTTAAGATATAAAAAAGAAAATGATTAAATAGGCTTGCACTGTCAATGAAAAGTATGAATGGCACGATAGGGCAAGTTAAAATCCTTCTTGAAACTCGAACTTAATGAATCTTAGAAAACTGAACTCATCTAATTGAGAAATTTGACAAAATAATTTACATCATCTAAGAAGAAAGTAACGTCTAGAAACCCATTTTTGAAAGCTTAATCAAGACAATGGATGGAAAAAGGGAGTTACCTTTAGTGGATGAAACATAGCACTAGCGATTGAAAATCGACACGAACTGAAGATCTTCCCCACGTGCTGAGAATGATGGCACTAGCGATTGAAAGACACAAAGTGAAGAACTTCCCCATGTGCTGAATGGACTTGCAGTTGAAACAAAGTAACACTTCACTTATTTTGAATGCACTGTACCACTATCACATTTGATAACGGAAAGTTAATTGACTTACTGTAAGTTGGCTGCCATTTAAGAAGAAACATTGGCAATATGAATTGCTGCATTTAAATAATCTCGAAGAAGAATCTCATTCTTCAACATGAAGATTCCATGGCGTCATTAGACGAAACTGAGATTCATCGTTGCCAGATTTCACTTCCAATCTGCGCCTCCTGGTGGCCGAGTTTCAGCTTTTAAATCCAACAGAGATCCATTTATTATTTTACAATCCCGAGTCTATAAAAGAATTGTCAAATTGAACAAAACGTTAAAAATATAATAACAGCAATTAGTAGCTCTCAATCTGTTACCCAGTGGAGGCAAAACACAAAAGTTGGCCGCCACACCTACACGAGCCGAATATCTCCGAACCGAGGCGTTGCTGGATAAAAGATCCGATTTCTTTTTTAATTTCTTGTGATGAGAATGTTCTTCTAGATCTGATGAAAAAGACGAAGAAGATGAAGAAGTTAGTTCATTATCCATTTCCTTTTTAAGTAAAGTAGACTGAAAATGAAACCTTGACGAAGCCGAGGACTTGCTGGAGTGTAAGACTGAGATTCCTCCGTCCAATCCCTGGACGTCTTGATGAGCGGAGCGATGAGTAGCCGATAATTGGTAAATGCGTTAAGTCACAAACAAATTGCACTCAGGGATTCCTTTCTTCTTGCGTAGAGGATTGTGCACTGGCGGGCGATAGCGTCAAATATACAATCCTCCTTGATAATTTACGTACATGGATACATGGACACGGCCTCCAGTTGGCGGCTGCAAAATTCGCCGCAGAGCGAACGTAGTTGACCGCCCAGAAGACTGGAGAACTGGAGTAAAAAAATATCAATGGTCAACACGATAGACTTCTGACGTTGGCGTTGCCTCAATCGACGAAGAAACAGCAAGTGGTAATCGATAAGCTCCTCCCTCGGCGAAAATCTGAAATTAAAAATGTGCGAACATTTTAGGTAGTCCTGCTGTTTCTGATTTGAATTTGGCCATCAATACATCTTACTACTCATTAGCTTTGTAGACACTACATAAACATGACTTTCCACTTTTGTTGGTTTACTTTGGTTTCATTGAATGGCATAGTTGAAAAGAATACGAGGCACTTTTTTGATGATCGTTTTCAATCACCTATTGCCACAAAACCGTGGTGAACCGTTTAAATTAACGAAACTGAAAAATTCCAATGAAAAGTTGAAAATGTCAGCACTCAGCCACTCAGTAGTCCTTGCTTAAATGCTTATCAAAACCTCTGAATTCATCAAACACAACTATTGATGTGTTAGAATTACAAGTTGAACAAGCCCATTTCAATGAAATAATTTAGATTTGAGAGATGCATTCATAAAGAATCTCAAAAGACAATTACCAGAAAAAGCATCACATTTTCACATGGACGACACGAGAACCCCACGTAAGAATGACGAAGCAGACGGAAAACTAGGTGGCGGTGGCGTTGCACGTTTCTAGACAAGAACTAAAAAGGCGGGAAAAGAGTAAAATAGCTCGTCCTCAAACTCCTCATCATTTGATTCTAAAAACAATGTCTACTGATTTAAAAATTGTATTGCGTAGTTCATAGCTTAATAATAAGTAAAACTGGATAACTAATAAATACAACTGATAAATAAAAAATACAATCAACTGCGTCAATCACGCAAAGCTACGAAAAC
Source organism: Daphnia galeata (assembly GCA_030770115.1). Classification (NCBI taxonomy): domain Eukaryota; kingdom Metazoa; phylum Arthropoda; class Branchiopoda; order Diplostraca; family Daphniidae; genus Daphnia; species Daphnia galeata. The sequence continues at coordinate 680,964 of CM061119.1, forward strand.
AAAATAATCGAATAACATTTTAATAACATTCAGCGTTTGGCTGGGCAAACGGTGAAGGGGAACGGATTCGGTGTGCAGCCGAGAACGAAAAAACTGGCGGTGGACGTCGACACTTCAGTTATCGTTACTGTAATTCAAACAAATCAAAATATAATCAAAGAATTCCAAATAGTATCATTTTCCGGGTTTACCTGTTGTTTTAGTAGTGAATTTAACGGTGACCCCGACTATAATGACGATCCTGCTAAATAAAGTGCCGAGCGTAATTGGGAACTGAAGTGGTCGAAAATTTGCTTCATCCTGTTGATAGTAGAGACTCGGGTGGAGATAGGGACTCTTGTTGCGACTGCCCAACGGATGGAACACGGGATAAGAAGATTGGAGTCTGGAAGGAGGACTGACGATCGATGGATTACGTCCGGATGAGACTCGAGGAGGCATCACGACCAATGGCGTCACTTCCATACTGAAATTTATTTCAAAATCAATCCGATTATTTTTGTTTTAAATATATTTGTGCAATAGTTAAACCTTAGAGTTTTTGTAGGGACGAATTGTTTGTCAAAGTTTCTGAAGACCAGGTCAATATCCTCGTCGATATCTTCATCGAATGTCAAAATCTCGGGTTTTTCAAACTCGAAATTTCGACGAATACGACAGGCATCCGTGACGTTGACCAATTTCGCGCAAATTGTCTAAAATAACATTCAAAAATAATATTCCATTTTCAAATTGAATTGAATTCACAAGATTTACCTTCCGTGTTTCCAAGATTGTCGTCGTTTCGGTGCTGGTAATAAAAGTCGTTACGGTCCTCGTTATGGTTATGCCTTCCACTTCCATCGGAACATGGAGAACGAAGAGTATCGTCACTGCAATCAAAGCCAAACGAATTGAAATACTTTGAGGATTCATATTGAAAATGTCCGTACAGTTGAGAGACTCTGTTTCTTCTGCAACTTACACCATCGTCTCGCACTGTTTATATGCAATTTTGTCTGTTGTTGTCCAGCAACTACAAGACCTAAAATAATTTTTCTACTCGACTATTCAAAGGTAATAAACAATTAGGCCAGCACGAGCGCATTTTTTATGTTACAGCAGTTAAAGAGTCGTCAAATATTGAACCGCTAGGGCAAACAAAGCCACGGGGCGAATGAATATCTATTTGGACTAATTTGAGACGAAAAATAATGAACCCAGCAGCCGGAAGTATAATTCTGCATGACTGACAAGAGACGAGCGGTGACCGCTCGGTTATTGCCAGCTATTAGACGGGAAAAAACGGTTTCAACAGTTCAGTATACTGACTGGTTTACATTCTTAATACAAAAAGGGTTACAGAGCTTATATTACATATAGTTCCGTCATCTCGAGAATTGTCTGCGCACGGACATCATCACATTTTAATGGAACCTAGACAAAATGAGGTTGACGCCATTGGCTACAACATTCTATGATTCTTTTTCTCTTGACTACAAAACACTTCCGGTATGACTGAATAACGCATCAATTGGATGGAATTTTGGTTGTGTTCACGAACAAAATATTGGTACAAATGACTTTGGTTTGTCTTTTAATTGAACCCTTTTATTCATTGACACCTTTTTGCAGTAGTGTCTGAATCTCAATTTAAAAAATAAATAAACTTTAAGAATGTTAGGAAGACATTTTCTGGTTGAGAAAAGGCCGTTTGATGACCCATTTAGATTTGACATAAAAATGTAAGCTGAAAAGTTACCCGTAATTATTTAGACCTACGCGTTTTTCAACTGCCCATTACACAAATATTATCTCAAATTAATTAAGAGAAACCATAACAAAACCAAATAAATAATTATTAAATTAAATTTTGAATCAACAAGCTCAGAAAATCTCGAAAGACGATCAATGGGCGTCGACGGGTTTACTTGTTGAAAATCGACATTGCCGAAAGTTCCGAAAAACAGTTTGTTATAGTTAAAAAAGGGCGGAAACTCTGCACATTCGATTGCACCAGCAAATTTTACAGAAAGAATATTGCGCAACAACCTCACGTGTGCTTATTTATGTTTCCTTCGTTACACAGGCGTTATATTACATGGACTAACTATAATAACAGTAAATAACACGGACGTGTATTTTTCACAATCATCTAAAAATTTACCTAAAAGACGCAATCAGAGAAGATTTTCTAAAAACTACTGGTATGAAATTTAATAACCAAATTCATGCCAGTTTTATGCTCGACCCAAACGGCTACTGGAACTAATACAGATTGGAATAAACTGGGATTTGTGGTTCCGTCCAATGACAGGCAAACGTATGGAAAATGATAAAACTGAATGTAAGAAACCAGACGAGAAACACTTGAATTGAAAAATTTGTTTGGGGCATTTATCTTCGTTGCGGTTGGACTGAACTTTTGGCTTTCATTTGAGAGATGATCTTTGTAAACCGACGCAATAAGTGGGAAACCAAAGCCGTTACTGTTCAAGACGAACAGCAAACTTATTAAAAAAATTATAAAGAATAACTACTGAACTTTTTAATAGCTTGATACCAATGCCGATGAATGACACCCATCATTTTCCATCAAGTAAAATTCGATTAAGTTACATCGGCTCTCTACTCCATAACGGTATAGATAAGACTTTGGTTGTAAACTAGAAATCAAAGTATAATGAATTTAAAAAAAAAAATCCTTTTAAACGAAGTAGCTCCATCTTTTATCGAGGTCTTGTAAGTTGTAACTGACGCAATAACATCTTGGTTACTGGTATGATCACTCTAATGTATCAAAGTCAGTTTAACGACCTAAAGTCACCCAAGTGATTGCTAAGTTACCTTGAAAGGACGACTGGATGCCAAGATAACGAGTCCAGAGTCTGAAGAATTTCAAAGATATCAAAGTTAAATCTACCTGTGGTTTAACTCTCGTTGGCTATCAGGGAGAAGCCTCCTCCCATGCTATTCGAGTATTTCTCACGCTTCCGGGACTCAAAGTGTGAATGAACATGCTAAGACATAACCAACGAATGACGTTACTGATTCTATTTATCAGATTATTTCTTTAATTTGAGAAATTTTGAGAAATAAAATGAATATGAAAAGGATACGTATTTAAAGAATACGACCATAGATGGCATGCTGCTGTGCAATGCAATAACAAAAATTAAAGAATTGAAAAACGTCAACGTCTTTTCCCTCTACCAAATCAGGAATTCTAAGGGAAAAAGAAATGAAAGCCTACGTGAGTGACTGAATATATAAATAAAGGAGACGGCACACCAGATCCAGCACAAAAGCCTGTGGCAGTTTGACAACGTGAAATGATTACGTCTTCAGAGATTTTAAAACACGTCTGATTCAGCAAGACGTAGGTTCCGTATAGAAAATAAGTGAATCTTATTTCAATTTGGATATCGAGTTCCGATCCGAAAGGAAGACGAGTAGATCGGCGCGATAAACGACAATGACAAAAAATGAATCAAAAACTAAATGCTTCCGCACATTTTCAGAAAGTTATTATTTACGAAAAATAATAAGTTCCTCAATTCCGATGACTTGACGAACGAATAAGAAAACATTTTCAGCAAAACGTTTCTATGAAACTTAAATGAAATTCGAAAAGTGTACGATCCGCAATTTCATGTAAAACCAATTTAAAAATGCGAAGAACGCAATAGAATTTAAGTGACCTTACCTTTGAGTGAGAGGTCGAAAGTAACGATGAACGTAACGAGTCTGGAAATGAGCAGGAAATCAATACGCCTCAATTAATTAGCGCTCACCATCGGACTGCAAGAGTTCAAGAAAAATGTGTTAAATATTTAATACAAAACTAATAATTATCAAGTTGAAGAGTAATAAATGAATTCCCACACTCCAGCAACATATTCATCGTGGAAATTGGTGATCGTGGAAGTTGGTTTGAACGAAAATTGGTGAAAATGAATCTAATTGAACGATTTCTAAAATTCGAGGCCTAACGGTCGTAACTGACAACCGTAACCGTAGAGTAAATGAGATATGCTTATGATAACATACCGAAAATGTTCTAATTAACAACACATGTTAAACCTTATCATCTATGTACCGCTGACGCAAAACAAAAGTGGGCGAGAACAGAAATCCAAGAAAAGATCCTTCCTCGCATGAACGGCGCCAGAGGGTGATGAAATACAATCTAAAAACAGAAACAAATAGATGAGATATTTTACTTGAACAGAGAAAACAAAATATTGTTCTCTTTCGGAATTCATTATTCACTTGGATTGTGGTTAAAAAATCGATACAAATTCAAACTTTGAAAGTAACACATTCCACTACTACACGACCAGTCAGGAATACCAATCCTCCAATCCTATACTGCATGCATTGCGCCAAACATTCAAACCTTGGCGGAAAAGTGTAGTTTTTTAAACTTGTATCGCTAGATATAGTCAATTCGCACACAAACTAAGAAGAAAGACTCGATCCGCTTTACCAAACGAATTAACAAGAATAAAATGTTTGGATGTATCTTGCGTGCATCGTGCTCTCTTTTTGTCCAAAAATTACAACTTAGGATTGCCTACTTGACATAATAAGAAGTTGACAGATGTCAACACACGATAGTTTTAGATGGGTTATAGGAAAAAGGAGGACCCATAAATGGATTTGGAAAATATTAAAATGAGCTTCAATTAAAGTAAGAAACGGACTTCATCTAAATAATTAATTTAAATATTAATTAAGACGTTGAATTGACTTCCGCGATTTGATATTTTAAAAAAAATACACGTAACACTCTGTGGAAATTTTGGCAATCTTCCATCAACAGAGATGTAGCTACTTTTGTTGTGCTTCAGTTCATTTAAAATCCTTTTATGTAAAACAAACAAATAAGGGCTGTTCCTTGACAGATGTGGGTAAACTGGAAAGTTCACTCTCTAGTCTAGCTACTATATGTAGCTCTCAATATCTCAATGTCAATGTTTCTTCCAAATTTTAATGGAAAATTAAAAGCACCATACACAAATAAGATTGTTGCCCCCTAGCTACGTTCTTTGTTCCTTTCCTTCCTAGGTAACCCTTTCCTATTTTGGGAAGGGAGAACTAAATGTAAAGCTTATAAGGTGGTTGGTTATTGATTGTCAAGGAGAGATAAGTCATTTTTCGACAGGATTGGATGCAGAAACTCTTATCTTTTACATAGCTAACAATGACTTGAGCAAGAAGCTTCATGAAGGCTGGAGCAAAAACGATCTATTCACGCCACCTGGGATAAAGTGACATGCGGTTCTGTAAAAGCACATTATTCCTAACTGAAGTATTAGTATGCATACTCATTAAAAGCAGAACGTACAAATTTAAGCGTGTTAAAGAACATTTCAAATATTATATCAGTTAAAAGACCCGGAAAGAATATTTCTGTTTTGTTTTCTCATTCTTCTCCTGTTTAAAGCTGTTAACAACCTCACGTTCCCAAAAAGACCAACAGGTTTTTCTGAAGGATTTTTCGTGGGTGCGGTTCATTTCCTCAGGCCACAGATGGAACGTTTCCTCGTCAGAAACAGTCAAACAACACACAGTGGGGTTAGAAGATTTGAAAAATTTCATAACGTATCCCAAACTAACATGAAATATGATCCTGATTATCATAGGGAAATCAATAATTATTATTTAGCTACCATACATTAAGTTTAGGAGAAGAAAAATACACAATAAGCCTTTCGAATAATAAATAGCGTCTGGAATGTAAGGGGCGTGTGCAACGTGAAATAAATTTAGCTAAAACTCAAGGTGAAAAACTGAAAAAGGAATGAAAAAATTGTGATAACCTGTTTCACGAGCGACTAATCAAATCAGACAGCACTCTGCGTTAGTTATATAAAGGTTGACTTTTTTTTGAAACACTAGGTGTAGTTTCAGCAAGAGTTTTGGGACGTAGCAGCGGTAATAGCAATCTTAATCGGTTAGTGCAGTGAAATATCAAAACATGACAAAAATAACGGTAAGATTTACAATTATTTTTTGAAGAAAATGATTTAAAAAGAATTCAAAGCGCAATAATAGGGCAAAGAACTATTCACTATCATCTATACAATTTACTGCTATTTTTCTTCATTTATTTCATTTAAATTTAAACAAACAAATAGTTATCATCAGCAATCTGGGTTTGGCACTGTGTTGTCAATGGGCAGTTGGCCGTGATGAATAACTTTCATCCTTACCATCCCTACAACATCCCTTATTACACTTCAACGGTCATCAGCACTCAACCTACAAACCAAAACTATGCCGAAATGGAAGCTCAATTATTAGGTGGAACTGATAACTTAAGAAACATTCCGAACATGAGGAATTCTCCATTTCAAGGCGTCATATTTTTACAAATAAAACGACTTCAGGCAACCACTGCGAATTTGTTAAAACAACTAAAAGGTAAGAAATAAACCAATATTACGATTCATCACATCAGACGAAAATAATTGTTTTCCGACCTACTATTACAGATACAACTGACTCACTTAAAGGTAAGTACAACAACTAATGGAGTTTCGAAATTCAAATGGCACTACACATATTTATCATAATAATCCATTTATTTAATGTATATTAACCGATATTAACTAATACCGGAAATAATTCTTTTAATATTTGGACATAAAAAGCTACTCAAGCTGAGCTCGTTTCAACAAAAAAAGCTGTTTCTGATTTGACAACTGAGCTACAAAGTATTGATTAGTTTAATTCAATTCAATTAAAAGAGGAAATAATAATAATTAACTATCCTAAATTACAGCAACTCAAACGACATTAGGCACAAAAGCTGCTCAAGCTGACCTTGTTACAACGAATAAAGCTGTCGATGATTTGACAACTCAACTACAAAGTATCGATTAATTTAATTTAATTCATTTAAAAGCGGAAATAATAATAAACTATCCAAAATTACAGCAACAAAAACCAGTTTGGACACAAAAGCTGCACAAGCTGACCTGCAAACAACAAATCAAAATGTTGATAATTTGAAAAATGAACTTAAAAGTAATTGAATTGGAGAAGATTTAAATTTTGAGGAGGGAATAAACTGACTTAAATTATTAACAGCAACAAATAACAATTTGGACACAAAAGCCGCAAGAATTGACCTTGCCGCAACAAACAACGACGTTTCTAATTTAAAAGGTGAACTTACAGTTGTTTATTGTACAGTAAATTACGTTGCTTCAATTGTTTATTTTTTACAGCCATCACGAGCCCCAATTCTATTGGTAAAATCCCCACCTCATGTGGAGACTTAAAGACAATTGGTTTTGTCAAAAGCGGAATCTATTCCGTCGTGTCTCAAAAACAAATTCAAAACGTCTATTGTGATTTTACTAAATCATTGACACCAGGTAATAAGCCAACTGTGTGGAAAAACTCAACTGAAAAAAAAAACAAAAAAAAAATTAACTTTTCATACGCATATGCAGATTTTCAAAAAACGATCGGTTACGTAAACGTCAAATCTTCTGCAGTTTACTTCTACGCCCAGAGAGATGGGATCTACGATATTGTCAACACCGGCATCCCATTTAATAAAATCAACCTGAACGAAGGCACAGCCTTGGACGGTTCAACCGGAGAATTCTTGGCTCCTTTAACTGGGAAATATTTCTTCGCATACTCGGGATTGTGTTGGAACAATGAAGCGAAAATTCAACTACACACCAAGACTACAACTCCGAACTGGTCCAAAATTGGAGATGCTCACTGTACGTCGTATAATACTTTGTCGATTCAGTCGACTCTGCAACTCGCTAAAGGCGATCAAGTGAGAATATTCCTCTTACAAGGAAAAACTCACGATGCTGATGGAAACAATTTCACCAACTATGTCGGTTGGCTACTCGAGGAAGATATCAATTGAGCACAAATTTCCCATTTGCCTTGCTAAATTTACTTCATATCTAAACGCTATAGTTTCCCTAACACATTGGTGCAGGCATCAACATTTTGACACCAATAGATTACTTTTAAATACCTTTACTTCAGAGTGTGTTACGTTAAACAATAAGAGAAAAAGAGAAGAGTTGAATCGACAAATTCATTTTTGAAAATCTCGTCTTTTCCCCTCAATTTATTTCACCAAAAACAATAAGAACTATGATAGGTCTCGTTAGCAACTTATCTTGGCCAGTGAGAAATTTTACAGGAAAGAGAAGTTTCAAATCACATCACTCGTGTGGTACAAGAACTGGACAAATCAAGCCGACACGATTTTTGTAACGTTCAAGTGTGGCGTCTAAAGAGTTAAAACCGCATTGAAATGAGGACTAGTTGACTAATATTGATGATTACACATCTCTTTATAAATAACTTGTTGAAAGTGACGAGGGACTTTCATCAAGAAGCGATGGACGCAAAAGAATTGAATATCAAAATATGACCCTACCTTTATTCGAGTGTAGTTCTCCTACTAGTCGAGACGGTGGCGATCCATAGATTGCTTCCATCTCAAGAAAATAACGAAGGTAGTCGTCGTCACGTGAAGTGTGTGGATAGTTGGATCCTAAAATAAAATAAAAAGTAATAAAAAAATGAATTACTCTAGAATTTTAGGAATGGAAAACAGAATTCATCATTCGAACTGAAAAGAATTCCTCACAAGTTCCTGAATTTACACAATGACGTGATCTTTCACAGCAAAAACGAGTCCAATCTAAATTGTGCAATTTCCACTTCATGTGGAGACCTACAGTATTTTTTAACCTAACTTAAAGGCAAACCTTTTAAAATACTTGTCCTTTTTCCTTTTCAAAAGGATGATGAGGCATGGATCTTAGGTTAGGCATGGGTTAGCGATACCAAAATGATTTTTTCTTTACTTTATAACAGCTTACATTTGCTTCACATTTTACTTCCACGAGTTTAATGAGATTTCATCCAAGACTTTCAATTCTGATAACATCCCCAGTCCTCAATCCTCATGTGGCTCATCACACAGACGAAAAATGAAGATTTCAACAAGCATGTTGTTTAGGACTGTCGCTAGATGCCGTCAACTCGCACAAAAACAAAGGGCTCTGGCGTGGCTCTGGATCCAGAGTCTGGAGTCGGAAGAATCGGCTCCGGACGCTCTCCGGAATCCGAGGTAATATTCCCTTCAGAAAAACAATAAAAAAGCTTTTTTATTCCTGCAACCTCTTTAATAACTTGTAGAAATTGATGGACCTAAAAGAAGCGCATCAAATAAGTTCCTCAATTAAGAAATTGATGTGAAACAGTCTAATTTGTTTCACATCCTGATTTCAAAGGATTTAATATTATGAAGCAGGTGCAGAGTGCAGACTTGCCGTATAACGATATAAGTTGAGACATTAAAACACGAGTCTTAAATTAGGTCGGCCTATATGCAAAATTTCGGCAGTATTAAAAAGCGCCCCGATGAAAATATCAGCCACGTAATTCATTTAAAAATCGCTTCCCGTCGAATACTGCGATTTCATATTCAATCTGTGCCAACTTTGGCATTTTTCCATCTTTAAAATAGAAGCAGTTTTTGTTAGGATTTAGTATTCGACAAGTAAAACAACTTGATGTAACAAATATGGAGTTTTACGCATTTTCGCGTCCATCAGTTTCACCCAGGAAGAAGAAGAAGAAACCTGGAGGCAATTATGAAAAAGCAAATGAGACACAAACCCCAGACAGACCCCATCACCTTGTTCACAAATGGAAAATCGATGTTTTCTTTTCGAGCAAATCAACCACAACAACAACAAAATCAAATAAAATGAGAAAAAAAAAATATGACAGTTGGAAAAGTCTCCATTTGTTCTTGTTTTAAAAATAAACGACGAAATAAGGAGTTTTGTCGAGTTCACCGATCTCCGTTGATATTGACATGAGCCATAAACAGCAGTTGGATGAGATGCTATTTCTTGGTTTCATTTCGAAATATTTCTAGCTCAAAGGGACAAATAAAAAAAAAGCTACACGACTTTACACTTAGAAACATGAAGAACCTTTGGAGATGGGAGTAGCCTTAAACTAACGGACGAATCGGTAAGAACGTAACAAACGTCAAAACGGTCAAATAACTGAGGTATATAAATGGTGGACTACATCTTCAGATTGTTAGTTGCAGCAAGACCTTTGGACCGCAGCAAACATCAAAATCGGTCAAGAAAAAAAAAACGAAGGAAAATATCGCTAAGTTTCACACATGAAATCGCTTAATTACAAACAGTTTTGTTTGATATTTTTTTTTCGAATGAATACCAACCAATTAGTTGATTGCCATCATTTGGGTTTGGCACTGTGTTCATTAAATCCTTTTAATAACCGTTTACAGGAAACAAGAGCCCAGTCCAGCCCAGTTCTATAGGTTCAATCCCCACCTCATATGGAGACTTACAGACTATTGGCTTCGTCAACAGCGGAATTTACTCCATTTTGGTTAACAAACAAGTCCAAAACGTCGTGCCGTTCAATCAAATTTGTATAAAACGTTACAGGTACATTTCTACACTATAAATAAATATTCCACATTGCAACTGAACAAAGGCGATCCATTCAGATTATATCTTACAAGAGGGTAAATTTTCGATGTTGATCTGACACTTTTTTCAAATTTTTTTGGGTTTGTTAATCGAAGAAAACGAGTTAATCGTTTGATTCTGCTTACTAATACACATCTTAATGAGATTTAATGTTTTCATCTTGTCTCATAATACGCTGCTCATTTAAAAGTTACGTAACAATATGGGAAGGAAGTTCAAGTCCCTAATTTTTCCCATTCTTCAATTTCTGCATAATATGTCTTATGACAAGTTTCTCTCGTTTTAAAGAATGTAATCGTTAGTCATGCACAATAAAATCATAGATCCTGTATGTTCTATCTGTTTGGCGTTCTGCAAATGAAGCAAAGCACTATTTTAATGACGTATGAATTAACAATAACATTTCAAGACTATAGATCATAGGCCTGGACATTTCATTAACGCATCGAGCTGGTTGATTTGGGCCCAATATCAAATGACCGTCTAATTTAAAAATTGAAATCCCTTTGGAGAAAGCGTTTTTCGAGCAGAATAAAAACGAATTCTTATTTTATAACTGTACGACACGGAGGTTTGAAATGATCCAAGTATTTACCTTGAATGAATGTGAAGATTTTCTGTTGCCATTCCAGGTGAGAGAAATGGGAAGGAAAGGAAATCCATGTTTAAATACATCCATCCACCCCACGCTGAACGTACACGAGAACAGAGGAAAAGGAAAGAGCAAAGAACTTCCAGGGGGAAAAAAAAACTGTAAAAAAATAGTGAAAATTAGATTGAATGTTTTTATTTATAAAGTTAGGTTCAAAATGAGCAAAAATTAAATTTAGTCGATATGCATATAATAAGAACCAAAAAGACCCAGATTAATTTTGAAGGAAAAGAATCTACAAAATCTACAGGAAAACCTGTGCTGTGAGTGCTGTCTGTTTGGTTTTCTGTAAGTAAAGTGAATCATTAATATTTTTAAGTTACATAAAACCAAAACATCTAAAAACTTTCGTATAGATACACTCTCATTCCTGGAGGGTCCTCGAAGCTAGTTGAGGGTCGCTTCGGAGTATCTTTGATATTGAGTGATCATCTATAAATACAAGAGAAACATCAAATTAATGTTTTATGTATAATTTACCTCTCAATAAAACTGCTCATAAGGCAATAAAACACAGTCCAGCAGCACCTCAAGAAAAAAATTATGTTAACTTGTCAACAATTCGACACGTGTTTCGCTGTTCAATCAGGGAAAAGAATGTGTGGTCTTCACAATGTGTGGAGAAACCGAAAAATGGAGATCAGTCGGCGAGGGAAACACGTTTGCATCTTATTAACAGATTCTTCCTTAGCCAATCAAAGCATTTAGTTAATGCGCACAAATTTCTCGCAAAAATGTTGCAAAGTAATTCAAATACGTATTTGAAAAATAAGATCATAGATTAGATGGCACGCTAAAAGAAAAGATGAACTTTTGAAATGAAACTTTCAACTTTGATAGGTAGAGTGAGTTGTAGCCTGCCAACAAAATGCGCAACGTGGGATACTTGTGCAATGAACTTTCTCGACATTCAATTCAAAATATGACATGAAAATTACAAAGAAAATCGCTTTGAAATAGGAATCTGTTGCAGTTTGAATGATACAGAAAACGGTTTCGCTTCATGTCAATCAAATGATGAACAGTTGAAAATTCACGACGCAAAAACGTTGTAGTTTTCTTTGTGTTTAATTTTCTGTTGTCATGATCTTCTGAGTTCCTGTAAATGGTAGTGCAACTATAGCATGCGCTCAAAGGTTATGATCAACAAGTTCCGCCCATTCTTGACTGATGACACGATAAAATTAACTTTTAATTTAATTTCAAATGAGTTATAGTTATAATTATAAACCATTCTTGGACTAATTAAAGCATGCCGCTTCAAGAAACGTGTTTTCTTCAAGTCTACGTGCAAGTAGCCTAAAGAGCAGAACAAGTTTGCATGACGGTAGCAGACTGTCAATCACGTCTGTGGTCTGTCTGCTTAAATCAAATTGAACTGCCGTTGCAACCAAGCAAACATTTTTATCATTGACATGGGTTGGTTGTGGAATTTCAACGGGTAGAAGAAAATGAACATATCACTATGGGCATGACGAAGTTGACTTTTTCGTTCCGCGGATACGAATTAGAATTACCTATTGATTTTTCAGGTAAGGAAGTTGAAACAAACACTAGAATGCCCAAATTAATATGAAATTCCAACATAAAACCGGCAAAACACATTTGCCCAAAAGTGGTATATAATTGACAACTTTCCTTCTTCTTCTGTCAAATTGATCTGCAATCAAACATCTTTCTTATTTTTTACTTATTTATTGACGTTAGGCTACATAGCGGGGAATAACCTAGAAGGTCAGGACTCGGGAACTCAAAAAATTGAATAAAATCATCGAACCAACAATTTTTAAATTCCTTTGCAGGGCCCGAGGATCAACACATTTGCCCAACAGTGGTATATAATTAGCATCTTTTTCTTTCTTCTGTCAAATTGATCTGCAATCAAACATCTTTCTTATTTTTTACTTATTTATTGACGTTAGGCTACATAGCGGGGAATAACCTAGAAGAACGGGACTCAGGAACTCAAAAAATTGAACAAAATCATCGAACCAACAATTTTTGAATTCCTTTGCAGGGCCCGAGGATAAAGTTTTGAAATGAATTCGGTTCTGGCTCCTTTTCCTGATGTTGACTTTCCAACATCACGCGAGACATGACCTTGTCTTCAGCACCAGAAGGCAAACAAACGGAATTTTCTTTCTATTAGATATTTTTGTAAATAGTTGTCTTAAAGTTGACATTAGAGCTAAAATTACGAATACTTCAATCATCGATTATTACGAAAATCAGAAACAGTGTAATTTTTTAGTAATACAAAGCATAAAATGAGAAAATTTTAATAATTTAACACAAGTTTTTTGACTCACTAATAATATTTGATATTTCATAGTCAAGAAGTAAATTGAGATTTGGAGACAAGATTAGACTAACGATAAAACATTAAAATTTTGGATATTTCGCTGTCCGAAAGAATCCGCCCAAAACCAAATAAAAAGCCAACCTGGCGTTCATATCATCAATCATCTGAATGAATTGAACACAAAAATAAGCATCGAAGTTCGGACAGTATACTGTCTGTTTATTGTGGGCACTATATAGGGCCTATAAAAATTTCATGACTATATGTTATTAACTCGGGCGAATTTTTCAATGTAAAATAACCTGTTTGATGCTGGACGATGAATCTACAAAAACGTAGCAAACGCCGAACAACACGGGGTGTATAAATAAAGGCTGGATTTCTTTGACTTATTTCAGTTTTCGAAAGACGTTTGGACCCCAGCATCAGTAATTCGGTACTCCATGCGAGTGCAATTCGATATTCACACGAAGATCAAACTATGACAAAATTATCGGTAAGCTACATAATAATTCGAATTATTTCAGTGAGAGGAAGAACTTGTCGTTTTACTTTTTCATTATTGTTATTTTTATTTTTTTGGTGAATACGATAACGAGTAGTTGATCGCCGTTATTTGGGTATGGCACTGTGTTGTCAATGGCCAGTTACCCGTCAATAACTTTGACCCTAATCATCCGTATTACAATCCTTATTACACTTCTACGGTCGTCAATCAACCCGATCAGAACAACTATGAAAGAACGGCAGCCCAGTTAGGTGAAAGTGATTCTTTGTTAAACACTCGAACGACAAAAAATTTGATTTTTCAGGGGGCCGTTACATTAAAAATAAGACAACTAGAAGCAACCACGGCGAGTTTGTTACAGCAACTGAAAGGTAGAAAGGCATTAAAACATCTATTTTACCCACCAAACATGAAAATTCACAATTGTTTGGCTGTTAATACCATTTAAAACAGACACAAACAGTAATCTAGAAAAAACGATGGCTGATTTGACCACAAAAGCCGCTGATTTGACTGCTGCGCTGCAAAGTATCAAGCAATTTCACCCTTCTTAAAATGATATAATTTGAAATAATTGTAAATAAATTATTACAGCCAAAGCCCAAAAAGCGGATCTCGAAAAAAACGATCAGGGATGTGACTGATTTGACCACTAAAGTCGATGGTACGTAAAATTTGTATCAATAAAATTGCGAATCAAAATAATAAAATTAATTTTGAAAATATAATACAATGAAAGCCGAAAAAGTGGACCTCGACCAAATAATCAGTGATATAACGGATTTGACCACTAAAGTCGAAGGTGAATAAAAATTTATGTTGTCAAAATTGCATTAAAATAAAGTTTTATTTAAAATTTTAATAGATAAGGCGGGAAAGGCAGACCTCAAGAGTTTAGATGATAAAGTAACTGATTTGACTACCAAAGTCGATGGTACGTAACATTCAAATAATTTAAATTTGAATTAAACTGAACAAATAATTTTGGATAATTTTATAACAGCAAAAGCCGAAAAAACAGACCTCGACAAAACCAACAAAGCTGTTTCTGATTTGACTACTGCTTTGCAAAGTATTAAGCAATTTTACCCCACTTTAATTTGAAATTAATAACAAAGAAATAATTGTAAACAAAATTATAACAGCCAAAGCCGAAAAAGCAGACCTCAAGATTTTAGATGATAAAGTAACTGATTTGACCACCAAAGTCGATAGTACGTAATATTCAAATAATTAAAATTTGAATAAAACTAGAAATAATTTCTGAAATTTTATAACAGCCAAAGCCGAAAAAGCAGACCTCAAGATTTTAGATGATAAAGTAACTGATTTGACCACCAAAGTCGATAGTACGTAATATTCAAATAATTAAAATTTGAATAAAACTAGAAATAATTTCTGAAATTTTATAACAGCCAAAGCCGAAAAAGCAGACCTCAAGAGTTTAGATGATAAAGTAACTCAGTTGACCACCAAAGTCGATGGTACGTAAAATTCAAATAATTAAAATTCGAATTAAACGAGAAAATAATTTCATTTCAATTTATAACAGCAAAAGCCGAAAAATCAGAACTCGATAAAGTAGTCGCTGATGTTTCCGATTTAATAGGTTCGTCTAGTTTTTATTTAGGGGTTGAATTCAAATTATTTAACCTTAAAGTATTGGTGACAAGTTTCTAATTTTTACAACGAAGTTCAAATATTTGAAAATATGTGAAAAATATTTGAAGGAGTTGAAACTAATTATGAAGTTTCTTACAGAAAAAACGAGCCCCAATCCTATTGGTAAAATTCCCACCTCATGTGAGGACTTGAAGACAATTGGTTTCGTCAAAAGCGGAATCTACTCCATTATGTCGAATAAACAAGTTCAAAACGTTTATTGCGATTTTACCAAATCAAACAATGCTGGTACTTCATAACCAATATTTTCACTACTTCAAATCAATTTACAGGATACAGTAAATCTTTTTTCTTATATTACAATTCTCTTTTGTATTTTCAAAACAGATATGCAAAAGTTGATTGGTACTGTAGACGTCAAATCTACAGCTGTTTACTTTCACGCTCAAATGTCACCGCCTGGCTATTCGACTATCAACACCGCCGTTCCACTTGATTTAATCAAGTTCAACGTGGGAAATGCGTATAGCGATACCGGAATATTCGTTGCCCCAACAGCAGGGAATTACTATTTTGCTTTTTCGGGTATAAGCGATAACAATGCTAGAGCACGAGTAACGTTACAGGTGAAGAGTGGAACAGGTGCTTGGACCGACATAGGACAAGCGTACGGACACACGACTTACCAGACATTTAGCCTGCAGTCTACTTTGCAACTTCTCAAAGGCGACCAAGTTAGACTGTACTTAAAAGAAGGAAAAATTCACGATAATAGTCCAGAACATTATACTAATTTCGACGGTTGGTTAATCCAGGAAAAAGAATTGACTGTTTAATTCTGTTAACCTGTTTAACTAAGCAGTGCAAAACGAGCCACACATTGAATATTGATAAGAGATGTATGCCGATTTTGGCAGTTGAATTTCTAATGTTAAATGGGCAATACATTAACGGGAAAATATTTAAACAAAAAAAGTTTGTATTTGCTATTATTCTAATTACCGTGTGGGTGTCGGTGTCATGAACAAAATTAATGAAAAAGGGCTATTGTTACTTAACTGGCCTTGTTTACTGCTGACTTGTCAAAAACTTATGAAATTTAACTTAAAGGAGGACATCGAACATTGGTAATCAAAAGCGACACTTTTCATTTCACAGCACCACGAAAATTAAGAAGGGTATAAGAACACATGGCCTTACTTTTGAATGGAGCTCAATCGCTCATCGAGATCCTTGACGGTGAACTCTAGTAACTCGGATTCTGCTCGGCTGCTGGTTTCTTCAACCTAACAAGAATTGAAAGATAGTTAGACTCTGATAAAAAATTACAATCGTTATGAATCGTCAGATTATCAAATGAACCCCTATGGAATACCTCAAAATTTCCTTACAGAATGAAAACGGATGCCAGAAAACGACGAACGAAAAGATCCAATACCTGGAATGGACGATTGATGTCATCGGTTATGGGTTTTCATTCGAGGTTCGAGAGAAATGATGAAGGAAAGGAAATTCCTGGTGAATTCATCCACCCTTGCGTGAACATACACGAGAAAAGTAAAAAGGAAAATGGTAGGAAAAGAATTCTCTTGATTACGATGCCACCACAGTAAATCTGTTCACTCACGGGTCCGATGATGAGTTGCAGTCTCGCAGACGAAAAGTAAATTTCAATTATTATCGCTAGATGGCGTCAAGAGAAAGGTTCCGTATAGCAAAGCTCCGGAATCCGGATTTGAAGGATATCTAACCAAAAACAAACTGAATGTAGTTTTTTTAAATATACGATTCAGATCATTTACAATCTGATGATACGTATTTGTTATTTTATTGTTGAATTAATAAGATAAAAGTGTCTCTCACCGCTACTGCGGTTAACGTAAAACAAAACAATAACTCCATCGAGGCTCTCCGGAATCCCTTCACAACGTCAATAAATAAGAAATTGATGAATCCAGGAAACAGTCGAATTTGTTTCACATCCTGATTTCAAAGGATTTAATATTATGAAGCAGGGGCAGAGTGCAGACTTGCCATATAACAATAAGTTGAGACATTAAAACACGAGTCTTAAATTATTTCGAAAAAGAATACTTATGCCGATCTATATGCAGAATTTCGGCAGTATTAAAAAGCGTCCCGATGAAAATATCAGCCACGTAATTCATTTAAAAATCGCTTCCCGTCGAATACTGCGATTTCATATTCAATCTGTGCCAACTTTGGCATTTTTCCATCTTTAAAATAGAAGCAGTTTTTGTTAGGATTTAGTATTCGACAAGTAAAACAACTTGATGTAACAAATATGGAGCGTCCATCAGTTTCACCCAGGAAGAAGAAGAAGAAACCTGGAGGCAATTATGAAAAAGCAAATGAGACACAAACCCCAGACAGACCACATCACCTTGTTCACAAATGGAAAATCGATGTTTCCTTTTCGAGCAAATCAACCACAACAACAACAAAATCAAATAAAATGAGAAAAAAAAATGACAGTTGGAAAAGTCTCCATTTGTTCTTGTTTTAAAAATAAACGACGAAATAAGGAGTTTTGTCGAGTTCACCGATCTCCGTTGATATTGACATGAGCCATAAACAGCAGTTGGATGAGATGCTATTTCTTGGTTTCATTTCGAAATATTTCTAGCTCAAAGGGACAAATAAAAAAAAAGCTACACGACTTTACACTTAGAAACATGAAGAACCTTTGGAGATGGGAGTAGCCTTAAACTAACGGACGAATCGGTAAGAACGTAACAAACGTCAAAACGGTCAAATAACTGAGGTATATAAATGGTGGACTACATCTTCAGATTGTTAGTTGCAGCAAGACCTTTGGACCGCAGCAAACATCAAAATCGGTCAAGAAAAAAAAACGAATGAAAATATCGGTAAGTTTCACACAGGAAATCCCTTAATTACAAACAGTTTTGTTTGATATTTTTTTTTCGAATGAATACCAACCAATTAGTTGATTGCCATCATTTGGGTTTGGCTCTGTGTTGTCTATGGCCAATTACCCGACAATAACTTTCACCATCCCTATTACATTGATTACGTTTCTGCGTTGGTCAGTCCAACTCATCAGCAAAGCTATGACGCAACGATAACTGCCCAGCAATTAGACAGAAATGTTGAATTATTAGAGAGGACTTCATTCTTTCCAAGCGCGATATCAATTGTTAAAATCAAACAACTTCAAGCAACCACAGCAAATTTGGCAAAGCAACTGAAAGGTTCAAAGAAATTTTAAAAAAGTTAAATTACTAATAAGAAACAAGCGAGAACGAAAATACTGATTTCTCAACTTTTACAGACACAATTGACAAATTAGAAAAAACCAAGGAAGATTTATCAAGAACGCAAGAAAACGTTTTGCATTTGAACGATGCACTGGAATGTGAGTCCAAAATTAATGTTTTAACTCTATATGACAACAAAAATCCTAAATCATAAATTTTTTTTGTATGAATTATTTGCAGTAACTAACGAAGATTTAGCGAAAAAAGCCGACCAATCAGAACTAGAGAAAACGAATGGCAACGTTTCGGATTTAAAAAGTATTAATAAATCTTATTTGAGTGCATCGTCAAATGAATTTAATTATTAATAATACCGACTTCTAAAACGTTTTGCACAGCACTTACGAGCCCCAGTTCAATTGGTTCAATCCCCGCCTCTTGTGGAGACTTAAAGTCAATTGGTTTCATCAAAAGTGGAATCTACTCTATTTTAGTCAATAAACAAGTCCAAAACGTCTATTGCGATTTCACTAAATCAAACGATGCAGGTACTATCAAATTTGAAATGAATTCGATTTATTAGACAGAATTCTTTACTATTCGATACTACAAGCAGATTTGCAAATATGGATTGGTACCGTCGACGTCAAATCTGCACCTGTTCATTTCTACGCTCAAATTTCGACTAGTTTTTCGACAGCCGACAACGCCATTCCATTCGATTCGATCAAGTTTAATTTGGGAAATGCGTATAGCGCTACCGGAGAATTCGTCGCTCCAACATCTGGGATCTATTATTTTGCTTGTTCGGGTGTTGGTTATACTTCAGGAAAAGAATTACATTTTAGTTTGCAGAAGAAGAGTGGAACAGCGGATTGGACCGATGTAGGATCCACATTAGGCATATTCAGTCCACTACAATATCCTTTTACCCTCCAGTCTACTTTGCAACTATTCAAAGACGACCAAGTTAGACTTTTCCTATACCACGGGATAATATTTGGAGAGGATGAAATGCAATATACACATTTCCTTGGTTGGCTTATCGAGGAAGACCAATTGCCTGTTTGATGATTCTGTTCCGTTTCCAATAACGCTAACGCGCACGAATATCTCAAGCAGACATACCAACACTGGTTGTCTTCTGTCTGTTTCAGCCGATGTAATTTAAGTTTGCCTCTACTTGTGAGAAAACAAAAGTGAAGTAATTGTCCTTAAATAATACAATGTCACTACTTGTTCTTCCCGTTGGGGCGTTGGCCTTACCCAAAAAAAAACAATTCTTTCCGTCCTTCACTCAAAATACTCATCAGGGGTAAAGCCATTCAATTCACCGCAATAGTCACCTTGTTTACCTTAGATAATCGATTGCTAGAGTATCTTCGGTTAGGTTAATTCCGTCCTATGCTCTCGCGATGTAACGGGAAACCGAAATAAAGACGTAAATTTGAATAATCAAGTCATAGATGGCATGTTGAAAAAAACGTTCCGTTTCTAAATAATTTCAAACAACGGTTTGAAATTATTGCAGGCCGCATCAAGTTTACGAGCAAGTAGACTAAGAGCAGAAAAAGTTTGAAGGATCTGGTGGCTTGCGGCGATCTGTCGATCATCGATGGTACAGGCTCGGTATAGGTAAGACTATTACTAGGGATGGCTCGCAAGATAAATAGACATAGAATGGACCTTACTTTTCAATGAAGATCCATCTCTCAACTTCGACGGTGATGTCTACAGTAACTGCTGTTTTCTTCAATCTTACTGGAGAACGTACAACGTACAGAGGAAACAGGAAAAGCAAAGGGCAAAGAATCTCCAGTGTTACTGCCTCGATCCTAGATCCGTAGATCGGCGCAAGAAGGTGATGAAATAAAATTTGTCTACATTAAATGAGATAATTGTTAGAAGGGTATTCAGATTTATTAGAATTATGCCTACAACGAACGTTCAATCAATTGTTTTTAAAGACAATCCACAATCGTCTGTTTAATAAAAAAAGAAATCGGTCCATGCTATATGCTATACGACGTTCTGTAAATGAAGAAAATAAGCACTATTCTAACGATAGATGAAATTAACATCAAGGATTATCATATAGATTGATCATCTATCTAAATCAGGTTAAACTTTGAAAGTAACAAATCTTCTCTGAATGCAAAACATGAATAGTTTCAGTTTTCTACACAAGAGTTTTCAGAAGGTAAAAAAAGGAGATTAGTGGAAAAAAAAGATATTTTGTTCAATAGATTTAGGTCATAGTACAAATTATCCAGTTCTGTGAGTTACCTATTGAATGTCAAGGACTATACTGGACACTCCATCAGTTGGTCAGTAAGGAAAGGACGTTCACTCAGATGATTGCATCCAAGCATCCTTGTGTTGAGGACACTGGAAAATGTCAAATGATAAAGAATCTTCAGAAATGACAGATTGTTGTCACCAGGAAGTGATGAAACATATCCTATACAAATGAGAAACAAGATGCTGTAATAAACTTATAACTGTAGGTGCGGGTTCACATACTGTTGGAAACTAAAATGCAGTTAACTACTTCATTAACCAGAGAACTTATCAACTCATCAATGTAGAATCTATTTCTAGATGTGCACATTGCTTAAAACGTTTGTAAGAAGAATTTAAGTTTAAGGTAGGTGTCAGGAACAAACCACGCCAAAATGGAATCGGAAAGGGCGGGAAAACCCAACAAAATTTCCCTCCCATCTGAGAGGAAAAACAATTAAATTTTCATTTCAAACTTTCACACAGAATTGTGGAAATATTGATAAGTTTACGATTTATAAGTTTGAGAAAAAAAGAAGATAGAAAAGAAACAAAAAGAGACAACCGAAAATCAATGAGCCGGAAACCGCCAAATCGGCTGAGAAGTTGAGAACTGCAAAGTGCAAACGCCAAACAGCTGACAGGCTCACTGGAATGTCACCTAGCGGTTGAAAACAAAACTTTTTGTGGGAAAAGAGAAATCTCACGGGATCATTTCAGCAGTCTGATTTCAGGATCCTTCACCACAGATATTTAAAAAGATGTTACAAACAGAAAACAAAAATAATTTGCATTAAAGAAATAGCGACATTTTTATTTCGTGATTCAATAGAGCATGTTGAAGGTGGGGTAACGCTAATCTAAACAATTCCGACACATGTTTTGATTCGAAGGGAAAAGAATGTCTGGTCTGCACAATTTGTCGAGAAACCGAAAAATGGAGATAAGTCGGCGAGGGAAACACGTTAGCATCTTTTTAACAGATTCTTGCTTAGCCAATCAAAGCATTTAGTTAATGCGCACAAATTTCTCGCAAAAATGTTGCAAGGTAATTCAAATACGTATTTGAAGAATAAGACCATAGATGTCACGCTAAAAGGAAAGATGAACTTTTGAAATGAAACTTTCAACTTTGATAGGTAGAGTGAGTTGTGGCCTGCCAACAAAATGCGCAACGCGGGATATTTGTGCAATGAACTTTCCCGACATTGAATTCAAATATCTATATGACATGAAAATTACAAAGAAAGTTGCCTTAAAATGGGAGACCCAACACACAAGCCTGTTGCGGTTTGCATGTTAAGAAAACGGTTTCGTTTCACGTCAATCAATGGACACGATGGACAGTTGAAAATTCACGACGCAAAAACGTTGTAGTTTTCTTTCTGTTTTCTGTTGTCACGATCTTCTGAGTTCCTGTAAAATGGCATAGTGCAACCAACTCTGGTGCAACTATCCACCGAGTCTGAAGTCTGAACCTTCTTTGTTATAGCATGCGCCCAAAGGTTATGATCAACAAGTTACGCCCATGCATTCTTGACTGATGACACGATACAATCAACGTTCAATTTAATTTCAAACAGTTATAGTTATAATGAAATACCATACTTGGACTAACTAAAGCATGCCGCATCAAAAAAAACGTGTTTTCTTCAAGTCTACTACGTGCAAGTGAAAAGAAAGAGCAGTGTTTCTAAAGAGCAGAAAAAGTTCGCATGACGGTAGCAGACTGTCATTCCACGTCTGTTTTGTGGAATTTAAAACGATAGAACTATTTCGTTCCGCGGGTACGAATGTCTCTATAATAGTTACCTATCGGTTATTCAGGCAAGTAAGTTGAATCAAAGACTAGAATAGTAGAATGCCCTAACTAATATGAAATCCTCAGAGAAAACTGCATTTGCCTAAAAGTGATATATAATTGGCCACTCTCCATCGTCTTCTGTCAAATTGTCCTGTAATCAACCATCTTTTGACTCGATCAAACCTTTTTCAAATTTCTCTCTTATAATTACTTATTGGCGTTAGTATTTATATACCTTAATGCGGGGAATAATTCAGGAGGCCAGGGGCTTTAAATATTGAACAAAATCAGGAAACCAACCAATTCTGAATTCATTTGCAGGGCCCGAGGATAAACTTTTGAAATTAATTCGGTTCTGGATTCTTTTCCTTAATTGACGGATTTCCAACATCACGCGAGACGTGACCTTGACTTCAGCATCAGAACTCAAACAAACTTGGGAATATCAGAATTTCTGTAACACGTTAACAATTAATAATATGATGAGCACGCTAAGCATAATTATTACTTCAGAAATAAGATGGATTGAAGAAAAGGAAATTTTCTTTCAATTTGATATTTTTGGATTATTACAAAAATGGGAAAGAGTCTAATTTTATTGTTAAATTCGAATATTGTAACTAATTTACAAAGCATAACAAAGAGAAAAATTTGATAATTTAACACAACGTTTTTGACGGAGGTGATCTGATCACTGATAATGTTTGATATTTCAAATCAAGAAGTAAATTGAGATTCGGAGACATGATAAGACTAACGATAAAACATTCAAATTTTGGATATTTCGCTGTCCGAAACAATCCGCCCGAAACCAAATCAAAAGCCAACCTGGCATTCATATCATCTGCATGAAATGATCATGCCCTTAGAGCAAAAATAAGGAATAAACATCAGGGCCTGGAGTACGAACAGTATAAAAAATTAATGACTTTGTTATTAACTCGGGGGAATTTAAAATAACCTGTTTGCCTTGTTTGGTGCCCGGTGAATCGTCGAAAACGTAACAAACGCCGCACAACAGCACGAGGTATATAAATAAAGCCTAGATTTCTTTGACTTATTTCAGTTTTAGAAAGACGTTTATAGACCGCAGCATCGGTACTCCATGCAGATGCGATTCGATATTCTCCCGAAGGTCAAAATATGACAAAATTATCGGTAAGAATCCATTACCTGTACTTAAAAAATAATTCCAATTAATTCAGTGAGAAGAATTATTTGTTGTTTCCCTGTTAACGTTGTTGCTATTTTTATTTCTTTGGTGAATACGATAACGAGTAGTTGATCGCCGTTATTTGGGTATGGCACTGTGTTGTCAATGGCCAGTTACCCGTCAATAACTTTGACCCTTATCATCCGTATTACATTCCTTATTACACTTCTGCGTTCGTCAATCAACCCGATCAGCAAAACTATGAAGGAACGGCAGTCCAGTTAGGTGAAAGTAATTCTTTGCCAAACGCTCCGAACACGAAAAATTTCTTTTTTCAGGGGCCCGTTTTATTAAGAATAAGACAACTAGAAGCCACCACGGCGAGTTTGTTACAGCAACTGAAAGGTAGACAGGCATAAAAAAACATCTATTTTGCCCTACCAACTTTAAAATTCACAATTTTTTTACTGTTAATACCATTTAAAACAGACACAAACAGTAAACTAGAAAAAACGATAGCTGATTTGGCCACAAAAGCCGCAAAAGCAGACCTCGACAAAACAAACAAAGAAGTTTCTGATTTGACATCTGCGTTGCAAAGTATTAAGCAATTTTACCCCACTTTAATTTGGAATTAGTTACAAAGAAATAATTTTAAACAAAATTATAACAGCCAAAGCGGAAAAAGCTGACCTCAAGAGTTTAGATGACAAAGTAACTGATTTGACCGCCACAGTCGATGGTACGTAATATTCAAAAAATTAAAATTTGAATTAAACGAGAAAATAATTTCATCTCAATTTAAAACAGCAAAAGCCGAAAAAGCGGACCTCGACACTTTAGATGGAAAAGTAACTGATTTGACCACTGCAGTCGATGGTACGTAATATTCAAATAATTCAAATTTGAATTGAAACAAGAAAATAATTTCTTCCTAAATTATTACAGCAAAAGCCGAAAAAGCGGACCTCGACACTTTAGATGGAAAAGTAACTGATTTGACCACTGCAGTAGATGGTACGTAATATTCAAATAATTCAAATTTGAATTAAAACAAGAAAATAATTTCTTCCTAAATTATTACAGCAAAAGCCGAAAAAGCGGACCTCGACACTTTAGATGGAAAAGTAACTGATTTGACCACTGCAGTAGATGGTACGTAATATTCAAATAATTAAAATTTGAATTAAAACAAGAAAATAATTTCTTCCTAAATTATTACAGCAAAAGCCGAAAAAGCGGACCTCGACACTTTAGATGGAAAAGTAACTGATTTGACCACTGCAGTCGATGGTACGTAATATTCAAAAAATTTGAATTAAAACAAGAAAATAATTTCTTCCTAAATTATTACAGCAAAAGCCGAAAAAGCGGACCTCGACACTTTAGATGGAAAAGTAACTGATTTGACCACTGCAGTAGATGGTACGTAATATTCAAATAATTAAAATTTGAATTAAAACAAGAAAATAATTTCTTCCTAAATTATTACAGCAAAAGCCGAAAAAGCGGACCTCGACACTTTAGATGGAAAAGTAACTGATTTAACCACTGCAGTCGATGGTACGTAATATTCAAATAATTCAAATTTGAATTAAAACGAGAAAATAATTTCATCTCAATTTAAAACAGCAAAAGCCGAAAAAGCGGACCTCGACACTTTAGATGGAAAAGTAACTGATTTGACCACTGCAGTCGATGGTACGTAATATTCAAATAATTCAAATTTGAATTAAAACAAGAAAATAATTTCTTCCTAAATTATTACAGCAAAAGCCGAAAAAGCGGACCTCGACACTTTAGATGGAAAAGTAACTGATTTGACCACTGCAGTCGATGGTACGTAATATTCAAATAATTCAAATTTGAATTAAAACAAGAAAATAATTTCTTCCTAAATTATTACAGCAAAAGCCGAAAAAGCGGACCTCGACACTTTAGATGGAAAAGTAACTGATTTGACCACTGCAGTCGATGGTACGTAATATTCAAAAAATTCAAATTTGAATTAAAACAAGAAAATAATTTCTTCCTAAATTATTACAGCAAAAGCCGAAAAAGCGGACCTCGACACTTTAGATGGAAAAGTAACTGATTTGACCACTGCAGTAGATGGTACGTAATATTCAAATAATTAAAATTTGAATTAAAACAAGAAAATAATTTCTTCCTAAATTATTACAGCAAAAGCCGAAAAAGCGGACCTCGACACTTTAGATGGAAAAGTAACTGATTTGACCACTGCAGTCGATGGTACGTAATATTCAAAAAAATTCAAATTTGAATTAAAACAAGAAAATAATTTCTTCCTAAATTATTACAGCAAAAGCCGAAAAAGCGGACCTCGACACTTTAGATGGAAAAGTAACTGATTTAACCACTGCAGTCGATGGTACGTAATATTCAAATAATTCAAATTTGAATTAAAACGAGAAAATAATTTCATCTCAATTTAAAACAGCAAAAGCCGAAAAAGCGGACCTCGACACTTTAGATGGAAAAGTAACTGATTTGACCACTGCAGTCGATGGTACGTAATATTCAAAAAATTCAAATCTGAATTAAAACGAGAAAATAATTTCATCTCAATTTAAAACAGCAAAAGCCGAAAAAGCGGACCTCGACACTTTAGATGGAAAAGTAACTGATTTGACCACTGCAGTCGATGGTACGTAATATTCAAATAATTAAAATTTGAATTAAAACAAGAAAATAATTTCTTCCTAAATTATTACAGCAAAAGCCGAAAAAGCGGACCTCGACACTTTAGATGGAAAAGTAACTGATTTAACCACTGCAGTCGATGGTACGTAATATTCAAATAATTCAAATTTGAATTAAAACAAGAAAATAATTTCTTCCTAAATTATTACAGCAAAAGCCGAAAAAGCGGACCTCGACACTTTAGATGGAAAAGTAACTGATTTGACCACTGCAGTAGATGGTACGTAATATTCAAATAATTAAAATTTGAATTAAAACGAGAAAATAATTTCATTTCAATTTAAAACAGCAAAAGCCGAAAAAGCAGACCTCGACAGTGTAATCGATGATGTTTCCGATTTAGAAGGTTCGCCTAGTTTGATTCAGGGGTTAAATTCAAATTATTTCACCTTAAAATATTGGTGCCAAGTTTCAATTTTTTTACAATGAAGTTCAAATATTTAAAAAAAATATGAAAATATTTTAAGGAGTTCTAACTAATTATGAATTTTCTCACAGTAAAAACGAGCCCCAATGCTATTGGTACAATTCCTACTTCGTGTGGAGACTTAAAGACAATTGGTTTCGTCAAAAGCGGAATCTACTCCGTCATATCCAATAAACAAGTTCAAAACGTTTATTGCGATTTTACCAAATCAAACGATGCTGGTATATCACAACAAATATTTTCACTACTTCAAATCAATTTACAGGATACAGTAAATTTTTTTTCTTATATTACAATTCTCTTTTGTGCCTTCCAAACAGATATGCAGAAGTTGATTGGTACCGTTGACGTCAAATCTACAGATGTTTACTTCCACGCTCAAATGTCAACGCCTGGCTATTCGACCATCGACACCACCGTTCCACTTGATTTAATCAAGTTCAACGTGGGAAATGCGTATAGCGCTACCGGAATATTCGTTGCCCCAACAGCAGGGAATTACTATTTTGCATTTTCGGGTATAAGCGATAACAATGCTATAGCACGAGTAGTGTTACAGGTGAAGAGTGGAACAGGTGCTTGGACCAACATAGGGCAAGGGTACGGACACACAACATTCCAGACTTTTAGCCTGCAATCTACTTTGCAACTTCTCAAAGGCGACCAAGTTAGACTGTACTTAAAAGAAGGAAAAATTCACGATAGTAATCTGCACTATTATACTAATTTCGACGGTTGGCTAATCCAGGAAAAAGAATTGACTGTTTGATTCTGTTAACCCGACTAACTAAACAGCCCAACACGAGCCACACATTAAAAAATCGATAAGAGAGCCGATTTTGTCAGTTGAATGTCGAATGTTAAGTGGGCAATACATTAACGGGAAAATATTTAAACAAAACAAGCTTGTATTTGCTATTATTCTAATTACCGTGTGGGTGTCGGTGTCATGAACAAAATTAATGAAAAAGGGCTATTGTTACTTAACTGGCCTTGTTTACTGCTGCCTCGTCAAAAACTTGATGAAATTTAACTTAAAAGAGGGCATCGAACACTGGTAATCAAAAGTGACACTTTTCATTTCACACCACGAAAATTAAGAAGGTTATAAAGAACAAATGGCCTTACTTTCGAATGGAGCTCAATCGCTCATCGGAATCCTTGACGGTGAACTCTAGTAACTCGGATTCTGCTCGGCTGCTGGTTTCTTCAATCTAACAAGAATTGAAAGATAGTTAGACTCTGATAAAAAATTACAATCGTTGTGAATCGTCAGATTATCAAATGAACCCCTTTGAAATAACTCAAAATTTCCTTACAGAATGAAAACGTATGTATAAGAAAACGACTAACAAAAAAAATACCTGGAATGGACGATTGATGTCATCGCTTATGGGTTTTCATTCGAGATAAGAGAAACGATGAAGGAAAGGAAATTCCTCGAGAATTCATCCACCATCGCGTGAACTTACAAAGTGAAAAATGAAAATGGTAGGAAAAAAATCTCTTGATCACGATGCGACCACTCGTGCAAATCAAATCAGCCTTTCGAGTTTCGACACTCACGATGCTTGCAGACGAAAAATAGAGTTTCCAACTATTATCGCTAGATGGCGTCAAAAGAAAGGCTCCGCACGTAAAAACTGCGAATTTCAAACCCAATAACAAAAAAACTGAGAATGTAGTTTTTTTTTTAAATATATGATTCAGATAATATACAATTCGATACGTACGCGCTCTTGTATTGTCTGAAGTTGCCTAGAGCAACCTTTACAAGAGAAAAGTGCCTCTCACTACAACTGTGGTTGATGTATTAAAAAAGAAATCACTGATGTTGACTTACAGTTTCTACAGATTTCTCTCCAGTCTCACATCTCTACAACGGACATTGACATATTCTGTCTATGCAAAGTCTACGGCGCCCTATCCATCAAATAGACTATCCATATAAGTCGAATATGAGCTTATAAGGATTTGTTTTGTTCCAACGTTATTGATCGCCGATTATTATATAACCTACTGTACTACACCAAGTGAAGTGCTAGTCCCGAGACAAATATCTATAGTATTCCAGTTCTATATCTTTTGTCCAAGTAGATTGAAAAGAATTTTAAATTATGAAACTAATATGAAAATCCGATACGCGGTGACATGCATACACGGTTGACAGATGTTTCGGAAAAGGATGGTATTGACTTGTGATGATGCGTCATCACTCATCTCGGCTCATCTCATTTTGTTGTGGGAAATTTTGAAAAAGGACTCCGATTAAAATCAGAAAGCCTACGCCCTACTGTATGTACATACTTCATTTTTAAATAATCTCGTTGTCCACATCTATTATTATTATTAACTCCTGACGTTGAATATATGACGATATATACATTGTACTGTGCTCTATTCATTATTTAAATGTGTGGCCTATTCTCCCAGCATCAGCAATAACTTTGGTACCCAGTCTTCTACCAGCAGCCAGAATCACCTGTTTGTTGTGATTCACCTTCTGACAGTTTGAATTGACAAGTGTAGAGAACAATATCATTTGATCTGTATAACCAAAGTGGATTAGATTTCCTCTCGGCAGTTGTGCGTAGAGAACACAACTGGAAAGTTCACTCTAATCTTATGTACTATAAGCTAAATATCTCAATGCTGGGTTTGTTCTTATTCATTTTCTCCGTTTGGTCATTAACCGTTTTATCCGGTTCCTATTCGATTAATCAACTAAATGGCCAGCATCTCCGAGTTATCTGGGTAATATACATCAATTTGACTAAATTGTTAAATTTCCTGTTGAAATTTATTGATTCTATCAGCCGCGTTGGAGTGGTAACCCAAAAGGATTGTCGGGGCCACTGAAAGGAGGTGTTGTCCTTGAATATCTTTCAGCTCGTTTAAATTTCACGTAATAACCCAATGAATTCAAGAAATTTGTTAATATGCCCATAATAAAATTTGATTCATTTTTTTTTTTTCAGTTACGAGATGGTCAGAGTCACAGAGGAACTGGAACCGGCGATTGGCCGAGGACAAATGAATTACGTCATCGATGAAGTAAATATTTCTGTTCCGTTTTTCTATTAATTTTTAAAAAAATCAGTTCAATCGAATATACTGCACTTTTCACCTGTTTTAGCAATGCGATTTGCTGATCCAAAATGTAATGGCTACAACTCGTCGCAATCAAATCGTCGATTTGACTTTACCTTGGGTGTACGATTCTTCCGCATTTCTCATTCCCGTACCGGATGAGTCGGCAAATATCAACGCCATCGTCAAACCATTCCAATGGCCGGTCAGCAGTGCTCACAATTGAATTGTTTATTAATTTGAATATTCAATTTTCAAAACATCCTGACGTGCTTTTATCCCCCCCCCCCATATGTTATATATACTATTATTTAGATTTGGTTGGGACTTGGATTATCGATCGTTTGTGTCATCACCGTTTTGAATATGATACAATATTATCTCGATTATCGCTACAAAAAGGAGACGGAAGCCATCAATCAAATACAATCCAATACTACCACTAAGGAGAAGGGATTATTACGCGCTGGAGATCAATACCTATACGTATATGGCAATTTGCTGGCTCAAGGTTTGATTATATAAATACTCCTCTTTTGTGTTATAAATAACGGCTATGAATAATAATTTGTTTTGTATATTTATTTGAATAATAAAGGAGAGCAATGCACATCGAAACGATTGCCAATTCGACTAGTGGCTGGCGTTTGGTGTGTGGCATCGTTCATCTTTGTCCAAGCTTATAATTCGACTCTATTCACTTACGTTGTGACACCTGTCCGTCATCCATTAATCAATTCGATTTACGACATTTTTGAAAATCCTGAGATCAATTTACTCGTCAGGACGGGAACTATCGATCTCTTACTTAAAGTTAGTTTTTAACGTAATATAAATTAAGGAGTTAATTATTTAATAAAATTCAATGAACGATAACAGAGAAATAATAATACGGGAGTGTTCCTGAAAATTGAAAAAGCACTCGACTCTAAACCGAATTCTCGTTGCGCTTCCGCATCGGATTGCGTCCGCCGTATCACACCGGGATCAACAAACGTCTACTTTGAAGTAAAAGCAAAATTCTAAAATTCAATTTTGAGAAAATGTCCAGTAAAATGTTTTGTGGGACATATATAGGCCAGCAATTACTTGAAAGACGCAATCAGGACAGAATTTCTCAAAACCGGGAAATGTCATTTGCAATTGGCCAAAGAAGGATTCACTGGCGTTACGTCATCGTTTGCCCTACCCAAAAACAGTCCCTACACTCAAAGTATTACTCAGGGGTAATTCAAATTGAATTCTTTTCATCGATAACTCTTGTAAAACTAAAATTATTCAAAAATTGAAAGAATATTACAGCTACATCAAACTGGAATAATCGATTATTGGGATCTTTGGTTTCGTCCTATGCCACCACAATGCGATGGAAAACCTGTTAAAATTCGAAAACAAAAGTCACCGGGAAACGGTAAACCCTCTCGTCTGTCGCTGAAAAATCTGACGGGCGCATTCGTCATCTTAATATTCGGAATGAGCCTTTCCTTTTTGGTTTTCCTGTGCGAGAAAATCATTTCAATGATGTCGAAGAACCGCAGGATTTCATCAAGTAGAAAATCCGTTGAAGAATCACCACCACCTTACATAAGAAATGAATTACCACCACCGATTGGTAATAAGGACATCACACTGTTAA
Source organism: Daphnia galeata (assembly GCA_030770115.1). Lineage (NCBI taxonomy): Eukaryota > Metazoa > Arthropoda > Branchiopoda > Diplostraca > Daphniidae > Daphnia > Daphnia galeata. The sequence continues at coordinate 712,922 of CM061119.1, forward strand.
AAATGTATTTTTTTTTCGACATTATGTATATGTCTAAAATAGAGATATGGTAACGAAAAACGATAGTATATATTGTTTTCAAAATTTTCTGATATAAGTATTACTAAAACTGTAATAATAAATTACTTAATAAGACATTTACGAGAAAGATATATTTTATGGCCGAAAAATGATATATTATATTACAAAATATGATACATTTTTATGTCGAAATCAATCTGCGTATAAAAAACAATTAATTATAGTCAAATTTGTTATTAAAATTTACTCTTTTTCGATATTTTAAATATACTCATATTCGTTAATATTAAATCTTTACTATTGATTTTAAAAAATATAAAATCCAAGCTACAGTATTGATTAATATAGATAGTTAAATAAGTTAAGTGACTTAAATCACACTATTCAAAAGGGTACCACTTCTTATGGGTCAACGGCTCTATCAATTAAATTGTAAAATACTTTGATTTTGCACAATTACTTATTTAAAGTTTAAACTAAAGATTTCCTAGAAACAAGCAAAAAATTACGAGTCCATTCATAGTGCATCAATTGCCTTAATCTACTTAAAATATCATAGCAAGATGGTCCAGTGGTTAGCAAGTCGGATTAGTAATTCAGAGGTTAGTGGTTCGATCCTGTCAGTAGGCCAATTTTTATTATTTTTCTTTGTAATGTGTTTCATGCATTTATATTGACGGTAAAAGGGATTTAAAATGTTAAAAATTAAGATAATTAAATATCGTTTTTCAGTAATTCTATAATAAAATTTTAGGCATAGGTAACGTTTTTTCAAAACAGATATTTAAAAATGTCTTTCTGGCGGAAATCGGTTTTAGAGATTAAAAATATCGAAAAACGATATTCTTTTTTAACAGTGCACTGCTGAAGAATCGTTCAATGTTATACAAGTCCAAGTCATCGTAGAGTCAGTAGACGATCCCAACGATGAGACACTGCTGCAAACACCAATGGAATAATAATAATGAAAAACAATTAGTAGTAGTAGAAAACTATATAGTAACCGCGGTAGAAACAATTTGTATAATGACAAGAATATTAAATTCACACACACATGTAATTCGGATCACGAAATTAAAAAAATTCACAACTTAAAATAAACAAATTAGTTACGTAGAATCATTCAGACTTTTGTTGTTGTTGCTGTTGTTTCTCGAGCTCTTTGCGGGCCAGGTAAGCGCGGAAACCTTTATCCGTTCCGTGGAGCCTGTCCAGGAATGGAGATCGACTGTAACAGGCATTGTTCATCATGTGATGATAATTGTGTTCCTCCGAACTCGTCAATCCTGGAATGTGATAGCCGCTGTGATTCTTCAATCCCCTCAGGTGGACAAAGGCGTACCACGCCCATAATGTGAATAGATGAGGATTCGTCATGAGCGGACCCTAAATGAAATCAAATTTTCAGCATTGAATTACAAAATTAAATGATTCAATTATTCAATTAATGAGCGCACCAGGACAACGGGAATCATATTGAGAATGTACTCGATCCTAGTGCTGTACACAAAAGTGATGGCGATGGGCGCTGGCCATTCGTGATGTTTCTTGTGGACCCAAGAATACAATTTCGGATGATGCATTAATCTATGAGCGACAATAACACAAATAATCAAATTATAATTGGCCTCATTTTAATTGAATAAACTATTATTTTTACCTGTGGACGTAATAAAGTCCAATCTCGTCCACGATGATAAAGATGATGAAATCGACGATGAAACGCTGCAGACTTGGCAAATCGTCAATGATTGGCATCGTGTTGGTAAATTTCTTCATGAAATAACTGGAGACGAGGAGCGGGATGGAAACGGACCACTGATTGATCAGCACCACTCGTATCGTCTTGATAAATTCAATTAGTGACAATTTAAATTTTGAAAAATTTTGAATATAATATACCTCTTTAAGTCGATTTAAATCAACCGGTTCGTGAGTTCCCGGTTGGAGTTTGTATTTGCGGGTCCATCTTGGCCAATTGTAATAATCCACAAACATGAACATACATCCGACACTCCAAAACGGAATTTGAATGGATAACACAATTCCTGAATGATTATTATTTAACAAAAATCCCATCAAATCAGTTTGAAAATTTGAATAAAGATCAATAAGAATTTAAACTTACCGACAACGTACAAATAAAATTCGTCATTTCCAAAGAAAGTCAACACTTTTTTCCATTGAGAGTCTAAAACGACGCTGGATGCATTCCGGAATTGTTTCAATGGCCTGCGCGGACTATAGTAAAAACAATCAAAAACAAAATTCAAAAAGAATAATATCACGCGATAATTCATTACGTCGTCAACGATTGACCGTAGAAAACGGTCACGAAGAGTAAAACGCTAGCAGCCGATAGAAAAACAAATGAAGGTCTCTGCCAACATCCGTCCAACTGTTTCAACATGACACAATATAACTTCAACACGTCTATCCTCGATGGTTTCCAGCGACCCAACTGAAACGTGTCCCGGTGCTCCACTCGCATTTCTCTTGAATTTCAAAAGTCGATCCGTTTTGATATTCGACTGTGCAAAGAAAGTGGAGCAATAAAGAAGAAGGAAAACCTGTTATCTGCACAACTTCCGGGTGTACATACATCGTCCCTGGCGAGAAAAGTAACAAAATGACTCGACTGAACAACTTTATAGGGAGATTGATTCACCATCTTGAAAAAAACAGACAGGATGAAATCTAACTGACGGATGATGACCCAACTTGACTAAACAAAAACAGAACTTCAAATAACAACCGGTTTATAATGAATCGACAGACCAGTTTTAACAGGACCATCTTTTAAAAGTAGAGTTCCCTAATGTAATAACATGTATCTACACTCTTTGGAAACGCTATTATTATTATTCTGTGATCGACCTACTTAGATCAGGAGATCTTGCACATGCAAAACAACAAAAACAGAGTATTGAATAATAAGGTCGCAATATCTGATATCACGAAACATTCCGGTAAATTTGTGAATGGGGTTTTCACCGTCTGGCGATTCCGCATTGATGTTTTCTCTTGTATAGTAATTACTATACACCGTGCAAAATGGTTTGAAACAGTTTGGCGCAATCATCGTCCAATCTTTTAGATGTTGATTACAACAAAAGAAGAAGAAGAAAAAAAAGGGATTTCCTAGTGAAATTGAATCAGGTCAATAAACTAGAATAGATGGAATTCTTGTTTTTATCTCAACCAAACCAAATGTAAACGAGAATGAAAATGTGGCCCAGAAATCATTTGACCTACTAGCCCCGGAATAATAGACCAGTTGACAAGAGACACGATTCGTTGAACAATCAAATTTTCCTCTAAAAAGTATCAACGTCTATAATTAATATCGTTTAATTATATTACTTTATCAGCGTATCTGTATAGGCGCGATGATGTTATTTCATTGTCAAAATACAAATGAGTCATTTTTTTTTTTGGTTTCGGTTAGAAAATCGACCGCAAATAAACATCGTCGATTTGCGGTCGATATTACCGCAACGTTGCGGTTTCCAACTAAATCCTACGACTGTTATTAAGTTTCGGCAACCAAGGTAATGATATCCACCCTTGATTTACCTTCAGATTCTCCGGAATAATCCATTAGGGACGTGTTAATCAGTGTAGCTCGTAATCTGGCATCTATCGTCATTTAAATACGGAATGCGATAGAAGTGATCTGTTTGCTGCTAGAGGAGAATCAGTTAAGAACGAGAGTACATCGAGCGGATAACATATGCCGTCTTTCCACAGTGTCCACTCCCGATCCTGTTATTAGACTCCAATCAGGAGTCAAGTTTAACGTCATACCCGAGACCCTACCGAGTCCGTTCAAGGATCACTTTTCCGCTTATTACAAAGGATTAGTTCGTGGTGAACCTGGAGGATTTGTTATCCATCGCGAGTAAACGTCACCAACGCTGATGAAAAAACCGGTTTTTAAAAAACAGATCGACGATATGGGACACGCTACCCTGGGCTCTGTAAATAACCTACTGGTAAAAACTTGTTTGACAGGTAAAAACCATCTCAAAATAGTGTTTCCGCCAATAATAAATAATAACACACTCTCTTCTTCTTTCTTTAACTATATAGATGATGGCCTTAATCGAAATAACGCAATTATAATATGTCCGACCTACTTAGATCAAGGGATCTTGCACGTGCAAAAAAAATACAACAACAAAACAACGCGTGATTAAATGTAAAAAAACAAAACAAAAACATTTGAAATAATAATAAGGTCGAGCGATCTCTAATATCACGAAACATTCCGGTGAATTTTGTGTTATTTCCCTCAAGCTCCCGCGTGAATTTGATTTCACTGCGTCTAGCGATTCCGCATTGACGTTTTTCTCTTGTAGTTATTACACCGAGTCAAATGATTTGAAACTGTTGGGCGCAATCATCGTCTAGAGTCTTTTCGGTTGATTACAATAAAAGAAGAAGAAAAAAAAAGGGATTTCCCAAAAGTCAAATTCAGGTCAATAAACTAGAATAGATGGAATTCTTGTTTTTATCTTAACAAATGTAAAAAGAAAATGAAAATGTGCCCCAGAAATCATTTGACCTACTAAGTCCCGGAATAATAGACCAGTTGACAAGAGACACGAAACATATCAAACTTAATTTGAACATCAAAAAGTATCAAAGTCTAAAAGATAGTGTCATTTAAATATCTAAAAAATCAAGAATTACCAGCGTACCTGTAAACTTCCGTTGATGTTTTTGCAGATTTAGTTGTCAATAAAATACGAGTCATCTTTGCGGTTTGAAATTATCGACCGCAAATTCAACGTCGTCTATCGGATTTTCCCGCATCGGTTGCGGTTATTCCAACTGCATCCCATAAAGTTCCGACGACACTGTTCCACGGTTTGAACAATTTTTAAAAAAATTCGTGTTTCTCCAGAACGACCCATTAGGTATCCACAATGAAAATGACACAAATACACGGAATTCACTTAGAAAATAAGAGCCGACACGGCGGACACAATCATCACTACACTGTCAGCTATTACGTTCAACATTAGACTGGGATGCTATTTTTTCAAGTCATGTTTTTAAAAAGGGGCGAATTTCGACAGAAAATTGCGTTTTTTCTTACCCCGAAGACACACCCACAGGAAAGGGAGAGAAAGAGACTAGAAAAAGATATTTTTAAAACGCCCCAAAATTTGGCCATTTCTTATTGTATTTAAAATTTTTTTTTGATGTTCATATTTTCTAGCCCCAAACTAAAATCACCATTTTTAAAAAAATGAAGTAATTGATATTTCAATTGAAATTGAATCATTTGAGTTCGGTGACGAATTTCAAATCGGTTCCCTCCAAATTTTTGGCGATCCATTCGTCGATTTTGCGGTTCACTTCCGGACTGAAATGATTCTTCCATCCTCCCGTTTCACCTTTGGCATATATGATTACGACATCATATAGTAAATATTATCAAGAAATTAGGATTTAATTATTATTACCTTTGCGGACAAACGTGTTGTTTGGATCGTCGTTACCGACCCCGGCTTTAATTTCTTTTGCATAATTAACCGACTCATTTTTAGAGAATTTCTCAATGCGGACGTGATCGACTAATTTCTCGATTTGCTCCGGCGTCACTGGTTTATTGAGGAAAGTAGAAATTCTCTTGATTTGAGCCCGAATGTCCTAATCCATTCATAATTAAATAATATTTTAAAAAATACAACTGTCTCATTATTATTTACCTTTTTCATGTCCTCGTAAAAGAGGATGAGCAAGTTGGGATGACTGCGTTTACCCCAAGCGTCGAGAACAGTGCCAAAATAGGGAGTCCACAATACTAAATTATAATCAAAATTTAAATTAACTCTAATTAAACTAAATAATTTAATTGGAAATATTGAAGACCTTGATTATTGATAAAGTAATCGACGAATGTCTCCAGATCTCCGGTGTAAGTGCACAGATTGACCAACTTGTGGAAATAAAACAAGGAAACGATGGCGTCCTTGGGATTGCGTGCCACGTAAATCACCTGCAATTAAAACCAAATAATTTTAAATGTATGAATGAAATATACACACATGAAACTGTAACGTTGTGTTTACCTTGGCAGTGTCGAGCAAATTGGGAGGCAACAGATCGAAAGGCAAGTGACACTTGAGAACTCTCGGCGATGGCATTTTCTCTATTTCGTCAATGGTGATAATATCCATCGAATCAAACGAGCCTTCAGCAGCGAATTTATCCCAATGGTTGATGTAATTAGCGCTACATAAATAACCCAAAATATAGTATAACCTTTTAAGTGAACAAAAATGTTGAAATTATAATACTCCAAGTTGGGGTGAACGGATGGGCAGTCCAACACGAGCAGCTTCTTCAAAATTGCAATCGTTCATGATGAGCCAGGCCAATTCAGACGTCCAAGTTGTCCCTTTAAAGCCATTTTTAAATTAAAGTTAATTAGCTAATTGAAAAAAGGCGTGAATATTACCAGATCGTGGGAAGGTGCGGATCCAGACGTCGTCACTCCTCACTTTCATGTTGTAAATCTTGTGACAATTGTCGGCGAAATTTTGATGGTAAACGAATCCACCGGGATCGGCACGTACCAAACCTTTATTGTCAAACGCCGGAAATAGATCCTTGTAAGGACTTTCCAGCGTTTCAGGTATGACATTGAATTTGACACCCGATCGGAGGACTCCACTACCACCAACAGATTTACCTGACATGATGTTTAAACCCAAACAGCTGCTGCGCTTGTATGAAAACTGTGTGACCGCAATGGTCCCATTTATAGTTAAACGTTTGATAAATAGATTGCGAGATTTTGCGTGTTTTCCCGTCTTATCAGTTAAAAAGTAAAAGTCAATAAAAAATTGGGTTTTACAACGGTCGGATTTGCCCGCAAAATAGTAGAAATCCTTACGGTAAACAATTCCTATTCCGTAATAAAATCGTGTTTTTCATTTCAGCGCCATACGGCAAGATTTAAAAGTCCAATAAAAGGCTACTAAAAGTTATCGCTGTTAAGAAACACGGGAAAACCTGTTTTTCTCAACGCATGTTGATTAAGAAAATAAATATAATAAATATGTCGCAGGAATACAAGCCCCCAGAGGCCATGTTCGCTTTTTAAAATAGAAAATTGTTGTATCGAATTAAAATATTCCGGATAAGGGAATTTTGATTTTGAACCATTTTCTCAAAACTATTTCACCCCCGTCAGGTGGGAAAAATAAAACCGGTTCTAAAAGTTGGTCAGCCAGACTTTCATCCGGAAACTCTGATTTTAAAAATAATTGAAAACTAACCTAAAAATGTTGGATGTTTTCCACCCTAAACTGTTGGCCAAAAGGGAAATATGGAAATCGTTGGTTGAAACAATTTTATTGACACGATCAACATAGTCAATTTTTTCAATTAAGATTAGAAAATATATCAACCCGATTTATTATCCAGCTGTCGATTCGATGCGGAGTTCTTCTCTTTCTTACGGGCCTGGTAATCCCGGAAACCTTTATCCGTCCCGTGGAGCCAGTCCAGGGCTAAAGTTCGACCGAAACAGGCATTACTCGCCATGTGATGATAGTCGTGATCTTCCGGTGTCGGCAGCCAAGGGAAATCATATCCGCTATGATTTTTCAATCCTCTCACGTTCACCAGTGCGTACCAGACCCACAAAGTGACTAGGTGAGGATTCATCATCATTGGACCCTGTTAAACAATTTTAAATTTTCAAGGAACGAATTATTTTGTATAAGAGAATAGATGAATTTACTAGTCCAGTTCCGGCTGTTATCATCAAATTTTCAGTTTTAGTTGTGTACACAACAGAGACGGCGATGGGCGCCTTCCATTCGTGATGTTTCTTGTGGACCCAAGAGTACAATTTCGGATGATGCATTATCCTGATGGTTAAATAAGAAAAATTAATTATAAAAGGTTATAATCTAGTGGACAATTTTTTTAAATTGATACCTGTGAACGTAATACAGGGCGATTTCGTCGACGATAAACAAAACTGCCATTTCAATCAGGAAACGTTCAAGTGTCGGTAACTCTTGAATTCCGGGCATTGTGTTTGTCATTTTCTTGACAACGTAAGTGATGAAAAGGAGCGGATTGCCAATGGTCCATTGATTAATCAGCACCACTTTGATTGTCTATTTAATTTAAAATCAAATATTAATTAATGAATTGAATTTAAGAATTAAAAATCGTTGTTTATACCTCTTTGAGTTTATTCAAATCGACTGGTTCGTTAGTTCCGGGTTGAACTTTGTATTTGCGGACCCATTTGGGCCAGTTGAAATAGTCCATGAACATGAACATTCCGCCAACAGTCCAGAACGGAATGGTAATGCTGAGTACGCAGCCTATAAAAGTGAATAATTTTCAAAATCCTAACAAATTTGTTATTTTAATTTTTCAAATTTACCCAAAACGTATAAATAAAAATCGTCATTTCCAAAGAATTCGAGGATTGTTTTCCATTGGGAATCTAAAACAACGCCGGAGAGCTCACGAAAATGTCTCAGTTTTCTATAAATCCATTGAAACAAACCCAAAATTTCAAATGAGTTAAAAGTTAAAATTCATTTGTCAGTCTTACGTCACAAGATGTTGTCCATAGAAAACTGCAATTAAGCCCAAAAGGCAGGCCGCAGTCGATTGTCCCATCCAATGTTTCAACTTCATCTTTCTTATAACTATTTATTTCACTCTATTAATCAACAGATAATTTTAAAAAACTAAGCCAGTAGCCACCACATAGGTGGGAGACCGTTGTTGCTCAAACGAAAGCCACCACGGAAATGAGCAAATCATTTTGAATTGCGGGTTTTCTTCTTTCTTTCTAATCGAGGTCAGTTCCATCGAGGGTTAAAAAGTAGGACATTTCTCGTCAGATATATACCATCAACGTCAATTTTCCCTTTCGTATTTCATGTTTTTCATTTCCCGGACTGTTGGAATCCAGTTGGTAACAAAATCCAGTCAACCGAAGATCGTCCTATTTTTTGTTTTTTTTTTAATTTAGTCTAATCGTATGAAGAATCAATTCCTGTTCTGAAAGTTGCCTTCGTTTTTGTTAGAATAATAATCAATTCGACCATGTCATCGTCGTCGTTTACAGAATACAACAGGAAATTACTTGTACCGTCTTTTCAACACGCAAATTCAACAGGTTTGAATGGGGACACGTTTATATAATAGTGACGTGAATGTTCGTGACTGACAACAGTACGCCCTTATTCCCTGTATTATGATGACACGTTCAACGGCACTTGCTGGGCACAGTTCATCGCCCTTTACTCGGTCGTATTACGTAGGAAAAACTGGTCATGATCGAGGGCAAACTAAAAAAAAGGAAAAAAAAGGGGAAAACAATAAACCGGTGTGTGTTTTACCTTCGATGATTGAATGATCCTTGGATTTATGATGTAACCAACTGTATACGTCTTCTCAAAGTTATAAAACCGGTTCTTACAATATATACGGTTGGGCCAAAAAATTGAAGGGGGGAAATGTTTGATTTCTTGGTGAAAAATCAGTAACACTGACACGGCAACAACTCCTTTTCTAATAAAATTTAAGCTAATTGTTTTTGAAAGTTGAGATTTAGAAATGAGAATAAAATCCTGAAATTAAGGCAAATTATGTCCAGTTGAAAGTGACATTGGCTTTTTATGGCAATAGAAAGATTCAGGTCAATTTACACATGAGAAAACCCCCCAAAAAAAAAGAAAAATATATTGCTTAATCAAACTTGTTAACGAGTTGATGGACATCGTTAGTATTAGCGGAATTCCCCTTTTCCAGACGAGACTTGCGGGTCAGATATGCGCGGAAACCTTTATCCGTTCCGTGTAGCCAATCCAAGAAAATCGTCCGTCCGTAACAGCAAGTGCTGGCCATGTGATGATAGTCGTGATGTTCAGATGCCGGTAGCCACGGCAATTGATAACCGGCGTGATTATTGATGCCTCTCAAGTGAACGAACGCGTACCATATCCACAAAGTGACTAGATGAGGATTCATCAAAATGGGACCCTATAAAATAAATTTTTAAATAACCAAATGAATTTGTTTATCAGAATGGACAAAATTTAGTTTTTTTTTAAACTTTACCAGCCCTACTGGAATCATATTTAAAACATATTCCGTCTTGGTACTGTACGCAAACGAAACGGCAATAGGTGCGGGCCATTCGTGATGTTTCTTGTGTACCCTGGCGTACAATTTCGGATGATGCATTAACCTGAGTAAATATTCAAAGATTTAATTAGATTAAATAAACTTTTAAGAACTTTTAAATGTTATACCTGTGCAGGTAGTAAAGAGCAATCTCGTCAATGACCATCAAGACAAATAATTCCAATAGAAAACGTTGCGGAGTAGGTAATTCGTACATTTTCGGCATCGTGTTGGTTAATTGCTTTATAAAGTAACTAACGACGAAGATTGGATTTGAGATGAGCCACTGGTTGATGAGCACCACTCTGACAGTCTAGGCCGATAATAAATTCATTAATATAGAGCAGATTTTAATTGCAATTAATTTTATTATACCTCGATGAGTTTATTCAAATCGACCGGTTCGTTGGTGCCCGGCTGGACCTTGTACTTTCGTATCCATTTGGGCCAGTTGAAATAGTCCAAGAACATGTACACACTGCTTACACTCCAGAAAGGAATTTGAATGGAGAGGATGCAACCTTGACACAGTAAACAAAAAAATGTTATTTACTATTTTTAAAACACGCACGGAAAGACACAAGGACGTTGATAATTGAAACTCACCAACAACGTACGAATAAAAATCGTCATTTCCAAACCAATTGAGCACTTTAATCCATTGAGAGTCTAGAAAGACGCTGGATGCATTCCGGAATTGTTTCAATTGACTGCGAATCGAAAAACACTTTATTTAGTAAATTGAATTTACATTTGTGATTTAAATTGTCTTATTACGTTGTCCCGCAGAAAATGGAAATGAGGAACAAAGTAGAGGCCAAAAGTATCCGTCTCTGCCAAACACCAATCCGTTTGAGTTGCATGGCGAGTCCAACAACAACAACAACAACAACACCGCAGATGCGCTAGTCCCGATAAAGAGACGACAACTAACCACCAAAATACACCGTCCGTTCTTATACTACACAACAAAAGGGCCATATCAAACTAAGGTCTTACATGTATATATTAAAGAGCAACGCTGTCATTTCTTCAAAATCCGGTTTTGAAGGTTTAACAACAACAACAACAAAAAAAAAAACCTTGAAGAAATTGGAGGTCATTGTTAGTTTACCACTTCGTGTACTCCACAAATTCCCGTCGGCCGCGGCAGTAAATGAAGATTATTATTTTATGACTCTTGGAGAATATCGTCCAGTGACATAAACTTCCTTTTTTTTTGTTAAGTAAGTTTAGAAATGACTGACGTAATGTGTTTACCTTCGGAACAGTTTCCTTACATTTGAATGGACGGATCCTTCCGTCAACTCGATGTATAAAGATCCTGCAGGAAATTGTTGGTTCAAACTGAAACTCTATAAAACTCCAACATGTAATTCATAATACAATTTTTAAATCATTTTAAAAAACAGGGACAATAGAAATATTTTACACTGTAACTGATACACACCCATCCATCCCTATGAGTTGAAGCGAAACATATTAAAACAATTTTTGAGTGTTATGTGAATAAAGGATACAATTTTGAAAAAGGGACTTTTTTTACTCCGCGACAAACTTTAAATCGGTTCCCTCTAAATTCTTTTCGATCCATTCATCAATTTTGCGGTTGACTTCCGGACTGAAATGAGTCATTTCGCCGCAGTCGGCCATTTCCCCTGCGCAAGACAAATAATGAACGTGATCCATCAATTTCTCGACTTGTTTTTCATTCAAGGATTTGTTGAGGAACGTCGCCATCTTTTCGATTTGTGTCCGCAAATCCTGTCGAAATAAAAAACAAAACAAAACCAAGGAATTATAGTTAATCAACATCAATTTCTGTTGAATCAATCAATCAATCAATCAACTTTTTTCATGTCTTGGTAGAAAAGAATTAACAAATTCGGGTGATTGCGTTTGCCCCAAGCGTCGAGAATGGACGAGAAATACGGGGTCCAGGAAACTATAAAAACAAATTCATTTATATTCCTCGAAATATCTCTTCATTATGCAATCGCGACAGCACCTTGGTTATTGATAAAGTAATCGACAAACTGTTCCATTTCGCCGGCGAAGTAACACAATTTCACCAACTTGTGAAAGTGGAAAAAGGAAACGATGGCGTCCTTGGGATTCAGTGCGATGTAAATCACCTGCAATAAATTTGCGATCAATCAACACAAATAAATCCTTCATTCAGTTGAATATCGATCATGAACTCTTGAAATTTATATACCTTGGACGTGTACAGCAATCTGGGAGGCAACAGTTGGAAAGGCAAATGAGATTGAAGGACTCTGGGCGACGGCAACTGTTCCACGTTATCGAAGGATCGACACTGTCTGGCGTTGATGATTTCAGAGGGAGCGAGATCGTCCCAATTGGTAAAGTAATGGGTGCTGTAATAGAAAATATAGCGATGTTCATTTTAAAAATTTAAATCAATTCACAAATTTTATTGTTACTACTCGATATTGGGGGATCGAACTGAGAGCGGCACACGAGCAGCTTCTTCGTAATTGCAATCGTTCATAATGAGCCAGGCCAATTCAGAAGTCCAAGTTGTCCCTATTAAACCATTTTTTTTTTAAATTAAAGTTAATTCTAATTTTTTTAAAGAAATGAAATGATCATACCAGGGGATCGCGGGAAGGTGCGGATCCAAACATCATCACTTCTCACTTTCACGTTGTAAATCTTTTTAGCGTTGGTGACGAACTTGGGATGGATAACAAATCCGCCAGGTTCACCACAAACTAATCCTTTGTAATAAGCGGGAAAGTGATCCTTGAACGGACTCTGTAGAGTCTCGGGTATGACGTTAAACTTGACTCCCGATTGGAGTCGATTAACAGGATCGTAAGTGGATTTATTACTGTGAAAAGACGGCATGATGATCTACCTGGATATGCGCGCTCGATGCACTCGCATCCTAAACTGCGTCTCGACTAGCAACAAACCAATGACTTCTACCATATCTCCTGACCAGTTTTATCTTGAAAAATATTTCTTTTAAAAAAAAAAAAATGATTGTCTATTTTTTCGCTCATAAATTTAGCTTAAGGCAACATCTGCATATTCAACGCCCTAGAATCTTTCGAAGGACGTCGATTGGTGCCCACTATATATCGCCGTGAGGCACGTTTTCACTATTTGAATAGAATGACTGAATAAAGTCAGTGACACAGAGTAAAAATGAGTCACCTCAAAAGTCATTCTTCATCATTTAGGTTGAAATAACACTAAAGATGCTAAAAATTGAGTGTTGTCCGCAAACAGTTTTTGGAGATCAAAGAAAACACGGAACTAAGACAGCAATGGAATTTTTGCCTTCCCGCTTTTTACCTTGAAAAAAAAAAAAGATAATGGACTCGTTCAAGGGCGTTATCTCACCTTAAGGGGAAAGGAAGGAAATTTTAGTAACTGGCATATCGTTACGTGTGCTATTCGGGAAATAAGGAGCTGAGCCATTACGAAGGGGCGTCGAGAAATGCGAGAAGTGAGAATGACGAGACGATAAAAAGCGTCGATAAAGAAGACGTCACGATTTTCTTTGTTCCTAATCACCCCGCATCTTTAAAAAAAAGCTTTTAAACTCAATTGGAATGAGAGTCAAATAACAGTTACCTTTACCTTTTATGTAATTTAAAAATTTAGAGTTTTTAACATTTAAAGATGAAGTTACGTATCAATTGGATTTCACAATTGCGATGGATGAGCGAGTTGGCAGATTCAAATTGGCAGAGCGAATAATCAATGATTTAAAAAAAAAAATTACGTCAATAAATAGTTAGACGAGTTCGGTGATGAATTTCAAATCGGTTCCCTCCAAATTTTTGGCGATCCATTCGTCGATTTTGCGGTTCACTTCCGGAGTGAAATGATTCTTCCATCCTCCCGTTTCACCTGAGGAAAAAAACGTATTAATTAATTAAATAGGGATTGATGGACAAATTAGAAAATGAAGCTCATACCTTTGCGGATGAAAGTGTGTCCTTCATTAAAGAGTCCGGCTTGGATCCCTTGGGCCATGTTGACGGACTCGTTTTTTGGCGAAGTTATCGATCCGGACGTGATCGACCAGTTTCTCGATTTGCTCTTCAGTTAGCGTCTTGTTGAGGAATGCAGCCATTTTCTTGATTTCAGTTGTCAAATCCTAGAGGGATCAATTAAAATATATTCATATACTAAATTCGTTTGTACTTCCAAATAATTTGATTATTTACCTTTTTCATGTCCTCGTAGAATAAAAAGAGCAAATTTGGATGGTCACGTTTGGCCCAAGACTCGAGAACGGTGGGGAAATAGGGAGACCACAACACTAAACACGTTTTTAATGTTTGATTTTACATAGAAGAAATTAATTTTAAATTTAAGTAAACTACACACGTTTGTTGTTGATGAAGTAGTCGACAAAGTCGTCCATTTCTCCAGTGTAGTAACACATTTTCACCAGTTTGTGTAAATAGAAAAAGGAAACGATGGCATCCTTGGGATTGCGTGCGACGTATATCACCTGACGTCATCGCCAAATAGAAAAATGAAATTGAAAGTTTTAAATTTCATTAGAAAACGGCGTCATATACCTTGGCAGTGTCGAGTAATTTCGGAGGCAGCAAATAAAATGGCAAGTGAGACTTGATGACTCTGGGTGACGTCATTTCTTCAATTTTGTCGATAGTGATGAGGTTATCCATAATTATCGGTGGTGTAAATTCTCCCAAATTCATAAAGTTATTGGTGCTAGATTTTTAAAAAAGTTATCACTTAAAATTGATCACAGAAATTTGTGGGCTAATTAAACTTTTACTCGATATTGGGCGATCGAACTGTTAGGGGCACACGAGCAGCTTCTTCGAAATTGCAATCGTTCATGATGAGCCAAGCCAATTCAGAAGTCCAAGTTGTCCCTATTAAACCATTTAAATTAAAGTTAATTCTTATTTAAAAGTGATTGAATAAAAAATTGTATATTACCGGATCGTGGGAAGGTGCGTATCCAAACGTCGTCGCTCCTCACTTCCATGTTGTAAATCTTTTCAACATTGTTTGCATAGTACGGATGGAAGACAAATCCACCAGGATCTCCTCGAATCAATCCTCCATCAAAAACAGGGAAATGTTCCTTGTAGGAATTTTCAAGCGTTTCGGGAATAGATTCAAACTTGACTCCCGATTGGTGTCTGATAACAGGATCAGTAGCAGATTTATTGCTGTTGAAAGACGGCATGATCTACCTAGTGCGCGCTCGTCCTTAACTGAATCTTTTCTAGCAACAAACAGATCACTTTTATCCCCCTGTTCCTTTTTTTTTTTCTTTTGCTCGGAATTTTCCAACAAGTGCATGGCTTTGCTTGGCGCAGATGTATGTACGTACAGTTTCTCAATCAATCATCTTTGAGGGCGCCTGAGGAAGTACAAACACCCCCAGCAATAACCTGAAAATAAGAATCATCCAAACTAACCCTTCATTAAGTGCATATGTACGCCCATCGGATTGTTTTTTGAGGATACTACTACAGTCAAGCTCAAGGATTCAAAAGTCGTAACTGGTTATACCGCCGTGAGGTACTTCTTGACTTTAAAAAAAGAAAAGTTTGTGAATAATTTTCGTCAACATAGAGAAGTCCGAGTATAGGAATAAATTACTTAGTTCCACGTTCATTGACGCTAAAGATCCTAATTGAGTTTTGGAATGAACGACGATCAAACAGGTGGAAAATGAAAATTTTCGCTTTTTTTTTACCTTGAAAAAAAAGATAATGAACTTTTCCAAGGACGTTCAGGTGCATTGCTACAATAAACGTGATTCAGCTTAACCTAGTCTATTGTACACTGTAGACTACGGTGCACGTTTACGGTTGGTGTGAATGCCCCATTAAGTCACCTTAGGGAATACGAAAGAAGATTTAATAACAATAATAAATGGCATTATCGTATCATTCAGGGAAAAAAGGAGTTGATCCATTGCAAAACGGGATGGCGTGAATGAGGAGCCGATAAAGATTATGTCCGCAAATTCCCGCAACTCTTTTTGTTTTAACTTAATTGGAATGAGAATAAAATGACATTTACCTTTGCCTTTAGTGTAATAAGGAATCGAGTTTGGTCATTTCAATGAAGAACATACGTAACAATTGGATTTCACAATCGTCATGGCTGAGCAGGTTGGCACATTCAAATTCACAGTATTCAGAGTATTAATCAATGATTTAAGAAGAAAAGATTTACGTTCTTTCATGTTAGTCGAGTTCGGTGACGAATTTCAAATCGGTTCCCTCCAAATTTTTGGCGATCCATTCGTCGATTTTGCGGTTGACTTCCGGACTGAAATGATTCTTCCATCCTCCCGTTTCACCTGAGGAAAAACGTATACATCAAATAAATAGGGATTGATGGACAAATTAGAAAATGAAGCTACCTTTGCGGATGAATGTCTGTCCTTCATTGGAGAGACCGGCTTGGATCTCTCGAGCCATGTTAACCGAATCGTTTTTGGCAAATTTATCGATCTGGACGTGATCCACCAGTTTTTCAATTTGCTCTTCGGTTAGCGTCTTGTTGAGGAAAGCGGCCATTTTCTTGATTTCCGTCGGCAAATCCTTAAGGGAATAAGTAATCAAGACAAGATATAGCCGCCTTAGACTCGATTGTACAGTAATACAGTACACTAAGGTATTACCTTTTTCATGTCTTCGTAGAATAGATAAAGCAAATTAGGATGGTCACGTTTGGCCCAAGCCTCGAGAACGGTGGGGAAATAGGGAGTCCACAACACTGCATACGTTTGCTTTGACTTAGTAAAAATTTATCTCAAAATTTAATAAACTACAAACGTTTGTTGTTGATGAAGTAGTCGACGAAATCGTCCATTTCTCCAGTGTAGTGACACATTTTCACCAATTTGTGGAAGTAGAAAAAGGAAACGATAGCGTCCTTGGGATTGCGAGCGACGTAAATCACCTGATGTCATTTTCAAATAAAATAATTAAACCAACGATTTTGAAATCATAGTCTCAAACGTGTTCATACCTTGGCAGTGTCGAGTAATTTCGGAGGCAGCAAATAAAATGGCAAGTGGGACTTGATAACTCTGGGTGACGTCATTTCTTCAATTTTATCAATGGTGACGAGATTATCCATAATTTCTGGTGGAGCAAAATCTCCCCATTTAGCAAAGTAATTGGTACTAGATACAAAGATTAAGGAGATACTTAAAATTGAATTAACAAAATATTTGGGGATAACTCAAATTTTACTCGATATTGGGCGATCGAACTGTCAGTGGTACACGAGCAGCTTCTTCAAAATTGCAATCGTTCATGATGAGCCAGGCCAATTCAGACGTCCAAGTTGTCCCTATGAAATCAATTTAAAATAAAGTTAATTCTAATTATTAAAAAGTGATTAAATAAAAAATTGTATATTACCGGATCGTGGGAAGGTGCGGATCCAAACGTCATCGCTCCTCACTTTCATGTTGTAAATCTTTTCAACATTGTTTGCATAGTGCGGATGAAAGATGAATCCACCAGGCTCACCACGAACTAATCCTTTATCGAAAACTGGGAAATGTTCCTTGTAGGAACTCTCGAGCGTTTCGGGAATGGATTCGAATTTGACATCCAATTGTAAAGGAACTGCTGGCTGTTCTTGTTCTTCTATAGGGGACGACATGTCGATGTGGACTGCAAAAGAAAATTCCGTCAGGATCGACCAACACCACTCATACACTAAACTGTTTTCGTCTCTTAGTAACACTGCGCAGCGTCCGTTTACAGACCGTCACTGTACGACTTTCTCTTTGAAAGTCTGGACTGAGACTAACCTTTTGACATGAAGATAAACACCCCGAGGCAATAAACATTCTCTGATTTTCTCTCTCTAGTCGAAGGTTGCCTTAACTATCGCGTTTGATTATTCATACCCTGAAATGTACATAAAAGGAGGAGGATAGTCACGTAGGCACTTGGTGTCCTTACTGTCGCATCCAGCAGGGAAATCCATCGCAACTAGAAAGCAGCATAGAATATTGAAGGATCATCTTTGAATGATTCAACAGTAAAATAACATTTTTAAACTTTGTGAGCGGGACTGTGATGCGGATGTGGGCATCGTTAAATAAACGACGAGGCTCTTAAAACAAGTCGTGAAAAAGTTTGTAAATCGATTGACACAGCAGGAAATGCTGGTCCAACTCAAAAACAGACACACAAAACAGCCCCAGGGTGTTTGGGTACAACACAAACCCAACGGGATAAATGAATGATGAGACCTTGACACAGTCGAGACTTTGCTTTCTGAACGAGTCCAGCATTTTATCAACATGACGCGTGCCGGCATTTTCAATGACGTATTAGATAAGGAAAAAAAACAAGTTCTCCGGACCATTAGCAAAACATTTAGACTTGAATTTAAGGATAAGAAAACATATTTGACACGACGGGAAGTAGTAATGTCATCTATCAAATGTAGTTAATAAACAAACGAGTAAATCAAATGATACGCTTGAAAAACCAAATCTATCGGCAGTAAAATTACAGTTAGACGTTGAACTATTTCCTCTTCTCTTTTTTAAGAAAACATTTTTTGACAGACTATTTATCGTCTTGATGGTTATTGATAGTTGACGCAACGCAGAAACTGAAAACAGTGGGGTGCAATACGCTGATGACTGGACACGTTTCCACACTGTGTGTAAACAAAACAAAAAAGGTCCGTCCTTGGTATAAGTGAGCCTATAGCTGTTTTTTCAAGCAAAAACCTCTTGTTCAAAATTCCCTCCAAAAAGGAAATTCCTCGTTCACGATATTTAACGACATGATAAGAACATTTTCTCTATGGATAAATTTCGAAATCCAATGAAGTAAAGAACTTAGGAATTTCTACATTCCATTAGCCTCTTTGAGATGATGAACACAAAGGTGAAACGTCAACCTCTCAAAAAGATTTGAAAGATTTGACAACTGACCTGTTATCCATAGGGAAGTGCAACAGTCATCTGAACGAAACCAACAGATCTGCCGACTATCCACCCCAAAGTGTTCCGACATGTTCCAACTCCATCTGCGTCACGGACAAGCCTTGCCTTCTATCTAAGTAATAATAAATAAGAAAATATGAGAGTAAACACTAGACAGTCTTGGAAGATCGTAAAATAAACGCTTTAACAACAGCCCATTATTTTGACCCGGAGTGCAATTTATACAAGCCTCTGGCTACATCTTGTAAACAGTACACGGAAAGGATAATTCATGGCCTTGCAATCCCGCCAGTAATGTAATTAAATGGAATAAGAAGATTCACTACGCTGGGGGTTTAACTCATCAAAAAAATATTAAATTACCGAATAATTTGGTGTCTTTTGCCCTGAAATTCAAATTGACGGGATATAAAAAGGTTAACAAAAAATAAATCTGTTGCGTCATTCTTATCAGATAGTCAGGCGCACAAAAAAAATGTATGGAAATTTATACACACACACACAGAGAGATCACCTGTCGAGTTACCGCTATTCATTCGGACATTCCATAAAAAATGGGGAAAATGTAATTCGTCTCGACAATCCAATAAAAAGGATCATCATTTCAGAAGAGAATTTAATCCTGAACAAACACGAAAAGCTTTTTAAAGACATGGGGTGTGGATAGACACACACGTCTTAAAATAAATATCGACTCCCGAAACAGCCAGGAAGCAATAACATCAAAAGACATAAAGAAGAAATCCTTCAAGGTTGAAAACAAAGAAGAACTGATTTGGTATTGCGCATCTAGAACGAAAACAAACCGCCAAGGTCCCCCCCCCCCCAATCCATTCTCCTTGTTGATGCCATCCGTGTTCCATATTTAACTAGATAACGTGTCATTATGTTGTATATACCTGATGCGCATCCGTTTCCTGATGGGCAGCGACGAAAAATATCTTTGCAAATCTGAAACTCTATTGTTCCAATGATTAAACGATAAAAGTGACCTTCGTCTGCCCGGACTGGAAAGCATATCACGAGGAGGAGTTCCTTTTTAAATTTTGGGTGTGGTTCCATCCAGGAGTAAATACACGAAATCTTCCGGGATGGTCAAGTCCAAGCCGCTCAAGTATTTAAAGAGCTCAAACTCGATGTGGAATTGAAACACACAACAGTTTCAGCTCTCCAGTCATACACCAAACTTCTTTAAAAGAAAAGAAAATGATCAAAACGGTAAGAATTAATTTAAAATCATTTCAAAATCTTTTTAATACCAAATTTTACATTCATCCAAAAGGTGCTGATTGTTTGCTTCTTTGCCGTCACTCTGGCTGCCCCGGCTCCCGAGGAGATCCTGAGTTACGACGTTGAAGATCATAAACACTCGCAGACTGGAGATGCTGGCAATGCTGTCAAGGGATCTTACAGGTATTTATCAAAAGACGACGACGACGATCCTGAAAAACAAAATAAATTTGAAATATATTATCATCATCCATTTTGTAAAAGTTACGTCGCTGACGGTAAAACTTACACCATCAACTACGAAGCTGATGACAAAGGTTACCGGGCCACAGGTGATCATTTGCCCGTCGCTCCTGAAGTTCCAGCCGTGCCAGACGTCCCTGCCGTTCCCGAAGTGCCAGTAGTCGAGGCAAAAGCCACACCTGTCGTCTCAACAGTCGCCGTTCCAGCAGTGTCTGCAGCTTATCCTTACAGTTATTTCGGCTATCCCGTCCCACATTTCGGTTACGGATTCAATTACGCATTGCCGCAACAGTATCCAGCCTTTTCTTACTTTGTCTAAGTCGACAAAATCTTCATTTATACACACTCGTTACCTGTAGAAATTTTTTCAAATCAATTTGCAAACTCGGTTATTTGGTAATACACTTGAACTTTCGCAATCTTTTCTTATATACTAATTGTCTGCATCTAAAAATGGATTGTTGTTTTTTTTTTGTGGGAGGTGGGGGGGGGGGGGACGGTTGTGCCATGTCAAACGAACCGCACGATTAAAACAGTTGGTCTTATACGACATAGGGGATGATCATGAATAATACATGAGCTCACTATAAAAAAAGGCAACAGCGTCTGACGGAAAAGAGAGATCGTATACACATACAAAAGAGCTCTCTGTTTGCCAATGCCTTAGCTGGCAGTCAGCTGCTGCTGGCTTCGTTCCCATGAAGGTAGAAGGATTGACGGGGGGACCCTTTTTTCTTACTTGTTTGAATTCAAGCCAAATAAATAACTCGCCCTTTTTTGCCTGTTTGATGATGACTCGTCTACGTGCCACTACACAGCTGGAAGGCTTTTTTTCCCCAGAAACGTTCGCTCTTCTGAGTCGAGTGGCTGTGTCTTCTTCTGTCTCCTTCTCCCCATAATATTCATCATTGACTCTTCAATGATGAAGGTAAGTTTATTTGTATAAGAACTTTATCATTTTGAATTATTATTACCATTAAATATTAAACAGGGCTTCTTTATAGCAGCGTGTCTCTTGTGGGTTGTTGCAGATTCAGCCGTCATTCTCCATCATCAAATCCCTCCAAAGTACTACACCTGTTCAAACATTTAGCAAAGTCATTTAAACTTTTTGTTTTTTAAAATTGTTTAAACAGTTACTATTTGCACAACGGACAGCATTACGGCTATCATCAGTGTCCCTATCAATACCTGGAGGCTATGGATAATGTTGTTGACTCGAGAGATTATTACTACTCAGCAGACATTGTACCTCGCCATCCCTTGGAGAATGGCGACGATGTCAAAAGACTGCTGGCGGATTACAGTTTTAATGACATAGAGGGGAGAACCGGAATTGGGAGTGGGACGGAAGATATTAGAATACCCAATTACCGATTGTTTCATTTCGTGTTGAGACTCGTCAGGACGATGCGAAGACATTTTCTTCCGGTTTACGCCACCCATCCAGATGACATTAGCAACATTTACGCCCAGTACAACGAGCACGAACTCAGACGACGAAATGCGTGAACCTAAATCACGAAGAAAGAAAAAATGAGAACAAGTTATTGCCTAGAGGGAAATCTATCTGAATAAGAAGCAAAGGCTTAGAAATATTGCAATTCATGTTGTTGCTGCTGCTGGTGGCACACACATGATATTATACATATTTATATGGACAATTTATTGCTAGCAAGTTTGGAATTTTGATATTTAATCTCATGCACTTATCTACTTGAATACTAATCAGATTGCCGAAGAATGAAAAATTTATGTAGCCGTAAAATGACTGATGATCCTGTCCATGCATGCCACGACACACATTTGTTGCAACATTTTGAAAAATATAATTTTAATACAATGTACATTGCAACAGAGCATCTAAAATTATATACCTTTCAACAGAGACAGAGCTAGAGAAACGCCCACAATAAATTGTACTGCACTTTTGGTAAAAATAATCGCTTGTTGTCAGAAACCCATTCATTTTTCATTGCTGTGTAAATGTATACAATGAAGTAAAATGAAAAAGACTTTTAGTTATTCTATGTGAAGTACATCAACTCTCTTTTAATACATGACAGACTGTGCAGCTGCAGCCCAATAAAACTTTTAAACAAAATTCAGAAGCAAATAAACTATAAAACAAACTTTGTAACTAAAAAAATGTACAAAAAGATACGCCTTATCGGCAATCTCTTTACCACACTATGTAAAATACAGAAGGAATTGCACGAACCCTCTCATTTCCAGGAAACTGACAGGTGAAATGCCGAGAACTGAAAACAAAGCAGACTCCACTTCAACTTTAAAAAATCGACTATTATAATTGCCGCTAGGGATATTTTAAAATAACAAATAAGAGAAAAAAGCACGTTTAATATAAGAAAATGAAAATATACTTTTTTGTTCACAATTATGAACCTGTTTCTAATCAAGAAATGCCTAGTTTTCGGCAGCAGTTTACAAGAGTCCAATAAGTTGGCGCTGATAAGTGATAACGATCCTTATCGTTTAAATGACACTTTTCCTTTCTTTTTCTATTCAAACGGACTCACAGTTTCGTTCACTTACTGACTCAGTTTGGTCAAACAAACATATTTAGAAGCTCACGCCATGGAAGAGGACGCAACGGAGCATTACATCACTTGCCGTGTCTGTTATTTGCCGTTTAATGAAGATCAAATCAAACCGAAATTATTGTCCTGTTCTCACACCGTTTGTCTCCAATGTCTCAAGGTATTTCAATCTAATTTTATCATATCCTTTTTTTTTGTTAAAATAGTGTCGTTATTTACCGCTCACCGGTTTGATATATGATAGACAATCTTTAATCACGGAGAAGTCATTACCTGCCCGATTTGTCGAAGGTCTGACCGTTTGCAATACGGAGTTGAGCGATTGCCAACCAATCAGGCCGTTTTGCATATTATCCAACTTAATGAGAAAATAAAGTGTCAAAACCTGACTAGTCTCACCGAAAGGTTTTCACTATATAAATTTTTGTAATTTAGATCCAATTGAAATTTAATTGTTTTAAAAATTCAGATTTAAAGTGGACTCGCTTGTCAAAGAACTATTAGATTTTTATTCGCCGGAAGAAACGGTGTTTTTCGATAAACTGCTCATGATAATTAAATTTGTCGCCAAAGATCCCACAAAATCCTTAGAACCCGTTTGGAAAATTCAAAATGGTTGGACGAAAGAAAATCATTTTGCGGTTTACGTTGGAAAATTGCATCAGTGCGTCTTATCTTTCGTGAATGAGATGTCGGCTGAACACGTGGATTTCCTAATCAACGATATTCAGGTTTGACCATCAGGTTGTTGCGCCCTCATTTCCCAGATTCCTTTATACATTGTTATCTTTATTACATATACTCGTCCAGGCACGTTGGATCACGTCCGATAACGCGCATTGCTACGCATTGTTGAATTTCCTTCGCACTTTGGCCATTGAAACGAAAAATGACGATCGCATCCCAGTTCAGGTATGTTATTTGGCTACTACATTACGTCATTTATTATAAGGAAAATTTTGAATTTGATTATAATTGACGCAATAACAGATTTTGGAAGTTATCGGAGCGTTTGTGCGTTGTCAGGATACTCCCGCTGATTTAGTCGATCCTTGCATAGAATCGCAGTGCAAGATATTGGATCATTGCTGGAACAGCGATCTGGTGAGTCACTGGATCTTGAATTGCATCCAGATAATCCAGGAGAGAAAACGGCAGCGATGCGTGACAGCGGCCATGAAATTGATGCGCCACTTGTGTTATTTGTTCGCCGTTAAATCGGCCGCTTGCAATGATCACTACCAACAATCCACCGAATTCACCGAGTTGGTCTGGTTAAAATACCAAGAGATTTACGTGTTTCTTGATATTGAATGGCACCTGCTGGATCAAGCCGTGGCTGAAATTGTGGCCTACATGGCAGACGTCCGATCGTCCAGCGGTACGGCGGATCCGGAGATGAATCACGAAATTCATTCGGCCGCCGTTCAAGAGCGACTTACATTTATTCTAATGATCCTTAAATACGGGCATTTGGTTATGAACGATTCGGCAGCCGTTTCCGTCTGGACTTGTCTTGTAGACGGAGCCGTTTCCACCTCCGATCCTGAAATGTGTTTGGAATGGTTCGACAAAATAATCGAGATGAACGCCATGGATTCTAAAGGACACCAACGCCTTTTTCATCATCACATTTTGAAATTAGATCCTCGCCGGAAGACGTACCAAACCGATTTCTTTGTCGATTTTTTCCAACGTTTCTTCCGGGCTGTTCAGTGCTCCGATGGAGACATTTTCACCGATGACGTCATTAGTCCAATACCTGGTCTGGAATTCCTTTGGAAAATCATTCAATTATCTAATCCTTCCGTCGCTCAAAAGTATTTCACTTTAAATCGGATCGATTTTTAAAATTTAATTCATTCAATCCTTTTGCATCGATGATTGATAGGGCGTGCGATTTATTGAAGGAGACCATCGTCTATTTGGGTCCGCAATTGTTGAGCCGGTCGACTGAAATTCGCGACATTGCCAAATGCCTCGATAAACTCACGGACGAATGTTTGGCCAGTAAAAGGAGACCGAAACATCTTGCCAATCCAACGGATGGCAATCAAACAAAGTTGATGGATCGTCTAGCCGATCTGTTAGATGAAATAGGAAACATTCCGCAAAGTTTTGAAACTAATATGGAACAGCATCACCAGCACCAGCGGCAGGAACTGACAGTTGGAATCCACACGATTTTGTCTCTGCCGCTCAAATTTGATATCAACAGATCCGTTTTTCTACTTACGGTCATGAAGAGAAACCGATTGGTTGGCAAGATTCATATCAAACCTTGGACGCTATTTGGTAGCACCAAATTCATCCAGGATCTGGGAGATTTCTGCATTGGTAATCCAAGAAAAATCGGCCGGCGCGTTGTAAAAGTAAATTTTTGAATAATTCATTTTCCCCTTAAATTAATTTCTATATTAACTTCATTGTGAATCTTTATAATCAGTCGACCAGTGATACGTTCGTCAGTTTGAAGATGAAAAACGCCATGTTCCAGCCCGTCGTGCCGGATTTGTTGAATTATTCCATTTGGTTGGACTCTGAACGCGCTGAAAAATCTTGTCAGGTGGGCATCACTGGCATCCAGAGCTCTTCCAGTCGAGGTGGTAATAACAATCGACGCGTCACAGGATGGCAGTTGGTTTTTCTCCTTCGCGATATGAGTCCCGGCCATCACCATCAGCACCAGCACCAACCGAAGAAATCCTTACGCTTTGGAGATGTTGTCCAAGGGATCGATGTCGTCAAATCGCTTTGCTGTTCGCGTATTTTATCTTCCCATTTTAGCGATGGACTCAGACTGACACTGGAAGCTATTTGAAAAAAAAAAAAATGATTTGAACATTTTTTTAAAATTGGATCTTTTTTGTATTCCTCATTTATTTGTGATTTTGGATTTTTAATAATTTTGAGATTATTCTGTATAATTTATTTCACTGATTCAATTATTATAATAGAGACAATTATTGCCTGACGTAACTTGATGGCAAAGTGAATACTAGATGGCGGTTGTGATACCGTTACCCGTTACAATGTCACATGTACCGTTACTCCTCTTAAAAAATACGCCCGTCTATAGCCGAAAGTTTTCAGTTTCATTTGTGTTACTGTCAGAGTAAAGTACAACAACAATTTCAAGTGGTTTTTTTTCAAAATGTCTGAATCAGAGAAAGAGATGAAAATCGATCGACCAGAGTTTAAAAATGTAAAATTTAATATTATTCCGAAATCCCTGTCGACTCCTTTCAGTCAACATTTCCCTGGTTATAAAACGGGACTTGTTTGTGGCGAGCCGGGAAAGTTCGTCATGACGCCATCGTACGGAAGTAACGCTGAAATACTTTACCGGATGCAGCCGAGGAATGACGATGTCTGGATTCTGACTTTCCCTAAATGCGGTAAGTATATGAACAAGAACTAATAACATGAATTGAATTGATTCCGAAAGGATTTGCGAGGTGAGATCGTCAAAGTGGCCGCTTTCCTCAATCAAACGCCGTCTGACGAGCAGCTGGACAAGATAACGGAGCATTTGTGATTCGATAATTTCGAAAAAAAACGAATCAGTCAACAACGAGATCGGCAAAAAACTGGGATTGATGAATCTAGATGGGAAATTTATCTTATTATATATCTTATTATTTATCTTATTATATATTTTATGGGAATCGAATTTAAAGTCAAATTATTGAAATTTCATGGTAAAACAGGAGACTGGAAAAATCACTTTAGCACCGAGTTAAATCACCGAATCGACGAGTGGATCGAGAAAAACTTGGACGGAAGTGATTTGAAGTTTGTAACGGAACTGGAATACCAAGATTGATATGTGTAGCTTATCGCACTTTATTATTACTTCCAAATTAATTAAATTAGTAAATGTTATTTGATACAAGTTGTATTATGTGAGCGTGCGCACGACAAGAAATATTCTATAATTATTTCATTGTAAATTCTCATTCAAACTGGAATTGTTTCTCCTATATCAATCTATATTCTATAGTAAGGCAGGTGTGGTAAATAATTAAATATATCAACGATAGCTATAGCAACGGTTGCGACCATTTGGTATAATTATTGACATTGCGCCAAAATTGACATTCCAAAATGTGAACTTTGTTTTTCATTCTTTTTTGCCTAACACTAACAACGCTTGCGGCGGATGGTGGTCAAGAACAAATACCACTAGTACTACACCAAGATAATATCTATAACTTTCTGATTACGAAATGGATACGCAATAATAATATGGAAATATTTCTTATGAGCAATTTCGATTGCTGTGTCATGATTTGAAATGGCAATAGCTTTTTAACATACTATTGTGTGTTCATAATTAGCGGCAAGCTTTATTTAAGTATTTACACCAACTCGATTTCGTTTGAAGAACTGTATATGTATACTTATATTAATTAATTTACGTTGTAAACATCTCTCTCAATATACGCATCGCCAGCAATTGGGTAAAACTACATCAGAAGACCGTGAAGAAACCACTAGGACTCTTCTTATAGTCTTTTGATTGTACACCAAAAATGGTGGTACTCAATAATATTGTAGAGAGAATTCCTTAATTCACTGAAATAATTTTCAGAAATTTAAGCAGTTATACTACACTATTATGTATAACAATCATGCCAATGATGAACCCATTAGATCTCTAAACATGGCGTACTAGTCGCAAATGTTATGACATATACCGACGTCATTTGATGATAATACCAAAGTTCGTGATACTAAACACCGAAAAAAACTAAATCAAAAGTTGTACAAGGACATAAACATCGTCTTTTGATCGATTTAACAATGTTTTCGAATTTTGCGCGCGCAGCCTTCCGACAGGTTGGAAAGATTTCCGCTATTACCGTAATGGCAACAGTTAAGAAATGTAACACTACGTACGTACATAATACATATTAAGCTGCTTAATTAGGTGATTTACAAATATAGCAAGGGCAGGATTTTTTTTTTTCTCAATTGACCTAATAAGAAAAGCTCATGTTAGCTGTATAGGATCATAGGATGTATACTTTTTTCTTTGGATTTGTGGAATCTAACATTCCTGATGAAATAATAGCAAAAAATATTAATAACATATTAATAGGCTATTGAAAAATGTTCAAAATGTTATTAATATTGTTCCAATTGATTACAGTTAGAGTGTTTAATATGTTCCAATTAATTACAGAAAAGAATGGATTACATTTTAGTTTTTGCAGTAATTATTCTTAAGTTGGGTATGTGAATAATTAAGCTCGAAATGAAATTATGTGCGGGCGTAGCTCAGTGGTGGAGCATGTGACTGAAGAACGAAATGTCCGCAGTTCAACTCTCAAATCTCAAATTTCAAATAAGATTTCTGCATTTGTGTTTTAGTTCTGTGAGTTTTGAAGTTTTGAATGGTTCTCAGACCGGATTTTTTGTCTTGCAGATTTAAATCTTGAAAAGAAAAGCTGCATTTTATTTTAATTTTACTAACAGTAGGAATTGTGTCTATCGTTTAATGGGCATGCACAACGTGAATGCCTAACACTAACAACGCTCGTGGCGGATGTTTTTTGGAATTTTGGTCAAATACAAGAACAAATACTACACCAAGATAATATCAATAACTTTTTGAACAAGTGGCTTACTTTCGTGATTTACTGATTACGAAATGGATACGCAATATAATACTATAGAAAATATTTCTTATGAACAGTTTCGATAGCTCTGGCATGATTTGAAATGGCAATAGCTACTTAATTTACTATAATTTGTTCGAAATTAGCGACTAGCTTTATTTAATTCTTTATACCAACTCGAATTCGTTTAAAGAACAGTATTTTGGTACTTATATTTATAAAATTAAAATGTTTCCAGCCCTCTTTTAATATCCTGAGCGCCGACAACCGCGAGCGAATAATTTCAGATCTTCCTGAAGTTACTACCTCACAGTCATCCTTCTGGATCCCTGGACGATTGCTCGCAGTTGTGGCTGAAGAGATATATTGAAGAGAGAGTTTCTTATATCACTGAAGGTATTTTCAGAAATATAAGCAATTACACTGCATTGTTAGACATAACAATCGTGCCAATGTTGAACCGATCAGACCTCTAAACATGGCGTATTAGTCGCAAACGTAATGACATATACCGACGGTATTTGATGATAATACCAAAGTTCGTGATACTAAACACCGAAAAAAAAAAATCAAAAGTTGTATAAGGACATTAACATCGTTTTTCGATCGATTTAACAGTCGCGACAGGTTACGACCACCCATCACCAGGATCACCATTCCGATTGCTATGGCGGATACGGCAGAAATTACGACGGACACCACGGCCATCGCTCTCATTTGAAGGTACATAGGTCACCTGCTTTTAATTCTATAAACTCGTAAATCTGTTTAAATTAATCGAATAATCGACTGTAGATTTCAGTTGCGATTTAGCTCCGATTCAAATATGATGTTTCAAACTATGCCAATACCTACGTACATTATGAGTAATATAACAAAATGTCGAGCGCAGATATACTTTGAATCACGTAATTTAGCTCGACATATAATTATGTGGGGGTATAGCTCAGTGGTAGAGCATTCGACTGCAGATCGAAATGTCCCCAGTTCAACCCTGGGTGCTCCCTGTCTAATAATTCCCATTTTATCGAGTCCATCTTGTATCTAGATTTTTTTTCTGCTTTCCCCCTCTATGAAAGACGATGTCGCTTAGTAACAGCCTCTCTTGGTCCAACAGTAGTATCTGTGTCGTCCTAATGATATTCCCAGCTCCTCACAGTTATGTATATGCTTATGCCTACATTGGCAACATTGCATTTCAGTTTGTGACTTTCTCTCAGTATCATACTGAGTTACTGACGACCACTTTCTATTTTTGACGTGTTGTATAACAGTCCTGCTAAAAGTGTGCTGCCTTTTTCTTATTCTGTTTTCTATGCAGTAAGTATGTATGTGTAAAAATCCCGCACCGAAAAACAAGGAGAAAGAGAAAACGGTTAAAAAGGAGAAAGTCTTCGTAATCCCATAATAACAAAAAGAAACTTTCCTATATATCGTCGTCAGTCTGTGTCAAACAGTGAAACAGCACACATCATGTCGGACGATGGCTGGAAATTCGAATTCCACGACATACCCACCACGCAATTGGAACCATTCAAACAACTTTTCACCGGTTACGATGAAGGTCTTGTGCGCATGGAACCGGGCGGATTCGTCATGCCTCCATCGTACGCCCGGAACGCTGAAAAAATTTACCGGATGCAGCCGAGAAATGACGACGTCTGGCTACTCACTTTCCCCAAATGCGGTAAGTCAATTAAAATGTCCAATAAATTGAGATGTTTACATAACAAATCACGTCGAACTTATTAATATTGAAAAATCAGGAACCACTTGGACTTGCGAGTTGCTATGGTTACTGCAAAACAACTGCGATTTCGAAGCAGCCGGGAAAACGGGACTTACCATCCGAACTCCGTTCTTAGAGTATAACAAAGGAACAGTTTTGTCTTTAATATTATATAATTAATTTGATATGGCGAATTGATTTTCAGGATGCCTTACCTGAGCAATAAGATGCAAGCGATGAGAGAGATGTTTATGAATGTGGACAAGGTGGAACAACTGCCATCTCCCAGAGTTTTACGACCTCATTTGCCATTTTATTTGCTTCCACCTCAACTGCTCGACACTACCAAGGTAATTGCCTATAATCTCTCGCACACCAGGTCGTATATTTATGACAGCATTCATTATGCAGGTGATTTACGTGGCTCGCAATCCGAAAGATGTCATCGTTTCTTATTACTATCATCACAAATTGATTAAATTGCACGGTTATATAGGAACTTTAGATGAATTTGCGGAATACTTTATGAATGACGAAGGTGAGTCGCGTTCTTCCGCACAATTTTTGGCGCTTATTTTAAACAAAAATTTGAATTTCAACATATAGTTGCGTACGCTCCCTTCTTCCCACATATTTTGGACGCCTGGGCTAAACGTCACCATCCCAACATGCATTTCATGTTCTACGAGGACATGAAAAGGGTATAGAACATTGTCGTCACTATTCCCTATACTATCAGTGAAGTCTTACAAGTTGTACTTTGTATACATGCTGTACATATGCGATAACAGGATCTGCGCGGAGAAATCGAGAAAGTGGCCGCCTTCCTCGGGAAATCGTACAGTGACGAGGTGATGGCAAAGTTGACGGAACATTTAAAATTCGACAATTTCCAGAAAAACGAATCTGTCAATAACGAATCGGGTAAAAAAATGGGCGCCATGAATGAAGACGGAAGATTTATTCGCAAAGGTGTGTGTGTTGCTCGATGACGTTTCCATATTATAATTATATAGGTTATCTCATAATCAAATTAATTTAAATTGTGTGTGCAGGTAAAACGGGAGACTGGAAAAATCATTTCAGTCCAGAATTAAACAGCCGAATCGACGAGTGGATCGAGAAAAACTTGGCCGATTCCGATTTGAAGTTTGTGACAGAATTGGAACACCAAGATTGAAGGAATAATCGAACCCTTTTCCCTTTTTGTGCCAATGACTTGTGTATCACTCCAAAAGGATTACATTAGTTACTATTGCAATCGATGATGTTACATGGGTAATGATAAAAATAAAGTACTTAAATAGCCTGATCCTGTCGCCTGATTAGATTTTTTATATTCCTGCGCAAACTAAACAAATATAGATTACATTTAAGTTTAAATCATCTTCAGCGATCTCCTTCCCCTGATACCGTTGCTAGTGGCTGCGATCTTCAATGTATAAATTGTTTTAATTTTTATTCGTTAAAAGTTTCAAACTTATAAGAGGTAAAATAGAGAGGGGGCACCCGGGTTTGAACCGGGGACCTCTCGATCTGCAGTCGAATGCTCTACCACTGAGCTATACCCCCATGAGATACATTTAAAGCTTTCTCGAATATATGTAGTTTATAGTCCAGAAATCATTGTTTTGATTAGTCGTTTTATTTTATTTGACGCTAATCAATTAACGTTAATTTTAGTAAGCCTCCTGATTATATAATTGATTTGACATCGTCAGTGAAAAAACTTCGTCCTTGTACACAAACGCACAGGTCTAGTGTGTATGACTGTGTCTGTCTTATGTGTCTTTTATATGCCAGATCAGGGTGGGAAAGAAAGATTCGACGCGATTTAGATATAAATTCAATCAGTAGTCAACAAAAAGCCCTAAAACATCTTGGTTGGGACAAGGGCACATATTTAAAATTTGAGCTTTGTTATTCTGATTAATTATCGTTGGTACCTGTAATCACTATTTCCATTAATACCTCAACTTGTGGAATTTGATAGAATTATGTCTACTGGCAATGTAGCCTTACGTTGATTAGTGTGTGTAAATAAGTAGTTTTAAATTTATCGTCATAATTTAATGGATTTTCAAAGCTCTGTTCCTCATTCATCATTATGGAGACAATGGAGTACAACAGAAAGATGATGTCTTCCCCAAGAAAGACTCATATTGTGTTTCTTCCATGTCTGAGGATACAGTCTTTGACTTAAGGATAGAATGAAAATAAAGTTTTATTTATATAAATACTGGCAAAATTTAGCGTTAGTATTAATGTGTTAATCAATTCTTTCGCTTATTTAGAATAGCTAATTAGGGAATAAAACGGTGTTAGCAAATCAAATCGCAACATTATTATCGATACCGTTCATTTATAAATAACAATACTTTATTACACATTTATAAGTTAATCACGAAATTAAGCCGCATGATAGCTTAATTACAGTATCGGAGATTGGGTCACAAGTCCACAGTTATCGACAACTTTACTTTGCCATCGATTTCATTGGGAATAAACATTTAATTGAACTAGTCAGTATCATTAGCCAGAATATGAATCAGAGGATATGGATACTATGAAATAAAGTGGCACTATTAAACCAATTAATAGTCCAGAAATAATAGTCCAATTTATAGTCCGTGTTCTATCCAGAACTCGTTGCCTATATCTTGCCAACAGCGTGATTCGAAGGTCGCTATGAGTTTATTAGCATAACGGGACACCGGACGCTGTTTCAACTAGCCAAGCACAAACTAGTCAACCACTTTTCTTTAAATTTTAAATCGCGCGGATCGAAGCGGAGCTAGGTAATAATTCATTGCGAATTCGAAGTCTTATAAATGTAGAAACAGATAACTATATGAAAATAACGATATTACTGGAGATTCTCCAGTAATATCGTTATTTTTTAACTATTACTTCTCCAGTGGAGAAGTAATAGTTATGCAATATAGGAGTAAGAGTAAAATAATCGATTGGTTAGATAATCATTGTTTTGATTAGTCGTTTTTTTTTTTTAAATTTGACGCTAATCAAATAACGTGAATTTTAGTAGGCCTCATTCTTATATCATTGATTTGACAAGGTCAGTGAAAAACCTCTTCCTTGTACACAAACGCACAGGTCTAGTGTGTGTGTCAGGGTGGGGAAGATTCAACGCGGTTCCAGATACAATTCAATCAGTATAGTCAACAAAAAGCTCTAAAACACCTCTGGTTGGGACAAGGGCACCTATTTAATACTTGAGCTTTGTTATTCTGATTAATTATCGTTGGCTCATATTACCGGTTTTTCGCTTAATACCTCAACTTATGGAATTTGATAGAATTATGTTTATTGATTATGTAGCCGTAGGTTGAGTCACATGTACAAATAAGTAGGTTTAATTTTTTGAATTTATTATGGGATGATAACACTGTGCCCTCATTAGAGACTTGCGATCTCACCTTCAAGAACCGATGATATCTGTTGATGTATCACATCTCAATTGAAGGGACACAGTGTTGAGCATAATTTTTATTTAAAAAAAAGTTCTTTTTAAACAAATACCTTCCATAAATAGTAGTAGTAGAAATGTGTTAATCTATCCAGTTACATATTTTGAATAGCTAATGAGGGAATAAAATATCGTTTGCCAACTAAATTGTAACACTACTATCGATATTGCTCATTTATAAAATTACATAACTGTATCGCGCATATATTCGTTAATCACGAAATTAATCCGCAAGACATGTATCGGAAAGAGGAGATTGGTTCACAAGCCCGCAGTTATCGACAACTTGACTTTTACATCATCTTCGATTTCATTATTGGGAATTGACAGTTAGCCTATACTATAACGTATACTATAACGGAGTAAGATACGCGATTGGTAGCAGTTTAATGACATTTTATGGAGTTTATGTGATTCGTTGTCAGTTACAAAAATGCGCGTTCATCTCAGTTGCACTGAACACTTGCGCTTCGGTTTTTAAAAAAAGGCACCTGTTGATCATTTTCGTTCACTGACGCGTATCGCGCATACCTATTTCCTTTTTTAAAGTATACTACGATACAAAGCAAAACATTGTCAACAAACATGTGAAACATTTGCGCTGTATCTAAAAGGGACGAAGTCTGTTGGCTTGCAAACAAATAACGAAATTTTACGAACTGTTTTTCAATATCCCTTCAAACTTTAGACACTTAATTTCTAATTATCAATAGCCTATTGAATTATTCGTGATAATTTAGTTATCAGATGGTTTACCTACTACCATGTTGTGGTTATCATTATCAATTTCAAGTCTGCCGCCATTTTTAGCAGACACAAGCAGACAACAGATCCATTCAGCCCTTGGATCAAAATGCCAAACAATGAAACAATCGAGAGACTTTGGCTTCAGATTCCTCACGAATTCAGATTCACGAGTATTTCTCAGCAAGAAAATTAAAGTTAAAGCCACTTTACTAGAACTGGTGTCTGTTTTTTTTTTAAATGTTCGGTGTCAAGCGTTTTGGTGCGTTTAAATCGGACGAC
Source organism: Daphnia galeata (assembly GCA_030770115.1). Taxonomy (NCBI): domain Eukaryota; kingdom Metazoa; phylum Arthropoda; class Branchiopoda; order Diplostraca; family Daphniidae; genus Daphnia; species Daphnia galeata. The sequence goes on from CM061119.1 coordinate 747,987, forward strand.
TCGCTCAGCAGTTGGTTATTTTTCCCACAAGGGCCAACAGATGTGTCAAACATAGAGAAGTAGCTATATGAACGCTTGTTGCCAAGTGAAAAAGCTGCTGTATGTTTCAGTTATGGAATTAAATGACAATGAGCGATTGCTAACTAAAACTCTGCACAGCAACGACCAACCATGGACCGACATTGTCAACGGAGATCGACGACCCAATATCTGGTGGCCAGCTGTGTCTGCCATGTTTTTATTTTGTTTGTTTTTTTTAAAGGAAATGGCTGTTTGAAACGGATGCTTGCCTATAGTTAGCAACCAGTGAAATGGTTTCAATTTTGGTATAAATCGAGATACATTTCTTGTTGACTGTCCAAAGCAACCATAGAAAGTTGTCTGATGCGCAACTCAACACATGAAAAATGAAATCATTCCTCATTTTCTTTTCAGTTATCTTCTTTGCTGTTGCTACGTTGGTATGTCAGTTATTACTATTACGTGCTATTACTTTTAACTTGATTCAGTATCATTTTAACACAAATTTCTTATTTTTTCATTTAGGGTGCCCAGTCAACGACATTCAAATCAACGGCGACCCTCAAGTCAACTGTTACAACAACCCTAAAGGAAAACGTCACCAATAAGACATCCCTCAAACCGACTACAACTGTCAAAGCGAATTCTGTGACGACGTCAAAGGCGAATCCAACTGTTACAACAAGCTCGACAAAAAGAACACAGACAAGTACGACAACAACAGCGGAATCACCGTCGACTTCGACGACGCCCATTTCCAATAATCTCACCCTCTATAAAGGTTATAGACGATTTTTGTACAAAGTTCCTAGTTGGCAATAATCAAACAGTTTTTTGTTCTCTCTCAATATATCAGTTTGCAATGACACATATTCAACGGAGCTGACTGGGAGAATTCAACCTGCTGTACTAGATTATGTTTATTGGAGTGAATTCTACGATGACACTACTGGATGTCTTTTCTACATCATTCCACCTGATACTAATGGATATGCAGTTCAGTTTACTTGCTCGGCTATAGCCAACCTCACCATGTTCTCATTTGGCAACATAATGTATGTAAGTCTCTATTATTTGTCTCATTCCTTGCATCACTTGGATGGTGTAGAATATACATTAACAATTGCTTATGGTGTATAATATGGTAACTGTCTAACTGATTTACTAATAGATTGAAAATACCGCCGATGCCTACACTTTCGATCCTGTAATAAACAGAGTCTACACATCCTCAATGGATTATGGTGGCATGATCATCTTACATTATTACATATTTACATTTTTAGAGGATAGTTGGTTTGATTGCAGCTGGGAGATAATACCTGATACACCACCGGCAAATTCACAATTTCAGCGTATTTATTTGTTATTGCTGATTCATATTCGCGCTGTTTAATTGTTTTGGTATCAGTTAAATTCATTCACTTCCGCATTGAATTTGATTTGTTTTTCAAGTCTGTCGTCACGAGGTGGTTGATGCAGCAAACGGAACCGTTCAGTACTTGGAAGGAGATATGGGATCGCCGAGAGTGTGTCGCATGCGTATTGACGTACCTTTTATTCAAATTTCCTGTTCCACTAGCAACTCCACTAGCGACGAAAATGCGAGGAATTTTTTATCGGTGAGTTTCATTCATAATTTCCAAATGGTTTATACTAAAAAATTATTAATGTTTCCATACATTTCACTATTTTAGCTCAGCCAAGTCGCCTACAAAAGTGATGACAATGTGGGCTATTTGACTTTGAATTGTGTTCCGCCCAAACCGAACCCGGTTTAGTACGGAGGGAACCAAGGAATTTATTTGTCAGCTCAAGTTGGCAACGGTTGGGGATTTCAATGTAATTGGACATCTGCAGATGCTCTTCCCACATCATTACCGACGATTTATCCACAATCCATCAACACCTATAGACGTAGGTTTTTTTGTTTTGTTTTGTTTTAAGACTATATTGAGCTCTATTATCGTTTGCTAATAAAATTAGCGCCGTTAATGAATCTCAACATTTTCAGTTTGTAAAGATACGAATTCGACTGCAACGGATGGGATCATTAAAATGTTAGCTAATGTGACAGAATCACATTCGATAGGGTGTCAATTTGCCATTCAGGCAACTCCTAATCAACGAGTTCAATTGTCTTGTGCAAACATCGGTCTGGGTTTTCCTTGAAGGTACGCAATTGAACTCCAAGCTGTTTATTCACTATAGGTTAATTTATTATCACTTGATTGTTCCCGCATTTTTAAGATTGCTGGCGCTGTTGGTAATAGCCTCACTGATGTCGCATTGAAGACGGTTTACACATCAATAGGTAGACAAATCAACTTGACAACTGCGCTGACATCCATGACTCCTTATTCGACATGGATGATTGCAAGTGGACAACTATTGCAGCAACGCCACCGAATGCCGAGTTCAAATGTAAAACTCTATACCACAATCACAGCTTATTGAATTTTTTTTTTAAATATTTTATTCCGAATTTCTCAGTCTGTCAAGATTCACAGGCAACAGTGACTAGCGGAACCATCCGTTCTTTAGAACGGGAACCCGGGATATGTTTGCCGCAGAGCAGTACGCTTGATGGAAGACCTGAAAAGAGATATTGCTCCTTTGTTATCATCGCCCCTCCTGATAACCGCGTTCAGATATCGTGTTCAATCACATACAGCATTCAAGACAGTATATCTGTCAGTGAAAATGAATTTCTTAAGGATTTTTTTTAAAGAAATATCTTCGTAATAACTTACTATTTATATATCTGTCATTGTTTAGATCCAAGGAACGTTGGATCCTGTATCCACGATCCCAGTGAAGAACAGAATTTACACTTCCTTGAGTAATTCAATTAACGTGACAAGTTGTAACAATGAACCGAATTGGATTAAATGCAATTGGACGATGATACCCAAGATGACGACGACCGATTTTAAACGTATTGTGCTTCTAAGTTTATTCACTGTTTCTCTGCCTTATTACATCGTGGTTGAAAGATTCTTTTATCAGTCTGTAGAGATAGAGAAACCAGAATAGCTAATGGAACCCTTCAGCCCTTGGATGGAGACACTAAAGAAGAGAGATTGTGCTATTTCTCTGTTATCGCTCCAGTTGGTCACCACATCGAGTTCATCTGCCCAGTCATGAATGCTACGTTTGCCGTGTTTTACGTGAGTTAATGTCATTTTTTCTCAAGTATTGTTGTCGAATAATTGGTTACTTATCCCTGAGGGTTATACTTCTAGTATACCGAAGGCTCTTAAGTTTCTGATCATGTCATGTATCGTATCGTAGTATCGTATCGTAGTAATCGATACCTTCTTGGAGTTGGGCTCCAAAAGGTTTATTGTCAGTTTGGTCTTTTGCTATCTTCTTTTTTTCTACTTGACCGATTTATTCCAAATTTCGGTAACCTTCTTAACTTAATTTCTTTGAGTATTACTGGATATTTTCGTTCGTATCTGTTTAAGTTTTTTTTTTATGTATTTTTTTCCGTAATCCCCATGTCTAGCTTTTCTAGTCTTAGGGCAACTACATGTTTGGTGTGCATTTATCCCTGAGGATAAAAGTTTATCTATATTCGTTCAAAAGTTTGAATTTTGATTTTCACTTTCTGATAGGAGTGAGTGATAGTGAGGTTTTTATTGTCTTAATCTTAATTTATTTTTCTCTCTTAATTCATGTAAAAATTAGTGCGACGTGGGGTGGTGGGCGAAGCCCACCGCACCAAAGTCGCACAGCATATATCTTTAAAAAAAAATGTTTAACCTGAACCCGAAGGCGTATACCCAAGGACCTTGTCGCCTGTATAGAAAGATGGATCGTCACAAAGCTCAAAAGATATCGTCAAGAATACGACTGTTATTTCAACTTCGAATGTATTTAACATTACAACTTACATCTATGACTATGGCTGGATTGAGTGCAAGTGGACGACAATACCACCGACCGTCTACAAAGGTGATCTGTCATTTTTTTTTTTTAAGTTTAAGTTAGGTAGGACATTTAAAGAAATCATTGATTTCGGGTTTTAGTGTGTCGCGACAGAACAGTTGAAGCAGCTAATAGTGGTGTTATCCAACCCTTGAACACATTACAAGGGCCACAAATGTGTTTGTTTACCATCAGCGTTCCTTCCGGTCAACGCGTTCAAATGTCGTGCTCGGACGTCAAACTTGTTGGCATTACGAGTTTGCTGGAAGTGAGACGATGATTCAATCATATTTCATTCATTCGTTCAAAATCTTGACTACAGCTGATATTATTTGATTTGATTATCCTTTAGTTCACCGACGAATTGAAGAGCGTTCTGGCCTACGAGCCAATCGTAAATAGGACTTACACCTCAGCGGGCAATCGAATGTTTATCACTACAGTTGTCAATGCAACCGATTGGTTTAATTGTCAGTGGTTGGCAGTGTAGTAATAACGTCAACTGTTATCTTAGCGCAGCAACAGTTTAAATTACTGCAGTTTGGTTTTTGTCATTTTGTTGACATACAGGGAATACAAATTAGTGGTGAATGGAAACTATCCGCATTATTATTTACATACGATTGCTCACAAACTCCCGACAACATTTTGTTTATTTGTTATTAATACTATTATACTCTTTTCGTTGTTACAGGCAAATACGTCAAGCTTGTATAGAACTACATCACCAAGTATAAAATAGTAGGTGAAATATATGGGACCGTTATTTCAACTTTGGAGATTTTGTGGTCAAAACGACAATTTAAAAATCTTGGTTTTAGTAAAAACTCCGAATATTATTTCGTTACAGTGTGAAGTGACACAAATTCAACAGCAACTAGGGGAATTATCCAACGATTGGCCAATGTGACGATAGAAGAATCGAACTCTTGCCAGTTTACCATCATTGTACCATCGGATCAACTCATTCAATTCTCTTGCTCTGTTCTTAACTTCACTAGCGCCGAGAGATTAACAGTGAGTTATTTAGTCGAGTTAGAGTTATTAGTTAGACATTAGTACTTGTGTATTTTTTGCGGTTCAATAATCATTATTATTGTTTTTTATATCCGTTTTTGTCATTAATTAGTTGATCGCTTCGGCCGATGACATTGTTCGTGAACTTGTAACCAACAGAGTTTATTCTTCATGGTACAGTCGATTAATTAGACTTGTTTTCTCTATCCTGTCACTCAGATTGCTGGTTCAACTGCAAATGGACGACGATACCTGCCACACCGCCGGACACGACAGATTTTAAAAGTTACTTTTAAAAAATTTACAGAATTCATGTTGTTTATTTATTATTTTAATTTCTATTTTTAGTGTGTCGTTATGAAATTACTGAAACGGCAGTCGGCAATGTTTAACCCATAGACGAAGAGATTGTATCACCGCGAACGTGTATTTTTCATGTCGTCGCACCTGTCGATTACCAAGTTCAGTTGTCTTGCTCCGTCTTGAACTTCACCGATACCTACGTTCCCACAGGTTTCATTTGAGGTGAGCCCCCTTATTAACAGTTTGGTTTATTTTCAAGCTCGTCTTGGTTGTTTGCAACTAAACAGTTAAACTACCACCAGAAAATACGAAGGTTTATCATGTGCATGTATTTATTCCAATAGATTTTCTCATCTGAAGTTATGGATTGAATTCACTTCCCGGAATTTGCCCACGTCTGCGTTCTCTACATTCATGCGAGGGTGGATGTATTCATTACGTCTTTTCTTCGTTTCTCAAGATGTTGCAACCTAAACAGCCGAAATGGAGAATCCTTCCACGGTAAGGCCACTTTATTTGTTCATTTAAATCAAATCCCTTGTTTTGTATCCGTTGATTTATATTTGATGGCAGCCCATAGTTGATCTCCTGACATGATATTGAGTGTTGATTCCATATCGTACGTTTTAATTTCTTTGTCAGCGTCCCCTTCCTCGTCAGCCGGTGCCAAACCGATTTCAATGCCGTTTAAGTACAAGGCTACAGCGATCTCTTTGTCATACAAGTTGAGGGACCGCTAAAGTGGAAAGTATATCCATTCGGGATTTTTAAAGATGTAAGTTTCCGAGACGGGTCTCGTGAAAAGGTCAGTTCCTGAATTCATTGCGTTTTCGATGTTGTTCAGAGCGCGTTCGAACCGGCATCGTTGTGTTAATTAAATTTAAATGGGTGGCCTTTTGACCGTCGAATTAGACTGGCACCGATTTCACATCGGTAAAGTCGATCCATTTCTGTAAGTTTTTATAAAAAATCTTTATGTCCAATGATTGAGAATCTAACGCCTGCTTCCGGTGTACTTTGAGGGAATTTCCAACAAAACTGAAAAAAGGAGCTTTCTTTACCTTAAATTGCATTTTGGTTTGTAAACTGAGTGTTGATTGTAGAGTCAACGGTATTTCTTGAGCACCATAGGTGTGATACTCTTCGACAAAGACCCACCCAATATGATTTCCGTTCAGATAAATCCCCACAACTAAACTAAGTAAAGATGACGAAGTCGGAAATCCTGCGTGTCCAGTAAAAGAGAAGAAATACGTTCCCTTGGTGGGTGCCTTGAATTTCCCTGTTGACAAATTCATGGCATTTTTAATGTTCAGTCAACGGAATCGGGACATTGATCGTGCTGAATTCAGTATTTCGCTGGACGTAGAAGTAGGCAGGCGCTGACAATGGCCAACGTCCATTGGTCCTTTGCTGTCGTGCAGGATGGTATCTTGTCCAATAATAAGAAATCGATAGCAATTCTAACATTTCCTTATTTGCTTTGTCTTTTACCTGTAGTCATGTCGCAATAGACGTAGTTGGGATCATCCCCGACGCCTTGTCCATCCGGATCAATGCAGTGCATTCCCGAAGAGAGAGATGGATCCGTTAGATGAGTATCCAACTAAAAATGTTTTTCTCGTAGGTACGAACTAATTCCTCCCGGGGACAACACGTTCCGTAAAAAGATGTAGAATGGCACAGTTGGAGTGGAAAGATAGGAATGGTCATTGATCAGGAGGTCAGACGTTTAATTTTAAATATTTTGATCCTTATTGATCCTGTAATAGTGTGAATTGACATCAAAGATTATGTAAGTATTGGCTCGTTCCTGTCACAGATTCCCCTTTATTTAGGTTTGTTGATGCAGTGTTACTTCCGGTTTTACCAATTTGTTTTTCAGTTGGTTCTTTGAAAATTAGAACGGGAGATACCTTAAAAGAGCTTAGTAGCGAACTCATAAAAGGTCGCGGCCATTTGTGTTTTTCGTTGCTTTAGTAGCACCCCGTGGGACTGCTGACTACTGGGTTATTTATTGCAGTCATATCAACTGTTACGATTGTTTGTAAGATAACCTTTGTAAGATAGGTAGTCGTCATTTTTATTTGCTCCCAATTTTCGTTCGAGTTTTACCTTTTTCCTGCAGTTTAACATTTTATCTATCAACAAAAATGTTGCCTTATTAGTTCCAAATAATTAAGTTATTAAGCGCTTGACACTTCTGGAAGTAAAATATTCACGTTTTAATTATACATTAACTCGATAATCTATTTGAATCTATTCATTTTTGTAAAGGATTTGCCTCTGGTAACTTTGGTGTGGGATTCAAATCATTTGAATCAAATGGGACCGTCAAACAGTTCAAAGGATATTGTTACGATATCATTCACGCTGTCCAAAACTTGAATCCTCAGTCGGTGATGCAATCCACCTATGGGCATCCTCATCAATACTGTACCAAAGAGGTAGAGTTCCTCTTTCATATCAGCAAGGAAGCCAAATGTTTAATTGTTTTCCTAATTCTTTACTAACCATGCTTTTGCAATTGTAGCCCTGATCTGCAATTTGAATCTTCATGGGCTCTCAGCCTCTCACCAACATAGCATCAAGCATTTTCCCTGTTTGGTTTATCAATTCATGCCCAACGGATCGTTTGAAGATCGTATTTTATGCCGGCAAGGTACCTATCCGCTGAATTGGGAATATCGCTCCAACATTGCCCGGAGGACGGCTCGTGGACTTCAGTTTCTTCACACCATGGGAGATAAGCCATTGATTCACGGCGGTATCAATAGTGCCAATATCCTGTTGGACAAGAATTTTGAACCCGAGATCGAGTGATTTCGGTTTGAAAAAAATTTTTAATCGTATTTTCTACCTTTTCAGTTATGAAATCGTATTGTTCGAGCTGGGCACTGGCCTACGTGCTTACGACAGTCATAGAGAGCACCCCTATCTGCGAGACCAAAATAGAGAACAGCGGACAAAAGGATTTACGAGATGTGAAAGCTGGCCAAGTTTGTGTGGCTCTATATCAACCGTTAATGCATCTGGGTTAGTTGTGTGCTTTCTCAAAAGCCAAAGAGCGGCCCGAAATGATCAAGGTATACATTTCGTATGTTTTTGGTATTGCATATTCACCTGGTTTTCTCTATTCACTTTGGTGTTCTAATCAAACCGAGAGTGTGTGTAGTAGTTGTGTAAATATTAATAATTCTCTTTTTTACTAGGTTGAAGTTTATTAAAGCGACTCATAGAACATACCGTCCATTTTTTGTTTTACGACGCATCCGCCGAGGAACAGTCCTACTTGACAAGCTTGAGGAGAGAAAAGGAAGCGCTAGAATTACTTATTCGCGAGATTGTGGTGCGTGGTTTGTTTGTGCGTTAAAATTTTTTTATAACTAAAGGATCGGAATTGTTATTTTAGACGATGTGAGGATTGTAAATGTCGCGCCGATTACTATCCTGATTTCTTGAGAGATCCACGCAAGGCTTCTGAGATGGCGTTGGTTTCGCGTGACACTCTTCGAATGGCTTATAAAGATGCCCCGATAATGTTATGGGGTTTATGGGACTGGACTGGCCAACTTGGCCAAGTATGGATGATGCCAAGATTGTCAACATACTTCCGCATCCGCAACTTCAACTTATTTTTATAACCTTGCCAGGTAACAGATTGACATCCTCAATTTATTTATAAAATTTCAGTGCAATGTTAAATCTTAAACGTATTATTTCTTTAATTGATTCAGGATTTTTGTCCTAGGAGGGGGACCTCTATTGAATCTCATTCCAACTCTGCCTGTCGGCCACCAGGAGGCGCAGATTGGAAGTGACAGTTTGAAAATAACAGAGTTTGATAAAATAAAACAGAGAAAATGAAAGGATATATCTTTTAGTTTACCCAGATGACGCGAAGATGTTTTCCATTGAGCGGATTCGGTGTCGACGAGCAGCAGATGAAAATACTGTCCCAAACCAAGTAGAACAGAAAAGGTAATACTAATTTCATTGTGAACTTAATGAAGAGGGAGCTAATAGATAAGTTGACACATCTACTTTTAAAAAATCGCTCAAGTTGCAAGATGCTTTTATAGAGGTTAACCAGTAACTGATTGTAAGAGTAATGACGGCAGAAACTGAAATGAAACGATTGATCTACCGTGTGTTGTGGAGACGGCGAAACTCTTAAAAATCGACTAAAAACAAGAGCGCTGGAAAAAAGGAGCAGTCATAGGTTAGTCATATAGATTAGGCATTACTATGAAATTCTTGCGTGACAATTCTTTTGGCATGCTTCAAAAACCTGTGTATACGTGATTCGCAACCTAATTAACTTGCAATCCATGCCTCAACCTTTTTTCCCTTGTACGATGCCGTTCATTTCATTTTTCTATCCCACAAGGATCGATCATAATTAAAAATCTAATCGAGGAATATGTTATCTGATCTCGATGCCAGACACGATACATCTCATCCGTCGATCAATATTATGATTCTTTGTGCGCTCCATTTTTATTGAGGATTTCAAATCGGCTGCTTTGCTTTGAATAAGCTCAGCTACGGATTATAGAATACGCAATGGGGATGGATTTATTGTTTTATTGATTTACTTGCAATAATAGTGTTATGTTTAAGAGTAGTAAATGTATTAATTATTAAACTTGGCATTGACCGACGTTCGTCCGTATTTCAGCGAATAAAATCTTAGATTCTTATTCACTTCTGTATTGAGAAAGTCATTTAAATATTTTTAAAATTTATCTTTCTCTAGAAGCTGGTGTTAGTTCAGTATTTGCTGTTGGATTCTGAGCCATCATGGCTAGCATCCATCAAGGACTCAAGTCTCCAAAAGAAGGTAGGAAATCCATTTCTAACTATTCTTTACATGTATTACATGTAATTATTTGTTCAAAAATGAGAGCAACAGAGTGGGGATTTTCTAACTTGGGTTTTCCTTGTAAAATATCCGTTGTCCATAGTCGAGGCAAAAAGTAATCGAAGATTCGTTCTAGTATGGCTTAAATCGATTGATACCTAACTCCATTTTACCTATTCTTTGTTTTCTTTTTTAACTCACAAATTCTTTCTGAAAATTGACTTTGTGGCTTCTCATCGACTCAGTCTCTATTGAAATCAATTTTCCAAAAATGTTGATTTCAATAGATTTATTCTATTTCTATTCGACGGCCGCTTATCATCCACAGTTGCTCACTCACTTACCTTCTCAAAAGTGCCGCTTCTACTTTATCAGAGCAGCCACCTAGTAGAGGAATTAGGTACTGTATGTTATCTAGCCCCCACCAGGGGCGCCTAATGTCATTTGACAGCTGTTTCCAGAATGGTAGGTTCCTATTTTCATGGCTGAAATTTACTTACTTACTTGAGTTTTTTACCTAACTTTCGTGCGTTAGTTGTTTAACTAACTTTGATGTTTTAAAACTAAAGGATATTGTGCACTCTGGAGGCAAGATGTACCTGCGATTATCTGACTGCCCATGGATTACGTCGGCAATGAAACCAGTTAGGCAGTTACGTATTACTGATTGCCAGTTAAGACTACACAAAAGTAACTCGTTTTTTGGTTATCTTTTGTTAATTTTTTAGATCATGTCCCAAGATTTGCTCAAAGAGTAGTTTCCTATTGCTGATATTTAAAGTTTTAAAATAGTTTACATTTCCTCTTTGTTTTTTTGTGTCATTGTAACTGCCCTCTGGGTTTCAGAACATAAAATTTTTACTAAAGGAAAGAGTAGTCTTGCTAACCATGTATCAGAATTCAGAATGTTATCCTTGTTTTCATTGACCATTTACTCAACATTGATTTGTTCCTCATTTTTCCACAGTGCTTATCTCTACCAGTTCGATGGCCAGTTGCTGATGATTTTCTTGCTATTTGAAGTGAAAGCCAAAAGGTGAATGGCCGTGCTGGAGGCTGTCCTTACATGTAAATTTTTTAATGTAATAATTTTTTGTACAATGTTTTTAATTGTTTCATTTGAATTTTGAATTGTAGATGATGTACTGGAAGATGCTGCTCAAACGAACATCAGGGTGTAGGATCATCATCTAATCAGTCTGAAAAAGATGATCCACAAGATACAGTGCTAGCTTAACGTTGTACCAATGAGTTACTCAGTCGAGTCTGCAAGTAAGCCAAATGTTTGATTGTTTGGCTGATCCCTGATGCTAACAATGTTTGTATATTTCTAGCCCTGATTTGTGATTTGAATCTGCATGGACACTCACCAGCATTGCATCAGACACTTCTGACCAGACCAAAGCTGTTGTCAGTGCTGCTGGATTCTTTTCTTGGTTGGATTCACCTCTTCGTGTTGGGGCTGAAAACTTCACTTTGTACTCTACTTTTTTACTTTCTTTGACACATTGCTGTCAATGACAATTGCTTGTGAGTGACGATTGTTGTTCAATCTGAGACAACACATAACTTAATTTCATGTTGATTTGTTATTTCTGCTATTTGTTTTATTAGTTATTCTCTTATCTTATAAATTAGCTGATGAAATAAAAAGAATAGAAATGAATTAGGAATTGCATTTTATTGTCCCACCTCCACCCACAATTCCACCACGATTTTTAACATACAATATACAATACATACATACACTTATAGTTAACCCGTTGGCTGCCACGCCATGCAACTCTATAAGTTGCTCTTCTACTTTCTACTCGCCGTGTCCGAAGGATCCACGACCAAGGTGGGACTTGCCATTGCTGACAAGTCCGGGCTGACACGAGGATGGGAGTAGTAAATAGCGTGCACGCATCTACAACCCATCACCGCATCGACAAGGGGGAAGTCCCTATGGTGCACACTAAGACACGCCTTTCGGCGGAACAAGCTAACATGGGGGAAACAAAGGCGTGGCAGCCAACGGGTAAACTAACAAAAGACATAAATACCACAGCAATACAAGATGAACAGATGATGATGATCCACGATGACAACTTGAAGAAGGGATGGGGTTCTTTCGATGTTCCTTTAGGCTGCATCCTCCTGGTAATTACCGAAATGGCTAAATAAAGAAAAGGGGTTAAATACAATTCTATTTAGTTTAGAGATGTGACAAGCAGACTTACACATGGTAATACCAGTAAGGCTCTCTTGGCTGATCCAGAAAATGGGATGATGATGACTTTGACTTGATGAGTGATTTGATGGGATGACGATTCAAGTGGGATGATGATGACTTGATGAGTGATTTGATGAGATGACGGTTCAAGTGGGATGATGATGACTTGATGAGTGATTTGATGGGATGACGATTCAAGTGAGATGATGATGACTGTAGATGAAAGAAAAGATTGTATTATTAGAACACATAAAAATTATGAGAAGACGGTACTCACATTTTCTGAACGAAGAATAATGAAGCTTCTTGCTCCCATGTGATGACTGTAGTTCCAGAGAACAGCTAATGACGCTAATGATGATTGCTGCTAAAATGAAAAAGATAATAAATGCATTTGTTTAGACATTTATGCCACATTTTCTCTGAAATGGTTGAATCAGAAAGACATGCTTACCTTATTGTAATTCTACAACAGCAGGGGAATGAAGTTGGATTTTCAGCAGAAGGGGGAAATTGTTCTGCCAGACCTGAAAATGACAACCGTAGGTTACAGATATACAATACACACATTTTCTTTGATTTCAAGTAGAACTTAGGCATTTTAGTAACTATAGCTATGTAGTAATCCTCTAGGTTAACTTACTTACGAAATTAGGGTTGAATTTATCCAGCATATAACAAATAAATCGAAAAAATTACACACAGAGGAAGAAGACATTTTCCAAAGACAATGACAACAACAGCGAAGGACATCTAGCGTCAGTCATTAGACACTCATGCTAAAGACTGGATTGCAAATCCAGCAATTCTTTGAACACGAATAAATCTTAAATAGCCTACTTCTTCTTTACTTAAACTATGCTTAAATTGGTAGAAACAATGCGGAGAACAAAGCTCACTTTTTACTTTTAGGCAATTCGAAAACTCAATTTTGGCCGGAAGTACGCCGGAAGTAGACCAATAGCTCCTCAACTATTGAGCTGAGATAAAAAAAACTTTCAGATTCGTGATCCCCATCAAATTTCAGGTAGGACAGATGTTTTTTAACGAAATCCATGACATGGCCCAAAAAAAATTTCTCTGAACTATACATCGTCGATTTTTGCGATTTTCGACGATTTTTGGGTATTTTGGATGGAAACATGAACTTTACCACATTTTTCACGAGGATCACGAAAATCAGGTTCTTTTTTGCGTCAGCTCAATAGTTACTTAGCTACACGCACTTTTAGAAACCGGAAGTACAGAATGGTGCTGGTTTTTTCAAATCTGAAAAATGAGCTTTGTTTTCTAACTAATAAACATCAATAATCTCACAAGATTTACTTGAAAACTTTAGCCTGAAGTTATCCTGGAAGTGATTTAAAGTACTTGGTTCACAAACGTGCATTCTACACTACAAATCGAGTCGCGTATGTGAATATAAAACACGAAATCGTCGTTAAGAAACTATCACTAATTTTCCAATCAAAACACTGTCAAACTGAGTGACGAACGACGTTTAAATCACATAATTCACAATCACAACACCATCAACTGACAAGAAAGTTGCCATAACAACCAGAGCAGACGAATGCTTACTACACTTGTCGTCTGCACTCTGCAGTAGCTAGACTGAGTTCTCCTTCTGTCACACAGGGATAGGAGTGGACCATAGGTAAATCCTAGCTCCTATAGTCCTATGTTGGTATAAACTTTTTGCTTTAGTAGATTAGTTTTCGAATGACTGTAAAATAAATTGAAACTTGGTTTTGAACCGGACGCTTTTTCAATGATATTTTATTGAATAGTCAGTTTATGGACAACATAAAGATTTCTATACCGTCAATTAGTTTTGTTTAATAAATGAAGTTTTACATCAATATGTTTGTTATATTTTCCAACATTTCACAAGCTTTAATTTTCTTTCATTAAAATTGTCTAATGCAGTATACTATATCAAACACATGAGAACCACACATAACAAACAATCCAGACGGAAACTGGGAACCAAATGGACCCACCAGTAACTGGACCTCATAAGGTTCATGGGACCTATAAATTAAAAGAAAGTTCAAAATTTATTCCATGTAAAAAAAAGTATTCACTAAATCACTAACAGTTGTCAAAGCCTTTTGTGAAAATGCCATTGTATCTAAGGGACAATATCTAGTCTACATAGAAAACTATTTTTTTTTAAATGCTGTGTCTTAAAGTTAAGAAAATGTCATTACTGCCAGCTTTATTTCTTAGCCTCTGAATTCTTTATTACTTCCAACATCTTTTCACTAAAGGAAATTTCAAAGTTACCTGATTCTATTAGTTATTGTCTGAAACTCCTAGACAGGACAATTCTGTGTGTTACAGATGAAGTTTTAGAATATTCCTGAAATAGTATAAAAAATAATGTACAAACTTCATGTATTGTTAACTTAAAAGATATTTCCCTTTCACCTGAGCAATTAGCCGATAGCGCTCAGTTCATTTGAAAGGAAAAAATGAATTCTAATTTCCCGTCTGCCATTCATCTATTGAAATAAAAAAATATAGGGATCATTACCGAGAAGAAAATCCTGCTCATTAAACATTTGAATTTCGGTCGCACACACTAGATTTCCAAAATCTTCATGGGAATTCTTCATGGGAGAAATGTGTCTATTAAGATAGATATAATGGAACTACACTTGGAACAGAGGAAATCATGAAAATATAACAATTACCCTAGTTACTATACTGGATATTCCTCGTAATTGGCTGTGAAGAAATTATTGGGTAGGATCTCTAATCGGGCTCCATGTGCAGGAGGAAAACTGAATAAATACATTTGAAGATGTTAGTTCAATATATAACAGTACAGAAAGAGAAAATGAGTAGAAATGACTTTCACCAAATTGGAGGGCAGTATTTGAGCCAGTATTTACAATCAAAATGATTGCAAATTGAGGTTCATGTGGGGTGTTATGAGCCATTGATGACCCATTCCCATATGAAACAATTCTGATTCCAACAGCCAGAGACAATTAATCAGAAATGCTCACTGATCTTGACTATTTTCCTGCCAACTCCAACAACGCGACCATTCTTTGTAGCACGATTAAATGAAGTAAACTATAAGAACAGGAAAAACCCAAATTCAAAAATAAATGTTTTCTAGACAAAAATACCACTTAACAGTCAAATATATTTTGGAAAATTGAGCTCCAACCGTGCGAACATTCACGTCACACCTTGATACCGACTGCTGTTGCCTGTTGTTGCCTTGTTGGTGACTACACCATTATTTACTGATGGCCACGACACCTGTCGACTGTCTGTGATAATTCAGTCTGGCCGTCGCGTAACGACATCTGTCGTGGCAGATGGCAATAGATTTCAACTGTCTAAACACTAGTATCGGATCCGCCCCACCCGGGAAATTCAAAAATTAACCCGTAATTGAAACAAAAGTTTATTTACACATTCCAACTTAAAAAGGGCTTCAATTTAATCTAATGAAACTTAAAAATAAACTTAGAGCCAGATATGCTCGTGATAAACTTGTTAACTAGATAAACTTGTGCAATTGTGCATAGTGGAGATAAAGAATAGAAGCGTCATTGACGGCTTGACGCGAAAAAGCTATTGCAACGTCAGCCTGACGTTGCAATAACCCCGACCGCTTGACGCAAGATCTTATCTCGTCGAAACCTTGCGCTTATCTCGGGACGTACAAACGAACGTCCGTCTTCATTTCAGGCATTTCGACCAACAATTCAACAGTTTTCAATCGTTTGTTCTCCTTTCTTGTAACTTTTAAAATTTTAATGAAATGGAAATTCAATTTGATCGTGATTTTCAATTGGGACAAAGTGGATTTGGTTCAGTGTTTCCTGGAACGTTTCAAGGAAATAAAGTGGCAGTGAAAAGAGTTCTACTGATTGACGCTACTAATGAAAACGAAAAAAATATTATGCAACAATTAGACCATCCGAACGTCGTCAAACTGTTTCACATTGACAGAGACGATAATTTCAAGTAAAACAATTTCTTATTACGCTCGAAAATAAAATGATAAAAAATAATTTAATAATTCACATTTTAGGTATTTTGTTTTGGAACTCTGCGAGGCATCGTTGGATCAGATATTTCTAGATGCTAATCATCCTCAGAAATACAATGGGCCTAAATTACCGCACCATTTCACAATTTTCTTACAGTTGGCAGAGGGTCTTGAGTACATTCACTCAAAGAATTTAATTCATCGCGATATCAAACCGGGAAACGTCCTTATCTACATCGATTCTACTGATGGCAAGATAACGATGAAATGGGCCGATTTCGGTCTATCCAGATCCGTGAATGAACGAGGGACATACGCGATGAGCAGCGGAATCAAAGGAACAAGAAACTGGTATGCTCCCGAGTTGCTGAAACTAATCACTGAATTTCAGCAATCCATAGAGAGACGAGGTACCGTCAAGAGCGACGTCTACGCATTGGGTCTTGTCTTCGCTTATCTTCTTTTAAATGGGAAACATCTTTACGGTTCTAATGAGATTGAAATTATGGCTAATATTGTGGCTAACAAACAAGTCAATATCAACGGTAAGTTTAGAATAGGACATAACAAATGGCAAATGATTACTAGTTTACTAGTAACATAAAATAATTTTAATTGCAGAAATCGACCCATCTCATTACGCGTTGGAACTTATCAATAAAATGTTGAAATGTGAACAAGACGATAGAATTTCCTCAGGCGATGTTGTTATTCAATTAAAAACAATAAAACAAGAGGTAATAATATTATAGACATAGACACATGGGGGAAAGAATCGCAGATCGGATTGATTACGATCCAAATTTAATTGATACTAATATCTATTCACTATGTTACAGCTTGCCGTGAAAGAAGACGAGTTCCGTCAACTATGTTCAAACAACAGCTTGGATTTTGAAAAAATCAAAATATTAATCAAATTTGGGATTGACGTGAATGGGAAAAAATACGACGGAAGGAACGCACTCCATTTCTTGTGTGCTAATAATTCAAGCGAAAATTTAATTGACGCAATTCAATTATTTATCCAATTCGGGATCGACGTGAATGGGAAAGACCATTACGGAAACAACGCACTCCATTTATTGTGTCGGAATAATTCAAGCGAAAATTTAATCGACGCAATAAAATTGTTAATCCAATCCGGGATCGACGTGAATGGGGAAGACAACAACGGATGGAACGCACTCCATAACTTGTGTGAGAATAATTCATGCGAAAAATTAATCGACGGAATCAAATTGTTAATCCAATCCGGGATCGACGTGAATGGGAAAAACAGATATAGAAACAACGCACTCCATTTATTGTGTCAGTATATTTCAAGCGAAATATTAATCGACGCAATCAAATTGTTAATCCAATTCGGGATTGACGTGAATGGCCAAAGCGGACGGAACGCCCTCCATAACTTGTGTTGTTATCATTCAAGCGAAAAATTAATCGACACAATCAAATTGTTAATCCAATCCGGGATCGACGTGAATGGGAAAAACAACATCGGATGGAACGCACTCCATTTATTGTGTTATTATAAATCAGGCGAAAAATTAATCGACGGAATCAAATTGTTGATCGAATTCGGGATCGACGTGAATGGGAAAAACGACTGCGGACACAACGCACTCCAATACTTATGTCGTAATAATTCAAGCGAAAAATTAATCGACGGCATCAAATTGTTAATCCAATTCGGGATCGACGTGAATGGGAAAGACAACAACGGAGAAAACGCACTCCATTTCTTGTGTTTGAAAAATTCAAGCGAAGAATTAATCGACGGAATCAAATTGTTAATCCAATCCGGGATTGACGTGAATGGGAAAGACAAGGACGGATGGAACGCACTCCATTTATTGTGTTGTAATTCAAGCGAAGAATTAATCGACGGAATCAAATTGTTAATCCAATCCGGGATTGACGTGAATGGGAAAATCAAGGACGGAAGAAACGCACTCCATTTATTGTGTCATAGGCCTGATAATTCAAGCGAAAAAATAATTGACGCAATCAAATTGTTAATCCAATCCGGGATCGACGTGAATTTGAAACACAACAACGGACACAACGCACTCCATTACTTATGTCGTAATAATTCAAGCGAAAAATTAATCGACGGCATCAATTTGTTAATCCAATCCGGGATCGACGTGAATGAGAAAAACAACAACGGACACAACGCACTCCATTACTTATGTCGTAATAATTCAAGCGAAAAATTAATCGACGCAATCAAATTGTTAATCCAACTCGGGATCGACGTGAATGGGAAAAACCGATACGGATGGAACGCACTCCATTTATTGTGTTTTTTTAATTCAAGCGAAAAATTAATCGACGCAATCGAAGTGTTAATCCAATCCGGAATTGACGTGTATTCTAATGGCATCGACGCCCGAACTCTCTTAAAAGATAACCCAAATTTAAAACAGAAGAAAGAAACCGTTGACGGCATCATACAATTCCTTGACAGAGCAGCTCGTGAAAAATAATCCAAGATTCGTTTCCTGTTCGGTTAGTTTTAAGAGATAATACAAATTCCCTCGAGACATTTTTCATTGACACAAACTAAATCGTAATCCAATCGCTAAATATCAGGCAATAATGTTGCTGATGGGTACGTATAATAGCTAAGGCGCGAAAATTGAAAAAAGATAACTTAGGACTCCATAAATTCCCTAGTTTATCCATTAGTTCACTTGATTTATAGTAGACTTATATAGTTGATTTCAACGCTGGTTTTTGATAATAGTTCATTTTCTCGTAATGCAAATTAATTCGACGTGTTTGATTCTTCCATCATGTTAAATGTCTGATCCAATCGACATGATCACTGTTTGATTACTATCAAAATTGTCTTGGAACCGACCGATTTATTAATAAATACGGTTTTTAAAAGTTTTGTTGTTTGTCTTAATTACGGTGGGTGAATGGCCATCTAGAAGCTATTTACCCCGAGTATTTCAAAAGAATCAAGAGACAAAAGAAGAAATGAAATATCTCTAAATGAGACAAACCTGACGTACAAAATCACTCATGAAACTTTGAATGTTATTACCTCCAATGACAAGGTAGGCAAAAAGTAGTTGGGACTAAAAGTATTTTCAAAATAGAACTGGGAATTCAAGATGCGATAAAACACCAAATCGTTGATATGAATCGAAATCGGTCTACTGATATTGGGAGGTCATCAACAGTTAAGTAAACATTCAAAGGTGAAATGATTTAAATAGCAAAAACGAGTCGACAATCTGGTAAATGATTCCGAGTGTCCGTTTTTGATTCATTTCAATAATAATTCATATTAAAATTAAATCCTAAGACCCTGATTTTGTAGGGAAGATTTAAAAAGGGACAACAAGTGTTGACTCAAATTTCATAATCAATTAAATGTAAATCAGTCGGATGCCCATGAAAAAGGAGAACAAAATAGCTTGTTTACTATAAGTGGCTAGCTGATGTAAAACGAACGGATCTTAAGGTATTACCCATTAATTGTGAACCGAGCTGTCAAACACAAGGCAAATAACGTATCGAAAATTTGAGCAACGGCTACTTTGTCTTGAAAAAATATTCAAGTCAATACTTGTATCGACAAGTAAAGTTCAATATTTAATTAAGCAGGTCATAAATCGAGTGGCAGCGATGAATTTAAGCAACGCCGATGGTTTCAGAGCAAAATGAGATCACAGATGCAGAAAAGATTCATGACAATTGAAAATGTGATCAGCTTTGAAACAAAACCAAAGTCAAAAAGAAATAAGGACATCTAAATTTTTACCTGAGGAGCTGAGCAGCAGCTCGGGCAGCCATATAGAAAATTATTTCGACTGCTGGGTGCTGGGGATAGTTCTCCAGTTAAATCTACCTAATAATGTGAAAACACAGATATAATGTTGAATGATATTTAGATTGGGTGTCTGATTTAGATACAATTAAATACTACCTTTAAATTCAACGTTATCAGCCTTCATCAACTGAAGACACCTGCTCAACTCTCGTCACAGACTGTCCGTGTGACATTTTACTCCCAGGTCCTTTGTTAGTGTGAGATCTTTTCCACACTATAAATGGTGACAGCCAACACAGTAAAGTCAGTGAGAAACCACATTTTTGGATTCAGTGCCGAGTCTTGGGCTGTGAAAAAAGAAAACAAAAACCTTGTCAGTCAATTCAACACTTGTAATAAGAAACGGGAACAAACAGCTTACAATTACTGAAATAGGAATCTCTCAATTGTGGGCTAATATATAAAAAATCAACTTTACTGATGTAAATATTATTTTAAATTACTCTGACACGAGACAGATTCCACGGAGCACGGAAATCTACACGAATTTCGTCTGCTAACATCGATTTAGGGCCACCCTAAATCGTCCCTAAATCGATGACGATTTAGGGTGGCCCTATAGAGTGGTTCGAGGTTGCCATCTTGGCATGGTATTTCTGAACACGTAGTGCAGCCACAACTGAAAAGCATTGGCATTTGTATAGAAAGAGTGCAAGCCATGAAGGAGGAATGAAGGAGGCGTAACTATGCTTGAGGCAAAACCAACATCGCCCCAAACATTTCCTCGAGTTGTGCCTCCTCCATTCCTCCTTTATGTCTTGCACTCTTTCTATACAAATGCCAATGCTTTTCAGTTGTGGCTGCACTACGTGTTCAGAAATACCATGCCAAGATGGCAACCTCGAACCACTAACGACACGTGAATGTTACACATACCGCACATACTGACATCTATTTGGCTATTTGCTGAAAATTGAAATTTGTTTATTTTCTTAAAACAACCCACAATCGAAACTCTCTCGTCTCTCTCTTTCTGTCTGTTTCTCTATTGACTTTAATTATAATTTATTTCTATAATTAGACGACAATACTTGCATCAAAATACAACCGTCAATTGTTTTTGTTTAATAAATGAAGGTTTACATCAGAATATGTTTGTTATATTTCCGGATGTATGCAACGAATGCCATCAATCGATTAAATTACGATCAATTCATCAAATAAGGAACTAATAAATCAATTTGTTGCTCGTTCTCGATTCCGTACGACTGTTATTACGCACCTTTCCAGTTGAACGACGTCGTTTATTCCTGGTGGAACGACATCAACTGAAACGCTTAATAATTCTGGGCCGGTGCCAATACCGACGTCCACACCTGTCAGTGCGGTGAGCAATTAGCCGATAGCGCTGAGTTCAATTTAAAAAAGGAAAAAATAAATTCTAATTTCCCGTCTGCCATTCGCCTACCAAATAAATAAATGTAGGGATAATACATTATACCATTACCGATAAGAAAACCCTGCCCATTAAACGTTTGAATTTCGGTCGCACATGCTGGATTTCCGTCATCCTTACTTAGTTTAGGAGTGGGTCTTTATCTATTGAGTGGAAATTTGTTGAAGAGTATCACACCTATGGTATCCAAGAAACATTGGCTCTAAAATCAAAATTCAGTTTACAAGAGGGAGATGAAATTCATTTCAAATGGCGTGATTCTATACGACGACGCCAACCATTGGACTCATTTTACAGGATACAATTTAGAAGAAAATTGCATTTTAAATGCAGCAGCATGAAAGAGAATTTAGCCCATAATTTCTGAAAACTTGACCATTGAATAAGGTACGGGTAACAAAGCTCCTTTTTCAGTTTTGTTGAAAATTCCCTGAATGGCTAATTATATCCATTTAATAGGTCCCACAGCTTGAAGGTAAAAGATGCGCGTTGGGGACTTGTGGCCGGGCCCTTTTTGTCTTAAACTCTATAAATGAACCCAATTAATATAAAAGAGTACGCCACTACGGATCATAATTGATTTCTATTTGTTAATCGGACCCAACACTTAATTCAAATTCAAAGGATTCGAAAAGGACAAAATTTGTAGCACTACTTACGCTAACCACCAGATGAAAATGATATAAAACGCAGGAAAAGCAGGTTGTCTTGAAGACAAATTTCATTATGGCACTGCGTTCCAGACAACCTGCTTTTCCTGCATGCCAACAGCTCCAACAGAAAGCCGACCGTCACACGAGAAGGAATGAAATTGATAAAATTATCAGCGAGTTTTGGCATGTGCTCGTCTGTTACCGATGACTTGCCCTCACGGACGATGATATATGGAATGTAGGGAGATAGGGAGAAGAAATTCGAATAATTAGTTGCGATTACTTGTTAATTCTTTACCCGCGTCTGATCTTACCGACATAAACGACCACCATCACAGCTGATGTAAACCGAACGAGTTAGAAAATGCGGGTATATTGACACAAAGGGGTTGATATGTCCGTGGCGTCGAACTTTTTTGAAGTCACGTATCAAAAGTTGATAGTTCGACTAATCCGATAATATTTCCTTAATAATTAATCCGATAAGTAAATTAGAAATTATATTTAAATATCGAATAAGTACCATTAAGAAAGACTGTGAAATATCTCGGGTCTCTGATGTCCTCGCCGTTATACACACCAAGGGGTTGGACGCCCATATTCTGGACAATCCGGGCGATGGGTGCTTCTTCTGATCCAGTTGTTACGGGTGTCTTCAGAGCCAAATTTTTCACCTACCCACAACCCTAAGAGATTCCGGTCGTTAGTAATGGAAATATGTTAGTCATTTAAAAATTGATTCACCTGTCCTTCAGGGGTATCCGACGGACAGATCATACCTGAAGGAATCGAATAAAGAAATATAAGAATAATTTTATTTTTCAATTGGTAAAAATTTAAAAGTAAAAATTCTTTTTTCCTCTTATCCTTTTGGGAGGGTTGCAGAGAACAAGGTACCAGACACTTGGCTTTTCCTCTCATATTGCGAACAGACTCTTGTAAGCATGCCGAGCCCAGAGATGTAAGAGTTGTAAGACAATCGACACAATGTCTGTGTAACTCCATGGTTATCGTTCTTCAATATTTTTTTTCGTCCAATTACCCTAAAAGAAAAATTGAATTAGCAAAAAAATAAGAGATAAAGTTTGCTAAAATATTACAGCGGCAATCGCGTTTTCCAGTCCCGCGGTTAAGGCATTTGGTTTTATGTGCTTTATTACATCAATCTGGGCTGCCTTGGTCTCATAATTATACGTATCTGCATAATTCCTTGCTTGTTGATTGTTTCACAATAATTAGATTCAATAGATTGAAGTGTAGAGCAGTTTTAGAATCCAAATTTGAAAATCAGTTAACCAAAGAACTACAACACAAAAATTTCTCGAATGATTTTTAGCCACAGAAGCTCACGATGCTGGAAGAGATTACGCTGGATGAACCCTTTGTACACTCACAGCCCAACTATCGCTCCCGTTAGTTCTCTCTACAACAATCACACTTCGGACGGTGCGTCCTTGGAGTTTAACTACTGTTCAGACTGTAATCCGCGCTTACTTTTTGACCTTGTGTGATGAAATGTACCGAGAACCACAGAATACCAACAATTGTCTGTCCATGAACATTTCAACATGTGATGAGAAATGTGCGTTTACATGTTCGCAAACACCTGATTCGCCGAGAATCGAACACGGGACTACACGGGACTCCCAAATGGTACTAACCTAACCATCATACCACCTGAGATCTGAGAACAATTAAACATGCCGACACTTGGATGTCTTTTTTTCTTCTACAAGAATAAAATGATTCCCATGTATGCATTCGGGATCGTAAATTAACTAAACGGCCTACCGCCTACTGGTGACAATTGAAGAATATGGTTAACGTTAAGAAAAGAAACGCAGGACGATCATAAGGCCATCAGTCAATATTTCAATTTAAATAATCAACATGCTGAACATGTTTAACCTAAACTACATCGAAAGTTTTAAAGTATAAAAGATGAGGTACTAAGGAAATTTTTACGTTGACACCGAACTGAGAAAATCATGGAAGGACGTTATCATCATGGTTATACCCTTCAGTTGACTCCAATATATTGAGCATCTCTCTAGCGGCAATATTTTTAGCGACAACTTTAGTCCTACCACTACCTGTAACAGAAAATCAATTACAACATTAAATTATTTAGATGTAACATGTAAAATAATTCTTACCTTCTGTAATATGCTGATTAAGTTTGCAAGAAATCCTATAAGTTTGTCTACCAGGGACAGGAGAGTCGAGAACTTCATAAGCAGGGAGAAGACCGAGACGTCTGATCGAAAGCCATGTATCAAGAAGCCCAGCTGAAACTCTGTCTTCCACTGGCTGGAGGGGCAGTTCTTCATCAGGAGTTGCATATCTTTCCATCCTGAAAAACAAAAGCCCATCAAGATTGTACACAAGAAAAAAACAGCAAAAATTAAATTACCATTCGCAACAGGCAACAAATTCTTCTTTTCGGACACCACTTATCAAGATCCTTCCTTCTCGAGTAGCTTTCTTCATTTCAAGCAACAAATTCCTGGCAGCATCGTTTTTTGCCTCTTTCCTTGTTCCCCCAGAACCAATCACTTCACAAAAAACAATTTCAGTTATGAAATGCTTTAATCTACAAGACTTAATTATTGAAGGAATTAGAATTACCTGAGAATCCGGTTGTGATGTTTTTATTTGATACGTGAAAAAGTTGCAAATACAACGAGTTTGTACTATCTTTAACATCACATGGCAAATATCGGGTCTCACCAATATCAAACTTATGAGTAAGCTCATTCAATATTTGAAAACAACTCTTTTTACTGGGAGTGGGAGGGCTGATTTCTTCAATTTCCACGTCATTTTCAGACCTGATGTCTCCATTTTCTGAATTTACACCGTCGTTACCTTCCTCCATTTTTAATGCTTCGTATATGTTTTGATCGTGGTATAATTAAACAGCTGATCAAATGCAATTTTTCAAATTTCTATGATTTCCAATTTATTGGAATACAAGTACAACTACTGAGCAAGTTAGCATCCAACTCGTGAAGATGTCGACTCGAAATTCAAATCGTGACTGAACAAAACGTTAAACGTCCAGGATTGCAGGAGGCCAGACCAATTCCTATGACTTTTTTTTATCAAAGTGTTTCCCAGCGCCACAGCGGGTGTGTTGGGAAACGACAAGAGAGATAAATTCTCCTAGAGTCCTAGACCTAAAAAATAACCTAGAAAAAATTACTCTCAACTAAATCAACTTTCTCACGTGTTAAATAAACCTTCATTCGTTTAGCGAAACGTTGAATGGATTGAAAAAAAAATCTATATCAAGTAAAACATTTGTCTGCTGTCGGCACTGTCGGTTAGCTGTTAGCTCTAATCCGCGTTCACAATTTAGGTATTTGCGGGTATTTGGGTTCTTTCCCCATGGGACGGAATGCCCCTGTAGTTCAAAGAAAGTCGATTCTCCCAACAGTCCAACGCACATTTTAATGATTTTTCCCGAGAATAGTTAACCTTGACTTGCTAAAGAACATAAGGTAGGAAAAACCTGACAACATACAAAGTTGCCCCACTTATTTAATCTCCTTGTTTCGTTCGTTATCTTAGTTAAACTCGATTTTTTTTATACTACGCATTCATCAATGACTTTTGTCAATGACTGGATTTCCAAACAAATAAAACAGGTGAAATACGCTCAGATACACTTCGATGAACTTCTTTTCAACTTTTCACAAGTTGTCCTGGTTTAAAAAAAAAAATTACGGACGTATTGCGAGTTAAATTGATGAAGAAATACGTCCAATTACAGCTGCTTTAGGTCAATCAAAACACGAAAGATAACTCGAATATTGGTATGAGAGTAGCTTGCAGTCAGAAAGGCCGCGCAACAATTGGAAAACGATCGATCAAATGAAAGGACAAAAAAAAAAGCAAAATTAATTCGAGCCTAAGACAACGGAACTCATTATCACTCATATAAACTAATCAAGGTACGAAAATGAAAATGGCGAGAAAAATGGTTAGTTTCTATTCAACACTTAGGCGTCGGTGTCCTCTGTGCTGTTCATTTTGGGCTACGTCTTTTTTCATTTCGATCGATGACACACTCTGAGTCTGGAGCAGTAGATGAGACACACCTATGAAAGGCGTTTCTTTTCCATTATTATTTTATTAAATCGTTAAGTCGCAAATAATAAAGGAATTGGTAGAGGCCAAAGAGGCGAGATACAAAGAGAACGACTAGAAACCCAAAACTCTCAGCTCAAGGCTGAAAACGTACAACAAGGGATTCTTAACATTTAAAAAACTATTGCAATGTATCATGCGACAAAACAAAAAAAAAAAAAAAAAAAAAACAGGTTAAAAATGTGCTCGGGATTGTAGATTCTGACACTGTGGGACCAACGTGTGTTTCTGGCCTTTCCTTTTTCTTTGGAGTTGACTACATGAACTAGTTAGTCATATAGTTAAAAAAACGGTTCCGAAAGGTAAAAAAATAAATGCTTAACATCAATTCAGCTTCAGTCAAAGTAATTTCCCAGCTTAAGCCGGGGAGTAACATTCATCGATTGCAGTTCCTGAAACAACAGCTTGCAGGCGTACGGAATCCGGATCGAAGACACCGAAGCGCTGGATCGACAGTAGTGACACATTCCGAAATACCCGATTAATCCGCAGTTGTTGCAGACGTCTATCTTGAAGGCGTCACTCGATATCATCAGACGCTCCATTATAAGCATGCTACAAAAAGAAAAGTTACAAAGTTTAGACAAATAAACTTTAATGAAGATCGAGAACATTATTTCTAACCTTGCACCGTAAGCAATCAGGCAGTCCCTCTCCATCTCACCAAGACGGAGTCCACCATCACGGGCTCGACCCTCTGTCGGCTGACGAGTGAGTACGGACCTCGGTCCTTGGTTGCGGGCTCGCACTTTATCCGCGACCATGTGTTTCAGCTTTTGGTAGTAAACCTAAACAAAGGGGTTAAATTAATTAAATCAAATGAGACAATAATTCACTTTAGTACCGGTCCAAAATAGATATAGGCAGTCAATTGCTCGCCAGTTGTGCCGGACGTCATGGTTTCTTTTCCTTGGTAATTGTATCCATGTTTAATTAATTCTTCACTGACATCTTGGACCTGAATAAAAATTGAAATCAGAATTAACGATTCCCCCATAAGAAAATAGACATTTATACCTTGGATCCGCCGAATGCAGTGCCGTAATGGAATTTGCCTTCCAGCAGACCTGCTTTTCCTGCCAAAAGCTCCAGCAGTAAACCGACCGTCATACGAGAAGGAATGCCGTGGGGATTCATAATAACATCGGGGACCATTCCGAGTTCGGTAAACGGCAAGTCTTCCTGTTCCACAATGAGACCTGCAAATTTGAATTAAAAAATAAATTTGTTGTTTAAATCCTTTATGAATCAGAAACTTACCAACGACTCCTTTTTGACCGTGACGACTACTAAACTTGTCACCTACTTCAGGTCGACGAGATTGCCTTATTTTGACTTTGATCACGTCAGATCTGTCACTGCTGGTGACCATTACAGTTTCCACGAAGGAAAGATCTGCGCCTGTATATCTAAATTGAAAATGAAAATTAAATAAAAGAAGAAAAAAAGTTTCAGAAGTAGAAACCTACTTCATCGGATTACTCAGATATTCCTGCAATTGGGCTGCTGCCTGTGGCGGTCCGGCCGGATAATTCCTATCGGCAACAGCTGGCACAGTTTTATTTACCAACACCTAAATTTTCAAATACGTTAAATTAACGATCTACTTCAATAAGGAAAAATTAGAATACCTGCTTCTGTTTCACCGGCTCGCCTACCCTAGCAATTCCATCTGCGTCGATGATCTGGTGTCTCCAAATTGGTTCGTGCGTATCAGGATCAATTACGGGACCATTAACACGATCAGAAATTCCTCTGGGATAATTTTCTAAATTGCACGTTTCAGTTTTGCAAATGTTGCCGCGACCGTAACCTATAAGCCCCACGAAAAAAAAAGTTAATAAGAGCGAAAAAGGAAATTAAATAGTACGGGATACCTCGGTCCAGTGAGGCTTTGTTTAGCACAATTGCATCTTCAAGATCAAATCCGGAGTAACTCATAACGGCAACCATGGCGTTTTGCCCGGCTGGAAGATTCTCGAAATTTATTAATTCGATTGTCCTGGTCTTCACCAACGGTTTGTGCGGATACACCAGATTGTACAGCAATTTGTCCATACGGAGATGTTGGTTACAAGCAATTGTACCCATCGCCTGTTTTCCCATGCCGCATTGATAGGTGTTTCGGGGACTATGGTTGTGGTGGGGGTAGGGGATAAGACCCGCACAGACACCGAGAAGAGTAAATGGCTCAATTTCAAGGTGGGTCGTTTGTTCGTTGATGTCAGATTCGTAGAGCGCAATGAAACTATCACTGTGTTCATTAATATCCAAATATTCGACTAAACGGTCGTGAACGAAATCCTCGAAATTGATATAATTATCGGCGAGCTTTTGCATATGCTCGTCTGTTACTGAAGACTTTCCATTGCGGACGATGATGTAAGGACTGCATGTACAAGAAATTCGAATAATTAGTTGCGTTTACTCTTAACTCTTTATCCGCATATGATCTTACCGACACAAACGACCGCCATCACAACTGATGTAGACCGAACGAGTTAGGAAGTGTGAGTAAATAGACACAAATGGATTGATCCTTCCGTCGCGGCGAGCTAGTTTGAAAAGGCGAATCAAATCTTCATAGTTCCTGACCAATCCGATAATAGTTCCTAAATAATAAATCCAATAAGTAAATTAAAAATTGAATTTAGAAGTCGATTAAGTACCATTGAGGAAAACGGTGTAATAGCTTCCGTCACTGATCTCCTCGCCGTGTATCAAATCAAGGTTTTCAAGGCCCATATTCTGGACAATACACACGATGGGTCCTTTTTCTACTTCCGTGGTGATGTTTGTCATCAGAGCCAATTGCTTCACCAACCCACAACCCTAAGAAATTCCGGTCGTTAATAATGCAAATATTTTGAGTCGCAAACATATACAAAAGATTCTTTTTACCTCTCCTTCAGGGGTATCTGACGGACATATCATTCCTAAATAAATCAAATTGGATAATAAAAGAATTATATTAGTTTTTCAACAAGCACAAATTAAAGATTATTACCGAATTGTGACGGGTGCAAAGAACGGGGTCCATAAGCCTGACTTTTCTTTTCATACAGAGAATTGACTCTTGTAAGCATGCCGAGCCCAGAAATGTAGGACAATCGACACAACGTTTGTGTGACTCCATGATTGTCTTTCTTCAAAGAATTTGTAGTCCAGTTACCCTGAAAGAAAAATTTAATTAGCAAAAAAGAGATTAAGTTTGCAAAAAAAACTTACAGTAGCAAGGGCGTTTTCCAGTCCCACGGTGATTATACGTGGAAAAATATGCTTTATGATGTCAACATAGGCTTTCTTTTCCACGATTGCCTTCAGATCAGAATTCAATTGCTTGAACAAGGATTCGAACAAAAGGGACATGAGAGACCCCGCTAGCTCCAAACGCTTGTTACCATAGAAATCCCTATCATCAATCAAAGTTGGATTTTTCTCCGCTTGGATTATTTGACGAATCATAAGGGCCAAGTACATAGCCTTTGTTCTGAAATTAAAATCCTGTACCTATTTTAACGTGCAAGATAGTTACAGGACAATCCAATTTGTTTTTCTAGTGAACAAGCTCTTACCGGAACGTGAGGCAAAACCTGAAGAACTAGAGCTTTCGCTGCTTCATCCACGGGATTTTTCTTGGAACCCCCGATTCCTCGCAATCTCTTCCCCATGTACCTGTTAAAAGTCAATGCAATTAAAAACAACTGTTACTGAAAGTTCCTAGTTAAAAATACCTCAAGGCTTTTTTTTGAGTTGTGATCTTTGCCTCAATACATTCTCTAAGAGAGGGAACTAATGAAGTCGTGATGTGATCGTCCGTGCCAATCATGTCAACCATTTCTTTATCGGACACAATCCCCATGGCTTTAAAGGCGATTGCCACTGGTATGTCCTTGAAAAGTAAAAATGGGTTGTTAATTTATCTTTCCAATGAAAAAAATTCAGCGTCAACTAACCTCAACAAAGCAAAATTGCTTCAAATAGTATTTGCCTTTGTTGATAACTACGTCAGTACGCTTGAGCGATCCCGAAACACTGCTGGTACTGTGGCAGGTCAATTTTCCTTCATCTACTTCCACAATTATGCGGTTCTTTGCCATCTGCTCTTGCATCAGAATCACCTAATAACAACATTTGATTACACATATTTTTAAATAAATTTAATTATGAGCATATACTTTTTCAACTCCGTTAATGATGAAGTAACCTCCAGCATCATATGGACATTCATTCTTCTTGGCCATTTCTCCTGGCGAAAGTCCAGCTAACGTACAGCTGTAACTCCTGAGCATCATTGGCATTCGACCAATGTGAATTCCATGTTTTCTGATTATGTCATGGTCCTTCCCTATGGTGTACTCAACATCCACTGTTATAGGCGCAGCGTAACTCATATCTCTTAGCCTGCATTCATGTGGTGTGGTCAGCTTCGACTAAAAGGAAATCAAAATTAGCCATTAATTACTTTGAAAACTTAGATGGAACAAAACTACATACGTGATTCATGCCTTCAATTGTGTCAGGTTTTCCAACATGAATGTCCAAATACTTGAAATAAAAATTTGGATCAACAGAGCTGAAAATTTTCTCATTAGCCTTTACAATCTTCTTCATATCCACATTTATGAAGTAATTAAATGAGTCCAAATGCTGTTTCACAAGCCCTTTGGTCTTTAAAAACGCAGGAACTAACTTCCATTTCTCCTAAATAACAAAAATATCAATATTATGTTTTGGCTTTGTTACTTTCTCTCGAATTTCACATGTGCCTACCTCGACAGACTTTATGGGCTTCAACAATTTCTCAAATTCTTTATAAACGTCTTTGTTTGGAACTTCTGCCATTTTAATACAGATAGACAAATTATTCGATGTAAAACATACGATTTTTGTATTGTATTTCCTCTCAGGCGTCTTTCAACACGAGGTAAGAGTCTAACATGAGGTAAAAGTCTAAAACTGATCTACAGCAGGAGAGATGCAAATTTGCAATGGCATTAGAAAAAAAAAAGAAGGAAGCTTGAGCGGCTTGGCGCCATTTCATTGCTTGGCAGTTGGCTCAAAGACAAAACGTTCTACGACACCATCTAGGATTGAGCATTGCTACTAGCACGACTTGAGAGATTTTCGCGGCAAGTCGAAAAAAATTTAAAAAAAAAATCGATTTACTTTTTTTAAAAACATCAGACAGGGGACGGAAGTAAATTAAATTCCTCGCCATATTTTTTATCCTTTTTTCAGCGTTACTGTGTTTACCCGGTTTCTATAACTCAGTTACAAATTTAATCTCGATTCTAATAATTAAATGGGGACAGTTTTTTTGTCAAAATCTTATGATTCTTATCTCTTAACTTGCGGAAGTGACAACGACTTTTTATAAAAGTGGTTGCTTTATAAATTCCCATTGATGAACTGTGGTATTTCATACTGAAGAAAAATAAAGTAGTATAATAAGAGCGTTAAGAGCGTTGGGTTAATGTTTTAATATTTGGCAAACAATTGAGCATTTTACCTTTTTATATTTTCGACTTAAATTTTGACCCATAGCAAGCCGATTTGCTGATCGAAAATTTGGAGTTAGAACAAAAAAAGGACGCGCGGCTAAAAGACGAAACATTCTTGCGACGCCACCTAGACTTGATCATTGCTACTAGCTACTTACTAACTTTTCGCGGTAAATCGAAAAAAAAACTGTCAGCTACCTGCGTTAGCAAGGTACCCGAAGGGCTATTCTCGAATTTTTTTATTATTTCTGAAATTATCTAGTTCTTTAAAAAAATTGTAGAGTGTAAGGTATTTAGTGAGTTCTATTATACAAAAAAAAAAAAAATGTGGAAATTGTTTATTATTGGTTTGAATTAATTTTGAGAGGCTTACTTTTTACATTTCTTTATTATCTTGTTATGAGTTGTCTTAGCTTTAGAGATCATTTCAAATCAGTTTGTGAATAGGTATAATGGAATAAAGGAGAAATTAACAAGATTCAAGGCGAGCGAGCGTCGATTTTTCTATCAGGTGGAGGCGATTCATTTCGGCCATGACGTCTGTTCGGGGATATTTTTTCGGATCGGTTTCTAAGAGGGTTAATAGAAAGAGACCGTTAAGTGTTCTTACGCGAGACAAGACGACGTAAATCCATCCGCTGCGGCCGCTTTTGTGGATTCTTGATAGAGCTCCTAGAATAACGGCGTCCAAAGTTCTGCCTTGGATTTTGTGACCAGTTAATACAAGTGCCGAGACGCATGGTAGTTGAGTGACTTTGACTTTGAATGAGGATCCTGTTGCTCCTAATTTACATTTTACACCGTGAGAGATGGATGTGATTGGGAAGCAACCGATCAGTAGAGTGGCGAAAGAAGTCGCATTCTGTTGTAAAGTGGAGGTGTGTTTGAAGATCATAGAGGTGACCTCGTCCGCTTTACCTGGTTCAACCCCACCCTTTATAAGACCTGCGAGAAAAAAAAAATATTAGTGAATGTTGAGCATAACTTTAACTGAAACAAAATAACTTTAAAATTGGTCAAACCAGATTAAAAACTAAAAATTGATGAATTATTATGTTCCTAGTGTACATACTAATAGATGTCTGCCAAAAGTATTTATTTTGAAAACCAGCAATGGTGAGTCCTTTACCTGATTCAACACCACCCGTAAGACCAACACCACCGTTTGTAAGACCTGTGAGTAAAAAAAAAAACAAATTAGGAAAAGTAATTCACAAAGCATTAATAAAAGTACGATTATTTTACCTGTTTCAACACCACCCTTTGTAAGACCTGTGAGTAAAAAAAAAATTAACAACTAGTCTACTAAATATAAGTATCATAAAAAAAACTACTGTGCTGAGTAAGTTAAGTAAACAAACATAAACTAAAAACACTAAAGACACTATAGTGATTATAGTAAATGACGTATCCTCCAGAGCGGATGGAAAATACTTAGAAAATTTTTCAACTTTTTCGAAAAATTTTTTTTCTACTAATCGTCATTCCCAACTCTTAGTAAAGATACCAATCGTCATTCCGAATTCAAAGTAGTGATTTAGGTCATTTTGGAAAATAATACCCCTATCCTCACGTGAAAACTAATGAATTTTTATTTTCGCCTTACCAAATCATCTAGTGGGACAATCGTGAACTAAAATAATTTTAATTTTGCTCTACTAGTTGGCAAAACCACCTAGTGGGCAATCCAGTACTAAACGCACCCATACCAGCAAAAAAAAAACCCGATTAGAAAAAAACCCTTCGGGTAATTCGGGTAATTCAAAAAATGCTGTGAATAATCAGAATAGAATCTCACTCTATTTATTTAACAATAAAAAAACAAATTTTATTAATAAAATTCATCTATGCAAAATAAAAAATACAATAATATTTATTTGAAATCAGACAAATATCTCATCGTCTACAGACTATTGTAGACTGGTGAAGTACAATGTCAACATCAACGTTCTTTAATAATGGATTCTCTTTTAATTCTCTCGTTGACCCGCAGCACTGTGTCCGATTTGTCGCCCCGTTTGATTTCGAAACGTTAAATAGACCTATAAAAAGTGGCCATCTAAAAATAAGGAATTTTAAGGGCTCAGAAACTTGTTTGAATGGAAGGGCGAAGAGCCCTTTCACTGTTACCTAAACAAGAGTTAATAAAGAATAAAAGCGTCGATGTGAACATTTCGATCAAAACCAATTGCCCAAAAACAAAATTTGGTCATCAAGAATCACTCGTTCACGTTACTACGATATATGGTTACGACGATGAATTAAAATACGGAGTGGTTAAGAAATGCTAGGGGCAGCATGTTCAACATTTTCGTTCGCTCAATAAAAGATAAATTAATATCATACCAAGGTATCCATTTGAAACTGTAGGTTCGCATTCCTGTACTTTTCAAAATCTAAATGTCAAATGTCGCTGCCCAAGTCAAGTTTATAGTTAATTTAATTAATAACTTTAACCTGCTGAACGTCCGATGCGTTCTGTGAGCGGATGGGATTAGGAGTAGAAAAATATTGAGGCACGAATCAATAAATAGGTCTAAAACGCCAAGAAAGAGTGTACTAAGCTCGGTACTAAGTTTTTTATATCTTTCACAAAAACTGTAGTTGTGTAGTTGTCGTGTGATGGATTTTTCGAATCACGAAAAGTCTGCAAGTGACGAGATGTACCTTGTTGAAATAGATTTTCGCTTCTTCCGCCGGTTGTAACTAATTTAAATGATCGTTTATAAAAGTTTTTATAAGGAAGGCAACGTCTGTATGGCCAGCTCCCACAGTTTTTAGGACAGCCCCTCTTGCCTGCATTTACCTTTCCAATTTCAGCAGCTGAAAAAGTCAGCACACATCAGGAAAAATGAAACTGTTTGTCCTTTTCATCTTAATGGTCGTCTGGAACGGTCATGATGAAATTGGATTCAATAGATTGAACTGAAAGCAGTTTTAAAATCCAAAGAACAACAACAACAAAAAAATTCCCAGATGATTTTTAGCCACAGAAGTTCACGATGCTATATGAGATCACGTTGGTGTCACTCGCAGCTCAACTGTCGCTCCCATTAGATCCCAGCATAACACCACACTTCGGACAGGCGGCGATCACGAACCCGTACTATTGTCCAGTATCCGAGTCACCGCTAATTTATTGACCTTGTGTGATGAAATGTACCAAGAACCACAGAATACCAACAGTTGCCCGTCCATGAACATTTCAACATGTAATGAGAAATGTACATTTACATGTTCGCAAACACCTGATTCGCCGAGAACCGAACCCGGGACCTCCCATATGGTAGTACACAACGCTAACCATTCTACCATTTGGGCATATTTAAAGATGCCGCTAGTTGGATGTCTTTTTTTTTGTTTCTACAAGAATAAACTGTTTTCTACAGGTGTGATGAAATGTAAATATAAATGTCTAAAAGAATCTCGAAATATAGCCTAGCTTCATTTTAAATTGGCGAAAAATAAAAAACAATCAAATGACTTTAAAATATTTGTTTTGATTCGGTTACCTCTTACCTGGTAAGCAAATCCATCTAATAATCGATTCAATAAGCGCCCAATTGATCGATAGTTATGCGTTGAGGACTTGTGGCAAGCCCCTTTTAAAAAAAAAAAGCGTGCGGTTTCCCGGTTGCTGGTTGGGAACTGCCCCCCCCCCCCCTACATGTCGTCCGCGAGCGGAAATCAATGGCCAATCAAAAAGTATTTTCTGGTCACAAAGGATTGCACTAAATCTGGATCAGTGAAAAAGCAACGAAGTGAAGACAAATGAAGCAACATTTTAAAAATACGCAAATGGGTGAAAGATTCACGGAAAAAAACGTTGGAAAGTATACAAGTTTCAGATTACCTCCGTTTGTCGGCTGATCGACAAGCCACACATAGTGTCCACATTACAATCCTTCCAGTTAGGCCATTCAGCAGGCAGAAACGCATCGACAATGGTCAGATCCAAGTGGAAGAAGATTTTGAGATCCTGGACTGTCCCCACTGGATTTCTTTATCTCTTCCATCAGCTTGCCACGGTCTAACAGAGTACCATGGTCTATCAGACCGTGATGAAAGTGTCATGCAGCTATTGGATTAGACTACCTCCAGCGATGCTAGGAAAATGACGAAAATGATCAACAGGTGACTTTTAAAAACGAAGCGCAAGTTTTCTGTACGCGACTGGGATGAACGTGCATTTTGTAACTGAAAACGAATCCGTTATAACATAACTGTTAATTCTCCAGTGATATCGTTTTTCCATAGTTATATGTTCCTACATTTATGAGACTTAAAATTCGCAATGAACTATTACCTCCGCTTCGATCCGCGAAAACTGGGCGACTAGTTTGTGCTTGGCGAGTTGAAACAGTGTCCCATTATGCTAATAGTAATGAACTCATAGCGACCGAAAATAAAACTTTGTACCATAAGACCTCTTAAGTTTACGATTCACGATAAACTGGTTTTTAAAGGAAAATTCGAAGAGTACGATTTCCGATTGACAAGACCAAACGTACAGACCTGTTGAACGTCACGTTTCTATCATTTGAATCAAACAATTACCTACACTTACAAAAAAAACTCAGAACGATCAGAAATATTAAAGGCCATCGGTCAATATTCAATTTAAACAATCAACATGAGGAACATGTTGTTTAATTATACTACAGCGACAGTTTCAAAGTATTAATGTGCT
Organism: Daphnia galeata; assembly: GCA_030770115.1. Taxonomy (NCBI): domain Eukaryota; kingdom Metazoa; phylum Arthropoda; class Branchiopoda; order Diplostraca; family Daphniidae; genus Daphnia; species Daphnia galeata. The sequence goes on from CM061119.1 coordinate 784,603, forward strand.
ACTAAGGTAATTTTGACGTTGACAACAAACTCAGAAAATCATGGCAGAACGTTATCATCATGGTTATCTCCTTCAGTTGACTCCAAAATATTGAGCATCTCTCTAGCGGCAATATTTTTAGCGACAACTTTAGTCCTACCACTACCTGTAACAGAAAATCAATTACAACATTAAATTATTTAGATGTAACATGTAAAATAATTCTTACCTTCTGTAATATGCTGATTAAGTTTGCAAGACATCCTATAAGTTTGTCTGCCAGGGACAGGAGTGTCGAGAACTTCATAAGCAGGGAGAAGACCGGGACGTCTGACCGAAAGCCATTTAAAAAGAAGCCGAGTTGACATTTTGTCTTCCACTGGCTGTCGGGGTAGTTCTTCATCGGGAGTTGCATATCTTTCCATCCTAAACAACAGAAGTCTATTAATGATTGTACAAAAAGGAAAAACAGCAAAAATTAAATTACCAATCACAACAGGCCACAAATTCTTCTTTTGGGACACCACTTATCAAGGTCACTTATCAAGGAGTAGCTTTCTTCATTTCAAGCAACAACTTCCTGGCAGCATCGTTTTTTGCCTCTTTCCTTGTTCCCCCAGAACCAATCACTGCACAAATAACAATATCAGTTATGAAATGCTTAAATTTATTGTTTAAGTAATTACCTGAGAATGAGGTTACAATGAGACCTTTCCAATGATTAAGGTCCAGTTGCAACGAGTTTGTGCTATCTTTATAATCACATGGTCTATAAAGGGGCACACCAATGTCAAACTTATGAGAAAGCTCATTCAAGATCTGAAAACAGTTCTTTTTAATGGGAGGACTGATTTCGTCAATTTCCATGTCGTTTTCAGAACTTTTTCCTTCCACTTAATAATTTAACAGATGATCGAGTGCAGTTTTTCAAATTTCTATAACTTCTAATTTATTAAACTACTGTGCAGCCAACTCGTGAAGATGTCGACTTGAATCGTGACTGAAACTGTTGGAAGGAAATCGATACAAAAACAAAACCAACGTTTTTGATCGATATTCGACGTGATCGTTATCGATAATTAACAAACAAATTAGAGGAATATTTAAATTAAAATACGTGTACGACGTTATTAAGATTTTCAAATTTTTGCGGTTTGCCTACTCGATTGTTTGCGTATACGTGAAAACACTGTAAAATTACATACACACGTATATATTAGTACGATTATGAATCAATTATAAAAGGTTGTATTAAAAAAAGTAGAGCTAGGATACAAATTTTGCGAAGCAAAATGACCAACACGGGCACAATTATTTACGTCCTTTTTAGCTCCTGCATGGGGATTTCCATTGGTGAATATGTTGTTCTCAACTTGCTAATAAAAATGCATTTAACTGGACAATACCCAGCAAACGCAAAAATAGACGAACGGTGAGGAAATGCAGGCCTGCAGGCAAATTATGCAGAAAAAGGATTCCAGATTACAGAGAGACTTACAGTTGCTTGTTTGTTGTTTGCATCTCGCCCTCAATGGATTTTTTTTTGTCTCTTTTCAACTTGCCAACCAGTCCAGAATGTTTGTTTAATTAGATATTTAGAAAAAAAAAACACGAAATAAAAATCAATAATTCAAAAATAAGAAAATGGATTCCAACAATTCTCCGGTTAACTCAGATATTACCAATTCATCATTACGGTGCTATCAGCTAGCCCGCGCAAAAAAAAATAACACACAGAGGAAGAAGACATTTTCCAAAGACAAGGACAACAATGCAGCGAAGGACATCTAGCGTCAGTCATTAGACACTCATGCTTGGAGACTGATTGCCAATCCAGCAATTCTTTAGACACGAATAAATCTTAAATAGCCTACTTCTTCTTTACTTAAAATATGCTTAAATTGATAGAAACTGTATGGAGAACAAAGCTCACTTTTTACTTTTAGGAAATTCGAAAACTCAATTTTGGCCGGAAGTACACCGGAAATAGACCGATATCTCCTCAACTATTGAGCTGAGATAAAAAAAACTTACAGATTCGGGTTCCCCATGAAATTTCAGGTAGGACAGAGGTATTTTAAACGAAATCCATGTCATGGCCCAAAAAAAAATTCTCTGAACTTATAGTACGTCGATTTTCGACGATTTTCAAGTTTTTGGGATGGGAACGTGAGCTATACCACATTTTTCACGAGGATCACGAAAATCAGGTTCTTTTTTGCGTCAGCTCAATAGTTACTTCGCTACACGCACTTTTAGAAACCGGAAGTACAGAATGACGCTGGTTTTTTCAAATCTGAAAAATGAGCTTTGTTTTCTAACTAATAAACATTAATTATCACATAAGACTTACTTGAAAATTTTAGCTTGAATATATCCTGGAAGAGATTTAAGGTATTTGGTTCACTTTTGTGCATTCTACACTACAAATCGAGTCGCGTACGTGAATGCAAAACACGAAATCGTCGTTAAGAAACAATCACTAACTTTCCAATCAAAACACTGTCAAACTCAGTGACGAACGACGTTTAAAAATCGCATAATTCACAATCACAACACCAGCAACTGACAAGAAAGTTGCCATAACAACCAGAGCAGACGAATGCTTACTACACTTGTCGTCTGCAGTAGCTAGACTGAGTTCTCCTTGTCACACAGGGATAGGAGTGGTCTAGCTCCAATAGTCCTATGTTGGTAAACTTTTTGCTTTAGTAGATAAGTTTTCGAATGACCGTAAAATAAATTGAAACTTGGATTTAAACCGGACGCTTTTTCAATGAAATTTTATTGAATAGTCAGTTTTTGAACAACATAAATATTTCTATACCGTCAATTGTTTTTGTTTAATAAAGGAAGGTTTACAGAATATGTTTGTTATATTTCAGGATTTATGCAATGAATGCCATCAATCGATTAAATTACGATCAATTCATCAAATAAGGAACTAATAAATCAATTTGTTGCTCGTTCTCGATTCCGTACGAATGTTATTACGCACCTTTCCAGTTGAACGACGTCGTTTATTCCTCGTGGAACGACATCAACTGAAACGCTTAATAATTCTGGGCCGGCGCCAATACCGACGTCCACACCTGTCAGTGCGGTGAGCAATTAGCCGATAGCGCTGAGTTCAATTTAAAAAAGGAAAAAATAAATTCTTATTTCCCGTCTGCCATTCGCCTACCAAATAAATAAATGTAGGGATAATACATTATACCATTAACGATAAGAAAACCCTGCCCATTAAACGTTTGAATTTCGGTCGCACATGCTGGATTTCCGTCATCCTTACTTAGTTTAGGAGTGGGTCTTTATCTATTGAGTGAAAATTTGTTGAAGAGTATCACACCTATGGTATCCAAGAAAAATTGGCTCTAAAATCAAAATTCAGTAATACAAGAGGGAGATGAAATTCATTTCAAATGGCGTGATTCTATACGACGACGCCAACCATTGGACTCATTTTACAGGATACAATTTAGAAGAAAATTGTATTTTAAATGCAGCAGCATGAAAGAGAATTTAGCCCATAATTTCTGAAAACTTAACCATTGAATAAGGTACGGGTAATAAAGCTCCTTTTTCATTTTTGTTGAAAATTCCCTGAATGGCTAATTATATCCATTTAATAGGTCCCACAGCTTGAAGGTAAAAGATGCGCGTTGGGGACTTGTGGCCGGGCCCTTTTTGTCTTAAACTCTATAAATTAACCCAATTAATATAAAAGAGTACGCCACTACGGATCATAATTGATTTCTATTTGTTAATCGGACCCAACACTTAATTCAAATTCAAAGGATTCGAAAAGGACAAAATTTGTAGCACTACTTACGCTAACCACCAGATGAAAATGATATAAAACGCAGGAAAAGCAGGTTGTCTTGAAGACAAATTTCATTATGGCACTGCGTTCCAGACAACCTGCTTTTCCTGCATGCCAACAGCTCCAACAGAAAGCCGACCGTCACACGAGAAGGAATGAAATTGATAAAATTATCAGCGAGTTTTGGCATGTGCTCGTCTGTTACCGATGACTTGCCCTCACGGACGATGATATATGGAATGTAGGGAGAAGAAATTCGAATAATTAGTTGCGATTACTTGTTAATTCTTTACCCGCGTCTGATCTTACCGACATAAACGACCACCATCACAGCTGATGTAAACCGAACGAGTTAGAAAATGCGGGTATATTGACACAAAGGGGTTGATATGTCCGTGGCGTCGAACTTTTTTGAAGTCACGTATCAAAAGTTGATAGTTCGACTAATCCGATAATATTTCCTTAATAATTAATCCGATAAGTAAATTAGAAATTATATTTAAATATCGAATAAGTACCATTAAGAAAGACTGTGAAATATCTCGGGTCACTGATGTCCTCGCCGTTATACACACCAAGGGGTTGGACGCCCATATTCTGGACAATCCGGGCGATGGGTGCTTCTTCTGATCCAGTTGTTACGGGTGTCTTCAGAGCCAAATATTTCACCTACCAACAACCCTAAGAGATTCCGGTCGTTAGAAATGGAAATATGTTAGTCATTTAAAAATTGATTCACCTGTCCTTCAGGGGTATCCGACGGACAGATCATACCTGAAGGAATCGAATAAAGAAATATAAGATTAATTTTATTTTTCAATTGGTAAAAATTTAAAAGTAAAAATTCTTTTTTCCTCTTATCCTTTTGGGAGGGTTGCAGAGAACAAGGTACCAGACACTTGGCTTTTCCTCTCATATTGCGAACAGACTCTTGTAAGCATGCCAATCGACACACTGTCTGTGTAACTCCATGGTTATCGTTCTTCAATATTTTTTTTTCGTCCAATTACCCTAAAAGAAAAATTGAATTAGCAAAAAAATAAGAGATAAAGTTTGCTAAAATATTACAGTGGCAATCGCGTTTTCCAGTCCCGCGGTTAAGGCATTTGGTTTTATGTGCTTTATTACATCAATCTGGGCTGCCTTGGTCTCATAATTATACGTATCTGCATAATTCCTTGCCACAGAAGCTCACGATGCTGGAAGAGATTACGCTGGATGAACCCTTTGTACACTCACAGCCCAACTATCGCTCCCGTTAGTTCTCTCTACAACAATCACACTTCGGACGGCGCGTCCTTGGAGTTTAACTACTGTTCAGACTGTAATCCGCGCTTATTTTTTGACCTTGTGTGATGAAATGTACCGCGAACCACAGAATACCAACAATTGTCTGTCCATGAACATTTCAACATGTGATGAGAAATGTGCGTTTACATGTTCGCAAACACCTGATTCGCCGAGAATCGAACACGGGACTCCCAAATGGTAGGATACTAACCTAACCATCATACCACCTGAGATCTGAGAACAATTAAACATGCCGACACTTGGATATTGGATGTCTTTTTTTCTTCTACAAGAATAAAATGATTCCCATGTATGCATTCGGGATCGTAAATTAACTAAACGGCCTACCGCCTACCTGCTGACAATTGAAGAATATGGTTAACGTTAAGAAAAGAAACGCAGGACGATCATAAGGCCATCAGTCAATATTTCAATTTAAATAATCAACATGCTGAACATGTTTAACCTAAACTACATCGAAAGTTTTAAAGTATAAAAGATGAGGTACTAAGGAAATTTTTACGTTGACACCGAACTGAGAAAATCATGGCAGGACGTTTTCATCACGGCTATCTCCTTCAGCTGACTCCAATATATTGAGCATAAGTCTAGCTGCAATATTTTTTGCAATCACCTCAGTCCTACCAATACCTGTAAAAAATCAATTGCATCCTTAAATTATTGAGATGTAACGTGTAAATAATGCTTACCTTCCGTTACATGTTGATTGACTTTACAAGACATCCTATAAGTTTGTCTACCAGGGACAGGAAAGTCGAGAACTTCATAAGTCGGAAATACTCCGGGACGCATGAATGAAAGCCAAGTATCAAGAAGATCAGCAGCAATTTTGTCTTCAGACTGCAGGGGCAGTTCTTCATTTGGTGCTGCATCAAAACCCTTTGTCCATTTAAAAGAAGGTTTTGGGCGTTCTTCATTAAGTGTTGCATATTTTTCCATCCTGTAAAACAAAAATCCATGAATAATATTGTACAAAAAGGAAAAACAGCAAAAATTAAATTACCACTCGCAACTGGCCACAAATTCTTCTCTTGAGACACCATTTATCAAGTTTCTTCCTTCTCGAGTAGTTTTCTTTATTTCAAGCATCAAGTTCCTTGCTGCATCACTTTTTGCCTCTTTTCCTGTTCCCCCAGAACCAAACACTACACAAATAGTATTTTCAATTATGCAATGCTTTAATCTACAAAGAATTTATTGTTGAAAGAATTACCTGAGAATCTGCTTACAGTTAGGTTAGGTAATACACAACAAAGCTGCAATTCCCACCTGTGTGTACTCCCTTCCTTTGGAAATTGAAAATATCTGGGCTCACCAATGTCAAACTTCTGACAAAGCTCTTCCAATATAGTGACACAATTCATCGTCCAGTCAATTTTGAGTTTTGGATGGACTACACTGACATCGTCAATTCCCATGTCGTTTCCAGACCTGTCTCCATCCACTGAATTTGCACAACATCCGCCGTTAACTTCCTCCATTTTTAAGAGTACAATTCCGAGAACTTTTTTCAGATTTCTTTGACTTCTTATTTGTTAGACTGACTTCACAGTACAGTACTCACTACTCAGTACTCAGCAACTGGTGAAAATGATGAAAGTGAAAAACGTTGTTTTTTCGAATTCAAAACCAACGTTTTTGATCGATATTTGACAAATGATTGTCAATCGATAATTTACAAGTAAATTACTAAATTAGAGGAATGTTTGAATTAAATTACCGGTACGATATATAACGAAATTGCGATTTACAAATGTTTGCCTACTTGATTGTATGCGTGAAAATACTGTATAATTATAAAGGTATCTGTAAAATGTGTTACGAATCGATTAAAAGATTATGAATCAATCAGCAAAAGTAAGGCTAGGATACACTGGATAGTAATTCTTCAGCTGTTTCAATGAAATTGCTTTCATTTTGGTATTTAAATACTCTAAAGATATTTAATAATATTCTACACGGTTGACAATATCAACATTTTTACTTTTCTACGAGTTTTACTTTTTCAGAACTGCCCAACAACTTCGGTTTTCGCCCACCAATTCAACTGATGGTGCGATTTTACCCGCAAATTGCCAGGCTGCGTTTAAAGAGAACATCGATATTGGGTCACATCACAAAATTTCTAGTAAGTTATCGTTTTTGAATATCCCGCGAAATTATCCTTAGATGACCCACATAATAATTTTCTATTTGATTCGAATTCATTTGAAATATCGCGCGTTCCATTCAGGTTTTTATTGGTTTAATTTTAATATCAGTACACATTCAAGTATAACAAATTTCACAAATGTAGTTTAAATTAAATATAACTGCGAGTTCCCTTCAAATAAATTATCTCCAATTGGCATATAAATTAATTAATTAAGCCAGCACACCATTTAAAACAAAAATAGTCTAACTACATCAGAGCATTGTGTCGGTTATTTCACGACTTTTGATTGTTGGCGGACTGACATTTTCGTGATCGATTTCGATTTCTCGTCTTTTCCTGCCGCCGCTGCAGACGTCGAAAGGGAAAGGTGACGGAGTGCAGATTTGAATGAAGAACGACTTGGTGCTCACCGTTTTGTAATAAGTTGAAGTGCTCGTCACGGTCACGAGCGTCGTCGTGACGACTGTAATCAATTTCACTTTTTTCTTGAATTTCTTCTTCAAACCGAAAAATCCAAATCGTCCCTCGTCGTTGTCCTCCCTCAATTCTTCCTCTTCCTTTGACGAATGAATCAAAGATCCTGATCGGACGGAGATCCTTCGATTGTCCTTCTGTTCCGTAGAGACTTGAGCCATCGGTATCGCTGTGGTTTCCATCCTAATCAAAATCAAATCAGAATAAATGTCAGCATCAGGATTGAATGGCTGTTATATTGATCCTAAATAATACCTTGACGTTCTAGTGGGTGATAAAGAGTCGTCAATCGAGTCCATTTCATCGTCGAATGACAAGACGATGGGATCATCGACCCACAAACCTTTGCGCAATCGACACGGTCCTGTGACGTTGACCAATTGAGCGCAGAGACCCACAGTGGACGATGTAATCAATGCCGTGATGGTCGACGTCCTTGTCATTGTCGAGTGAGTAACGAACGGATGTTTCTTTTTCATGAAAACGTGAAGTGGAAACTTGTGAAACAATCGCTCTTCCTCATCCGTGCTGTCGTCTTGAATAATTGCTGTTTCATCGTCAGTTGCTCCAGCACCCGATCCTTCGTCAGCATCTGCGGCTTTATTCTCTTCAAACATAACGAATAAATCGTCTGACGACTCGGCTGATGGCATCTCTTTGCCTAATGAAATCATCAGGATCACTGTAAGTAGGACGACAATAATCGATTTCATTATTTTCGCGTATACAACTTTTCCTTTTGGGATCACAATTCAAAATTGAGGACACTAATATCTTGTTCCTTCACTGATGAAGATGTTTCGTTGAATGACGTCTCCATTGGGAGCTATCCGTATTTATATACTGCACTGCTTTGCATAGGACGAGGTATATAACAGTGCGTACTATATAATGAATGATTTTGTGTCTGACAACAGCAGGGCTCATTAACCAACACCATACCCTTAGGGGAAAACTGTTATAACAAATTTGACTTACTTGGTCCATTCACTAATAAACCACCAAATCACAGCAAGGACGAAGCTCAATTTAAAAATTTAATATACCCACCAATATACATCCCCTTGGAACGTATGTAAGATTTTTTAAAAAATGAGAGAGATGTCATGAATTTTTAAGAGTGTTGAACCAATTCTCTGCATTTAACTGACATTTGAGACTATAAGATATAGGAAGAGAAACTCCATATTGTTGTGGACTCGTTTTGTCCGCATCCATCTGTTGCTATTATTAAACTTATCACAGCAACAACAGCAGCGGAACCTTTTTCAGGCGTGTAGCTCGTGCTTATGTACAGTTGCCGCAGCGGAATTTTTCAACCCACACCCTGACCAATTATGTACATCAAGAGAAATAGAAACCTGGACTTTGCATTCATTTAGTTTTTTGTTTAACGATGTCTTTTTCGTTTTGCGGTGATAATATTGGGGAAAGCGCACGGGGAAATACCAGCAGAAACAATAACACAATAAGAAACGATCTGTTCTGTTCTTCATTTTTTAACTGTTCGTTTCATTGTACAGCCCGTGAAGTATATTATATCCATTCGCCGTTAATATAAGTTGATATGCTGATGTCGGAACCAATGGATTTCTCAGTCAAAAATTTCGTTCTTGAATATTTAGCTCAGAGACAACTTATTCAAAGCAACAGGTGCGCTTGATTAGTTTCGGATTATGCATTGTATACTATAATATAGCCTAGTTTGGTGGGCAACCCGCTAGTCGTCAATTTCCAGCTTTTATTATCTATGTATAGTAAATGTCATCTCGAGGACAGTCTATATAGTAGCAGGTAGCAGATGCGCAGAATGTGAGAAACATTTTGATGTTTTGTGTTGCTGTTTTTATCATTATATTCTAAGTTCCTATTCTTATTCTTTCATGATCTACGCGGCAGCAAAGTAGAGCAAACTCTCGTCATGTTGTACTATACATCAAATTATCTAATTATATTAGTGTTTTCTAATCTTTTTCAACGGTAAAACCCACGTCACTATATGTCGGTCGAACAGCACGTTCAAAATTGCCGGTAAAAACCAGTCGCTTTAAAAATTCTTTTATAGCTATATTTAATGATATTCAAATTTCATGTTATTAATAACAAAGAAATGGAATTAAGATGATAACCTTTTTGTTATATTATTCAAATGTTGACATTAATATCAAGTGACAGACAAAGACCGAGAAGAATATTATTAAAGGCCCGTTTGCCGATGTATCCGCATACGTAAGGTGACGGGGCTTTGACGGCAGAGGCCCACGAACCTCCCGAGCCTGGAGCATATTTCAAACGGCAAGTTCCACTGTTCAAATTGGCGATGTAAGTGAAATGGGTGCACCGTCTATCACCGGCGCAAATTGAAGCGCAAGCGAACGCGTTCGTAATGCAAGTCCGTTCGTACATGTCGTGACGGCTGAAATCGCAATTGGTGCTGTACGTGATGGATGGAATGTTGCGATTGGGAATGGCCAAATTGAAATCGCAAGTGTCGAGAACTTTGCTGTCCGTTGCTGTGCTGCTGTTGACGTCGATTTTAACGATTTCGTTATCGACAGTTAATTTCACTTCTTGTTCAACGACGGGTACATTTTCAGTCACATTTTGAACGATTTCATCATCATCAGCTGAAATTGAGATGCTACTTTCAATGGGCACTTCTTCGATTTGGATATTTTCGATTGGTGAGATGTCATCTGTTTGGATGCTGCTGTTGATTGTTGGGTTATTACTTTCTTCGTTAACTGCTGTGATGCTATCCGTTATGAAGCTGTCGTCCGACGATGTGACGCTGATTTCCGGTGTCGAGATACTTACGTCACTCAAATTGGATTCCAACACGACGTCATCTTCATTCCGCTCGTTGTTTGATGATATTATCATCACCTAAATGGAATAAATGATGTACTAGATATAGAATCAAACGAGATAATTCATTTAATTATGTACGTTATCTGGCCAAACGCTACCAACTTGGTGATCATCAGCTCGAGGTTCTGGTTTGGCGTCTGTTTTCGGCACTGCCATGCAAACTAAGGTAACGGCCATCAATGTAACAAGCATCGTGACGGAGGACTTTGAACAAGAGAATTTAACAAGATTTTTTTCTTAAACAATTATCTCAATTTATTTGATTATTTACCTTAATCATTTTAAGACGGCGGAGCAATGAATATAAGCGTCCCGACAAGGTGACCGGCAAGTTAATGACTAAAATTACCTTTACTTGCCACTTGTTATTTATATGCCGGCGATTGAATTCGATTCTATTACACATAGTTTTAAAAACATGAAATCTCTACCTGTTGTCATTGGAATTCTGAATAACAATCGTGTTACTGCAATGCCATCACAGAGGAATTTCTTAATTCTAAAATCTATTTTTCTTATTGCTTTAAAAACATCGTTGGGTTATGCAACCGTATAGCTCTGGATTCCATTTTGGTTGCTTTGTGTGGCCTTGCCTCAGTTAATGATCAGCTGCAATCGCTAGAAATTTCAGATTATTACCAACTTTGATGTCTAAATGGTATACATAGCGATAGATTGGCACACGCACTAGATTGGAAAACAAGGTCAGTAGTGTGATGTGCATCGTTGTTTTGTATAAATAGCCTCATTTATGAATGATGAAGGTTAATGGCAATTTTTATCGATCAGTGGGTTTCATCACCATTTCTGTGTAAACACATGCCATCGATGTGGAATTAGTTGTAGTAAAGTAGGTGGGTTTCGCTATAATTCAATTTTCCAGTCGTTTCTTTCATTTGTATTCGAAAACTGCAAACTCTTGTTATTATCTGAAGCATTTGAAAAAATTAGATTGATAATTACTATATTTAAAATGTGAGGCTTATTTAACACGAGAAAGTTGCTGGTTAATTATTAGTCAGCCGTTATTAGCTAGCATTTTTAAAAATTTTCGAGTTACGAAAATCTCTCGCAAGTCGTGCTGGTAGAAATTTCTAGACCTAGATGGCGTTAACGTTGTCATTTCCATGAGCCGAGCCGCTAGTCCGTCACTTCCCAGAAAATAATAAAACTTGTTGTAATGGCGCGCGCTAATTTGTTTGTAATTTCCAAAACGAAAAATGGGTGAATTGTTCAAGGGCGTATTTAAAGAATTTGATAAATGATTGAAACTGAACAAGTCTGTCGAGGTAGGCATATCTGGCACTCGAGAGAAGAAAAGCAAAACTAAGATTGGTTATTTTTTTCTTTCAGTAGAAATTGAAACTTGTTCCAGCCAATTTAAAGACCAAGGCTAGTCAAGCAACACATAGATTCATTTAGCTATTTCATAAAGTTTGATTTCAAAAGAATTGTTTAAGCCATTGAAAGTCAGCTGTTCTGCCGATCCAACATTCTATCCAAGTATTTGGACATTCATGTCCCAATTGAAGAATTGAATCATCATTTGTGTATGTAATTTCATTTCATTTTAATTTTTCAATAATTCAATAGCTAATTTTTATTTCCTAAAAGTCAAGACTGACACCACTTCAGAGCAGACTGAGACAGTGGATATATTGAGTATACCAGAAAAAAAGGACTACAGGAAGGATTTCTTTTATGCTTAGGAGTTCCAACTGCATATTGACCCAAGCATTTACACCATCTTTCTTAATGGTAGTATGGTACTTCATAATCCAATTGTTTAATTCACTTTTAAATTTATATGTATTGGATTTACTATTTTGTAAATTCTCGGATAGGTGAAGGACTATCAACGGCACTTTAAGGTTGCTCGACGCCACGGACACAGTAATGCATCTGTGTCCATCTACCAACACTTTCTGGCTCGTTTGGTTTACAACAGCTGTGATGGCGGTCATTTGTGTCGGTAAGATCATACGTGGGAAAACGTTAGAGTAGACGCCGTTGATAATTCGAATTTCTTGTCCTTACAAGTCCCTACATCATCTTCCGTACGGGAATGCCAGCGGTAACAGACGAGCAGATGCAAAAGCACGCAGATAACTTCAAGACATTTGATGACTTCGTTCACTACGGTTTAGTCGAATATTTTGATGCGAATGAAGAAAACCACAGAAACATTGTGGTGTACGAGTCTAATATCAACGCAGAAACGATTTGTCTTGAAATCGAACCGCTGCGTGGCGGATGTGCTGGATCCCCTATCCTCATCATAATAAGAGCCCTCCGAAACACGTCCCAATGCTCCACCTACGTGGAGTACAAGGAAGTGTTCCTACTCGTCAGCCGACAAGAGGGTCGAGCCCGTGATGACGGACTTCGCCATGGTGAGATGGAACGCGATTGTCTTAATAATCTCATACGGATCAAGGTTTGAAACTTTCTCGATTTGAAATGAAAGTTGCGTTTTCTTAAAATTTTTTATCTAATGAAAAGCAGCGTGCTGAGCTTTGCGTCTTAAAATTTATTTTTCAGTGGTTAAAAATTCCCAATTTTCTGTGATCAATTATTTTGGTGGGGTTAGTGTGACACAGATTACAATGACGCGTAACTATTAGGTAACAGTAAAATGCTTGTCCTCACAGAAGCAGAACATCAGATTTGCTTATCCTGCCAAAGTGACGCCCTACTTTTCAATAGAAGAATCTCTTCCTCGTTTTAACTTTACAGGAACCCAATAAAGTGACTTCTAACTCATAGTGATTAACTGTCCTATGAACATGGCGAAATAACTTGAAAATTGTTGATTTCACCCTGTCGTGGAGTTTTATGACTCTTTACTTTTTTCCGCCTTCCTAATAGGTTCCAATCCAATCGGCCAACATTTCCGTCAAACCATTTCCACGGTTAGTATTCTATATTTAATGATGCATGTATTTCATAATATTGAACTAAATTGATTTATTTCCCTTCGTTTTCTTTAATATCGCCCCAGTGGTGTAAAGGAATATCATTGGCAATTTGCCAATTCAAGACTATCCCGAAGAAGAACAAACCCTGAAAGATCGATGATACCTCTGCTATCCTCTCAATCGTCGCTTTCAAATCGCGTTTGGAAACAATCTAAAACGTGTGAATGAGGTCAGCGCATTTTTCTCCTTTTTCTTCCATGTGTACAAGCGAAAAAGAAATAAGTTTCAACAATTTAGATAGAACTACTATATATACAAGCACGTATGTTGAGCGTCATGCTGCCGGTTGATGTTCGTGACTGTAATAGTTAGACATTGCGTGTGTGAGCCCAAAACAAGTTTTTAAAATTGAGTAAAGACCGGAATGCGGTCTCTCGTATTGTTGGAAACAATTGGAACGCGCGTGACGCATCTCTACAAACGAGTTTCCTTATTTATCCGTGAACGCTTTTGGTATATTTATTTTTTAGGAAAAAGAACCTAGTAATTTCATAATAGAAATGAAGAAATCAATTTTCAGAGTCCTCGCCATCATCACTCACAATTTTCTGTTATCGTAGAATTGCAAAATTGAAAATTATCTTGTCAGAATAGGAAACGCCACCTATTTGTTAATCATAAGTTATTACTTTCGATCATTTAAAATGAATAATTGTAACTTTCTATAGTTATCCTTGAAAATCGTGGTGAAATGGCCATTTTTATATCAAAAACACGCCGAGAAAATGACAAAAGTCATGAAACTATTAATTCTATAATGATGAAGCCAGCAAAACAGTGGCCCAGTTTATTTTTTGCCGAATCACGAAAGCGAATCCATTTTCTATGGAAATGAAAAAAAAATAATTTGATAGATTGCAACAATCGTTAGGTTACGAGAGCCAATAAATTTAAATGGACGTACGTATACGCAACGATGGAAAACGGTAATAAAATTGATTTATTTTTTTACCAAGACACACGCTAATAATATGTCGTTTTCTTTTCTCCAAAAAACTAGAAAAATGTTCGTCCTTTGAGGACGACTGTGATAATCTCAAGTGTGGGAGCACTGTGGAGGAGTGGGAGAGACAGGTATATATGAAGGTAACTGGTTTGTTGAGGTTTGACATAGTTGTTAACCCCATTGTGTGGGTAACACAGAGCTAGACTAGAAACATTTGATACACACACATTTTGTTTTACAGTTTGAAAAACAGATTCTAACCTACTAGAGTCCCAGTCGACACCAAAACGTCAGCCAACTTCCATCTCGCAAAGTTGAATCCCTTCGTTTTTAAAAAGAAATTGTTTTAACTTGACGTGTTTTACAATTCCTATGCCGATTGAATTTTTATGGAGACGGCCATCATTTGATTTTTTTTGATGATTCAATCAGTTTTATTAATTACAGTCAAACCGTTAAAGTCCATGTCTAGACGGTGTGAAAGTGTAGCAATCCCCTTGTCAACGGCTTAGAAAGATCGAGTGAAACGATGGCGAACCACTTGTTTATGGTGTTGATCATGTGTTTGTGCTGCTGGACTTGTAATGGAATAACCTCACACAACGATAGTGATGCCGTTCAAGTGTACCAGAAAACTCCGTTGACAAAATGCTGCAAAGATGGCGAATTTTACAGACCAGGATTGGATAGGTGTTTGTACAGGACTCATAATCCCGAAGAAGCCATTTCCGGCATTCCCGTGCTCTACGCCGTCGAAGAAGACGAAACTTTCTTGGTGGGTGTGGAGGAGTTTCATTTGAGTCACAAATTAGCCGCTTGTCGGATAGGTCGAATGGCCACCAGTACCATGGAATTCCAAGTGTTTGTGGATGGATCGGTGAAAGTACCGGACGCTCTCGTTCTATCTCCTGGTCAATTTTGTGTGAACGAAATTCCTTCGACGGATCCGATCAACCCGGAATTTGTCGCCCGTTATTGCGTCGCCGATCCTTGTATGGAAGACAAGACCAAATGTCTTCGCAAGTGTTGCCCTCAGGGTTTAGCCATTGATAGTGCGACCCACTCTTGCCGGGCTCATCCCGCCCCGTTTAACGTGTCCCAACTAACCAAGAAACACGGCGGACCCATCAACGTCGACGCCAAGGATTCGCTGACGGTTCACGCAGGATTCGGATTTAAATGCCACAACGAAGACATTGTCCTTGTCGATAATTTCCTCATCAATTCCGATGGATTAATGCAGCCCAATCGACATTTTTATCATTTCGATCAGTTTGGCGATCGTCCAACTGATAAATATTGCATCGATAATTTCATCGAAGGAAATGTTACTGTAAGTTGAATTCATTTAAAGTAAAATTAAACAATTTTCTTGTAAAATTAAAAATGATTTTGTTTTCTCAAGAAAATTTTGGGATTGAGGTGTTTTTCGAGCATGACGGAGATCCCTGAAAGTCTTATGATAGCAGCTACTGTTTATCCTTATTTATTGTTCTTGTCCGTGTTATTCCTTTCGGCCACGGTGATGGTTTACGTCTTGCTTCCGCAATTGCGAGACACGACCGGAGTCATTGTCATGTCTTACGTCAGTTCAATGGCCATTTACTATACGGGATTGGGAATCATTCAGATTGTCCCGGAAATGCCGAAAACTATTTGCGCTTCGTTACGTAAGAAATAATTCGTTAAATTTATGAAATCATTTAATTATATGGTCTTTTTGTGTGTCTAGCCGTACTGGTCCATTTCGCTTGTCTGGCCACTTTTGCATGGCTCAACGTTTTATGTTTCGATCTGTGGTGGGATATCAGGTATACAATTGCAATTCGAAAAAAATTCCGTTTTATGACCGCAACATGTTCCGTTTTGTTTCGCAGAATTTCAATCAACTCGGACGAGAATCAGCAGACGAGGGAAAGTCCGCCAAGTGAATCAGGGCACTCGAAAAGTCGTCGTTTAGTGTTTTATTCCATTTACGGCTGGGGCGTGCCGTTTACCATCAACATCGTCGGTCAAGTTTTGGAAACAATCCAAGTTTTACCGGAAAACATTGTCACCCCCAATTTCGAACAGTCGCAATGCTGGTTTCTAAGTATAACTATTTCTACTCATTTATTATTGTGTTTCAAGTTGATTTCCTGCATGATTCACTAGTTGAAAACCGTCCACCCCTTTTCGCTTATCTTTACGGACCAGTGACCATAATGTTGTTGGGCAACGCCATCGTCGTCATCATGATTGTTTTTGCCCTGTGCAAAATCAGCAGATACAGCGAAGAATCTACCAACATCACACTCCCGAATCTAACTGGGTATTTTTATTCAACACATATCGATTTCACATTTGATGCTTGACCTAATTTCTACCTCGTTTTTTTTTAGAGTTCGAGTTTCCATGGGCTTGTTTTTGTTGATGGTCGCACTTTGGATGACAGATTCCATCTCTTTACTCACCGAGCAGTCGTTAATCACTTGGGTGATTGCCGATATCGTCAACATTGTAACGGGACTCACCATCTTCGTCATTTTCGCCTGCAAGAAACAAGTCTGGTACTTGCTGAAGAAAAAATGTCCCAATTGCTGTCGTTTTCTGGGTCGACGTAGACGAGCTAGTCGGCGACCCATGTTCCCTAAATCTCACACGCCCGAGATGCCATCGATGCCTTCATTGTGCGACAGCAACGGATCGCGTTTCATCATCTACAATTCGAAAATTTTCAGACAATCTGAATTGGCTGGCGAGTTTTCATCGGCTTCTCAGGGTGACCTTCCGTCCAGTTACAATCCAAACTCGATGGATATCAATCAAGACTTGGAGGAGGACATTGAAATCGATGTCGATTTGTGGAATGTGGATCTAGACGCTATTCAGGTGGACACGACGGCCAGGAGACCGGTAGATGAGCGAGAACATGTCATCGTTTGATAATAATTTTTTAGAAATTTAACTATAAAATAACTTGGAGAGATATAATTGAACTTTTTTTAAAATGTTAATGATTTATTCAAATTTTCAGTGTAATAATGCAAATAAAAAAAGCCGATGGACCTTTTTTTCAATATAATAAGTTATCTAATAGTAGATTGTAAACATTCTAGATAGGTCAGAGCGGACGGATGTTAACATGAATTGCGTGGCTAATTCACGTTGTCGATCGACGACGTCGCGGTTGTCTTCGAATAATTTCGACTCTTCCACCAACAAGTCAAGGTCGTCATCCGGAATCAGCTGCATGATGGTCTTCTGAAGGCTCTCGATCCTGTTCCACTTGTCGTTCATCTTTCTCAAATAGTATTCGACTTCTCTGGTGTCGTTTTTCTTGATCGAGTCCATCAAGTCCCGAACGCTCTCGTTCAAGTTCAACAACAGACCGGCTCGAATGGCTTTAAAACGCTTGACGTTGGCGTTGGTCGACAGTCCAGACGACCAGTATTCTTCCGCAACATTGGAGTCGATTGAACTACGAGTGATATTCACTGAATTCATCAGATTTGTTGACCGACTTTCAACAGCTGTGTCATCATATTCAGTGATAACATCGCCCGAATTGTCTGCCAGATTTCTTTTTTAAAAATATCTCAATTAAAATGTGGTGGTGTAGGAACTCTATAAAATGTTGAAATCTAAAACTTACAGCGTTTGTGGTAGACCATGGATTGAAGATAAGAGGAAGGAAGCGATGACGAACCAGTGAAACAAGGAAACGGGCAACTTCATATTTCCTATCCGGCGTCTGTCAACAAGTCTGTGATACTGTTAAGGACAAGAGCCTTGGATTTCTTATACTTATATGCTGTAGAAGACAAGAATTTTAAAATGTAAATAAGACCCACGTTATATCGTCGGATTGAATTCTCCAGGCAATAAAGTAGGTGAGTCAAAACCAGTTTTTACACACCAGTAGATGTCGACCCGGTGCCCCACATTTCGTCCCATATCTGAAGCACCCAAAGACCTAAATTGTGAACGCGGATGGGAGTTGACAGCTAACCTTCTTCCGACAAATATTTTCGTTCAAGTATGCATAGATTATTATCTTTTGATATTAATCTAGTCAATATGTTTCGAAAAAAACGGATGAAGGTTTTTTAAACGAGAGTTGGTTAAGGTGAGAGTCAGTACCAGTCATCATAATCCGATATAAAAAAAAAGTTGAATAGAAAAAATGACAAATTTGGTATTCGGTGAAGATACAGAAACCGCTAAAATAACATGGAAGACGGCAGCAGATGGTGGGATGATTGGGATCACTAGGATATGCTGGGATATGCTGGGATGGATCATTTGTATTTTGTAGAAAGAATACTATTATCTTTATTTTAGGTAAAATGAAAAAAAAATTTCATTTTTTTACATTTTGATCTTGCCATGAGCCATCTTGGACGTTGGACTCATCTTGGAAAATTTATCATATCAAAAATAAAAATGGGATGCTGTTTACTTTAATAGAAAATCAGTTGACAATTTCGTCACCGGTGCCGTGCACCGTAGTTCAGTCTTGTTTTGTTGTTTTCAACTTGTTGCAAGTATCTCAAGTTTTCAACTTTCAAGTTCGATTTTGGTAGTTGAATAATTTACTCTGGATGTACGTGTGTGATGGACATGATATCTTTAGATGTGAGTTGGAGAGTGCCTTTGTGTTCACCCTTTTTGTTGTTTATATACCGAAGCATGAAACTCTAGTATTTACTGAAGTCTAGAACGCTTGTAATCTCGTTATTTACTCAACTCGCTATTACATGACAGTAATCAATCCTCAGAGTGGTATAAAACAGCTGATGGAAATGAAACCGAGTGTGAAGGACCAACCGTACTCAGAGATACAGGATTTGGAATGGACAGTTCTACGGGATCTTCTCTGAATGCAGCAGGTTTTTCAATCACATAGAGGTAAATAAATAGATGAGTAATTTTGAATTCAACAACTAATTGACATGGAGAATGGCATTATAAGACTATTTATAGATTTTCTTTGGTCAACCTATTCAAAAAGGGTAGAGAAGGGTAGGTTTTCTTTTCTTAATTGACTTTGTACGAAAAGCTCATGTGAGCTGTATAGGATATGTAGTTGTATACTTTTTCCTTTGATTTGTGGAATCTAACATTTCTGATGAAATAATAGAACAGGCTTTTTGAAAAGTTTCATAATTAACCTAAATGCTGTATATTCTAGAACCGTATGCAAATAATAGGAGAAAACATGAAAGTATCTTTTAGATGTTTTATCATGGTCTTACAGGACAATTAGAAAAAGCTTCTTCTTTAATAAATAGCTAGTGGATTTTTGTTTTTCTGCTCTTGGAGACCATGAAAATGAGAAAGCCCAGTCTTCTGTGTCTTGACTGAAATCGTTTTTTTTTTGTTTCAAATCGGCGAGCAGCAGATGAAAATACTGTCCCAAACCAAGTAGAACAGAAAAGGTAATACAAATTTCATTGTGAACTAAATGAAGAGGGAGCTTATAGATAATATGTCAGAACTCCTTTTAAAATCGCTCAAGTTGCAAAATGCTTTTACAGATGATAGATAACTGATTGTAAGAGTAATGACGACAGAAACTGAAATGCAACAATTGATTTACCGTGTGTTGTGGAGACGGGAAACTTTTAAAAATCGACTAAAAACAAGAGCGCTGGAAAAAATGAGCAGTCATAGGTTAGGCATATAGATTAGGCATTACTATGAAATTCTTGCGTGACAATTCTTTTGGCATGCTTCAAAAACCTGTGTATACGTGATTCGCAACCTAATTAACTTGCAATCCATGCCTCAACCTTTTTTCCCTTATACGATGCCTTTCATTTTTCTATCCCACAATGATCGATTGATCGATCAAAATTAAAAAGTAATTTGGGGAATATCATATGTTATCTGATCTCGATGCTAGTGTCAGGCACGATACATCTCATCCGTCGATCAATATTATGATTCTTTGTGCGCTCCATTTTTATTGAGGATTTCAAATCGGCTGCTTTGCTTTGAATAAGCTCAGCTACGGATTATAAGATACGCAATGGGAATGGATTTATTGTTTTATTGATTTACTTATATCATACTATTATATAAGGATAGTACTTATATGTATTTTACTTGGCATTGACCGACGTTCGTCCGTATTTCAGCGTTTTGCCTTTTTTTAAATTAATGTTATTTGGTTTATTAATTTTACATGACGGATATGTGTTTCGAAATAACATCTTAGATTCTATTCACTTCTGTATGAAGAAAGTCAACAGCATTTAAATATTTTTAAAATTTATCTTTCTCTAGACGCTGGTGTTATACTGTTACTAAAGTGTATACAGTTGGATTCTGAGCCATCATGACAAGCATCTGAAGGACTCAATCCCTAAAAGAAGGTAGGAAAGCCATTTGTAATTATTCTTTACATGTACAATTGCGCGTAATTGTTTGTTCAAAAATGACATCAACAGAGTGGGGATTTTCTTCTTGTGTGTTTCTTGTAAAGCATCCGTTGTCTATAGTCGAGGCAAAAAGTAATCGAAGATTCGTTCTAGTATGGCTTAATTCGATTGATACCTAACTACATTTTACCTATTCTTTGTTTTCTTTTTTAACTCACAAATTCTCTCTGAAAATTGACTTTGTGACTTCTCATCCTTCATGCTTCTCATCGACTCAGCCTCTATGTCCGAAAACATCTGACATAGTGAACTTGTAAAAATGCTAGTAGCCTAATCAAGTTCCAATCTTCCTATCTTAGTTGCGTACGTAGTTATACACAAGTTTGAAATGTAGACAGACATCAGCCTGAAGAGCATCCGATATAACCAATACAACCGATGGCTAGGAAATTAAGTTTGCTTTTGAATATTGTTTTTATCCAGGCAACTAGCAGAGTTGATACAATTCTCTCAGATAATTAAATAATCTCTTAATTTTACAACGCAGAAAATTGACAAATAGATCTTTGACCTATCTTTCGAACCGAATGTCTTTATGGTGTTAAATTATTATGCTTTTATTAACGTAGAAGAATATGTTGGCTGTCGCTGTGAATGTTCTTTTAGAGTGGTCTATTAAGAAATTAATTAGAAATTTTTTAAAATCATTTTGATCGTCAACTTTTCGTTGATTCGTTGCAAAGGAAAAACGATTTGTTCACAAAGGAAAACCAAAGTGGAAAGGCTCAGTCCGACACCAATGAGGATGAAAAAACGAAGAAGCCGCATCCGCCGAAGTAGGAGCCAAGGAATCTGACAAGAAATCTGACAAGACTTACAACAAAGAAGGTGATGCTAATAAAGCAGAGACTGAGAAAACGGCCGATCCTGCCTGAAAACTCAAAACAAAAAAAAAAAAAAAAAAAACTCTGAAAACTCTGAACCGGCTAAAGAAGCTGCAGCTGCTGAAGCCGTTGCCGTTGTTGAAACTGTTGCTGCTCCTGCCGTTGAAGCTCCAGTTGTGGCTGAAGTTGTTGCTACACCAGTTGCCGAAGCTGCTACAACTTACACGGCCACAGTTTACAGAGTTGCTCGATCTGTCGCTGCTGCCGCTCCAGTTGTTGATGCTCCAGCTGCTGCTCCAGCCGTCGCTACTGGTTACACTGGTCGGGCTACTTGCGTTTTGAATATCTGCGTTCCTGAAGCCGTTTCAGCTGAAGTGATTTCAGCCGAAGTTGGTGTAGCTGGCGCTACTGCCACTGCTGCGGCTGCTTCTTCCGCAGTTGCTGCTACACCAGCCGTTGTGAAGCGATCACCGGTCGGAGTTGTGGCTGCAGCTGGAGCTGCCACCTCTGCTGTTGCCGCACCAGTATTGGAACTTAACACAGCCGCAGCAACTGGATACAGCGGTGCTGGCGCTACTTGCGTCAATAACGTTTGCGTTCCAGAGCCCATTTCCGTCGAAGTCTTGTCAGCGGAAGTTGGCGTTGGAGCCTCTGCTACCGCCACTGCCTCCGCCGCACCCGCCGCAGCTCCCGCTGCAGCTGTCAAGCGATCCGATGTCGCTCCAGTGGCAGTCTCTGCTGCTCTTTATTATTAAATAATAATAATAATAACAAATAATTGCCATATTATTCAAAGTATTAGGCTTTACCATAGCGTGATGGTGTTACGTGCGTGCGCACTAGCCATTTTTTATAATTCCTCCTCCTCCCCCGTCCGTGTTTGTCCGTATGGAAACAATTGAAATAGCCCAAACTTTATGGAGATCAAATATTATTAATATATATTAATCAATTACTGTATCATCGAGAAACTAAAAACAAAAAATGGCTGAGATTTGAAATGAAATAAAAGATTTTTCAGCGCGAAATGTTGACCACTCTGGAACGATCAAACGAAAGTTTAAATTCATTCAAAACAACTTTCCTTTTTTTTCTATTTCTTGAAATTGAACAAGATTTTGGGAACGTGTCACACGTAGAGAGAAATCGTCGAGAGATACTTTCTCCTTTCTTTTGAAATAAATTCTAAGATTTCATTTAACTTTATACCAAATTATTATGTCACACATCTGGGTCATTTTCTCTATTTGAAATGAATTGTATAGATTTTTAATTAAATATTGTGCTATAAACGAGTCCGGCAGAGTTTGTTGGCGTATTTCACATATTCTGATGGATTCTGTCACTCAGAATGGGATTTTATTTTTCGTCTTCTCCGTCGGTCGCCATCACTTCCATTCAATGAAGCCGGAAGGCGGATGAATATCAGTATCGATGAATCGGAGGAGTTGGTGAAAGACTTTCGGTTCTACTTAAGTGGAAATTTAATTTTCCTTTTGAACTATCCGGGCAGGATTTTGATTTGACTTATAGACTGGAAGACTTTTCCTTCAAGAGTCAAGAGAAGATGTAAATTTGTGTCATCTCCTAAATTGTGTCGTGGATGTGTTCACTTGTGTTTCTTTTATCGATAGAATAGCGAAGAATAGTGACTCACTAATCGCAATCGCAATCGACATCAATTTAGTTGAGGGGCGTTTTCAATTTAATTCGGTTGCATTGCGGATTCGACCAGGTGCGGATTTGTCTGATTGAAAATTCGTTGGTTTTGTTATCTCTGTTGATTGTTGGTGTTGATTACGTCATGGATGCAAAAGTTGTAAATTTGGTTACGTCAATCCGTCAGCCGATCCATGGACCTCATCCTCAATTTATCATCATTGGACGCTCCTCAACATCCGTCAACTGGATTTTCATTTCATCCCTTCCATTTTGGATGAATCCGGAAGAAATATTCTTTCCAATATTCCGTCGATGAAGAGGATGTGCAGAAGTTGAAGACGACGAGGATGTGCGTGAAAGACTTAAATTCTGGTGAGTTCAATTTTCTTTGGTTTAATATTTACTATTATGGGATTTATTTGAGTAGATTTTTCATTGTATCATTTTTCATTGCTTGAATGAATTAAAGTATATGAAATATGCCAAGTGATTTCTCTTGATGCACAGTCAAGGGAAATGTTTTTACTCTGCGCACATGAAATATTATTAGCTTTTTTAATACTACTGGAGGCCATGGTTGTGTTATCCTGCCGCTTTTTGTCAAACCACTTAAACATAAAGGGAACTTGTTTTGTCGCTGTAATATAATGTAATTATCGCCAATAGAATAATCTAAGTGTGGGGGGGGGATGTCCATTCATTACAAGGATCAGAAAAGGACATATGAGATTGCGTGACGGAGCGTTCCGTCTTCTAATTTTAAAAAACTTGAGAAAATTATTCATCTCTTATCATCACGTCTTAGTTTTTGCACGTCCATACATCCAAAGAGTAAAATGTTTAAGACACAACCGTTATCGCTATGACTGCCGACTATATCCAACTGTAACAGTCGGTTGTATCGCCTCGTGAACTGGCCGATTCGGACAATAAAACGGCGTAGGAAACGCCCGGGGAGGATTTATTTATTCAAATGTTGATACCAGAGAATTTTTCCTTGTTTTTATTATTTTATATTTCGTTGACATTTCCTAACATTTGAAATTCCCGCCGAAATAAACTCTACCCCCACATCCCAATCGTTGAGACTAAGAAAACAGCCACAAGCATATCATTATCACGAACCGTCACGAACTTCTCCTGATTTATAAACAAATCATTTCGCAACGAAATTTGATCGGCTTGTCTTTTTAATATTAAAAAATGTATTAAAAGATTTGTTCATCATCGAGTTAAGACTCGTAAACACTTTGACTACTGACTCAATTTTTAATTTATTTTCATGTTTGGATTTTTTCATTTTTTCAGTGAAAATTTTGGTTTTTAAATTAGGAAAATCAATTCAATCAATTCAACTTGATAGACAATCTGCCTTATTTGCAGTACCCAATAATTGACTAATTTATTTACTTTTTATTTCGGGAATTTTTGACGCAATTTAGTCAATTTTCTATTTTTTTTTTTTATTTTTTTTTGTAAATCTGGCAATCAATTTGGGTTTTTCATTTTTCCTGCCTTCAATTTTTAAGATAACGACGCGAATTTTTTTATACAATTGCACCACTTTAGTGGGGATATAATAGCGAAAAAATTTTTGACAAATTTTCTACCCTTAAATGAATTACGTGCAAATGAATTTATTAGTTTGACTCGCATTTTGTAAATTTGACAATCAATTTCAGTTTTTTGCTTCTCACGTTCACATTTTTAAAGATAAAGACATGCCAATTTTATTGTGTATTCCTTAGGTCAGTTTACGTCTACAGTTTAATTTTCATTAAAAAATACCCACCCCTTAGCTACTTTTGATTCGATTATATTTTATATCATTCCCCCATGTATTTTTCGATTATAATAAAAAATAATTTTCCGATAATCAAAACAAAATCATTAAAATGACGCCACAATTTCCTCCTGCAACATAAAACCCGTAAAATGAGTGTAGTGGCCACTGTAGTCATGCAAATACCCTGTTGAATATTCAGGTATCGCCACCCAAACTTGATCGTCTTTTTTCAAGTTCAGCGTCGACTGGAGAGTCAACGGACTCTTCTCTTGACCAGGACTCCAGTTTGACTCTGAAACATAACCCGAACCGATTTGTCCCCCGTTCAAATAAAGACCAACATTTATTAGCGGCGTTGTAGATGATGAAGAAAAAAAAAAATGCGGCCAGTCCCGTGAATGAGAAAAAGTAAATTCCCGGTCGCGGTGCCGTGAATTTACCCGACGTTAAATCCATGGCGTTTCCCTCGTTCACCCGCGCCAAATCGAACGGAATTGGAGTTCCAGTTGTGTTGAAATTAGAACTGCGCTGGACGTAAAAATGGACGGGCGTCGATTTGACGTCGGCGTAACCGATCCATTTTTGTTTGTCTTTTAAATGAAAAAAATAATACGACGACCAGTTAAACGAGTAAAATAGAAAACAGCAGTAGGCCGGATACCATTTTGATTTGGATTAAAATCGCAAAAAATTATTTCCATCTTTTTCGATCCTTTGACTGAAAAGAATCCGCTCAGTTTATGTCCCATTCGCTCCAAATCAAAACATGACGTTGGCATTTTACCAATGTCAACAATTTCACTCGTCCTATCTGTTTAAGATTTAAATTCAAATTTTCAGCACCAAATAAAAACGAAATTTTAAACGTTTCACCGTTTAATTTCGTTTTCAAATCCGCAACTTCCGATTTCACGTTAATCAATTCCGTTCTCGTTGTGTTCAAATTTGAAATTGTAGTTTCCAAACGAATTGAAATTGCTGATTAAAATTGAAACAAATGTAGATAATTTAAAAAAAATGTTTTAATAATTTAATAAATTAATAATTTTACGAAAAAATTGTACCTCTCAGTTCGTGATTGTTTCTCGAATTTTCTTCATTTACTTTACGTTCGTGGCCTAATCTTATCGAAATTGCTACACAATAAAAATTAAAAAAAATTTAATTCAGTTTTCAATTTGAAAAAAAAAAATAATTCAATTTCCGCTTTACTTTTGAGTTCAATTGACAAATTTCCAGTTCTGATTTGCAACTTTGCCAATTCATTTTCAGTGCCTAATTTTAATAAAATGAATTTTTTATTTGGATCAGAATAATTAATATTCCAATAAAATAAAGAAAATACCAATTAATGTTTTTTTTGTTTTCTCCAATTCAATTTTTGTTATGTTCAACTCCTGTTCAGTACCTGGGTGGTAATTAAAAGCTTTTACTTCAATTTACAAAATATTTTACCAATTCTTCCATGAATAAAAGAAAACCTTTTAATGCATTCGTCGTATGGGTTAAATCTCTTTTTAAATGACTCAATTCGTCATTGGTTTTCACCAAATTCTTGACGGTTGTGTTTAAACGCTCTGCAGTGGCTGTGCAATTAAATAACAATGGATGACTTGATGGAATTCATCTCGAGTTAAATTAAAATTACCTTTTAATTTATTAGTCAAATCGATTCTTGTGTTAGTTAAATCCAATTTCACATTACTCAGTTCTCCACTTGTTCTGTTTAAGAGCTCGGCAGTCGCTGCGATATTAAATTAAAATTATTTGTGAAATAAATAAAATATTTTGTTAATTCATAAATTGGTTTTTAATACCTTTGAGTTGTTCCTTCAAATTGTTCCATTCGTCAGTGACGGTCAACTCGGCGTGTTCCATCACTTTGATCGGCGCCGACAGTTCGACGTTTATTGTGTAACGAACGCGGACATTTCGATCCTGAAACGATTGCGGGTCGCGAAATTTGTCCAAATTGATTCTGCCGAATTGAATGGGTTTTGGAACGAATTTCTCTCCATCAAATTGGACGTGGTTTCTACTTTCTCGCAATAATTTTTCCACGTCTTCTTTTAAACTTTCGACTCGAAGGGAATAAATATCGGAAGTATCGGCCAATTTCCCTGAAATTATTGAACTGATTCTGTCCACTTCCGTCCAACTGTTTGCGTCGTAATTGTGTTGGATTCTTTTCTCATTTCGTCCTTCATCCAAATTAAATTTGATTCCTGATTGGCTCTCGGCTTTTTGAAACAAATTGGCCAATTTCTTTTGAGTTTCCCTGTCCAATTTGTTGAGGATTTCATTCAAATTTTTCGTCGTTTTATCCGGCCGATAATTTTCGTCATTCCAGAAAACAGCGTCCCACATTTTGTCGTTTTGTTCTTTGATTGTCGTCCTCGACGTAATCAGCAAATCTTTTAAAATATTCACAATTTGATTTTCCGTGTCTGGTGACGCGATCTCGGATTCATCAAAAGTTTCCATCCGGATGTTTGTGGCCGATTCCGTCAACATTTTCTTCTCGTCGTTGGCCGTTAGAAAAATTTCATTTTTTTCCTCAAATTTCTGTAAAAGATGAGAAAACATTGAACCGGAAGTGACGCTGTCTATATTTATAGTCGCTTGTTTAGTTTGTGACGTCTGTGATGACAAACGAAACAAAAGTTTGAAATGATCCAAATGTTTGGGTGCGGATCGCATTTCATCGGCCAGTTCATCACAGACTTTGGGGTCATAACACGACAGAGAAAACCAAACCGATTTGCTTTTGCTATCATAGTTCGTCCACCGTGAGGAAATCGAATATTCTTCTGTTGGGACGTCGCTAGTGAGAATGACCTTCTTCATAGGAATGACTCTGACTTGATTCAATTTGATTTCATGGCCGACGATTTCATTTAAATGTTTGACAACTTCATTTTGGACTTTGTCGTTCCACATTTCAATTCGGAATTTCATTTCTGGTTGTTTCGTAAATCGATTGTAAGAACTAACAGCACTTTTATGATCCAATATCGCAAGAGGCGAATAGAAATATTTTTTCTGGCTCATAGTTGTGCTGGCCTTGTTATTATCGGTGTGTTCGTAAATTTCAATGAGAAAATTGGCGTATTCGACGGAACTGAAAGCATCCGGTGAGATTTGCAATTTCTCCCAAGTAGAAGAATCACTGCCGATCTTCTCTGATTGGCAATGACAACAAGCCACAGCCAAAACGATGACGATAACAAATTTGATTGGAATCGCAACCATTTTTAAAATTAAAAACAAAATCTTTCAGAGGATTCGTGTTTCTGTTTTAAAGTCAAGTCAAGAGAAAAATAATTTTTAATTACTTTTACCTTATATTAGATGATCAAAGATTACAATTATTGAGACGATGCTATTTTAAATATTATTATTGGCAGGACGACTGCACGTTTGAAACTGACTAAAGAATCTCAATTGACAGAATATTTATGCAAGAAATTAAGAAGGCAGACTCATTCGAATTGAGTTTTTTCAATAATCTCGCCAGCACATGCAACTATGCAAGATTGTTGCGTTGGCTCGAATAAAGTCCATCATTCAGTGGACGATAAAACATTCAAGCGAGTCATTTGATATTGTTATGTCTGGCGAGGTTATAAGAAAACTCGGATATCACAAACAAGTTGGATTCTTTTTTATAAAAAGCGAATAAACCTAAACAAACTGTATAAGATTATATAGAATTCTTGAAAGCCGTTTGGTAAACTGTTATGCTTTAGAATATTTTGCTGACGGTTGGGTTTTTAATTTGGTCAATTTTAAAATAATGGCAGTTTCTGGTTTTCGTGCTTATTATAACGTTAATATTAGTCGTCTACTCTGGAACGTTTCTCCTTTTTCGTATGATTTTATGTTCCTTCATTTAAACTTTTATTATTTACTTTTCCTCAAAGAGTTTATGTAACAACTTCCGTTTTATTTTACAGTCGCGGTATTGCGTGGGACTGTTTTTATAACAACTCCTGTTTTATTATACAGTCGTCATTGGCCAACAGCTGAGAATTGCCTGAAAAATAGGATTTTATATTTTCAATGACTAAATATCATTTGAACTTGTTAAAACACCTTTCATCTCTTGCAACTCTTTCTTGGCGATTTTCAATTTGGTATGGGTATCCAACCAGATCGGCTTTCGTCACTGAAAATTAAATAATAGCGCAATTTTATTCGTAAAATTTAGTTTAATTTATTTAAAAATTGGTTTTACACAATTATTTGTAAATTTTGTCGTTTTTTGTTTTGTGTACTTTTCAATTCGCTGAGGCATGTTGACAACAAGACGATACGAGATCCTAATGTGTTTGATACACTGCGATCGTCGTAAACAGGAACTTGTTTTTCATTTGATAGGCCGAGAGGTTTTTTGGAGGAGCCATGGCTAGTGGTGAGTTGTAATGCGGTAATAACAATAAGGATTGATCTCAGGTGCTGGCCGGCAGCTGCTGGGCAGAGGCCACCAAAAACGTAGGCTAGCGAGACAAAGATCATAGAAATCTAAGCGAATAATTTAATTAACATTCAATACAACATATTGATTCTTTGCCAGCAGAAACAATTAACTACAAAATAATTCTTTACCGAGTGCTTCATTTAGTGGGATATTTTGCGATGATGCTTGTAACTGGAGTGACAGTTAACGTTTGGAAACGACGTTGTCCTTTATATAGTGAGGATTTTTGCTCCGTCGGTCGCCATCATTTTCATTCTATGAAGCCGGAAGAAGAATGAAGCGGAGAAGTTGGTGAAAAACTTCCGGAAAAACTTGAAAAACTTTCTTTTCTTTCTTTAATCCCGTTTGATAGGCTACCAACGGTTTGGCGGAGTTTGTTGGCATTATTCGTATTTCACATATCCTGATGGATTCTATCAAGTAATCAAGAATTTGATTTCATTTTTCATCTTCTCTCATCGGTCCTCTGAATGATTTGCTGGCCCATTTTCAAGGATGGAGTGGCCCGGTTGATTTCAGGAGGGATCAATACGAAATTGTTCAACCGCCTTGTGTTTTCCATCGTCTTCCGTATTGAAAACGGATTTTCAACATCGTTTGTCACTTTATAACGCAGGTCAAGACGTAACAGGGGGCATAGCTAAGTGTTAGAGCATCCGCCATCCGGCCGCATCCGGATTTTCCCCGCTTTAAACCCGCGCGGGTGCCCTTTACTTGTAAACATCATGTAATATATTCATGTTTATCGGTGGAAAATTGGACACTATAAAGATGGAATATCTTTGCATCTGTTTCTGTGTCTCTTTGTCGTAACGTCTGTGTTTGCGCCGTGCCCGTACTACACCGCAGCTTGTGTTATTGCTCCGATTAAGTACAACATATCGAGACAAGTGCAAAAATGTTACTCGAACTTTCTGTCACACGAAGGTGGTCGAGTTAGCCTTGGAGTTAGCCCCAAAAAGGCCATCGAAATCTGCTGTCGAGATTGGCCGTTGGAGGTAATAAATTTACAATGGTTATAATGTTATGCATTCAAAATTAAGCATCTTGTTATTAGTCGGCACCTTGTTCAGTACCGGGACATTAACAGTATAGCGGGAGTGTAAAATGTGCAAATTTCCCACGCCGTGTAGACTTTAATGAATCGATTTAAATTTCAAGAGTAAATGGGCAACATAATTATGCCGCTGGCAATCGATAGACAGGTGAGGATCAATATCCAAAGATCCTGGCCAGGTGTTATTTTAAAACGAAATTGTTAACTTTTGAGATTCCTGAAAAAAAACAACAATTTGAATGAATTTTCAATTCAAATCAGAGTAGCAGCGGCTATCATTAAAGCTCCACCCCATAGTCCCGCAGAAAGGTAGTCGATCACCTGGCGAGTGACGGCATAAATTGTAATCTATGTAAACTTTTATTATTAATCTCAATAATCGGCCAAACGTTTCTCTAAATTTGTTTTATCTATTTTGATTTGAAATTTCTTTTATTTAAATAATTCCAAACTTGAAAATTCTTAACTGGTTGCTGATGGATAAAAGCGCGATCAAGATACTCGCAGTTGCATTTAGTTGTTGTTCATATTATATTATATTATGACAGACAGGTGGGGCTAGTAGAACGATCTGTGGTAATGAACTCAATTTTTGTTTCTTATCACGTTCACGGAGCGATTCACGTCGAACGAACGTCCGCGTGACGTGCTGTCCTAATTTTTGACTGCTGATTACGTGATAAGATACAGATAGACTAGGGGATGTATTGAATTTAACTTTTGAAATGTACCATTGATGACCCGAAAAATTAAGGGCCAAAATCAAGTCCATACGGATACGGAATTAGTAAACTACGAAACTGTTAAAAAAAATCGTGATAGCTCATTTTTGAAATTAAGACAATGTCGTTTAATCGACGATGTGTCAGCCTATCAGATTCATTTAAATGATAATCTTGTAATTTGGGATCAGTTGGGTAAAACAGGCCGCTCAAATAGGACAACTTATCGCTATTGCGTATTGATGGTGAACGATATTTATATTTCAAAACGAATCTCGTCTATTGCATTAAGTAATATGGAGATGAATACGATTGTTTTTAAAAAACTGCTAAACAAAATTTCCCATAACACTGTGACAACTTTCTCGACGTTAACTCTAGTTAACTACCATTTTTCAGTGATAAATTTTATTGAAATATGAAATATTCTTTTATGAGTTATTACCATTTATGAAACTATTTTCGATTTTTTTTTTCTATTCCAATTCCACACGTGTAATCAAACCGTTTTGTCTTATTATTTTTCATGTTATTAGTTTGAATTTTGGAATGGAGCGTTTACCGTTGAAAATGTGAATTTTGCCCGGACGTTCTTCTTAACCCGTGACGTCCCGTACGTTCGTGCGAATGGATTTACGAGGACGTCATGCCTTCCTTTCCTGTGATGTCAACGCACATGATGACGTCACATTCCTTCTCACTCCCTTTGTGCATCCAGTCGTCTTATTTACTCCGACCCAAGGTAGGATGAAATATCAAATTTTTAATTCTTCAAATAAGGGCAACATTTTTTTAGCGAATTTCTTTCGATTTTCTTTTCCATTTTCTTTTTCTCTCGATTTTCTTTTCCATTTTCTTTTTCTCGACCAACAACGAAGGGACTTGGCTCTGGGAATGAAATAGGCGTCGATAAATGACTCGTCATTGACTTTTCTTTTTTTTTTTAAATTTAATCTTTTCGTACTCCTTTTCGGCAATTTTTTCATTTTTCATTTATTATTTTCGGGGTAAATGTGACAATGAATATTAGAATGAAATAATTCAATGGGGCTTCAATTTATAGGTCTCACTCTTTGTCCATTGAGAAGACGATTTATATAACAGAAAATAATTTTCCTTATTCAAAATTTGATGCGTGATGGGAAAAAGATAAAAATAAAGGTCAAAAGGATTTTATTTAGTGATAAAAAACGACGTCGTGCAATTGTTTGTTGTGGAATCAACATGAACGTCCTGATGGGTTAAAAGTCGAAACGTTCAATAGAAGAAAAACAACAAACGTCAAAGATAAAGGTCAACTGTTTCTATTTATTTTCTTCTATTTATTTTCCTCGATTTTCCTTCAGCTCTTTTTATCTCCTTCGTCTTTTAATATCTTTAATTATTAGTTGGCGCAACGTCGACTCAATCGCTGTCCAATTCGGGGCTGTCCAGCGACGTCTGTCTCTTCTTCCGGGCGGCTGTGATGATAGATGAGACAATTTCTTTGGCGAAGGAATCCTTGCGATCATCTGTGCTGCTAGACAGATTACTATTGCTGGCTTGAGTGGACGAATTTGGCTGTTGGACAGTATTATCTACTTGATCCTGATCGGGAGGGAAGAAAAAGTTGACTTTGTTCATGAGCGTTTCGACGATGCGGCATTGATGCGACATGTCTGTCACCATAGTAACGGTACTATCATCACCGGGACGAATCAAGATTGGACCAAACACAATGGCCAAATATCGGGCATCCATCTTGTTCATGTGACTCTTGCCGGCCACGCGAGACAAGTGACGGACAAGGTAGCGCAACGTCGAATAGTTAGGCTCGGGTAATTCGTCCACTAGCCGCTTGATGGATTTGATACGCACTTGTTCCGGTTCCGTCTTGCTGGCCTCGATCAAAGCGCCGTACAGTTCAGATGTCACTAGAGGATCGGGTAATTTGCGGAAAAATGATTTCATCAGTGATGAGATGACGTTGACGTCATTCCAACGGGGATCCGATTGATTTAGTCCATCAAAACCGCGATTGAGCGAGTCCGATAAAGCGTTGACGGCGACGCTGTTGCCCGGAACTCTGTACACTCCGACGCTCTCCAGTCCACGGGCTTCGACGATACCAACGCAGAGTTCCACAATCAAGGGAATACTCTCTGATAAAGAGGATCGAGGACAGGATTCCAATGGGACTCCTATGGTGGCTCCTTCGGGTATCAAAGTGAGGCCACAATTTCCTCCTCTAACATAAAACCCGTGAAATGAGTGTAGTGGCCAATGCCGTCATACAAATACACCCCTGTTGACTGGCTCCAAATCGCCACCCAAACTTGATCTCCTTTTTTCAAGTTTAGCGTCGACTGGAGAGTCAACGGACTTTCTTGACCAGGGGTGTTTACCTCTCGAACATAACCCGTCCCGATTTGATCCCCGTTCAAATAAAGTCGAACTCCTAACGCAACAAATGATGATGAAGTTGGAAAAAACACCTCTCCCGTGAACGAGAAAAAATAAATTCCCGGTCGCGGTGTCGTGAATTTCCCCGACGTTAAATTCATGGCGTTTCCCTCGTTCACCCGCGCCAAATCAAACGGAATTGGAGTGTAAGTTGTGTTAAATGGATAACTCCGTTGAACGTAAAAATGGACGGACGCCGATTTGACGTCGGCGTATCCGATCCATTTCTGGAAATCTTTTAAGGAAATTGTTAAATTTAAATAATAAATATTTAAATAATTAAAAAAAAAACAATTTACTCGCATCGCTGGGAAGTTGAGTGAAATCGCAGTAAACGGATTCGATCATTTTTTCTCCTTTGATGGAATAAAATCCGTTGAGGGTGTGGCCAATCAACATAAGATCCTCACAGGATGTGGGGAATTCAGTTAAAGCTGATCCGCTGCACTCGAGACGGCCCAACGTGTGGACACCAGACGAAGTTGCCAGTTGAGTCCGGCCAAAATTTAGTCGAGTGACGGGCAAAATATTTTTGTCCGTTATGACACCTGAACAAAAAAATTGTTTTTATTTAATTGAAATATTTAAATAATTAAAGCAAAATAATAAAAGACCATCGTCAAATAGTTGAACTGGTGCAAGGGTATCACAATTGCATTTCACCGCAGGATCGACGCAATTTCCATCAATTCCGCATTGACAGGTGTGAATTCCGTCCGTATTATTTCCGGCCCAGAAATATTGCGCATTTCCGTCTCTATCGTTCCACCAGGCGTAAGGAACTTTGTCAAATTCAAACGGGGCGTAATAACAATCATACTAATTGAAAAATAACATAGAATTCATTTCATTTTCAATGTAGAGTTAAATTTATTAAATAAATCTACTTTAATAGACTGATGACATTCAGTTGATAATTCGGCCAACGATTTCATTTGTTTGATGGACGCGTTGTAGTTGATGGATCGTGAATAACATCCAGGATCGGTGCAATGACCCACGTCGATGGGAAATTCGCTGTCGTGTAAAATTGATGTCGATCCTATTTGAAGCAGATTTTAATTTAATTAAAAAAAGAAATAAATGAAAATGAATAAAATTTACCTGTTGACATGTCGCAATAAACGTAAATCGGGTCATCGCCTAATCCTTGGCCATCCGGATCGATGAATTGCATTCCGGATGCAAGTGACGGATTAGTCGCTCGAAGTTCTCGACATGTCCTTGGGGTTCCACTTTTTCCATTTGATTGAATTACATTTTGACGATTATTCGCTACAATTGATTTTGAACCGTTGGGAGAAACTGGAAGTTCATTCGCTTGCAACAAGAAATTTAAAATCGTTTCCTGTTCTTGGACTTTGGCCTCAAGTCGAGTCACTTTCAGTGTCAAATCTTTTCTTAGTTCGTTCTGTCGTATTATTACGTCATATAAAAATCAATTAAATGAATTCAATTAAATATTCATGTTGTAATTTAACTAGAAAAGACAATACAAAATTGAATACTTACATTTAATTCAAGTTGAGCCTCTAATTGTGTCACTTTTTCCAAGACTTTTTCTTCAAGTTGAACGTTTTTACTTTCGATTAATTCATTCATTTTGGCCATTTTCATTTCGAATTCTTCCTGCCATGATTTGACAGCAGCGGAAGAACAAGTTACGCAATAAGCCAAAATGAATAACAGAAAACCAATTGAAAAACGTGATACCATTCTGCGACTATTTTCTTGTAATTGCGATCCAACTGTGCGCTGTTAACTCAACGTATCCACCGTTTATATTGTCCTCGTTTCACATGATGGGTTGTATCAATTTGATGATTTGATGACATGATTTTGTATCAATTGAGATCATCCCGTGAAAAAAACCCAAACGAAAGATAACAACTGACGAAACTTATTTTTATAAAAATTTGGACTTTCTCCTTGTTGTTTTGAAAAATTGTTTGTTTTTATGACGGGTGAAAACAAAACGTCTTGATAAATTTATTTGTTTTATTCTTTTTCTTTATTATATAAAGCACGTAGCTATACGTATAAGCAAAATGTGACAGTTAATTTTATTTTTCAAGTAGGTAATCTTTTTTTAACTTGATGTCGTCCTGTTTCAGTTTAATTATTATGTCTGCACTTGAATTGATAGGATTTTTCCAATGGTAACGCCAAAATGAATAACAAAAAACAAATTGAAAAACGTGATGCCATTCTGCGACTATTTCCTTTTAATTGCGATCCAATTGTGCGCTGTTAACTAAACGTATCCGCCGTTTATATTGTCCTCGTTTCATATTACGTGGGATTTTACCAATTTACATGAGATCATCCTTGGAAAAAAAAAACCCAAACGAAAGATAAATAACAACCAACGGAACTTTTTTATTAAAATTTGGACTTTATTTCTTGATTTGAAAAGTTGTTTGTTTTTACGCAATGACGGTCGAAAACAACGTCCTGATAAATTTATTATTTATTATTATATTATTATTATTATTATTTATTATTATTATTTATTATTTTTTATATTTTATTATTATTTTATTATTTTTTTTTTTTGTTTTACCATTCCATTTTTTTTATATATAACAAATGCGTATAAGCAAAATGTGACCGAGTAATTGATTTTTACTTGACGTGTTATTTCCTCTGTAATTATGTTTAATAGACTGTAAACAATTGGTTTGGCGGAGTTTGTTGGCATTATTCTTATTTATATTTACATATCCTGATGGATTCTGTCTCGTATTCCATGAATGCGATTTTCTTTACCTTATCTCGTCGGTCCTCTGAATGATTTGCTGGCCCATTTTCAAGGATGGAGTGGCCCGGTTGATATCAGGAGAGATCAATACGAGATCGTTCAACCGTCTTGTGTCTCTTTATTAAGTGCTGTGATCTCTAAATACAAGATTAAATGGAAGGTAAATTGCGAATTTAAAAAAAAAGCTTTGTTATCTAGCTTCAGCAAAAATCGGATCCGTTTTGGTATAAGAACGTTTAAAATTGATTCGTAAAAGTTTTCCCCTTTTTTTAGGTTTACATAAGCCAGTTCAAACGTCAAACATCGTAAGTTGCCGAACCCAATTGTTTGAAAAAATCCATGATGGCCGCCATTAACCAATGAAAATCGAGGAAGAAGGTGAGGGTAGGGTAAACAAACAAGTTGGAAAAATGTCCACTTAATTTGTTTGTTTTTAACTTGTTGCAAGTATTTAAAGTTCGATCTTGATAGTTGAATAATTTACTCGTGATGTACGTGAATGATAGACATGATCTCTGTAGATGTAAGTTGGAGAGTGCCTTTGTGTTTTCACCATTTTTGTAGTTTATATACTGAAGCATGAAACTAGTATTTACTGAAGTCTAGAACGCTTGTAATCTCGTTATCTACTCAACTCGCTATTACATGACAGTAATCAATCCTCAGAGTGGTATAAAACAGCTGATGGAAATGAAACCGAGTGTGAAGAACCAACCGTACTCAAAGATACATTTTGATTTGGAATGGACAATTCTACGGGATCTTGTCTGAATGCAGCAGGTTTTTCAATCAAATAGAGGTAAATAAATAGATAAGTAATTGTGAATTCAAAAACTAATTGACAAGGAGAATGGCATTATAAGACTATTTATAGATTTCCTTTGATCAACCAATTCAAAATGGGTAGAGGGGTTCTATTGGGTAGGTTTTCTTTTCTCAATTGACCTAATATGAAAAGCTCATGTTAGCTGTATAGGATATGTAGTTGTATACTTTTTTCTTTCGATTTGTGGAGTCTAACATTCCTGCTGAAATAATAGAACAGGCTCTTTGAAAATGAAGTTTCACAATTAACCTAAATGCTGTATTTTCTAGAACCGTATGCAAATAATAGAAAACATGAAAGTATCTTTTGGATGTTTTATCATCTAACAGGACAATTAGAAAAAGCTTCTTCTTTAATAAATAGCTAGTGGATTTTTGTTTTTCTGCTCTCGGAGACCATGAAAATGAGAAAGCCGTTCTGTGTCTTGACTGAAATCTTTCTTTTTGTTTCAAATTTCATTTTGAATGTTATGCAATAGCCGTTGCACCCTATCAATCCCCCCCCCCCCGATAAAATGCAATCATATTTATTTTTATCTTCGTAGCAGGTGGGTGGGGTGGGGTTAATAGGGGTATTTTATTTTCTCAATTTGAAACTAATTTATTTAAAGTAATTAAATTAACTTACATGAGCTGTAAAAAAAATTAAAAGAAGACCGCGATCAAAATTAGAAAAATAGTATACAGTTTAATTGAAATATTCAAAAGTGTAATTAAAGATGCCCTACTTCGCCAACAGCGTTTTTGGTATTGGCCGCTAGTATAAAACAATCGTGTAATCGTACTTTACATGTAGGTTGGGAACGAACGAATACCATGACATGTCAGAAAGTTAGTAGCCGAACACTTGTACGATGCAAATTCTTGAAGGTGTAGTTTGGAGGTCATAACCTTCTCGACCGTTTTTTTTTAGTTGCCACATTTTCACTGGTCTCATGTTGTTTCTGTTTTAAAATAAAAGTTT
The DNA here is from genome assembly GCA_030770115.1 of Daphnia galeata. Lineage (NCBI taxonomy): Eukaryota > Metazoa > Arthropoda > Branchiopoda > Diplostraca > Daphniidae > Daphnia > Daphnia galeata. Next base: position 823,088 of record CM061119.1, read on the forward strand.
AAACAACAGTTTTTACCTTAAATTTAAAATAAATCTAAATAATTTTTTGAATTGAGAAGGAACTTAAAATTCAATTTTGCTAGAAAGGAGCATGACAGAAGTTCCTGTTGATCAATATAGAATGCCGACTTGTAGATATCATTTTATGGTTCATTCAGCAGTTTTAAAGAGACTCATTTCTAATTGATTATTTACAGTTGAGTTTGTGCGTCCTGTTGGTTGTCTTCGCTGTCATCGAGGGTGCGCACCCCGTGAAAAACGTCAAATTTTCGGAGCTATCCTTCAAGGACTTCTGGGTATGTCGTTGAAATGAATTCTCCATAATATTTTATCGTTTCAATGTCTCACTTCTTTGTGAATTAATTTGAATTTTCACCTCGCCACTGGTTACCACCACCATCACCAGGATCACCATTCCGATGGCTATGGTGGATGCGTCAGAAATTACGACGGACACCACCACCATCGCTCTCATAAAGCACATAAGGTAACCTGCTTTTAATTCTTCAATTAATTCTCGACTTCTTAAGAAAATGGACTTTCACCGCTAGGTGACGTCATTCCTGTATGGATGTCGGTTGGTTACCCTTATCACACATATTTTTCTTTCATATTAGTCATATAGTTCTTTTGTCCTCTCGATATCCTTTCAAAAAAACCCTCATCCCCACAAATTACTTTATAATTTGTATCCCCATTTACGTTCATGGGAGTCTGAGCATATTCACATCCTCTCCTCTTGAATTCCAATAGGCAATGGCGTAAACTTACCTTTGTAAAATTCAGCAGCTAAGGAAGTTGGCAGTGAAATCACCCTTTGGCTACAGTCTATAACATTAAGTTTATATAACAAAAAGATAGTGTCTTACTTGAATTAATCCAACTACCATTATCTACAATTAATTCTACTTAATTAAAATTAGTAATTATGTTGGATGATTCCTCAATCCTCAATGTTCTTGATCATTTGCTGCCAGGACCTGTCATATTATTACGTGTGCGTCTATGACGGCGCTTATGTATCGAAACAATTAGCTCACAAAGAAATGCCAGAAAAGAAAAGCTCAGTCCAATGACACCAATGAGGATGAATACGCCAGTTAAATTTTTGAAAGACAGCGAGGACTTCTTTTGCGGGCCCTTGTTTCCACTAGGAGGTTTTCCGTTACATTGAGGAGGCATTGGAAGAAACCACAAATCCCAGTAGGCGACTAATCCAGTTTGATGCAGCGGCCATTGGAAAGGTTTAATGACGGCGTTGATGTTAGCCGTTTCATCAGGAATGGGAATAACAAGAGTAAAGTAGTCGTAAAGCCAATACGTGAAATTGTGGGCACAACATTATTGATCAGTAAATCGCATTCCTGTGTCAGAAATTCAGAAATAAAATTTCATTTGCAAAAAATATTTCAATTTACATAATTGTTATCCCGAGAATCTAATGATTTTTTCTATTTACTAGTTGCCTAGGTTCTTTTACTATCAAATGTTATTCCTCCATCGAAATTCGTCAACCAGCATCCGTCAAGATTTCTTTTACATATATATCTGTTACACTTACACTATCTGTTTTATTTTAAGTTTTCGTTATTTCAAAAGAAGGATCCTTATAACTAATAAACAACTTGTTTTATTTAATTTCCTTGCTCAATGTGTTAGAAATAATTTCAAAAAAGATTCAAACGTTTTCGATTATGTAGCTGATTTGGTCACGTCCAACTGTCGATACCAGATTCTGTTCTACTCGGACCATCTCGTGCCTATAGGATGACATCGTCAAGTTGCAATAAAGAAAGAATTATCTAAATGTGTTTTTGTATTTCAGTGTTACGTGAAATTTAAATAGGTAGCAAGGAAGTCGAGGATGACGCCTCCTTTAAGTGGCCCTATCAATCCTTTGCGATTACCACTCCAATTTGGCTGGAACAAGGAAAATTGTACTTGGTAAGTTGAATTTCAAAGAGTCTTACAATATACAACAGGACAAAAGAAAATTAAAATGTATCTTTTAGTGTACCCAGATAACGCGGAGGTGTTTGCCATTGAGCGGATTAGGTGTCAACGACGAGCAGCGGGTGAAAATATTGAAGCCAACGACGAAAATGGAAAAAGGTAATGCCATCGTCAACTAAATAGAGTAATTTTATTAGTATACTGCAGTGTAGTGTGGTTTAGGGACCAAACACATCTACTTACACCGCTGAAGCTGCAGATGATTTTATAGAAGGCAACCGAAGGCCACTAATTGTAAAAGTTACTATGGGAACTGAAATGCAACAATCTTTTCATTTGTACACTGTTGAAACTGAAAGTTCTTAAGAACTTACCAGCACAGTGAATGCACAGAACCAGCGATATACGCTGAGCATATAGATTAAGCATTACTATGGAAATGTTTCCAATGCGTGACAATTCATTTGTATACCTCCAAAACATGAATACGGATATTGTGCGTTAGGATAGGTTATGTGTAGTTTTATGCGTGTTCCTCAATTTGACTTTCAATCCAAAGCTCCAGCTCTTGTTATCTGCTAATAATTTCATTTAAATCCGGAAAACGTTTAGAAATAGTTTGTCCTGTTCCTTCTACTTATTTTCAAGCCTTTTTAAAATACAGTTCATCGGCATTTAAATCAAATTTCTTAAAAAATAATCAGCTTACAATCGAAATAATCAGGAAATTCTAAGGAAATAGACGGAAATATCAATTGGAAATAAAATCTTTTTTTTTTGTATTCAGTCGCTGCTGTACGTAATTATATTATTTCTTTATCCATAGACTGTTTGATTTTTGGGATGATTGACTTGAATGATACTAACGTGATGCGAGCAAACAAAGTTGTGTTGTGGAAACGGGATTGTATTTTATTAAAATAGCCCACCAGCTTCGACTTGCGCGTTCATGACTTATTTTGGATTCATTTCACGAACCTGGCAACCGTCAAATTATCTTAGTTCATCTTCGTGAGCTCCACTTGTTGCATAATTTAAAATTCTTTTGTTCCTATTCATCGTTCGTTGAAGCCAGTGTAGACTACTTTGCAAAAATGGATTTTCATCGAAGTATTAGTGCCGCAATGCAGCGAACAATATAGACTTTGTATTTCAAAAGACGCCAGCACATGTTTGGCGTATACAGAATATCAGATTTCTATTTTTGCACTTTAAATTTGTGTTCAGTTGCGGTTATGCACACTGTGAATCCTGCTGTAGCTCATTTTTTCATCATAAGAAGTTTGCGAGTCTGTTTTTCTGTACGAATTAGGTAAAATCTCATTCTCTTGAAAACTAGAATAATTGCAGTTTTGACTTATGTTTGTATTCTTGTGATGTAGTAAAAAGTGCATTTGTTATGATTTTGCTTTCAAGTTACTAATAACATACATTTCCTTTGCTCATTTTAGGTTTCCTGCATGGAAAAATTTTAAACGTACAAATGGTAACCGGGTTTTAATAGCACTTTCATTTGTATGAATGAGAACGATGCGCGAAATAGGGATGTGTACTTCGTGATTCCACAGCAACTTCTCAACCGTTCAGTTTGCTGAAAATGGACTCTAAATCATCTGGCTCTGCAGTGCCCCAGCGATACAACGGCCAGCATAAAGATCCTTGAAATTGAAGTATTTCTATTCGACGGCCGCTTATCATCCACAGTTGCTCACTCGCTTACCTTTTCAAAAGTGCCGCCTCTACTTTATCAGAGCAGCCACCTAGTAGAGGAATTAGGTACTGTATCTTATCTTGCCACCACCAGGGGCGCCTAATGTCATTTGACAGCTGTTTCCAGAATGGTAGGTTCCTATTTTCATGGCTGAAATTTACTTACTTACTTGAGTTTGTTCCCTAACTTTCGTGCGTTAGTTGTTTAACTAACTTTGATGTTTTAAAACTAAAGGATATTGTGCACTCTGGAGGCAAGTTTACCTGCGATTATCTGATTGCCCATGGATTACGTCGGCAATGAAACCCGTTAGGCAGTTACGTATTACTGATTGCCAGAAGACTACACAAAAGTAACTCGTTTTTTATTTATCTTTTGTTAATTTTTTAGATCATGTCCCAAGATTTTCTCAAAGAATAGTTTCCTATTGCTGATTTTTAAAGCTTTAAAATAGTTTACATTTCCTCTTTCTTTCATTATGTCCTTGACTCCTTGTCAATGCCCTCTGAATTTCATGAACATCAAATTTTTACTAAAGGAATGAGACATGAATTACATGTAAATTATTGTTAATGTAATGAATTTTTTGTACAATTTTTTAATTGTTTCATTTGAATTTTGCATTGTAGATGATGTACTGGAAGATGCTGCTCAAACAAACATCAGGGTGTTGGATCATCATCTAATCTGTCTGAACCCATTCATCATCAGTGCTAGCTTAACGTTGTACCAATGAGTTACTCAGTCGAGTCTGCAAGTAAGCCAAATGTTTGATTGTTTGGCTGATGCCCTGATCCCCTGATCCCTGATGCTAACAATGTTTGAATATTTCTAGCCCTGATTTTTGATTTGAATCTGGGTCACACCTATTGGGCATCTGCATGGACACTTACCAGCATTGCATCCAACACTTCTGACCAGACCAAAGCTGTTGTCAGTGCTGCTGGGTTCTTTTCTTGGTTGGATTCACCTCTTCGCGTTGGGGCTGAAAACTTTACTTTTTACTTCAACACATTGCTGTCAATGTCAATTGCTTGTGAGGGATAATTGCTGTTCAACCTGAGACAAGACATAACTAAAATTCATGTTGATTTGTTATTTCTGCTATTGGTTTTATTAGTTATACTGTTATCTTATAAGTTAGCAGATGAAATAAAAATAATAGAAAATGAATAAGGAATTGCATTTTATTGTCCCACCTCCACCCACAATTCCACCACGATTTTTAACATACAAGATACAACATATAATACATACATACACTTATAGTTAACCCGTTGGCTGCCACGCCATACAACTCATAGGTTGCTCTTTCTACTACTCTACACGTCGTGTCCGAAGGATCCACGACCAAAGTGGGACTTGACATTGCTGACAAGTCCGGGCTGACACGATGATGGGAGTAGTAAATAGCGTGCACGCATCTACAACCCATCACCACATCGACAAGGGGGAAGTCCCTATGGTGCACACAAGACACGCCTTTCGGCGGAACAAGCTAACATGGGGGAAACAAAGGCGTGGCAGCCAACGGGTAAACTAACAAAAGACAAATACCACAGCAATACAAGATGAACAGATGACGATGATCCACGTTGACAACTTGAAGAAGGGATGGGGTTCTTTCGATGTTCCTTTAGGCTGCATCCTCCCGGTTATTACCGAAATAGCTACATAAATAAAAGGGGTTAACTACAATTCTATTCAGTTTAGAGATGTGACAAGCAGACTTACACATGGTAATACCAGTAAGGTTTTCTTGGCTGATCCAGAAGATGGGATGATGATGACTTGATGAGTGATTTGATGAGATGACGATTCAAGTGGGATGATGATGGCTTGATGAGTGATTTGATGGGATGACAATTCCAGTGGGATGATGATGGCTTGTTGAGTGATTTGATGAGATGACGATTCAAGTGGGATGATGATGGCTTGATGAGTGATTTGATGGGACGACGATTCAAGTTGGATGATGATGACTTGATGAGTGATTTGATGAGTGAGAGATGACGATTCAAGTGGGATGATGATGACTTGATGAGTGATTTGATGGGACGACGATTCAAGTTGGATGATGATGACTTGATGAGTGATTTGATGAGTGAGAGATGACGATTCAAGTGGGATGATGATGGCTTGATGAGTGATTTGATGGGACGACGATTCAAGTTGGATGATGATGACTTGATGAGTGATTTGATGAGTGAGAGATGACGATTCAAGTGGGATGATGATGGCTTGATGAGTGATTTGATGGGACGACGATTCAAGTTGGATGATGATGACTTGATGAGTGATTTGATGAGATGACGATTCAAGTGGGATGATGATGACTTGATGAGTGATTTGATGGGATGACGATTCAAGTGAGATGATGATGACTCTAGACGAAAGAAAAGATTGTATTATTAGAACACACACAAATTATGAGAAGACAATACTCACATTTTCTGAATGAAGAATAATGAAGCTTCCTGCTCCCATGAGATGACTGTAGTTCAAGAGAACAGGTAATGCTTACGATGAATGCTGCAAAAATGACAAAGATAATAAATGCATTTGATTAGACATTTTATGCCACATTTTCTCTGAAATAGTAGAATCAGAAAGACATGCTTACCTTGTTGTAATTCTACAACAGCTGGAGAATGAAGTTGGATTTTCAGCAGAAGGGGGAAATGGTTCTGCCAGACCTGAAAATGGCAGATATACAATACACACATTGTCTTTGATTTCAAGTAGAATTTAGGCATTTTAGTAACTATAGCTATGTAGTAATCCTCTAGGTTAACTTACTTACGAAATTATGGTTGAATTTATCCAGAAAACCACAAATAAATTGAAAAAATAACACAACAGAGAAAGAAAGACATTTTCCAAAGACAATGACAACAACAGCGAAGGACATCTAGCGTCAGTCTTTAGACACTCATGCTTGGAGACTGATTGCCAATCCAGCAATTCTTTAAACACGAATAAATCTTAAATAGCCTACTTCTTCTTTACTTAAAATATGCTTAAATTGATAGAAACTGTATGGAGAACAAAGTTCACTTTTTACTTTTAGGCAATTCGAAAACTCAATTTTGGCCGGAAGTACACCGGAAATAGACCGATATCTCCTCAACTATTGAGCTGAGATCAAAATAACTCACAGATTCGTGATCCCCATTAAATTTTAGATAAGACAGACGTATTTTAAACGAAATCCATGACATGGCCCAAAAAAAATTTCTCTGAACTATAGTACGTCGATTTTCGACGATTTTCAGGTTTTTTGGATGGAAAAGTGAGCTATACCACATTTTTCACGAGGATCACGAAAATCTGGTTCTTTTTTGCGTCAGCTCAATTGTTACTTAGCTACACGCACTTTTAGAAACCAGAAGTACAGAATGACGCTGTTTTTTTCAAATCTGAAAAATGAGCTTTGTTTTCTAACTAATAAACATTAATTATCACATAAAACTTACTTGAAAATTTTAGATTGAATATATCCTGGAAGAGATTTAAAGTATTTCGTTCACTTTTTTGCATTCTACACTACAAATCGAGTCGCGTACTTGAATACAAAACACGAAATTGTCGTCAAGAAACAATCACTAATTTTCATCAATAAAAAAACTGTCAAACTCAGTGACGAACGACGTTTTTAAATCGCATAATTCACAACACCAGCAACTGACACATTTGTTACAATAACAACAAGCAGACGAATGCTTGCGAGTTGCGACACGTCGTCTGCTAGACTGAGTATTCCTTCTCTGACATTTCAACCATGTCTTGCTTCAACTTAACTCTGTAAAATTCTGTGCAAATTATCTTGTAATTCGACTGAAATTCAGTAGACTATATTAACTGGATAAGGTAGTTGACTTTACATTGTTATAGCTTGTATTTTTATTGAAATAGTTTAACTTGTACGTCTGTTGCAGGTATTTCCCATCAAAGCGTGAAGTGTCACATTTTTCGACTTTTCCGAAATCGCATTAATCGCTTTTGCTCCCGTTAAAACAATACCTCAACTCTTCGTTCTTATTTCGAGAGTTACTAGATCTAACAGCTTTCTGTACCAATTAAATAAATAAATAACCATAGTTATTGTCACTGTTGAGAAAGTAACAGTAGAAGTGTGGTGAATACATCTTGTTATTGCAATGTAATTTTATTTTTGAGCATACAAGGTGACTAATGTGACTTTTTAAAGTTATAATTTGGTCAATAAAAATACAGTTGTTTCATTGTCAAACATTCCTTACTGGGAAGGCTAATTAAGCGGGATGGAACTATCACAGAGTTAAGACCCCAATCCACAGTAAAACCTATGAAAGGAAAATATACATATATATTTGAGAAAATGCTTAGGAATATACAAATTAACTTTGTCCCCGCTGCTTCTTCGGTATATTCATGGAATTAGTGACATCTCAGCACTTGCAGAATCCACAGGAAGATCCTTACGGTTTCGAGCTACCACTTTGTGAAGTTTGACGTTTCTCGAATTCATCAGAAATCCATTTGACGTAGGTGCAACAGCCTCAAAATTTCCATCCTATCCATTGGTGATAGACAATTTTGCTGTGTGTTAATGCTGAATGGAATCTGGAAAAAGAATTGAAAACCAACTGAATGTACAAGAATCTAAAATTTTAGTTGTTCAATGAAATTTGATTGAATTCACGAAATTCACTTTCATCACATAGTTGCGATCTAAAAGCTATTTCACAAAACACAAAGTCTGTGGCAAATTGAGCCTGGCTGCTGTTTCTATTTAGCAATGGGGTTCATAACTTATAACAGACTTATAAAAAACGACTATATTTGTAATGAAGAATTCGTAAACAAAAATGTTGGACGAGATAACCAATGGCATGGGTCGTAGAATAATAATGTACCTAATAGGTTAAGAAAGAAGAATGGAAACAAACAAATAATAATAAAAAAAAAACAGAGTAATCTTGGAAATGAGAACAGTAGCAAAAAAACAACAGAGAGTCAATCACGAAAAAGAAAGCGATCTCCCGTCAAGATTCTCTTTTTTTTACCAATTCGACTCTCAATATCATTTGCATATATCCAATCGAAAACACGGTACGAAATGCTCAGAGCTCAGCAGGAAACAACTTCTCCCCAACTAAACCAACGACGACGATATGTTTAGGCAATGAGTCGCTCAAGAGATTACGAATACGATAGACAAAAACGTCTGGCTCTCGAACGAGGTGGCAAAATGTAAAAGTTGTTCTCCTACTAGGTTTTTCTTTCTTGTAACAGAGAAATATACACAACCAACCGAAAAGGAGAGCCAATAAATAAATAGAAACGCCTTTGAAAATGTGTGTGTTTAGAGTCAACAGATTTCCAATTTGAGTTCTATTTTAGAGGTTCATTGCCAGGAATAAATTTTCGAACGAGCGGTTACAGAGTACGCATGTCAACATTAGGCGCTAATTTCATGAAGACATAATCGTTTCACCGATAACAAAATTCAACAATCAATTCATCAAAATTAGTACGTTACGACTAGGATATCCGTTGTCGAAATAAACTTCATTTCAAAGGAAATAAATGATTTCAAACCCGTTTGAAAAATTCTTTGAAAACAATTTAGAGTTGTGTCTGCTACACCGCAAAAGATATAACAGCCAAGATTAAATGAATATCGTGACCTGAAACTATGCGCGCAACGATAAGTGCTAACGACCTGACCGAAATACGTGGAGACCCGATTCATTCTGCCGTGTAATTATTGCACTTCAACGCAGCACGCGCGTATCAAAATACATTTGAAAATAGAACTCACGCTACAGGCATAGCCCGCCCTGCCTCGAGGTTCACGCACTTACACAACCTACCGAATAATGATTATTAGAACGGTTACGCCTTTTTTTAGGGGGGACCCCCTCCCCCGGATTCGCACCTCATTTCGTAGAACAATCACCTGCGTTTATATCTAAAAAAAAAATTAAATTCTCTCGTTCTTTTTGGACAGAGATCAAACATGATAAAAAATAAATAAAAGCTTCGTGACGTCAAAACATTAAAACTTTCTCAATTGGCACGCTCCTATCTTCTTGAATTTCAATCAAAACTCTGCTTAATAAATATTATACTAGAGAAGACAATTAAAGGGGGAAAATTGGGGAAACAAAAGGCGGTTATTTGGCTCCCAGTTTTTTCCTACTGGGAATCCGAAATGACGCGACACAGCAGACGAGATAGTAGACGACGGACCATCAATCAAAAAAGTTTTGTTTCATTTTTCAAATTGAAAAATGTTGTCAAATTCAGTTGGAGAAAATTTGACGGTATGCCAACGATTTATGTAAAAGACCTGCTGTACACAGCTTGTTGTTGTGTGTGTGTATAGAGTTACCCTGATGACCAAAATCCAACAAGGAAGGAGAAGAAAAAATGACACACCCAACTGGTTTTGGACAAACTTTCCCACACGACACAAAACGTGCAATAATCCGGTAGACACACACACACCGTGTGTATAGAGTCAGGAAATTCATTTCTGGATCGCCCAATGTGTTTTTCTTTTACTGTCTCGTACGCAGATGAAACCACAACGATCAAAATTTCCGGGTCTTACGTAAAGACACGCCAATTATCGTCAAGTGCATGAACAACTTTTTCCTCGGCTATAAATTAGTAAGAAAATGAAAAGCGAAAACGAATCGTGTCGCTAATTAAATAAAGCCATGAATCTGCTTCTTTTTTAATGACTTGACTCGAAAAAAGAAATGAAGTGACTAAACGAATTTTTAAAAATTCAATTTCAACTTTTCATCGTCCGCACCCACTCATCGAACTGTCAACAAATTAAAATCAAATGAGCATAGTCATTTATCGCAGTAGCCTTACAATAAATAATCTCACAAGTTCACGAATCACTCTTCCAAGTTCAAGAATTACATATAGCCTAGCCCACTTTCACTTTAGCATTGAAATTTGAGTTTCAATGCGTTCTCCAGGTCACCGTTTGTAAAATAACAACATTCACACTCCATAAAATTGGAGTTTGGTTGCCCAACACGCACACACACAAAAAAAACACACATCTCCTTAGATTATAGCCTACATACAACTTTCACTGCTATCTACTTTCAGTTTCTTCTGATGAGTTATAGGCTAAAAAGTAGCAAATGACTGACAGAAAAACCGGTTGCGCTTGCGTACACGGAGCTAACGGGGCTAGAAATAATTAGAAAGGGCGGGCGACGACATCCAACAGTTCTCTCTCTCTCTCTCTCGCGTCCTTTCTTTCTTTTTCTTTCACGACACAAATTTCTCTAACCTGTGAGTGTGTGTTAGCAGCCGGAATTCCTTCTTTTCTCGGGCCACTAGCGTGTGTGTGTCTACGTAACCACACACGTCTAGATTATCAGGTGGGTGGCTATAACTCGATCGGTTGAAGGGGCAGGATCGCTGAGATTTTAAAAGTATAAAAGACTCGGACCGCAACACAGTTGGCTGTCATTAATTGTCCATCCAGCAAAGAGAACAGAGTCCAGTAACAAACTTTAACCGAAATCATGAGGTCGTTCAAGCAATTCACGCTCTGCGCCATCATTTTCACTTGTTTCATCAGTCATGTGACACCTAGACCAGAGTCAGTGCTAATTGAAATTCTTATTTTCAAAAAAAAAAAAATGTCTTTCATTACTGAAAACCACAATTTCTTATTTACAGACCTACTGGGGGATCGCCTTTATTCGGTGGATTTGCAGCTGATTCATCCGAGGAGGAAACAGGATCGGGCAATCCCGAACAGGATCGCAAAATGTTAACGGGTGAACTCATCCGGATGGAGAGGCAATTGGATCAGGATATCGAGAAAAACGATCACTACGAAATCAGGTACGCCTTGCTCAATCTGGAAATGAGACTCATGCCCAGGATGGCCAGACTATCCAGGGAGATCGACGCATCTCTCCTCAACGCCGACCAACGCGCCGGTGAACGCAAATTCCAGAAAACACTTCACGAAGATATCGCCCGTATGATGTACAAAGCTGGGTAAAATATTCTTTTTCCTTCAAAATGTTCAATCAAAATGAATGAATTTAAAAAAAAAATTGATTTGGTTAAATTGTAGCGCTCGAGCTTGTCTGTCGCCGGATGAGACGTTCTACGCTCCTCAAAACAAATGCCTTCCATTCGGACCCAACGCCACCATCAATCCCTGCAAAAAGAAGGATCAGATCCTTTACGACGGTAAAAACAACGAAGGAGCTTGCGATTGTCTCGAAGATGACAGACAACTCGTCTACTACAACGGCGAATGTCACCGTCAAAACCTCCGCGGTCCTTGCTTGCCCGGCAACTGGTTGGTCATGACCAATTCAACTCCCACCTGCGAAACAATTCCGGCCAATTGTACCGCCGATGGTAAACACATTCACTGGAGTCCCGACTCCGTCAAAGTGCCAGCCGATTGTCACGTCCTTGGCCAGCGTGGACCTTGCAGTTTGGGTCAGATTGTCACACGCGAAAATACTGGAACCATCAAATGCAGTTTCCCTCCAGAGCCGACGGCAGTTACTACTCCAGCTCCTGCTACTACTGCTGCTGTGGCTAGCGCATCTGTCAAAACGAGTGCAACCGGTCCGACGACTCCTGCGCCAACCACCGAGGCTCCCATTTCCTCAGTCTGGGATAAACCCAGTTGCTCTCAAGGCAGCTACCGAAGCCAAAATAAAAGATGTGCAGTTTAAAAGAGTAGAAGACCAAACAAAAGTCTATTAGAAAATAATGGCACATTTAAAAAGAGATGCATTACGTAATCAATTCGCCCTATCCCGTCACACTATTATTTAAGGGCTTGGTTCCCTTAGATATTACGTGCCTTCCTGTCTACTTCCAAAATTGCTGAATGGAAATGTCTCTTCTTTTCCGTTATTTCGCTTACAAATTGTGTGTTGAGTGTGTTGCAATCCAATTTTTTTTTTGTGCTTTTCTAGAAAAGAAGACATTTTTCTTTTTAAATTTTACTGCTATCTGTTACATGCTCTCCCCCCCCTTTGCCCGTGATTAGCGGAAGCTCAATCAAATGTTATATGCAAACATTGCGAGAAATATATTACTAACTAACCCGATGATAAAGTCTTTCAACTTTCTATTGAATCGCAGAAGAAATTTCTAAAAATCGAATCAATTTGGCAAACGATTTGACCAACGGGAAGCTAACAAAACGAGTTGACGACGTATAAACAAAAAAAAAGTTTATTGCTGCTTACCCCATTACGAGTGCCGCGTGAAAGACGAAAGTGAAACGGACTGCTGTTCTATTTCCTGGAGAAAGAGAGAATAGTAAAATTTCGGTAAAATCAAAAATAACCAAAATCCTGTTTTGGTATTTGAAGAAAATGTCGACTTCCTTTTCTCTTACCGACGAGTTAATCCAGACCTCTGGACGATGAAAGTCAATTGAAATCCGCCACAAAAACATTCTCCGTCTACAGTTCAAAGAATATTGTATTATCCAATTGATTGATAAACTATCCCGAGAAACTTGTGCGGAGAAAAATAACCCAAATCGAATGAGGAACTGCTTCAAAACACAACGGCATCCGCTGCTCATCTGAGGTGGATTCGATCTACGGTGATAGTTGATAAAGGCAACAAGTCAGCATCCAACACAACCAGAATTCTCATCTCTCCAAGATGATAATTTAGCCAGTGGGGTTCGTCTTCCAGGATATGCAGTATACAGTTAGAAAGTTTTTGTGCGCCTCCTCCTCTTTTATCGTCATCACGCCTTGCAGAAAAACAAAATATGTAACTTTGCATAGAGTGAGTGGTTGATGCTACGGATAGAAAAGAAAATTATTTGAAAAAAGTGAAAACGTTTGGCCGAGAGGAAAATAAACCTCATCACCATACAAAGGTAACAAATGCATAGAAGAACAATCCATTTAGCATGTAAACGAGAAAACTTTCTCCCTATTTATTTCTACTAAAAATTTGAGCTACAAAGTCGAAATATTATGACACAATATCCGCACTGTTGATTTAAATCAGGGGACTTTTCTCGAGAGCAATTACTTAACCAAAGAAAATGGAAGGACAAGGTAATCCACCAACAAAACGACTTTTTACACGCTCAAATTCATCCGGGGAAAAGAGGAAATGTTACCGCAATTAAAACCTGTTTTTCTTGGAGTTTGTTGACTGACCATGTTTGGATATAAATCAACAAAAATGAAATGAATAAAAAGAATGGAAATTTTTCAAAAATAACCTAAGTTTTTAAAAATAGTCACCTGCATGGATCTAACGTGAAGATAGCCTTAAAAATGCGTAAAATTTAACAAGAAAATGAATTATCGTAATTAAATATTCAACTTTCTTTTTTATTTAAAGAAAATTGAATTAAACTACTACGCCTCAATTTTGTTTTGATCAAACAGATCGATGACGATGAAAACTTAAACCCCTCCACCCTTGCTCGAAGGAGTCACGAATTGCGGATGCCTGATTTCTCGAAAATGGGCCAGTTACACTTGCAATTTTCTTAAGACAGGTAAAAGTGATTGAACTCAATTCATCTCTCGAGAATAAGAAAACATAATCAGGGTTTGGTCGGCCAATCCCACATATCCGTGACTTGCACCTACCGAATACGAACAATTTTTAATTGGAAAAATGAATCTTGATACAAAATTTCTCTTTGTCTACCATGTCGAACACGAAAGAAACAAATTACGTCAACATATTCCCTATTGAACTTGCATTACAAATTTCGGGCATAATACACCAGATAAAAATCGCGATCCTGTTTTGATACCTTAAAAAAAGACACACACGCAATATGAAAATGCAGGTATGATTATAAAAAGCGTATCAGGTGTTGTTTGGATCTGATAAATATTCTAGTATATTTTGCCAAAATCAAGAGGGAAAAAAAACAAGATCGGAGAGATCAGAGGAAATTGTAAATGCAAATAAAACAGGCAGCGAATAAGGAGTAGCCGAGAGGGCAGAGATTGATTTCATTCGTCTGAATAATAACTTTCACTGCTTTCGATTTCTTTTGATGAGTTCACCTGCACGCACAACTCTGTGTCTGTCTCGACTACCCCAGCCCAGTAAACCGGTTTTACTACATTTTGATCATTAGAAAGGATGGAAGAAATGAAATAAAAAAAAAACTATGCAGCAGCACACACAAAAAAAAAACCTTTTCTAACCAATTTCTCTACCTTCACAGTAAGGAAATTCCCACCTCCCTTCATTTCTCTCTTTATCACATAAGCCAAGCAAGAGAACGGGCGGCGAATAAATCTAGTCCGCACTAGTTCAAAGTTTCTCGGTAGAGTGTGTGTGTCGTAGGCTTGTAGATGCTTATATAAAGACTTGTGACCGTTCAACTGGTCATTATTGCAAATACTATCGGAATAAGCGAAACGATAGAAAACACAATGCGGTTGGCTCAATATTTAGCGCTCCTGTTTGTCCTGTCGTTGGCCATCGATCAAGTTTACTGCGCTCCCGGAAAGAAAGGAGGATCGGAGGAAGAAGGCGGTGAAGGCGGCGAAGGTGGTGAAGGAGGTGAAGGCGGTGAAGAAGGTGGCGAAGAAGGAGGCGAAGGAGGAGAAGAAGGTGAAGGTGGAGAAGGCGATCCTGAACATGAAAGGAAACAAATAGCCGGTGAACTCATCCGCATCGAAAGGGAAATGGACTTGGACATTGAGAACAACGACCACTACGACATCAGGTACGCTTTAGTGGATCTGGAAACCAGGATCAGACCAAGAGTGGCCAGATTGTCAAGAGACATTGACGCCACTTTGACCAATCCCGACCAAAAGGCTGGCGAACACAAATTCCAAAAGGGACTCCTAGATGACATTACTCGCATTCTCTTCAAAGCCGGGTAAATTTAATTGAAAATCCTTCGTTAAAATCATCATTTTAATTCATTTAAACTATTTCAACAGTGCTCGAGCTTGTCTGTCCCCTCACGAAACTTTCTACGCTCCTTCCAAAAAGTGCATCAAGTTCGGTCCCAACGCCCGTGTCAACCCGTGCGCCGACAAGAAGGATCAGATCCTCTACGACGGTAAAAACAACGAAGGAACTTGCGATTGCGTCGACGATGAGAGACACCTCGTTTACTACGACGGTCAATGTTATCAACAAAACTACCAGGTATGCAACTCTATTCCTATTGAAATAAATCTAAAATGCAAACTGATTTTTCGTATCCTCCTACAGGGTCCTTGTTCGAAGGGTTTCTGGTTAGTTTTGATCAACGGAACGATTTCCTGTGAGGCCGTTCCAGCCAATTGCATTGCCGATGGACAACACATTTACTGGAGTCCTAATCCCGAGACGGTGCCAGCTGAATGTCACCAAATAGGCAAACGAGGACCATGCAGTATCGATCAGGTTGTGACACGCGATGCAACCGGAGCCATCAGTTGCGCCATTTCCAAGGAACCCATCGCAGTCAAAACGGTAGCCACTAAGATCGCAAAGACGGTCGGACGTAATTACACTTCCGTCCGGAACGCTAGACTCAATTCCGGTGCTAATGCCACCGCAATTGTTGTACCCGAAGTAGAAGAGCCACAAAAGAAAAAAGATACCAAGAAAGCGGTGACTCCTGAATTGAAACCGTCGTCCATGTGGGATCAGCAAAGTTGTGCTCCGGGAAGTTACAGGAAACAGAGTGGAAAGTGCCCACCGTACTAAATCCATTCAGCGAGTTTCTAAAAAGAAAAAGAGAGAAATATTTTATGAATCTATTATAAGTTTTAAATGTTTAAAAAAAAAGTATTCCTATATTGTGTGCTCATCTTGGACTGAAATACATCTAGATGAATGTGTTTTAAATAAAGATCTTATTCAATTACGAAATAAATTGGGAAAGTTATTTAAAAAAAATAAATTGTAATGACATCTGTTTAAGGAAATGAAAATATAGTAGAAAGGCGTGTACAGACAAACGACCGTGAACCCTGTGGAAAAGCAATACCTTAAACGTTAACTCTATTCTAGTGAAAGTATACCTAATTCGTTTCACGACCCACATGTTGTTTTTCTCTTGTCTTTTCTAGAACTTTGATGATATAGAAAGTGAAATCGAATAAAGACACTTGACGAGTTTCACCAGTTATTTTCACCGTTTCGTCGTATAGACTAATAAGGAGTTGAAGTTACTCTTGGAAAGAAGGAATCGTTAAAAACGGAAAATAAAAATAAACATTGTTTCGGTGGTGAGACCAACTACTCATGCAAATAGCTTTTAGTTTACAAGAAAATGATGATGACAGAGTACTACGAATCCGTCACGAGCCATTATACCTGTTAACTTTCTCCTTTTGTCGGTTGGCGGAGTATAACGGATTAACTGTAAAAGACTTGTTTACAAGGCACTTTCGTTAGAACTGCTTAATCAGCAGATCGGAGAGAAACCCACCCCGAGAGGTCAATATATCAAAGTTCAATTTCTCAACTTTCAGAATTCAGAAAATGTAAAGAAATGAGATTAAAAAGAAAACAAAGTATAAAAGTTACCAAACATTTAGACTAATGTAAGCTGAGCAAAAAAAAAGCAAATGACGACATTGGAAAGTATTTTGAAACTCAACCACTGTATATCCGTTTATCATTCGGATTCTTTTTTTTTTAAATTTCAACTGAGAAGAAAATGTTTTGCGCATAAGAATCAGATATCTAAATCATTTTCTTCAGTAGTCAAGGCGAAGGATTTTTTAAAAATGCCGAGAAAGAGTTGTTTTCTTTTTTTAATTTTTCACACAAACCTTGTTTTAGTGCTGTTTTTCCGTAAACAACCAAGTATCTCCAAAAGAGCGCAACATTTTCTCCGGTTCGTCGGAAGGGATGTAGTGTTCTGACAGTTCAGTTAACCTAAGCAAATAAAAAAATTGACGAAATATTAATCCAATAAAAATGTGTGCTAGATCAGCTAAGAGATAAGGAGATAACCTTGAACTCAAACCCTTTCAACGGCTATAAGCAATTGTTTGCATGTTGAGTAGGAGAATGTTAGGACCCAGCGTAAAATAAGATCGTAGTTAACGTAAAATTTTATGGCAGATTTAAAAACGGATAATTTGGTAAAGGTATCATTGAGATAATAAAATACAAGCATAACTACTGCATAAGACACGACGAATTCTCTAGATTTTCGAGATAACATTAATGAAGAGGGGTAACTAAGCTTAACTAATCTTACATCTCAATTAAATCTTACATGGGATTATCTTAGGTGGTGCCCATTTTCCCGTTTTAATCTGTTCTATCTTTGAAAAGACAAATATCAGCAATGGTGATTGGTTTTTCATCATCCTTGTCAGCTGGAAAAAAACAAGATTATTAATTTTTAATATTAAGACCCTGGTTTTCAATAAACTCTCGTTTAAAAGAAACATTTTGTTTTAATAATAATGTTGTACCACAAGGAAATAAAGATGTTCTTTCCAGGTTGAGGACCAAAGCTATGAGTCCTATGACACACACAAAAAAAGACAAAATCAGTGTTAACTATGACTAATACAATTTTCAGCAGTTTACACTGAACCAGACGTAGCTTATTAAAAACAGGAAAAGTCAAACATCACTTGATTCTAGAATCACTTGACATTTAGACTTTTCTAACAAAGCTTTCATAAAAGCTTTCAATAAAGAGTTGACAGTTAACAAGTTTAGCAGCTGGCGTTAGAAACCATGCATAGAACAAAAGATATCAACCAACACGATGAAACAAATTTTCTTCTAATTTTTTCGATTTCTTTAAACATCCCATAAATAAAAGAATGTTACAAAATCCAAAACAACTGGGAGTCTAACCAGAAAATCGAATGTATAACAATTAAAAACACGTGAGCAGAAACATGGCTGAGATGAATCACTTGTTCCCACATCTCTGACCTCTATAATGAAACATGCAGTTTTTCTACTAATGCTTCTACCCATATGATATCATTCAGATTAAAATACAAATATTTCTTCCAATCTTAAATTCTAGTAACCATTCAACTATAACCGTGTCACGAAACTCACGAAACATCGTACAAACTTAGATTCAAAAACTGAAATTAGGAAAACCGTACATTTCGAGCAGACTACAAAACAAAGGCCCATGGGTTGAGAGACCAATCAGAGCAAAGGAAACGGCGGCCATCATGGATTTATTTTGACCAATCACCGATAACAAAATTTTCAAACAAGGTAAAGTGCCCAATTTCTTTATTTCGGGAACACAAAATGACAAAATGTAATATGGTAAATAACACACACAAAGTCACAAACTGATATTAAATTAATAGAAATAGATGTCACATAAGAATGCGAACGAATCTGAACAAGTTTGATTGATTCGGATTGATTACTGCACTGAGTTTGATGTAATGTTGTCAGGGAGTTTAAAAGATTTCACATGTATGGAACAATTTGGAAAAACCAAATTATCCACTACAAAATGAATGTCCATTAAAAGCTTTATTACAATTAATTTCACTAGAATCGTGGTCGGCACTGCCCAGTCAATGAGTTGAATTGAAACGATGGCCCGCAGCTTGTAGTCCGTCTATCGTTCGTGCACTGACCTCCTGATTGCAAAAAGCTGTTTGCCGGACAACTGAAATTTGGACGAACTGGAGGTGACTCCGGTCGTCTATTAGAATTTGACCTACACGTGAAATTAATTTAAAATAATGAATCAGTTTACTGTAAATAAAACAAGAGGAAATACGATTTGATATCTTACACTAATGGGTTGGTACATTTTTGATTGAAACCATTCCGTACTCCAGGGCGACAAGGTTGTAGTAGAGAATTAGAAACAGATGTGGGAAATTGAAATAATCCAAAGGTACTCTGTCGACGATTATCCGTATCGTTTGTTTTGATTAAAGAATTTTGATGAACCGTTTTGATTGGGACGTCAATTTTCTTCTGCTTTCTTTCAATCTGTGGCATTTGACTAAATATTTTCTTGTCAAATCTTCTCTCCCGCAGATAAGAAAAATAGGGCGAGGTAGGATCCGTCACGTTTGTACATTGCAGCTGACGCTTGAAAACATCGTAACCCAAAAATTGGACTGATGAACAGGTCCCCCGTGATCCAATCGCTTGGCATGGGCCTTTGTCGGACGGTACAAACGAAACTAAAGATTCCGAGTTACTGATGGTCGATCCTTCACATTCATTGGGTGTGCAAAACAATCGTCCTCCTTGACTCAATGTAACCACCTGTCCTCCAGGACAAGGCCCTTAATTCAATCAATAAAAGAATAAACAATTTTAACTTAAAATTCCCAAATATTGAGCAAGTCATCGGTACCTTGAGAAAAAAGTGCAACGCAATTGTCTTGAGGATTTGGGAAAGGAAATTGTCCAATGGGACAGTCACAAACCGAGTCACCAAAAGCTGTGTAGTAAAGACGCCGACCTCCTGAACACTCGAAGGGATCGTTGATGTCGTGACAAACTCCCGTACGACCGACAAAAACTCTTTGATCGTCGCAAAGTCGTGGAGTGCATTTTCCTAGTGATCCACATCCATTCTTTTTGAAAATTGATTTTTTTATTTAATTATTAGGACAAGAACTTGTTAAAAACTATTTTTTACCTGTACGAACGCGTTGTCGAATGTCACCCAAAAATTTGTGCCATTGCAGCTACTAAAAATGGGATAGCAGTTTCCGTCACGGAATCGGATGGAATTGTCACCACAGCCGTCGTCTGGACAATCCGTTCCTTCCACCGGAATTGGTAAAACGATGTTGGGTGTTTGATTTTCACGAAGTTGTTGCTCCGGCTGTTGTGGTTGTTGCTGTTGTTGTTGTGACGATGGTTGTTGTGGTTGTTGACACTGCACTGGGGGCTGGTCACCCGTCACTGCAATGTTTCCAGCTGCAAATCCGGATGTTAAACCTCCAGCGATTATCGCATAAGTCGCCAATGCATTACGAGGTTGTGCTACCGTGTACAATGCCGTTGATAAGCTGCATACGCCATCGAGTGTTTCACAATCTTTGAAATTGGTTGTTGTGTGTTGACATAGAATATCATTAAAAAAAAAGGCCGTGAAAAAAGTTGTCAGAGTGCAAATCTGTCCGCCACAAAGCTGTTGGAATGAGTAACAAGTTGTACTACATTGCCCATTGAAACCATAAACAGGAGGAATTGCACAGTTACACCCAGTTTGTCGTCCAAAAGTTGACACTTCATCTGTCATACTGCCAGCGATTTCAGGGGCGAGGGAATTGTCTGATCCATCCGGAATTTCAGTCGGTAACGAATTGATTTCGTCATCAGAGTCACGACTGACTTTTGGATCTATTTCAGCATTTCTTCCTTGACGCTTGGCGTAATATTTCGGTGGATAATATTCTTCAGTTTCATAGTGATGATCTTCAGTTTCGTAATAATGATCGTCATAGTTGTTTTTGTTCTTTTTCTTTTTGGCTGCAGCCAATCCCAATGCAACAG
Source organism: Daphnia galeata (assembly GCA_030770115.1). NCBI lineage: Eukaryota > Metazoa > Arthropoda > Branchiopoda > Diplostraca > Daphniidae > Daphnia > Daphnia galeata. The sequence goes on from CM061119.1 coordinate 844,227, forward strand.
CGCCAGCAGCTATTCCGGCAGATAAGGCAGCATTCGCTACAGCTGTGGTTATTGCGGCAGCTGCGGATGAACTACTTGACGTTGCCAACGCGGACGAGAGGATACACGAAACTTCCAGAATTTCACAAGCCTTTTCGTCAATGTTTTTGATGTGTTTTGGAAACATAGGATCAACTGGCGACGAAAAGGCCGTTAAAGATGTGGTGCGAGTGCACGTTCGACCCCCACACGGAGTGAACGTTGCAAAGCAAGTCGTTGTACAGTATCCGGCTCCAAAAGCATCAATTTCCGCTATGCACGAACATTCACTAATTTGTTGCCGTCCAACACCCAAAAACTGCGGCACCACCAACTTTTCGTCTCCGGAGAACATTGAGCTAATTAAAGTCGTTTCCTCGGACGACAACAAATTTCCCGTTCTTGCTTGTTCTTTAATTACTCCGGCGGATGAATCGCCATCCACTTTGTTTTGTACATTACTGTTCGTTATCCGTCGAGTTCCATCAAAAAATTGTTGCCATTTTCTGTACAAGGATTGAAAGAATCCTGTCGGATGGTAGTCGGAACTTTGACTGTGAGATTCACGGACGACAAGAATAATTATCGCCATCGAGAAGAAGAGTAAAACCGGAAGCTTTTGATTATAAATCATCTTATTTTTTACCTTTTCACCTTTGTAACGAAGTGTAGCTAATCATCACAATAACCCAGTGGCTTACAATATAGTACAGTTGTCGTAGAGATGAAAACTGCGACTGTTCGTTCAAGGCTTCATTTCGTTCGCTTAAATAGAGAAAAAAGAAGAATCTCAAAATTCTAGGCTTGTGTGGCGTCTGTGCCCTAAGGAGATGAAACTTACCTGCATCCGGCAGGTATATAGCGTCGCCAGCTGCAAGGTCAAAATATACCTAGTACCTAAAGCCCATACATTCGTTTATAACGGGATTCGGTTGTACTATGAGAGTAATCTCACGTTCGAAACGTGAACTCCCTGCCAGATGGCTAAAGTTATACCCCAATCTGATACTTTTAATAGATTTATCACGCCTTTTTCTAGGTTTTTTACCGTTAACAAGCTACTAATTATTAACTTTTGAAAGTGCCCTTATTCCTTAGTAAGCCTGTTAATCTTAATATTTGAAGTTGTCAAAACAAAACCGGAAGCTCCATTCTGGACAATTTATTCCTTTTTTTTTCACGCGTTCCATTGTTGCGGCTGTAAATTTAGGTCACTGCGGTCAGTGTTGTTTTACTGATTGAGGTTGTTGTCACGACAACGCTAAAATTGTTGGGCTGTTCGCAACAGTCTGCGCTATTGATGCTACAGCAATTACCCCGAATGACTTCCCTGCTGCTGTTGGACGATGATAATTAGCTGCATATATACGCCTTATTCACGTTAGATTGTCATCATGTAGAGTTGTACAGGTTGATGACAATTGAAATTCGACCATCTTAAGAGTTAAACTTGATTGAAAATTATTCTAAATATGTGACATGTACGCAAGCGGGGATTCCCGGTTACAAGATTTAAAATATTTGACTATGTGGGCCATGATGAAAGGGCCTAAAATAAGAAGGAAATGGAGAATATTCCCACGTTTTTATAACTCTATCGCCTTATAAATAGTAAGTTACGCATCATATAGGCTACTAGGTCACGTCAGGTAAGCAATCAGCCATTTTGGATGGATGAGCCTTCAGGGACTGACAGGTGCCGTGACGGGTGATACCCATCGTGAATACATTCCCTATATGTATATGGTCATCACGCAATAAGTGTTCGGGACTGTTTCCAATATACCATCAGGAAACCGGTGTTTCTATAATGACATGCAATTCTCAGTCTGGTTGAGGTCACGAAATTTGTTTACCTAAATAGAACTCATCAATTGAAATTGCGCATTTTGAGGTTTTTGTTTTTAAAAACAATAAGAAATATAATAACCGGTTTTTATTTTTCAATCGGCCCCTATGTATTTTTTTAACGGCACTTTTGAAAGTCGAACCCGCGAGCTCATTTCTTAAGTTCTGCACGAGAATATCTCATTTGCAATTGTTGGTGAAACATATAGACAATTTTTTTAAAAAACGTTAAGTTTTCTTTTCGTTTCAATTTGAAGTATCGCCATTTCACATCATTTGAAAAAAAAGCTCATAAAGTATCAAATTAATGCAACTGCCGTATATATCAGTTAACATTGTTGTTTTATCTATGCGTGCAGCGTATATACTGCGTGCGTGACTCTTCTCCAAAATTCTATCATCCCGGACTTTTGTTCACCGAATTTCACATGCTGCAAGGCGGTTTTTATACCGTGAATTTTCAACATATATCTTAAGGTCAGGTCATCGGTGTCGGTTACTTTTCTGTATATCAATGTGTGGCATTGCACTATTGCAGTGCCAAATAAAAGTTCAACGATTATCTGTCCGTCTTTCCTTTTTTGTAATGCGCTTATCATTCTAAATTCTTTTTTTTTCTTTTTCATGCAGGTGGGCAAGTTAACATTTCTACGATTCTTATCCCGCATCTCATATGTCCAACTTGATGGATGCAAAAGTTTTGCCTATATGCGGCACCTTCAAATAACTCTAAATTCCTTTCAGAATCTTTTGTAAACTCAAAATATGCCAAACCCTTTTTCAATCCATCATCCGAGTGACCCCATTATTCGCTACTTACCTGTATTACCTTTTAAGGAAATGATGGATTAAACCAAATCAAACTCTTTTATGATGTAATTTCATTCATTTTTAATAAATAGCATCGCGTGTAATATTTATCGATCAAATTGAAATCATTTTTAGCAATTGGACAATTCTTCTCGGACGATATCAGAGAAGAATTTAAACATGCCCGTGGCCGGTCCTCTGAACGGGAATAAATCCTGGCGGCATTTCACTTTACGTTTATGGCCATCAGCATATGGTCTAGTATTTACAACAGCAGGTGCTGGCGTAACGTGAGAAACAGCTGCAGATTTATTGGTAATATTAGAGAATGATTTCATCCGATTGATGTAAGATGGAACAACTTGAACGTGGGACATGCCGGCCGAGGGGCGTGTCGATATTCCGGCCGGAAGAGTTCCAGATGATGAAGCTGAAGCGGAAGAAGAAACAGCTGCTGATCCATCCGTACTGAATGCACTTGCTACGGCAGAGACAGAGCCAATCGGAGTGATTTGGACAGGGAAAACATCATCCGGAAGAGTGTCGATTGTGTGTCCGGTGATGTCGACAACTTCAAACACGGTGAGATCATCGGGAATGTCATCGTTGTCAACTCCGTCCAAATTGTGAACTTCAAAGACTTCGCCATCAGAAACGGGTTCAATAATTTCAACCGGAATAATATCCGCTGGAAGAGTTTCATGGGTGTGGCCATCGATGTTGACAATTTCAAAGGGCATGACGTCATCAGGAATATCATCGTGTTCGACTCCGGTCAGATCGTGAACTTCAAAGACTTCGGCATCAGCTTCTGGTTGAATCACTTCCACCGGAATGATATCAGCTGGAAGAGTTTCATGGGTGTGGCCATCGATATTGACGATTTCAAAGGGCATGACGTCATCAGGAATATCGTCGTGATTGACTCCGGTCAGATCGTGAACTTCGAAGAAAGGAACACCAGCCATGTTGGCTGCCCGTTTCACGGACTCGCCAGTTTTAATTCCATCGTCTTTCCAAGAGTTGCTGCATATAATAGTATAATTAAAATTAAATTCGAATTTTAGAAATTATTTAAAAAAAAACCTGGGCCGAGGTGCAGACTGGGTGACTGATGAGACGCACAAAACGGCAACTAATACCAACAGAAACGATCCGGCGGAGAACTTCATTTTTCGTTTGTTTTTGATTGACTTGTGAATGTGCCACTAGAATAGGTCGGCCTTTTTAAAGGATTTTCGTAGACTCCTACCTTGCTCTAGTTTCATACGTTTTGCAGATATATATAATTAACTAGCGTTAATCGTTGCACGATAACTGGATTTTTTGAGTCACACACACAGCCAAAAAAAAACAAACTATATAGATCGCACCTTGCGGCCGTCAGAAAGTTATCCGCAGCGTCGATTTGTGTGTTGCGCAATAATGCTCTCGATTACAGATTATATAAACAACTATAAAAGAGTGAATAACAAAACAAAAAAAACGGCAGTTTATAGTTTAGAATGTGAGGACATCACCTATGCCTTTCGTTTGTTGGTATATAGCCTACTTGCGCACCTGTTACATATATTCGATAACCTTGAAAATGTTAGAAAGGATTTCTAATTCGATTGTGAATGACTGCTGCTGGAAGGAAAAATATTTCATGTAATTAAACTAGAATTTTAAAAAAGAATTTAATTTCAGCGTTCAGACGTTCCCTTTGGCTGATTATTGCGAGATGATTATTATAAGCGTTTCGAATGAAATCAGAAAATAAGATAACACACTTATCAAATTGTTTGCGTTTAGAAATTTGAAGCGAATGGACAGCATTCAAATATGGTAACCTTGTCCGACTTTTATCTCTGACTCTCCATCATTAGAGGAATTATTATTGCACAGTTTGCTCTGAATTATCTGCGTCATCACGGAGATCATTAATAATAAACAGGGTATTGACGTCAATCAAATTTTCTGCGAAATGCCGGTCCAAACTGTCAACAACTTTCATTCAACACGTGCAACTATAAAAACACACGACTATTAAACTATATAAATCAAACAAATTATCGCGGTCATCACGACGATTGGCCGTGACCCACAACGTCCCTTCCGTTTCCAATTGAATTTTATAGCTAAATAATATTTACTACGAGAAATGAAAATGTTGTTGTATTTCTGAATTAATCGATTAAGGACTTTGATAAGTAGTTTAACTTATTTCAAATTATTCTCCTTGAGTGGATTTTCTTGGATATTCGGTGGGAAATGCTGCGGACGATCGACTCCGATGGCTGAGAGTTCCATGTTTGCAGCTTCTTTTGGGAGCACATTAACATTCAGCTCATCTTGGGTGGTTGATTTCATGAGTTGATTGCGTACGATCTGCTGCAAAGTGAGTGGCGTGAGTGGTCCACCACCAGGAATAAATGGACGTCGCTGAATAATTGGATCAACGTCATCATTTTCAAACTGACGTTGTTGCTCTTCTCCCCTTTTACGTTTGTGATTTGGCGATGGCGACTTGAAGTGTTTCTCTTCATTCAATTGAACCGACTCGAATGCATCCAATAATTTAGTTTCCTCCATATTTTTGAATTCGTCGTTTACTTGGACTTGCATTTCTTCGTTTTGGCTGTGATAAAAACAATTCAATTGAAATGAGTTTAAAAAATTGGCAAACAATAACAAAAATACGTACAGTGTACTGTAACGACTAGTTCCAGAAAACGATTTGGCCATTTTTGTTTTAGGGACGGGGGTGGTTTATTATAGGGGCGTGCATCAATGCAATTCACAGAGGGCGTGTTTACTTTTACCAAAAGGCCATTGAACTGCTGGGCAAGTCAGTCGTAAATGTGTCGCCATCGTCTCGTTGTATCGATTCCAAAGATTGCCATAGCGGATGCTGAATTAAGTTATTCATTTTTACTTTAGGTGATAACTATAAGTGTTAAATATTCTAAAATGGGCAAACTGTCAAGACAATTCCGGTTTTTCATGGATGCCGGAAGTGAACCTTAGTGGAATCATCACGTCCGTTCAGATTATCGATGGGAAAAGCTTCGTAATTCTCCAACATCGCCTTCATCTCCAAAACACCAAAAACAACTCAAAAGTTAAGTCAAATTTTCAATTATTTCCGCTATTTATCTTTGTTCTGTTTGTGCACTTTCTCCATTGAATTTTCGTTTCTGGTAATAAATCCCAACTTTTTCTCGTTGCAACATAATCTAGGCTTATCTTAGGCGTAATCTGTGACTGCCATTTAGTAGTTATAGAAAAAAGAAATTGAAATATTCAGCAGTTTGTACAGATATATTTGTCATTTGTTTATGTTGCAATAACGGAATGGCATCTGGTGAGTTAATTATACCGATCGATGCTGTTGCTAAATGACGTCAATCTCGTGCGTGTTGACAAAATTCCCAACCCAGGCTATAATCGTTTCGAATTTCAACTGAATCGATACTTTTTTTTCTTGATTACGATAAGAGAAATATGGACATCGGAACATGAAGTCTTCATAATGTGTAAAATACGCTGGGCTTATTTATTTGATATGGCCAAAAAGGTTAATTATGTTTATATATAGATTATGGCAGCGCCGTAGAATAATAATTAAAAATATATATGATGATTTCTAGCCCAATTACATTCATATTTAAAGCTACACAATTAGAGAGAAAAAAAACAAAAACAAAATCTATTCCGGCGGATGGATGGCTCCGTATCGCGGTAGGAATTCGTACATCCAGTCGACATCGAAATCTGTACTCCTCAAATTACTTGCCACTTGTCTTCTGTCAAATGTCATAGAAAAACATCATTTGAATTTTAATTTTTTAAATAGTCGACAAAAACAAAATTTCACTTATACATTTGATTTCTGTCGATGCGGCAGAAAGTAGCCAAGTCGTTCTCCGTGCAGCCAATCACGCAACACTGACGTAACAGGGAATCGCTTTTCTTGTCATCCAATTCCGTCCGTTGCGTTGACTCGTTCAGACCTTTCCAATCCATCAATAATTTAATGTTTAATAATTTCAAATTTTATGTTAAATTATTGAAGGAATTTACCTGTTGATTGGTCGTTGAGGATCAGAGGATCGATCAAGTCGGCAGGACTTTTGTGGCCGGTGCATACCTCGTCGATGACGAGTGCCAAATCATTCCCGCAGAATCTCATCATCATGGGCTGATTCTCTTCGTGATGAGGCCGACCTCGAGTCCAACCGAAAATAACGGCCAGTAAAATTAAAGTCATTTGAAATCTGTCGATGAAGCAAAAAATTTGTCTTTGAATTAAATTCAATACTCAAATCGTCACTTAAAATATAAGAAAAAACCTATACTTCATCATTTCTAAATGTTTTTTTTTTTCACTTTAAGTTAGAGAAGAAGCTGAAAATTGTTGACGGGAGCGATGGACGTGTGAAACGGAATTGAGGATTGGATTGCCGGTTGGCTCACTTTTTATGACTGTTCATTTTGATGGGTGTTGCTAACTCCGATTTCGTATACGGAGATTTTGGGGAGTTGTTGTCATTGACCTGCGCACCCGATGGCCATTTATCGTTTGATTTTATTTATTTATCGTTTGCGAGAACATCAAACATGGGCGAGTTCGTCAAGTTCATGTAACATGGGTGTGTATTAACTGTAACATTCGTTCATGTATAGCCATGATGGTTGTTTTTTGCGTTGTGGATTTGTCTCTTTCTTTTTGGATATTTGTGGATGACGCCAGCCCAACAAGATCTTAAACACGTTTCGAATAAGTCAAAAACAAAAAAACAGAAATTTGTTTCTCGAATGATGATGAAACCGGATGAGACACGTACAGCCCACAGTATATGTTGATAACACCAGCAGCATCGATGATTTGTGATGATTTTATATTAGTCGATTCAAGGTCAATCTGTCGTCCAATTTGTCAACGTACGATTCAATTTGGCTCTGCGTGCTTGAGATAGTACTATAATGATGTGTTAATTCACTTTTAAAGTCATCAGTTGAACATCGTACTAAATCTCTCGCTATTCTTTATGTGGGATGAGAAGTTTAGAGCGGATATCCATCAGCGGAGGACGCGTATATATGTAACGCGATCCGAATTGATTACACGAGATATATACTGGACGTTTTTTCATCAAATAACGCCAACCAAGTTGAGAGTTCTCCGAATTCGAATGCATCAAATTTTTGTTTGTTTTTTTTTAACTTCTTTTCGGGGTGATTTTTCATTTTTTTTTTGTCCGCATGTACTCATTTAAGAGAGTCAAGCGCGTGCAGCGGAAAAAGTCGGTCAGTTTAAAGGCCATCCCTTGTGCTTGTGTAATATACTCTAATAATAATGCGGATGCTGCTGATGGGTTCTGCTACGCGCACTTGTGCTATTAAATCAGGCCGCAATATATAAGCGTTCCGGTTATTTAAAGGACTGTCTGAACTCTGTACACCAGATTAATATTAACATTATTTATTATTCTTTCAAATATTTGATTTTCTTCAACGAATTTTCTTCGTTTTGTGGCTTTTCTCGTATACTTGATAGACAACCATATAATATAGAATATATAGTTTTCTGTGAGTAGAAATATATAAGGTTTAAAATATAAAACGAGAGTATTGTGGCAGCTTATATACCATTGTGTATTAATATTGTGTTTAATATAGGTTATAAATATTGAGTATAGTATATTAGAATGAATAATGTTGAGAAAATATTAGTATAGATTTGCACTATTACTGAGTGCAGAGTTAAATGAATTTCAACATTTATGTAGTCAACTACACGACAAGTCTAATATGTAAGTTTCCAAATAACTGCGTTCGCCATTTTATATTGTTTAATTGATTCAGCTAATTATTGATTATGCGGCTGACTACTGCTAGTCGACGCTGACGAATAGAAACGATTTTCTCGCCGAGAAATGCCAAAATTGAAAGGCTCATTCCAACCAATAAAACCAAAAATGCGCCAGTTAAATTTTTAAGAGAAAGGGGATTCACTTTGTTCTTCTTGCTGACAATTGGAGGTTTTCCGTCACACTGAGGTGGCATGGGCCGGATCCAGGCGTCCCAAAAATCGACCAAACCAATCTGATGCAATTCCAATATTCTAAACCCAACACAAACGTTATTTTTTAAAAAAATAGCCAGTCAAGACGATGACAGATAAGACTGGACTTGATTTGCTGCTTACCCTTGACTTATAGTTTTGGTGTAGGGACTGTTTTTGGCCAGAGCAAACGAGTTGGCGGTGCCGATGAATACCTCTTTAGCTATTTGAAAATTGCACTTTCCAGTCTTTTGAAAATCTTTTCTAATTTCGTCTTTGAGATAAACAGTTGCCTGTAGTTAATTTGAATTTTTAAAAACTCTTATTAGCTAATAAAAGAAATTAAAATAGCAAACGACGAGGTAAATATTTTACATCTGCGAAGACGTTTCTCGATTCCGGTGTCATCGATTTAATGCAATCAGATATCAATGGGCATCGAGAATACGGGTAAGAATCGAGATTATTTCGTAATGCACTAAACACACGGCTCGTTTGATTGTTGGACTGTCGGACGATTATAGATAATTAATTACATCAAATGCTATATATAATGTTTTGTCAATTCATCAATATTATAATAACTTGCCTTAAGCAACAAATTTATCATCCCCGTTTCCCTGACGACTAAATTGATATCGCTACTGTCGACAATGTCATAAATCGAGTTGATTAGCGGATGATTGATTGGCGTCACAACGTAAGTGAAGAGAAGCGAAGTGTAGGCCTGGACAAAAAAGAAAGCGGCCAGGCTCCAAACGCCAGCGACAAGACGGAAAGGCAAACGATGCGATGGACAACATCCGCCTATATTAATAACAAACAGCAGTTCGTGTCCTGTGAATTTAGTTTCAATATTAAATACAACTCAATTTATTAACCTTGCGACAACAAATTGCCAAAAACGTAGAGGTATTGTTTTCCCGTAATCGTTTTCGTGATAATACCAAGACCACCACCATCGTTTGTCAACGGTCCAGACGTTTGATATTCTAAATAGCGTTCGATTAAAGATAAAACTACGATGACGCAAACGATCGATACTCCCAGTCCTACCCAGATCTGTTGATTGAACAATGATAATGTTTTATTTTTTTATAAATATTTATAAGATTTGTATTTTTTTCGAACCGGCCATTGGAAAGGTTTGACGACGGCGTCGATGTTTGCCGTTTCATCGGGTACCGGAATCAGAAATGCCACATTATCGAAAACCCAAATCGATGTGAAATCGACGACTTGATTGCGCTGGAATGTGGGCAACACGTCTTGGGCTACCAAATCGCATTTCTGTGACCAAACAAAATTCTTTAAATTCGTTATTTTAAATTTAAAAAAAAGGGGGAAAATTGAATCAACTTGATCCCATAAATAATTGAAAAGTCCCTCTCCTCTCTCAGATGGATCCAATCTGTGATGCGTCACACGGATCATTTCGTACCTGGTCGGACGAGTATAAATGAGATGTCGTCCAAAATGAATTACGCCAATTGATTTTATTTGAATATAGTTACGTGAAATTGAAACGACTCGATAGGCATTCGAGGATTAACCCACTTTTGAGCGGTCCCAGTAATCCCTTGGGGTTTCCATTCCAACGTGTCTGATGCAAACGAATATTTTCAACTGATAATGTATAATCATTGATGAATTAAAATTATTATACCCAAATAACGCGGATATGTTGACCGTTGAGCGAATTCGGCGTTGATGTCAAGGAGACGCGAATCAAAATATTGAAACAGATCAACCAAATTAGAAAAGGTAAATTCGTGTAAGTCATTGGTGAGTCTTATTGTTAGCGATGGAACCTTTCTATAGTCAAATCTTCTAGAAGTAAATTCTTGAAAGTGACTGAAAGAACAGATACTGCTCTAGCCCTATTTTTATACGAAACATCAAGTCTAGCAAGTAATACTAGTACTTTATTAAATATATAAAACCGCATCAATCGGACGTAGTCTTGGAAACGCGATATCGATTTACATATGTAAAATATCCTTCATTTCTTTTTGGGGATTGATTCAATCACTTATGCAGAATGTAATAAAGGGTTTCGATGTCTATCTTCTATGTTGTGTCCTGAATGTCCTGTGTTATCGAAGGCATTTGCGTGCAGTTTGCGTGCGTTTCCTTTATCTCGAGATTTTCTTTTGTGTTATATAGTGAGTGAAGGATATGACTTTGATGTGAGATTCAATCTTCAGGTTATCGATTTATATATTTCGATTTATTTCATAGCAGTCCATTTTTCAAATTTCTAATGGTATATTAGTCGCCAAACAGCCGAATTCAAATTTATTTTTCGAATAATATTGAATAACCGCTAAGTCTTAAGTTAGTTAAATTTTTCTACTGATAACGTCGTGTATTAACAGCCAACTCCAAGTCAAAACGTTTGCAAATTAATTTGAGTTTATTGGAACGTCTGAATTATCGCGTGAGAGATCGTGGAATAAACCTGCTTGCCAGTAGGCCTATTCATTTGATTCCGGAATGGAAATTTGTTTCCTGCGTAATAATTTGTTTATGTTCTAGTCTCTATGCAGATTTGTCTTCAATTCGTAATCGATAACTGCTGTGCGATTTGATTTTATTGTTTGTCGTTGCACGGTAGATCGTGCAGTTCAACTAGAATCTATTGGATGACTTTCAAGTATATAACGGATCGATTGAGAGTCCATATGTGCATGAAATTGAATTTGTAACTCTTACGCCGGTACCGGTATTAAATTCATAACCTAATATGAGTTTTAGAATTCATTTGATTTTCTGTTGTTGTACAGCAACGGGTCCAGTCCTATCAGCTACGTGAAACAAACATCAACGAACAATTTTCTTTTTTAATTACGCCTCCTTTAAGTAATAATGATATTCCATTGGGGTTTCCTTTCCATCGTGCCTTTCAACAGCAGGTAAAATTTTATAGCGCTATAAGAATTTGGATATACTTAAGTCTAGGACTAGATAGCGACTATTATTATTCTAAATTTTTGTTATTTGAATTCATTACCCAGAATGTTGAAAGACGCCTTTATTTGTTTATTAAAGTGTCGCCCCTTTTTTTGAAAGGTTGGGCGTAACAAAAATTAGATTTTCCTATCTCTCCCTCCCATTCTATTATCTTTTTAAAAAGAACAAAATGCTTACCTCTTCATAGTCTTAATTTTTCTAGTGCTGCAATCGAGACAGGATGATGACAGACTGCATCGTTACTTTTTTTAAAAAGTGAAAATGTCGTTAACCACCGTGTTTTGTTTTATTGTTTAATTTTTAAGTGCAAGTGAAGTAACGTGGTACGCGCTAAAGGATTTATCAAAATCCAAGAGGATCAGCCATCATTCGTCGTCATGGAGTCACTATTGTTATTCTGCCATTTCGGATGTTTACACTGTCGAGGCTCTGCTGGACGCCAACTGGAAGGATCCATAGGTTTCCAGCCGGAATGCTCCGGAAATTTACCTAAAGTTAGTTCTCTTAACTTGTTTCTCTCCTTAAATTTTTTCGAGAGGCGAAGAAAATTCTTACCCATTTGATAGGATTGACATGATATTGATTTAACAGTATACTATGTGATCTATGTGTTTCGAACTCCTGTTTTTAAAAGCTTATTCTTGTTAAATCAAATTTAAAGCTGTTACACACTTTAAATTATGAAATGGTTCAACGAATGCAATTTCCGAAAGTCCCTTTAAATTGTAGGGAATCGAAATTTAGTGTACACAACTCTAACGTAGGCATTGGTGAAGTAATTCAAGTTTACACGCAGAGAAAATCCGCTTCAGAAATGCAAATAAGCTTTTAAAAAAGGCGCTCGCCATTATCTGCCCTCTCGTGTAGGAATTTTCAAAAAAGATTAAAATTAAAAGTGTCCGATTAAATTTATTTCGGGAACATAAAATGAAATACGGCAAATAACACACACAAATTGATAATAAATTAATAGAAACGAATGTCACATAATAATGCGTTATTCAGTAAAAATCTGAACATGTTTGATGTCGTAATGTTGTCAGGGAATTAGAAAGATGTTCACATGTATGCAATTAGAAATGACCACTTGCAAATGAATGTTCATTGAATGCTTTAATTACAATTAATTTCTTGAAAATAAACTAGAAACGTTCTCGGCATTGCCCAGTCAATGAGTTGAATTGAAACGATGGCCCGCAGCTTGTAGTCCGTGCATCGTACGTGCACTGACCTCCTGACTGCAAAGTACTATTTGAATAAGAACAATTAAAATTTGGACGAGCTGGAAGTAATCGTGGTTTTCTATTTGAATTTGGCCTATATGTGAAATAAATTTAAATCAATAAATCAGTTAGCTGTAAATAAAAGAAAGGGGAAATACGATTTGATATCTTACATTAATGGGTTGACGCATTTTTGATTGAAACCATTCCGTGCTCCAGGTCGACAAGGTTGTAGAAGAGAATCAGAAACAGATGAGGGAACTTGAAATATTCCAAAGGTGCCTTGTCGACGGTTATCCGTATCGTTTGTTTTGATTAAAGAATTTTGATGAACCGTTTCGATTGGGACGTCAATTTTCCTCTGATTTTTTTCAATCTGTGGCATTTGACTAAATATTTTCTTGTCAAATCTTCTCTCTCGTAGATAAGAAAAATAGGGCGAGGTAGGATCCGTCACGTTTATGCATTGCAGCTGACGCTTGAAAACATCGTAACCCAAAAATTGGGAAGAAGTTGATGAACAGGTCCCCCGTGATCCAATGACTTGACATTTGCCTTTGTCGGACGGTATAAACGACATTGAAGAGTTCGAGTTACTGATGTTAGATGTTTTACATTCATCGGGTGTGCAAAACAATCGTCCTCCTTGACTCAATGTAACCACTTGTCCTCCAGGACAAGGCCCTTAATTCAATCAATAAAAGAATAAACAATTTTAACTTAAAATTCCTAAATAATGTGCAAGTCATCGGTACCTTGAGAAAAAAGTGCAACGCAATTGTCTTGAGGATTTGGGAAAGGAAATTGTCCAATGGGACAGTCACAAACCGAGTCACCAAATGCTGTGTAGTAAAGACGCCGACCTCCTGAACACTCGAAGGGATCGTTGATGTCGTGACAAACTCCCGTACGACCGACAAAAACTCTTTGATCGTCACAAAGTCGTGGAGTGCATTTTCCTAGTGATCCACATCCATTCTTTTTGAAAATTGATTTGTTTATTTAATTATTAGGACAAGAAATTGTTTAAAATTATCTTTTACCTGTACAGTCGCGTTGTCGAATGTCACCCAAAAGTTCGTACCGTTGCAACTACTAAAAATGGGATAACAGTTTCCGTCACGGAATCGGATGGAATTGTCACCACAGCCGTCGTCTGGACAATCCGTTCCTTCCACCGGAATTGGTAAAACGATGTTGGGTGTTTGATTTGGACGTAACCACTGCGGCGACTGGGGCTGTTGGGATTGTTGAGGCTGTTTTTCCTGTTGCGATTCTGGTTGTTTTTGTTGTTGTTGAGATTGTTGTGGTTGTTGTTGCTGGCACTGCGATGGGGGCTGGTCACCCGTAGCGACGACTGCAATGTTTCCAGCTGCAAATCCGGATGTCAAAGCTCCAGCGATTACCGCATAAGTCGCCAACGGATTACGAGGTTGTGCTGCTACTGCTACCGTGTACAATGCCTTTGATAAGTTGCAAACGCCTTCAAGTGTTTCACAATCTTTGTAAATAGTTGTTTCGTACTGATGCTGAACGTTATTCACTAAAAACCCCGAGAAAAAAGTTGTGAGAGTACAAATCTGTCCGCCACAAACCTGTTGGAATGAGTAACAAGTTGTACTACATTGAGGCAAGCCACAGTTGCACAAACAGTTACACCCAGTTTGTCGTCCAAAAGTTGACACTTCATCTGTCATACTGCCAGCGATTTCAGGGGCGAGGGAATTGTCTGATCCATCCGGAATTTCAGTTGGTAACGAATTGATTTCATCATCAGAGTCACGACTGACCCTTGGATCTTTCTCATCATTTCTTCCTTGACGCTTGGCGTAAAATGTTGGGGGATGATATTCTGATGTGTCATCGTGACGATCTTCAGTTTCGTAATTTCGATCTTCATTGTTGTTTTGATTTTGTTGAGATTTGGCCGCAGCCAGTGCCAATGCAATAGCACCAACGGCTATTCCGGCCGATGAGGCAACATTCGCTGCAGCTGGTGTTCTTGCGGCTGCTGCGGATGAACTACTTGAACTTGCCAACGCTGACGAAAGGATACACGAAACTTCCAGAATTTCGCAATCCTTGTCATCGATGGAATCAAATTTTTTTGGAAACCTTAGATCGCCTTCAAAAGAAAACGCCGTGAAAAGTGTTTTGCGAGTGCATGTTCGACCCCCGCACGGAGTGAAAGTTGCCAAGCAAGTCGTTGAACAGATTCCGACTCCATCTGCATCAAGCTCCGCTATGCACGAACATTCACTGATTTGTTGCCGTCCGACACCCAAAAACTGCGGCAACACCAACTTTTCGTCATCGGAGAACATTGAGCTAATTAAAATCGTTTCCTCGGACGACAACAAATTTCCCGTTCTTGCTTGTTCCTTAATTACTCCGGCGGATGAATCGCCGTCCACTTTGTTTTGCACATCACTGTTCGTTATCTGTCGAGTTCCATCAAAAAATTGTTGCCATTTTCTGTACAAGGATTGAAAGAATCCTGCCGGATGGTAGTCGGAACTTTGACTTTGAGATTCACGGACGACAAGAATAATTATCGCCATTGAGATGAAGAGTAAAACTGGTAGCTTTTGATTAAAAATCATCTTTTCAACGAAGTGTAGCCAATCATCACAAGCCAGTGGCTTACAATATAGTACAGTTGTCGTAGAGATGAAAACTGCGACTGTTGGTTTGCAATTTTGTTTCGCCGCTTAAATAGTGGTGATGTGCATGCCCTAAGGAGGTGAAACTTACCTGCATTTCGCATGTCTAGCGTCTCCATCTGCAAGGTCAAAATTTACCTAGTGCCTAAAGCCCATGCATTCGTTTATAACGGGATTTCAGTTGTATCATGAGAGTTATCTCACGTTCAAAACTGGAAATCCTTTATATACGCAAATCTGATACTTGTTATGTATTTATCACGTTTTCTGGGGTATACCTCTGACGTTTTTTCCACGATTTTACCGTTAACAAGCAAAAAGTCTACTATTATTATCAACTTTTTCTTTTTGTATTGTTTGAATTTGCCATTATTCTTTAGTATTATTCTTAATATTTGGTGTGGTCAAAACAAACCGGAAGCTACACGTCGTCCGGATAATTTTCCATTTTGCACGTGTCCTAATATTGTTGCTGTTGTCACTGTTATTCGCTGCTATGTTGTTGGTTGATGTTGTTGGGCACTGCGTATTCGGCTGCTCCACCAATCAATCACCCCGAATGACTACTCCGTGCTGGATTACGCATACAGTGAACTTCTGCAACGATGCAATACGTAATACTACGTCTTACTCGTTTTGTGTCCTCAAGTATTACGGTGATGATAATTGAAATCCTTGCTCTAAAATTAGTCATTAAGTCTAATAAACATTGAGATTGGACCGAGTAAAACTGGGATGATTGAAAATTATTTTCATTTTTGACAAGATGAATGATTACATTAATTATCAGGATGTGACCGACATTTACGGAGGCGGGGAAGCACCATAAGCCTTGGAGGAAACGGAGTCCCATTCTTAGGTAACTGTCACAGAAGCATAACAGGTTATTCTATCTTTACATTCCGCCTGTATACTGTTTTACGCCGATGTAACGCGGAAACCGCAGTGATTTCTTTTTTCATATGACATGCGTATAGTTGACATTTTAAGGTTTTGAGGTCATAATTTTATTTATCTAAACAAGATTACTCGATTGAAATAATGCGCATTATTTTTGGGTTTTTTAATAATAAGAAATAACCAGTTTTCCGCAATAGAAATGTAAACACCTTTCCCCCTATATTTTTAAAGGCACTTTCGAAAGTTGAACGACATTTTTAGTTGTGTACGAGAGTCTCATTTCCAATTCTTGATAAAACATCATGAACTTTTTTAGATGAAACCTATGGTGAAATAGATATAGTTAACTTTTAGCTCATCGTGTATGCATTTATAACGGTATTTGGAGGAAGTCGGAGACTAGCATCATATCAAAAAAGATAAAGAGTGGTTTATCAGATATTCCCGTTTCCCATATGCGGCAACATTTCGAAGACGAATCGCTTATTTCTTTGGAATTTTGGGGAAAATGTTAGATATGGATTCTATTCTTTCGCCACTTGATTCTCTACTGTTTACTCTGGCTCCCCTACAAGGAGCCTGAGTACAAAACTCCAGTCTACTTGACGGCTAATGACTAATGACACTTAATAATACGGTCATAGGGGATATAGCAAATTGGACAGTATACTAGTACAGACAGGATCTTTCTTAACACTCCGTCAGTACTAATTACTAAAGTAAAACATAAAATGCAGGCACCAATTAAATTTTTAATTAGTTCCATACACTTTGAATAGAATTTCTCTACTATAGACCGGCAGTCGCTAACAGGCATTTAGTGTAAGCAACTAAGCATATACTTTACATACGCGCGCCCATACGGCATCATTAGTGTCAGAACTCAGAGGGTATTAAATTATTTGTTACGATTCGTTTACATATTTTACATCAACATTTTATGGATGGTAATTAATTCATCTTTTTTGAAACTATCTTAATTAAATGTAAATGTTGGGATGATATTTCATTTCAACAAAGTCTTTTTGTTCTCATAGATAAATTTGTGCCAAAGCAGCCAGGCGTACAAATTTAGTTTTGTTAGCAACAAAAGAAGATCAGCATAAGAATAGGATAGACCTGAGCAATACCATTTGTGCACCAACTAAATGTGTGGTCTAACAACCCGCTATGTCAGGGCGGTAGAACACTTGAACGGTAGCCACATTTTTTTCAAAAATACCGCGTTTGCTGATCTAAGCAGAGACAGTGAGACACCTAGGAGAAGAATTCGCACTACTCATCAGCGTCGTCCATCGTCTGCTACATACTCGTGTGGTACGTGGTTTCCAAGTTCCTGCTTCGATCGATGGTTTTCTACCTAAAATCTGTAACCCTAAATTTCTTTTTATTTCTTTCTTATCAGTTATTACTACTCAACGTGTTTGAACAATTTCCACACTTATAGAATTTAAAATTACGATGTATGAGTTCTACAAAATTGTCCCTTACGTTGCTAGATGCATGCTAGATGCTATTCAAATTGGTAGAACTAATGGCCGACATTTTTCAGTTTCATTCTTACAACCTTCTACTTTTACGCCAAATTGTTCAAACATTCTCCCCTGACATTGGATTAAGTTTTTATTTTCAGTGTCTGGTAAAGTTGTGCTCAATGGGTAGTTTCACAGACTTCAGGGTCTGTGGTAGTTTTGAGATATTGTTTCAAATTTCTATAAACCATATATTTTGCTTATTTTAGGTTTCCTAACTGCCATACCATGAAAATTATGTTTCCGAATGAGAGGGGTGCTGTTTTATCTGGAAACCCACATCAGAAAATGGAGCTTGCAACCATCACCTTGTATGGCTTGTCTTTTAGTAGTGTAGAACTATGCATATTGAACCATACTTAATGCTATGAGTAACTCTTCTAGTTCTTCCAGTAGAAAGAAAATGGGTTGACAGCTGTTTTTGGGTGGTCTGTAAGTTAGAATTTACCAGTTGAACCAACTCATTTAAACAAATTCAAAGTTGCAATACCCAACTTGAAAAAAATCCTAACTCTTTATAATCAAGGAAAGTAACTGCAGCTTCACTCAAGACCTTATTCAATATTGGATTGTATTTCCCACATTTTGTTGTGCTACTAATCTTGTTGAAAATATCCTTCCGTTGCAGCTCTTACCGTGTAGTTTACACCCTGTCGCTCATTTCCCTTTGCAATTTCGACCCCTGTAATAAGCGACTTTTTAATTTCTTGTCTAACGATAATCAATAGCTTTATTGGGACAGGAACTCAATTCAAAAATAGGAAAATTTTTTCAAAGGATTTCTGGGTCTGTTTCTTTTATCAGAGGCACCATAGAGAAATTTGCTTTAGTGATTAAGCAATCCTGTTTTCTCGTCACACTGTTTGGCTTTCGACTTTCCATCGTTATGGAATGATTCATTCCTTGAAGTCTTTGGGGATTTTTTCTTCTTTTTTTTTCGTTTTATAGATTGTCTTGTAAAAATGGGATTTACACATTTCTGTACATGAATTTTGTTCCATTTACTAGTTTAGGTTTCCTGGCGAGAAAATCGACACATGAAAAATTTTGAGACAGAAATACTTCTGCAATTATTGTTAAAGATTAAGAATAGAGTTTTCTAATTTTATATAATGAAGAATTGGGTGATGTATTTTCATGAAGCTAAATATTGTTTTCATATGTAACAATTAACGACAAATAAAAGTGAAGAATGTAAAGGAATTGCATTTTATTGTCCCACCTCCACCCACAATTCCACCGCGATTTTACATATAATAATAGAACATATACAAATATACATACATACATACAAATAGTTTACCCGTTGGCTGCCACGCCATACAACTCATAGGTTGCACTTCTACTACTACTCTACACGTCGTGTCCGAAGGATCCACGACCAAAGTGGGACTTGTCATTGCTGACAAGTCCGGGCTGACACGATGATGGGAGTAGTGAATAGCGTGCACGCATCTACAACCCACCACCACATCGAAAAGGGGGAAGTCCCTATGGTGCACACTAAGACACGCCTTTCGGCGGAACAAGCTAACATGGGGGAAACAAAGGCGTGGCAGCCAACGGGTAAACTAACAAAAACATAAATACCACAGCAATAACAGATTACTCCAAGATGTGATGATCCACGATGAACAAGTTGTAGGACGCCACAGCATTCAGTCTACACCAATCCTTTATCTAAATGAATAAATAAAATAATCATTAGAACTGCAAACAACATGAACTAGATTCCAGTTTCCAAAATTACTTACGTTTGATAGATTTAGGTGCAGATCAGCAGCCTCCTTAGGAAATTATCAGCTGACTGTTGAAAGTGTTGAGTCTTCTCTAATGAATAAGCCACAAATAGCATTAAAATCAACACTAACAGAAAAATACAAAATTCACACTACCTCCATCCTCTCTAGGTGGTCTATTTTTGATGCACCATATCTTCTAGTTGTGATGCACAGGTATGGAATGAAAGAGGATAAATCCATGGTAGAAATTTCACACCTTGTTCCAGATTTCCTTGCAGTTTGTGATTTGAAGCTCCTGCCAGACAGACATGATCCTATAAAATGAGTGACAAGCACAAGATGGTTAAACTTGTAATCATAACTGTCACGAAAGAGAATCCCAATTTTAGATTTCATATGCTTACCAATGGAGTACATGTTATCCTATGGTGACAAAGTTGTATTTTTGTAGAAGGGGGGAAATTGAACCGGAAACCAGGAATATTGAGCTGCATAGCTGATTAAGCAGTCGATTCAATGTATGCTGATTCTGTCAGACCTGAAATTGACAACACGTATACAACACACAATTTTTTTGGATTACATGTCAAATTTGGATACATGTAATAACTCTAATTATCTAGTAACGCTCTTGGTGAACTTACTTACCAAATTAGGGTTGAATTTATCCAGAATAAAACCAATAAATCAAAAAAATCATACACAGAGGAAGAAAGAAATTTTCCTAAGACAAGGACAACAACAGCGAAGGACATCTAGCGTCAGTCATTAGACACTCATGCTAAAGACTGGATTGCGAATCCAGCAATTCTTTGAACACTAATAAATCTTAAATAAATAACTTTTTCTTTACTTAAACTACGCTTACATTGATAGAAACTGTGTAGAACAAAGTTCAGTTTTTACTTTTAGGCAATTCGAAAACTCAATTTTGGCCGGAAGTACACCGGAAATAGACCTACAGCTCCTGAACTATTGAGCTGTGATCAAAATAATTCACAGATTCGTGATCCCCATCAAATTTTAGGTGAGATTGATGTATTTTTAACGAAATCCATGACATGGCCCAAAAAAAATTTCTCTGAACTATAGCACGTCGATTTTTGCGATTTTCGACGATTTTCGGGTATTTTGGATGGAAAAATGAACTTTACTCCATTTTTGACGAGGATCACGAAAATTAGGTTCTTTTTGGCGTCAGCTCAATGGTTACTTAGCTATGAGCACATTTAGAAACCGGAAGTAAAGAAGGATCATCTATGGACTGAACGGTACGGGTTTTCGCAAATCCAAAAAATGAGCTGTATGTTCCAACTAACAGTTGGTCATTACTAAAATTAAGCTTACTGGTAAATTCTAGTCTTAAGTGTTTTTGAAAATAATATATGGTTATTAAGAGGTGTACATCGTTTGTAAAAGAGTGTACAGGCTTATCTTGACACACGTGAACTTGTTTTAACAAACGAAATATACATAAATGACGTGAAAAAGAAATCCCGTAGATAAAATGACTTAAATTATTTCAATGACAAGTAAACAAGTTGACTTACTGTGAAGAGATGACATAAATCAAACACAACCACTCAATTATTCTGTTCAAGAATTGAATTAAATCAACAAGTGTAAAAATGTTAAGGACTTAAGATATCACTAAGATGTCACAGTTGCACGATTAATACACTTGGAGCTGATAAACGGAACCAACAATTTCTTCAAGACTTGTGTTATTTGTTTACTTTGAGCAGCAGACGAATTTCGAATCGAATCGGTGAAAATCTAACAAAATATCGATATACTTTTTGGATCGAGTCGAAACTTCAAAATATGAACACGAATTTTTATTTTTCAGAAACCTTATGGTTATGTATTGCAATTTAAATTTACCAAATAAAAACACATTGACTTTATAAACAATATTATAAAAATGTTTCGGGATCAATAACCTGTTAAGTGTGGTTTTAAAACAAGGAAAAAAAGTAAAAACCCCGAAAAACTTTTATTTTGTCAGCACTTTGTGAAACACATTGCACTTCGTGAATGTCACACAGAATACAAATGCAGCCGCCGAACGATGCACTCGTAAATCCATTATAACTGAAACTGTCGCAGCACTCACAGGATCCATAGGACGAGATCCTTCCAGCCTCAAATGATGACTCCGTGGAGACGACAGTTTGTAGTATTATCTGGGGCTAAAAAATAGTTTGAATTAGTCGACTTATATAATGGGAATGTACGTTTAAAACTATGAAAAAATTAACTATTAAAATCAATTAACTCGCCAGAATCGGGACGATCGATCTCATAATCGAGGCAAGTTGTTGATACGTAACTTTAAATTTGACACCCTAATTTATTCATTGCAGCCCTAATAAACTCAACCTCTTTGAAAAAAAAAAAAAAAAACTTTCTAAACGCCAATAGAAAAATTACACAAATGTGTTAACAAAGCTGAGACAAAGATTCGACTCTTATTCGAATTCGCGGTGCGCTTATTTACTCGAGTGCATTCAACAGATCACGCCAGAATCAAGAAAATTTTTCATGGGGGTAAAATGGAATTTTGTTCTCTAATTTTTATAATAAGAGACCAGGCAACAAAGTAATTATGCTTTTTTTTACTAGTCAAGAATATGCAAAAGACGCAATCAGGTCGGAGTATAAAAGGATCGGGAATGCAACTGTTCGCCAAAGAAAGATTCATCAACAAATTCAACATCGTGTCAACATTCGCCTTGCAGAAAAACAGTCCCTACACTCATACTATAAATCAAGGGTAAGACTGAAATATTAAATCAACCTTTTAAAAAATGTTTGATTTCTTAGTTTTTTTTAAATTGGATTGAAATGTTTAAAATCAGATTATTGGAGATACATCAAACTGGGATAATCGACTACTGGGATTTGTGGTCTGCCCAATGCCTCCCCAGTGTAACGGAAAACCCTAAAGCGGAAACGGGCCGAAAAGGAATTCTTTGATTTCTTTCAAAAAAATTTGACGGGCGCGTTCATTGTCATTGCTATTTTTCTCAGCCTTTCTCTTCTGGCTTTGTGAATAAATGTTTAAGAGCATCGGGGTGTAAAGTTCCGATTCGCTGAGTTGTTACCGAATTCTTTTTCTCTTACTACTCTGTGAAATCTGATCTAAACACCAAAATGGTTCGCTCTTCACTAGCCCCGTTGGATAGCCAGTAAACAATTGACCGAATTTCTTCAGCCTAGTTTTCGGAATGATATTAAACTTGACATTGAGTTGAAGCTGCTTGAATTTCTTGTCGTCGAAGCGAGACATCTTAACGATTGCTGGGTCTCTGACAAATTGAACACAAAAAACATCAGAGTATCGTATCGATTTGCGATAGGAAAGGTAAGATCTAAAAGAAATGCTCGCTCATTGTGACCAAGTAAAGTTTAAAACAAAATCCCATTGTCTGCACCAATTAGGATTGATAACGTTCTTGAATTCCCTTGCCAACAGTTATATCATCACTGAGATAGTGCATTTCTTTATTATATTACAGTAAGTTATACAAGCATTTCATGATATCTACAGCTATTCTTCCAACATAAATCCTAAATCCCTTTAACTTTTTAGCAATAAGGTAGGCTAGTATCTATCCCACCAGGTTCTCAGTTAAGCTGTCAGCTGTTCTATTTCCATCCAAGGTACAGTCTTCATTATAATTCCAGGATATCTGAAGGCCATTTTTAAAAAGAGATCTGATAGTACAAGTACGCGATTATCAAAACCAAACAACTGAAATCCGAATAATTCATGGTGAAAGTCCACAGAGCCGACAGAAGAGTGCAAGATAGCAGACAAAGTGAGCCGAAAGTCAAATTTCGTATTTTGGTGACTGTAGCGCACCTGGCGGGAAAGTAGTGTTACGTAAACGTAAGTACGTAACTAATGTAACACTAAATAAATAATTCTAAAAATACATCCACAACCATTAATAAAAAATTAAATCATACAAAAAAAAATTCTGGAAGGTTAACTTTGGATTTTGGAAACTGAAATTGTCAAAATTCCGAATATTTTTTTTGGAATCTGGCAACATCGATTAACGATCATATGCTGAATACCAATAGAAACCGACAAACCGTTGCTTATTTTTGAATTCAGTGATTTCAGTTCAGTCTCACGTTCAGGTCTTTCACGAGTCGATATTGTCTAACAGATAATTTATCTGAATGATCAAAGTTGTCCTGCTACTCTGCTGTTATCATACCGCGATCAGAACAGTAAAGAAGCACATTCAAAATAGCAAGTCCTTGTGTAAATACTAAATACAGACCGGTCAGAAGGCCAAGAAGCAAACGATATGGATATTGCTGATGGCGCCTCGTCAAGTACTCACAGTGAAAAGACTTGCGTTACTATATTGCACGAAATGTGCAAAAAATTTGGCTTTGGGGTGGCTCTGTACAATTTGGGCCGTAAAAGTGGGAAAGTCCCCAACGAAACATTCTGGATGAAATTGACAATAAAGTTATTGGATATTTCAGGTATCAAATTTCAACACAATTTCTTAAAAAATAAATTATTTACATTTTGAAGCATTGAAAAATTGAATTAAATATTTTAAGTGACCGGGTCTGGCAGAACCAAGATTAATGCCAAACATGATGCTGCCCTGAGATTGATGCTGGCTCTTATGAAAACAACTCGAGAAGGCAGATCACTCAAATATGTATCCAAGGAAAAGCTTGTAGCCTGTTGTGAATGGTTTGTTTAATTTTTGTGTGGTTTTCTTTTCTAAAATCTCTAATAACTGTTATTATCTAGGATGCAACAATATGCAACATTGAATGAAGAACACCTGTTTCAAGCACCATCAGCACCAAACAAAGAGTCTGTTGAAAATCTTTCACTTAAGCGTATGAAGCGTACTGTAACACGGCCAATTTAACTCTTCTCGACTACTGGCCCGAAACATGACTTGCCTTATACCTGGACTTGCAAACTGGATCATTTGGAAACCAAAGGTAGGACTAAGTAACATGTGACATTTTAATATTTCAAGGATATAATTGACTTTTTGTAACAGGGGTTGATAAAAAAAAGTAAGGTTGCCAAAAATATTGCTGCTAAAAATGATGCTTGCCATAATGGAGTCTCCAGAGAATGATATTTTAAACAAGAGGTTTAAAAAAAGTGACGTCAAAATGCCGACAATACCGCTGAGGTCTAAAACTTTCGCCACATTCTGCTCAGCTTGGTGTAGTGCTTTCAAAATTCCTTTTTGAATGTTTAACCTTGAAAATTTCGCTGTAGTACAGATGAAACATGTTCCTTTTGATTGTTCAAATTCAATATTTAGTGATGGCCTTCTGAAGTTCTGATTCTTAATACAATTCACAGTCACACAAACAATCTCTTTTTACACTATTCCTATAAAATCCCTGATCTCCCTTATGGCTCTTGCTTACAGTGATATACTGCCATCATTTAGAATGGTTCCCGGTAACACAATCGTCTGGCTCTCCTCAGCACCTTGCGATGACGGCCTAAAAGATGCAATACTTATCGATTAACAAGTGTCACCCCGAAAACAAAAAGTCTAAAATCTCTTATCGAAATGGTGTTTGGTTCTGATAAAGCTTCCGGGAAAAGAAAACTTGAATTTTACTACCAAAATTGACTGCAGTCAAAGAAGCTGCGAAACTCGTGAAAAGCTTTGAAGAGATTATTCATTCAGTGATTAATGCTAAAGGGTTACAACTGTTTTGCGCAATTCACTTGGGAGTCTTAATTTGCTAGACAGCCATTGCCACGTGGCTTTCTTTTAATTAAATTCACCATTAGAAATTATCGAAGGCCCCTGCTCTCCATTCTTACCATCCAATCCGTTGATTCCATTCGTCCCATCTTTTCCTAAATCAGATAGTCGAACAGTTGAAATTTAGAGAAAAAACCGGCAAAAAACGTTTCATTTTTGTTAATCCAATAATACCCTGATTAAAATTGGACCAATTGAACCCAGCGAGTATTGTATGGCAACCCGGTCTCGCCAGCGTGGCCTTCAGATCCCATTTTCACATCAGTTATTTTGTCTCCTTTGGCAACTTGATTGCCGGGTAGCCCATCACGGCCGGAATCTTTTGATCCGGCAAGACCTACAGGACCAGAATCTCCAGGTTATTTTCCATTTTCAGCTAGTCCTTGAGTTCTCTTGGAATTAGCAACATCTTCGAATGTTTTATTTAATTAGTTTTTGTTTAAAATGTCGTCTTTACCGAAATGCCAGCCAAGCAAGGATTGCCGTCGGCGCACCTGTTTGATTTGTTCCGTCAGTTTGGCGATGATAGAACTTAAATAAATAAGAACTATTTCCACATATAACTGAATTGTCGTCACCACCGAGAAACGAAGAAAACCAAAAATAAAACAGATTTGGATATACGAGGAAGTATACTCTTTACAAAAACAGAAACTTACACTGAAGATATTATTTGGCTCTCCGATCCTTCCTTTTCGCCTTTCTTTACTCGTCAAGGGAAAAGAAATAGAATAAATTCATACTTATGCCAAAACAAATCGACACATACAAATGTTGAAAGATATTTTTAAAAAATCACAAGCAAAAAATGAAACGCAAATAGTAATGCATTCACCTGGAGCGCTGAATCTGGGACTGCCGGACTGGATGTGGGGCTTCGTTCCCTATAGTAGGAGACGTGGGGAAGCACTCCTCCAGTTCAGACTGCCAGCTACAGTAGGGATCCATGGAATTTTGACACTGTATCAGTTGGATCATCTTATTTTCTATAAAGAGGAAACGCAAGATTTACTATCGTAAATGAGATAGGGAATGAGCCAAATTTGATTAGAGTAATACTTGATGTTTGAGGAATTGCATAATTTTATTTTGCGATCGGCAAGCTGCTTGCCGAGAAGGAGTTGCTAAAATTCGAATTTCAATGCGAGTGAGCGTGAGTGGAGTCGACGCTCGCCTAGCATTGGGGGTTTAAGTTAAGAACAAGGCTGCTACAAATTTATGACTTTTCTTTACTTCTGTTTCTACTTCGTGATTCATCCTTGATTAATTATAGCTATTCTTCCTCCAGCCCTGATATTCCATGGGGCCACTCGATACCAGCTTTCATTCAGCACTTCACCTAGTGGTGATAAAAACAAAACATGTTTGAACTCATTGAGTGCAATGACAGTTGAAGAATCTAGAAGGTTATTTCTAGCAACAATCCAACTACATGTTATTCTCATACTCAATGAGATAAAAAAATATAATCAAACAGATTTAAACACTGCATATGGTATTTATGAACATGATTCTGTCTTGAATCAACGAGTAGAACAGTGTCATATGCATAACTGAAGGGGAGGTGAATGCAAATGGAAAGGGATATTATTAGGAAACTGGAAATCCCACAAATACACAAGAGATCAGGAATAACAGACCCCTTTAACAAAAAAAACAATGGTAGAAAAATCTTAAAAAGTTACGAATTATATTTACATTTCTATACAAATTGAGGAACACTGAGAATATAAAAAATCGTTGACGAACGAAAAACTAAATTTTCCACTAGTGCCAAAGTGGTCAAAATGTCAGCACTCAGCAGTCCTTAAGCACCTTAAGATTAACATAAACTTCAGAATTTATCAAACAAAACTATTTAAGAGTGGAATTAGAAGTGGTTAGAGCCCATAATAGATTTAAGATTAAGAAATATTAAAAGAGAAGCTAAAAAGTAAAAAAGACAATTACCAGAAAAACTCATCACATTCTAAATTCACACACGACCAGCTCCGTCACGAAAACCACGTGAGACTTATGACGGTCTGACTGAAGCAGACGACGTTTAGAACTAGAAAGGCGGGAAAAGAGTAAAATAGTCGAGGTTAAGAAAAGGCTTTCACCAGCAAATAAATAACAGATTTCTGTGCTTTTCGAGTACATACAGCTAGGAATGTTAGAAATATTCCGGCATTTAAAATTTAAATAAACGAACTTCATTTTTCTTCTGATTTATATTACATTTTTAAATTTTACTTCTATGTTTAGTAAAGACTTTTACCTATTGCTGCGAGTTAGTATTAGATGCATTCACCATCGACCGTTGACAATTACTTTACTTGAAATTCAGGCATGAACCTGTTGCAATTAAGAGGGACACACACTGTATTCTGTCTGTCAACAATCTATTTCTCCAAACTTTAGAAACTATCGATTGGAGATTAGATTTGATCGCGATTTTCAGAATCACAGGAAGAATACAATCTGTCTATTAACGGAAAAAATTTAAATATTTATGATAAAAAACTCATATTATATCGTTGGTAAAATGTGATCATTTAAATGATCCGTTTTAAGGCACGAATCTGAATATCGTTATTATACTTAGCCGCATTTCGACAAAACATGCGATGGAGAACAACGTTCACTAATGAGAATTTCAAATAAAGGGCGCCATGTCGGTCATTAATCAGATGGAAGTAGAAATCCGTGACAAAATAATAAACAGCGCTAACACTATTGTGGCCGTCCTGAGGATGCTATGGACCAGTTGGGCAATAATTATTTCAAACAAACCGATTCCAAATTGCCAAAGACGTCGCACTTTATACAAAAAATAATTCCGGTTCTGTTAAAAAGCAAGGCTTTCACGACGAATAAATCAGTATACGTAAACGGACATTAAATCGAATTAACAAAAATTAACGCCAGAAATACATCTTATGTTTTAACGTAAGAGCCATATTATTCCACGACAGGTTGATACAAAAAACCTTTCAAGTTAGAATAAGATAATCGGGACGATAGCTAAAACTACAAGTCACTTGACTGACTCCCACAATAAATATCTCCAAACAAACTAAAAGATTCGAATTTTCAATCTTAGTAATTGGATAAAACTGAACCTGAGGTTGCAAAATAATTGATAATAATTCAACTCATGTGGGTTACCCTTATCCCGAGGATGCAGTTGGGTAAATTAGGCGACTGCGGTAATAAGGCACGAAAGGAAAAATCATTACTTTTTAAAATAAGATACGAGAAAAACAATAACTGAAAAAAAAAATTTAATTTAAGACATTATCCACCCGGTGACGAACGATAAGAGGGTTGGGGCAGGACATATAACACAGCAGATACACACGTAAACAGAGAAAATTGCACATAGAGTTCTTGTATGCTACCTTGCATCTTTAGACAGGTGCCATCAAAATGGACTCCATTAACATCCATGTAACTAGATCAGGCCCTGATTGGGTTGTGCGTTTATCTAAAAATTAAATGTTCTGAAATCCAAAAGGAACCCAATACAACAAAAAAAAGGAAAGATGCAAACTGTAGTTAATACTAGATTCGATGCTAATAACAGCTTCATCAACCTTATCAAAACGAATGAAGTGAAAAAAATTACCTACTTACCACAATGATGCACAGAGATGCAGCGTTCAGCAACTGAATGTTAAAGGATTAAACACCTAAGAAAATATGATTGAATAAGTTAAAATGACAAGAATGGCCCCTATTGAAAAGTAATTTGAACAATATTGCAATAAGGAGTGCTCAACCTTTTTCATTCCATGCATAAATAACTGGAACAATGAGCCTTAAGAACTTTCTGGTTAGGCTACATGTAGGCACATGGGTTTGATGTAAAAAAGTGTCTAGATCTTTTTAGAGGTCTTCATTTACACAAAAATAGTCATTTTTAATACTAATGTACATTTCCCACCTGCAAGACCAAAATAAACGTCACAAGTCTGTGTCGGGTGTCACGACTCACGACAACATAAGACTTCGCGAGTCAACAGACATCTAGCGGTAGAAATTAATAACAGAAAATGGATGGAATAGAGACGACTATTACCACGACAGATTGCCATGGCAACCTATGCTAACCTAACCTAACCCATGTTCCCATGTATTTATGTTGTGGCAATAGATTTTATAACGGCGGATACGAACTAAATACTTGGGAACCTAAATATAAGCATCAATCGAATCGCAACTTAAATAGTTCCCTTTTTTTAAGTAGCTGAACTTTACCACGTTAAACCTTGTCATTTTTAAAGGGCTATCCAGCTGGACCGCAAATCAACGCTTACAACAGGTAAATAAGGCATATGATGATTTTTTGCGTCAGTAAAAAAGAGGAGGTTGGGTAGTACACCCGCATATATCGACGAATAATAATTGTAAAACTCCGAAACAGCTGCAATTTTGACACTTTGCCACAGATATCCACTTCCATCTGGTTTAACGCCTAAATAATTTTCAATTTCAACAAGTGAACTTTGTTTTGCATTTGATTTGTTAACGAAATATCATCATGCAGTAACCATTTCGATATTTGATGTCAAAACACATTTGTTCAATGCACTTAAATTTTACATATGAAAACAGACACAGTCTAAAGGTTATAATGAGATTTCATCTTATGTATTAAACGTCTTCTATCTTGCAATCAAATACGGATCGAGATTGATTGATGTAGTTTGTACCAAGATTTTAAATTGGACAGGAACAATTCATGTGGATGCTCGAGTTCCGTCTGATTGCAAAGAGCTTACTGATGTGGCAGTTAATCGCCAGAATATAAATATTGGAACACTTAAAAGAGAGATAGTAAATAATTCAAAAGACAATTTAACTTAAATCGTAAATTACTATACTGTATTCTAAGAAAAATGTTGTATTTTATCACAATGAGTGGATAAATAAAGCTCATTTAAAATTTAAGAGGTAAACTATGTAACAATTTAAAAATACTATTAAGATGGCTACATATTTACCATCTAATCAGAAGACTGGTGACCAGTCTTCTCGCCAAATCGTCTGTGGTCGTTTAACGCTCTAACTTTGGCGTAAAAACCTCGAGAATATAAACGTTACTAAAAATGATAATTCACCATATCCGATTATGATTAATAGGAATGTATATTAAAACAATCATCCACATAGCGTAGAGTAAATTTTCGTGCTCCTCGTTATGGGATCTACATTCTGCAATAAAATGTTAGAGAAAGGAAGAAGACGGAAGAAGAATAACATAATGTCTGATCACTCTGATGTATATAAAAAATAAAGTGTATGCTCTACCGTTCGCAACTTCGCACTGTTGCATAGTCCAACTGACGATGATCTAGAGCGAAGCCACTAAAACGAGAAGGACGGTGCCAGGGCAGATGGTCATCAATGTCTTGATAATGAATCGTGTGTCGAAGGCGATGCGAATTTGTGTCGGTAAAAAGTTTACTAAATCGAAGAGGACGATCAAACGAAAGGTAAACGCTAAAATTGAAACATTAATATTGGGCTGATGGATGTGATAACCAGTGAAGTAGCATGTAACTAGGCCGATAAGGTAGAGTCGGAAGAACACTTCTCTGGGAACCCAATTCGCCGCTTATGTCGTCAATCCCCCAGAAAAATGTGGGTTTTCTCCGGGGAATCGGATAAACGGCTCAGATGAACAGCTCAAAACTGGCATAGGATATCCGTTGCCACGTCATGGCAATCCGCCAATCATTCACGCAATTTTGTACAAGAAATATCTTGCTATTATGCTATATCGAATGCGATACCCAGCATACTAGGCATTGAGCTTAACATCCCCCAAAGAAGCAAAGAAAAAGATATTGCATATATATGGGATTTTATCCGATTTAGAATTCACAAAGATGTTTTACTGAAATAGGTAAATTGCAACAGAATTACACGGCCATTCGATAATGAACACAAACGATATCTTCGTGATTACAGTGATTTCGTTGAAAATCATTTTATTGGAAATTTCTTGATGCAACTGCGACCAATTTTCTACTGATACTAGCGTTACTCAGATTGAGGTGCAAGACTTAGTTATAACTCGATAGATTAATATAATTGCGATAGAATGGAATGACTTTACAGATGTTACCGTGACCATACGGCAAACCCTTCCTGATAACCTGAATGCCAACCTTGGTACAGGAAGTATTTGACAAAGTCATTCTACGGCGTAAATTGTGAAATTATAACTCATTTTATAAATATTGTGTGTAAGAAAGCATCTTTGGCTCTATCCAGTAGAATTTTTTTTTAAACAATTGAAATTGAAATTGACTTTGTCCCGAAAGGCAATTATACCTTAATAAATTGTACCATCATCAACATTGTTCATTAGTCGAAATATGCGTAATACCTTATTATAGAAGAGATATTCTCTTCTATCTGCTATTTGGCTTGATTGACTAATACTTCTGTGTAACTGCAGTCAAACACAGAAGTACTGTATGTCAATCAAGCCAAATCTGAAACGGCAATCCGCCAATCATTCACGCAATTTTGTACAAGAAATATCTTGCTATTATTCTATATCGAATGCGATACCCAGCATACTAGGCATTGAGCTTAACATCCCCCAAAGAAGCAAAGAAAAAGATATTGCATATATATGGGATTTTATCCGATTTAGAATTCACAAAGATGTTTTACTGAAATAGGTAAATTGCAGCAGAATTACACGGCCATTCGATAATGAACACAAACGATATCTTCGTGAATACATGGGTTTCGTTGAAAATTATTATTTTCGACATTTCTTGATGCAACTGCGACCAATTTTTTAGTGATGCAAATATTACTCAGATTGAGGTGCAAGATTTATTTATAATGCAATAGATTTACTTTTTCAATTAAGGGTGAAATGACTTTAAAATAACTTGTTTAGCAGGTATAATTCCACTAAGATCTTTTCCTACAATCCTTGTTTAGGGAAAAATTTATGGAAAACACACCTGCTTAACCATGGCAATCTTAAAGTCAATCGTCCGTCTAAATTTAGAAGGAAAAAAAAAACCATGTATAAACATTGTCTGTAAGAAAGCATCTTTGGCACTATCTAGTAGAAATATTTTAAACGCAATAGAAATGTAAATTAGCTTCGTCCCGAAAGACAGTAATACCTTAATAAACTGTACCATCATCAACAATGTTCATTAGTCGAAATATGCGTTATACCTTATTATAGAAGAGATATTCTCTTTTATCTGGTATTTGGCTTGATTGACTACTAGTTCTGTGTAACTGCAGTCAAACACAGAAGTATACTATGTCAATCAAGCCAAATCTGAAACGTGGATCGGCTATCCCCCGCTACGGTGCGCGCTAGTCGACTAGCCGCAAGACTTTTGGCTCTGCGGAGCCGAAGCAACTTTAAAAAGGTCTATGCAGAAATTAGAAAACAACTTTAAAATTGTTCAGGCCTATTACACACTTACACAGGTATATAGATCCTATACTTCTGTCCAGTCTTAGACGATTGTATAGAGCTTTTGCTATTTTATAACCTATTAATATAAACATAGGAAGGTAAAATTAAATTGAAAGTGTCAAGCTTCTCCTAACCATTCAATCAAGAACAGCGTCTATTAACGTATTAGCTGGGTATAAATATGTCGGGATCAATGAACAAATTGACTATATCTATATGAGCCCACACCAGTCTATTTTTGTTGGTTGGTATAGTTAATAAACAGTAGTTTTGCGTTGGTTTGAAATCAGAGAGACTATTACAAATGTCAGATTCCGAGGAGTAATTTATAATGTTCATTTATCCCATAACTAGTTTAAATTAAATGTAGTGTAAAATACTTTGATGCGTTGATTATTGCGGCTGATCGCATTGAGTTGATGTTGGGATCATCGGTGTAACCGCAGGGTATTTATACTTCATAGCCATACTTAACGCAACCTAACAATTTAACATAATAACCCAATGTTATGAATCAAATTGATTGATTTACTCAAATTTTTCATCTATTCTTTTAAAATTTTAATAATGAACTTTGACAGTGATGTTAAATTGCATCAGGAACTTTATAGCTACACGACGTATTGAATGGGATTTATTAACACCTAATTTTTCAAGCATTTTGATTATACTAAACTACATTACTTAAGATAATAGTTTAAATTTGAGGATTTCCGATTTCGTTAATTAATTGAAAAGATTATTGTACTAGAACAATATGTGGCAAGTCTGTTTGAAATGAATAGGGATGGGTTGATAACAAAACGCGCCACGCAACTTATCCCAAAACATTCACCACAAACACCACTGTTTTTCTAGTCAATAACATCAGCTAACGCAATGGTCCACCGCCAGAAATTTAAAGATCAGTAAGCTGTAAGGATAAGATGGTGAAAGCTCAACTTAAAATTTACGTAAATAAATAAGAATTAACGTTAAACATTAAATCCATAATTGAATATCCAATCGAAGTAATAGGGGCCATAAAGCTCATTCTTTGATATTCAATTATTATGCTGTGATCAATTAATTATTAAATTATTTTCGCGTTATTTTGATTTGATGTCATCAACTTTCCTTTTATGATCTTATTGCCGCTAATGCCGGCCGCACTGCCATTACATGCCGCTTAAAAGCGGCATCTAGCGGCCATAATAACAAACCGACAAATTCTCAATCTAAACGTCGTCTGCGAGCACACGTGTGTCACAGTCAGACTGTCAGATATTAGATTGTATAATGTAAGTAGTTTGTAACTGCCAATTCTAAATTGAGAATAGTATCTGAATAGTTTTGGCACAGAAATCTTGAGAGTGCACCATCTCACAATCTGAAATCAGAGTAAAAATGTCGGGTGGTGTTGGGAGAAACAGCAGACCAGCCTCTTATTATGTCGATCGGGCCCTGATTCCCAGAGTCAAAAGTTACTTAAAAGAAAACAGTCATAGAACTTACATTAATGTAGAGGAAATGGCTGATTTACTTCAGAGAACATATCCAGACTATGGAAGAAAGAAGAAAATTCCATTTAGAAACTCTGTCAAGCAAGGTTCGTAACTTAACAGTGACATAATTTTGAGCAAATATAAACTAACTCTTTTATTGGTACATTCAGTGTATGAAGAGATCATAGAAACTTTGGAAGCCAAGAATGATGACACTGATTCAGATCCCTATGAAACTGCTAGAATAGCTGACACACCTGAGGCTAGACAGACTGCCAATGAATCCTTACGAAGTATGTACTCCAGCAATCGGACAGCAGATGACTCTAAAATTGATGACATAATGGTAATTGATGTACTTGGTGAGCAAGATGTGGCACCACCACAAAGTACACCAGTTAAAAAGGTTAATTGTTTTTGTCCTAATTTGTTCATTCCTCAAAATAATTTTACTTTTATGTTGCAGAAAGTTGTAGTTAAAAGAAAAAAGGTTGACCCTGAAGCTGCAAATGAAACAAGGAAAAAGTCTAAAACGGTTGTGTTCCAGTCTGTTATTTCCACCACCAAGTTCTCAGAAGTTGGTGGCAATGAAAAGTCCCTCAAAGTAACAGTTATCTTCTTGATAGATACAAGTGAGGAAAGTATTTTGAACATTAATTGATCTCTAGGAAGTGCGTAAGCTTATTCTTCACATGAAGCATCCGGAAGTTTACCAACATCTGGGTATGTCACCACCGAGAGGGTTTCTTCTTCACGGTCCACCGGGCTGTGGTAAAACGTTGTTGGCTCATGCTATCGCCGGTGTAAGTCTTCAGTTATTGCAATTAAAATGTCACATTCTCAACATTTTACTTTGTAGGAACTAGAAATCCCGTTTTTCAAAGTAGCCGCTCCAGAGCTGGTTTCTGGTGTATCTGGTGAGTCCGAAGAGCAAATTCGTTTCCTGTTCGAACAAGCCACATCTTCAGCTCCGTGTATCATTTTCATTGACGAGATTGACGCCATCACGCCCAAGAGAGAAACAGCTCAACGAGAGATGGAACGAAGGATTGTTGCTCAGCTTCTCACCTGCATGGATGGTAATTATTCGTTTAATTCTGCCTGAATTCGTCAAATGTCATTCAAATTTTATGGAAACAGATCTTGGCAGTCGAGATAAAAATGTTCCGGTTTTGGTGATTGGTGCCACCAACAGACCTGACGCCCTAGATCCTGCCTTAAGAAGAGCAGGTCGTTTCGACCGAGAAATCTCACTTGGCATACCAGACCTCGCGGCTAGGGAGAAGATTCTCAGAGTGGTCTGCAAGAACCTCAGTTTGTCTTTGGATATGGACTGGAAATTCTTAGCTTTAAATACCCCTGGATACGTAGGAGCAGATATGCTTGCGTTAGCATCGGAGGCCGGCATGATAGCTGTGAATAGGCGAGATCAAGATTTCGAATTCTGTTTTCTCAGTTCTTTTCATACGTTGGTTTTTCTCATTTTAGAGCTTTCGGACGGATGGAGGCCGTGTTTTTGGCCACTGCAGAAGCCATCCCTACACCAGAGACAACAACAGAAGAGAAATCTTGGCTTTGGCTGTGCCAACATCCGGAATTCGACGCTGAACAGCTACAAGGCATTTCAATCACACTTGACGATTTTATTGCTGCCTTAAAGTGTGTCCAGCCTTCTGCCCAGCGCGAAGGATTCGCAACCGTTCCAGATGTTACATGGGAAAATGTGGGGGCGTTGTCCCATGTTCGACAAGAACTTCACTTGGCTATTTTGGTCGGTTTAAGTAGATTTACCAAATTTTTAAGAAAGTTCTTCATGATTTAATGAATACTAGGCGCCAATTCGCTATGAGGAACACTACGAAGCCTTAGGATTGTCTAGTCCTTCCGGTGTTTTGCTCTGTGGTCCTCCCGGTTGCGGAAAAACACTTTTGGCAAAAGCCATCGCCAACGAAGCTGGAATCAATTTCATTTCAGTCAAAGGACCGGAATTACTCAACATGGTAAATTCAAGATTTCCATTTCCTTCATTTTTAAGTTTTAATTTTACTTTTTCATTGATCACCAAAAGTACGTAGGAGAATCAGAACGAGCAGTCCGACAATGTTTCCAGCGTGCCCGTAGTTCCGTTCCGTGTGTCATCTTCTTTGACGAGCTAGACGCTCTGTGCCCAAGACGATCTGAGCACGGCCATGAGGGTGGTGCCAGTCGCGTTGTTAATCAACTGTTGACTGAGATGGACGGAATCGAGTCACGTCGAGGTGTTTTTCTTATGGCTGCCACCAATCGACCTGATATTATCGATCCAGCCGTCCTTCGACCTGGAAGACTTGACAAAATTCTTCATGTTGGATTCCCTACAGCCGAAGATCGGGTTGATATTCTCAGAGCTCTCACCAAGGTCTGGCTAGGAAATTCTTTGTGTTTATTCATTTGGAGTTTAATAATTGTTTTTTTTACAGAATGGTACGAAGCCAAATCTAGCCGCTGATGCCAATTTGATCGATATCGGTCTGGATCCCAAACTGGATGGTTACACAGGAGCTGATCTCTCCTCTTTGGTCAAGGAATCTGCCACCCAGGCATTGCAAGAATTTGTGTTTGGTCGTGGCGAGGCTGGAAACGATGTGGAATTGGGTAATGTCAGCGTTCATCTGCGTCACTTTCAAGCTGCTATCACTAAAATTCGTCCCTCTGTCAACGAAAAGGTGAATGCTTTATTTAGATGTAACAAGAATTGATTTTTAACGGTTTTCTTGTTCTTCAGGATCGCAAACATTATGCAGGAATGTCCAATCGGTTGTGAAACTGCCAAGCTCTCACATTGTCGACGAACAATTTTGGATGGAATTTCATACGTTAACTAGTTAATCTTTCCTGTGTAATTTGACCTTGCCAATTGCCGTGTTTTGACTGTTTGTCATAAAAATGGTTTCTTATTTTATATTTGTGTTTTTTTACTGGTAGAAGGAAAACCTTATCGTATAAGGACAAGGTACGAAATTGACACGTCTGATGTTAAACAAAAAATTTTGCAAAAGTATGCGCGGTTTTTTATATTTCACTGTGAAGCGTGGGTAAGGATTTCACAAGCCAATGGTTTTGCAACGTCAATATCTGTGTGCCTGTGGCTTTGAAATGTTCATTTTGGCCTTGACAAAATGTTTGTTTGGTAAACGTTTGCCGTGAAACAGACAGGAACTAATCAGGAAGTGAAGATCATAGCCTATCGCTACTGTCTAGTGCATCCATATGTAACCTTCTATCGTTTGGCCTTGATAGTTCGATGAGGTTTGATTCAGAGCAGTTTTTGAGCTATTTGTCCCGCCCCTTTTTAAAAGGCCACATCGCAATTGATTCATAGAATCATAGCGACGAAATGGCTTGCAGTTGGCCATTCCAATATTGCGAAACATGTTCGAAACTTGTTTTTGAAAGTAAAATACCATTTATAGGTGAGTGAAAACATTTATGGGTGTATCTGAACAATATTGTGAGAATAACCACTGAACCAGACACAAACTCAAATTAAAAATCTGTCAAACTCGCTTAAAGCGCTCTTTGTCCGGTAGGGTTAAGAGAGGATAGGAAAAATCAAGGTTTCCGAACTTTCTCTTCGGGAAAAAGAAGCGTTTCTAGTTTCTCATTTTACAAAGGACTAGAGCGTCCAGCGCAGAGGACGGTACCTTAAAGAGTTTAAGACCCTGCAGCATTGAAGACTTTTCTAGCAGTTTTCAATTGTCGTCTGCTAGAAGCTGTCACACACCATTCTTCTTTCTTCTTCAACAGTTTGTCACGTTGAATTGAAGACGTTTAGCAGTGCAAATAATTTATATTTAAACCTAATCTAGTGGTTAAAATGGATATCATTTTTAACCTTCTAAGTACAATTCGTCTTTCAACTCTCATTGCTTTACGCTGTGCTATTTTTGCTGATTTTACTATTGGCTTTTTAAAGGACGGAAGTTGCTGGGGGAAATTGCTGTTGAAATTCTGCAATATTTAGATGTTAATGATTTGAATGCAGCTGAAAATGTGTCTACTGTATGGAGAGAAGCAGTCATAAGTGGAAAGTTATGGGAAAAGCTTTTTAAAAGAAATGTAAGCTCAAATGTGGCACACCACTCCATTTTGCTTGTACAGCTTTCTGTGTTACCTTGTTAACTAGTTCTTGTGATTGAAAAAATAATTAGAAGAGAATGAGTTTTCTAACTTTGTTTCTACTTTCCAGGTTGTGTTGCATCCACCGTGGAAGAAAATGAACAGTATCGTAGGAAAGCAACAGGTTGATTCTAATACTCCATTTATTTTGGAAGAAGATGAGGA
Source organism: Daphnia galeata (assembly GCA_030770115.1). Lineage (NCBI taxonomy): Eukaryota > Metazoa > Arthropoda > Branchiopoda > Diplostraca > Daphniidae > Daphnia > Daphnia galeata. Next base: position 883,025 of record CM061119.1, read on the forward strand.
AGACCACTTGTTAAATGAACAAATGTATTACAAGAAATTGTGCCTTAAAATTGCTGACTCGCTAAATGTATTTTGGCTATTTTTCTATATTATTAGGATTTTTATTAACTCACATTTTGGTGTTTTAGATACTTGATAAAAACTGGGAAACTGGAAACTATCAAGAAGAAATAGTTCTCCGTGGACCGGTTGTTGGTCCTGTCAATTCAATCACATTCCTCATGAATGAGAAGCATATTGTTCGTCATGTGGATTCTGAGAAAACATTTCAGTTCTTCAACAGATGGTCCCTTGAATTGGAAGAAGTATGGACATAAATTCTACCACACATAACTAAAGATTCATTTAAGCATTTTTTTTTTGTGTTTGTTTTTCAGACCATTCCGTCTCGTACTTATTTATCCGGCAATAACCACTCCCATTGTTTTGTAACGTGTTTTGACTTCAGTGACGAACTCCTCGCAGTTGGATATGGAAACGGAGTGGTGGACGTAGTAGGAAGGAAATCGATCGAGGAAACTGTAAATTTTCTTTTTATTCGAAAGTTTATACCTGTTTTTATTTTTTCAATTGATACATGCAGCTTCACTCATTTCGGGATTTTGATTGGGCATTCAACGATCACAGCATAGATGAAGACGATGAACCTACTTTTGCCACGGAGAAAGTGATCCTTAGTCCAAAACAGCAATATTTTCTTTCTTATTTGGTAATTATGTTAAAACAGCATTTCAAATAGATCACATTCATAAATTTGTTTTTCTCTTATGGTTACACAGTATACGGCAACATCTTATTTTCTCACATTGAGGAAAATAAAAAACTCTAAAGAAATGACAATTGCTCATCAGCTGCAGTTAGATGAAAATGTTGAAGAATTAGTCAATTTGTACATGGACGATTTTTACACCGTCCTTTTTATCCGTTCAAGAACTAACCGAGGCCCGTCCGAAGAAATGTTTGAAATTCGCTCAACCGAGACCTTCACTCCACTCCACTCTTTTCAAGTTCAAGGAGTTGTATCTGCGTATCATTACCTTAATGGGTTGCTCGTCATCGCCAAGCGTATAGAAAATCATCAATTTCTAAGGTAGCGCCAAAAATACTGCCTTTTAAGTTTTAACTGTTTGTGAAATGCAAATAACATTCGCCATTTTCCTTCAGGGTTTGGGATACCAAAACTGGCGTTTCCATTTGGAACGTAGACCTTGACAAAGAGAAAATAGTCGACCTTCGGTATGTTTATTAGTTTGTTTCAAGACATTTTCGTGAATAATTTCAAACATTTTTATTTTTAGGATTATTTCTGACAAGTACATTGTTAGTGTTAACGACCATGGTGAATTGAAGCAGTGGGATCTACACACGGTGCTCGATCACGCTGTGCCAGCCGATCAAGCTCTTCTACACAGTATAGGCAGTTCGAAGAATTTGAGCACTTGCGTCGGTGGTGGTATGGTGGCTGACGAATATCAAGTCGTTTTGTTCGGATTCTTCCGCACGGCACCCATCAAGGGTCAAAAAGAGTTTCCAATCATCGTTTCGTTGGATTTCATGAAGGGTCAGAATCGTGTTAAACGACCTTTGCCACAACTCTACTGAGCTTCAACTCCATATAGATTTTAATTTTATTTTGTCTCTCACTTATCGACTCTTTTCAATCGTCGTCTTTCAATATCCACCTTTTTCCTTTTTTATTTAACTTCTCATTTTTTTAACATCAGTTAGTAAGTCTACTACCTCCTATAAAACAATGTATCGTAAATAATCTTGTGTAAGCGGCGAATGATTTAAAATAAAATAATACTAAGGCAACTGAATTTTAATTTGTTTGGTTTTTTTCCACTTTTTTCCACCATCAAATTTTTAATAATTTAACTTACCTATTAAAATTGTCTTAAGTTTAAACGGAATTCACTGCTTATGAAATGATGTATTAGAGATGATTTAGCAAAAATTACACATTAAACCTCAATTTAAATTATACACTTTTAAGATCCACACATCAAACAATCATCTTTATTCTGCAGCGAACATACCATTGCTTCACGATTCTTCCTCTCTTCTTCATTCTCTTTTGTTGCATCGGCTGATGCGTCAACTCCATTCGCCTTTTTCAACTTGGATTTATCAACAGTAAATTGAATGGCACTGGCGGCGGGCTTTGTTCTGAGATAATACATTCCCGTTTTGAGTCCCTGTGATGAGGCGAAAAAGTATTTAAGGATGCACATGAAACACAAACTTGTATCGTAAATTACCAGTTTCCACGAGTAAAAGTGCATCGAAGTCAATTTTCCGTAATTGGGCTCAGCAATGTGAATGTTTAATGACTGACTTTGATCAATAAAGGCACCTCGATCTGCAGCCATCTTGATGATAATTCGCTGTGGAATCTCCCACACCGTCTTGTATAAAGCTTTCACATCATCCGGAATTCCATCAATGTTCTGTCAATCAAACGCAAACAATTAGTACAACAATAAATTTAAAAAAAAATTTTTTCTTCAATAACATACTTGAATAGAGCCATTGTTTGCGATAATGCCGTTCTTCACATCTTCATTCCACAGCCCTCCATCAGTTAGATCACGAAGTAGATGATGATTCACGACCTGTGATAAATTTACATGAAACGCTCATCATAAATAAAATGTTTTAAGTAAAAAGCTTCGATTAAATTTACTTGAAATTCTCCCGACAAGACTCGACGGACATAAATGTTGGACGTGTACGCTTCGATGGATTCATTGTTGCCCAAAATTTGTGCAGTTGAGGCTGTGGGCATAGGGGCTAATAAAAGAGAGTTACGAACTCCATGTTCGGCAATCTTTTTCTTCAATGCAGACCAGTCCCACAAATCGGTGGGAGTAACTCCCCACATGTCGTACTGCAGGATCTATTAAAAAGACAAAAAAAAATTTGGAAATTTTCTAACGATAAGATGTTCACCAAAAGTTACCCCTTTGCTGACAGGACACCCGTGGTAACTTTCATATGGACCCAACTTCTCAGCCAGCTCACAAGAAGCCTCCAAAGCACCGTAATAAATGGTTTCGAAAATTTGTTTGTTCAGCAATTGCGCCTCTTCACTGTCGAATGGGTAGCGCATCAGAATAAAAGTGTCTGCCAAGCCTTGAACTCCAATTCCAATCGGGCGATGGCGAAAGTTCGACAGTTTGGCCTAGACAACAACAATTATTTAATATGAGAAAAACTCAGCATAAAAAAAATAAACTAGAACAAATCTTACTTCAGGGACAGGGTAAAAATTGACTTCAATGATTTTGTTAAGATTGCGCGTGATAACTTTAGTAATTTCTTTCAATTTCAAGAGATCGTAAGTCTTGTCTGGCTTGACGAACATGTTCAATGCAATGGAAGCCAAATTGCAAACAGCGACCTGAAAGATTGAAAAGATTTTTAGTTTCATTATACTATAGCTAATGTTTGATTCATGATCAAATATGTTACCTCTTCCGGTGAGCTGTATTCTACAATCTCTGTGCACAGGTTACTGCATTTAATGGTGCCCAAATTCTGTTGATTTGACTTGCGGTTGCATGCATCCTTGTACAAGATGTACGGAGTGCCAGTTTCGATCTGAGATTCAATAACAGCAAACCAAAGTTGCTGGGCTTTCACTTTGCGCTTGTACAACCCTTGCTCTTCGTATCTGAAAATAAAAAAGTTCCTCGTTAACAAGCAAGTACATCATCAAACCAAAATAATTACTTGAAATTAAAATACATACTTAGTATAAAGAGCTTCGAATTCTTCTCCCCAAGTGTCTGCCAATCCTGGGCATTCATAGGGACACATTAGTGACCAATCACCATCAGTTTCAACACGTCGCATGAAAAGATCGGGAATCCAGAGAGCGTAAAATAAATCACGTGCACGATTTTCTTCTTTGCCGGTATTTTTCTTCAAATCGAGGAAATCATAGACATCAGAATGCCAAGGCTCCAAATAGATGGCAAAAGCTCCGGGACGCTGTGATATGAAATCAACAAAATTAAAAATAAATGGCATTAGCCAAAAATTATTTTATTTCCATTTTGTTCTTGTTAATCTTACCTTATTGCCACCTTGGTCCACATAACGAGCTGTGTTGTTGTACACGCGGAGCATTGGGACAATTCCGTTGGATATTCCGTTCGTTCCTGCGATGTAACTTCCAGTAGCTCGAATGCAGTGGATGTTAAGGCCAATACCACCAGCTGATTTTGAGATAATGGCACACTGTTTCAATGTTTCATAGATTCCCTCAATACTGTCATCTCTCATAGTAAGGAGGAAACAACTGATGAAGACAAAAAAGACATTAACAAAAAAGGCAAAGAGTTGATTGTAAATAAATTTACCTTGAGAGTTGAGGTCTTGGTGTAGCAGCATTAAACAGGGTAGGAGAAGCATGAGTAAACCACTTTTCTGACAGCAAGTTATACGTTTCAATAGCAGCATCTATATCTTCCCCATGAATACCGACCGACACCCTCATCATCATGTGCTGAGGACGTTCTACCGGTTTCCCTTCAATTTTCAACAAATAGGACCTCTCTAAAGTCTGGAAATAGAATGAGGATACAAGTAAAATTTCAAGACACTAAATCATTATGAAAAAAAAAAACAATAATAGAAACCTTGAATCCAAAATAGTTGAAGCTGAAGTCTCTGTCATAGATGATTGCAGAGTTGAGTCTGTCAGAATGTTTCATTATAACACCATAATGAAAATCAGATATCATTGGAGTGGGTTTCTTGGTTTTCTTGTCCTTCATGTTGTACAAATCATCAATAACCTCTAAAATCATAAAACAAGATTTCTGGTCAGTTAAGACATACTACTACTTCTTGACTCAATCATACCAGAAAAAGCCTTTTTTGTTTCTTTATGAAGGTTAGAGACAGCTATACGGGCAGCTAAGATGGCATAATCTGGATGTTTGGTAGTCATCGTTGCAGCAGTTTCAGCTGCAAGATTGTCCAATTCAACAGTTGTAACACCAGGATAGAGGCCATTAATTACTTTCATCGTAATTGCAGTCTACACAAAAAATGTCAATTAAGTGTTAAAACTTTGGCAAAATGTTCAGCAATACATACAGGGTCAACAAAATCCAAATTAAGCCCATAACAGAGCTTTTGGATTCTTGACGTGATCTTATCAAAATGGACATCTTCTTGTCTCCCACCTGAACACAAAATGTATGATGGCATTAGTACATGTAATCAATCAAGAATAAAGCTAGCAACAATACGAAGATAATGCATTTTCAATGAAAGACTTTATATCCTACCGCGTTTTAATACAAACATCCTTTTACATCCCACCCCAACCATTTTGAAACTTGATTTGATTTCAAGTAATTATAGTAAAGACTTAAATATATGCTTGGTTTACACAATAAAACACCAATGAATAAAAGAAACTGCCTCAAAATGGGGCGAGACCGTTATGAATGTGATGGACGAAGTGTAAAGAACGAATGAGCAGCTGTGACAGGGATATTTGAGATCTCACGTTGAAATTACGACACCTTCGCCCACATGCTTTGTGTTCTTTTCGCGCCAAACAGAATACAGACTTACAGAGTAGTATGATTTGTAATGATTTGTAATAATCCAATAACAAATAAATGTAGTAACGTGTTCTCTTTACTGATAATATTGATTTTTTTTACGGAAAAGCCAAGATTATACGAATATTTCAGCTTATTATAGTTATTAACTTGTTATTCTCGTTATGAGATTCGGACGTGGCAACAAAAACAAGACAAAAAATTCCTGGTGTGGCAGACGACGCAATTGGCACGAAATTTGAATTTTGAAATTAAATTGACTAAAAGTTGTATTTTGCTATTTTAGTTAATTCGGTTTACTGTCTAAGTGTCTAATTTCCATTCTATAACTTTCGAAGCCCTATCTTATAAATGAATTACTTCAAGTATTTGTTTCGAGGGGTTCGCAACTCAAAAGAATCTCGTACACTTGCCCGAGAATCGATTCTGGAATCCCAAATCAGAATCAAGAATCATTGAATATGACGCCAGAATCCAAAAATGATTCAAGAAAACTGTTTACCGCTTTACTGAAATCGTCTTTAACTACTTAAACGAAAAAGACGAAGAAAAAGATAGATGCCAGAATCTTTAAAATTGACGCCAGAATCTTTGATATTGACGCCAGAATCTTCAAAATTGACGCCAGAATCAGAATCAAATTCTGGCGTCTCGTACACATGGCGGCTGAGTTGCGAACCCCTATTTGTTTACTTAATTAGTAGTCCTTCAATGAAACGTCCTTCCATACGTAAAAAAAATAAAACGAATGACTTCATCGAATCTTGAATGTTTAATTAAAACATTTGAGGGTTATTTAATAAATTTGTTATTGGGTAGATCGTAGATTTAATTTAAATTAATTTACTGGTTCAGTTGTTAATCATATATTTACGATTGTGTGACACTATATAATACCTTTTTAATTATGTAATTAGATGTGAGAGCTCTGTAGGCCTAGTGTAAAAATGGATCTCTCGACAATAATCTTTCTAACTAGTTAGCAGATTAATTACTTCGAAGAAATATTTTTAAACACACAGAGACAATTGTACAAATAATCAGAAGTTTTTCAGAAATATAAAGAAATGGGCTACAATGTTATGGGTAACGGTCATGTCAGTGTTTAATCGGACAGACTATTTCATTGATTGCTTAAGTAGCAAAAGTGTTGACATGCACCGACGTTTTTCGATGACAATACCAAAGTTCGTGATGTAAAAAAACTAAAAACGCCAATCAAAGTTTTTAACATCGTCTCTTGATTGATTTTTCAATGTTTTGGAATTGTGTGCGCCCTCAGACAGGCTGGAAAGACTTCTGCTATTACCATCATGGCAAGTTTGGCAACGCTTAACAAATGTAACACTTGGTACATGCGACTTAATTTCGTGATTAATAAATAGTGCGCATGCGTAATAAAGTTTTGTTATTTTTTTATGAACAATAGTTTTGTATTTTCGATTTTTGGGATAACGTTTGATAACATCCCTTGTTAAATAGGGTTGTGGCATGAAATTCAGAATCGGCTGAAAAATACATGGTTCGACGTAGTTTTTCACGCCGATTCTGACAGTATTTTTTTTTTAAATTTTAAAATCAATTTATCGGTACGTTATCAGGGTTTAAAGTTTGAATAGGCCCCTCCCATTCTAAAACGGACCCCCCGCCATATTTAGTGGGAGGTCCTTAAAATGTGATGAATTTAGCAGACGACTCGCCTACTTTTCAACACAAATATGTGATCACTTTCGTCGATCATAAACATATCGATAATCGATAATAAACACAAGACGAAAGTGATCACATTTTTGTTGAAAATTAGGCGAGTCGTCTGCTAAATTGATCACATTTTAAGGACCTCCTACTAAATATGGCGGGGGGTCCGTTTTAGAATGGGAGGGGCCTATTCAAACTTTAAACCCTTATAATGTACCGATAAATTGATTTTAAAATTAAAAAAAAAAATACTGTCAGAATCGGCGTGAAAAACTACGTCGAACCATGTATTTTTCAGCCGATTCTGAATTTCATGCCACAACCCTATTGAATGATCCATGGACAATATAATGCAAGATTTATGAAATTCCTGATTTCACATCCATCAAAACTCCCTGTTTGCGATTTCAATGAAAAAGACTGGAAACTTTTATCTCCATAACTAACAATGGAATATTTACAAAAAAGATATCTAGGGTAAAAGAGCACATGATTAAGCTATGGTAAAAGTTTCATTGAAATTCGGTCGCTAGTTTTGGAGATAATAATTTCCAAACTTTTTCATTGAAATCGCGAACAGGGAGTTTTGTATTTTCGATTTTTGGGATAACGTTTGATAACATCCCTTGTGAAATAGAATGATCCATGGACAATATAATGCAAGATTTATGAAATTCCTGATTTCACATCCCTCAAAACTCCCTGTTTGCGATTTCAATGAAAAAATTTAGAAATTTTTGTCTCCATAACTAACGAACGAAATTCGCTGAAACTTTCACCATAGCTTCCATATGGGCTCTACTACCCTAGATATTGTTTTTGTAAATATTCCATCGTTAGTTATGGTGAAAAGTCAAAATAAATGAAATTTGGATACTGGAATAGCTTTGACGTTCTAACACAGAGATTTGAAAACAGGAATTTCATAAATCTTGCATTATATTATCCATTGATCATTCTATTTAACAAGGGAAGTTATCAGACGTTAACCCAAAAATCGAAAATACAAAACTCCCTATTTGCGATTTCAATGAAAAAGTTTGGAAACTTTTATCTCCATAACTAACAATGGAATATTTACAAAAAAGATATCTAGGGTAAAAAAAGCACATGATTAAGCTATGGTAAAAGTTTCATTTAAATTCGGTCGTTAGTTATGGAGATAATAATTTCCAAACTTTTTCATTGAAATCGCGAACAGGGAGTTTTGTATTTTCGATTTTTGGGATAACGTTTGATAACATCCCTTGTTAAATTGAATGATCCAAGGACAATATAGTGCAAGATTTATGAAATTCCTGATTTCACATTCCTCAAAACTCCCTGTTTGCGATTTCAATGAAAATGTTTGGAAATTTTTATCTCCATAACTAACGAAGGAATTTCGATGAAACTATCACCATAGCTTCCATATGGGCTCTACTACCCTACATATTGTTTTTGTAAATATTCCATCGTTAGTTATGGTGAAAAGTCAAAATAAATGAAATTTTGATACTGGAATAGCTTTGACGTTCTAACACAGGGATTTGAAAACAGGATTTTCATAAATCTTGCATTATATTGTCCATAGATCATTCTATTTAACAAGGGAAGTTATAAGACGTTAACCCAAAAATCGAAAATACAAAACTCCCTGTTTGCGATTTCAATGAAAAAGTTTGGAAACTTTTATCTCCATAACTAACGATGGAATATTTAGAAAAAAGATACCTAGGGTAAAAAAGCACATGATTAAGCTATGGTAAAAGTTTCATCCAAATTCGGTCGTTAGTTATGGAGATAATAATTTCCAAACTTTTTCATTGAAATCGCGAACAGGGAGTTTTGTATTTTCGATTTTTGGGATAAAGTTTGATAATATCCCTTGTTAAATTGAATGATCCAAGGACAATATAATGCAAGATTTATGAAATTCCTGATTTCACATCCCTCAAAACTCCCTGTTTGCGATTTCAATGAAAAAGTTTGGAAATTTTTATCTCCATAACTAACGATGGAATATTTACAAAAAAGATATCTAGGGTAAAAGAGCACATGATTAAGCTATGGTAAAAGTTTCATCCAAATTCGGTTGTTAGTTTTAGAGTTAATAATTTCCAAACTTTTTCATTGAAATCGCGAACAGGGAGTTTTGTATTTTCGATTTTTGGGATAACGTTTGATAACATCCCTTGTGAAATAGAATGATCCATGGACAATATAATGCAAGATTTATGAATTTCCTGATTTCACATCCCTCAAAACTCCCTGTTTGCGATTTCAATGAAAAAGTTTGGAAATTTTTGTCTCCATAACTAACGAACGAAATTCGCTGAAACTTTCACCATAGCTTCCATATGGGCTCTCCTACCCTAGGTATTGTTTTTGTAAATATTCCATCGTTAGTTATGTTGAAAAGTCAAAATAAATGAAATTTGGATACTGGAATAGCTTTGACGTTCTAACACAGGGATTTGAAAACAGGATTTTCATAAATCTTGCATTATATTGTCCATAGATCATTCTATTTAACAAGGGAAGTTATCAGACGTGAACCCAAAAATCGAAAATACAAAACTCCCTGTTTGCGATTTCAATGAAAAAGTTTGGAAACTTTTATCTCCATAACTAACAATGGAATATATACAAAAAAGATATCTAGGGTAAAAAAGCACATGATTAAGCTATGGTAAAAGTTTCATTCAAATTCGGTCGTTAGTTATTATATTGTCCATAGATCATTCTATTTAACAAGGGAAGTTATCAGACGTTAACCCAAAAATCGAAAATACAAAACTCCATGTTTGCGATTTCAATGAAAAAGTTTGGAAACTTTTATCTCCATAACTAACGATGGAATATTTACAAAAAAGATACCTAGGGTAAAAAAGCACATGATTAAGCTATGGTAAAAGTTTCATCCAAATTCGGTCGTTAGTTTAGGAGTTAATAATTTCCAAACTTTTTCATTGAAATCGCGAACAGGGAGTTTTTGTATTTTCGATTTTTGGGATAACGTTTGATAACATCCCTTGTGAAATTGAATGATCCATGGACAATATAATGCAAGATTTATGAATTCCTGATTTCACATCCCTCAAAACTCCCTGTTTGCAATTTGAATGAAAAAGTTTGGAAATTTTTATCTCCATAACTAACGAAGGAATTTCAATGAAACTCTCACCATAGCTTCCATATGGGCTCTACTACCCTAGATATTGTTTTTGTAAATATTCCATCGTGAGTTATGGTGAAAAGTTAAAATAAATGAAATTTGGATACTGGAATAGCTTTGACGTTCTAACACAGGGATTTGAAAACAGGATTTTCATAAATCTTGCATTATATTGTCCATAGATCATTCTATTTAACAAGGGAAGTTATAAGACGTTAACCCAAAAATCGAAAATACAAAACTCCCTGTTTGCGATTTCAATGAAAAAGTTTGGAAACTTTTATCTCCATAACTAACGATGGAATATTTAGAAAAAAGATACCTAGGGTAAAAAAGCACATGATTAAGCTATGGTAAAAGTTTCATCCAAATTCGGTCGTTAGTTATGGAGATAATAATTTCCAAACTTTTTCATTGAAATCGCGAACAGGGAGTTTTGTATTTTCGATTTTTGGGATAAAGTTTGATAATATCCCTTGTTAAATTGAATGATCCAAGGACAATATAATGCAAGATTTATGAAATTCCTGATTTCACATCCCTCAAAACTCCCTGTTTGCGATTTCAATGAAAAAGTTTGGAAATTTTTATCTCCATAACTAACGATGGAATATTTACAAAAAAGATATCTAGGGTAAAAGAGCACATGATTAAGCTATGGTAAAAGTTTCATCCAAATTCGGTTGTTAGTTTTAGAGTTAATAATTTCCAAACTTTTTCATTGAAATCGCGAACAGGGAGTTTTGTATTTTCGATTTTTGGGATAACGTTTGATAACATCCCTTGTGAAATAGAATGATCCATGGACAATATAATGCAAGATTTATGAATTTCCTGATTTCACATCCCTCAAAACTCCCTGTTTGCGATTTCAATGAAAAAGTTTGGAAATTTTTGTCTCCATAACTAACGAACGAAATTCGCTGAAACTTTCACCATAGCTTCCATATGGGCTCTCCTACCCTAGGTATTGTTTTTGTAAATATTCCATCGTTAGTTATGTTGAAAAGTCAAAATAAATGAAATTTGGATACTGGAATAGCTTTGACGTTCTAACACAGGGATTTGAAAACAGGATTTTCATAAATCTTGCATTATATTGTCCATAGATCATTCTATTTAACAAGGGAAGTTATCAGACGTGAACCCAAAAATCGAAAATACAAAACTCCCTGTTTGCGATTTCAATGAAAAAGTTTGGAAACTTTTATCTCCATAACTAACAATGGAATATATACAAAAAAGATATCTAGGGTAAAAAAGCACATGATTAAGCTATGGTAAAAGTTTCATTCAAATTCGGTCGTTAGTTATTATATTGTCCATAGATCATTCTATTTAACAAGGGAAGTTATCAGACGTTAACCCAAAAATCGAAAATACAAAACTCCATGTTTGCGATTTCAATGAAAAAGTTTGGAAACTTTTATCTCCATAACTAACGATGGAATATTTACAAAAAAGATACCTAGGGTAAAAAAGCACATGATTAAGCTATGGTAAAAGTTTCATCCAAATTCGGTCGTTAGTTTAGGAGTTAATAATTTCCAAACTTTTTCATTGAAATCGCGAACAGGGAGTTTTTGTATTTTCGATTTTTGGGATAACGTTTGATAACATCCCTTGTGAAATTGAATGATCCATGGACAATATAATGCAAGATTTATGAATTCCTGATTTCACATCCCTCAAAACTCCCTGTTTGCAATTTGAATGAAAAAGTTTGGAAATTTTTATCTCCATAACTAACGAAGGAATTTCAATGAAACTCTCACCATAGCTTCCATATGGGCTCTACTACCCTAGATATTGTTTTTGTAAATATTCCATCGTGAGTTATGGTGAAAAGTTAAAATAAATGAAATTTGGATACTGGAATAGCTTTGACGTTCTAACCCAGGGATTTGAAAACAGGAATTTCATAAATCTTGCATTATGTTGTCCATAGATCATTCTATTTAACAAGGGAAGTTATCAGACGTTAACCCAAAAATCGAAAATACAAAACTCCCTGTTTGCTTTTTCAATGAAAAAGTTTGGAAACTTTTATCTCTATAACTAACGATGGAATATTTACAAAAAAGATATCCAGGGTAAAAGAGCACATGATTAAGCTATGGTAAAAGTTTCATCCAAATTCGGTCGTTAGTTATGGAGATAATAATTTCCAAACTTTTTCATTGAAATCGCGAACAGGGAGTTTTGTATTTTCGATTTTTGGGATAAAGTTTGATGATATCCCTTGTTAAATTGAATGATCCAAGGACAATATAATGCAAGATTTATGAAATTCCTGATTTCACATCCCTCAAAACTCCCTGTTTGCGATTTCAATGAAAAAGTTTGGAAATTTTTATCTCCATAACTAACGATGGAATATTTACAAAAAAGATATCTAGGGTAAAAGAGCACATGATTAAGCTATGGTAAAAGTTTCATCCAAATTCGGTTGTTAGTTTTAGAGTTAATAATTTCCAAACTTTTTCATTGAAATCGCGAACAGGGAGTTTTGTATTTTCGATTTTTGGGATAACGTTTGATAACATCCCTTGTGAAATAGAATGATCCATGGACAATATAATGCAAGATTTATGAATTTCCTGATTTCACATCCCTCAAAACTCCCTGTTTGCGATTTCAATGAAAAAGTTTGGAAATTTTTATCTCCATAACTAACAAACGAATTTCGATGAAACTTTCACCATAGCTGCCATATGGGCTCTACTACCCTAGATATTGTTTTTGTAAATATTCCATCGTTAGTTATGGTGAAAAGTCAAAATAAATGAAATTTGGATACTGGAATAGCTTTGAAGTTCTAACACAGGGATTTGAAAACAGGAATTTCATAAATCTTGCATTATATTGTCCATAGATCATTCTATTTAACAAGGGAAGTTATCAGACGTGAACCAAAAAATCGAAAATACAAAACTCCCTGTTTGCGATTTCAATGAAAAAGTTTGGAAATTTTTATCTCCAAAACTAACGATGGAATATTTACAAAAAAGATATCCAGGGTAAAAGAGCACATGATTAAGCTATGGTAAAAGTTTCATCCAAATTCGGTCGTTAGTTATGGAGATAATAATTTCCAAACTTTTTCATTGAAATCGCGAACAGGGAGTTTTGTATTTTCGATTTTTGGGATAAAGTTTGATGATATCCCTTGTTAAATTGAATGATCCAAGGACAATATAATGCAAGATTTATGAAATTCCTGATTTCACATCCCTCAAAACTCCCTGTTTGCGATTTCAATGAAAAAGTTTGGAAATTTTTATCTCCATAACTAACGATGGAATATTTACAAAAAAAATATCCAGGGTAAAAGAGCACATGATTAAGCTATGGTAAAAGTTTCATCCAAATTCGGTCGTTAGTTATGGAGATAATAATTTCCAAACTTTTTCATTGAAATCGCGAACAGGGAGTTTTGTATTTTCGATTTTTGGGATAAAGTTTGATAATATCCCTTGTTAAATTGAATGATCCAAGGACAATGTAATGCAAGATTTATGAAATTCCTGATTTCACATCGCTCCAAACTCCCTGTTTGCGATTTCAATGAAAAAGTTTGGAAATTTTTATCTCCATAACTAACGAACGAATTTCGATGAAACTTTCACCATAGCTTCCATATGGGCTCTACTACCCTAGATATTGTTTTTGTAAATATTCCTTTGTTAGTTATGGTGAAAAGTAAAAAAAAAATGAAATTTGGATACTGGAATAGCTTTGACGTTCTAACACAGGGATTTGAAAACAGGAATTTCATAAATCTTGCATTATATTGTCCATAGATCATTCTATTTAACAAGGGAAGTTATCAGACGTGAACCCAAAAATCGAAAATACAAAACTCCCTGTTTGCGATTTCAATGAAAAAGTTTGGAAATTTTTATCTCCAAAACTAACGATGGAATATTTACAAAAAAGATATCCAGGGTAAAAGAGCACATGATTAAGCTATGGTAAAAGTTTCATCCAAATTCGGTCGTTAGTTATGGAGATAATAATTTCCAAACTTTTTCATTGAAATCGCGAACAGGGAGTTTTGTATTTTCGATTTTTGGGATAAAGTTTGATGATATCCCTTGTTAAATTGAATGATCCAAGGACAATATAATGCAAGATTTATGAAATTCCTGATTTCACATCCCTCAAAACTCCCTGTTTGCGATTTCAATGAAAAAGTTTGGAAATTTTTATCTCCATAACTAACGATGGAATATTTACAAAAAAGATATCTAGGGTAAAAGAGCACATGATTAAGCTATGGTAAAAGTTTCATCCAAATTCGGTTGTTAGTTTTAGAGTTAATAATTTCCAAACTTTTTCATTGAAATCGCGAACAGGGAGTTTTGTATTTTCGATTTTTGGGATAAAGTTTGATAATATCCCTTGTTAAATTGAATGATCCAAGGACAATGTAATGCAAGATTTATGAAATTCCTGATTTCACATCGCTCAAAACTCCCTGTTTGCGATTTCAATGAAAAAGTTTGGAAATTTTTATCTCCATAACTAACGAACGAATTTCGATGAAACTTTCACCATAGCTTCCATATGGGCTCTTCTACCCTAGATATTGTTTTTGTAAATATTCCTTTGTTAGTTATGGTGAAAAGTCAAAAAAAATGAAATTTGGATACTGGAATAGCTTTGACGTTCTAACACAGGGATTTGAAAACAGGAATTTCATAAATCTTGCATTATATTGTCCATAGATCATTCTATTTAACAAGGGAAGTTATCAGACGTGAACCCAAAAATCGAAAATACAAAACTCCCTGTTTGCTTTTTCAATGAAAAAGTTTGGAAACTTTTATCTCTATAACTAACGATGGAATATTTACAAAAAAAATATCCAGGGTAAAAGAGCACATGATTAAGCTATGGTAAAAGTTTCATCCAAATTCGGTCGTTAGTTATGGAGATAATAATTTCCAAACTTTTTCATTGAAATCGCGAACAGGGAGTTTTGTATTTTCGATTTTTGGGATAAAGTTTGATAATATCCCTTGTTAAATTGAATGATCCAAGGACAATGTAATGCAAGATTTATGAAATTCCTGATTTCACATCGCTCCAAACTCCCTGTTTGCGATTTCAATGAAAAAGTTTGGAAATTTTTATCTCCATAACTAACGAACGAATTTCGATGAAACTTTCACCATAGCTTCCATATGGGCTCTACTACCCTAGATATTGTTTTTGTAAATATTCCTTTGTTAGTTATGGTGAAAAGTCAAAAAAAATGAAATTTGGATACTGGAATAGCTTTGACGTTCTAACACAGGGATTTGAAAACAGGAATTTCATAAATCTTGCATTATATTGTCCATAGATCATTCTATTTAACAAGGGAAGTTATCAGACGTGAACCCAAAAATCGAAAATACAAAACTCCCTGTTTGCTTTTTCAATGAAAAAGTTTGGAAACTTTTATCTCCATAACTAACGATGGAATATTTACAAAAAAAATATCCAGGGTAAAAGAGCACATGATTAAGCTATGGTAAAAGTTTCATCCAAATTCGGTCGTTAGTTATGGAGATAATAATTTCCAAACTTTTTCATTGAAATCGCGAACAGGGAGTTTTGTATTTTCGATTTTTGGGATAAAGTTTGATAATATCCCTTGTTAAATTGAATGATCCAAGGACAATGTAATGCAAGATTTATGAAATTCCTGATTTCACATCGCTCCAAACTCCCTGTTTGCGATTTCAATGAAAAAGTTTGGAAATTTTTATCTCCATAACTAACGAACGAATTTCGATGAAACTTTCACCATAGCTTCCATATGGGCTCTACTACCCTAGATATTGTTTTTGTAAATATTCCTTTGTTAGTTATGGTGAAAAGTAAAAAAAAATGAAATTTGGATACTGGAATAGCTTTGACGTTCTAACACAGGGATTTGAAAACAGGAATTTCATAAATCTTGCATTATATTGTCCATAGATCATTCTATTTAACAAGGGAAGTTATCAGACGTGAACCCAAAAATCGAAAATACAAAACTCCCTGTTTGCTTTTTCAATGAAAAAGTTTGGAAACTTTTATCTCCATAACTAACGATGGAATATTTACAAAAAAAATATCCAGGGTAAAAGAGCACATGATTAAGCTATGGTAAAAGTTTCATCCAAATTCGGTCGTTAGTTATGGAGATAATAATTTCCAAACTTTTTCATTGAAATCGCGAACAGGGAGTTTTGTATTTTCGATTTTTGGGATAAAGTTTGATAATATCCCTTGTTAAATTGAATGATCCAAGGACAATGTAATGCAAGATTTATGAAATTTCTGATTTCACATCGCTCAAAACTCCCTGTTTGCGATTTCAATGAAAAAGTTTGGAAATTTTTATCTCCATAACTAACGAACGAATTTCGATGAAACTTTCACCATAGCTTCCATATGGGCTCTACTACCCTAGATATTGTTTTTGTAAATATTCCTTTGTTAGTTATGGTGAAAAGTAAAAAAAAAATGAAATTTGGATACTGGAATAGCTTTGACGTTCTAACACAGGGATTTGAAAACAGGAATTTCATAAATCTTGCATTATATTGTCCATAGATCATTCTATTTAACAAGGGAAGTTATCAGACGTGAACCCAAAAATCGAAAATACAAAACTCCCTGTTTGCTTTTTCAATGAAAAAGTTTGGAAACTTTTATCTCCATAACTAACGATGGAATATTTACAAAAAAAATATCCAGGGTAAAAGAGCACATGATTAAGCTATGGTAAAAGTTTCATCCAAATTCGGTCGTTAGTTATGGAGATAATAATTTCCAAACTTTTTCATTGAAATCGCGAACAGGGAGTTTTGTATTTTCGATTTTTGGGATAAAGTTTGATAATATCCCTTGTTAAATTGAATGATCCAAGGACAATGTAATGCAAGATTTATGAAATTCCTGATTTCACATCGCTCAAAACTCCCTGTTTGCGATTTCAATGAAAAAGTTTGGAAATTTTTATCTCCATAACTAACGAACGAATTTCGATGAAACTTTCACCATAGCTTCCATATGGGCTCTACTACCCTAGATATTGTTTTTGTAAATATTCCTTTGTTAGTTATGGTGAAAAGTAAAAAAAAATGAAATTTGGATACTGGAATAGCTTTGACGTTCTAACACAGGGATTTGAAAACAGGAATTTCATAAATCTTGCATTATATTGTCCATAGATCATTCTATTTAACAAGGGAAGTTATCAGACGTGAACCAAAAAATCGAAAATACAAAACTCCCTGTTTGCTTTTTCAATGAAAAAGTTTGGAAACTTTAATCTCCATAACTAACGATGGAATATTTACAAAAAAAAATATCCAGGGTAAAGGAGCACATGATTAAGCTATGGTAAAAGTTTCATCCAAATTCGGTCGTTAGTTATGGAGATAATAATTTCCAAACTTTTTCATTGAAATCGCGAACAGGGAGTTTTGTATTTTCGATTTTTGGGATAAAGTTTGATAATATCCCTTGTTAAATTGAATGATCCAAGGACAATGTAATGCAAGATTTATGAAATTCCTGATTTCACATCGCTCAAAACTCCCTGTTTGCGATTTCAATGAAAAAGTTTGGAAATTTTTATCTCCATAACTAACGAACGAATTTCGATAAAACTTTCACCATAGCTTCCATATGGGCTCTTCTACCCTAGATATTGTTTTTGTAAATATTCCTTTGTTAGTTATGGTGAAAAGTAAAAAAAAATGAAATTTGGATACTGGAATAGCTTTGACGTTCTAACACAGGGATTTGAAAACAGTAATTTCATAAATCTTGCATTATATTGTCCATAGATCATTCTATTTAACAAGGGAAGTTATCAGACGTGAACCCAAAAATCGAAAATACAAAACTCCCTGTTTGCTTTTTCAATGAAAAAGTTTGGAAACTTTTATCTCCATAACTAACGATGGAATATTTACAAAAAAAATATCCAGGGTAAAAGAGCACATGATTAAGCTATGGTAAAAGTTTCATCCAAATTCGGTCGTTAGTTATGGAGATAATAATTTCAAAACTTTTTCATTGAAATCGCGAACAGGGAGTTTTGTATTTTCGAATTTTTGGGATAAAGTTTGATAATATCCCTTGTTAAATTGAATGATCCAAGGACAATGTAATGCAAGATTTATGAAATTCCTGATTTCACATCGCTCCAAACTCCCTGTTTGCGATTTCAATGAAAAAGTTTGGAAATTTTTATCTCCATAACTAACGAACGAATTTCGATGAAACTTTCACCATAGCTTCCATATGGGCTCTACTACCCTAGATATTGTTTTTGTAAATATTCCTTTGTTAGTTATGGTGAAAAGTAAAAAAAAATGAAATTTGGATACTGGAATAGCTTTGACGTTCTAACACAGGGATTTGAAAACAGGAATTTCATAAATCTTGCATTATATTGTCCATAGATCATTCTATTTAACAAGGGAAGTTATCAGACGTGAACCCAAAAATCGAAAATACAAAACTCCCTGTTTGCTTTTTCAATGAAAAAGTTTGGAAACTTTTATCTCCATAACTAACGATGGAATATTTACAAAAAAAATATCCAGGGTAAAAGAGCACATGATTAAGCTATGGTAAAAGTTTCATCCAAATTCGGTCGTTAGTTATGGAGATAATAATTTCCAAACTTTTTCATTGAAATCGCGAACAGGGAGTTTTGTATTTTCGATTTTTGGGATAAAGTTTGATAATATCCCTTGTTAAATTGAATGATCCAAGGACAATGTAATGCAAGATTTATGAAATTCCTGATTTCACATCGCTCAAAACTCCCTGTTTGCGATTTCAATGAAAAAGTTTGGAAATTTTTATCTCCATAACTAACGAACGAATTTCGATGAAACTTTCACCATAGCTTCCATATGGGCTCTACTACCCTAGATAGTGTTTTTGTAAATATTCCTTTGTTAGTTATGGTGAAAAGTAAAAAAAAATGAAATTTGGATACTGGAATAGCTTTGACGTTCTAACACAGGGATTTGAAAACAGGAATTTCATAAATCTTGCATTATATTGTCCATAGATCATTCTATTTAACAAGGGAAGTTATCAGACGTGAACCCAAAAATCGAAAATACAAAACTCCCTGTTTGCTTTTTCAATGAAAAAGTTTGGAAACTTTTATCTCCATAACTAACGATGGAATATTTACAAAAAAAATATCCAGGGTAAAAGAGCACATGATTAAGCTATGGTAAAAGTTTCATCCAAATTCGGTCGTTAGTTATGGAGATAATAATTTCCAAACTTTTTCATTGAAATCGCGAACAGGGAGTTTTGTATTTTCGATTTTTGGGATAAAGTTTGATAATATCCCTTGTTAAATTGAATGATCCAAGGACAATGTAATGCAAGATTTATGAAATTCCTGATTTCACATCGCTCCAAACTCCCTGTTTGCGATTTCAATGAAAAAGTTTGGACATTTTTATCTCCATAACTAACGAACGAATTTCGATGAAACTTTCACCATAGCTTCCATATGGGCTCTACTACCCTAGATATTGTTTTTGTAAATATTCCTTTGTTAGTTATGGTGAAAAGTAAAAAAAAATGAAATTTGGATACTGGAATAGCTTTGACGTTCTAACACAGGGATTTGAAAACAGGAATTTCATAAATCTTGCATTATATTGTCCATAGATCATTCTATTTAACAAGGGAAGTTATCAGACGTGAACCCAAAAATCGAAAATACAAAACTCCCTGTTTGCTTTTTCAATGAAAAAGTTTGGAAACTTTTATCTCCATAACTAACGATGGAATATTTACAAAAAAAATATCCAGGGTAAAAGAGCACATGATTAAGCTATGGTAAAAGTTTCATCCAAATTCGGTCGTTAGTTATGGAGATAATAATTTCAAAACTTTTTCATTGAAATCGCGAACAGGGAGTTTTGTATTTTCGAATTTTTGGGATAAAGTTTGATAATATCCCTTGTTAAATTGAATGATCCAAGGACAATGTAATGCAAGATTTATGAAATTCCTGATTTCACATCGCTCCAAACTCCCTGTTTGCGATTTCAATGAAAAAGTTTGGAAATTTTTATCTCCATAACTAACGAACGAATTTCGATGAAACTTTCACCATAGCTTCCATATGGGCTCTACTACCCTAGATATTGTTTTTTGTAAATATTCCTTTGTTAGTTATGGTGAAAAGTAAAAAAAAAATGAAATTTGGATACTGGAATAGCTTTGACGTTCTAACACAGGGATTTGAAAACAGGAATTTCATAAATCTTGCATTATATTGTCCATAGATCATTCTATTTAACAAGGGAAGTTATCAGACGTGAACCCAAAAATCGAAAATACAAAACTCCCTGTTTGCTTTTTCAATGAAAAAGTTTGGAAACTTTTATCTCCATAACTAACGATGGAATATTTACAAAAAAAATATCCAGGGTAAAAGAGCACATGATTAAGCTATGGTAAAAGTTTTCATCCAAATTCGGTCGTTAGTTATGGAGATAATAATTTCCAAACTTTTTCATTGAAATCGCGAACAGGGAGTTTTGTATTTTCGATTTTTGGGATAAAGTTTGATAATATCCCTTGTTAAATTGAATGATCCAAGGACAATGTAATGCAAGATTTATGAAATTCCTGATTTCACATCGCTCCAAACTCCCTGTTTGCGATTTCAATGAAAAAGTTTGGAAATTTTTATCTCCATAACTAACGAACGAATTTCGATGAAACTTTCACCATAGCTTCCATATGGGCTCTACTACCCTAGATATTGTTTTTGTAAATATTCCTTTGTTAGTTATGGTGAAAAGTAAAAAAAAAATGAAATTTGGATACTGGAATAGCTTTGACGTTCTAACACAGGGATTTGAAAA
Organism: Daphnia galeata; assembly: GCA_030770115.1. Lineage (NCBI taxonomy): Eukaryota > Metazoa > Arthropoda > Branchiopoda > Diplostraca > Daphniidae > Daphnia > Daphnia galeata. The sequence continues at coordinate 904,366 of CM061119.1, forward strand.
CAGGAATTTCATAAATCTTGCATTATATTGTCCATAGATCATTCTATTTAACAAGGGAAGTTATCAGACGTGAACCCAAAAATCGAAAATACAAAACTCCCTGTTTGCTTTTTCAATGAAAAAGTTTGGAAACTTTTATCTCCATAACTAACGATGGAATATTTACAAAAAAAATATCCAGGGTAAAAGAGCACATGATTAAGCTATGGTAAAAGTTTTCATCCAAATTCGGTCGTTAGTTATGGAGATAATAATTTCCAAACTTTTTCATTGAAATCGCGAACAGGGAGTTTTGTATTTTCGATTTTTGGGATAAAGTTTGATAATATCCCTTGTTAAATTGAATGATCCAAGGACAATGTAATGCAAGATTTATGAAATTCCTGATTTCACATCGCTCCAAACTCCCTGTTTGCGATTTCAATGAAAAAGTTTGGAAATTTTTATCTCCATAACTAACGAACGAATTTCGATGAAACTTTCACCATAGCTTCCATATGGGCTCTACTACCCTAGATATTGTTTTTGTAAATATTCCTTTGTTAGTTATGGTGAAAAGTCAAAAAAAATGAAATTTGGATACTGGAATAGCTTTGACGTTCTAACACAGGGATTTGAAAACAGGAATTTCATAAATCTTGCATTATATTGTCCATAGATCATTCTATTTAACAAGGGAAGTTATCAGACGTGAACCCAAAAATCGAAAATACAAAACTCCCTGTTTGCTTTTTCAATGAAAAAGTTTGGAAACTTTTATCTCCATAACTAACGATGGAATATTTACAAAAAAAATATCCAGGGTAAAAGAGCACATGATTAAGCTATGGTAAAAGTTTCATCCAAATTCGGTCGTTAGTTATGGAGATAATAATTTCCAAACTTTTTCATTGAAATCGCGAACAGGGAGTTTTGTATTTTCGATTTTTGGGATAAAGTTTGATAATATCCCTTGTTAAATTGAATGATCCAAGGACAATGTAATGCAAGATTTATGAAATTCCTGATTTCACATCGCTCCAAAACTCCCTGTTTGCGATTTCAATGAAAAAGTTTGGAAATTTTTATCTCCATAACTAACGAACGAATTTCGATGAAACTTTCACCATAGCTTCCATATGGGCTCTACTACCCTAGATATTGTTTTTGTAAATATTCCTTTGTTAGTTATGGTGAAAAGTCAAAAAAAATGAAATTTGGATACTGGAATAGCTTTGACGTTCTAACACAGGGATTTGAAAACAGGAATTTCATAAATCTTGCATTATATTGTCCATAGATCATTCTATTTAACAAGGGAAGTTATCAGACGTGAACCCAAAAATCGAAAATACAAAACTCCCTGTTTGCTTTTTCAATGAAAAAGTTTGGAAACTTTTATCTCCATAACTAACGATGGAATATTTACAAAAAAAATATCCAGGGTAAAAGAGCACATGATTAAGCTATGGTAAAAGTTTTCATCCAAATTCGGTCGTTAGTTATGGAGATAATAATTTCCAAACTTTTTCATTGAAATCGCGAACAGGGAGTTTTGTATTTTCGATTTTTGGGATAAAGTTTGATAATATCCCTTGTTAAATTGAATGATCCAAGGACAATGTAATGCAAGATTTATGAAATTCCTGATTTCACATCGCTCAAAACTCCCTGTTTGCGATTTCAATGAAAAAGTTTGGAAATTTTTATCTCCATAACTAACGAACGAATTTCGATGAAACTTTCACCATAGCTTCCATATGGGCTCTACTACCCTAGATATTGTTTTTGTAAATATTCCTTTGTTAGTTATGGTGAAAAGTAAAAAAAAAATGAAATTTGGATACTGGAATAGCTTTGACGTTCTAACACAGGGATTTGAAAACAGGAATTTCATAAATCTTGCATTATATTGTCCATAGATCATTCTATTTAACAAGGGAAGTTATCAGACGTGAACCCAAAAATCGAAAATACAAAACTCCCTGTTTGCTTTTTCAATGAAAAAGTTTGGAAACTTTTATCTCCATAACTAACGATGGAATATTTACAAAAAAAATATCCAGGGTAAAAGAGCACATGATTAAGCTATGGTAAAAGTTTCATCCAAATTCGGTCGTTAGTTATGGAGATAATAATTTCCAAACTTTTTTCATTGAAATCGCGAACAGGGAGTTTTGTATTTTCGATTTTTGGGATAAAGTTTGATAATATCCCTTGTTAAATTGAATGATCCAAGGACAATGTAATGCAAGATTTATGAAATTCCTGATTTCACATCGCTCAAAACTCCCTGTTTGCGATTTCAATGAAAAAGTTTGGAAATTTTTATCTCCATAAACTAACGAACGAATTTCGATGAAACTTTCACCATAGCTTCCATATGGGCTCTTACTACCCTAGATATTGTTTTTGTAAATATTCCTTTGTTAGTTATGGTGAAAAGTCAAAAAAAAATGAAATTTGGATACTGGAATAGCTTTGACGTTCTAACACAGGGATTTGAAAACAGGAATTTCATAAATCTTGCATTATATTGTCCATAGATCATTCTATTTAACAAGGGAAGTTATCAGACGTGAACCCAAAAATCGAAAATACAAAACTCCCTGTTTGCTTTTTCAATGAAAAATGTTTGGAAACTTTTATCCTCATAACTAACGATGGAATATTTACAAAAAAAATATCCAGGGTAAAAGAGCACATGATTAAGCTATGGTAAAAGTTTCATCCAAATTCGGTCGTTAGTTATGGAGATAATAATTTCCAAACTTTTTCATTGAAATCGCGAACAGGGAGTTTTGTATTTTCGATTTTTGGGATAAAGTTTGATAATATCCCTTGTTAAATTGAATGATCCAAGGACAATGTAATGCAAGATTTATGAAATTCCTGATTTCACATCGCTCCAAACTCCCTGTTTGCGATTTCAATGAAAAAGTTTGGAAATTTTTTATCTCCATAACTAACGAACGAATTTCGATGAAACTTTCACCATAGCTTCCATATGGGCTCTACTACCCTAGATATTGTTTTTGTAAATATTCCTTTGTTAGTTATGGTGAAAAGTCAAAAAAAATGAAATTTGGATACTGGAATAGCTTTGACGTTCTAACACAGGGATTTGAAAACAGGAATTTCATAAATCTTGCATTATATTGTCCATAGATCATTCTATTTAACAAGGGAAGTTATCAGACGTGAACCCAAAAATCGAAAATACAAAACTCCCTGTTTGCTTTTTCAATGAAAAAGTTTGGAAACTTTTATCTCCATAACTAACAATGGAATATTTACAAAAAAAATATCCAGGGTAAAAGAGCACATGATTAAGCTATGGTAAAAGTTTCATCCAAATTCGGTCGTTAGTTATGGAGATAATAATTTCCAAACTTTTTCATTGAAATCGCGAACAGGGAGTTTTGTATTTTCGATTTTTGGGATAAAGTTTGATAATATCCCTTGTTAAATTGAATGATCCAAGGACAATGTAATGCAAGATTTATGAAATTCCTGATTTCACATCGCTCCAAACTCCCTGTTTGCGATTTCAATGAAAAAGTTTGGAAATTTTTATCTCCATAACTAACGAACGAATTTCGATGAAACTTTCACCATAGCTTCCATATGGGCTCTACTACCCTAGATATTGTTTTTGTAAATATTCCTTTGTTAGTTATGGTGAAAAGTCAAAAAAAATGAAATTTGGATACTGGAATAGCTTTGACGTTCTAACACAGGGATTTGAAAACAGGAATTTCATAAATCTTGCATTATATTGTCCATAGATCATTCTATTTAACAAGGGAAGTTATCAGACGTGAACCAAAAAATCGAAAATACAAAACTCCCTGTTTGCTTTTTCAATGAAAAAGTTTGGAAACTTTTATCTCCATAACTAACGATGGAATATTTACAAAAAAAATATCCAGGGTAAAAGAGCACATAATTAAGCTATTGTAAAAGTTTCATCCAAATTCGGTCGTTAGTTATGGAGATAATAATTTCCAAACTTTTTCATTGAAATCGCGAACAGGGAGTTTTGTATTTTCGATTTTTGGGATAAAGTTTGATAATATCCCTTGTTAAATTGAATGATCCAAGGACAATGTAATGCAAGATTTATGAAATTCCTGATTTCACATCGCTCAAAACTCCCTGTTTGCGATTTCAATGAAAAAGTTTGGAAATTTTTATCTCCATAACTAACGAACGAATTTCGATGAAACTTTCACCATAGCTTCCATATGGGCTCTACTACCCTAGATATTGTTTTTGTAAATATTCCTTTGTTAGTTATGGTGAAAAGTAAAAAAAAATGAAATTTGGATACTGGAATAGCTTTGACGTTCTAACACAGGGATTTGAAAACAGGAATTTCATAAATCTTGCATTATATTGTCCATAGATCATTCTATTTAACAAGGGAAGCTATCAGACGTGAACCCAAAAATCGAAAATACAAAACTCCCTGTTTGCTTTTTCAATGAAAAAGTTTGGAAACTTTTATCTCCATAACTAACGATGGAATATTTACAAAAAAAATATCCAGGGTAAAAGAGCACATGATTAAGCTATGGTAAAAGTTTCATCCAAATTCGGTCGTTAGTTATGGAGATAATAATTTCCAAACTTTTTCATTGAAATCGCGAACAGGGAGTTTTGTATTTTCAATTTTTGGGATAAAGTTTGATAATATCCCTTGTTAAATTGAATGATCCAAGGACAATGTAATGCAAGATTTATGAAATTCCTGATTTCACATCGCTCAAAACTCCCTGTTTGCGATTTCAATGAAAAAGTTTGGAAATTTTTATCTCCATAACTAACGAACGAATTTCGATGAAACTTTCACCATAGCTTCCATATGGGCTCTACTACCCTAGATATTGTTTTTGTAAATATTCCTTTGTTAGTTATGGTGAAAAGTAAAAAAAAATGAAATTTGGATACTGGAATAGCTTTGACGTTCTAACACAGGGATTTGAAAACAGGAATTTCATAAATCTTGCATTATATTGTCCATAGATCATTCTATTTAACAAGGGAAGTTATCAGACGTGAACCCAAAAATCGAAAATACAAAACTCCCTGTTTGCTTTTTCAATGAAAAAGTTTGGAGACTTTTATCTCCATAACTAACGATGGAATATTTACAAAAAAAATATCCAGGGTAAAAGAGCACATGATTAAGCTATGGTAAAAGTTTTATCCAAATTCGGTCGTTAGTTATGGAGATAATAATTTCCAAACTTTTTCATTGAAATCGCGAACAGGGAGTTTTGTATTTTCGATTTTTGGGATAAAGTTTGATAATATCCCTTGTTAAATTGAATGATCCAAGGACAATGTAATGCAAGATTTATGAAATTCCTGATTTCACATCGCTCCAAACTCCCTGTTTGCGATTTCAATGAAAAAGTTTGGAAATTTTTATCTCCATAACTAACGAACGAATTTCGATGAAACTTTCACCATAGCTTCCATATGGGCTCTACTACCCTAGATATTGTTTTTGTAAATATTCCTTTGTTAGTTATGGTGAAAAGTCAAAAAAAATGAAATTTGGATACTGGAATAGCTTTGACGTTCTAACACAGGGATTTGAAAACAGGAATTTCATAAATCTTGCATTATATTGTCCATAGATCATTCTATTTAACAAGGGAAGTTATCAGACGTGAACCCAAAAATCGAAAATACAAAACTCCCTGTTTGCTTTTTCAATGAAAAAGTTTGGAAACTTTTATCTCCATAACTAACGATGGAATATTTACAAAAAAAATATCCAGGGTAAAAGAGCACATGATTAAGCTATGGTAAAAGTTTTATCCAAATTCGGTCGTTTGTTATGGAGATAATAATTTCCAAACTTTTTCATTGAAATCGCGAACAGGGAGTTTTGTATTTTCGATTTTTGGGATAAAGTTTGATAATATCCCTTGTTAAATTGAATGATCCAAGGACAATGTAATGCAAGATTTATGAAATTCCTGATTTCACATCGCTCCAAACTCCCTGTTTGCGATTTCAATGAAAAAGTTTGGAAATTTTTATCTCCATAACTAACGAACGAATTTCGATGAAACTTTCACCATAGCTTCCATATGGGCTCTACTACCCTAGATATTGTTTTTGTAAATATTCCTTTGTTAGTTATGGTGAAAAGTAAAAAAAAATGAAATTTGGATACTGGAATAGCTTTGACGTTCTAACACAGGGATTTGAAAACAGGAATTTCATAAATCTTGCATTATATTGTCCATAGATCATTCTATTTAACAAGGGAAGTTATCAGACGTGAACCCAAAAATCGAAAATACAAAACTCCCTGTTTGCTTTTTCAATGAAAAAGTTTGGAAACTTTTATCTCCATAACTAACGATGGAATATTTACAAAAAAAATATCCAGGGTAAAAGAGCACATGATTAAGCTATGGTAAAAGTTTTATCCAAATTCGGTCGTTAGTTATGGAGATAATAATTTCCAAACTTTTTCATTGAAATCGCGAACAGGGAGTTTTGTATTTTCGATTTTTGGGATAAAGTTTGATAATATCCCTTGTTAAATTGAATGATCCAAGGACAATGTAATGCAAGATTTATGAAATTCCTGATTTCACATCGCTCCAAACTCCCTGTTTGCGATTTCAATGAAAAAGTTTGGAAATTTTTATCTCCATAACTAACGAACGAATTTCGATGAAACTTTCACCATAGCTTCCATATGGGCTCTACTACCCTAGATATTGTTTTTGTAAATATTCCTTTGTTAGTTATGGTGAAAAGTAAAAAAAAATGAAATTTGGATACTGGAATAGCTTTGACGTTCTAACACAGGGATTTGAAAACAGGAATTTCATAAATCTTGCATTATATTGTCCATAGATCATTCTATTTAACAAGGGAAGCTATCAGACGTGAACCCAAAAATCGAAAATACAAAACTCCCTGTTTGCTTTTTCAATGAAAAAGTTTGGAAACTTTTATCTCCATAACTAACGATGGAATATTTACAAAAAAAATATCCAGGGTAAAAGAGCACATGATTAAGCTATGGTAAAAGTTTCATCCAAATTCGGTCGTTAGTTATGGAGATAATAATTTCCAAACTTTTTCATTGAAATCGCGAACAGGGAGTTTTGTATTTTCGATTTTTGGGATAAAGTTTGATAATATCCCTTGTTAAATTGAATGATCCAAGGACAATGTAATGCAAGATTTATGAAATTCCTGATTTCACATCGCTCAAAACTCCCTGTTTGCGATTTCAATGAAAAAGTTTGGAAATTTTTATCTCCATAACTAACGAACGAATTTCGATGAAACTTTCACCATAGCTTCCATATGGGCTCTACTACCCTAGATATTGTTTTTGTAAATATTCCTTTGTTAGTTATGGTGAAAAGTAAAAAAAAAATGAAATTTGGATACTGGAATAGCTTTGACGTTCTAACACAGGGATTTGAAAACAGGAATTTCATAAATCTTGCATTATATTGTCCATAGATCATTCTATTTAACAAGGGAAGTTATCAGACGTGAACCCAAAAATCGAAAATACAAAACTCCCTGTTTGCTTTTTCAATGAAAAAGTTTGGAAACTTTTATCTCCATAACTAACGATGGAATATTTACAAAAAAAATATCCAGGGTAAAAGAGCACATGATTAAGCTATGGTAAAAGTTTTATCCAAATTCGGTCGTTAGTTATGGAGATAATAATTTCCAAACTTTTTCATTGAAATCGCGAACAGGGAGTTTTGTATTTTCGATTTTTGGGATAAAGTTTGATAATATCCCTTGTTAAATTGAATGATCCAAGGACAATGTAATGCAAGATTTATGAAATTCCTGATTTCACATCGCTCAAAACTCCCTGTTTGCGATTTCAATGAAAAAGTTTGGAAATTTTTATCTCCATAACTAACGAACGAATTTCGATGAAACTTTCACCATAGCTTCCATATGGGCTCTTCTACCCTAGATATTGTTTTTGTAAATATTCCTTTGTTAGTTATGGTGAAAAGTCAAAAAAAATGAAATTTGGATACTGGAATAGCTTTGACGTTCTAACACAGGGATTTGAAAACAGGAATTTCATAAATCTTGCATTATATTGTCCATAGATCATTCTATTTAACAAGGGAAGTTATCAGACGTGAACCCAAAAATCGAAAATACAAAACTCCCTGTTTGCTTTTTCAATGAAAATGTTTGGAAACTTTTATCCTCATAACTAACGATGGAATATTTACAAAAAAAATATCCAGGGTAAAAGAGCACATGATTAAGCTATGGTAAAAGTTTCATCCAAATTCGGTCGTTAGTTATGGAGATAATAATTTCCAAACTTTTTCATTGAAATCGCGAACAGGGAGTTTTGTATTTTCGATTTTTAGGATAAAGTTTGATAATATCCCTTGTTAAATTGAATGATCCAAGGACAATGTAATGCAAGATTTATGAAATTCCTGATTTCACATCGCTCCAAACTCCCTGTTTGCGATTTCAATGAAAAAGTTTGGAAATTTTTATCTCCATAACTAACGAACGAATTTCGATGAAACTTTCACCATAGCTTCCATATGGGCTCTACTACCCTAGATATTGTTTTTGTAAATATTCCTTTGTTAGTTATGGTGAAAAGTCAAAAAAAATGAAATTTGGATACTGGAATAGCTTTGACGTTCTAACACAGGGATTTGAAAACAGGAATTTCATAAATCTTGCATTATATTGTCCATAGATCATTCTATTTAACAAGGGAAGTTATCAGACGTGAACCCAAAAATCGAAAATACAAAACTCCCTGTTTGCTTTTTCAATGAAAAAGTTTGGAAACTTTTATCTCCATAACTAACAATGGAATATTTACAAAAAAAATATCCAGGGTAAAAGAGCACATGATTAAGCTATGGTAAAAGTTTCATCCAAATTCGGTCGTTAGTTATGGAGATAATAATTTCCAAACTTTTTCATTGAAATCGCGAACAGGGAGTTTTGTATTTTCGATTTTTGGGATAAAGTTTGATAATATCCCTTGTTAAATTGAATGATCCAAGGACAATGTAATGCAAGATTTATGAAATTCCTGATTTCACATCGCTCAAAACTCCCTGTTTGCGATTTCAATGAAAAAGTTTGGAAATTTTTATCTCCATAACTAACGATGGAATATTTACAAAAAAGATATCTAGGGTAAAAGAGCACATGATTAAGCTATGGTAAAAGTTTCATCCAAATTCGGTCGTTAGTTATGGAGATAATAATTTCCAAACTTTTTCATTGAAATCGCGAACAGGGAGTTATATATTTTGTATTTTCGATTTTTGGGATAAAGTTTGATAATATCCCTTGTTAAATTGAATGATCCAAGGACAATGTAATGCAAGATTTATGAAATTCCTGATTTCACATCGCTCAAAACTCCCTGTTTGCGATTTCAATGAAAAAGCTTGGAAATTTTTATCTCCATAACTAACGAACGAATTTCGATGAAACTTTCACCATAGCTTCCATATGGGCTCTACTACCCTAGATATTGTTTTTGTAAATATTCCTTTGTTAGTTATGGTGAAAAGTCAAAAAAATGAAATTTGGATACTGGAATAGCTTTGACGTTCTAACACAGGGATTTGAAAACAGGAATTTCATAAATCTTGCATTATATTGTCCATAGATCATTCTATTTAACAAGGGAAGTTATCAGACGTGAACCCAAAAATCGAAAATACAAAACTCCCTGTTTGCTTTTTCAATGAAAAAGTTTGGAAACTTTTATCTCCATAACTAACGATGGAATATTTACAAAAAAAATATCCAGGGTAAAAGAGCACATGATTAAGCTATGGTAAAAGTTTCATCCAAATTCGGTCGTTAGTTATGGAGATAATAATTTCCAAACTTTTTCATTGAAATCGCGAACAGGGAGTTTTGTATTTTCGATTTTTGGGATAAAGTTTGATAATATCCCTTGTTAAATTGAATGATCCAAGGACAATGAAATGCAAAATTTATGAAATTCCTGATTTCACATCGCTCAAAACTCCCTGTTTGCGATTTCAATGAAAAAGTTTGGAAATTTTTATCTCCATAACTAACGAACGAATTTCGATGAAACTTTCACCATAGCTTCCATATGGGCTCTACTACCCTAGATATTGTTTTTGTAAATATTCCTTTGTTAGTTATGGTGAAAAGTAAAAAAAAATGAAATTTGGATACTGGAATAGCTTTGACGTTCTAACACAGGGATTTGAAAACAGGAATTTCATAAATCTTGCATTATATTGTCCATAGATCATTCTATTTAACAAGGGAAGTTATCAGACGTGAACCCAAAAATCGAAAATACAAAACTCCCTGTTTGCTTTTTCAATGAAAAAGTTTGGAAACTTTTATCTCCATAACTAACGATGGAATATTTACAAAAAAAATATCCAGGGTAAAAGAGCACATGATTAAGCTATGGTAAAAGTTTCATCCAAATTCGGTCGTTAGTTATGGAGATAATAATTTCCAAACTTTTTCATTGAAATCGCGAACAGGGAGTTTTGTATTTTCGATTTTTGGGATAAAGTTTGATAATATCCCTTGTTAAATTGAATGATCCAAGGACAATGTAATGCAAGATTTATGAAATTCCTGATTTCACATCGCTCAAAACTCCCTGTTTGCGATTTCAATGAAAAAGTTTGGAAATTTTTATCTCCATAACTAACGATGGAATATTTACAAAAAAGATATCTAGGGTAAAAGAGCACATGATTAAGCTATGGTAAAAGTTTCATCCAAATTCGGTCGTTAGTTATGGAGATAATAATTTCCAAACTTTTTCATTGAAATCGCGAACAGGGAGTTATTTTGTATTTTCGATTTTTGGGATAAAGTTTGATAATATCCCTTGTTAAATTGAATGATCCAAGGACAATGTAATGCAAGATTTATGAAATTCCTGATTTCACATCGCTCAAAACTCCCTGTTTGCGATTTCAATGAAAAAGTTTGGAAATTTTTATCTCCATAACTAACGAACGAATTTCGATGAAACTTTCACCATAGCTTCCATATGGGCTCTACTACCCTAGATATTGTTTTTGTAAATATTCCTTTGTTAGTTATGGTGAAAAGTCAAAAAAAATGAAATTTGGATACTGGAATAGCTTTGACGTTCTAACACAGGGATTTGAAAACAGGAATTTCATAAATCTTGCATTATATTGTCCATAGATCATTCTATTTAACAAGGGAAGTTATCAGACTTGAACCCAAAAATCGAAAATACAAAACTCCCTGTTTGCTTTTTCAATGAAAAAGTTTGGAAACTTTTATCTCCATAACTAACGATGGAATATTTACAAAAAAAATATCCAGGGTAAAAGAGCACATGATTAAGCTATGGTAAAAGTTTAATCTAAATTCGGTCGTTAGTTATGGAGATAATAATTTCCAAACTTTTTCATTGAAATCGCGAACAGGGAGTTTTGTATTTTCGATTTTTGGGATAAAGTTTGATAATATCCCTTGTTAAATTGAATGATCCAAGGACAATGTAATGCAAGATTTATGAAATTCCTGATTTCACATCGCTCAAAACTCCCTGTTTGCGATTTCAATAAAAAAGTGTGGAAATTTTTATCTCCATAACTAACGATGGAATATTTACAAAAAAGATATCTAGGGTAAAAGAGCACATGATTAAGCTATGGTAAAAGTTTCATCCAAATTCGGTCGTTAGTTATGGAGATAATAATTTCCAAACTTTTTCATTGAAATCGCGAACAGGGAGTTTTGTATTTTCGATTTTTGGGATAAAGTTTGATAATATCCCTTGTTAAATTGAATGATCCAAGGACAATGTAATGCAAGATTTATGAAATTCCTGATTTCACATCGCTCAAAACTCCCTGTTTGCGATTTCAATGAAAAAGTTTGGAAATTTTTATCTCCATAACTAACGAACGAATTTCGATGAAACTTTCACCATAGCTTCCATATGGGCTCTACTACCATAGATATTGTTTTTGTAAATATTCCTTTGTTAGTTATGGTGAAAAGTCAAAAAAAATGAAATTTGGATACTGGAATAGCTTTGACGTTCTAACACAGGGATTTGAAAACAGGAATTTCATAAATCTTGCATTATATTGTCCATAGATCATTCTATTTAACAAGGGAAGTTATCAGACGTGAACCCAAAAATCGAAAATACAAAACTCCCTGTTTGCTTTTTCAATGAAAAAGTTTGGAAACTTTTATCTCCATAACTAACGATGGAATATTTACAAAAAAAATATCCAGGGTAAAAGAGCACATGATTAAGCTATGGTAAAAGTTTCATCCAAATTCGGTCGTTAGTTATGGAGATAATAATTTCCAAACTTTTTCATTGAAATCGCGAACAGGGAGTTTTGTATTTTCGATTTTTGGGATAAAGTTTGATAATATCCCTTGTTAAATTGAATGATCCAAGGACAATGAAATGCAAAATTTATGAAATTCCTGATTTCACATCGCTCAAAACTCCCTGTTTGCGATTTCAATGAAAAAGTTTGGAAATTTTTATCTCCATAACTAACGAACGAATTTCGATGAAACTTTCACCATAGCTTCCATATGGGCTCTACTACCCTAGATATTGTTTTTGTAAATATTCCTTTGTTAGTTATGGTGAAAAGTCAAAAAAAATGAAATTTGGATACTGGAATAGCTTTGACGTTCTAACACAGGGATTTGAAAACAGGAATTTCATAAATCTTGCATTATATTGTCCATAGATCATTCTATTTAACAAGGGAAGTTATCAGACGTGAACCCAAAAATTGAAAATACAAAACTCCCTGTTTGCTTTTTCAATGAAAAAGTTTGGAAACTTTTATCTCCATAACTAACGATGGAATATTTACAAAAAAAAAATCGATTTTTGGGATAAAGTTTGATAATATCCCTTGTTAAATTGAATGATCCAAGGACAATGTAATGCAAGATTTATGAAATTCCTGATTTCACATCGCTCAAAACTCCCTGTTTGCGATTTCAATGAAAAAGTTTGGAAATTTTTATCTCCATAACTAACGAACGAATTTCGATGAAACTTTCACCATAGCTTCCATATGGGCTCTACTACCCTAGATATTGTTTTTGTAAATATTCCTTTGTTAGTTATGGTGAAAAGTAAAAAAAAATGAAATTTGGATACTGGAATAGCTTTGACGTTCTAACACAGGGATTTGAAAACAGGAATTTCATAAATCTTGCATTATATTGTCCATAGATCATTCTATTTAACAAGGGAAGTTATCAGACGTGAACCCAAAAATCGAAAATACAAAACTCCCTGTTTGCTTTTTCAATGAAAAAGTTTGGAAACTTTTATCTCCATAACTAACGATGGAATATTTACAAAAAAAATATCCAGGGTAAAAGAGCACATGATTAAGCTATGGTAAAAGTTTCATCCAAATTCGGTCGTTAGTTATGGAGATAATAATTTCCAAACTTTTTCATTGAAATCGCGAACAGGGAGTTTTGTATTTTCGATTTTTGGGATAAAGTTTGATAATATCCCTTGTTAAATTGAATGATCCAAGGACAATGTAATGCAAGATTTATGAAATTCCTGATTTCACATCGCTCAAAACTCCCTGTTTGCGATTTCAATGAAAAAGTTTGGAAATTTTTATCTCCATAACTAACGAACGAATTTCGATGAAACTTTCACCATAGCTTCCATATGGGCTCTACTACCCTAGCCTATGAATGATATTGTTTTTGTAAATATTCCTTTGTTAGTTATGGTGAAAAGTCAAAAAAAATGAAATTTGGATACTGGAATAGCTTTGACGTTCTAACACAGGGATTTGAAAACAGGAATTTCATAAATCTTGCATTATATTGTCCATAGATCATTCTATTTAACAAGGGAAGTTATCAGACGTGAACCCAAAAATCGAAAATACAAAACTCCCTGTTTGCTTTTTCAATGAAAAAGTTTGGAAACTTTTATCTCCATAACTAACGATGGAATATTTACAAAAAAAATATCCAGGGTAAAAGAGCACATGATTAAGCTATGGTAAAAGTTTCATCCAAATTCAGTCGTTAGTTATGGAGATAATAATTTCCAAACTTTTTCATTGAAATCGCGAACAGGGAGTTTTGTATTTTCGATTTTTGGGATAAAGTTTGATAATATCCCTTGTTAAATTGAATGATCCAAGGACAATGTAATGCAAGATTTATGAAATTCCTGATTTCACATCGCTCAAAACTCCCTGTTTGCGATTTCAATGAAAAAGTTTGGAAATTTTTATCTCCATAACTAACGATGGAATATTTACAAAAAAGATATCTAGGGTAAAAGAGCACATGATTAAGCTATGGTAAAAGTTTCATCCAAATTCGGTCGTTAGTTATGGAGATAATAATTTCCAAACTTTTTCATTGAAATCGCGAACAGGGAGTTATTTTGTATTTTCGATTTTTGGGATAAAGTTTGATAATATCCCTTGTTAAATTGAATGATCCAAGGACAATGTAATGCAAGATTTATGAAATTCCTGATTTCACATCGCTCAAAACTCCCTGTTTGCGATTTCAATGAAAAAGTTTGGAAATTTTTATCTCCATAACTAACGAACGAATTTCGACGAAACTTTCACCATAGCTTCCATATGGGCTCTACTACTCTAGATATTGTTTTTGTAAATATTTCATCGTTAGTTATTGTGAAAAGTCAAAATAAATGAAATTTGGATACTGGAATAGCTTTGACGTTCTAACCCAGGGATTTGAAAACAGGAATTTCATAAATCTTGCATTATATTGTCCATAGATCATTCTATTTAACAAGGGAAGTTATCAGACGTGAACCCAAAAATCGAAAATACAAAACTCCCTGTTTGCGATTTCAATGAAAAAGTTTGGAAATTTTTATCTCCATAACTAACGATGGAATATTTACAAAAAAGATATCTAGGGTAAAAGAACACATGATTAAGCTATGGTAAAAGTTTCATTTAAATTCGGTCGTTAGATATGGAGATAATTATTTCCAAACTTTTTCATTGAAATCGCGAACAGGGAGTTATTTTGTATTTTCGATTTTTGGGATAACGTTTGATAATATCCCTTGTTAAATTGAATGATCCAAGGACAATATAATGCAAGATTTATGAAATTCCTGATTTCACATCCCTCAAAACTCCCTGTTTGCGATTTCAATGAAAAAGTTTGGAAATTTTTATCTCCATAACTAACGAACGAATTTCGATGAAACTTTCACCATAGCTTCCATATGGGCTCTACTACCCTAGATATTGTTTTTGTAAATATTCCTTTGTTAGTTATGGTGAAAAGTCAAAAAAAATGAAATTTGGATACTGGAATAGCTTTGACGTTCTAACACAGGGATTTGAAAACAGGAATTTCATAAATCTTGCATTATATTGTCCATAGATCATTCTATTTAACAAGGGAAGTTATCAGACGTGAACCCAAAAATCGAAAATACAAAACTCCCTGTTTGCTTTTTCAATGAAAAAGTTTGGAAACTTTTATCTCCATAACTAACGATGAAATATTTACAAAAAAAAAATCCAGGGTAAAAGAGCACATGATTAAGCTATGGTAAAAGTTTCATCCAAATTCGGTCGTTAGTTATGGAGATAATAATTTCCAAACTTTTTCATTGAAATCGCGAACAGGGAGTTTTGTATTTTCGATTTTTGGGATAAAGTTTGATAATATCCCTTGTTAAATTGAATGATCCAAGGACAATGTAATGCAAGATTTATGAAATTCCTGATTTCACATCGCTCAAAACTCCCAGTTTGCGATTTCAATGAAAAAGTTTGGAAATTTTTATCTCCATAACTAACGATGGAATATTTACAAAAAAGATATCTAGGGTAAAAGAGCACATGATTAAGCTATGGTAAAAGTTTCATCCGAATTCGGTCGTTAGTTATGGAGATAATAATTTCCAAACTTTTTCATTGAAATCGCGAACAGGGAGTTATTTTGTATTTTCGATTTTTGGGATAAAGTTTGATAATATCCCTTGTTAAATTGAATGATCCAAGGACAATGTAATGCAAGATTTATGAAATTCCTGATTTCACATCGCTCAAAACTCGCTGTTTGCGATTTCAATGAAAAAGTTTGGAAATTTTTATCTCCATAACTAACGAACGAATTTCGATGAAACTTTCACCATAGCTTCCATATGGGCTCTACTACCCTAGATATTGTTTTTGTAAATATTCCTTTGTTGGTTATGGTGAAAAGTAAAAAAAAATGAAATTTGGATACTGGAATAGCTTTGACGTTCTAACACAGGGATTTGAAAACAGGAATTTCATAAATCTTGCATTATATTGTCCATAGATCATTCTATTTAACAAGGGAAATTATCAGACGTGAACCCAAAAATCGAAAATACAAAACTCCCTGTTTGCTTTTTCAATGAAAAAGTTTGGAAACTTTTATCTCCATAACTAACAATGGAATATTTACAAAAAAAAATATCCAGGGTAAAAGAGCACATGATTAAGCTATGGTAAAAGTTTTATCCAAATTCGGTCGTTAGTTATGGAGATAATAATTTCCAAACTTTTTCATTGAAATCGCGAACAGGGAGTTTTGTATTTTCGATTTTTGGGATAAAGTTTGATAATATCCCTTGTTAAATTGAATGATCCAAGGACAATGTAATGCAAGATTTATGAAATTCCTGATTTCACATCGCTCAAAACTCCCTGTTTGCGATTTCAATGAAAAAGTTTGGAAATTTTTATCTCCATAACTAACGATGGAATATTTACAAAAAAAATATCCAGGGTAAAAAAGCACATGATTAAGCTATGGTAAAAGTTTCATTCAAATTTGGTCGTTAGTTATGGAGATAATAATTTCCAAACTTTTTCATTGAAATCGCGAACAGGGAGTTATTTTGTATTTTCGATTTTTGGGATAACGTTTGATAATATCCCTTGTTAAATTGAATGATCCAAGGACAATATAATGCAAGATTTATGAAATTCCTGATTTCACATCCCTCAAAACTCCCTGTTTGCGATTTCAATGAAAAAGTATGGAAACTTTTATCTCCATAACTAACAATGGAATATTTACAAAAAAGATATCTAGGGTAAAAGAGCACATGATTTAGCTATGGTAAAAGTTTCATCCAAATTCGGCCGTTAGTTATGGAGAAAATAATTTTCAAACTTTTTCATTGAAATCGCGAACAGGGAATTTTGTATTTTCGATTTTTGGGATACGTTTGATAATATCCCTTGTTAAATTGAATGATCAAAGGACAATATAATGCAAGATTTATGAAATTCCTGATTTCAAATCCCTCAAAACTCTCTGTTTGCGAATTTTTATCTCCATAACTAACAAACCAATTTCGATGAAACTTTCACCATAGCTTCCATATGGGCTCTACTACCCTAGATATTGTTTTTGTAAATATTCCATCGTTAGTTATGGTGAAAAGTCAAAATAAATGAAATTTGGATACTGGAATAGCTTTGACGTTCTAACACAGGGATTTGAAAACACGAATTTCATAATTCTTGCATTATATTGTCCATAGATCATTCTATTTAACAAGGGATGTTATCAGACGTGAACCCAAAAATACAAAATTCAAAACTCCCTGTTTGCGATTTCAATGAAAAAGTTTGGAAACTTTTATCTCCATAACTAACGATGAAATATTTACAAAAAAGATATCTAGGGTAAAAGAGCACATGATTAAGCTATGGTAAAAGTTTCATCCAAATTCGGTCGTTAGTTTTGAAGTTAATAATTTCCAAACTTTTTCATTGAAATCGCGAACAGGAGTTTTGTATTTTCGAATTTTGGGATAACGTTTGATAATATCCCTTGTTAAATTGAATGATCCAAGGACAATATAATGCAAGATTTATGAAATTCCTGATTTCACATCCTTCAAAACTCCCTGTTTGCGATTTCAATGAAAAAGTTTGGAAATTTTTATCTCCATAACTAACGATGGAATATTTACAAAAAAGATATCTAGGGTAAAAGAGCACATGATTAAGCTATGGTAAAAGTTTCATCCGAATTCGGTCGTTAGTTATGGAGATAATAATTTCCAAACTTTTTCATTGAAATCGCGAACAGGGAGTTATTTTGTATTTTCGATTTTTGGGATAAAGTTTGATAATATCCCTTGTTAAATTGAATGATCCAAGGACAATGTAATGCAAGATTTATGAAATTCCTGATTTCACATCGCTCAAAACTCCCAGTTTGCGATTTCAATGAAAAAGTTTGGAAATTTTTATCTCCATAACTAACGATGGAATATTTACAAAAAAGATATCTAGGGTAAAAGAGCACATGATTAAGCTATGGTAAAAGTTTCATCCGAATTCGGTCGTTAGTTATGGAGATAATAATTTCCAAACTTTTTCATTGAAATCGCGAACAGGGAGTTATTTTGTATTTTCGATTTTTGGGATAAAGTTTGATAATATCCCTTGTTAAATTGAATGATCCAAGGACAATGTAATGCAAGATTTATGAAATTCCTGATTTCACATCGCTCAAAACTCGCTGTTTGCGATTTCAATGAAAAAGTTTGGAAATTTTTATCTCCATAACTAACGAACGAATTTCGATGAAACTTTCACCATAGCTTCCATATGGGCTCTACTACCCTAGATATTGTTTTTGTAAATATTCCTTTGTTGGTTATGGTGAAAAGTAAAAAAAAATGAAATTTGGATACTGGAATAGCTTTGACGTTCTAACACAGGGATTTGAAAACAGGAATTTCATAAATCTTGCATTATATTGTCCATAGATCATTCTATTTAACAAGGGAAATTATCAGACGTGAACCCAAAAATCGAAAATACAAAACTCCCTGTTTGCTTTTTCAATGAAAAAGTTTGGAAACTTTTATCTCCATAACTAACAATGGAATATTTACAAAAAAAAATATCCAGGGTAAAAGAGCACATGATTAAGCTATGGTAAAAGTTTTATCCAAATTCGGTCGTTAGTTATGGAGATAATAATTTCCAAACTTTTTCATTGAAATCGCGAACAGGGAGTTTTGTATTTTCGATTTTTGGGATAAAGTTTGATAATATCCCTTGTTAAATTGAATGATCCAAGGACAATGTAATGCAAGATTTATGAAATTCCTGATTTCACATCGCTCAAAACTCCCTGTTTGCGATTTCAATGAAAAAGTTTGGAAATTTTTATCTCCATAACTAACGATGGAATATTTACAAAAAAAATATCCAGGGTAAAAAAGCACATGATTAAGCTATGGTAAAAGTTTCATTCAAATTTGGTCGTTAGTTATGGAGATAATAATTTCCAAACTTTTTCATTGAAATCGCGAACAGGGAGTTATTTTGTATTTTCGATTTTTGGGATAACGTTTGATAATATCCCTTGTTAAATTGAATGATCCAAGGACAATATAATGCAAGATTTATGAAATTCCTGATTTCACATCCCTCAAAACTCCCTGTTTGCGATTTCAATGAAAAAGTATGGAAACTTTTATCTCCATAACTAACAATGGAATATTTACAAAAAAGATATCTAGGGTAAAAGAGCACATGATTTAGCTATGGTAAAAGTTTCATCCAAATTCGGCCGTTAGTTATGGAGAAAATAATTTTCAAACTTTTTCATTGAAATCGCGAACAGGGAATTTTGTATTTTCGATTTTTGGGATACGTTTGATAATATCCCTTGTTAAATTGAATGATCAAAGGACAATATAATGCAAGATTTATGAAATTCCTGATTTCAAATCCCTCAAAACTCTCTGTTTGCGAATTTTTATCTCCATAACTAACAAACCAATTTCGATGAAACTTTCACCATAGCTTCCATATGGGCTCTACTACCCTAGATATTGTTTTTGTAAATATTCCATCGTTAGTTATGGTGAAAAGTCAAAATAAATGAAATTTGGATACTGGAATAGCTTTGACGTTCTAACACAGGGATTTGAAAACACGAATTTCATAATTCTTGCATTATATTGTCCATAGATCATTCTATTTAACAAGGGATGTTATCAGACGTGAACCCAAAAATACAAAATTCAAAACTCCCTGTTTGCGATTTCAATGAAAAAGTTTGGAAACTTTTATCTCCATAACTAACGATGAAATATTTACAAAAAAGATATCTAGGGTAAAAGAGCACATGATTAAGCTATGGTAAAAGTTTCATCCAAATTCGGTCGTTAGTTTTGAAGTTAATAATTTCCAAACTTTTTCATTGAAATCGCGAACAGGAGTTTTGTATTTTCGAATTTTGGGATAACGTTTGATAATATCCCTTGTTAAATTGAATGATCCAAGGACAATATAATGCAAGATTTATGAAATTCCTGATTTCACATCCTTCAAAACTCCCTGTTTGCGATTTCAATGAAAAAGTTTGGAAATTTTTATCTCCATAACTAACGATGGAATATTTACAAAAAAGATATCTAGGGTAAAAGAGCACATGATTAAGCTATGGTAAAAGTTTCATCCGAATTCGGTCGTTAGTTATGGAGATAATAATTTCCAAACTTTTTCATTGAAATCGCGAACAGGGAGTTATTTTGTATTTTCGATTTTTGGGATAAAGTTTGATAATATCCCTTGTTAAATTGAATGATCCAAGGACAATGTAATGCAAGATTTATGAAATTCCTGATTTCACATCGCTCAAAACTCCCTGTTTGCGATTTCAATGAAAAAGTTTGGAAATTTTTATCTCCATAACTAACGATGGAATATTTACAAAAAAGATATCTAGGGTAAAAAAGCACATGATTAATCTATGGTAAAAGTTTCATCCAAATTCGGTCGTTAGTTATGGAGATAATAATTTCCAAACTTTTTCATTGAAATCGCGAACAGGGAGTTATTTTGTATTTTCGATTTTTGGGATAAAGTTTGATAATATCCCTTGTTAAATTGAATGATCCAAGGACAATGTAATGCAAGATTTATGAAATTCCTGATTTCACATCGCTCAAAACTCCCTGTTTGCGATTTCAATGAAAAAGTTTGGAAATTTTTATCTCCATAACTAACGAACGAATTTCGATGAAACTTTCACCATAGCTTCCATATGGGCTCTACTACCCTAGATATTGTTTTTGTAAATATTCCTTTGTTAGTTATGGTGAAAAGTCAAAAAAAATGAAATTTGGATACTGGAATAGCTTTGACGTTCTAACACAGGGATTTGAAAACAGGAATTTCATAAATCTTGCATTATATTGTCCATAGATCATTCTATTTAACAAGGGAAATTATCAGACGTGAACCCAAAAATCGAAAATACAAAACTCCCTGTTTGCTTTTTCAATGAAAAAGTTTGGAAACTTTTATCTCCATAACTAACGATGGAATATTTACAAAAAAAATATCCAGGGTAAAAGAGCACATGATTAAGCTATGGTAAAAGTTTCATCCAAATTCGGTCGTTAGTTATGGAGATAATAATTTCCAAACTTTTTCATTGAAATCGCGAACAGGGAGTTTTGTATTTTCGATTTTTGGGATAAAGTTTGATAATATCCCTTGTTAAATTGAATGATCCAAGGACAATGTAATGCAAGATTTATGAAATTCCTGATTTCACATCGCTCAAAACTCCCTGTTTGCGATTTCAATGAAAAAGTTTGGAAATTTTTATCTCCATAACTAACGATGGAATATTTACAAAAAAAAATATCCAGGGTAAAAAAGCACATGATTAAGCTATGGTAAAAGTTTCATTCAAATTTGGTCGTTAGTTATGGAGATAATAATTTCCAAACTTTTTCATTGAAATCGCGAACAGGGAGTTATTTTGTATTTTCGATTTTTGGGATAACGTTTGATAATATCCCTTGTTAAATTGAATGATCCAAGGACAATATAATGCAAGATTTATGAAATTCCTGATTTCACATCCCTCAAAACTCCCTGTTTGCGATTTCAATGAAAAAGTATGGAAATTTTTATCTCCATAACTAACGAACGAATTGCGATGAAACTTTCACCATAGCTTCCATATGGGCTCTTCTACCCTAGATATTGTTTTTGTAAATATTCCATCGTTAGTTATGGTGAAAAGTCAAAATAAATGAAATTTGGATACTGGAATAGCTTTGACGTTCTAACACAGGGATTTGAAAACACGAATTTCATAATTCTTGCATTATATTGTCCATAGATCATTCTATTTAACAAGGGATGTTATCAGACGTGAACCCAAAAATACAAAATTCAAAACTCCCTGTTTGCGATTTCAATGAAAAAGTTTGGAAACTTTTATCTCCATAACTAACGATGGAATATTTACAAAAAAGATATCTAGGGTAAAAGAGCACATGATTAAGCTATGGTAAAAGTTTCATCCAAATTCGGTCGTTAGTTTTGAAGTTAATAATTTCCAAACTTTTTCATTGAAATCGCGAACAGGAGTTTTGTATTTTCGAATTTTGGGATAACGTTTGATAATATCCCTTGTTAAATTGAATGATCCAAGGACAATATAATGCAAGATTTATGAAATTCCTGATTTCACATCCTTCAAAACTCCCTGTTTGCGATTTCAATGAAAAAGTTTGGAAATTTTTATCTCCATAACTAACGTACGAAATTCGCTGAAACTTTCACCATAGCTTCCATATGGGCTCTTCTACCCTAGATATTGTTTTTGTAAATATTCCATCGTTAGTTATGGTGAAAAGTCAAAATAAATGAAATTTGGATACTGGAATAGCTTTGACGCTCTAACACAGGGATTTGAAAACAGGAATTTCATAAATCTTGCATTATATTGTCCATAGATCATTCTATTTAACAAGGGAAGTTATCAGACGTGAACCCAAAAATCGAAAATACAAAACTCCCTGTTTGCGATTTCAATGAAAAAGTTTGGGAAATTTTTATCTCCATAACTAACGATGGAATATTAACAAAAAAGATATCTAGGGTAAAAGAGCATATGATTAAGCTATGGTAAAAGTTTCATTTAAATTCGGTCGTTAGTTATGGAGATAATAATTTCCAAACTTTTACATTGAAATCGCGAACAGGGAGTTATTTTGTATTTTCGATTTTTGGGATAACGTTTGATAATATCCCTTGTTAAATTGAATGATCCCAGGACAATATAATGCAAGATTTATGAAATTCCGGATTTCACATCCCTCAAAACTCCCTGTTTGCGATTTCAATGAAAAAGTTTGGAAATTTATATCTCCATAACTAACGTACGAAATTCGCTGAAAATTTCACCATAGCTTCCATATGGGCTCTACTACCCTAGATATTGTTTTTGTAAATATTCCATCGTTAGTTATGGTGAAAAGTCAAAATAAATGAAATTTGGATACTGGAATAGCTTTGACGCTCTAACACAGGGATTTGAAAACAGGAATTTCATAAATCTTGCATTATATTGTCCATAGATCATTCTATTTAACAAGGGAAGTTATCAGACGTTAACCCAAAAATCGAAAATACAAAACTCCCTGTTTGCGATTTCAATGAAAAAGTTTGGAAATTTTTATCTCCATAACTAACGATGGAATATTAACAAAAAAGATATCTAGGGTAAAAGAGCACATGATTAAGCTATGGTAAAAGTTTCATTTAAATTCGGTCGTTAGTTATGGAGATAATAATTTCCAAACTTTTTCATTGAAATCGCGAACAGGGAGTTATTTTGTATTTTCGATTTTTGGGATAACGTTTGATAAT
This sequence comes from Daphnia galeata, assembly GCA_030770115.1. Classification (NCBI taxonomy): domain Eukaryota; kingdom Metazoa; phylum Arthropoda; class Branchiopoda; order Diplostraca; family Daphniidae; genus Daphnia; species Daphnia galeata. The sequence goes on from CM061119.1 coordinate 928,110, forward strand.
ATCCCTTGTTAAATTGAATGATCCAAGGACAATATAATGCAAGATTTATGAAATTCCGGATTCCACATCCCTCAAAACTCCCTGTTTGCGATTTCAATGAAAAAGTTTAGAAATTTTTATCTCCATAACTAACGAACGAATTTCGATGAAACTTTCACCATAGCTTCCATATGGGCTCTACTACCCTAGATATTGTTTTTGTAAATATTCCTTTGTTAGTTATGGTGAAAAGTCAAAATAAATGAAATTTGGATACTGGAATAGCTTTGACGTTCTAACACAGGGATTTGAAAACAGGAATTTCATAAATCTTGCATTATATTGTCCATAGATCATTCTATTTAACAAGGGAAGTTATCAGACGTGAACCCAAAAATCGAAAATACAAAACTCCCTGTTTGCGATTTCAATGAAAAAGTTTGGAAATTTTTATCTCCATAACTAACAATGAAATATATACAAAAAAAAAATCTAGGGTAATAAAGCACATGATTAAGCTATGGTAAAAGTTTCATTCAAATTCGGTCGTTAGTTATGGAGATAATAATTTCCAAACTTTTTCATTGAAATCGCGAACAGGGAGTTTTGTATTTTCGATTTTTGGGGGATTTGAAAACAGGAATTTCATAAATCTTGCATTATATTGTCCATAGATCATTCTATTTAACAGAGGAACTTATCAGACGTGAACCCAAAAATCGAAAATACAAAACTCCCCGTTTGCGATTTCAATGAAAAAGTTTGGAAACTTTTATCTCCATAACTAACGATGAAATATTTACAAAAAAGATATCTAGGGTAAAAAAGCACATGATTAAGGTATGGTAAAAGTTTCATCCTAATTCGGTCGTTAGTTATGGAGTTAATAATTTCCAAACTTTTTCATTGAAATCGCGAACAGGGAGTTTTTGTATTTTCGATTTTTGGGATAACGTTTGATAATATCCCTTGTTAAATTGAATGATCCAAGGACAATATAATGCAAGATTTATGAAATTCCGGATTTCACATCCCTCAAAACTCCCTGTTTGCGATTTCAATGAAAAAGTTTGGAAATTTTTATCTCCATAACTAACGAACGAATTTCGATGAAACTTTCACCATAGCTTCCATATGGGCTCTTCTACCCTAGATATTGTTTTTGTAAATATTCCTTTGTTAGTTATGGTGAAAAGTCAAAATAAATGAAATTTGGATGCTGGAATAGCTTTGACGTTCTAACACAGGGATTTGAAAACAGGAATTTCATAAATCTTGCATTATATTGTCCATAGATCATTCTATTTAACAAGGGAAGTTATCAGACGTTAACCCAAAAATCGAAAATACAAAACTCCCTGTTTGCGATTTCAATGAAAAAGTTTGGAAACTTTTTTCTCCATAACTAACAATGGAATATTTACAAAAAAGATATCTAGGGTAAAAGAGCACATGATTTAGCTATGGTAAAAGTTTCATCCAAATTCGGCCGTTAGTTATGGAGAAAATAATTTTCAAACTTTTTCATTGAAATCGCGAACAGGGAATTTTGTATTTTCGATTTTTGGGATACGTTTGATAATATCCCTTGTTAAATTGAATGATCAAAGGACAATATAATGCAAGATTTATGAAATTCCGGATTTCAAATCCCTCAAAACTCTCTGTTTGCGAATTTATCTCCATAACTAACAAACCAATTTCGATGAAACTTTCACCATAGCTTCCATATGGGCTCTACTACCCTAGATATTGTTTTTGTAAATATTCCATCGTTAGTTATGGTGAAAAGTCAAAATAAATGAAATTTGGATACTGGAATAGCTTTGACGTTCTAACACAGGGATTTGAAAACACGAATTTCATAATTCTTGCATTATATTGTCCATAGATCATTCTATTTAACAAGGGATGTTATCAGACGTGAACCCAAAAATACAAAATTCAAAACTCCCTGTTTGCGATTTCAATGAAAAAGTTTGGAAACTTTTATCTCCATAACTAACGATGGAATATTTACAAAAAAGATATCTAGGGTAAAAGAGCACATGATTAAGCTATGGTAAAAGTTTCATCCAAATTCGGTCGTTAGTTTTGAAATTAATAATTTCCAAACTTTTTCATTGAAATCGCGAACAGGAGTTTTGTATTTTCGAATTTTGGGATAACGTTTGATAATATCCCTTGTTAAATTAAATGATCCAAGGACAATATAATGCAAGATTTATGAAATTCCCGATTTCACATCCCTCAAAACTCCCTGTTTGCGATTTCAATGAAAAAGTTTGGAAATTTTTATCTCCATAACTAACGAAGGAATTTCAATGAAACTCTCACCATAGCTTCCATATTGGCTCTACTACCCTAGATATTGTTTTTGTAAATATTCCATTGTTAGTTATGGTGAAAAGTCAAAATAAATGAAGTTTGGATACTGGAATAGCTTTGAAGTTCTAGCCCAGGGATTTGAAAACAGGAATTTCATAAATCTTGCATTATGTTGTCCATAGATCATTCTATTTAACAAGGGAAGTTATCAGACGTTAACCCAAAAATCGAAAATACAAAACTCCCTGTTTGCTTTTTCAATGAAAAAGTTTGGAAACTTTTATCTCTATAACTAACGATGGAATATTTACAAAAAAGATATCTAGGGTAAAAGAGCACATGATTAAGCTATGGTAAAAGTTTCATCCAAATTCCGTCGTTAGTTATGGAGATAATAATTTCCAAACTTTTTCATTGAAATCGCGAACAGGGAGTTTTGTATTTTCGATTTTTGGGATAAAGTTTGATAATATCCCTTGTTAAATTGAATGATCCAAGGACAATATAATGCAAGATTTATGAAATTCCTGATTTCACATCCCTCAAAACTCCCTGTTTGCGATTTCAATGAAAAAGTTTGGAAATTTTTATCTCCATAACTAACGATGGAATATTTACAAAAAAGATATCTAGGGTAAAAGAGCACATGATTAAGCTATGGTAAAAGTTTCATCCAAATTCGGTTGTTAGTTTTAGAGTTAATAATTTCCAAACTTTTTCATTGAAATCGCGAACAGGGAGTTTTGTATTTTCGATTTTTGGGATAACGTTTGATAACATCCCTTGTTAAATTGAATGATCCATGGACAATATAATGCAAGATTTATGAAATTCCTGATTTCACATCCCTCAAAACTCCCTGTTTGCGATTTCAATGAAAAAGTTTGGAAATTTTTGTCTCTATAACTAACGAACGAAATTCGCTGAAACTTTCACCATAGCTTCCATATGGGCTCTTCTACCCTAGATATTGTTTTTGTAAATATTCCATCGGTAGTTATGGTGAAAAGTCAAAATAAATGAAATTTGGATACTGGAATAGCTTTGACGTTCTAACACAGGGATTTGAAAACAGGAATTTCATAAATCTTGCATTATATTTTCCATAGATCATTCTATTTAACAAGGGAAGTTATCAGACGTGAACCCAAAAATCGAAAATACAAAACTCCCTGTTTGCGATTTCAATGAAAAAGTTTGGAAATTTTTATCTCCATAACTAACGATGGAATATTTACAAAAAACATATCTAGGGTAGGGTAGGGTAGCACATGATTAAGCTATGGTAAAAGTTTCATTTAAATTCGGTCGTTAGTTATGGAGATAATAATTTCCAAACTTTTTCATTGAAATCGCGAACAGGGAGTTATTTTGTATTTTCGTTTTTTGGGATAACGTTTGATAATATCCCTTGTTAAATTGAATGATCCAAGGACAATATAATGCAAGATTTATGAAATTCCTGATTTCACATCCCTCAAAACTCCCTGTTTGCGATTTCAATGAAAAAGTTTGGAAATTTTTATCTCCATAACAAACGAACGAATTTCGATGAAACTTTCACCATAGCTTCCATATGGGCTCTACTACCCTAGATATTGTTTTTGTAAATATTCTTTTGTTAGTTATGGTGAAAAGTCAAAATAAATGAAATTTGGATACTGGAATAGCTTTGACGTTCTAACACAGGGATTTGAAAACAGGAATTTCATAAATCTTGCATTATATTGTCCATAGATCATTCTATTTAACAAGGGAAGTTATCAGACGTGAACCCAAAAATCGAAAATACAAAAGTCCCTGTTTGCGATTTCAATGAAAAAGTTTGGAAATTTTTATCTCCATAACTAACGATGGAATATTTACAAAAAAGATATCTAGGGTAAAAGAGCACATGATTAAGCTATGGTAAAAGTTTCATTCACATTCGGTTGTTAGTTATGGAGATAATAATTTCCAAACTTTTTCATTGAAATCGCGAACAGGGAGTTATTTTGTATTTTCGATTTTTGGGATAACGTTTGATAATATCCCTTGTTAAATTGAATGATCCAAGTACAATATAATGCAAGATTTATGAAATTCCTGATTTCACATCCCTCAAAACTCCCTGTTTGCGATTTCAATGAAATAGTTTGGAAATTTTTATCTCCATAACTAACGAACGAATTTCGATGAAACTTTCACCATAGCTTCCATATGGGCTCTACTACCCTAGATATTGTTTTTGTAAATATTCCATCGTTAGTTATGGTGAAAAGTCAAATAAATGAAATTTGGATACTGGAATAGCTTTGACGTTCTAACACAGGGATTTGAAAACAGGAATTTCATAAATCTTGCATTATATTGTCCATAGATCATTCTATTTTACAAGGGAAGTTATCAGACGTGAACCCAAAAATCGAAAATACAAAAATCCCTGTTTGCGATTTCAATGAAAAAGTTTGGAAACTTTTATCTCCATAACTAACGATGGAATATTTACAAAAAAGATATCTAGCGTAAAAAAGCACATGATTAAGCTATGGTAAAATTTTCATCCAAATTCGGTCGTTAGTTATGGAGATAATAATTTCCAAACTTTTTCATTGAAATCGCGAACAGGGAAATTTGTATTTTCGATTTTTGGGATAACGTTTGATAATATCCCTTGTTAAATTGAATGATCCAAGGAAAATATAATGCAAGATTTATGAAATTCCTGATTTCACATCCCTCAAAACTCCCTGTTTGCGATTTCAATGAAAAAGTTTGGAAATTTTTATCTCCATAACTAACGAACGAATTTCGATGAAACTTTCACCATAGCTTCCATATGGGCTCTACTACCCTAGATAATGTTTCTGTAAATATTCCTTTGTTAGTTATGGTGAAAAGTCAAAATAAATGAAATTTGGATACTGGAATAGCTTTGACGTTCTAACACAGGGATTTGAAAACAGGAATTTCATAAATCTTGCATTATATTGTCCATAGATCATTCTATTTAACAAGGGAAGTTATCAGACGTGAACCCAAAAATCGAAAATACAAAACTCCCTGTTTGCGATTTCAATGAAAAAGTTTGGAAATTCTTATCTCCATAACTAACGATGGAATATTTACAAAAAAGATATCTAGGGTAAAAGAGCACATGATTAAGCTATGGTAAAAGTTTCATTCACATTCGGTCGTTAGTTATGGAGATAATAATTTCCAAACTTTTTCATTGAAATCGCGAACAGGGAGTTATTTTGTATTTTCGATTTTTGGGATAACGTTTGATAATATCCCTTGTTAAATTGAATGATCCAAGGAAAATATAATGCAAGATTTATGAAATTCCTGATTTCACATCCCTCAAAACTCCCTGTTTGCGATTTCAATGAAAAAGTTTGGAAATTTTTATCTCCATAACTAACGAACGAATTTCGATGAAACTTTCACCATAGCTTCCATATGGGCTCTACTACCCTAGATATTGTTTTTGTAAATATTCCATCGTTAGTTATGGTGAAAAGTCAAATAAATGAAATTTGGATACTGGAATAGCTTTGACGTTCTAACACAGGGATTTGAAAACAGGAATTTCATAAATCTTGCATTATATTGTCCATAGATCATTCTATTTTACAAGGGAAGTTATCAGACGTGAACCCAAAAATCGAAAATACAAAAATCCCTGTTTGCGATTTCAATGAAAAAGTTTGGAAACTTTTATCTCCATAACTAACGATGGAATATTTACAAAAAAGATATCTAGCGTAAAAAAGCACATGATTAAGCTATGGTAAAATTTTCATCCAAATTCGGTCGTTAGTTATGGAGATAATAATTTCCAAACTTTTTCATTGAAATCGCGAACAGGGAAATTTGTATTTTCGATTTTTGGGATAACGTTTGATAATATCCCTTGTTAAATTGAATGATCCAAGGAAAATATAATGCAAGATTTATGAAATTCCTGATTTCACATCCCTCAAAACTCCCTGTTTGCGATTTCAATGAAAAAGTTTGGAAATTTTTATCTCCATAACTAACGAACGAATTTCGATGAAACTTTCACCATAGCTTCCATATGGGCTCTACTACCCTAGATAATGTTTCTGTAAATATTCCTTTGTTAGTTATGGTGAAAAGTCAAAATAAATGAAATTTGGATACTGGAATAGCTTTGACGTTCTAACACAGGGATTTGAAAACAGGAATTTCATAAATCTTGCATTATATTGTCCATAGATCATTCTATTTAACAAGGGAAGTTATCAGACGTGAACCCAAAAATCGAAAATACAAAACTCCCTGTTTGCGATTTCAATGAAAAAGTTTGGAAATTTTTATCTCCATAACTAACAATGAAATATATACAAAAAAGATATCTAGGGTAATAAAGCACATGATTAAGCTATGGTAAAAGTTTCATTCAAATTCGGTCGTTAGTTATGGAGATAATAATTTCCAAACTTTTTCATTGAAATCGCGAACAGGGAGTTTTGTATTTTCGATTTTTGGGGGATTTGAAAACAGGAATTTCATAAATCTTGCATTATATTGTCCATAGATCATTTTATTTAACAGAGGAAGTTATCAGACGTGAACCCAAAAATCGAAAATACAAAACTCCCCGTTTGCGATTTCAATGAAAAAGTTTGGAAACTTTTATCTCCATAACTAACGATGAAATATTTACAAAGAAGATATCTAGGGTAAAAAAGCACATGATTAAGGTATGGTAAAAGTTTCATCCTAATTCGGTCGTTAGGTATGGAGTTAATAATTTCCAAACTTTTTCATTGAAATCGCGAACAGGGAGTTTTTGTATTTTCGATTTTTGGGATAACGTTTGATAATATCCCTTGTTAAATTGAATGATCCAAGGACAATATAATGCAAGATTTATGAAATTCCGGATTTCACATCCCTCAAAACTCCCTGTTTGCGATTTCAATGAAAAAGTTTGGAAATTTTTATCTCCATAACTAACGAACGAATTTCGATGAAACTTTCACCATAGCTTCCATATGCGCTCTTCTACCCTAGATATTGTTTTTGTAAATATTCCTTTGTTAGTTATGGTGAAAAGTCAAAATAAATGAAATTTGGATGCTGGAATAGCTTTGACGTTCTAACACAGGGATTTGAAAACAGGAATTTCATAAATCTTGCATTATATTGTCCATAGATCATTCTATTTAACAAGGGAAGTTATCAGACGTTAACCCAAAAATCGAAAATACAAAACTCCCTGTTTGCGATTTCAATGAAAAAGTTTGGAAACTTTTTTCTCAATAACTAACAATGGAATATTTACAAAAAAGATATCTAGGGTAAAAGAGCACATGATTTAGCTATGGTAAAAGTTTCATCCAAATTCGGCCGTTAGTTATGGAGAAAATAATTTTCAAACTTTTTCATTGAAATCGCGAACAGGGAATTTTGTATTTTCGATTTTTGGGATACGTTTGATAATATCCCTTGTTAAATTGAATGATCAAAGGACAATATAATGCAAGATTTATGAAATTCCGGATTTCAAATCCCTCAAAACTCTCTGTTTGCGAATTTATCTCCATAACTAACAAACCAATTTCGATGAAACTTTCACCATAGCTTCCATATGGGCTCTACTACCCTAGATATTGTTTTTGTAAATATTCCATCGTTAGTTATGTAGAAAAGTCAAAATAAATGAAATTTGGATACTGGAATAGCTTTGACGTTCTAACACAGGGATTTGAAAACACGAATTTCATAATTCTTGCATTATATTGTCCATAGATCATTCTATTTAACAAGGGATGTTATCAGACGTGAACCCAAAAATACAAAATTCAAAACTCCCTGTTTGCGATTTCAATGAAAAAGTTTGGAAACTTTTATCTCCATAACTAACGATGGAATATTTACAAAAAAGATATCTAGGGTAAAAGAGCACATGATTAAGCTATGGTAAAAGTTTCATCCAAATTCGGTCGTTAGTTTTGAAGTTAATAATTTCCAAACTTTTTCATTGAAATCGCGAACAGGAGTTTTGTATTTTCGAATTTTGGGATAACGTTTGATAATATCTCTTGTTAAATTAAATGATCCAAGGACAATATAATGCAAGATTTATGAAATTCCCGATTTCACATCCCTCAAAACTCCCTGTTTGCGATTTCAATGAAAAAGTTTGGAAATTTTTATCTCCATAACTAACGAAGGAATTTCAATGAAACTCTCACCATAGCTTCCATATTGGCTCTACTACCCTAGATATTGTTTTTGTAAATATTCCATTGTTAGTTATGGTGAAAAGTCAAAATAAATGAAGTTTGGATACTGGAATAGCTTTGACGTTCTAGCCCAGGGATTTGAAAACAGGAATTTCATAAATCTTGCATTATGTTGTCCATAGATCATTCTATTTAACAAGGGAAGTTATCAGACGTTAACCCAAAAATCGAAAATACAAAACTCCCTGTTTGCTTTTTCAATGAAAAAGTTTGGAAACTTTTATCTCTATAACTAACGATGGAATATTTACAAAAAAGATATCTAGGGTAAAAGAGCACATGATTAAGCTATGGTAAAAGTTTCATCCAAATTCGGTCGTTAGTTATGGAGATAATAATTTCCAAACTTTTTCATTGAAATCGCGAACAGGGAGTTTTGTATTTTCGATTTTTGGGATAAAGTTTGATAATATCCCTTGTTAAATTGAATGATCCAAGGACAATGTAATACAAGATTTATGAAGTTCCTGATTTCAAATCGCTCAAAACTCCCTGTTTGTGATTTCAATGAAAAAGTTTGGAAATTTTTATCTCCATAACTAACAATGGAATATTTACAAAAAAGATATCTAGGGTAAAAGAGCACATGATTAAGCTATGGTAAAAGTTTCATCCAAATTCGGTTGTTAGTTTTAGAGTTAATAATTTCCAAACTTTTTCATTGAAATCGCGAACAGGGAGTTTTGTATTTTCGATTTTTGGGATAACGTTTGATAACATCCCTTGTGAAATAGAATGATCCATGGACAATATAATGCAAGATTTATGAAATTCCTGATTTCACATCCCTCAAAACTCACTGTTTGCGATTTCAATGAAAAAGTTTTGAAATTTTTGTCTCCATAACTAACGAACGAAATTCGCTGAAACTTTCACCATAGCTTCCATATGGGCTCTCCTACCCTAGATATTGTTTTTGTAAATATTCCATCGTTAGTTATGGTGAAAAGTCAAAATAAATGAAATTTGGATACTGGAATAGCTTTGACGTTCTAACACAGGGATTTGAAAACAGGAATTTCATAAATCTTGCATTATATTGTCCATAGATCATTCTATTTAACAAGGGAAGTTATCAGACGTGAACCCAAAAATCGAAAATACAAAACTCCCTGTTTGCGATTTCAATGAAAAAGTTTGGAAATTTTTATCTCCATAACTAAGGATGGAAAATTTACAAAAAAGATATCTAGGGTAAAAGAGCACATGATTAAGCTATGGTAAAAGTTTCATTTAAATTCGGTCGTTAGTTATGGAGATAATAATTTGCAAACTTTTTCATTGAAATCACGAACAGGAAGTTATTTTGTATTTTCGATTTTTGGGATAACGTTTGATAATATCCCTTGTTAAATTGAATGATCCAAGGACAAAAAAGAGCACATGATTAAGCTATGGTAAAAGTTTCATCCAAATTCGGTTGTTAGTTTTAGAGTTAATAATTTCCAAACTTTTTCATTGAAATCGCGAACAGGGAGTTTTGTATTTTCGATTTTTGGGATAACGTTTGATAACATCCCTTGTGAAATAGAATGATCCATGGACAATATAATGCAAGATTTATGAAATTCCTGATTTCACATCCCTCAAAACTCCCTGTTTGCGATTTCAATGAAAAAGTTTTGAAATTTTTGTCTCCATAACTAACGAACGAAATTCGCTGAAACTTTCACCATAGCTTCCATATGGGCTCTCCTACCCTAGATATTGTTTTTGTAAATATTCCATCGTTAGTTATGGTGAAAAGTCAAAATAAATGAAATTTGGATACTGGAATAGCTTTGACGTTCTAACACAGGGATTTGAAAACAGGAATTTCATAAATCTTGCATTATATTGTCCATAGATCATTCTATTTAACAAGGGAAGTTATCAGACGTGAACCCAAAAATCGAAAATACAAAACTCCCTGTTTGCGATTTCAATGAAAAAGTTTGGAAATTTTTATCTCCATAACTAAGGATGGAAAATTTACAAAAAAGATATCTAGGGTAAAAGAGCACATGATTAAGCTATGGTAAAAGTTTCATTTAAATTCGGTCGTTAGTTATGGAGATAATAATTTGCAAACTTTTTCATTGAAATCACGAACAGGAAGTTATTTTGTATTTTCGATTTTTGGGATAACGTTTGATAATATCCCTTGTTAAATTGAATGATCCAAGGACAGTATAATGCAAGATTTATGAAATTCCTGATTTCACATCCCTCAAAACTCCCTGTTTGCGATTTCAATGAAATAGTTTGGAAATTTTTATCTCCATAACTAACGAACGAATTTCGATGAAACTTTCACCATAGCTTCCATATGGGCTCTACTACCCTAGATATTGTTTTTGTAAATATTCCATCGTTAGTTAGGGTGAAAAGTCAAAATAAATGAAATTTGGATACTGGAATAGCTTTGAAGTTCTAACACAGGGATTTGAAAACAGGAATTTCATAAATCTTGCATTATATTGTCCATAGATCATTCTATTTAACAAGGGAAGTTATCAGACGTGAACCCAAAAATCGAAAATACAAAACTCCCTGTTTGCGATTTCAATGAAAAAGTTTGGAAATTTTTATCTCCATAACTAACGATGGAATATTTACAAAAAAGATATCTAGGGTAAAAGAGCACATGATTAAGCTATGGTAAAAGTTTCATCCAAATTCGGTCGTTAGTTATGGAGATAATAATTTCCAAACTTTTTTATTGAAATCGCGAACAGGGAGTTATTTTGTATTTTCGATTTTTGGGATAACGTTTGATAATATCCCTTGTTAAATTGAATGATCAAACGACAATATAATGCAAGATTTATAAAATTCCTGATTTCAAATCCCTCAAAGCTCTCTGTTTGCGAATTTTTATCTCCATAACTAACAAACCAATTTCGATGAAACTTTCACCATAGCTTCCATATGGGCTCTACTACCCTTGATATTGTTTTTGTAAATATTCCTTTGTTAGTTATGGTGAAAAGTCAAAATAAATGAAATTTGGATACTGGAATAGCTTTGACGTTCTAACACAGGGATTTGAAAACAGGAATTTCATAAATCTTGCATTATATTGTCCATAGATCATTCTATTTAACAAGGGAAGTTATCAGACGTGAACCCAAAAATCGAAAATACAAAACTCCCTGTTTGCGATTTCAATGAAAAAGTTTGGAAATTTTTATCTCCATAACTAACGATGGAATATTTACAAAAAAGATATCTAGGGTAAAAGAGCACATGATTAAGCTATGGTAAAAGTTTCATTTAAATTCGGTCGTTAGTTATGGAGATAATAATTTCCAAACTTTTTCATTGAAATTGCGAACAGGGAGTTTTGTATTTTCGATTTTTTGGATAAAGTTTGATAATATCCCTTGTTAAATTGAATGATCCAAGGACAATGTAATACAAGATTTATGAAGTTCCTGATTTCAAATCGCTCAAAACGCCCTGTTTGCGATTTCATTGAAAAAGTTTGGAAATTTTTATCTCCATAACTAACGATGGAATATTTACAAAAAAGATATCTAGGGTAAAAGAGCACATGATTAAGCTATGGTAAAAGTTTCATCCAAATTCGGTTGTTAGTTTTAGAGTTAATAATTTCCAAACTTTTTCATTGAAATCGCGAACAGGGAGTTTTGTATTTTCGATTTTTGGGATAACGTTTGATAACATCCCTTGTGAAATAGAATGATCCATGGACAATAAAATGCAAGATTTATGAAATTCCTGATTTCACATCCCTCAAAACTCCCTGTTTGCGATTTCAATGAAAAAGTTTGGAAATTTTTGTCTCCATAACTAACGAACGAAATTCGCTGAAACTTTCACAATAGCTTCCATATGGGCTCTTCTACCCTAGACATTGTTTTTGTAAATATTCCATCGTTAGTTATGGTGAAAAGTCAAAATAAATGAAATTTGGATACTGGAATAGCTTTGACGTTCTAACACAGGGATTTGAAAACAGGAATTTCATAAATCTTGCATTATATTGTCCATAGATCATTCTATTTAACAAGGGAAGTTATCAGACGTGAACCCAAAAATCGAAAATACAAAACTCCCTGTTTGCGATTTCAATGAAAAAGTTTGGAAATTTTTATCTCCATAACTAATGATGGAAAATTTACAAAAAAGATATCTAGGGTAAAAGAGCACATGATTAAGCTATGGTAAAAGTTTCATCCAAATTCGGTCGTTAGTTATGGAGATAATTATTTCCAAACTTTTTCATTGAAATCGCGAACAGGGAGTTATTTTGTATTTTCGATTTTTGGGATAACGTTTGATAATATCCCTTGTTAAATTGAATGATCCAAGGACAATATAATGCAAGATTTATGAAATTCCTGATTTCACATCCCTCAAATTCCCTGTTTGCGATTTCAATGAAATAGTTTGGAAATTTTTATTTCCATAACTAACGAACGAATTTCGATGAAACTTTCACCATAGCTTCCATATGGGCTCTACTACCCTAGATATTGTTTTTGTAAATATTCCATCGTTAGTTATGGTGAAAAGTCGTAATAAATGAAATTTGGATACTGGAATAGCTTTGAAGTTCTAACACAGGGATTTGAAAACAGGAATTTCATAAATCTTGCATTATATTGTCCATAGATCATTCTATTTAACAAGGGAAGTTATCAGACGTGAACCCAAAAATCGAAAATACAAAACTCCCTGTTTGCGATTTCAATGAAAAAGTTTGGAAATTTTTATCTCCATAACTAACGATGGAATATTTACAAAAAAGATATCTAGAGTAAAAGAGCACATGATTAAGCTATGGTAAAAGTTTCATCCAAATTCGGTCGTTAGTTTTGGAGATAAGAATTTCCAAACTTTTTTATTGAAATCGCGAACAGGGAGTTATTTTCTATTTTCGATTTTTGGGATAACGTTTGATAATATCCCTTGTTAAATTGAATGATCAAACGACAATATAATGCAAGATTTATGAAATTCCTGATTTCAAATCCCTCAAAACTCTCTGTTTGCGAATTTTTATCTCCATAACTAACAAACCAATTTCGATGAAACTTTCACCATAGCTTCCATATGGGCTCTACTACCCTAGATATTGTTTTTGTAAATATTCCTTTGTTAGTTATGGTGAAAAGTCAAAATAAATGAAATTTGGATACTGGAATAGCTTTGACGTTCTAACACAGGGATTTGAAAACAGGAATTTCATAAATCTTGCATTATATTGTCCATAGATCATTCTATTTAACAAGGGAAGTTATCAGACGTTAAGCCAAAAATCGAAAATACAAAACTCCCTGTTTGCGATTTCAATGAAAAAGTTTGGAAACTTATATCTCCATAACTAACGATGGAATATTTACAAAAAAGATATCTAGGGTAAAAGAGCACATGATTAAGCTATGGTAAAAGTTTCATCCTAATTCGGTCGTTAGTTATGGAGATAATAATTTCCAAACTTTTTCATTGAAATCGCGAACAGGGAGTTTTGTATTTTCGATTTTTGGGATAACGTTTGATAATATCCCTTGTTAAATTGAATGATCCATGGACAATATAATGCAAGATTTATGAAATTCCTGATTTCACATCCCTCAAAACTCCCTGTTTGCGATTTCAATGAAAAAGTTTGGAAATTTTTATCACCATAACAAACGAACGAATTTCGATGAAACTTTCACCATAGCTTCCATATGGGCTCTCCTACCCTAGATATTGTTTTTGTAAATATTCCATCGTTAGTTATGGTGAAAAGTCAAAATAAATGAAATTTTTGATACTGGAATAGCTTTGACGTTCTAACACAGGGATTTAAAAACAGGAATTTCATAAATCTTGCATTATATTGTCCATAGATCATTCTATTTAACAAGGGAAGTTATCAGACGTGAACCCAAAAATCGAAAATACAAAACTCCCTGTTTGCGATTTCAATGAAAAAGTTTGGAAACTTTTATCTCCATAACTAACGATGGAATATTTACAAAAAAGATATCGAGGGTAAAAGAGCACATGATTTAGCTATGGTAAAAGTTTAATCCAAATTCGGCCGTTAGTTATGGAGATAATAATTTTCAAACTTTTTCATTGAAATCGCGAACAGGGAATTTTGTATTTTCGATTTTTGGGATACGTTTGATAATATCCCTTGTTAAATTGAATGATCAAACGACAATATAATGCAAGATTTATGAAATTCCTGATTTCAAATCCCTCAAAACTCTCTGTTTGCGAATTATTATCTCCTTAACTAACAAACCAATTTCGATGAAACTTTCACCATAGCTTCCATATGGGCTCTACTACTCTAGATATTGTTTTTGTAAATATTCCAACGTTAGTTATTGTGAAAAGTTAAAATAAATGAAATTTGGATACTGGAATAGCTTTGACTTTCTAACACAGGGATTTGAAAACAGGAATTTCATAAATCTTGCATTATATTGTCCATAGATCATTCTATTTAACAAGGGAAGTTTTCAGACGTTAACCCAAAAATCAAAAATACAAAACTCCCTGTTTGTTATTTCAATGAAAAGGTTTGGAAACTTTTAACTCCATAACTAACGATGGAATATTTACAAAAAAAAACTAGGGTAAAAGAGCACATGATTAAGCTATGGTAAAAGTTTCATCTAAATTCGATTGTTAGTTATTGAGATAATAATTTCCAAACTTTTCCATTGAAATCGCGAACAGGGAGTTTTGTATTTTCGATTTTTGGGATAACGTTTGATAATATCCCTTGTGAAATTGAATGATCCGTGGACAATATAATGCAAGATTTATGAAATTCTTGATTTCACATCCCTCAAAACTCCCTGATTGCGATTTCAATGAAATAATTTGGAAATTTTTATCTCCATAACTAACGAACGAATTTCGATGAAACTTTCACCATAGCTTCCATATGGGCTCTACTACCCTAGATATTGTTTTTGTAAATATTCCATCGTTAGTTATGGTGAAAAGTCATAATAAATGAAATTTGGATACTGGAATAGCTTTGAAGTTCTAACACAGGGATTTGAAAACAGGAATTTCATAAATCTTGCATTATATTGTCCATAGATCATTCTATTTAACAAGGGAAGTTATCAGACGTGAACCCAAAAATCGAAAATACAAAACTCCCTGTTTGCTTTTTCAATGAAAAAGTTTGGAAACTTTTATCTCCATAACTAACGATGGAATATTTACAAAAAAAATATCCAGGGTAAAAGAGCACATGATTAAGCTATGGTAAAAGTTTCATCCAAATTCGGTCGTTAGTTATGGAGATAATAATTTCCAAACTTTTTCATTGAAATCGCGAACAGGGAGTTTTGTATTTTCGATTTTTGGGATAAAGTTTGATAATATCCCTTGTTAAATTGAATGATCCAAGATTCCAAGGACAATGTAATGCAAGATTTATGAAATTCCTGATTTCACATCGCTCCAAACTCCCTGTTTGCGATTTCAATGAAAAAGTTTGGAAATTTTTATCTCAATAACTAACGAACGAATTTAGACGAAACTTTCACCACGATATAATAGGAAAGGTACACTCTCGGCTATCCCCAAGACCGGCGGGTGTTTAATAAAGGGTCCCAAGATTCCCCACCAGGTTCGCTAGGTTAGTAGGCCGATCGCCTCTCGGGGGTATAGTAAAAAAAGGGGTTTTTCTTTCGTAATTCAGAAAATTACCAGTAAATTGGTCCAGAAATTGAATGAATTGAAACTTTATTTAATTCCCTATCCTTCAATACCAAATTCATCTTGTTTATGCAATTTTTTCATTCTTAAATTTATGATTGAAAATCGCAATTTTTTGAAAATTGCGCCTTTCGCAACATTGCCTATTTCTCAATATCACGGTTTTCTTCTCGAAAACCAGTGAGTTTGTGGTAGGACGTGTTTTGAGTTTCCAATTGAGGTAAAATATGGTTATATATAAAGTGTGTTCTTTTACAAGAAGTTTTTATCACTGGTAGAGAGAAGACAAGCGTGATATTGAGAAATAGGCAATGTTGCGAAAGGCGCAATTTTCAAAAAATTGTGATTTTCAATCATAAATTTAAGAATGAAAAAATTGCATAAACAAGATGAATTTGGTATTGAAGGATAGGGAATTAAATAAAGTTTCAATTCATTCAATTTCTGGACCAATTTACTGGTAATTGTCTGAACTACGAAAGAAAACCCCCTTTTTTTACTATACCCCCGAGAGGCGATCGGCCTACTAACCTAGCGAACCTGGTGGGGAATCTTGGGACCCTCTACTAAAAACCCGCCGTTTCTTCCAAGAGCCAGGGATAGCTCGAGAGTGTACCTTTCCTCTTATATCGTGCTTTCACCATAGATTCCATATGGGCTCTACTACCCTAGATATTGTTTTTGTAAATATTCCATCGTTAGTTATGGTGAAAAGTCAAAATAAATGAAATTTGGATACTGGAATAGCTTTGACGTTCTAACCCAGGGATTTGAAAACAGGAATTTCATAAATCTTGCATTATATTGTCCATAGATCATTCTATTTTACAAGGGAAGTTATCAGACGTTAAGCCAAAAATCGAAAATACAAAACTCCCTGTTTGCGATTTCAATGAAAAAGTTTGGAAATTTTTATCTCCATAACTAACGAATGAATTTCGACGAAACTTTCAAAAAAAGCTTGCATATTGGCTGTTTTACTCGAAATAATTTTTTCGTAAACTTTTGATCGTTAGTTATGGTGAAAAGAAAAAAATATTGAAATTTAGATACTGGCATAGCTTCGACGTTCTTACACACTGTTGTGAAAACCGTAATTCCATAAACATGTCATTATATTTTTGAGGGATCATTTTATTGAACAAGGGAACTTACAAAGGGTTATCCAAAAAATAGAAAATACAAATTTCCCGGTTCTCGATTTCAATGAAAACTTTGAAAATTTTTATATCGATAACTAACGAATGAATTTCGACGAAACTTCAAAAAAAGCTTAAATATTGGCTGTTTTACCCGAAATAATATTTTCGTAAACTTTTGATCGTAGGTTATGGTGAAAAGTCAAAAATATTGAAATTTAGATACTGGCATAGCTTCGACGTTATTACACAGGGATGTGAAAACCGTAATTCCATAAACATGGCATCATATTTTCGAGGGAGCATTCTATTGAACAACGGAACTTACAAAGGGTTATCCAAAAAATCGAAAATACAAAATTCCCGGTTCTCGATTTCAATGAAAACTTTGAAAATTTTTATCTCAATAACTAACAAAAGAATTTCGACGAAAATTTCAAAACAGCTTGCATATTGGCTGTTTTACTCGAAATAATTTTTTGGTAAACTTTTGATCTTTAGTTATGGTGAAAAGACAAAAATATTGAAATTTAGATACTGGCATAGCTTCGACGTTCTTACACAGGGATGTGAAAACCATAATTCCAAAAACATGGCATCATATTTTTGAGGGATCATTCTATTGAACAAGGGAACTTACAAAGGGTTATCCAAAAAATCGAAAAAACAAAACTCCCGGTTCTCGATTTCAATGAAAACTTTGAAAATTTTTATCTCAATATCTAACAAATGAATTTCGACGAAACTTTCAAAAAAGCTTGCATATTGCCTATTTTAACCGAAATAGTTTTTTTCATAAACTTTATTTCGTTAGTTATGGTGAAAAGTCAAAAATATTGAAATTTAGATACTGGCATAGCTTCGACGTTCTTACACAGGGATGTGAAAACCGTAATTCCATAAACATTGCATCGGATTTTTGAGGGATCATTCTATTGAACAAGGGAACTTACAATGGGTTATCCAAAAAATCGAAAATACAAAACTCCCGGTTCTCGATTTCAATGAAAACTTTGAAAATTTTTATCTCAATAACTAACGAATGAATTTCGACGAAACTTTCAAAAAAGCTTGGATATTGGCTGTTTTACCCGAAATAATTTTTTCGTAAACTTTATTTCGTTAGTTATGGTGAAAAGTCAAAAATATTGAAATTTAGATACTGGCATAGCTCCGACGTTCTTTCACAGGGATGTGAAAACCGTAATTCCACAAACATGGCATCATATTTTTGACAAGGGAATTTTCAAAGGATTACCCATAAAATCGAAAATTCAAAACTCCCGGTGTAATAGGCCCGCTCACAATAGGACCCAACGAAATAGGCCCGTCAAACAGGACTTTACAAAATGGGCCCACTTTTTAAATATTTTTAAAGCGGTCCTATTTCCACAACATGACGGGCCGATTTCCCCATAATGTATCCAAGTCTCAAAAGAGCCTCAGAGATATTTTCCAAAATGACCATCCTAGTCTCCAAGCGAGAGAAGGCGGATTGATTACGAGTGGAAAAGCCACTCCTATATACTTTGCCGTAGCTAAAACCGCTATGACATCTTATATCACTTTATCGTCTTGTTAATCACACTTAAAGTAGTCAGATTCAAGTTTTTATTGATTAAAAATCTTAACCTCAACCATAACTATTAAGTTCATTTGTTAAAAATTTCAATTTTCTTTCAGAACTGATAAATTTTAAAGAATAAGTAAATAAAAATGCTCGCTTTGCAGTTTTCTTCTCCCTGGGCAAGCATTTGCCTTGGCATTCGTAGAGGGAAGACGCGTTGAAGGCCGAAGGGAAGATTCTGAAAGGAATCAAATATTCCAAAAATTTTTCAGTTCTGAAAGGAATAAATCGAAATTTTTAACAAATGAACTTCATAGCAATAGCTACGGTTAATATGTTAAAAAAATTAAAAACTTGAATTCGCGCAATTGACGTGTAATTAACAAGACGATATAGTCATATCAGATGTTATTGCGGTTTGAGCTACGGCAAAGTATAAACAGGGTGGCTGTTTTTTTGTAAGTTTCAGGTATCTTTTCACCCTTAAGGACCAAATTGATCTATTTTAGAAAAAAAAAGGTTTTTTTCGAGGCTCTCATGAGACTCGAAATTAAAAATTTGAAGGAGAAGAAAGTTCAACATGCTGTAGAAATAAGACCTAAAAGATTATTTAAACTGGGTTTATTTCGTTGGGTCCGAGATGACGGGTTTTGGGAGAGTCCTATTTAGTCCGGTCTCATTTCACCGGCTACTATATCTCGATAACTCGCGATTGCATTTCTACGAAACTTGTACAAACGCTTTCAGATAACTAGTTTTACCTGAAAAAATTGTTTTACAAATTTGCGTTCACTAAAGTATCGTAAAATATCAAAATAAATGAAATTTGGATATTGGGATAACTATGACCTTTTTACACAAGGATATGAAAATAGGAATTCTTCAAATTAGGCATTTAATTATCAGGGGATCTTTGCATTTGACAGTGAAACTTGTCTAAGGTTATCCGAATGAAAGAAAATTCAAACTTCCCGGGTTTCCATATCAATAAAAAATGTTGAAAATTTTATCTCAATAACTTACGATCGCATTTCTACGAAACTTGCACAAACACTATCAGATGAGCAGTTTTACCTAAAAATATTTGTTGTTTTTTTTAATTTGCGTCCACTAGTTATCTATATTCCCTCCAAAATACGTAATTTTAAGTTAAATATATCAGCCCAAAATAATTAAAATGTGCCAAAAAAATCAAGAGTTAAGTTATATCATAAGCACCAAGAATCGGAAGATAAATGGGCAAATTAAAAAAATTGCTGAAAAGAAAATATTTAATGCGCCAAAGGTTCGGATTACCCATGGGTCAAAATAAAACCCGAAATCTGCCCGAAAAAGCATATCCTTTCTTTCGTCTGTGAATCTTTTCTTTTGCGGATCTATAGATGACTCTGTTGTGTCTATGTTTGTTTTGACTTTTTATTCTTTCACAGGGTCAGTGGTCAGTTGTCAGTTTTAAAATGCCCAGGCTAAATAAAAACAAATCGCTCTTTAAACGAAAGGCGCCTCTTGGTCTTTCCGGAAACGGTTTGCTTCTTTTTAGAGCAAGGGTTAAGCATGAGAATAGCGTCTTTAAAAGATATTACACAGTTCCTGAGTTTAGGGTAGTTGGTGGTGTTCAAATGATTGTATGTATTTAATTTTATTGTTATTGTTGAAGTAATAAATCAATTACATTTGATTTGGAATTTTGTAGATGTCTAAATGCAACCTTTGCACAGAAGAATTTGGTTCCAGAGACGACAACATGAGACAACATCAGTGCTTCAAGAACTTGCTATCAGGTATGTGTTTATTTTTATTTTTATTGCTTGCTCTTTTAGTTCTGTTATTGTTTTGATTTCTTATTTGTTCCTAAAAAGTGTTCTCTTATTCTACTTCAAGGCCTTTATTTTTAACTTTTCAACAGCTAATTTTCATCTTTTACTCCATCCTAGTTAAACAATTTTATTTAGGTATAGAAAAAAAATTGTTTTGAAATATTTTGCTGGAATCGAACCTATATCACTTTGAGTAGAATATGAGTACGGTAGCCATTATGCCATCAAAGAACATGAAATTGTAAGGGCTCATAATCTCGCTGCACCTTTGATATAATTGAAATAGTTACTGAAAACAAGTCCAATGTAAGAAAACATCCAATGTCAAATAGCATAGTGGTTAGCGCACTCAATTTCAACACTAAGGTACCGGTATTCGGTTCCACTTTACATCTTTAAAATATTTACATTTTAACGAGCCGTCCGCCAATCAATGAGACCGTTTTGGGGGTTTTGATTTTTCAAAAATCATCGCTGGGGGTCCTAAAAATAAACTATTAGATGGGTTATATGCGAAATTTATCGCTAAGTCGATTGGTAAAAACCGCAAGCCCCTAGCTTTTGTAGTTTGGGAGATATTTGAAAAAAAACTGAGAGGGGTAGCCCAAATTTTGACTTTTTTTGGATTTTGTGCAGCAGTTTTCTCGTCAACTGCTGCACCTAAAAATAATCTGATTATTTTGAAATGATGGGATAGCCCATCTTTTTTAACAATTTAAAAATTTTTTCCATTCTCGGCTCAGAAGCCAAGATATTAACGATTAAAATTTTGGAAAAAATCTCCGAAAATTTTTTCGTTTTTTGGCCATGCAAGCCTTTATCCTGTAAGCCACCTAGCGCTCGAAATAACAACGTTTTCCTTTCCTTGCCTTTAGGGGCCACCCCCAAAACCCCCCATTTCTCGGTCGATTGGCGATAGTTCCTAATAAAATAAAGTTTTAACAAAACAACTACACTATAAAATTTATTTGACAAATGAACTTTATAAACTAGTTTATTTTGAGATTATTGTTGCAAAAATATTCTGAATATGTTAATAATATGTTATCTTAAAAGGCAAAAGAAATGCTTTACTTTCGTTAGCCATGTTTTTGAATAAGAAAACTATATATATAGTGGCGAAACTCAGTAAACTTATGGTATCTATGACTAAAATAATCAATAGAAGTCATGTGATACTAAATCAATTAATCCATTATGGTTGCACGGATGGTTAGATGGAAAACATTCCTATCATAGTTTTCCATCGCTTCTTATACATTGTGCATGTCTTCCTGTCGACTCTAAGTCATGGATGATGATGAATTAATTAGGCATCTTAGCGATTAACATAAAAATTTAAACTAAATCCCGAAAGACATTACCAAAGGAATCTTGTTGCATCCTGTAATTCTTATTTATACTCTAGATACCGAAATCATTCAGAATGTGTTACCACCTCCAACATTTGATGGTAATACAATTCTAATTAACTTTTATTTGCAGTTTTCTATTTTTCATATTTGTCAATAGACTTTGATGTTCAACTTCCTTCCTGCTTTAAGGCTGTAATCTCTAATGTTGCTGCTGCCATCAACGTGACATTTTACTTTTTTTGTTTGATTTAGCATTTCTTGTAAACTATTAGTTAAATTTCCTTATCAGACTCCTGCAAATGCACCTCCCTTTTATTTGGCGATTGCTGAACCTGGAAGTTTGAGAGTAACCCTGAGCAAGGGTTACTGCCTGATTCTAAACTTCCGGGTATTTAAATTTTCTCCGAAGGATTTAAGAGAGGGTTCGGAAATCGATGTTGAAAGACTCCAGAACACTTTCAGTCAGTTAGGGGCCGTAGTCCGGACTAAGTCGGATTTAACATCCGATCAAGTCAAAGAGGAAGTTCGTGCCCTTAAACGGCTTGATTGGACCAAGTATGACCACTTAGTTGTGACCATAATGTCCCACGGTGCAGAAGGAACTTTCATGACATCCGATTCGAAATTTCCAGAAGAGTACTTTAAGGTGGAAGACTTTACCAACGCCCTCTCTGAGTGTCATGGCCTGGCGGGGAAACCCAAAATTTTTGTCATAAATACCTGCCGGGGTAACGTAGATAATCCAGGTATATTTTTTCCATCAAATTTGAACAAAAGAGTTATGCTTAAATAAATACTATTTACTATACAAGTGGTGAACTTGAACGGAAATCATAGGCTGAGTAAAAGCCGGTTATCCAGCATTGTTCCAATCCTGAAGGACCAGCAAAGGGATGGGTATGCCGTAGGCACCAGGCGGACCAAGGTTCCCAGGTTTTCTGAATTTTTTATGGCCTGGTCTACTGTATCAGGGTGTGTATCATTCAGAACGGCTAACCGTGGTAAGAATTTTTATGCTATCTTAATTTCAGGTAAATTTTATATTAGCTTTTTCACCAAGGGTCGTTTTTCATCTCCTCGGTTTGCCAAGTAATTGATAAACACCATAAAACGTTAGACTTGAATTCCCTCTTCACCGTGATCAATCAAACCGTGAGCGAGAGTTACTTATTTGATGATGAGAAAACTCTCCAGATGCCGCGGTTCGATTCAAGTTTGACGAGTAAGCTAACGATACTATATTCCTTAATTCTAAAACCCCATGCGGATTCTTTGCCGAAGCTGTTTTTAATAAGGCCCCTGCGGCATAACCATTGTTTTAAATCTCTCGCGGCCTTCAAGATATATTGCGAAGGTCGAGGAGTACCAGCTTCTGTCTAGCATCCACAGGGGGCTCTAAAGGTATAGCAGCTAAAAATAACTATTCTATTTTTGTGGATTTCAGGACTCTACAGTTGGGACGAAAGTAATCTTATTAGTACAGACAGAATGATATTTTTTATGTTGAAAATGCTACTTATTTTAAGCCGATAAATTCTTTGTGAGTTGTATAACTAAAACTCTCATTTAACTAGGAAAAACCACCCCTCATAATCTTCGCTATGGTAAATTACCTTTTAAGCAAAAAAAAAGAAAAACTGCCACTTCCGAAAATAGAAATTGGGCACGAAACAAATATGGGTGTTCGATATTCACGCTAATTTTTAATTTTGTAGCGCCTCTTGCGGCCACGAACGCCCTCGAACAGACGCTCGAATTATTTGTGCGCCGCACAACTCCGTTCGAATTTATGTGCTTAAAAGTCATCTGGCGGTAAAAATGGAACATGAAAAATCCATGGAATGTCCATGTAGTTCTAAATTTGACCGCCAGATGCAACGGAAAATGAAGGAAAATTTGACAGGAAACATTTGCGGCGCACAAATTTGAAATTTCTCAATTCAAAACAAATTTGAGCGGAAGGCAAATCTGGCCATTAGTATTAACGAGCAGAAAATATCGGTTTACAATAAATTCAATTTTTCAAAATTAAAAAAATAAATTATGCCTGTACTAACATTACTGCTCGTAAAGAGGGACACGCAGCTGCTGCAATTGCTGAGGATTGGGATGACATGGAGGAAAGTGGAGACGTATCCGTTCGTCTGTCTGACCTGCCATCCAGCACCCCCAAATCTAAAGTTTGTTACACGAGCCTTGACGAACAACAAACCTGCCAATCCGCAAAGGTAAAATCTATTGGAGTCCGTAATACGGACTCCTCTAGCGTCAAAACTGTCTATTGGAGTCCGTAATCCCAGATGGCTCTGGTGTCGTGCCTAGCATTAGCAGACCATTTTTAAAATTGTAATGTTGAGTCGTGAAGTGAAAGACTTGGTTTTGATTTGGTTTTGTACAGCTAACATGTTTTTGCATAACAAATTATTATTTTTTTTAATTGAAGATGAAGACAGTAAGTGTGGCATTGATATCATGCCTTAATGTCGGATTAGACCCACCTGATGTAGTTATAACTCAACCCTGTGCAAGACTAGAATGTTGGATTGGTAAGTTTTTTGTAAAGGAATTGGTGTATGAGTGATTTTTTAAATAAAATTTTACTTATTTCGATCTAGATCCATTGTCCATGAGTCCACAAAAAGCCTTAGAAGCAATAGGGATTAACCTTCAGAAGCAACATGAAAGGTGGCAGTCTCGTGCTTGCTACAAACAAGTTGTAGATCCTACTGCAGATGGAGTATATTCGACAATGTACTTTTTTTAAATAAAAGAATAAGTCCAACTAATTTTGTATCTATTAGCAGATTAAAAAAGTAGCATCGACTCTTCAAAGAAATGCTAAAGACGAAATAGTACATGGGCATCGCGTTCCGAAACCGACTAACGGAGATATTTGGGTCTTCAATCGAAGTTATACGCAATATATACCGCTTTCGATTTACGACCTTCGAACATGGATGTGGTCCCCTTCAATTTACGTACTTGATTGTTCAAATGCTGGTATGATCGTGGACGCGTTCCAACAATTCGCGAATCAGTATCAGAGGGAGTACGAGCAATTGATGGCTCAATCAAGGAACACTTTGCCTTCTCAAATGACACCACTTCCGAATTTCAAACAGTGCATTAAGTTAGCTGCTTGCGCAACTAATCAGATTCTTCCTATGAATTCCGAACTACCAGCTGATATATTTACTGCATGCCTTACAACTCCTGTTAAGGTAAATGGAACATTTTTTAAATTTGACTTAATATACCATTCCGTTTTCCTATATTAAAGATCGCACTTCGGTGGTTTGTTCGACAAAATACTTCCCGTTTGGTGCCACGAATGACACTTGAATCAGTCTGCAAAATCCTCGGAAAGCTTAGCGACCGCAGAATTATGCTGAATGAATTAAATTGGATGTTTACCGCTGTAACTGATACAATTGCATCGAGCTCCCTTCCACGAGACGTGTTCCAACGCCTTTTCAGACAAGATATTCTTGTGGCTAGTCTATCCCGGAATTTTCTTTTAGCAGAAAGAATACGGAAGTTTTATGACTGTACTCCAGTCTCCTGGCGAAAATTGCCTCCTACTTCTCAGGTTGTTATAAATTTTAAATGGTGGCCCTTTGTTTGATTTGAACGTTCAATTATTTCCGCAATAATTTATTTTAGCATCCAATGTGGTCTGCTTGGGATTTGGCTCTCGACATTAGCCTCTCACTATTACCAGGCATTTTAGAATGCAAGGAAACCTTCCAGAATTTTTTTGAAGAGCAGTTGGCGGCGTTCCAGGTTTTGCTTTCACATGGGTCACAAAAGAGATCACCTCCAGAACAGCTACCTATTGTTCTTCAAGTTTTTTTGAGTTTGAAAGTTCATCGCTTAAGAGCACTTGAACTATTGAGGCGATTTTTAAATTTAGGTCCATGGGCTGTTAATGTGGCACTTTCGGTTGACATTTTCCCATGTCTTTTAAAGGTTAGTTTTATTAAATTTATTAATGCCTTATGCGATAACTGAATATTTCGTATCTAATTATAGTTGCTTCAAAGTTCTCCTCGTGAACTGCGCCCTTTACTTCTATTTATTTGGACGAAAGTTCTTGCGGTTGATGTTACCTGTCAAGCGGATTTAGTCTGTGATGGAGGACACAAATACTTTATTTTTGTCCGGCAAGATAATTCCGTGCCAGATGATCAACGCACGCTGGCAGCTTTTGTGGTTTCTAGAGTGTTCTGGAATAATCCTATCGGACAGGAAGCAGTGGCTCAAGTAGCTTTTATCTCTAACGCCCTAGAAATGGTGTATGAAAAGGGTAGATTTCTTAGACAATGGATCGTCATTGAAATTGGCTTAGCTTGGCATAATGCTATATTAGCTGCTCGTTGGTCGGCAATTCGAGACTCCGCACATAAGGAACTATTTCCGTGTTTGAGAGATCCTGTTCCTGAGGTATTTGCAACGAACACTGGTTTATACGCTATGAAATTGTTTTCATTTATCTTTGTATAAAAAGGTTCGAACGGCAACAGCTTATGCTCTTGGAACCTTTATCCACAGTGGAGGTAAGACGGAACGAAATGAACTTGCCAACAAAATTGATCACGCAGTGGCCTTACAGCTGGTGAATGTTGAGAACTCAGAAGCCAGCCCATTGGTTCACAAAGAGGTAAAGAAGCTCCTTTCTCTTGAAAAACTGAGAATTCCTTTTATGTTTTATTCTTTTATAGATTGTCGCCGCTCTGCAGTGGATTGTTTTTATATTCGAATCCACTTTCATTCAAATGGAAATTCAACAGATAGAAGAGGAAAACGGTGAAGACTTGAACAATGTCTCTCCAAACGTGAAAGTAGCTCTAACTTCCTCCGGTAGTTTACAAAGGCCCGCGCGTCATTCGCGGGCATCTACGTCTAATGCGTCAAATCTAGGGACAAGTCCAGAACTATCAGATAGTGGTTTCACAAACTCTGGACAGCCTGATCACATTCGACGAGCGGTTTCCATTTCCTCTCTCAGTAGCCTTAGTAAGATTTTAATAGTTAATTGAAAATGAATAAAATGAGGAATTCAAAACTTATTTTCACAGCGTTGAGCTCCACTTTGCCTAGTCTTGCTTTTGACATAATTTACGTCAAAATGTGGCACGGACGGAGTATGGAAAAAGATCCTCACTTGGAAGTCCCTACAATTGCCAAAATATTAACGGATTATGTGCGGAATAAGGTATTCTCTTAAAAAAAAATAACACAATGAAAACTTAAACTTTAAATGCTCATTTCCAGGCTAAAGAAGTAATAGCATCACGGGAATCAGACGTTAGTCGTCAATATCGACTCGATTCCAATTCGAGTAACGATTCTATGGATATCTACATGTAAAGATTAAACTGTTCAAGTACCTTGTAACAAATAATGAATATGTTTTCTATTTGGGACTCTTCTTTCAGTGGGGACTCTCCTCCCCGCGCTCCTGTCCAACGCACTACTCCATCTTTTAACAGAATCAGGAAACGAAGCATACCATCTACAGTAATTGAGTTTCAAATTGACAGTCTAAATCGACGTTTAATTCTTACCATTATATTGCTAGATTGTAGAAGAAGGTGAAAGTTCTAAAGAGTTGAACGATCCTTTAATAGTAACCAGATTTGTCGAATGGTGTGCTCGTCATTTTGCGGAACCATCTGCTTCTAATGAAGATTTCCAACTCAATGCTAAATTTAACCAGAAAAAAGAGTTAACTATTGAATTCGAAGTACGTAGCCCAACAATTTATTTTGTGATTTTCAAATATAAACTCTTTCTGTTTTTAACTAGATATGTGGGAGAATTCGTGAACGAGACACTGAAATGTACTACACGCGTGAGTCGCGATACACAAGAAATGCTTCCGTTCGCCATGAAGCCAAAGACGAATGCCAAAGGTAAACTCAATTTCAATAATTTTTTTCGTTAAGCACACATTTTAACTATAGTATGAGTTATTTAGACTAAGCAAAGCCAAAATGAAAGAAATTTTCTGCAATCGGAACCCACTAGTACCTTCAGTAATCCGTTTTCATCCCTACGACCCTTGGCTTGCTGTAGCAGACAAGGAAGGATGCACGTAAGAAATTTTTTGATATGATGCCTCAGCTTTTTCTATGTCTCACGAAAATGCCTCGTGTAATACAGAGTATGGGACTGGGAACGAAACTTCCGTCTTGTCCATTTCAATAATCAACAACAACCCAGGGCTGCTCGGATTACATCAAAGGAGTTTGTAAATGGACATGACGATGCTTTACTTCTTATTGGTGCAGATGATGGATCGTGCAGAATCTGGCGGGATTTTATTAGAACAGGATCCCGATCATTAAATACTACCTTCGAGGATTCCACAGGAGTTTCTCTTGTCTCAGCATGGAACTGTTTAGCTGAAATGGCACCATCGACTCGTTGTTCTGGCCTGGTTTTAGATTGGAATCAAGATTCTTGCCCAAGAGGTTTGGACCAAGTTGAAGAAATCTTTTTAATTATCTTCACAAATAAAATTTTGTAATTTTCCCTTTAGACCGATCGCTCTTCGTTGCGGCGTGTGGAGACGGATCAGCCCGTCTTTTTGACCAGCGATGCAGCGCTCCCAAATCTAGAGTCATGACATGGAGGGAACACACTGCTTGGGTCATAGATTGTGAATGGATTTCGGTTGAAGATGGTGCCAACTTAGTGAGCGGCAGGTAACGATCCTAGCGAATGCTTAATTTTAGAATTCATAAAATAATATTAATAGCTAAACTTTTTTTCCTCAAGTCTGGTGGTAGACATAAAGTTCATGGACCAAAGAAATCCCAACTCAGTCCTCACCGTAGCCACAACGCATATAATTCGCAGGGAATGACTGCGATGGCAGTCCATTCCAAGGCTAACCTATTCGCCTGGTAAAATATAAATTGATATTCAGTGTCAAATGTCCTGATTTCCCTAACATAAATCCTTCTCATTCACAGTGGAATTGTCGGACAGCACATCTCCGTTCACGACCGAGAGGGAGAAGTACGTTCTACTATCGCATATCACGACGGGCGGTGGCCTTTTGGGCTCCAAGATTGCAGCTGTCTCCTGTCTCACCTTTCATCCTCATCGAGTGTGCCTCGCAGCTGGAGGCATCGACTTGATGATTTCTGTTTTTTCGTCAGATAAATCAAAAAAGTAGAAATGTAGAATAATTCACTTTTGTTAATCCAACTTCAATATTCATCGTTTTCCTTAATCTGTTGGAAATTTTTCAATTCGAGCCGCGAAACCTCGCATAGGGCTATGTTAAATTCCCATTTATAATCACTATTGTGAGCGAAAGATTCAAAATGAAGCATCCTCCTTGTTAATTCATGCACTGAATATGCACTTGTGTGTCTTGTCGTGTGTGTCGCAATGTATTTTTTGTGTGAAGCTTCTTGCTGATTTCTTATCAGTTTATTCAATGGGTATCATTTCATGTTATTATATCAATATATAAGCTGGGCAAAATAATAATATAAATATTTCGTTATTCTTTTGAATGACAAGAACAACTATAAACTTCTTTTCTGATCCGAATTTCAAATTAAACAATAAGAGTGCTGACGATTAAATGGCTTGACGATTGCGATTTTTTCGGCCACGACATCGGCCGACAGCCAAGTAGCGCAGAATTGTGCGGTGATGTCTGTTTGAACAATCCCGATTGCACTCACTTCCGCCATGTGGGTGAATTTTGTTACGTCAAAAAGGCTCCATTTACGACTCCCCGTACGGCCGTCAACGGCGGAATGTGTGGATACATTTCATCGAGAGATTTCGACAACATCATTAATAACAAAATGAATACAAACCTAACAATATCGACAGCAGATTCCCAAGAGTTCTGTGAATGTGTGTGCTGAATGAAAAAAGTCCTTTTTCACTCGTTCTCGCTGTTATGAATTTCTCAAAAATATATAGTTTGTTAAATTGTTAAAGCTTTGTGAAACGATGAAATCAATGACAGTTAATGTCGATTAGCCTAATCGGGAAAAAATGTATTTTTTAAAAGAGAGCATTATATTTTGTATTGCGATAGTGCATGATTACTTATCATCGTTAAAATCGGACTCAACCTCTAGATAGTGCGGTAACGAAAACTAGGTCATTTTCACCAGTCCGTTTGTTAATTAGGACATGTTTAAATTCTAGAATTAAATCTAGTTGCGTTATGCTTGCAGTAATTACAGGAACATCGAGCGTGAATCACGTATAGATTCTCGTTTCTTGAGTGGTGGCGTCAGTGCAGAGGCACACACACTCAATCAAAAAAGCAACTTATACGTGAAATGACGTCTTCGTTAGATACTCTGTAAATTACCGACAATTCAATCGAAATAATTGTTAAAAATACATGGAGTTAATAAGGAGATCCAGGGTCTTTATTAAACTGACAATTGAATTGTGTAATACATTGCCGTGAATAGCTTGTATCATTGAAGAAACGACACAATTCAAAAGTTTAATGTGCAACATAAAGCAGGAAACGTAGTTCACAAGCTAAAATTGAAGATTGCAATATAGCATCACGTATGCATCACGAATTATCGGAAATGGGGCTCGTCGTTCCAATTTTTGTTTTAACGGCATTGAAGCGCGGGGGAATTTTGAATCCCTTCCTTTACAAAGAGATTTCCGAATAAAACGAGAAATCTAATGAAATGATGAAATTGATGAGGGGAGTCGTTAAGGGGAAAATGTATTTTTTAAAAATGAGCATCACAGATTGTTATGTGCTTAAACATATTTAATGACCTTCGACACGATTTAGCGCATTCACCAAATATTACAGACACTGAGTCTTGGGCGTGTTTACCATCCTCTTTGACAAGGCTAGAATAGATTTAAGATTAGATTTTAATTAAAGTAGTTATGAAAGGCTTTGCATCAGTACACGCTCATCTATTGAAATATTATTCGACGCCAGACCTGTAGAGTACCACGAACTTTGGTCTGGCGAAGAATACCATTCAATAGATCCGCCCTCTTTACCCCGCTGCCAAGTTTCTTGAAAATGTAAAGAAAAATCTGACTTAAATAGAAAAATTAACTGATATACTTAGGTTACATATCGATGCTATGTTCGTTGCTTCGTTTAAAGTCTCGATTAATAAAGAAATGACAAAATTCAAATATATAAGTTCGACATGAATCATAAAATATAGTTCACTAATTCAAATATGATATAATCATTCCTATAACTGCCATATAATGTATACACTATAGCTTATAGCAAAAGGCGTTTAGACCAGTAGTTAATTCAACGCTATGAGCCTAGAACCGCGGGAAAATTTAAACAATTTAAACAATTCTCTAGCTCCCTGCTGCTCGAGCGGCCAAGCCATTTAAATTAAAATAAAAGAATTTTTCGTCCGCGTTTATCGAAAGGTCAACAACTGGGTAGGTAAATTGATGTTAGCGAATTGTGTTGCTTATCCCCTTAAAGTACAACATTACACAACGGTTTAATTAATGGGATAAAATGTTGGTCAATAATCTGTTGTGTGTGTATATAGAGCAGGAATGAGCTTTGATAGCAATCTATTGTGCAATGTGCGTTCAACAGGAAAGGAAATGCGCGCGGTTATCGAGTCACATCCCATTGAACGCAAAATTATTTTCAACTAAAAACAAAATAAACATCCTCTTGCGACTTATCCCGGAAATGTAAATAAGGTTTGATGATGCTCTAGCTTTTGCATTAATAGCAACGACGAATTATATTCAGAGCATATGCACAAAGTGATATATATTGACTATTCTATAGAATAAGTCTTATTCCTACACTATAACTAACAAAATTGATTTCATTTTACAGAATAACTCCGTAGGTTCCGGGCAACCGCAGCTGAAAGTCAAGTATAATAAAATTCCTAAGACAAGATTGAAGAAATTCAATCAGCATTTGAATGGATACAAAAATGGGCTGGTTCGTGGCGAGTCGGGAAAGTTTGTCATGACCTCGGTCATGACGCTACGCATGTTTTTTTGTGTTTACTAGTTTGTATACGGAAGCTACGCAGAAAAAGTGAAAACTTTACCGTATGAAGCCGAGAAGGGGCGGCATCTGGATTTATACGAGCTCAGCTCCCTATAAATTAATGCGGTAAGGTAAAATACTTATCTTACTACACTGAAATCGATTCTACATACGTAATCCGATGTAACACGCCCGTTCTAGCCGGCAAATATTTTTTTAGTCGTTCGTTCGATAATGAACAATATCGATAGTAATGTTTCCGATGGAATTGTATTTAGCGTTTTATTTCCTCATTAGCTATTCATATAATGCATTTAGAGTGAAATACACATTTTGACTATCGCTTCTTGACACAGATTTTCTCATGAATAGAACTTTTATATTAATTTAAATTAGAACCAATCCTTTAATCCGAATGTCATCGTGCATTTATATTTGACGTGTAGAATACTCGACAAGAGATCCACACCGAGAAAGACCCACGCTTTATGAAATTCGTTCTAAGGGATCCAAATCATCGAAGAAAAGCAATAGATTCTTATATGCGCATGTGATAAGAATTACAATTACGTAACTGGATTAAATTATCCCATCAGATTCCTTGACCTGACAATTAAATTTAAAAAGGGTGTTACATAACCCTACGTAAATTAATCAGAATAATAAAGCTCAATTATCAAATAGGTGGTGCCCTCGTCCCAACCAGAGATGTTTAAGGGCGGGTTGTTTTACTACTGATTGAATTTTTACCTTCTTTGAAAATAAAAAATAAAAGAATTTTGTAATGGCGGGTTTATTATTTGAAAATTAAATCTATCATATAGCTAATGAAGCTTGTGAGCGGAATTTGTTATCAGTTTCATAAAAAAATTGTTATAATATCTGATTGGCTTAGTTTTGTTTTGATATCCAGCGGAAATCAGGTTTGATGAACTGTCCTATATATTTCTACAGGAAATTGGGTTTCCTACTTGACTTCCTCCATGTGTGCTGCTGATTATAGCCTTTTTTCAAATATAAAATGAATTCAAATTCAGTTTCATCCATCACAACAGCTACGATTTCAGTCATGAAAACTACGGTAAGAGCACAAGTGATGTTTTACATTTTGATTTAAAATTTACGAGATGTGTTATACATTCCACAGAATATCCCCGTTGGTTCCACCATTGTGTTTTGCATCATTTTAGTCGTTGTGCAACACTCTGTTTACGGGCAAAATTGGAACGACGGCGCGCGTGGCAGCAAATGGCGATCGAATTGCAATTTTTCTGGTCAAGAAATTGAACGAATAGACGCTAAAGGTGAGAAATGCGGTAATCTCTGCATTGCCAGCATAAACTGTACCCACTTTCGTTACGCTAGCGATGGATTTTGTCACCTGAAAAACGCTCCTTTAGAGACTCACCCAACGTTCTCTTCGGATGGGGCATGCGGCTTCGTACCCTGGAAATTTGAACCAGGTAAAATGACATATCATCGTCGTTGTGTACAAATATAATTGAATTCCATTTGTCAGGACGGGATCATTGGAACGTTGCCCGATCTGGTGTTAAATGGCTTGACGATTGCGATTTTTTCGGTCACGACATTGGCCGAGAACAGAGTATCGCAGAATTGTGCGGTGATGTCTGTTTGAACAATCCCGATTGCACTCACTTTCGCCATGTGGGTGAATTTTGTTACGTCAAAAAGGCTCCACTATCGACTCCCCGTACGGCCGTCAACGGCGGAATGTGTGGATACATTTCATCGAGAGATTTCGACAACATCATTAATAACAAAATGAATACAAACCTAACAATATCGACAGCAGATTCCCAAGAGTTCTGTGAATGTGTGTGCTGAATGAAAAAAGTCCTTTTTCACTCGTTCTCGCTGTTATGAATTTCTCAAAAATATATAGTTTATTAAATTGTTAAAGCTTTGTGAAACGATGAAATCAATGACAGTTATTGTTGATTAATCGGAAAAAAATGTATTTTTTAAAAGAGAGCATTATATTTTGTATTGCGATAGTGCATGATTACTTAGCATCGATAAAATCGGACTCAACCTCTTGATAGTGCGGTAGCGAAAACTAGGTCATTTTCACCAGTCCGTTTGTTAATTAGGACATGTTTAAATTCTAGAATTAAATCTAGTTGCGTTAGGCTTGCAGTAATTACAGGAAGATCGAGCGTGACTCACGTGTAGATTCTCATTTCTTGAGTGGTGGCGTCAGTGCAGAGGAAAAGAGCCACTTAATCAAATAAGCAACTTGTACGTGAAACGACATTTTCGTTAAATACTCTGTAATTACCGACAATTAAATAATAATAAAATATACCTAGAGTTTATAAGGAGAACCAGGGTCTTTATTAAACTGGCAATTGAATTGTTTAAAACATTGCCGTGAATAGCTTCTATCATTGAAGAAACGACACAATTCAAATGTTTTCATGTGCAACATAAAGCAGGAAACGTAGTTCACAAGCTAAAATTGAAGATTGCAATTTAGCATCACGTGTGCATCACGAATTATCGGAAATGGGGCCCGTCGTTCCAATTTTTGTTTTAACGGCATTGAAGCGCGGGGGAATTTTGAATCCCTTCCTTTACAAAGAGATTTCCGAATAAAACGAGAAATCTAATGAAATGATGAAATTGATGAGGGGAGTCGTTAAGGGGAAAATGTATTTTTTAAAAATGAGCATCACAGATTGTTATGTGCTTAAACATATTTAATCACCTTCGACACGATTTAGCGCATTCACCAATTATTACAGGCACCGAGTCTTGGGCGTGTTTACCATCTTCTTTTGCAACGCTAGTGTAGATATAAGATTAGATTTTAATTAGCATATTTATGACAATCTTGTTAGCGGACAAAAGCTCCCTAAGTTAAATGTAATTCGACGCCAGCCCTGGGTAATGTTATGAACTTAGGTCTGTCGGGGTTCCATTTACTAGACCGGCTTTACTTATCGCGCTGCCAAGTTATTTGATATTGTAAAGAAAAAACTGACTTAAATAGAAAAATTAACTGATATACTTAGGTTACATATCGATGCTATATTCGTTGCTTCGTTTAAAGTCCCGATCAATAGAGAAATGACAAAATTCAAATATATAAGTTCGACATGGATCATAAAATATAGTTCACTAATTGAAATATGATATAATCATTCCTTTAACTGCCATATAATGTATACACTATAGCTTATAGCAAAAGGCGTTTGGACCAGTAGTTAATTCAACGCTATGAGCCTAGAACCGCGGGAAAATTTAAACAATTCTCTAGCTCCCTGCTGCTCGAGCGGCCAAGCCATTTAAATTAAAATAAAAGAATTTTTCGTCCGCGTTTATCGAAAGGTCAACAACTGGGTAGGTAAATTGATGTTAGGGAATTGTGTTGCTTATTCCCTTAAAGTACAACATGACAGTAGACACAAATCACGCAGAGACTCCATGGAGCAAATCAAATCACATTTTTCAGATTCTCCCCGCATCATTTCGTTTCCAAACGAATTGAACGGTTTAATTAATGGGATAAAATGTTGGTCAATAATCTGTTGTGTGTGTATAGAGCAGGAATGAGATTTGATAGCAATCTAATGAGCAATGCGCGTTCAACAGGAAAGGAAATGCGCGCGGTTATCGAGTCACATCCCATTTAACGCAAAATTATTTTCAACTTAATACAAAATAAACATCCTCTTGCGGTTTATCCCAGAAATATTTAAATAAGGTTTGATGGTGTTGTAGCTTTTGTATTAACAGCAACGACGATTTATATTCAGTGATGACTACGGTAAGAGCATATGCACAAAATGATATATATTGACTATTCTATAGAATAAGTCTTATTCCTACACTATAACTAACAAAATAGATTTCATTTTACAGAATAACTCCGTAGGTTCCGGGCAACCGCAGCTGAAAGTCAAGTATAATAAAATTCCCAAGACAAGATTGAAGAAATTCAATCAGCATTTGAATGGATACAAAAATGGGCTGGTTCGTGGCGAGTCGGGAAAGTTTGTCATGACCTCGGTCATGACGCTACGCATGTTTTTTTTGTGTTTACTAGTTTGTATACGGAAGCTACGCAGAAAAAGTGAAAACTTTACCGTATGAAACCGAGAAGTGACGACATCTGGATTTATACGAGCTCCCCCCTAAATGCGGTAAAATACTTATCTTACTACACTGAAATCGATTCTACATACGTAATCCGATGTAACACGCCCGTTCTAGCCGGCAAATATTTTTTTAGTCGTTCGTTCGATAATGAACAATATCGATAGTAATGTTTACGATTTGAATTGTTTTCAACGTTTTATTTCCTCATTAGCTGTTCATAAAATGCATCTAGAGTGAAATGCACATTTTGACTATCACTACTTGACACAGATGTTCATAAGAAAAGAACTTTTATATTAAATAAAATTAGAACATATCCTACGTTCCGAGTGCCATCGAGCGAAATCTTTCTTGTAGAACCTTTCGAGATAAGGTTGCTACACAGGAAGACATAAGCAAGGTGATATTCGTACTGAGGGATTTTAATCACTTAAGTAAAGCAATAGATTTTTATATGCGCGTGTGATAAGAATTACGATTACGTAACCTGACAAAAAATACCATCAGATTCCTTGAACTGACAATTACATCTATAAAGGGTGTTACATAACCCTACGTAAGTTAATCAGAATAATAAAGCTCAATTATCAAATAGGTGCCCTCGTCCCAACCAGAGATATTTAAGGGCGGTTTTTTTTTACTACTGATTGAATTTTTACCTTCTTTAAAAATAAAAAATAAAAGAATTTTGTAACGGCGGGTTTATTAGTTAAAAAATTGAATCTATCATAGCTAATGAAGCTTGTGAGCGGAATTTGTTATCAGTTTCATAAAAAAATTGTTATAATATCTGATTGGCTTAGTTTTGTTTTGATATCCAGCGGAAATCAGGTTTGATGAACTGTCCTATATTTCTACAGGAAATTGGGTTTCCTACTTGACTTCCTCCACATGCAGTGATGCGGTGCTGCTGATTATAACCTCTTTCAAATATAAAATGAATTTAAATTCAGTTTCATCCATCACAACAGCTACGATTTCAGCGGATTTCAGTCATGAAAACTACGGTAAGAGCACAAGTGATGTTTTACATTTTGATTTAAAATTTACGAGATGTGTTACACATTCCACAGAATATCCCCGTTGGTTCCACCATTGTGTTTTGCATCATTTTAGTCGTTGTGCAACAATCTGTTTACGGGCAATTAAAGTGGAACGACGGCGGGAGTGGCAGCAAATGGGGGCCGAATTGCGTTTTTTCTGGTCAAGAAATTGAACGAATAGAGGCTACCGGTGAAAAATGCAGTAATCTCTGCATTGCCAGCATTAACTGTACTCATTTTCATCACGCTAGCGATGGATTTTGTTACCTGAAAAAACCCTCCTTCATCGATTCTCCCAACGGTCACCGCAGAAGGGGTGTGCGGCTTCGTACCTTGGAAATTTGAACCAGGTAAAATTACATATCATCGTCGTTGTAGAAATATAATAGAATTTCATTTGTCAGGACGAGACCATTGGAACGGTGTCCAATCTGGTGTTAAATGGCTTGACGATTGCGATTTTGTTGGTCACGACATTGGCCAAGAACAAAGTAGCCCAAACCATTGCGGTGGTATGTGTTGGAACAACCCCGAATGCACTCACTTCCGCCATGATGGCGTCTTCTGTAAATTAAAAAAGGCTCCGCTAACGACTCTCCGTACGGCCGTCAACGGCGGAATTTGTGGATACATTCCATCGAGAGATTTAAACAACATGAATAACAACACAAAAGATTCCCAAGATTTCTGTGAGTGTGAGTGTGTGTAGATGACCCGAATTTTTAATAGCCTTTCTCACTTTCATATGAATTTTTCAAAAAATATGTATACTACATAGCTGTTATAAACGCACAATTGTCGGACGACTTGCAGAAATAACCCAATACTTTTCTGTTTGGTTGGATTTTAGTTGTATTGGTAAACATTCCCAGCATTGCTCGTGTCGACTCTAGAGATTATTCACGGAATTAAAGTGTTAACGCTTGCCCACCCTACTTTGTTATTATCCCCCTTAACGCATTACGCGATCGGATACATTTGTGTGGCAATGTATGAACGGATGTACTTTGTCATCAATATTAACTTTAACTAAGCTAAAACAGGTAAGAGGTAATACCGCAATTCGTTACCTGTCAATCTCTAATCACACGATACTGTTTTACATAACATTGCAGCAAAATATCACCAGGTTGGCCGAGTGGTTAAGGCGCCAGACTTAAGATCTGGTCTATGTATAGAGACGTGGGTTCGAACCCCACACCTGGTAATTAATTAAGGATGGTAATTAGAATTTGTTATACAATTTTTATGTGAGAATTGAGCCTACTTCTTTATGACTTTCAGTTATAAACTCGCATCAGTTAATCCGGAGTCCGCATTGTCCGATTTGCATACCTGCAACTATTCTATTTATGTAGTATTTGAATTTTCCTTAATAAGCGTTTAAAGTTTCTAATAGCTGCATTACAAAGAAAATGTGTCAGTCGGCTTATTGTCCCAAAGGAAGGTGTAAAAAGGGGTAGGGTTAGAAAGTGCGATCCATGATGGCCGCCGATCTTTTCGGCTGTTCTTTGTGACTTTATAGAATAGTCGTTTGTTGTGAGTCGGACGCAATGGTCATGCCCATCATTTCACGTCCTTTCAAGTGTATTGAACTATTATTGATCATCACTTCATGTATTCTGTGCTCGAATCCAGTTTGCAGGCTCTTTTCCGGATAGAAGAATGTCTCGGTAAGTTGAAATTTCATCATTTATAGTTCGATCCAAGTCATTCTAACTAATAATGGGCTACTGACAAATATGTAACGTGAATTGATTTTGTTTATGTATCTTTGAACGCACATGAAATGGGGCATTGTTAAATTATTGTTCATTTCAGTTGATATTTAGAGGGAATGTGGTTAGATAATTTCATGCAACCAATAAATAGATTGAGCAAATGAGCACTGACAGGAAAAGGAAATGAGCGGTTGCGGAGCGGTGGTCGATTTACCGTCAACAGAATTTCCATTTACTCATTTCCAGATCAGATTCGGATAAAAATGAACTTGTTTATTAGTTAGGCAAATGGCTAATTTGTGTTGGTTTCCTGGAAATCAGTTTTTTTTTATTCTGTCTACAGGAAATTGGGTTTCCTATACTTGATAAACATTTTTGTTTCACATAAATGTAATTTCCAATTAATTTTCATCTTCACAGCAGCGACGATTTCAGTCATGAAAACTACGGTAAAATTTCACGCAGTCTAAATATTTAACAAATTTTAATTTTAATATCTCAATTTGATTTATTATATATTCAAGGATCTTTCCGCTGTTTGCAAATTTGTGTTTTGCGCCATTTTGGTCACTGTGCAACATCAATCTGCCAACGGGCTAAATTGGAACAACGGCGGGAGTGGCAGCAAATGGCAATTGAATTGCGATTTTTCTGGCCATAACATTGAAAAGATATCCAGTACCGGTGATCAATGCAGTGATCTCTGCATTGCCAGCATTAATTGTACTCATTTTCATTACGCTAGCGATGGATTTTGTCACCTGAAAAACGCTCCTTTAGAGACTCAGTCAACATTCTCTTCAGATGGGGCATGCGGCTTTGTACCTTGGAAATTTGAACCAGGTATAAAATGACTTAACATTGTCGTTGTACGTCGTTGTACATCAGAGATAATTGAATTCCATTTGTCAGAACGAGACCATTGGAACGGTGCCCAATCTGGTGTTAAATGGCTTATCTTTTGCGATTTTGTTGGTCACGACATTGGCCAAGAACCAAGCAGCGTAGACCATTGCGTTGATATCTGTTTGAACAATCCCGATTGCACTCACTTCCGCCATGACGGTGAAGTTTGTCACGTCAAAAAGGCTCCACTGACGACTCTCCGTACGGCCGTCAAAAACGGATTTTGCGGATACATTCCGTCGAGAGATTTCGTACATGAATAAAAAAATGAATACAAATATAACAATATCGACGGCAGATTCCCAAGAGTTCTGTGAATGTGTGTGCTGAATGAAAAAAGTCCTTTCTCACTCGTTCTCGCTGTTGTGAATTTCTCAAAAAAATATATCTTATTAAATTGGTAAATTGTTGTGAAACGATGAAATCGATGACAGTTAATGTTGACTAATCGGGAAAAAATGTATTTTTTAAAAGAGAGCATTATATTTTGTATTGCGATAGTGCATGATTACTTAGCATCGATAAAATCGGACTTAACTTCTAGATATTGCGGTGGCAGAAACTAGGTCATTTTCACCATTCCCTCTGGTAATCAGGATATGTTTAAATTCTAGAACTGCATCTAGTAGGCTCATACCCATAGTAATTATAGTAAACACGTATCGTAAATCACGTTATGGTTCTCGTTCAACAAGCGATTGCGTCCTCATTGATAGACTCAGACGTTAAATCGAGCAATGAACCCACACGAAGATTAACGATTCGATAATTTTACTGTAATTCACTATCATATTAAAAATTGATCATTATTCACATGGTTTATAAGGAAAAACCAGGGTTTTTGTAAAGTTAACAAATGACATGTTTAAAACGGTTTCGTTAGTAGCTTCTATCATTAAAAAACGACATAAATTAAATGCTTCATGTGCAACATAAAGCAGGAAACGTAGTTCAGAAGTTGAAATTTGAAATTGTAATGTAGCATCGCGTGTGCATCACGAATTATCGGAAATGAGCCCATCGTTCCAATTTTTGTTTTAACGGCATTGCAGCGCGGGGAATTTTGAATCAAGAGCTTCGTAAAGCTTCCTCTCTTGAAAAAAGAGATTTCCGCGAAATACGAGAAATCCAAATGAAATTAACAATGATGAAATTGATGAGGGAAAATATAGGGTCGTTAGGAGAAATATATGTATTTATTTTTTAATGAGCAATACAGTTTGATATGCGCTTGATCATATTTAGTCACCCTCGACAAGATTTAGCACATTTACGAAATATTACAGGCTAAGAGTTTAAGACCTTTTAACCATCTTCTTTATCAACCCTATTATATATTTAAATATTTATTTATAATTTGAAATATAACGATTACATTGTCAGCGGTCGTTGATCTGTGCAATTCAATATTATGGACGTGTTCCAAATAATTATTGATTCAATGAAACATTGTCAAGAAATTATTGCATTATTCTACGCCACAATCAGACACACCGGCAAGTTCTAAATATTAATTGAAAAATTTGAACTTATATAGATAAGTGAAAGGTTATACGAAGGTTATAAAGAATGGTGTGCTCGTTTGGTCGTTAAATGCCCCGATCATTAAAGAAATGACATGATTTTAAATATATAAGTTTGACATGAATCATTAAATATAGTTCACTAATTGAAATATGATACAATCAGTCTCAAAACTTCAATTTTTAATAAACACTATAGCTTATAGCAAAAGAAGTAGGCCTATACAGACCAAACATTAATTCAACGGTATATGAGCTTCTAAAACCGCGGGAAAATTTAAACAACTCTACAGCTCCGCATGATATTTAGTTTATTAGGTATATACACCTGCTTCGACTCGTTCACACGGTGGAATGAAATAAAAGAAACGAACTCGAATTAAGAAATGATAGAATTCGGTGAATTTAAATTTGGCAAAGTCGTCATGTAGTTGACTATCGTGTCATGTAGCTGATACTGCATGTGACAGAACAATTTTGGGCAAAACAATTCCATGCAGGCAATAACGGATGTATTATAAGCAATGCGTACAACAGGAAAGGAAACGCGCGCGGTTATCGAGTCACATCCCATTAAACCAAAATTATTTTCAACTAAAAACAAAATAAACATCCTCTTGCGACTTATCCCGGAAATGTATAAATAAGGTTTGATGATGCTCTAGCTTTTGTATTAACAGCAACGACGAATTATATTCAGAGCATATGCACAAAGTGATATATATTGACTATTCTATAGAATAAGTCTTATTCCTACACTATAACTAACAAAATTGATTTCATTTTACAGAATAACTCCGTAGGTTCCGGGCAACCGCAGCTGAAAGTCAAGTATAATAAAATTCCCAAGACAAGATTGAAGAAATTCAATCAGCATTTGAATGGATACAAAAATGGGCTGGTTCGTGGCGAGTCGGGAAAGTTTGTCATGAC
This sequence comes from Daphnia galeata, assembly GCA_030770115.1. NCBI lineage: Eukaryota > Metazoa > Arthropoda > Branchiopoda > Diplostraca > Daphniidae > Daphnia > Daphnia galeata. Next base: position 970,501 of record CM061119.1, read on the forward strand.
CTCGGTCATGACGCTACGCATGTTTTTTTGTGTTTACTAGTTTGTATACGGAAGCTACGCAGAAAAAGTGAAAACTTTACCCGTATGAAACCGAGAAGTGACGACATCTGGATTTATACGAGCTCTCCCCTAAATGCGGTAAAATACTTATCTTACTACACTGAAATCGATTCTACATACGTAATCCGATGTAACACGTCCGTTCTGACGGCAAATATTTTTTTTGTCGCTCATTCGATAATGAACAATATCGATAGTAATGTTACGATTTGAATTGTTTTCAACGTTTTATTTCCTCATTAGCTATTCATAAAATGCATCTAGAGTGAAAAACACATTTTCACTATCACTACTTGACACAGATTTTCTCGTAAATTGAACTTTTACATTAAGCAAAATTAGAACATATCCTACGTTCCGAGTGCCATCGAGCAAAATCTTTCTTGTGTACATTTCGAGAAAAGACCTGTACACAGGAAGACATACGCTAGGTGATATTCGTATTAAGGGATCCTATTGAAAGATTGAAGAAAAGCAATAGATTCTTATATGCGCATGTGATAAGAATTACGATTACGTAACTTGACAAAAAATACCATCAGATTCCTTGAACTGACAATTAAATTTATAAAGGGTGTTACATAACCCTACGTAAATTAATCAGAATAATAAAGCTCAATTATTAAATAGGTGCCCTCGTCCCAACCAGAGATGTTTAAGGGCGGTTTTTTTTACTACTGATTGAATTTTTACCTTCTTTGAAAATAAAAATAAAAGAATTTTGTAATGGCGGGTTTATTAGTTAAAAAATTGAATCTATCATAGCTACTGAAGCTTGTGAGCAGAATTTGTTATCAGTTTCATAAAAAAATTGTTATAATATCTGATTGGCTTAGTTTTGTTTTGATATCCAGCGGAAATCAGGTTTGATGAACTGTCCTATATATTTCTACAGGAAATTGGGTTTCCTACTTGACTTCCTCCACATGCATTGATGCGGTGCTGCTGAGTACTGATTATAACCTCTTTCAAATATAAAATGAATTCAAATTCAGTTTCATCCATCACAACAGCTACGATTTCAGCGGATTTCAGTCATGAAAACTACGGTAAGAGCACAAGTGATGTTTTACATTTTGATTTAAAATTTACGAGATGTGTTATACATTCCACAGAATATCCCCGTTGGTTCCACCATTGTGTTTTGCTTCATTTTAGTCGTTCTGCAACAATCTGTTTACGGTCTAAATTGGGAAGACGGTGGGAGTGGAAGCAAATGGCAATTGAATTGCGATTTTTTCTGGCCACGACATTGACCGGATATCCAGTACCGGCAATAAATGCGGTAGTCTCTGCATTGCCAGCATAAACTGTACCCACTTTCGTCACGCTAGCGATGGATTTTGTTACCTGAAAAACGCTCCTTTAGAGATTCAACCAACGTTCGCCACAAAAGGGATGTGCGGCTTCGTACCTTGGAAATTTGAACCAGGTATAAAATGACTTAACATTGTCGTTGTACATCAGAGATAATAGAATTCCATTTGTCAGGACGAGACCATTGGAACAGTGCCCGATTTGGTGTTAAATGGCTTAACGATTGCGATTTTGTCGGCCACGACATTGGCCGAGAACAAAGTAGCGCAGAATTGTGCGGTGATGTCTGTTTGAACAATCCCGATTGCACTCACTTCCGCCACGATGGTGAATTTTGTCACGTCAAAAAGGCTCCACTAACGACTCCCCGTACGGCCGTCAACGGCGGAATGTGTGGATACATTTCATCGAGAAATTTCGACAACATTAATAACAAAATGAATACAAACCTAACAATATCGATAGCAGATTCCCAAGAGTTCTGTGAATGTGTGTGCTGAATGAAAAAAGTCCTTTCTCACTCGTTTTCACTGTTATGAATTTCTCAAAAATATATAGCTTATTAAATTGTTAAATTATTGTGAAACGATGACAGTTAATGTCGATTAATCGGGGGAAAAATGTATTTTTTAAAAGAGGGCATTATATTTTGTATTGCGATAGTGCATGATTACTTAGCATCGATAACATAGAATTGATCCTCTAGATAGTACGGAAGCAGAAATTAGGTCATTTTCATCACTCCCTCTGTTAACCGGGATGTGTTTAATTTCTAGAACTTAATCTAGTAGCTCTATACCTATACGAATATAGTTAATTTATTGTATCGTAAATCACGTGATGATTCTTGCTCAACAAGCGATTGCGTCTAATGATAGACTTAGACGTCACTACAAGCAACGAACCAACGCGTTAATTTACGATTCACTGTATTCTCTATAATTCACTATCACGTCTAATCAATATCAATCATTCATACGGTTTATAAGGAAAAACCAGGGTCTGTGTTAAATTGACAAATGAATCGTTTAAACGTGTTCGTTAGTAGCTTATATCATTGAAGAAACGACACAATTCAAATGTTTAATGTGCAACATAAAGCAGGAAACGTAGTTCACAAGTTGAAATTGTTATGTAGCATCGCGTGTGCATCGCGAATTATCGGAAATGGGCCCGTCGTTCCAATTTTGGTTTTAACGGCATTGCAGCGCGGGGAATTTTGAATCAAGAGCTTCGTAAAGCTCCCTCTCTTGAAAAAAGAGATTTCCGCGAAATACGAGAAATCCAAATGAAATTAAATTAACAATGATGAAATTGATGAGGGAAAATATAGGGTCGTTAGGAGAAATATATGTATTTTTTTTTAATGAGCAATATAGTTTGATATGCGCTTGATCATATTTAATCACCCTCGACACGATTTAGCACATTCACGAAAAAATTACAGGCTTAGTGTCTCATACGTTATAACAACTCTCTTTGGCAACCCTAGTGTATATTTAATATTCAGTTATTTTTTGTTAAAAGCGGAAATTGATCTCCCATTAATAAACATTTCAACGTGTTGCTCGATGACAGTAAAGTTATCGCCTCCACGACTACAAATTTATTGTTTCTGGACAGCTTATTTTTCTAACCATCACCTTCTAAATTAACAACAGAAAATCCTGATTTATGTATTAAAGTGATAGGTTGAACTAAGGTTACATAAGTATGCCGTGTTAGCTGGATCGTTTAAAGCCCCGATCAATAGAGAAATGACAAGATTCAAATGTAGAAGTTTGACATGATTCATTAAATATAGTTCATTAATTTAAATATGATATGATCATTCCTATATAACTTCAATTTAATGTATACACTATAGCTTATATAGCAAAAGGCGTTCAGACCAATAGTAAAAGGGATAGGGTTAGAAATTGCGATCCATGATGGCCGACGATCAGTTCGGCTGTCTTTGTGACTTTATAGGATATAGGATAGTCGTTTGTTGTGAGTCGGACGCGACGGTTCCCATCATGTCACGGCTTTTCAAGTGTATTGAACTATTATTGATCATCACTTCATGTATTCTGTGCTCGAATCCAGTTTGCAGGATCTTTTCCGGCTAGAAATATATCTCGGTAAGTTGAAATTTCATCATTTATAGTTCGATCCAAGTCATTTTATCTAATAGGACTGACAAATATATGAAATTTGTAACTTGAATTGATTTTGTTTATGTATCTTTGAACGCACATGAAATGGGGCATTGTTAAATTATTGTTCATTTCAGTTGATATTTAGAGGGAATGTGGTTAGATAATTTCATGCAACCAATAAATAGATTGAGCAAATGAGCACTGACAGGAAAAGGAAATGAGCGGTTGCGGAAATTTACTCATTTCCAGATCAGATTCAGATAAAAATGAACTTGTTTCTTAGTTAGGCAAATGGCAAATTTTGTGTTGGTTTCCTGGAAATCAGGTTTTTTTTATTCTATCTACAGGAAATTGGGTTTCCTATACTTGATAAACATTTCTGTTTCATATAAATGATATTTCCAATTCATTTTCATCTTCACAGCAGCGACGATTTCAGTCATGAAAACTACGGTAAAATTTCACGCAGTCTATTTATCAAATTTTCATTTTAATATCTCAATTTGATTTATTATATATTCAAGGATCTTCCCGCTGTTTGCAAATTTGTTTTTTGCGCGGCCATTTTGGTCATTGTGCAACATCAATCTGCCAACGGGCTAAATTGGAACAACGGCGGGAGTGGCAGCAAATGGCAAATGAATTGCGATTTTTCTGGTCAAGAAATTGAACGAATAGAGGCTACCGGTGATAAATGCAGTGATCTCTGCATTGCCAGCATTAACTGTACTCATTTTCATCACGCTAGCGATGGATTTTGTTACCTGAAAAACGCTCCTTTAGAGACTCAGTCAACATTCGCCCCAGATGGGGCATGCGGCTTCGTACCTTGGAAATTTGAACCAGGTATAAAATGACTTAACATTGTCGTTGTGTACAAAGATATAATTGAATTCCGTTTGTCAGAGCAAGACCATTGGAACGGTGAGTCAGCTGGTGCCAAATGGCTTACCTATTGCGATTTTGTCGGCCACGACATTGGCCAAAAACCAAGTATCCCAGACCATTGCGTTGATATCTGTTTGAAAAATCCCGAATGCACTCACTTCCGCCATGACGGTGAAGTTTGTCACGTCAAAAAGGCTCCACTGACGACTCTCCGTACGGCCGTCAAAAACGGATTTTGCGGATACATTCCGTCGAGAGATTTCGTACATTAATAACAAAATGAATACAAACCTAACAATATCGACAGCAGATTCCCAAGAGTTCTGTGAATGTGCGTGCTGAATGAAAAAAGTCCTTTCTCAGTCGTTCTCGCTGTTATGAATTTCTCAAAAATATATAGCTTATTAAATTGGTAAATTGTTGTGAAACGATGAAATCGATGACAGTTAATGTTGACTAATCGGGAAAAAAACGTATTTTTTAAAAGAGTGCATTATATTTTGTATTGCGATTGTGCATGATTACTTGGCATCGATAAAATCGGACTTAACTTCTAGATATTGTGGTGGCAGTAACTAGGTCATTTTCACCAGTCTCTGGTAATCAGGATATGTTTAAATTCTAGAAATAAATCTAGTAGCCTTATACCTTAGGATTTACAGAAAACATGTATCGTAAATCACGTGACGATTCTTGCTCAACAAGCGATTGCGTCCTCATTGATAGACTCAGACGTTAAATCGAGCAATGAACCCACACGAAGATTTACGATTCGATAATTTTACTGTAATTCACTATCATATTAAAAATTAATCATTATTCACATGGTTTATAAGGAAAAACCAGGGTCTTTGTAAAGTTAACAAATGACATGTTTAAAACGGTTTCGTTAGTAGCTTCTATCATTAAAAAACGACATAAATTAAATGCTTCATGTGCAACATAAAGCAGGAAACGTAGTTCACAAGTTGAAATTTGAAATTGTTATGTAGCATCGCGTGTGCATCACGAATTATCGGAAATGGGCCCGTCGTTCCAATTTTTGTTTTAACGGCATTGCAGCGCGGGGAATTTTGAATCAAGTGCTTCGTAAAGCTCCAAATCCAAATGAAATTAACAATGATGAAATTGATGAGGGAAAATATAGGGTCGTTAGGAGAAATATATGTATTTTTTTTTAATGAGCAATATAGTTTGATATGCGCTTGATCATATTTAATCACCCTCGACACGATTTAGCACATTCACGAAAAAATTACAGGCTTAGTGTCTCATACGTTATTACAACTCTCTTTGGCAACCCTAGTGTATATTTAATACTCAGTTATTTTTTAATTAATAAATGCCAGTATGATAGCGAAAATTTGCTACCAATTGATAAACATTACAGCGTGTTGCTGAATAATTGCCAGATTATCGGCTCCACGTCTGTAGCTTAAAGATTGGACTGCCTTAAAATTCACGCTGCATACTTCTAAACTATCAAAAGAAAATCCTGATTTATGTATTAAAGTGAAAGGTTATACTAAGGTTACATAAGTATGCCGTGTTAGCTGGATCGTTTAAAGCCCCGATCAATCAAGAAATGACAAAATTCAAATAAATAAGTTCGACATGGATCATAAAATATAGTTCACTAATTGAAATATGATATCATGATTCCTATAACTGCAATGATTAATAAACACTAATATAGCTTATAGCAAAATGCGTCCAGAACAAAAATTAATTCAACGGTTTGAGCCTCTAACCGCGGTTTAAATTTAAACATCTCTCTAGCTCCCTGCTGCTCGAGCGGCCAAGCCATTAAATGGAATCTATAGTTTTTCGTCTGGGCGTTAAACGACAGGCCAAAAACTGGGTAGCTAATTTATACATTGAAGCGAAAACTGCTTAATCCCTAATAGTCCCTAATAGTAATAACATATTACAGTAGACACCATTCAGTTTGGCCGAATGGTCAAAAGTTTATGGATCAAATCCCTTCATCAATTCCTTATTTATCTCGATGCAAGTTTGCAGGAACATTTTCATTAGTTCAAAGATATAAAAAGGAGAAAAAATGACAATAAGACAACAATGGATGTTGTGGTGTTGACGGATGAAGCGGCGGCACTGTTTGACGGATGCGCTGCAATTGTGTCGTTAATCCACGACGAATAGAAACTGATCCTCATGTAGGCGGATGACGTTGAACCGAACGCTGATATCATCCCATTATACAGGCCTATTTGCTTCCACCTGCCGTCCGGCATTTGAAAATTCATTGGATCCCCTGCCTGCATGTTGTTGAAGGAACGACATAATTCGATGAATGTTCTATGCTTAATTATTTCCAAAATATATAATGATAGTTGCTAATTCCTACATTATTATCGAGTGGTCTGGTGCAGATGGAATGGTTATTATAGGATTCACTAAAGCAGACCGGTTTGGCTTGTGCCGTCTCCTTGAGAAGAACTGACTCGTCTGATATAATGAGAAGTAATGCAGGCTGTTTAATGGATGATTTATTGGCATTAAAGTCAATGTAATAATACCAGAAGGAGTCCATCCTGTGACGACGACAGTTTCATTAGCGAAATCAGGATCGTCCCAACTGGACAGACAAACTGGTCGGATGTATTCTATAATATATGCACACAGCACGATGTGAAAATGAAAAATGTTATTTTGTCGTTTAACTCATTTCCGATCATTATTATAATATGGCAATTTACTTGTATAAGTGACAACGGAAGAGAGTCTTAAAAGGGTAATTTGGTTACCCTGGTCATCATAGGAAAAAACGTCAAGTACATTGAAAACTTTTCGGTTGTCTTCAGTTTTCGCCGAAAGATCGTGTGCTCCTAGGACAACCTTTATCACTGTTGAATCCCTTCATCATATAATACAAAGACAAGTCATCAAAATTAACACTATAATTAAAAATGCGTCAATCAAATGTGATGGACTTACTTGCTTGCGCAGCTGGAGATTGTCAGAATCCATCGATCGTCGATCAAACCTCCAGCGCAAGATCTATAGTACAAAGAATTACCTTCGGTACTGGCGGCTACAATATATACGCCTGCCATATGGAAACTCGTTAGGTTCCGTCTCTTCTCCGTAGTCCAGTAGGCTGTTATTAGTGTCGTCTATTAGCGAATTGGCCACTCCACATTCGTCGAAGGAATTCGATTTAGCCGTCAGTACATTCCGGTTGTCTTGTCCAGCAGTCACGGGATCCTGGCAGAGACCCACGCCCGTTAGAATAAGGACAAGAGCAAAAGAAACGAAACCCAAAGTGTCGCTCATCTCGTGTATAATTATTAGTACAATTTCATCTGCTGTTTGCAATGCGCTGTATATTTATATATTTGTGATATGGTTGAAAGATTGAACGTTTTTATCAGATATTGTCTTATTATCTATAGAGATGCACGTGTCGTTATGATTATCTATATTTGCGTCGAGTGCATGGGCGGATTTGGATGTTGAACTGCAAATACAAACCATCTGGACATTGATTTCATTTATTTGTTATTTAGTCGAGTGATAAACTAAGTCTGATTTCTAATAGGAAGGTGTGGGTTCGACTCCTTCACATGGTGAAATGAAAATAAAAGAAACGAACTTAAAAATTAGGAAATTCTAGAAACAAAATTCATTGAATGTTATTTCACAAAATCGTCCTGTATAGTTTGCTGGGCATTGTTCAATGCGGGCAATCACGGATTTATTGAGCAATGCGCGTACAACAGGAACAGGAAATGCGCGCGGTTATCGAGTCATATCCCAGCATTTAACGTAAAATTATTTTCAACTAAAAACAAAGTAAACATCCTCTTGCGGCTTATCCCGGAAATATAAGGCTTGATGATGTTGTAGATTTTGTATGATAACTACAGAAAATCGGCTTCGTCGGTCTATACGCCCTACAAATTTAAATTCATTTTCATCTTTACAGCGCTGCAACGACGATTTATTTTCAGTCATGAAAACTACGGTAAGACCGTCAGAGCATATTCTATTATAACTTATAACTAACAAAATTGATTTCATATTCTACAGAATAACCTCGTTGGTTCCACCATTGTGTTTTGCATCATTTTAGTCGTTGTGCAACAATCTGTTTACGGTCAAAAATGGAACAACGGCGGGAGTGGCAGCAAATGGCAATTGAATTGCGATTTTTCTGGTCAAGAAATTGAACGAATAGAGGCTACCGGTGAGAAATGCAGTGATCTCTGCATTGCCAGCATTAACTGTACTCATTTTCATCACGCTAGCGATGGATATTGTCACCTGAAAAACGCTCCTTTAGAGACTGAGTCAACATTCTCTTCGGATGGGGCATGCGGCTTCGTACCTTGGAAGTTTGACCCAGGTATAAAAAGACATAACATTGTCGTTGTTGTACATCAGAGATAATTGAATTCCATTTGTCCAGGACGAGACCATTGGATCGGTGTCCGATCTGGTGCCAAATGGCTTCCCCATTGCGATTTTATTGGTCACGACATTGGCCAAGAACCAAGTAGCCCAGACCATTGCGGTGGTATGTGTTTGAGCAATCCCGAATGCACTCACTTCCGTCATGATGAAGTCTTCTGTAAATTAAAAAAGGCTCCGCTAACGACTCTCCGTACGGCCGTCAACGGCGGAATTTGTGGATACATTCCATCGAGAGATTTAAACAACATGAATAACAACACAAAAGATTCCCAAGATTTCTGTGAGTGTGAGTGTGTGTAGATGACCCGAATTTTTAATAGCCTTTCTCACTTTTATATGAATTTTTCAAAAAATATGCATGCATATAGCTGTTATAACACACAATCGTCGGACGACTTGTAGAAATAACCCAATACATTTCTGTTTGGTTGGATTTTAGTTGTATTGGTAAACTTTCCCAGCATTGTTCGTGTCGACTCTAGAGATTATAAACGAGTTTAAAGTGTTAACGCTCGCCCAACTTACGTTGTTATTATCCCACTTAACGCATTACGCAATTGGATACATTTGTGTGGCAATGTATGAACGGATGTACTTTGTCATCAATATTAACTTAAACTAAGCTAAAAACAGGTAAGAGGTAATTTACCGCAATTCTTTATCTGTCAATCTCTAATCACACGATAATGTATTATGTAAAATTCTACCTAGATATCACCAGGTTGGCCGAGTGGTTAAGGCGCCAGACTTAAGATCTGGTCTCTGTAAAGAGACGTGGGTTCGAACCCCACACCTGGTAATTAATTAAGGATAGTAATAAGAATTTGTTATATAATTTTTAGGTGAGAATTGACCCTACTTCTTTATGACATTCAGTAATAAACTCGTATCATTCAATCCGGAGTCCGCATTGTCCGATTTGCATATCTGCAACTATTTGTCTTGTGTAGTATTTGAATTTTCCTTAATATAAGCTTTGAAAGTTTCTAATAGCTGCACCACAAAGAAAATGTGCCGGTCGGCTTATTGTCGTAAAGGAAGGTGTAAAAAGGGGTAGGGTTAGAAAGTGCGATCCATGATGGCCGCCGATCTTTTCGGCTGTTCTTTGTGACTTTATAGAATAGTCGTTTGTTGTGAGTCGGACGCAATGGTCATGCCCATCATGTCACGTCCTTTCAAGTGTATCAAACTATTATTGATCATCACTTCATGTATTCTGTGCTCGAATCCAGTTTGCAGGATCTTTTCCGGGTAGAAAAATATCTCGGTAAGTTGAAATTTCATCATTTAGAGTTCGATCCAAGTCATTCTAACTAATAATGAGTTACTGACAAATATGTAACGTGAATTGATTTTGTTTATGTATCTTTGAACACACATGAAATGGGGCATTGTTAAATTATTGTTCATTTCAGTTGATATTTAGAGGGAATGTGGTTAGATAATTTCATGCAACCAATAAAAAGATTGAGCAAATGAGCACTGACAGGAAAAGGAAATGAGCGGTTGCGGAGCGGTGGTCGATTTACCGTCAACAAAATTTCCATTTACTCATTTCCAGATCAGATTCAGATAACAATTAACTTGTTTATTAGTTAGGCAAATGGCAAATTTTGTGTTGGTTTCCTGGAAATCAGGTTTTTTTGTTTCTGTCTACAGGAAATTGGGTTTCCTATACTTGATAAACATTTTTGTTTCATATAAATGTAATTTTCAATTAATTTTCATCTTCACAGCAGCGACGATTTCAGTCATGAAAACTACGGTAAAATTTCACGCAGTCTATTTAACAAATTTTAATTTAAATATCTCAATTTGATTTATTATATATTCAAGGATCTTCCCGCTGTTTGCAAATTTGTGTTTTGCGCGGCCATTTTGGTCATTGTGCAACATCAATCTGCCAACGGGCTAAATTGGAACAACGGCGGGAGTGGCAGCAAATGGCAAATGAATTGTGATTTTTCTGGTCAAGAAATTGAACGAATAGAGGCTACCGGTGATAAATGCAGTGATCTCTGCATTGCCAGCATTAACTGTACTCATTTTCATCACGCTAGCGATGGATTTTGTTACCTGAAAAACGCTCCTTTAGAGATTCACCCAACGTTCGCCCCAGATGGGGCATGCGGCTTCGTACCTTGGAAATTTGAACCAGGTATAAAATGACTTAACATTGTCGTTGTACATCAGAGATAATTGAATTCCATTTGTCAGGACGGGATCATTGGAACGTCCAGTCAAACGGTGTCAAATGGCTGCCCCATTGCGATTTTGTTGGTCACGACATTGGCCAAGAACCAAGTATCCCAGACCATTGCGTTGATATCTGTTTGAAAAATCCCGAATGCACTCACTTCCGCCATGACGGTGAAGTTTGTCACGTCAAAAAGGCTCCACTGACGACTCTCCGTACGGCTGTCAAAAACGGATTTTGCGGATACATTTCATCGAGAGATTTCGTACATTAATAACAAAATGAATACAAACCTAACAATATATCGACGGCAGATTCCCAAGAGTTTTGTGAATGTGTGTGCTGAATGAAAAAAGTCCTTTTTCACTCGTTGTCGCTGTTATGAATTTCTCAAAAATATATAGCTTATTAAATTGGTAAATTGTTGTGAAACGATGAAATCGATGACAGTTAATGTTGACTAATCGGGAAAAAAACGTATTTTTTAAAAGAGAGCATTATATTTTGTATTGCGATAGTGCATGATTACTTAGCATCGATAAAATCGGACTTAACTTCTAGATATTGCGGTGGCAGAAACTAGGTCATTTTCACCAGTCCCTCTGGTAATCAGGATATGTTTAAATTCTTGAAATAAATCTAGTAGCCTCATACCCATAGTGATTATAGAAAACATGTATCATTTATCACTTGGGGATTCTTGCTCAACTAGCGATTGCGTCCAATGATAGACTCAGACGGCAAATCGAGCAATGAACCCACACGTTGATTTACGGTTCGACAATTTTACTGTAATTCACTATCATATTAAAAATTTACAATCATTCATATGGTTTATAAGGAAAAACCAGGGTCTTTATAAAGTTAACAAATGACATGTTTAAAACGGGTTCGTTAGTAGCTTCTATCATTAAAAAACGACCTAATTTAAATGTTTAATGTGCAACATAAAGCAGGAAACGTAGTTCACAAGTTGAAATTTGATATTGTAATGCAGCATCGCGTATATGCATCACGAATTATTGGAAATGGGCGTCGGTTCAATTTTTTGTTTAGACTTGGCATTGAAGTGCGGGGAATTTTGAATCAAGAGCTTCGTAAAGGTCCCTCCCTTTCAAAAGAGATTTCCGCAAAATACGAGAAATGTAATGAAACGAGAAATTGACGAGGGAAAATCTATGTCGTTGAGATAAAAATATATTTAAAAAAAAAAGAGCTTTACAGTTTGTTAAGCGATTGGTCATGTTTAGTCATCCTCGACACGATATAGCAAATTTACGAATTATTACAGCCTAAGAGACTTAGGTGTTTTTACCATTCTCCTTGGCAATCCTGGTATATATTAATATCTCAGTATTTGTAGTAGTTAATTATGGTTTTGATAACAGCGAAAATATGCCACCATACCTAATAAACGTTTAGGTGTTGTCCCCGTTAACCTTAATGGTTACGGCTCCATAACTTTAAACTTATATTATTACTGGTTCTGCTTATTATCCTCGCCATCATCTTCTAATTAAACAACTGAAAATCCTGATTTATGTATTAAAGTGATTAAAGTGATAGGTTGAACTAAGGTTACATAAGTATGCCGTGTTAGCTGGATCGTTTAAAGCCCCGATCAATAGAGAAATGACAAGATTCAAATGTAGAAGTTTGACATGATTCATTAAATATAGTTCATTAATTTAAATATGATATGATCATTCCTATATAACATCAATTGAATGTATACACTATAGCTTATATAGCAAAAGACGTTCAGACCAATAATAATTCAACGATATATGAGCCTCTAACCGCGGTTTAAATTTAAACAACTCTCTACAGCTCCCTGCTGCTCGAGCGGCCAAGCCATTAAATGGAATCTAGTTTTTCGTCCACGTTAAACGACAGGCCACAAAACTGGGTAGCTAATTTATACATTGAAGCGAAAACTGCTTAATCCCTAATAGTAATAACATATTACAGTAGACACAATTCAGTTTGGCCGAGTGGTCAAAAGTTTATTGATCAAATCACTTCATCAATTCCTTATTTATCTCAGATGCAAGTTTGCAGGAACATTTTCATTAGTTAGTTCAAAGATATAAAAAGGAGAAGAAATGACATTAATACAACAATGGATGTTGTGGTGTTGACGGATGAAGCGGCGGAACTATTTGACGGATGCGCTGCAATTGTGTCGTCAATCCACGACGAATAGAAACTGATCCTCGTGTAGACGGATGACGTTGAACCGGACATTGAAGCCATCCCATTATACAGGCCTATTTGCTTCCACCTGCCGTCCGGCATTTGAAAATTCATTGGATCCCCTGCCTGCATGTTGTTGAAGGAACGACATAATTCGATGAATGTTCTATGCTTAATTATTTCCAAAATATATAATGATAGTTGCTAATTCCTACATTATTATCGAGTGGTCTGGTGCAGATGGAATGGTTATTATAGGATTCACTAAAGCAGACCGGCTTGACTTGTGCCGTCTCCTTGAGAAGAACTGACTCGTCTAATATAATGGGAAGTCGATCATAAATTCATAATGCAGGCTGTTTATAATGGGTGATTTATTGGCATTAAAGTCAATGTAATAATACCAGAAGGAGTCCATCCTGTGACGACGACAGTTTCATTAGTGAAATCAGGATCGTCCCAACTGGGCAGACAAACTGGTCGGATGTATTCTATAATATATTATTGTTATTTTGTCGTTTAACTAATTTCCGATCATTATTATATGGCAATTTACTTGTATAAGTGACAACGAAAGAGAGTCTTAAAAGGGTAATTTGGTTACCCATATTGTCATCATGGGAAAAAAACGTCAAGTACATTGAAAACTTGTCGGTTGTCTTCAGTTTTCGCCGAAATATCGTGTGCTCCTAGGACAACCTTTATCACTGTTGAATCCCTTCATCATATAATACAAAGACAAGTCATCAAAATTAACACTATAATTAAAAATGCGTCAATCAAATGTGATGGACTTACTTGCTTGCGCAGCTGAAGATTGTCAGAATCCATCGATCGTCGATCAAACCTCCAGCGCAAGATCTATAGTACAAAGAATTACCTTCGGTACTGGCGGCTACAATATATACGCCTGCCATATGGAAACTCGTTAGGTTCCGTCTCTTCTCCGTAGTCCAGTAGGCTGTTATTAGTGTCGTCTATTAGCGAATTGGCCACTCCACATTCGTCGAAGGAATTCGATTTAGCCGTCAGTACATTCCGGTTGTCTTGTCCAGCAGTCACGGGATCCTGGCAGAGACCCACGCCCGTTAGAATAAGGACAAGAGCAAAAGAAACGAAACCCAAAGTGTCGCTCATCTCGTGTATAATTATTAGTACAATTTCATCTGCTGTTTGCAATGCGCTGTATATTTATATATTTGTGATATGGTTGAAAGATTGAACGTTTTTATCAGATATTGTCTTATTATCTATAGAGATGCACGTGTCGTTATGATTATCTATATTTGCGTCGAGTGCATGGGCGGATTTGGATGTTGAACTGCAAATACAAACCATCTGGACATTGATTTCATTTATTTGTTATTTAGTCGAGTGATAAACTAAGTCTGATTTCTAATAGGAAGGTGTGGGTTCGACTCCTTCACATGGTGAAATGAAAATAAAAGAAACGAACTTAAAAATTAGGAAATTCTAGAAACAAAATTCATTGAATGTTATTTCACAAAATCGTCCTGTATAGTTTGCTGGGCATTGTTCAATGCGGGCAATCACGGATTTATTGAGCAATGCGCGTACAACAGGAACAGGAAATGCGCGCGGTTATCGAGTCATATCCCAGCATTTAACGTAAAATTATTTTCAAATAAAAACAAAGTAAACATCCTCTTGCGGCTTATCCCGGAAATATAAGGCTTGATGATGTTGTAGATTTTGTATGATAACTACAGAAAATCGGCTTCGTCGGTCTATACGCCCTACAAATTTAAATTCATTTTCATCTTTACAGCGCTGCAACGACGATTTATTTTCAGTCATGAAAACTACGGTAAGACCGTCAGAGCATATTCTATTATAACTTATAACTAACAAAATTGATTTCATATTCTACAGAATAACCTCGTTGGTTCCACCATTGTGTTTTGCATCATTTTAGTCGTTGTGCAACAATCTGTTTACGGTCAAAAATGGAACAACGGCGGGAGTGGCAGCAAATGGCAATTGAATTGCGATTTTTCTGGTCAAGAAATTGAACGAATAGAGGCTACCGGTGAGAAATGCAGTGATCTCTGCATTGCCAGCATTAACTGTACTCATTTTCATCACGCTAGCGATGGATATTGTCACCTGAAAAACGCTCCTTTAGAGACTGAGTCAACATTCTCTTCGGATGGGGCATGCGGCTTCGTACCTTGGAAGTTTGACCCAGGTATAAAAAGACATAACATTGTCGTTGTTGTACATCAGAGATAATTGAATTCCATTTGTCCAGGACGAGACCATTGGATCGGTGTCCGATCTGGTGCCAAATGGCTTCCCCATTGCGATTTTATTGGTCACGACATTGGCCAAGAACCAAGTAGCCCAGACCATTGCGGTGGTATGTGTTTGAGCAATCCCGAATGCACTCACTTCCGTCATGATGAAGTCTTCTGTAAATTAAAAAAGGCTCCGCTAACGACTCTCCGTACGGCCGTCAACGGCGGAATTTGTGGATACATTCCATCGAGAGATTTAAACAACATGAATAACAACACAAAAGATTCCCAAGATTTCTGTGAGTGTGAGTGTGTGTAGATGACCCGAATTTTTAATAGCCTTTCTCACTTTTATATGAATTTTTCAAAAAATATGCATGCATATAGCTGTTATAACACACAATCGTCGGACGACTTGTAGAAATAACCCAATACATTTCTGTTTGGTTGGATTTTAGTTGTATTGGTAAACTTTCCCAGCATTGTTCGTGTCGACTCTAGAGATTATAAACGAGTTTAAAGTGTTAACGCTCGCCCAACTTACGTTGTTATTATCCCACTTAACGCATTACGCAATTGGATACATTTGTGTGGCAATGTATGAACGGATGTACTTTGTCATCAATATTAACTTAAACTAAGCTAAAAACAGGTAAGAGGTAATTTACCGCAATTCTTTATCTGTCAATCTCTAATCACACGATAATGTATTATGTAAAATTCTACCTAGATATCACCAGGTTGGCCGAGTGGTTAAGGCGCCAGACTTAAGATCTGGTCTCTGTAAAGAGACGTGGGTTCGAACCCCACACCTGGTAATTAATTAAGGATAGTAATAAGAATTTGTTATATAATTTTTAGGTGAGAATTGACCCTACTTCTTTATGACATTCAGTAATAAACTCGTATCATTCAATCCGGAGTCCGCATTGTCCGATTTGCATATCTGCAACTATTTGTCTTGTGTAGTATTTGAATTTTCCTTAATATAAGCTTTGAAAGTTTCTAATAGCTGCACCACAAAGAAAATGTGCCGGTCGGCTTATTGTCGTAAAGGAAGGTGTAAAAAGGGGTAGGGTTAGAAAGTGCGATCCATGATGGCCGCCGATCTTTTCGGCTGTTCTTTGTGACTTTATAGAATAGTCGTTTGTTGTGAGTCGGACGCAATGGTCATGCCCATCATGTCACGTCCTTTCAAGTGTATCAAACTATTATTGATCATCACTTCATGTATTCTGTGCTCGAATCCAGTTTGCAGGATCTTTTCCGGGTAGAAAAATATCTCGGTAAGTTGAAATTTCATCATTTAGAGTTCGATCCAAGTCATTCTAACTAATAATGAGTTACTGACAAATATGTAACGTGAATTGATTTTGTTTATGTATCTTTGAACACACATGAAATGGGGCATTGTTAAATTATTGTTCATTTCAGTTGATATTTAGAGGGAATGTGGTTAGATAATTTCATGCAACCAATAAAAAGATTGAGCAAATGAGCACTGACAGGAAAAGGAAATGAGCGGTTGCGGAGCGGTGGTCGATTTACCGTCAACAAAATTTCCATTTACTCATTTCCAGATCAGATTCAGATAACAATTAACTTGTTTATTAGTTAGGCAAATGGCAAATTTTGTGTTGGTTTCCTGGAAATCAGGTTTTTTTGTTTCTGTCTACAGGAAATTGGGTTTCCTATACTTGATAAACATTTTTGTTTCATATAAATGTAATTTTCAATTAATTTTCATCTTCACAGCAGCGACGATTTCAGTCATGAAAACTACGGTAAAATTTCACGCAGTCTATTTAACAAATTTTAATTTAAATATCTCAATTTGATTTATTATATATTCAAGGATCTTCCCGCTGTTTGCAAATTTGTGTTTTGCGCCATTTTGGTCATTACGCAACATCAATCTGCCAACGGTCAAAATTGGAACGGCGACGCAATCAAATGGCAATTGAATTGCGATTTCCCTGGTCATGACATTGAACGAATAGAGGCTACCGGTGATAAATGCAGTGATCTCTGCATTGCCAGCATTAACTGTACTCATTTTCATCACGCTAGCGATGGATATTGTCACCTGAAAAACGCTCCTTTAGAGACTGAGTCAACATTCTCTTCAGATGGGGCATGCGGCTTTGTACCTTGGAAATTTGAACCAGGTATAAAATGACTTAACATTGTCGTTGTACGTCGTTGTACATCAGAGATAATTGAATTTCATTTGTCAGGACGAGACCATTGGAACGGTGCCCGATCTGGTGTTAAATGGCTTATCTTTTGCGATTTTGTTGGTCACGACATTGGCCAAGAACCAAGTAGCGCAGACCATTGCGGTGGTATCTGTTTGAACAATCCCGAATGCACTCACTTCCGCCATGACGGTGAATTTTGTCACGTCAAAAAGGCTCCACTGACGACTCTCCGTACGGCCGTCAACGGCGGAGCGTGCGGATACATTCCGTCGAGAGACTTTCCTAGTCCCGATCTTCCCAAAAACGGATGTTCCAACAACAAATTACAATTAATTTTCATCTTCACAGCAGCGACGATGTCAGTCATGAAAACTACGGTAAAATTTCACGCAGTCTAATATTTCAATTAAATTTTGATCCATTCATAATAATATTCAACTTGTGATATATTATTCATTATTATATTTCAGGATCTTCCCGCTTTGTCCAAATTTGTGTTTTGCGCCATTTTGGTCATTATGCAACATCAATTTGTAAACGGTCAAAATTGGAACAACGGAGCGCGTGACGTCAAATGGCGAATGCATTGTAACTTCCCAAGTCAAGAAATTGAACGCATAGAGGCTACCGGTGATAGATGCGGTAGTCTCTGCATTGCCAGCCGTGAATGTACTCATTTTGAACACGCTAACGATGGCTATTGTCACCTGAAAAAGGCTCCTCTATCCACTCGCCCAACGTTGACTACAGAGGGCATGTGCGGCTACGTTCCTTGGAAATTTGAACCAGGTATAAAATGACATTTCATCGTCGTTATACATCAGAGATAATTTAATTCCATTTGTCAGGACGAGACCATTGGAACAGTGCCCGATTTGGTGTCAAATGGCTTGACGATTGCGATTTTTTCGGTCACGACATTGGCCGAGAACGAAGTAGCGCAGAATTGTGCGGTGATGTCTGTTTGAAAAATCCCGAATGCAATCACTTCCGCCATGTGGGTGAATTTTGTTACGTCAAAAAGGCTCCACTAACGACTCCCCGTACGGCCGTCAACGGCGGAATTTGTGGGTACATTTCATCGAGAGACTTTGGCAGCGACAAGAATCAACAAGTCGGTCAAAATTGGAACGACGGCGCTCGTGACGTCAAATGGCGAATGCATTGCAACTTCCCTGGTCAAGAAATTGAACGCATAGAGGCTACCGGTGATAGATGCGGTAGTCTCTGCATTGCCAGCCGTGAATGTACTCATTTTGAACACGCTAACGATGGCTATTGTCACCTGAAAAAGGCTCTTCTATCCACCAGCCCAACGTTGACTACAGAGGGCATGTGCGGCTTCGTTCCTTGGAAATTTGAACCAGGTAAAATAACGTCATTTCATTCAACACAGCAATTCGTTCGTTAAAATGATTGAATGCCAATTTGGTGCAGGACGAGACCATTGGAACGTTGCCCGATCTGGTGTTAAATGGCTGAACGATTGCGATTTTTTCGGTCACGACATTGGCCGAGAACGAAGTAGCGCAGAATTGTGCGGTGATGTCTGTTTGAAGAATCCCGAATGCAATCACTTTCGTTTTAGTGGCGATGGATTCTGCTACGTCAAAAAGGCTCCGCTAACGACTTCCCGTTCGGCCACCGACGGCGGAGTTTGCGGATACATCCCGTCGAGAGACTTTGGCAGCGACAATAACGTTCAAGTCAATTGTCCTAAAGTCGACGGTTTGAATTCGAATTGCCGACCAAATATCCATTGCTCTATTTGGTACGATGAAATGTTAAAAACTCCTGGAACGTCCTGTAAATTGGATAATAACGCTCACGGATCCTGTTGTCCCGATCCTCCCAAAAACAGTACGTATTACTAATGAAAATTGGATTTTTTGATTGATTCATTCATTTTCAAATCATTTTTTTCTTTTAATGCCTAGGACGAACTAGAGATATTTTTATGCAGGCCACTTCTACACCGAGTGACAATCAAGAATTGGTGTCCAAAATCAAATCTCAAATCGAATCCGCTTTCCAGTCGGGTCGAATGAAATTCCAATCGATGCAAGACACGGAGGATCGTCTAGTCACCAACAACATCGTCGTTCTTGCGGGTTCTTCGTCGGCTTTGAATTCGCTCGTCTTTCACACGACCCCCGAATCGCAGAAAATCAATCAAGGCGCTTTAATCGACGTCTATACAGCCGAAGACATTGTCAACAGGTTAATTCTATTTGAATTGAAAATAACGTACATTTCAATTGATTCATTTCAACTCTTTGGTTTGAATAGATTTGGAGTGAAACCGAATGATGTTGACTCTGTTTTGAATCAATTCAAAGGACAATGTCCACCTCCACCGTCATGTAGACACAATAAGGATTCATCTTACAGAACAATGGATGGCTCGTGCAACAACATCAAACGCTTCACCTGGGGTCAATCACGGACCCAATTTCAACGGATTCTTTTCCCAGTTTATTCTGACGGTATAAAACAATTCAATTGAAATTAACTCAACAATCTGATCAAATTGACCAATTTTTTGAATCTTAGGAATCCGACAAATTCGACGAGCTAAAAACGGAGGTGTCCTTCCCAGGTCTAATAATTTTGTCATCATTTAAATTATAAATTGTTGATTTAATTGTGTGATGCAGTCCGCGTTTGATTTCTTCATCGGTGGTGCGAGATGCCAGCAATCAATTCCACGAAATCAACACCAACTGGGTGGCCCAATTTGGTCAATTTCTCGATCACGACCTCACTCAAACCGTCGAATCCAAAATGAGTTTGTTATACACTTTTCATTTCTTTTAAAATGGAATCCATTCGATTTTGTACGTATAGTACTCATTTTAGAAATTTGATTATAGGCGAACTAAAGAGCATCGAGTGTTGCCTGCCAAACGGGCAATTCATCGACAAGACTCTCGTCCATCCCGAATGTTTGCCCATTGAAATCCCTGCCAACGATCCGTTTTATTCGAAATTTAATCGCCGTTGCATGTCGTTTGTCCGCTCGGCTCCCGCTCCCCGATCCGATTGCAAATTGGGTCACGCCGAACAGATGAACGACAACACCCATTTCCTGGACGCTTCGCCCGTCTACGGATCTGACGATAGAAAAGCCAGAGATTTGCGATCGCCAGACAATCAGGGCCATTTGAGAGTGACCCACTTTTGGAAATTCCCTACCGGTCATCATCAATTCGATTTGCTTCCGGCCGATGAAGAAATCGACGCTTCCTGCGCTCTATCCAGAGCCGTGTCCGGAATCGATCCGCCAACTCACGTCAAATGTTTCGACGCTGGAGATCCGCGATCGAATGTCATTCCCGGATTGACCGTCACTCACACGATTTTCTTGCGTCAACACAACAAACTGGTCAGAGAATTGGCCGCCCAGAATCCACACAGGGACGGTGAGCATCTGTATCAAGAGGCCAGACGTATTGTCATCGCTCAAATGCAGCACATCACTTACAACGAATTCCTTCCGGTTGTTCTCGGTCGAGAGAAAATGAGAGAAGTCGGTCTGTTTCCGCTCGATACGGGATTCAGTACCGATTACGATCCTACTGTCAATCCTTCGATTGTGAACGAATTCTCAGCTTCCGCTTTCCGTTTCGGTCACTCAATCGTCCAGGGATTGCACCAGTAAGTCGACAATTCATTTCAAATTTAAATGTTATTTCACGTTTTTTAAAATGAAGTTTTTTTTGTTAGTTTGGTTAGTCACGAAAGGCGTCGAACAGAATCGATCCTTTTGCACAATCACTATTTCAAATCGCAGACAGTTTACACACCTGGAAATATCGACAAGTATTTGATTGGATTGGCAACTCAACCCCATCAGAAAAGTGACGCCATCGTCACCGAAGAGGTTGAACTGAAACTGAACTTTTTTTAAAATTTAATCGAATCACATTTTTGGATTTACTTTTTCAATTATTATTAGCTGACTAATCATCTGTTTGAAGAGGAAGGCAAAGGTTATGGTCTTGATTTAGTTTCGCTCAACCTTCAACGCGGTCGTGATCACGGTATCTAATTAAATGAATAATTCAATTATATTCAATTTCAATCATTGGCTATAAAAATTTTATTTTATTTCCACTTTATAGGTATGTCTCCATACAATGACTATCGTCGTCTGTGCGGACTTTCATACGCCAATAATTTTGACGATCTTCTCGACCACATTCCTAAAGAAGTAAAACATACATACATAACATTTGATTGAATTACACATTAATAACTTAATGTTTGTATAGATTGTGGACAAATTCAAATCGTTGTACACGTCAGTGGACGACGTTGATTTCTTCATCGGAGGTCTTTCAGAACGTCCGGCTTCCAGCTCATTGGTCGGTCCCACTTTCCAGTGTATCATCGCCGATCAGTTTTTGAAATTGAAAAAAGGCGATCGTTTCTTTTACGATCTCGGCGGACAGTCTGGCTCGTTTACCGAAAGTAAGAAAATTTGGAATTTAAGTGTATTATTATTATTATTATTCAATTAATTCAATTGAAATTAGGTCAGTTACAGGAAATACGCAAAACCAGTCTTGCCCGTCTCATTTGCGACAACAGCGACGTCAAGACCACCCAACCTTTACTCTTCAAATCCAAATCACCTGAACTGTAATTTTAAAATGGCATTTTTAAAAATAATACTCTTTCTATATAATTGGTTTTTAAAATTAGGAATCCGATCGTGAATTGCGATTCAGATGCCATTCCTCGTTTGGATCTCAGTCCGTGGGCTTCGAGATTGCCGACGGACGTTTGGCATATCGGAGAAGGTGGTGTCAAATATCACATGGGTTGCGATTTCCCCGGTCACGATGTCGTCCATCATAACGTACCCAACAGAGAACAGTGCGGTAAATTGTGCGTCGATGAGAGTCGATGTAACGCTTTCACGCAGAACGAACAAGTGGGCATGTGTTTTCTGAAAAACATTCCAGCGACACTTATTGGACGGACGCCGGCCCCCAACGGGATCTGCGGTTTCCTACCGTGGAAATTTTGATTTCCAATTTTTATTGACGTGCTTATATCATCATTTGTTTGTATTGTTGTATGTGACGCAATAAATGAACAATTTCATCCTATATTTGAATTTTGTGTTTCACGGAAGGCTTTGATTTTTTTATAATTTGGACTGTAGACAAGAATGTAGGACAACAAATTTAAAACAAAATGATTATTCCATTTATAGTTAGATGTATTCTACGATTGACACATTTTCCTATAGGGGGCACCCAGGGTTGAACTGGGGACATTTCGATCTGCAGTCGAATGCTCTACCACTGAGCTATACCCCCATATTTATAGACGACCTGTTTTATAAATTTGATATCACAAATTATACAATCCGACTGCTGGCTACATTAAAATGTCATTACATTATTATCACGCAAGTTTCTATTTCCTGACTGTGCACGCGTCTTTTGCGGCCAAAGAACTTGACCAAAAACGAGTTGTTCATCTTATATAAGAAGCTTTCGTTATGTTTTCGCCTTCTGGTTGTAATTTTGTATACGGAAAGTGGGTCACCATTAAAAAGAGACAAAGAAATCGAATGGCGATGTATATACAGCTGATGAGATGGGATTGATGTATGCGCATTCTTTGACCTCGAATACAAACTAGTGTGTTCTAAACTGAGCCGGGAAATAACATTGTGTCTACTCTACTTGTACATATTTGGCATTGTCAGCTGCTGCCCGGCTAGAAATTCCAACCTGTTTTCTTCTGCCGAGTTGATTCTTCTTCGTCTCTCTCTCTACAGGATAACCGGAAGAGATGAATGATATAGTCTAATAGAAAACTATTTCACGCTGGCCTTTACTGGCCCCTATTTCTACATTAGGAAAAAGGTCAAAAACCGTATACTAATTATTAAAATTTGATCGTAAAAAAGAATTAATATTAAAGGGGGAAAAACAATTGAATTTTTATATTAACATTGATTTGCATAAATACGATGTAACAAAATATCGTTGAAATAAATATACACCGAATTAATAATCTTATATCCGGCATTGATTTGAATAATGTCATTATTTGGTTCTGAAATATGAACACACACATTTAAGGTGGCGGTAAAAGGGCAATGACTTGATCGTACAACTTTTCTTTGACATCCGTGCCCTGTTAATTATTAAAAAAAACGTAATTATTGGTTAAATAATAATCTCAAGTCCATTTAAATTTTTAAGGGTTATTATTAATGATGATGAGCTATTTTTGCGCTTACCCACAAGAAATCACCGTGATTGTATTCATCAATGCGGGTAGATCCCTGCAGGCTATTGCCTTGAAGTTGAGTTAATAGCCAATCCACATCCTAAAATTGACGTCAAATTAGATCAAAATAATTAGTTCACATTTTTTTATAAAGTGATGCAATAATTTTATACCTGTGGGGTGACAATTCTGTCATTTCCTCCCGAAAATACGTAAATCTAAAAGATATTTTAAATGGCGGGTTATTTGAAATTTTAAAATTTTTTAAATCATATACCGGAGCTGTAATTGTGTCTAAATGATATTCCATCGGCTTCTTCGTTCCGTATCGTTTTAAATTCCCTTTACGTCCATAATCGTAAGCCTGAAACACCACCCCTATATACGCATAAATAGAATAAGTCATTCATTTGAGAGTTCATCATCGTTTATATTTGATTCGATTTGATGTTAACCTGCGTGGAAATTTTGAGCGAATTGGGCCATGACAGGCACCGAAGTCCCTATGAAAAGATTTGTAAGCACAGACGGAAGGACAGTCTATTCGATTGTCGGATTGAATCAAAATTCTGTTGGGCAAAATCTTTTCAAAATTGTTGAATTGTAATAAAATAAATAACTTACAAGGTCCAGATTGGTTGGATTCGGTCCCATAATCGAGTCGATCAATTTTCTACAAAATTTCGCTCCTGTGTAAGTCTGTGAGCATACAACATTGAAAAGTCCATCGCCAAATCCTTGGCTGTCGAGCCATCCCCAAGTTCCCTTCATTCTAAGGTAAGTCTATATAAACCAATGCAGATTTATTTGGAATCGTCTTTTCTATTTTCAAAACGGTGTGAATTGATTAATAATACTTGGATGATCCTATCCAGCGGAGTTAAAAAGCGGAACAAGGGTGTAGTGAAATGAGCAAAGGACGACAGTGGAGCCAGGGCCACCTGCGTGAATAATTCCCGATATATTAATTCAATATTCAATTATTAAGACTTAATTGAAATAAACTTTATGTATAATACCATAATGTCAATTTTAGAGTTGAGCTCCGGATGTTTCACCATGGCGATGAAAAACGTTCCGCATCCCAACGAATGTCCAATAAAAGATAATTTCGATTGGCCAGTTTTGTCCAAAATGTAATTGATGACGGCAGGTAGATCGTAATTGCCTATTTCGTCCCAGCTGATTGAACAGAAAAATGAGATTTAATGATTTTTTCAATCAATTCCAATCAATTTGATGTATGATTTTATAGTGTACAACCTGAATTTCCAAAATTCAGTTTTTTGGGGACTGAGTCTGACGTGTCTCCTGGAGTACCTGTTACCCCGGAAATTACCTAACCACACGTCGTACGATTTATCGGCCAATAATATCGCTATATACAAAAATCAATATCGGTATACAAATTTAAACGTTTTATTTTTAAGAATAGCATTGAATTACGAAGGGAACGACTGGAAGGATTGACGACCCAAGTGCCGGAAGATTCAAGAACTCCGTGCTGGAGGAAAACGGCTTTCTTGGGACCGTTGGATGTTTGAGCGGGAATGCGATGAATTTCTAAAATGTATCCATCGTCCGTTTCGACGTGATGGATCTCAACTGGATAGCCACGATTCTTGATGACTTGAGGCTACAAAAACGGAAATTAAAACTCGCAACAATTGTAGGGGTTAAATCATTTAGAATCTATACATACCGGTGTGTAATTGACTTCAGGATTTTGAGGTAGTCGATCAAATAGTCTGGCCGATTGTTGCGCTTTCCTTCGCCAATTATTAAACACCGAACGAGCGGATGAAAATCCTTTGGTATCATTCATCGAACTGCAGCATCCACAGCAGATGAACGTCATCCATATTAAGAATAAGCACTCGATTGGTCGCCTTAAAATCATGGCGCTGTATAGCTAATAATATAATTCTGATTTTATTAATGATAACCATGGAGAGAAAAAAGGCCAACAGCGCTACTCTCTACATGTATACGTACACTATCCGCAAGAGTTGGAAACCGACTGGCTATTTTAGCGACTATAGTGCTCTATGCACCTCTTTTTTTGGAAATGAGAAATTTTTCGAAAAAGACAACAAAACCTGTTTTTAAAACACTCGACAGGATGAGAATACTTCAAATGTTGTTTTTTACGCCGTCAGCGCGGAGTCGATTGCATCTCCTTGTGAGGCGGAGCACCGTTATTTCCTCCTCTACATACGAAAACAAAAAAAAAACAAATGAAATTAAACTTAACAATTCGATTCCTGATCTAGTGGATTTTATTCGAAGTCAATTTGACATTGAATATTTTGTGATTATTTAGCAAATTTAACAGTGTCATACGTACGTAATTCATTCAAAGTAAAAGGACTTGATAATTCGTTGTAATTGTTAAACCCAACCACTTGTGTAACAATTTGACTCATCCATTGGAAAGAGTATAGATATTATAACCTGTTGGACGAGGTTATAATATTATCCCGACGAAATTTTAGACACGGTGAGATTGATGGCTCGTTGCGCTCTGTGCATGCTAACTCTATACCTATAGAAGCTATATAGCAATTTAAAAAGAAAAACGTATGAATGAAACGAAACAAAAAATACGACAAGGCGGAAGTTTTCGTGAATTCGTGACTTCTTTTTTAGCCAGAAGCGGGAGGAGACCGGTTTTTTTTTTTGTTGTTATCTTTTGGGCGCATAGATAGATATTGAAATAACGAACCAAAACCACAAAAAAAATGAAAACAGTGATGTGAATCATCACAAAGATGACATTGATTTATTCCATCTAATTCTATTACGAAATTATGCTTTTTTAAAAATATCTCTAATTTTGTTATAATAATAGAATTTACTCGGAACTGGGGAGATTTCGATCTGCAGTCGAATGCTCTACCACTGAGCTATACTCCCGTGAATTTCAATGAAAATTACGTAATTTAAATTAAGTAAATTACCTTTAATTAACTGGTAAGGTATCCTTCATTAGATCATAACACTTATAGTAAGAAAATATTCTATGTTCCTAAAAATGTCAAGTGACAAATTTCCGATTTATTCACATTTTGAGAAACTTTATAACTGAAATCGAAATTGAACAATCTAATCTGAACGGTTGAGATAGCCTTGTTCAAGTTTTACTCCCTGTCCCTTGAAAAGTTTGGAGAAAGGGATCGCTAATGTTCATCGTTTGAATTAAGGACCACACCCATTTTAAATATTATCTCTCTGCTAAATATACTTTTATAAATAACTAAAGAAATGAATTTCGAGAATTTTATTAGTATTCATTAAACAACAAATTTTGAATGAAATAAATACAATTGGCATGTAGTTTACACTTGATAGTCATTCGAATAAATAATTGAATTTAATTGTTATTGCATCAAAGGAATACTTTTTTTTTTAAAAAGCTTACGGTGGCGGTAAAAGGGCAATGACTTGATCGTACAACTTTTCTTTGACATCTGTCCCCTGTTGGCAAAAAATGTAATTCACTTAATTATTTGTTATAAAATTTTTAAACAAAAATTGGGCTTTTACCCAAATGAAATCAATGTGATCGTAAACTGAAATACGAGTAGAACTCTTCAGGTTTCCTAGTTGAGTTTGAAGCCAATCAACATCCTGTAATCGATTCAATTAGCGATACATTTATATAGACAGCAAAATGAATAGCGAAATCAAAATTTACCAGCGGTGTAACAATTCGATCGTTTCCCCCTGAAAACACGTACACCTATTCAAATATATAGAAACAAATTCAAATTCAATAATTATTTCATTATATCTATTTTAAATGTATTGTATACCGGAGCTGTGACTCGTTGAAGGTCATATTTCGGCGGCTTCTTCTTTCCGTATCGAATTAAATTGCCTTTCTTGTCGTAATCATAAGCTTGAAACACCTCGCCTATTTTTATTTTTTTTTTAAATTTCAACGTCAAAAACATTTTGCAATCAATCATAAATCTATGAACTGAAGCCAATATAAAATACCTGCCAGGTAATTTTGGGCGAATTGCGCAATAACAGGTACCGATGTCCCGCGGAAAACATTCGAAATGGCCAGCCAAGAAATCGTCTGATGTTTTAAAACAAAGACATAATGAAACAACGGAAAATTTCAATCTATACCACTGCTAAAGGAGATTTAATATACCGGGTCAAGGTTATCTGGATTGGGGCCAGTAACGGAAATGATCAGATCCCTGCAGAATTTGGCTTGTTTGTAACTGCCGCCGCAAACTGCGCGGAAGAAAAACTCTCCGAAACCTTGGCCGTCGAGCCAACCCCAAGTTCCAATCGCCCTGAAGAATTTCTGTAAGAGATGACCCAATAATAATTTAATAATAGCATCAAATGTGATTTAAAACATTCAGATTCAAATACCTCCAAGGGTTTACCGAACGGAGCCAGGAAGCGATAGATTGGCGTAGTGAAATGAGCAAAGGACGAAACTGGCGCCAGTGCTACCTGTTGAATTATAGGAAATTCAATTAATAATTTAACCGCTAAATATATCCATTCATAAATACCATGACGTCAATTTTAGAGTTGAGCTCCGGATGTTGGATCATGGCGATGAAAAACGTTCCGCATCCCAACGAATGTCCAATAAAAGACAATTTCGATTGGCCAGTTTTGTCCAAAATGTAATTGATGACGGCTGGCATGTCGTAATTTCCCATTTCGTCCCAGCTGATAAACAGAAAATTAGATAATCCAATTTCATTAACTCTAATACATTTAATGTAGCTAATACCTGAATTTCCAAAATTGTTTTTTTGAAGGATTGAGGTTGACGTGTCTCCTGGAGTACCTGTTACCCCGGAAGTTACCTAACCAAACGTCGTACGATTTGTCGGCCAACAGAAATGCTGCACAAATGGGCGACGTTATCAACAAAACATAAGACGATAAATTACATCAACGGCCGCACAAATCTGATTTACTGGTTTAAATACGTAGGGATCGACTTGAAGGATTGACGAGCCAAGTTCCCGACGATTCAGCGACGCCGTGCTGGAGGAAAACGGCTTTCTTGCTGCTGGGACCGTTGGATTTTTCAGCCGGAATGCGATGGATTTCTAAAATGTATCCATCATCCGTTGTGACTTGATGGATCTCCACTGGATAGCCTCTCCTCTCGATGATTTGCGGCTGTATTATAAGAATAAGAGAACCATTTGTTGATTAGTTTATCATGGCCAAGGAATAAATTTAACATCCGTACTGGCGTTAAATGACTTTCAGGATTGGGTGTCCCGTATCTGACGAAAGATTGTCCTTTCCTCCGCCAATGTTTCAATAGCGATGACGATCCGTTAATGCCAGCAATTGAACTGACGCCATTAAATAAGAAAACTGTCACTAATAACGTCAATAACCACTGGAATTCGATAAGCCGGCGTCTTAAAATCATTCCAGCCAAATATTTTGGGAATGAACTTCTTGCAGATGGCACAAACTTGATCAAACAAAGTCCAAAAGACCACTGAAGGGATGTTTTGTAAATCCTGATCGGCATTCAAAATTTAGTTCACACGCGCGCACACGTCATAAAACTACACACACACACAAAATAAAAACCGGTTTACTTTTGTATATATCGTCCAAGGCTCTTGATTCCTATTCAAATATAGTATTAGGAAATCTATACTGCTGCGTTGTTTGTATAAATGCGAGAGAGTTGACCGTTATTTCACCATCACAGAGACAAAGATGGAGGGAGGAGGAGTTAACTGATGATGAACACAAATTTTACAGAGACCCGATGCTGAAATTTAGAAATTGAATTTTTTTTTTGAATCGAGAGTCAGGAATATTCAGCGGTTTTTTTTGGTTCGGATGCGCATCAGTTTTGTGTGTTTTGTTCGATGGGCCAGAAAAATCTGTTAACGTGATGAACGGGTTTATGTATGTAACTCAGACGACGAGCCGTATAGCTATATAGTGTCAACTATCTCAAAAAGTCTAAGGGTGTGCCCAAAAGGAAAACATAACCGGTATGTAGAAAAGGTCAATTTTGACAAGATTTTATCTCTGTTTTTTAAAAGTATTTGTTCTTTCTTTTTTTTTTAAATAAATAAAATAGAATTAAAATCTGTTTCTGACCCGTGCATGGTTTAAACGAGTTGAACCAGCAGCTTATAGCAGATTATAGTTATTACAGTTACAGAATACTGTAATTACAGTTGATTATGTAATCAAAAAGTGGCCAGCTGAGAGAGAGACAATATAATAAATCTTGAATAAACTGTTGGTTTACTTACGGATTATTTGTTATTTTTTTTTGTTATCCATTTCGCACGGAAGAATTCGCGATGGATTGGACGCATCTGACAAAATTGACATTTTCTCTATTGCGATGGCGACTACCGATTGAATGGCTGCCAATGATTGCTGCAAGATTCAGAATAAATTTGAATATAGGAACCGGTTTCACTGCACGTTTTCTTTGTAGGGCAAATTCATCGGAGTTAGCCGTGTTATAGCGCCAGTTGACTTACTCACTTTTGCCCGCCAGCTATTTTTACCGTCTTGTATTCAAGAAGCTAGAAATTAATGGGCGAAAAAAAATGAGATAAATTACATCACGTCGATCATGATCTGAAATTGCTCTTCACAGTCTTTCTGTAAAGCACGTTTTTTTTTAAACAAAAAAAGCAGTTACTTGTATAGTTACGTAACACTACACTCCCGCTAGGTGCGCTTCAGTCACAAAATTCCAAAGTCTGACTTTTGGCGCGCAATTGGCTCGATTTCGTCTGTCTTCTTTGGGCTTTCAGATGTTCAGCATTGCTTTATATTTGATTATTATTCCGATTTAGATGTTCTTGGTTTTATTAAGCCGTGCAATTGTGATTACAAAATCTCTATTTTAAAATGGCATTTAGTAATCCTGGAAATGAAGGTATATCTTTGATGGAAATGAAACAGCTGACAGCTCAACTGAGTCTGAGTGTTTAGGATACCTTCTTATTGCTAAAAAAGGAAAAGGGATTTGGATTTCTGTTGAGGGTTTTATTCAGAAACTTGTTAGTGGCAACTAATAATAGATCTGTGTATCACATCACTGTGAACTACAATGGCAGGAATTGCTTTGGAAGTTGTCCAGAATAACACACCCAGCAGGCAAGCATGTTCTTGAGTTGGTGTGTACGAAGCTTAATTAAGACTATTTAGATAATTTAATACTTAAAACAACTCAATTTAAACAATCCATGCTGCAAGATTGTTTTGGCCAAGAAGGTGTGTATTCCTATTTCTCGAATGTAATACCTAGTTTTCTCAATCACAATATGGAATTAAATTTCATAAGTAATAGGTTATGTAACTCGCTATAATCAAGTAAAGACATGCACACTATCTATATGCTGGTGATATAACTGTTTGTAAGGGAATGGCTGTTATCAGTCCCACTTGGATCAGCCAATGGGAGTTTGTTTTATACTTCACTTGGTCACAGTGAGCGAGCATTTCTTTCAGATCTTATCTTTCCTATCGGTAATCGATACGATACTCTAATGTTTTTTTGTGTTCATTTTGTCAGAGACCCAGCAATCGTCAAGATGTCTCGCTTCGACGACGAGAATTTCAAACAGCTTCAACTCAATGTCAAGTTTAATGTCATTCCGAAAACTAGGCTGAAGAAATTCGGCCAATTGTTTACTGGCTATCCAACGGGGCTAGTGAAGAGCGAACCAGGTGGATTCGTCATGCCACCTCCGTACGGAGAAAATGCCGAAAAGATTTACAGGATGAAACCAAGAAGTGACGACGTTTGGCTCCTCACGTTCCCCAAATGCGGTAAGTCAAATACAAAATCATCTGACGTTAATTCAATTAGTCTATTATATTTATCAACCGTATTGTTTCACAGGGACCACCTGGACTTCAGAATTGCTGTGGTTATTGAAAAATGATTGCAATTTCGAAATAGCCGCCAAAATGCCACTTTTTGTCCGCGCTCCTTTCTTGGAGTGAGCATATCTTTATTTTATTTATCGTTATAGTTGAATTTTAATATCCGATTGTTTGATTTCATTATCACAGAATGGCGTACTTAAGTGAGATGACTGGACCCATGATAAAGATGATGATGACGGTAGACAAGGTGGAAAAACTTCCGTCTCCAAGAGTTATTCGACCCCATTTACCGTTTTATTTGCTTCCTCCTAACCTACTCGACACTGCCAAAGTAATTAACTAACTTATCTAATCCCAATAAATTTTGTATTTAATCATTAATTGATTGCAGGTGGTTTACGTGGCTCGCAACCCAAAAGATGTGATTGTTTCCTTTTATTACCATCACAAGTTGATCAAATTGCACGGATACACCGGGACGATGGATGAATTTGCGGAATACTTCATGAATGACGAAGGTGAATCAAAACAATAAAGTAGAAAAATTAATGAGGCTCATATTTGTTTTGTTTATTTTGTTTTTTTTTATAAATTTGAATTCAGTTATTTATTCTCCCTTTTTCCCTCATATTTTGGACGCCTGGTCTAAACGTCATCATCCCAACATGCATTTCATGTTCTACGAGGACATGAAAAAGGTAAATCGAGTTACAACACGTAACACCAAAATTTCAGTTTTACTAAATGACATCTTGTTTGTGTTTTTGCTTTACGGCAGGATTTGCGTGGAGAAATCGAGAAAGTGGCCACTTTCCTCGGGAAATCGTTCAGCGACGAGCAGCTGGGGAAGTTGACGGAACATCTGAAATTTGAAAATTTCCAGAAAAACGAATCTGTCAACAACGAATCGGGCAAAAAAATGGGCGCCATGAATGAAGACGGAAGATTCATTCGCAATGGTATATGTTTTATTATAAGTTTATAACTTGATTAATTATTCTAATTTAAAGATAAATAATCTATTTTTATTGTTTTTAATTCGACAGGTAAAACGGGTGACTGGAAAAATCACTTCAGTCCAGAGTTGAACATCCGAATCGACGAGTGGATCGAGAAAAACTTGGCCGGAAGTGATTTGAAGTTTGTGACAGAACTGGAGCATCAAGATTAAATTAAGTACAAACACCGACTCAATTTTTAGTTAACCTTAAATGAATGGCCGCTTGTGATTGGCAAAATGGCAAGCATGTAGAATACTGTATGCAATTTCGTTAGAAATGACCCAATACTTATACTTTCACAACTCCCACAAGTGGAACTTGATTTGTTTTTACTTGGGATTTATTTTGGGCGGATGATGGTTAACTTTTCATTTATGACTGAGTGTTATTGGACTCGTCGATTTGGTTTAATCTGTCACACACCTAACGGTTCAAATATAGATTGACAACGAACGACCCATATACAAATTGTTTATCACATACACCAAGGCTTCGTAGGCCATTTCAAACCCGTATTTGCTTATCTTATCCAAACAAAAATTAAATCAGCGTAGAAGGGGCAGTTAGTGGTTCATTTTTCGGCAAAGAGTTAAGACGCGATCATAGAGATGTCTCGCTACGAAGACGAGAAATTCAAGCAGCTCCAGCTGAAAGTCAAGTTTAATGCCATTCCCAAGACGAGATTGAAGAAATTCACTCAGCATTTTAATGGATACAAAAATGGACTTGTTCGTGGTGAGCCGGAAAAGTTCGTCATGACGCCATTGTACGGAAGCCACGCAGAAAAACTTTACCGGATGAAGCCGAGAAATGACGACGTCTGGCTATTAACTTTCCCCAAGTGCGGTAAGTATAACCCTTTTTAATACACTATCAGTTTGAATGTGTAAAGGTGACTACCGGTACTGACGGATCTGTTTTTCAAATTGTTATCAGGTACAACTTGGACTTCTGAACTGTTGTGGTTGGTAATGAACAATTGCGACACGGAGAAGGCAACTTCAACACCTTTAATTGTCCGTACACCTTTTACAGAGTAATCGTGTCCACATGAATCTCATTTGAAATGATAAACATCATCAATTTATTTTGTTCTCAGGATGCCATTTCTGACGTCAGAGACCGAGCTATCACCCGAAATGAGTCAAATGTTGAACTCGGTCGATAAAATGCCTTCCCCTAGGATCCTCAAAAGTCATTTGCCATTTTATTTACTTCACCCGGAACTGCTCGACACCGCTAAGGTAAATTTGACTTTTCATCTACTGTAATTGATTCGGTAATCCAATATTTTGTTTTGTGTCTGTATAAAGGTGGTATATGTCGCCCGTAACCCTAAAGATGCCATCGTCTCGTTCTATCACCATCACAAGTTGATCACACTTCACGACTATCAAGGAAATTTGGAAGAATTCGCTCAATACTTTATGGATGACGAAAGTGCGTGACACGATTCATTTTCCTTGCCCGATTTTATTCATTTCTTTTTATTTAAAACATTTAATTGGGAATTAAGTTTTGTATTCGCCGTTCTTCCCTCATCTTCTCGACGCCTGGTCCAAACGCCATCACCCGAATTTACATTTCATGTTCTTTGAAGACATGAAGAAAGTAAATCAAACATTTCCTCTGCTAGAGTAACTATCGGTTAATTTATCCTTTTTTTCATTGATCCCACAAGGATTTGCGAGGTGAAATCGTCAAAGTGGCCGCTTTCCTCAATCAAACGCCAACTGACGAACAACTGGACAAGATAACGGAGCATTTGCGATTCGATAATTTTGAAAAAAAACGAATCAGTCAACAACGAGATCGGCAAAAAACTTGGATGGATGAATGAAGATGGGAAGTTTATTCGCAAAGGTAATCCCAACAATTTTATAAAAATCCTGATCCAATTTAAAGCCAAACTATTTGAATTTCAGGTAAAACGGGTGACTGGAAAAATCATTTCAGTCCAGAGTTGAACACCCGAATCGACGAGTGGATCGAGAAAAACTTGGCCGGAAGTGATTTGAAGTTTGTGACAGAACTGGAGCATCAAGATTAAATTAAGTATTTAAACCGACTCACCTTATACTTATAAATGATTGGCCTCTGTAATAGACAAGCATATAAAATACTTAACGCAATTTTCTTAGAAATGGACCAATACTTATGCTTTCAAAGTTCCTATGAGTGAAAACTTAATTTATTTTTACTTGTGATTGATTGTGTGGATGATGGTTAATGTTCAGGATTTTACGATTGGTTTAATCTGTCACACCCGAACGGTTCAAGTGTAGATGACCGCAATTGACCTATATATGTACAATTTCTTATCAGATGGAAAAAGACTTTCACTTTAGACCTTTGACTTCAGTACTAGCTTATCTTATCCAAACAAAAACAAAATCAGCGTAGAAGGGGATAGGAGTTAGTGGATCTTTTTTTAGCAAAGAGTCAAGACGCGATCATAGAGATGTCTCGCTACGAAGACAAGAAATTCAAGCATCCGCAGCTGAAAGTCAAGTTTAACGCCATTTC
The DNA here is from genome assembly GCA_030770115.1 of Daphnia galeata. Classification (NCBI taxonomy): domain Eukaryota; kingdom Metazoa; phylum Arthropoda; class Branchiopoda; order Diplostraca; family Daphniidae; genus Daphnia; species Daphnia galeata. The sequence continues at coordinate 1,005,853 of CM061119.1, forward strand.
TAAGACGAAGTTGAAAGAATTCCAACAGCTTTTTAATGGATACAAAAATGGACTTGTTTGTGGCGATCCGGGAAAGTTCGTCATGACGCCATTGTACGGAAGCTACGCAGAAAAACTTTACCTGATGAAGCCGAGAAGTGACGATGTCTGGATATTAACATTCCCTAAATGTGGTAAAATACTTTTCTTATTTTCAATAGTTTACTGAGGAATATCCTATTACAATTTTGTATCATGCAGGTACAACTTGGACTTGTGAGCTGTCGTGGTTGGTGATGAACAATTGCGACACGGAGAAAGCAACTTTAACTCCTTTAGTTGATCGTGTTCCTTTTATAGAGTATTAAATAAGGCATTTAATTAAATTTTGAATGATTTCTACATTATGAAAAATTGATTCCATTTGAAGAATGCCATTTTTGAATGCGGACACCGAGCTATCACCTGAAATGAGTCAATTGTTGGACTCTTACGATAAGATGCCATCCCCGCGGATGTTCAAAAGTCATTTGTCATTTTATTTACTCCATCCGGAATTGCTTGACACTTCTAAGGTACTTTTTCCTTTCTATTTACTTTAATTCAGTCAGAAATCTAATATTTTGTTTGGTTTGTATAAATAGGTGGTTTACGTCGCCCGGAACCCTAAAGACGTCATCGTCTCTTATTATCACCACCACAAATTATTTAAATTTCACGACTATAAAGAAGATTTAGAAGAATTCGCCCAATATTTCATGAATGACGAAAGTACGCATAAGATAAACTTGAGTTATTGTTCGACTTAATTTATTTCTCTTTAAAATTTAGCTGTGTATTCGCCGTTCTTCCCTCATCTTCTTGATGCCTGGTCTAAGCGCCATCACCCGAATTTGCATTTCATGTTCTTCGAAGACATGAAGAAGGTAATCAAAATATTTTAAAACTTGTTTAACTATCGATTTATTTATTATCTTTGTCCTTTAATGATCCTAATAGGATTTACGAGGTGAGATCGTCAAAGTGGCCACTTTCCTCAACCAATCGCCAAGTGACGAGCAACTCGACAAGATAACGGAACATTTGCGATTCGATCATTTTGAAAAGAACGAATCAGTCAACAACGTGACTGGAAAGGAATTGATGAATCCAGAAGGAAAATTTATTCGTAAAGGTACAAAACAGAAATAATTTCGTAAAAATCCTCGTAAACGAACGGCAATTTTAAGCCAAAATATTGGAATTACAGGTAAAACAGGTGACTGGAAAAATCATTTCAGCCCAGAGTTGAATACTCGAATCGACGAGTGGATCGAGAAAAACTTGGTCGGAAGTGATTTGAAGTTTTTGACAGAGTTGGAAAACCAAGATTAAAATTTGTATGAAATTAACTCATCACTCTGGTAATTAATCATATCAAATTTACCGAGCTTGTATTGGTGGATATGCACGTAACATGATGCGTGGAATTTCATTAGAAATATTGCTAGTATTCATTTAAAAATATTTTCCGGCATTATAGAATTAAATGTTGTTTCTTTGTGATCTTTGGGGTTTGTTGAATGTTTTTTAAAATGATGTCTGATAATGGGGATGCCGGGATGCGCTTAAGTGATTTGGTAAAATCTGTCGCAATGACAATGTACTATAGTAAGGAAAATCTTATCGAATAGAATAGTGAACAATACCCTATATGGCCATTTCGCGTTGATGTTTTCGTAAAAACGTCAACATCCGGCCGTCGTCTGACATAATCTTTTCACTCAGTTTCGATTGTGTTCCTGTTAAAAAGTATGACGAGAAAACTTAAGTAGCTTAACAATTCATTATGTCTGAATCGGAAAAAGAGAAAATTGAACAATACGATTTTTAAAAAGTGAAGTTTAATATTATTTCGAAAATTCTGTCGAGTCCATTCAACCAACATTTCGAAGGCTACAAAACAGGGCTGGTTCGTGGCGAGCCGGGCCAATACGTCATGACTGCCTTGTACGGAAACAACGCAGAAAAACTCTTCCGGTTGCAGCCAAGAAGTGACGATGTTTGGCTGTTGACTTTCCCTAAATGTGGTAACTATAAAACTGTCTACTGTAATAACTTTACACTAAATGAATTGAATTAGTTGGAGCGAATGATGTCTGATAATGGATGCGCTCCAGTGATTCATTAAAATCTGTCGCTATGACAATGTACTATAGACTTGTAAGGAAAATCTTATCGAATAGAATAGTGAACAATACCCTATATGGTCATTTCGCGTTGATATTCTTTTATCTTATCCAAAACAATAACTTTTGAACAGAGTATAAAAGAAACGATTGGTCCTTTTTTTTTGTCAGAGACTTGGGGACCGAACATCAAAATGTCTCACTTCGACGACGAGAATTTCAAGCAGCTCCAGCTGAAAGTCAACTTTAATGCCATTCCAAAGACGAGATTGAAGAAATTCAATCAGCTTTTTAATGGATACAAATTTGGACTGGTTCGTGGTGAACCGGTAAAGTTTGTCATGTTGCCCTTATACGGAAGCAACGCAGACAAAATTTATCGGATGAAGCCGAGGAGTGACGATGTCTGGATATTAACATTCCCTAAATGCGGTAAGTATACACATTATCTCATTCGTTATTTCATAATCCGATGAGTAATTTACTGACGGGATAATCGATTACAAATTGTTATCAGGTACAACTTGGGTATCTGAACTGGTGTGGCTGGTGATGAACAATTGTGACACGGAAAAAGCAGTCGCCACTCCTTTATATGCTCGTACTCCTATGATAGAGTATAAACAAGATAAATTAAATCAAATTTTAAATGGATAACTACATTATCAATTGATTTCATTTTAAGAGCGCCATTTATGGCTCCAGCGACGGAATTATCACCCGAAATGAGTCAAATGTTTAACTCTTTCGAAAAGATGCCTTCCCCGACGATCTTTAAAACTCATTTGCCATTTTATTTACTTCACCCAGAACTGCTTGACACCTCTAAGGTAAATTTGGCATTACAATATTACTTCTGTCTATTTTCTAAGTCCGGAATCCAATGTTTTGTCTTTTGCCTGTAAATAGGTGGTTTACGTCGCCCGGAACCCTAAAGATGCCATCGTCTCTTATTATCATCATCACAAATTATTTAAATTTCACGACTACAAAGGAGACTTGGAAGAATTCGCTCAATATTTCATGGATGACGAAAGTATGTGTGCACAGCGTACACAAAACTTTTTATTCAATTGATATCACTTATTTGCATTTAAACAATTTTTTTTGTGGAAATTTAGTTCTTTATTCGCCATTTTTCCCTCATTTACTCGACGCTTGGTCTAAGCGCAATCACCCGAATTTGCATTTCATGTTCTTTGAGGATATGAAGAAGGTAATCAAAGCCTTTTCATTATTTAATTAACTGTCCGTCCATTTCTTTTTGTCTTTTATTGTTCCCCCTACTCAAAGGATTTGCGAGGTGAGATTGTCAAAGTGGCCGCCTTCCTCAATCAAACTCCAAGTGACGAGCAATTGGACAAGATAACGGAACATTTGAGATTCGACAATTTCGAAAAAAACGAATCAGTTAACAACGAAATCGGCAGAAAACTTGGAATGATGTATCCAGACGGAAAATTTATTCGCAAAGGTAATTAACTTCAACTATTTTATAAAAATCCTGATCCAATTTAAAGCCAAACTATTTGAATTTCAGGTAAAACGGGTGACTGGAAAAATCACTTCAGTCCAGAGTTGAACAGCCGAATCGACGAGTGGATTGATAAGAATTTGACTGGCTCCGACTTGAAATTTGTAACAGAATTGGAACACCAAGATTAAGAAGGACCGTGTCTAACTATAACCATCTATTAGGAGTGAAATAGGGGACTCACGTAGCAATTATTGAATTAATTTTTACTAGTTTATTATGAATAGCGATAGTCAAAAATCATGTCAGAAATAAAGTAGAAAACTGTAGAATATACTATCCATTTCATTCTGTAACTTGAAAGTTAACAATACAATTTTTAGTGCATGTGAATGTTTGAAATTTTGACTCATCATCCGTTCATATGGCTTGCATCATTTATTTAAAAAATTATGAAATTAAAATCAAAACATATTATCAAAAAATTACCCGAAGGGTTTCTAACCGGGTTTTTTTTTTTGCTGGTATGGGTGCGTTTAGTTCTTGATTGTCCCACTAGATGATTTGGTAAGGCGAAAATAAAAATTCATTAGTTTTCACGTGAGGATAGGGGTATTATTTTCCAAAATGACCTAAATCACTACTTTGAATTCGGAATGACGATTGGTATCTTTACTAAGAGTTGGGAATGACGATTAGTATAGATCAATCACACTATAGTGATGATATAAGGAGTTATGGTAATTTTGTAAATTGTTGGACATTTGTAATTTTTGTATTGCTTTTTAGTTAAATAGTTTACAGCTAAATTAGTAAATTGTCTCGACTCTCGACAGATGAATTACAATTTAAAATAACTTGAACAATTTTCAAACATGTTTTCTTAGTGTGTAAGTCATTCAGAACTTTTCTGGGCAGGCCTGAAGTGCATATTTTAACTTAATTGTAGTAGGTTGCAAAACGAAAAGACACGCTGACATCGGAAGTATTTGTTTCCATTTTTTTTAATTACAGCATTCGTTTAAATTCTATGGGTACTGTATAAACTGAAATCTCCAAATTCACACATTGAAGTTAAAACACCAAAAAACTAGAATATAGTGTGCCGCAGCAGCATTCGAAGCATCCGTGTTTGGCGTTCGTCCTTGATGACGATGGCGACTATTGTCGATAACGTGACCCGAAAATGGCAAAGTATTTAAAATGAGACGAGTCTGTGTTATTTTCAGAGTTTTCCGTTTAAACTACTCTTAAAAAAATTACAAATCTCATAAAAATGTTGCGGATAATCTGCTTTTATTCCTCGCCATCTTCTATCGGTAGAACCAAAATTTGTGTTTTAATCACAGGATTTTAAAGAAAAGGGGAATGATTTTTCTTTTATTATGAAAGGGACAAATTTGGGGGTCAGGTCTTAACTTATAACAGGTGCGGGCCTTGGCCTTGCTAAATGGATGTAATATGGGATACCTAAAAATGTATATGCAATTATGCATACATGGCTACATGCGCAGGAAATTATTTTATTTACAGGCCTGAAGGGTACTGAAAGGTAAAGTCCTGAAAGGAGAAGGCCTAGCATTAGATATACCTACGAAGAATCAAACTCTACATGCGTTATGAAATGCCATATTTCATCAAGTCGAACAGCTTCCACAGTTTTTTTTTTAATTAATAAAACTCACCTAATATCTCTCACTCTACAATTTAAAAAATAGTCATATAGAAATAATAAAAAAATTGAAATTAGCCCTTCGGGTACCTTGCTAACGCAGGTAGCTGACAGTATGGTATTTAAAGTCTTCGTTTAGCCTCAAACGGTGAATCCTAGGTGGCAGGTCTCGGATAGGTACCGTTACGTATCGTAAAAACGTCAACATCCGGCCATGATCCCGCCGTCGTCTGGCATAATGTTTTCACTCAGTTTCAATTGTGTTCCTGTTAAAAACTAAGACGAGAAACTTAAGTAGCTTAACAATTCATTATGTCTGAAACGGAAAAGAGAAAATTGAACAATACGAGTTATAAATGAAGTTTAATATTATTTCGAAAACTCTGTCGAGTCCATTTAACCAACATTCAACCAAATCATCTTTCAGCCCGGAGTTAATTGAACAGTCGAATCGACGAGTGGATCGAGAAAAACTTGGCCGGAAGTAATTTGAAGTTTTTGACAGAGTTGGAACACCAAGATTAAAATTTGTATGAAATTAACTCATCACTCTGGTAATTAATCATATCAAATTGATGTGTGGAATTCAATTTGAAATATTGCTAGTATTCATTTAAAAATATTTTCCGGCATTACAGAATTAAATGTTGTTTCTTTGTGAGCTTTGGGGTTTGTTGAATGTTTTTTAAAATGATTTCTGATAAGGTGGATGTGCTCCAGTGATTTGGTAAAATCTGTCGCTATGACAATGTACTATAGACTTGTAAGGAAAATCTTATCGAATAGAATAGTGAACAATACCCTATATGGCCATTTCACGTTGATGTCGTGATGACGACATCTGGCTCTTGACGTACCCCAAATGCGGTAAGTACACAATATCTCATTCGTTATTTCATAATCCGATGAGTAATTTACTGACGGGATAATCGATTACAAATTGTTATCAGGTACAACTTGGGTATCTGAACTGGTGTGGCTGGTGATGAATAATTGTGACGCGGAAAAAGCAGTCGCCACTCCTTTATATGCTCGTACTTCTATGATAGAGGGATTTTCTATGATTCATGTAAAACGGGTGACTGGAAAAATCACTTCAGTCCAGAGTTAAACAGCCGAATCGACGAGTGGATCGAGAAAAACTTGGCCGTCACCGATTTGAAGTTTGTGACAGAACTGGAGCATCAAGATTTAATTAATTATTTAAACCGACTCACTTTATACTTCTAAATGATTGGCCACTGTAATAGACAAGCATCTATAATTTTGTTAGAAATGGACCAATACTTACACTTTCACAGTTACTAGTATTAGTGAAACTAAATTTGTTTTTACTTGCGATTTTTTTATGGGATGATGATTAATGTATAGGATTGTACAACTGGTTTAATTTCTCACACCGCAAACGGTTCAAATGTAGATCACTAAAATTGACCTATATATAAAATTTCTTATCAGATGGAAAAAGACTTTCACTTTAGAACTTTCATTTCAGTAATAGCTTTTCTTATCCAAACAAAAACAAAATCAGCGTAGAAGGGGATAGGAGTTAGTGGGTCTTTTTTTTGCAAAGAGTCAAGACGTGATCACAGAGATGTCTCGCTACGAGGACGAGAAATTCAAGCATCCGCAGCTGAAAGTCAAGTTTAACGCCATTCCTAAGACGAAGCTGAAAGAATTCCAACAGCTTTTTAATGGATACAAAATTGGGCTGGTTTGTGGTGAGCCGGGAAAGTTCGTCATGACGCCATTGTACGGAAGCTACGCAGAAAAACTTTACCAATTGCAGCCGAGAAGTGACGACGTCTGGATATTAACATTCCCTAAATGCGGTAAATACTTATCTTAATACATTGAAATCCATTGAATAGTTTACTGAGGACTAACCGAATACAATTTTGTATCATCAGGTACAACTTGGACTTGTGAGCTGTCGTGGTTGGTGATGAACAATTGCGACACGGAGAAAGCAACTTCAACACCTTTAGTTGATCGTGTTCCTTTTATAGAGTATTAAATAAGGCATTTAATTAAATTTTGAATGAATTTCTACATTATGAAAAATTGATTCCATTTGAAGAATGCCATTTTTGAATGCGGACACCGAGCTATCACCTGAAATGAGTCAATTGTTGGACTCTTACGATAAGATGCCATCCCCGCGGATCTTCAAAAGTCATTTGCCATTTTATTTGCTTCATCCGGAATTGCTTGACACTTCTAAGGTACATTTGACTGACTTTATATCTAAACGACTTATTGTATGTCCGGAAATAATTTTTCTCCTGGGCATGTATTAAATAGGTGGTTTACGTCGCCCGGAACCCTAAAGACGTCATCGTCTCTTATTATCACCACAACAAATTATTTACATTTCACGACTACAAAGGAGATTTAGAAGAATTCGCCCAATATTTGATGGACGACGAAAGTACGCATAATATAAACTTAAGCTATTGTACGACTAAAAATTCATTTCCCTTTTAAAATTTAGCTGTGTATTCGCCGTTCTTCCCTCATCTTCTCGACGCCTGGTCTAAGCGCAATCACCCGAATTTGCATTTCATGTTCTTCGAAGACATGAAGAAGGTAATCAACACATTTTACGAGTTTACTATGGATTTATTTATTAGCTTTGTGTTTTTTGATCCCGTAAGGATTTGCGAGGTGAAATCGTCAAAGTGGCCGCTTTCCTCAATCAATCGCCGACTGACGAGCAACTCGACAAGATAACGGAACATTTGCGATTCGATAATTTTGAAAAAAACGAATCAGTCAACAACGTGACTGGAAAGGAATTGATGAATTCAGAAGGGAAATTTATTCGTAAAGGTACAAAACAGAAATAAATTTCGTTAAAAATCCTCGTAAACGAACGCCAATTCTAAGCCAAAATATTGAAATTACAGGTAAAACAGGTGACTGGAAAAATCACTTCAGCCCAGAGTTGAACAGTCGAATCGACGAGTGGATCGAGAAAAACTTGGCCGGCACTGATTTGAAGTTTGTGACAGAACTGGAGCATCAAGATTAAATTAAGTACGAAATTAAATCACCTTGGTTTATAGCCTAATTAACCATGTCGCATGTATTATAATGCACTTAGCTAAGAATGCTGTATTTGATTTGATTATAAGTGGCTTAATGCAATATTATTATTTTCTCACAATTCTCACTTATGGAAACATTTTCCCCATTTTTTCATGATTTTTGTGATTTTGTTTAATCTGTCGCTTCCCTATGTATTATGGATTCAAACATAGATGACCATGCACTATTATCGGCCTATTTAGGAAACCTTATCAAATAGAGTAAAGTTCAAACGCTATTTCATTTCGATCGTTGCTTATCATATCCAAACACATATCAAAACAGCGTACGCATGTATATAAGGGAAACTAGAATTAGGGACTATATAAGGTCTTTAGAAGACGCAATAGTCAAGAGATGTCTCGCTTCGGCGATGAGAAACTCAAGCAACCGCAGCTGAAAGTCAAGTTCAATGTTATTCCAAAGACGAAATCGAAAGAATTCCAACAGCTTTTTAATGGACCAAAAAATGGACTGGTTCGTAGCGAACCGGGAAATTTTGTCATGACGCCATTGTACGGAAACTGCGCTGAAAAACTTTACCAATTGCAGCCTAGAAGTGACGACGTCTGGCTACTAACTTTCCCCAAATGCGGTAAATAATTAATTACTTATCTTTTTACAAAATATCCATTAAAAGAACTGAGTAACTGATGGATTTTAAACATTTGAGCAGGTACCACTTGGACTTCTGAGCTTTTATGGCTCTTGATGAACAACTGCGACACGGAGAAAGCAGCCGCAACTCTTTTAGGTGTCCGTTCACCTTTTACTGAGTTAATCACGTCCCATAATTCATAATTTTTAAAACTAATAATGACGTTAATCATTTTCAGGATGCCATTTATGTCTTCAGAGATCGAGATGTCACCACGAATGAGTGAAATGTTTGAATCCTTCGATAAGATGCCTTCACCTCGGATCTTTAAAAGTCATTTGCCATTTTATCTGCTCCATCCGCAATTGCTGGATACCTGTAAGGTAAATTTCACTTTTCATCTATTTTACTGAAATCCAGAAACCAATACGTTGCCTTGTGTATATGTAAACAGGTTGTTTACGTCGCCCGAAACCCTAAAGATACCATCGTCTCGTATTATCATCACCACAAGTTGATAAAAGTCTTCGACTATCAAGGCGATCTGGAACGATTTGCCCAATATTTCATGGATGACGAAAGTGCGTATAGCTCTCAACATAAATGTTCTCTCATTTCTCGTAATAATATGTTGAATTAACGTCTTTTCATTTGTGACTTTGGGGGATTTTAGTTATTTATTCACCGTTCTTTCCTCATCTTTTTGACGCTTGGTCCAAACGCCATCACCCGAATTTACATTTCATGTTTTTCGAAGACATGAAAAAGGTATTCAATTAAAGTCTAGAAATTGTTTGACATTTGCTGGGCTTATTTTTTCAAACGTTTTCTTGGTCCATTTAGGATTTGCGAGGTGAAATTGTTAAAGTGGCCGCTTTTCTCAATCAAACGCCGACCGACGAGCAACTGGATAAGATTACGGAGCATTTGCGATTCGATAATTTCGAAAAAAACGAATCGGTCAACAACGAGTCCCTAAAAAAACTTGGGCGGATGAATCAAGAAGGCAAATTTATTCGCAAAGGTATGGAAATAATTGTTATAACAATCCTCGTACTCGATGTCTAATTAGAAACCAAATTTAAATTATAGGTAAAACGGGTGACTGGAAAAATCACTTCAGTCCAGAATTGAACAGTCGAATCGACGAGTGGATTGAAAAGAATTTGGTCGGCTCCGATTTGAAGTTTGTAACAGAATTGGAACACCAAGATTAAAATAAGTACGAAATTAATTCATCACCCTGGTAATTAATCATATCAAATTTACCGAGCTTGTTGTGGATACGCACGTAATATGATGCGTAGAATTTCATTAGAAATATTGCTAGTATTCATTTAAAAATATGTTCCAATATTATAGAATTAATTCTTGTTTCCTTGTGATCTTTGGGGTTTGTTGAATGTTTTAAAATAATGTCTGATAATGGGGATGCGCTCCAGTGATTTGGTAAAATCTGTCACAATGACAATGTACTATCGACCTGTAAGGAAAATCTTATCGAATAGAATAGTTTACAATACCCTATAGCTATTTCGCGTTGATATTCTTTTATCTTATCCCAAAAAATAACTATTTAACAGAGTAGAAAAGAAACAAGTGGTCCTTTTTTGTCAGAGACTTGGAGACGTGAACATCAAAATGTCTCGCTTCGACGACGAGAAATTCAAACAACTCCAGCTGAAAGTCAAGTTTAATGCCATTCCTAAGACGAGATTGAAGAAATTCAATCAGCTTTTTAATGGATACAAAAATGGACTGGTTCGTAGCGAGCCGGGCAAATTCGTCATGACTCCCTTGTACGGAAGCAACGCCGAAAAACTTTACCGGATACAACCGAGAAGTGACGACATCTGGCTATTGACGTTCCCCAAATGCGGTAAGTGCTTATCTTATTACATTGCAATCCATTGAATATTTTACGTAGGAATATTCGATTACAAAATTTGGATCAGGTACAACTTGGACTTCGGAACTCTTGTGGTTAGTGATGAACAATTGCGACACGGAGAAAGCAACTTCAACTCCTTTAGTTGAACGTGTTCCTTTTATAGAGTATTAAACGAGTCTTTATATTCAAAATTTAAATGAATAACAACATTTATCAATGGATTTCTTTCTAAGGGTGCCATTTCTGAATGCAGATACCGAGCTATCACCCGAAATGAGTCAAATGTTGAACTCTTTTCAAAAGATGCCTTCCCCTAGGATCTACAAAAGTCATTTGCCATTTTATCTGCTTCACCCGCAACTGGTCGACACCGCAAAGGTAAATTTGTCTTTTCATTTACTGTAATTGATTCGGTAATCCAATATTTTATTTTGTGTTTGTATAAAGGTTGTTTACGTTGCCCGTAATCCTAAAGATGCCATCGTCTCGTATTATCATCACCACAACTTATTTAAAGTTCACGACTACAAAGGAGATATAGAAGAATTCGCTCAATATTTTATGGATGACGAAAGTACGCAAGTTTAATTATTATTTGATTCAATTCATTTTCCTTTCATTTTCAATTTTATCGAAATTTAGTTTTGTATTCGCCGTTCTTCCCTCATCTTCTCGACGCCTGGTCCAAGCGCAATCACCCGAATTTGCATTTCATTTTCTTCGAAGACATGAAGAAGGTAATTGAAAATATTTTCTCTCCTATTTAAGTAGCTATCGCGGTTCATTTATTTTTGCATTTAACTATTAATCCTACAAGAATTTACGAGGTGAGATCGTCAAAGTGGCCGCGTTCCTTAACCAATCACCGACTGACGAGCAACTGGACAAAATAACGGAACATTTGCGATTCGATAATTTCGAAAAGAACGAATCAGTTAACAACGAGGTCGGAAAAGAACAAGGATGGATGAATCCAGACGGAAAATTTATTCGCAAAGGTACATAAATAATTTAAATAACAATCCTTGTATTTGAAATCTAATTTACAGCTAATATGTTGGAATCTCAGGTAAAACGGGTGATTGGAAAAATCACTTCAGTCCAGAGTTGAACAGCCGAATCGACGAGTGGATTGAAAAGAATCTGGCCGGCTCCGATTTGAAATTTGTGACGGAACTGGAGCATCAAGATTAAGAAGGACCATGTCCAACTGTATAACTATCTATTCGGAGTGAAATAGGGGACTCACGTAGCAATTATTAATTTACTAGTTTATTATGAATGGCTATAGTAAAAAGTCAAGTCAGAAATAAAGCAGAATACTATTATGCATTTCATTTTGGAACTTGAAAGTTAACAATAAAATGTTTAGTGCATGTGAATGTTTGAAATTTTCACTCACCATCCGTTCATATTGGCTTGCATGATTTAAAAAATATAAAAAAATATGCTATTTTTTTAAACAGTTTAAAGTTTAATTTAAAGTTTAAAGTCGTCCATTTAGTCTCAAAATTTGAATACTAGGTGGCAGCTTCGGATAGGTACCGTTACAACAAGTACCGTTACGTATCGTAAAAACGCGTAAAAACGTCAACATCCGGCCGTCGTCTGGCATTATGTTTTCAGTTTCAATTGTGTTCCTGTTAAAGTATAAGACGAAAAATTCAAGTAGCTCAACAATTCATTATGTCTGAATCGGAGAAAGAGAAAATTGAACAATCGGAGTTAAAAGTGAAGTTTAATATAATTTCGAAAACTCTGTCGAGTCCATTCAACCAACATTTCGAAGGCTACAAATCAGGGCTGGTTCGTGGCGAGCCGGGCCAATACGTCATGACTGCTTTGTACGGAAACAACGCTGAAAAACTCTTCCGGTTGCAGCCAAGGAGTGACGATGTTTGGCTATTAACTTTCCCTAAATGTGGTAATTATAAAACTGTCTGCTGTAATAACTATACCTTAAATAAATTGAATCAGTTGGAGGGAAAAAAGTCTTTCGTTGATTTGATCAGGTACAACTTGGGTCTCTGAAATGGTTTGGCTCTTGATGAACGACTTCGACACTGAGAAAGCAGCCACAGCCCAGCTATTTTTGCGAGTTCCCTTCTTAGAGTAAGGATTTGTTAAATGCGTTTGTTTTTAAAAACAGTAACAGATAAATTGTGTCATTGTCAAATTTTCTTTTTGGAATAATACTTTCAGAGCACTGTTTCTGGGCCCGGATGCCGATTTTTCTGCAGAAAGGAGTCAAATGCTGGAAAACATAATTGCCATGCCTTCTCCTCGGATTCTTAAGAGTCACTCGCCGTTTTATTTACTCCATCCGGATTTACTCGACACATCCAAAGTACGTACAGTAGCACTTGTAGCTCTATTATTTTAATCCTTATCAATAAGATTTCTTTTTAGCATTTAATTTTTGTTATGTGTACAGGTGATTTACGTCGCTCGGAACCCTAAAGACGTTATGGTCTCATATTATTACCATCATAAATGGATTAAACTGCACGGTTATAAGGGAACATTGGAAGAGTTCGCTCATTATTTTATGGAAGACGAAGGTATTTTAACTTAAAAGATATAGAAACGCGATTTCTTTATTTGCGTGCGTGGAAATCAGTTTTGTTTTCGCCGTTCTTCCCCCATCTTCTCGACGCTTGGTCCAAACGCCATCACCCGAATTTGCATTTCATGTTCTTCGAAGACATGAAGAAGGTATATCAAAACATTTCCTCTGCTAGAGTAACAATCAGTTTATTTATCTTTTTTTCACATTGATCCCACAAAGATTTGCGAGGTGAAATCGTCAAAGTGGCCGCTTTCCTCAATCAAAAACCGACTGACGAGCAACTGGACAAGATAACAGAGCATTTGAGATTCGATAATTTTGAAAAGAACGATTCAGTCAACAATGAGATTGGAAAGAAGCAGGGCTGGATGGACCCGGACGGCAAATTTATTCGCAAAGGTTTAATTTATCATATCTGGATGCAAAAAGAACTAAAATCTGATCAAACCAAAAACTTGAAAATAAATAGGTAAAACTGGAGACTGGAAAAATCACTTCAATCCAGAGTTAACTAAAAAAATTGACGAGTGGATTGCCAATAACCTAGCCAGCACCGATCTGAAATTTATCACAGAACTGAAGCATCAAGATTAATTTTCCTTATTCTTCAGAGAAAATAACTCTGTATTTTTAAATGAACTGTGCACTGTTGTTGAGTGTTGAATAATCATTTTTCAGATCTTTCAAATCTTGTTAAATTTCACGTACACTGGAATAAATTATTATCTCGCACCGCAAGTTTCTTGCGTTTTTTCTTTGTTAGCCAATCCTAATATATTATAAATTATACCTTACCGTATACGTTTAAGAAGAAAAATGTATATAGAATGAGATTTCTTATGAATAAAAATAAGTTATTTCTTTCATCCGCTTTATTCCGAGTTTCTAAGACAGATATCCGCACATTTCTTAATGGTTTTTCGTGAAAAATGATGAGTCTATCCAACGTGTTGCTGGTTCGTTTCTTATTTCCAGCGTGAAAGAAATTATCGACACGTCCGCTTATATTGGGAATAAAGAACTGATGGAGGTGATACTTCTCTCTACGTTACCGTTCCTCTTCTCACCAATGGAACACCAGTGCTGTTGTGTGAGTTGCACCAACAAAATTTGTTTAAAACATCCTAATTTTCAAATTACCTTATAAAATAATATAATTTTCATCAAAGAACTCGGGGAATGATGCGGCAATCAGAATTTGTGTGTATTTTTCTATTTCGTATTTCGGTTTAGCTAGTTAACCATTAAATAACCGATTAACAGCAGTTAACCCTTAGTTAACCGCGGATCCTAATGTCATTTCCAATTTGCCAGACTTGGCGGTTGAATCGTGTTCCACATTCTTGTACGACGCGATTAAGTTCCATTAATTTTAAGAATTCATATTATAATGTGGTATGGCGGTTTTGGGAAGTGATTGGAGTCGTTTGAGATTATGTCGTTATGTTTATTTTGCATGTTCGAAAAGTATAAACTGGAAAACTGACATTACTGATCCTTAAAATAAACCTCATGTTGAAAAACAAATTGGGGTACAAAACAAAAAAGGAATGATGAAGGATTGGGATGTATAGATTTTACCTGTGGGGACTATTAATTGCATTTTGTGTTTTAAGATATAACTGCCTTTTTTCAACAGGCTGATGATTTTAGAAGAAGAGATAAACACAAAGTTTCAGTACTTGATAGCGAGGGAGACCAACTTTGAAGAAGTGCTTCAAACCTTCAACTTAAGAACTCTCAAAAGTTAGAAAGTGGGTAAGAAAAAGAAGAGGTGATAATGAATTGAGTGATGTAACAAAACGAGACAAGTCATTATGTTCTTCTTTCCCTTTAATTTTTCAGGAACGGACCACTCACTCCAGACTTGGTGTTCAACAGGTGGATTCCAGCCGTTCCAGTGATATGTCGGTAACATTTTGCCTTTTCACTTTGTGGCGGGAATTTTCGACTTGCTTCTGTAAGACATCGTTGCTTGCGAGGATTTCTTTTAACGTTAACCTTAAAATTCGAAGTTATTATATAAATGAATTGAACAAGGCTATTGTGGACTCACCTTTTTGTGAAATTACAGTAGACGTTGTCGACTGTTTTGTTACCCATGACCGGGTTCAATCCGCTTATGGCGTGTCCAATGCGCTTCAGATAGTCACAAGATTCGGCCATTCGGCCAATGCTGCTACAAGAGTAGTAGAAGTTGGTAGGTAATCGTGCTACTTATTTTGCCACTCAGTATACAACAGAGCACTTTTGCGTTTCCTTGGAGATAATTGGGTCAGGTTAATTACTTAATCCGATTTCCAGTAGGAGTAGTCACAGGTCAATCCTGTGTCAAATCAGACCTTTTTTCTTTTGAAATTTCGTTCGTTAACACTTATTTTTCCCCCCTGTTTTTGTCTCCCTTCTCTTTTTTGGTTTCAGGAGCCAAAGGATCGCAATAATTCCAAACCTGGATAACTTTTCCCCTGTATTTAAATCATTTAGACGATTAGGCCCTATTTGTGTTTCCCGATATGGGATTTTTTGCAAGGCACCGCAAATCAATTTGGGTCATGTTTTCTTTTCACTGAAAAGTTGCGCTTATTATTTTTTCAAATTTACCGTTGTCAATTCAGCATATTTTTTCTGGACTCGGGCCTAGTTTTGATTCTTAAATAAGAATTGGGAAAAATCCAATTATTCTCGACCACGTCTATACGTTTCCTTGAAGATAGTTGGGGCAGGTTGAATTATTTCTAGACAAAATAGAAATCGGTAGTTTCATGGGAAATCGCTGCTAGGGTAATTGATGACCATTTAAAGGGTTTAGTCATTTTGGCTAAATTCAGTTGCCGGATCGAGTTCATTTTCCGGAAAGAGTTTAGTTACCGGATCTTGTTCAGAAATACTTCATCGGGGAAGATCAGTAAATCTGCGAAAGATTTCTTTTCTTTTCCGATGAAAAACGGTAACGATAAACGATTCAAAGTTTATCGCTACCCAGCTGAGAGACAGAACGGCTGTCACCTAGAATCAGTTTTCAACTGAATGGTATAAATCTTACAACAATTTTTCTTCACACCACATTTTTTTCAGAGGATTACAAAAGTGTTTCTGGTTGATTGGTCGTTATTCCTAATATAGTTAGTTAGCATCACTGCAAAAATAGTTGGACATCTCCCCCCTCCCCCTTAATCTAGATTTTGTTTTAACACGATCCAATTTTCTTTTAAAACAAAACCGAAATTGCGATGTTTACATTTTTTGTGGTCTCTTTTTTAGCTTCGCTAAAAGCTAAGTCCAATTCATTTACATGGGTCGTCCCGTTTCCCCTTGAATCAGTTTGTATTTAAACTTGATTGGTATTACCATATGTAATTGTTTCGTGTTCCTCTCTATCGAGGTAGTGCATTCCTCCTAATACTCATTAATTTAACTACGCTTTCTATACACGTTTATACGTGTATTACCAGAAGACTACACAATAAGTAATTCATTTGTTTGTTTCTGCTATTTAAGTTTTTTAAAATTATGTCGCTTGCACATTCATGCAAGTGTGGATGTATTCATGAGGACGTCCTTTCCTCCCCGCAGTTCTGTCCTCTTCCCGTTGAGATGGGGAATCTGTCATATACAGCATTCCTCATCAAGGTAGGACACCATTCCTTATTTCTTAATTTTGCTGGTAGCAAACATTACACTTAATATTAGAATATGAGCCGAAGGGTTAGAATCCCTGATTTTGAACGAGAAGTAACTATTTTTTGGGGGGTTTTTCCACAATCTCCGACAATAATGAAGTCGAGAGCCAAAGCATTAACATTAATCATTAAAAACAAGTTTGATGGAATATCATCTAGCGGTTCCGTTAACGACGCTAAACTGTTAAACATAAATACTATGTTTCTAATTACTTTGCGTCTTGCTGTAAACCATCCCATTTCAACCAAAACCGGATATACAACCGGATTTACAATGTTTTCCATTGCAGAGGTTGTAACCTTTTACTGTTTGGGTAATAGGGATCGAACTTGAGCTTTATTGTTTTCTGTGTTGTTGGGATACCGATTATTGTTATTGCGTCATCAATTGAATCGCAAATGAAAAGAATATTGGGTGGGCGTTCGTTGAGAAAGATTTATTTTCTTTTCCGATGAAAAACGGTAACGATAAACGATTCAAAGTTTATCGCTACCCAGCCGAGAGACAGAACGGTTGTCACCTCAGTATACAATCAATATATCTCTATACCATCAGTTTTCAACTGAATGGTATAAATCTTACAACAATTTTTCTTTCCAGACTACTCAATCTCCCATGCCTCATTGGCTTAAGAGCTGCATTTCCCATAGTTGCATGTATTCAATGTTACTACACTGAAGC
Source organism: Daphnia galeata (assembly GCA_030770115.1). NCBI lineage: Eukaryota > Metazoa > Arthropoda > Branchiopoda > Diplostraca > Daphniidae > Daphnia > Daphnia galeata. Next base: position 1,023,656 of record CM061119.1, read on the forward strand.
TCCGAAATACTATTATTGCGACACGGATCCCAAAATAAGATTAGAAAAAAGATGTGTGAGTAAATTAAAAATGCCCATAGCTGACTGGTAGTCCCGTTTCCCCTTGACTCCAAGATTCGATTAAAAACCTGATTGGTATTACCCTAAGTAATTTTTTCTTGTTCCTCTGCATCGAGGTAATGTATACTCATTTGCTTGGTCTCCATCAATCAAAGAAAGATCGATATTTTAAGAAAGTATATTTCTGGTTTCGTTGAGAGAAGTGAGTCAAATTCATTTACATCCTGATAATAGTTGATCAAATGGCATCGTATGTTACAGATTCCATTTGGTCAACTATACAGAGCAAGAAAGTAAAGGAACAAGTTCTAACCTACAATCCATAGTTGACTGAGAGAATTTGTGTCTTACTCTCTCGATCGACTACGGAAAGTTGACTGACGAAGAAACGGTGGATGGCCAGCCTTTTAAATGGAAGACGAAGGCCATCAATTTGGGACCAAGGTCAATTTCAAGGTAGCTTTCTTAAACACACACTTTGTTTTAATGATTCAAGGTAAATGTGGGGGTAATTAATAATCTTTGGCTGATTTCAAGGTAAGCTGGAGGAGAAATAAAGAAATCCATTGGGGACAGCTATTGTCTGAAATATTTTGTTGTTGCTAATATTTATGTTTGCAAGTTGCCACCTAGAATACGACCAGAGAATTCGTAGGGATGATTGACCTTCATTAACTGTAAAAATCCCGTTAAAAAAATACTGGATTAGTAAATCTACATCACGAGTTAATGCATACGTTAAAGTTAAGTCTTTGCATTGAAGTAGTAGAGATCTTGCATGTTTTTCGAAAACAATTTGAAATCGGCGCTTGTCAATTTTTAAAATCGTGTTAATGCGTTGATGAGTTGTCCGTCAGGTGGCTTCGTTATGATTGCTGTCAGCTGATTAATGAAGTACTTCATGTTTATGGATTTCAACAAGCAATCGGCTAATTAAATGACTTTTACTTTTTCTTGTCCATGAAGTTGTTACATTTGCTACAGATCTATTCTTGGTCTTAGATTTAACACCTTCTTGTAATGAGTTTCATCTTGGTCTGAAAGCTGTGGATGGTTGAAACTTAGGTGAAAGTAAAATGTGATAAGATAAGAGTTAAACATTTACCAGTAGGCCTATAGAAGTGTTGTATTAGTAAATCAAGCAGAATGAAGTAGAAAAGATAGTATTTAAAACTTCAGCTTTACTTCTGTAATCAGAAGACAAGATTAGTGTGCATAATGTTGTATATTGGAGTGGCGTGATTTCATTTAACATATTCTGTCAAATATTTTTTATAAGAACATGTGTTAATGTGTCAAAGTCCTTTGTTACTTTTTATAAAGTTTCAAGTGTTGGTAATATTCAGTAAAGTTTATTTGTTTTCATTTTCCCACAGGTACACTTTTTCTACTCTAGAAGGAATTTGCAAGACAACAAGGAATCAGATGACAACTGGTCAACATGATAAATAAAGGTCTCTAAAGGGGGAAGCCATGCCATCTTATAATGGGTATCTATCATCACCCAGATATTCTTTTTAAAAAAACTGCAAATTTAAAACAGTGGTATGTATGTGGTGTATTTTATGCCTTTCCAACCTCCATGCTGATAAGATGGTAAGAGATCTGACATTTAAATAGAGAACCTTAGAAACACATGAAACTAGCAACCAAACCATTTTGAAAACATTTTCATTTTACCTTGCAGGACGTCTTTGTGTCTCTAGATACCGATATATCCTCGAACAAAGTGATGAAGTTCACCATGACGCTGTTGTGGAAATACAGACTGAGAGCTAAGACAGCGTATTAGCCTAGTAAGCAGAGATGGGAGGGGGGAGAATAAAACGTGAACAAAAAGGTCTTGTTATTCCCTTGAGTTCATTGTTATTAGATTTTAGACGGGAAGATGAATCATTTGAATTAATATTTACATGATCAGCCTTTAGGTATAATTGATGATGATTGATCGTTCCTCAGCTGATGCACTCGAATGACGTTTTGATTAAACCGCGATCACATAAATCAGACAAGCTTTCACTTTGCTAAGTCTTTTTAGATGCTTTCACCTACTTTTTTCCCCTAGAATCGTCGTTTGTAGTTTCTTTATAACAATATTTTTTTTATTTTTACCTGAATCGCCTTCCTATAGCTTTTCGACGGCCACTTACCCAGTTCATTCCAATCGAGTTAATAGGTAGGGAGTTAAACACTGGAATAAATCTGCTGCCGTGTAAGGTCGAAAGAGTAATCGGGCAATATTATCACGATTGATTATGACTATCCCTGCATTTGGTTCACGTAAAATTCCCGTAGTTGATTTCAAAAGGGAAATAAATCTCGCCACCACTGGCTACTTCTGCAGCAGAATCCGTCTGGTCGATTTCATACTGCGAATGAGTAATTTTTTATTTCTGTGACGTTTTCTTTAAAATTTAGATCAGTTATTTATTGTGGCTTTTTTTTAAACTCTTTTCATTCAAATCATCGCGGACCTTCAGTGACAGTTCAAATTTTAATCAGCGTGATTATAAATAACATCCTCATTAAAAAATGGCTCAATGTCATGTGGCAACCCAACCAAAACAAATTTCTTAAACCACACTCTTAATAACATCTTATTTTACTTTGCAGTTTGATGGATGAAATTCGTCTCGCACATTTGCTATTGTCATCGTGTATCCAGAAAACGTCTTTATTGGTTTTACTTGAAGATATGATCACATCCTCCCGGAATTCAGATGGAAGCAATGCCTCGCAAGGTAGGGAATTTTTCTTTCCATTTTGTTTGACTGATTTTTTTCCAGCAATAGGCAACACCCTCTGTTTGAGTAGGTAGTGAGTTTTGTATATACCCCACCCTTTTATTCTAGAGACAAATCTCTCTCCACCCAAAACAAAAGATGGATGGATAGCCTGAGACTGCCTGGCTAGTTATCCATTGCTATCTGGTGCGGATGCGACCGTAGTTTTTCCTTTTCATATACTCCAGACTTCTTGTCAATTCCTCGTCTGTTACGGGAATGGATAAAACATGAACATTGCCAGCTATTTCCACCTGGGCGAATAACTTTCCTTTTAACGGGATATCTATTCCTAGCGCCGATTTTCTGGTAGCTTTAATGTTGATCAAATCCGGTTCACCCATATCTCTCCAGACGCTGCTGTTGATAATTGTATCATGACAGCCGGAATCAACTTTCATTCGTTGAGCATATCCGTTGGCCATATCCGTTGACCATATCCGTTGATTTTAACGTCGATGAAAAACTTCTTGAAATGAGTAGAATTTTCGGCATGGCTAAGCCACGGCATTTCTGCTGCTCATATACCCAGTCATGTCATATACCAGTCGTGGACGAGCCACTCGAAAGGGGCCAAATTCCCTTTTTCGCCCATTTTTGAAAAATATTATGCAATTGAATCATTTTGAAATGCAGATTTCGTATAATTAGGGAATAAAACGTGTATTATTCAATGATCAAAATTTCATGTTTCATTAATTAGAGAGATATCGACTAATCACTATCGTTTTGAGCCATAGACAAATCACATTCTGCGAATCAACATGTTTTTAACATCTGCAACTAATTTAATTCGTTTATTTATTCGAAAACAAATGCTTTCATTCGCCTACACTAAACAAAAGTAAAACGATAGAATATTGACATCCGAATTATGTTTACCTTCAATCATGTTAAGATACGGTTATAATGGGGGATTTAGGGAAGATTCCTTTCGAAATCTCGATTGATGACCTAGAAAAATTTGAGGCGAAATCGAGTTCTTCGTACCGCAATCGTTTTTTCGGATTCCGCGCCTTATCTAAGCTAATCAGCAGCATTAATGGCTAATATTTAACGATGGGATCAAGATTTGGTTTGATTAAATGAAAATGTCTCGAGAGAATTATTATCTCTCCAAACTAACCGCACATGAAACGAATTTTAGATTATTTTTCACGATCTGCCAGGAGCTGCTCTGTCGAGGAATTGTACGATGCCGTCAATGGTTTCTTGCTTCTGTTTTAAATTTGAGTTGTTTTGTAAAAGAATTCGGGCGTCGTCGCCATTCGATTCAACGTCGAATCCGAATTCGATTAACAATTTGATTGCGTTGATTAATTTTTCGCTTGAATTATCCCCACTCAATGGACAAATCCATTTAATGAAGCCTTTAGAGATATCAATTTAAGATTCTCCGATGGAGAATCCAGAAATTCATGCTGCACATAGTGCTTACGCTTTTACTCTTCTTCATCAGTCAAGTTTATGTGATAATGGATGCACCGATGGCAGTATCATTTAATCTATTTTTTTAACCTTTTTCAGTCTGACTGGCTTGACTCAAGTTTGTAATTTTGTACATTTGAAACCAGCAAGGCAATTCAGACTACAGGACCGCCTTGAAAATAATGAAACACTTCTGCTGTGTGGAGAAGAGCTTTTTCATCCTTGTAAAGTGACAAACGTGTTTTTTGTCTTGGCTGTGAATTACCACTCATTTCTTCTCTTATCTTCATATTCCAGCACTATACTTCTTATATTCTTCATGCGGTTGAGGTAATGTTTCATTGCTCTGTTTTTCCATGTATTTAAACCAAATTCATTCTCTTTTACCTTTGAACTAGGAGTCGAGTTGAAGGGATTGTAAGTAATAACATCAACAGAAGAAACACACAAGGCAATCAGGAGATGCTGCGTCATGGATGCCGAAATGGAGTCTACATGATGGCAGCTGTCAAATGGCGCAAGGTAGGATGTTTTAAACTGTGTGTGCAATTTTAATTGTGGGTGAAATGTTAAGTTATTCGATTGTGTCATCAATTCGATTCACATATAAATTTCATGCTGTCATGAAAGGAGTGGTAGTGGTTGTTTCGTATTTTCCACCTAGAATCAGTTTTCAACTGAAAGGTACAAATCTTACAACGATTTTTCTTTACACCGCATCTTTTTCAGAAGACTAGAAAAAGTTGTTTGAAATAGTGATACCCTTTTCCCATGTCATCCTGTTTTGTTATTGTTAATGAATGTTGGTATTTAATCAAACCTCTAAAGAGCCAACATTGTCATTTGTCAACTGCTGTGAAAGCAAACGAATCTCACCGTGAAGTAAATGTAATCAAGTTACGTTTGCTTTCATTCATCCTTTTTTTATCATCAGATTGATAACTTTGTATTAAAGAAGGACAGTCTAGATCTGGTGAACTAGAAATGTGAAAATCTGTCGGTAAACTCGAGTACCATCAAATTGAAGGCATCAAGTTCATGTGGAATAGGTTGGAGTTTCCCTATCTTAGCCACGACAAAATCTCCTTATGGATATTTATCATGACTTCGATACTCTTTTTTCCGAAAGCTCAGAAAATGCAAAACTTTAGACTGGTTGAAGTCCAGTTTTTGCCGCCATGTTCCATTTTTGTTCAACTTGATTTGGTTGATTGATCGTTCTCATTTTAACTCTCGTTAGTTAAATAGTTATAGGAAATACCCCCCCCCCCTCCCTTATTCTAGATTTCGTTTTACAACTACAAGACTGATTTTTCGTTGAGGTTTATATACTTCTGAATATTCTTCACGACCTAATTTTCTTTCAAACAAAGCCGATATGGCGATGTTTACATTTTTTGTCTTTTTTTCCCAGTAAACCTGGAATGCCTAAATTGTAAGGCCTGATGTTAATCGTTGATTTTTTCTTTCCTTTATTTAAGGAATTCAGTGCTACTACACTGAAGCTCCGAAATACTATTTTTTTGCGACACCGAATCCGATAGGACTACAAAAAGATAAACCCCAATTCCCCGTATTTTTACTCCAGTTTTATAATGAAATCATTGTGTTGCATTATGCAACCCCTGTCTTGCTTCTGTGCTCGAGTCATTCGCTTAAAGCGATTTCTTAACGAAATTCCCTTATTCTTAATCTTATTTTTATCTTAATCTTACGTTGGATGGTCCCGTCCGAAATTTCAGAATCAGTTTGTTTTTAAACTTGATTGGTATTACCATATGTAATTTTTTTCGTTTGGTTAAAACCTGATTGGTATTACCATATGTAATTTTTTTCGTGTTCCTCTTTATCGAGGTAGTGCATTCCTCCTAATACTCATTAAATTTTCGAGAATACTTTCCCTGTTAATTTGTTCATTTGTTCGATTTCTATCAATCAAAGAAAGATTCTAGAGGTTTTACTTTTGTTCTAGCTTCGTAAAAAGATTAGTCAAATTCATTTACATCCTGATAATAGTTGATCAAATGGCATCGTATGTTACAGATTCCATTTGGTCAACTATACAGAGCAAGAAGTAAAGGAACAAGTTGTAACCTACAATCCATAGTTGACTGAAAGAATTTTTGTGTTACTCTCTCGATCGACTACGGAAAGTTGACTGACGAAGAAAACGGTGGATGGCCAGCCTTTTAAATGGAAGACGAAGGCCATCAATTTGGGACGAAGGTCAATCTCAAGGTGTTTAAACATATATCTTTTTAATGATTGAAGGTAAATGTGGGGATGATTGACAAGCGTTGGCGGATTTCAAGGTAAGCTGGAGGAGATAAGGAAATTCATTGGGGACAGAGATAGTCTCTATTGTTTTTTTTAACCATTTGTTTTCAACCTCGAAGTTCAACTACTATCTTTAAATTCTTAGTCAAGATATTGACCATTATTAACAGTAAATATCCCTTTAAAACAACACTTGTTTAGGAAATTTATATCACAAGTTTGCGCACAACGTTAAAGTTGCGTGTTCGTATTAGTTTTGAATAGAGGGGAATCGCAAGTTTTTCGAAAACAAAATTGAAATCGGCAATTGTGTAAAGTTTATTGTTGGATATAGTCAGATACATTAAGGGGTTTTAAAATTCTCAACAAATAGCCTACCTTATTGTATCCATGGAAAGAATTAGCTGAATAACATGCTTAAAGTATTTTCTGGAAAGATGAATGAATCCATACCATGTCATCCAATTTTGAAATCCAGAGTCTTGAATGCAGTAAATGGTGTAAATCATCTTAGTTGGAGGACTTAGAGCCATCTTAATTGTTTTTTCTTTGAATATGATTTAACTTTTTAGTTTATTGTAGTTTTCAGGTGGCGATCAATCTGGCCTGAAGATAATAGTAAGGCTTTGAGAAAACGATTTGATAAACAATATTCACAAAATATCATTTAACGCTGTAGGCCATCATATTGTATCTCCAGAGACTTCCCTCGGGATTCCCCGAACAAAGTGTCAAATCCATCGTTCCGTTGTGGAAATGCAAACCGAGAGAGGAGAGCGTACATATCCAGCAAGAAAAAATTAAGTGTGACAAAAAACAGGTAAAACTTCCAATTTTCTCAAAGCAAGTGTATCTTTTGAATAGTCAATTAATATTCCATCAAGCTACTTATTACTAGAATTCAATTCAAACTGTAAGATTTTATCCAATAAAGCAATCAACCGTTAAATGAAATAATAGATGGGTGAATGGGGCAATTAGCTGCAGTTTTTATTTTCTGATTTGTTACTGATTTAGTAAGGTTTCTGTCAAATGAAATTAAGTTATTGTTTTGAAATTCCTTTTTGATTTCTTATAAACACGTTTATAGAAACGGTTTTGTCGTGTAGAATACGAAGGTTTAACGTCCCGTCTTAGATTTCCACTGCAGGAAAACGCTGATTTGTAGTGTTCTAGGAATAAAATGCTGTTACTTTTTTTCAGAACAGTATTTATGGTGGAAAAAAAAAAAAACAAAGTTAAATAGTATATTCTTCCTAAGCATTTTCTCTAAAAAATTAATATCTCAAATTATCTCATTCTTTCTTAGGTTTTATTGCGGATTGGTGCCTTAACTCGGTGATAGTTCCATCCAGCTTAATTAGCCTTCCCAACAAGGAATGTTTGATAATGTAACAAATGTATTTTTACTAACCGAATTGTAATTCTACAAAGTCGCACTTACATGCTCATTAACAAAATTACATTACAATATGAGATTTATTCGCCACACTGATACGGTTACCGTCAGCGGCTAGAATAAGTTAATAACTAAGGTTATTTATTTAATTAATGGTACAGCAAGTTGTTAGATCTAGTAGCTCTCGGTGAAAAACGTTAAAAGTTATTATGGAAGATGAGGTTGCTTTATTAGGAACAACCGAAATAAGAACGAATAGTTTAGGCATTATTTTAACGAGAGCAATTATTCAAAACTTAAGTCTTAGATAACCATGTCCTTAGATGACTATCCCAACATGTCAAAGCTTAAGTGGAAACAGGCCACAGAAATGATGGGTGCCCAGAGAATCACTTCAAATTAAAAAAATTGTAAGAAATAAATTAAGATGATATTGGTATTGTTTGTCTTCTTCTGCTCCATGTTTAGCCAGTTATTTTGCTCTGTCTTTTCTTTTGAATTACTCTACTTTCTCTTTCATCAACTTGGTATTATGGTGTTAGTCTTCTTACTATGGTAAAATCTGTAGGTATAACATAACAGATTTATGTATACCAAATGTAGATTTCAAGAATACAAAACTGTTGTTCACCTCAAAACTACTCAAATGTTTGTGACACTTCCAAGGCTCAATATGGAATTACTGCAATACACACATACAAGATACAACAAAACAAGTTAATTTTTGATTTTCTAAAAATGCAAGCATTATAAATTAATAGGCATTTAACTTTTCCAGAATTAACTGCTCACTAGTCACTACATTTAAGTTTTGAATTTGCACAACACTAAAAGAACTACTGTTCTCGCTCCTGTAAAGTGCAACTTAGGGTGTGTCTTTTAAAAAATTCGTCTGCTAGTTGTTGTGTCAGCTACTGGTGAATTGGTGATCAGGTGTTGTGAATCTTTTGATTAAAACGTCGTTAATCGTCAATTTTTTCCGTGTTTAATTAGCAAATTTGTGTTAGTTTCTTGTCGACGTTTCCGTGTTTTAAATTCATGAACATGAATCTTGTACCACAAATGATTTGCGAGACATCGAAAACTAATCTACTAAAGCAACAAGTTTACCAACATAGGACTATAGGAGCTAGGGTTTACCTATGGTCCACTCCTATCCCTGTGTGACAGAAGGAGAACTCAGTCTAGCTACTGCAGAGTGCAGACGACAAGTGTAGTAAGCATTCGTCTGCTCTGGTTGTTATGGCAACTTTCTTGTCAGTTGCTGGTGTTGTGATTGTGAATTATGTGATTTTTAAAACGTCGTTCGTCACTCAGTTTGACAGTGTTTTGATTGGAAAGTTAGTGATTGTTTCTTAACGACGATTTCGTGTTTTGCATTCACGTACGCGACTCGATTTGTAGTGTAGAATGCACAAAAGTGAACCAAATACTTTAAATCACTTCCAGGATATATTCAGGCTAAAATTTTCAAGTAAGTCTTGTGTGATTATTGATGTTTATTAGTTAGACAACAAAGCTCATTTTTCAGATTTGAAAAAACCAGCGCCATTCTGTACTTCCGGTTTCTAAAAGTGCGTGTAGCTAAGTAACCATTGAGCTTACGCAAAAAAGAACCTGATTTTCGTGATCCTCGTGAAAAATGTGGTAAAGTTCATGTTTCCATCCAAAATACCCGCAAATCGTCGAAAATCGCAAAAATCGACGTACTATAGTTCAGAGAATTTTTTTTGGGGGCCATGTCATGGATTTCCTTTAAAATACATCTGTCCTACCTGAAATTTGATGAGGATCACGAATCTGTAAGTTTTTTTTAATTTCAGCTCAATAGTTGAGGAGCTATTGGTCTATTTCCGGTATACTTCCGGCCAAAATTGAGTTTTTGAATTGCCTAAAAGTAAAAAGTGACTTTGTTCTCCATACAGTTTCTATCAATTTAAGCATATTTTAAGTAAAGAAGAAGTAGGCTATTTAAGATTTATTCGTGTCTAAAGAATTGCTGGATTGGCAATCAGTCTCCAAGCATGAGTGTCTAATGACTGACGCTAGATGTCCTTCGCTGTTGTTGTCATTGTCTTTGGAAAATGTCTTTCTTTCTCTGTTGTGTTATTTTTTCGATTTATTTGTGGTTTTCTGGATAAATTCAACCCTATTTTCGTAAGTAAATTAACCTAGAGGATTACTACATAGCTATAGTTACTAAAATGCCTAAATTCTACTTGAAATCAAAGACAATGTGTGTATTGTATATCTGCCATTTTCAGGTCTGGCAGAACCATTTCCCCCTTCTGCTGAAAATCCAACTTCATTCTCCAGCTGTTGTAGAATTACAATAAGGTAAGCATGTCTTTCAGATTCTACTATTTCAGAGAAAATGTGGCATAAAATGTCTAATCAAATGCATTTATTATCTTTGTCATTTTTGCAGCATTCATCGTTAGCATCATTACCTGTTCTCTTGAACTACAGTCATCTCATGGGAGCAGGAAGCTTCATTATTCTTCATTAAGAAAATGTGAGTATTGTCTTCTCATAATTTGTGTGTGTTCTAATAATACAATCTTTTCTTTCGTCTAGAGTCATCATCATCTCACTTGAATCGTCATCCCATCAAATCACTCATCAAGTCATCATCATCCCACTTGAATCGTCATCCCATCATATCACTCATCATCATCCCATCTTCTGGATCAGCCAAGAAAACCTTACTGGTATTACCATGTGTAAGTCTGCTTGTCACATCTCTAAACTAAATAAAATTGTAGTTAACCCCTTTTATTTACGTAGCTATTTCGGTAATAACCGGGAGGATGCAGCCTAAAGGAACATCGAAAGAACCCCATCCCTTCTTCAAGTTGTCAACGTGGATCATCATCATCTGTTCATCTTGTATTGCTGTGGTATTTATGTCTTTTGTTAGTTTACCCGTTGGCTGCCACGCCTTTGTTTCCCCATGTTAGCTTGTTCCGCCGAAAGGCGTGTCTTAGTGTGCACCATAGGGACTTCCCTCTCGTCGATGCGGTGGTGGGTTGTAGATGCGTGCACGCTATTTACTACTCCCATCATCGTGTCAGCCCGGACTTGTCAGCAATGGCAAGTCCCACTTTGGTCGTGGATCCTTCGGACACGACGTGTAGAGTAGTAGAAGTGCAACCTATGAGTTGTATGGCGTGGCAGCCAACGGGTAAACTATTTGTATGTATGTGTTGTTTGTATGTATAATTGTATATGTTATTATAGTAAAATCGCGGTGGAATTGTGGGTGGAGGTGGGACAATAAAATGCAATTCCTTTACATTCTTCACTTTTATTTGTCGTTAATTGATACATATGAAAACAATATTTAGCTTCATGAAAATACATCACCCAATTCTTATTATATAAAATTGGAAAACTCTAGTCTTAATCCTTAACAATAATTGCAGAAGTATTTCTGACTCGAAATTTTTTATGTCTCGATTTTCTCGCCAGGAAACCTAAATTAGTAAATGGAACAAAATTCATGTACAGAAAATGTGTAAATCCCATTATAACAAGACAATCTATATAAACGAAAAAAAAGGAGAAAAAATCCCCAGGGACTTCAAGGAATGAATCATTCCATAACGATGGAAAGTCGAAAGCCAAACAGTGTGACGAGAAAACAGGATTGCTTAATCACTATAGCAAATTTCTCTATGGTGCCTCTGATAAAAGAAAAAGACCCAGAAATTCTTTGAAAAAATTGCTCAAATTTTGAATTAAGTTCCTGTCCCAACAAAGCTCTTAATTGATTATCATAAGACAAGAAATTAAAAAGTTGCGTATTACAGCTAGGGGGTCGAAATGGCAAAGGGAAATGAGCGACAGGGTGTAAACTACACGGTAAGAGCTGCAACGGAAGGATATTTTCGACAAGATTAATAGCACAACAAAAATGTGGGAAATACAATCCAATATTGAATAAGGTTTTGAGTGAAGCTGCAGTTACTTTCCTTGATTATAAAGAGTTAGGATTTTTTCAAGTTGGGTATTGCAACTTTGAATTTGTTTAAATGAGTTGGTTCAATTGGTAAATTCTAACTTAGAGACCGCCCAAAACAGCTGTCAACCCATTTTCTTTCTACTGGATGAACTAGAAGAATTACTAATAGTATTAAGTATGGTTCAATATGCACAGTTCTATGCTACTAAAAGACAAGCCAATGGTTGCAAGCTCCATTTTCTGATGTGGGCTTCCAGATAACACAGCACCCTCTCATTCGGAAACATAATTTTCATGGTATGGCAGTCAGGAAACCTAAAATAAGCAAAATATATGGTTTATAGAAATTTGAAACAATATCTCAAAACTGCCACAGACCACGAAGTCTGTGAAACTACCCATTGAGCACAACTTTACCAGACAATGAAAATAAAAACTTAATGCAATGTCAGGGGAGACTGTTTGAAGAATTTGGTGTAAACTAGAAGGTTGTAAGAATGAAACTGAAAATTTTCGGCCATTAGTTCTACCAATTCGCATAGCATCTAGCATGCATCTAGCAACGTAAGGGACAATTAATTTTGTAGAACTCATACATCGTAATTTTAAATTCTATAAGTGCGGAAATTGGTCAAACACGTTGAGTAGTAATAACTGATAAGAAAGAAGTAAAAAAATTGATACAAATAAAAAGAAATTTAGTTTTACGGATTTTATGTAGAAAACCATCGATCGAAGGCTCGAAGCAGGAACTTGAAAACTACGCGAGTATGTAGCAGACGATGGACGACTCTGATGAGTAGTGCGAATTCTTCTCCTAGGTGTCTCTGCTTAGATCAGTAAACGCGGTATTTTTGAAAAAAAATGTGGCTACCGTTCTAGTGTTCTACCGCCCTGACATACCGGGTTGTTAGACCACACATTTAGTTGGTGCACAAATGGTATTGCTCAGGTCTATCCTATTCTTATGCTGATCTTCTTTTGTTGCTAACAAAACTAAATTTGTACGCCTGCCATTGCCATTGGAAATTGATTCCTCGTGGTATCAATGATTCTATTCATTAACTCCATGTATAACAACAATAAATAAGAAAACAACTTGAAAGAGACAGGAAGGAAGTATAAACGCGCTTTCCATTCAAAACCAAGGTACTAGTGACACGAACGTCATAAGAATAAGATGAAAAGGACCTACGTATTGGACGTGACTGCAAAATGACGTCACATTATCTAGCTAGAAAATGTAGTACAAACGTCAAATAGGATTTGTACATACACCCCTGCCTCTCCATCACCCCCAAAATAAATAATACGGTCGTTTTGGCTCGATTGACTATAGAGCGACTCGGAAATCAAGGTACAAAACCAGGCGATTTATTCCCGTTTCAAATGTTGAACGAGTTAGTCAGACAACAAGCGACCAACTCAAAACTGCGTAGAAAAGTCAATGAGACGAAAAATAGTTGATTGCGCTTCAAATAACTGTGACACTGTCCTAGCGTAATTATCTTATTGATCAAGGTCTCTCTAGTTTGTCGGAAGATCAAATTCCGGACGAGATGCCCAATCCACCGCACACACTGGAAAGCAATTCCGTGCGACAACAACTACAACAACAAAAGTGGCCCGGATTGGAAATTGCCGTCCCCATGTCCAAGTTATGGACGGCCCGAACGACCCGCAATGTCAACTGGAAAATGGCTACGGCCAATGGGAACTAACAAATGGCGGCCGAGTCCCGCTGATAGCACCGCCTTTCAATCAGAGAGGAAACGTCGCCTATGCGAAATCTGAACCACGAGCGCCATGTTCCCGATCCTGTCCAGTCACACAACGGACGGCGGATTTCGCATCCGCACAGGATAGCAATGGATAACTTTCCCTATCCTGACATCTTGTGTTTGGGGATGGAGAGAGATTTGTCGCAAAAATACGGTCAAACAAAAAGGAAAGAAAATGTCCGACCAACCATAAAAAAAGAAAATAGAGAAACATTTCCTACCTTGTGAGGCATTGCTTGAATCTGGATTCCGGGTGGCGGATGTGTGATCCATCGTTCCGTCATTCCCTCGACCATGTGAAGAATTTGAGTTGTAGTGGATGTCGGGGGACTAGGAAGTCATTTGAACCTTGCGCCAACAATAAGTGTCGTAGAGTCCTAGTTCAAAGGTAACAGAGAAAAGATTAAGTCTTAATTAAAAACGTGGAAAAATAAATTAACAAAACATTACCTCAACCACTTGAAGAGAATATAAGAAGTTAGGTGCTGGATATGAAGATAGAATCATAATTTGACTCAATTGAAGGCAATCACTCACGTATATGATGGTAGAAAATCTTTAAATGGCTCGACGTTACTACAGTCGCAGCGTCACAGCGTCTTTGTTAAAATGGAAGATTATATTAATTTCATAAAACTTACTGTTCTATTTTATGTCAATATATGTAATCTTTGCATTTTTTGGCAACAAGTTATTGAATGTTTAAGAATTTGTTACCACTTACCATTGCTAAATGCATTTACAGTTCGCATCTACTCACACTGCTCAATTTGCAAACAGCTATGACTTAAGACCATATTATTAAGTTTCATTAGCCGTTTAACTAACTTTAATTCTTAATCAGGTTTTCCCGTTGGAACTTGTAAATTTTAAATCAAGAGTGATATCATTTCAATGCCGTTAAATTGCTTTTTAAGACTTTCATTATTAAATTATCATCTCAGAAATAAGATACAACAATTGATAGAAATTAATATTTTGGATAGGAAGCGGGGGCTTTGTAGGCTGGAGCGGTATAGACTGGAGTTTTGTACTCTGGCTCCTTGTAGGCTGCGGTAGTGTAGACTGGGGTACTATAGGCCGGGGTAGTGTACGCCGGAGTGGAGTAGGCCGGAGTGGAATAAGCAGGAGCGACGTAGGCTGGGGCGGCGTAGGCAGCAGGAGCTTTGTATTGGGACTCAACGTACTCGGGATATTTGGCTTCACCTTCGTATTTCACGTCAGCGGTGTATCCATTGGCGTCAGCCTTGTAAGTGACGATCTGGACGCGGCTGTCGGGGAGAACGACACGGTAAGATCCAGTGACTACGTTGTAGTCGGATTTCTCATTGTGCTCGAAGTTATTGTAGGATTCCTTATCCTGGACATCGTATCCGAAGCTGTAGGGTTGAGGGGCCTGAAAAGGTGGTAATTCAACAGATGAAGAATTTTTTTAGATCAGTCAAATAAGACATTTCATTTAATTGGTTTATTTATAACTTACGTATGTTACTTCTTCGTATTTAGGTGACTCGTACTTTGGAGTATCGTATTTGGGAGTCTCGTATTTAGGGGCTTCGTACTTTGGGGCCTTGGGAGCCTCGTACTTTGGGGCCTCATATTTAGGGGCTTCGTATTTAGGGGCCTCTGGAGCCTCGTACTTTGGGGCCTCATATTTAGGAGCTTCGTATTTGGGAGCCTCGTACTTTGGGGCTTTGTATTCGGCCGCCTTGTAGGAATCGGCAGCAGCGACGGCGAAGAGAGCAACGAGGATGAAGAACTGAAATTTAAAAAGGAAATTAGTTTTAAAATGAAAGAAATGTTCTCTTTTGTAGTCTTAACAAGTGAATTGGGAAAAAATGGTGAACTGAAATGTTTCGTCGTTTGGAAAGTCACTCTCCCAAGTGCTCAGGTGGGAAATAACTTTGTAACTTGTGGTTACAATTTTTACCTTCATGTTGGAGTAGCAGTTGACTTGTTTGAAACAGCTGAATAACTGATACTTTCAAACTGAAACGTCCGTGATTTTATACGAAACCGTCAAACAAGAGAGTGATATCTAATCCAATATGTGGGTGGGGACGTTTGCGGGGAAAAAGTAAAAGGAAGTTGAAGGTAAAGCCACTAGTCTACGTAGTCCAGTTATGTACTCAAACAATTGATGGTATGGAAAACAAAATTGCATTGGGATCTCTTAATCTTTTGCCAAATTTAGTCACCTTCTAACTACAACTGATTTGATTACATAAGCCATACATTAAGTTATCTATCTATTCTGAAAATAACCAAATGACAAGTTGTCTTCGGAATCAGCCGTAACCATTCCACGCAAAAATCTACTGAAGTTGCCTAATTTTCGGCATATTCCGATATCCGCGTTCCTTTTTACGATAGGCTTAGATAAATTGTAACGGGTATGTACAGTCAAACAAATTTGTTTCAATGTCCTTTTTTTTCGTGGTGTAACTCAAGGTTATCCCTGACCTTAACCGATTTTTCGAATTATTATTCAATAAACATCATATTATATCTGTATATGGCGCACTCGAGATTCAAGGTACACATGTCCAAAAACATATTTTTACAAGCTTTTGTTGCTAACCGCAACGTCGGCCAATCCGTCGTTGTTCAATGTTGTTCAAATCTCGGTCAGTGTCGCAAGTCGTTCAACTCCATATCTCATCACACCTGTTGAAACGATGCCCAAAGCGGCAGTATCCCACCCTTCCGAATGAATCGACACCAATTCGGTGACTTTTATTAGATCAACTAACCACTTCACTTTTACTAGAAAGTAAATCAAGTAGGTCATCTTACTTGCAAATACTTTTTCAATGGATTTTGACCCTGAAAAAGTAATACCAGTTGAAATTAAGTATGAAAATTGAAAAGCGTTTTTTGCTGTTTTCCTAAATACATCTCGTTGGTTTTACTTTATAATTTCAATTAAATGTTTTGATTTTAAGAGTTCTGGGTTTATAAAAAATTCTTCAAAATGAAACAACTGAGAACTTGAAAGTCCTATTGAAAAGTAACAAACTATTCTGGAGTAGATGTACCGCACATGTAAGAAACTAAGAACTTTCATTGAATATACAAAAGAAAACAGAACTTTCCCTCCTCAGGTAATTTCCCGTCCTCAAAATAAAAAGGGAAATGAAAGTGATCGCTGTATATAAACCGACAAAGTGATAGTCAATAGCATCAGTCTTCAATTTGTCATCCCTTTATCTAGGCTCTCGATGGCAGAACTTCTCCTTACAAGGGACCTCACTCTAATCTGTACTCCATTATTACGCCGATTTACCTTTCCCTTACACCTGTAAATTTTAATCTAATAATTAAAGAACTTAAACAGACTCCATTACCGTTTTAATTGGATTTAGGATGTGGTTTAAGGTGAATGGGTGAACAATTGAACACATATAAGAGGTGAATTAACAATTTATCATCTTATACTGCGTTATACAAGAATAAGTCCGTTCTTTCTCCACTGGGGAATGTTTAAACAGTTGATCGAATTTTAAAAATCAGTGTAGTTGGCCTTATATCCGACACCTTATGCCTAAGGTGTCGGTCGCACGATTCCATGGATACTGTGATGAAATTTTCAATTTCTTTTACAATGAATATGGAAGCGAATTTAGTCAGCTGATGAAAAATAGAAAACTCTACGCTATTTCTTGTTTATGAAAAATGAGTATTGCATAATACAGCAAATTAACTTTAATTGAATGAACGACATTTCAGGAAGTGAAGCAGATAATAAAAAAAAGCGAAAAAAAGGGACTCTTCAAAACCAAATTCGTTCCCTAAATTCCTCAATTCAAAGTGGTCTCCCGGATTTCCGGTGGCCAGGATTTGCTTATTATTAAACAAACACGGAAAGTTAAATTTATTGAACAGAAAATGCGAGAAAGCCAAAGTGACTGCTGAACCTGAAAGGAAACTCCAGTCCGCTCCAGCCATTTCTCTACAGGTCGACATTTGGAGAAAACAATTAATTCATCAAAGAAGCGCTATCCCAAAAGAAACAATAGAGAAGCCCATCTTATAATCCCATCTTTAGCGGACCCATTTTTTTAGCTTGCAGCTGAACTGGATCGATCCGGAAGGATAAACAGAGGTGGGTATGACCCAACAGAAACACCTAACAATAACAACGACCCTAAGTCCGTAAATAATACGACCGTAAGTCTATTCCTATTCTACACCGACTACTACAAAACTAATAAAAGTGGTTACGTTCTTATGTGACGAAGAGTTGAAGGTGGGAGCTTATACTCACTGAAGCATTTCTGTTGGATTTGAAAACCGCTAAATATCCGTTTTAAAATTCTTCCTGATGGGAATTAATTTATTACCCGTAGATTGCGATAAAAGGAAAACATTTCAGACGATTATCTTTGATGGTGATTTAATAAGGCATTCGTAGGCACACTACAGCCACAGACGTTTGATAGAAAAAAAAAAGGTTTTTAAATGCGAATTTTTAAAATGATGGATTCAATTATTTTAAGAAGAGTTTTGTACACGAATGTAAAACTACAATATAAACAAAGTTCACATTAAAAAATAATCAAGTAACAAATTATTTTTAAGTAAAAATGCTATTTGACCATAGAAACCCCCTGAAGTGAAATGTAGTCCTTGCAAGTGGGTTGTCCCTAACTATAAATGGCCCAACACCCCATATTTCTCTCAGGGTCGACGTAGTTGGTTAGTGAATAAGGATTTCTTTGCTAGCGTCCTCGAGACAGCATTTCGCTGGTTATAACTGTTAAACCAAGGTCCTTAGTAATGTAGGCGATTGGGATTGTTGTGTTGGGAACGTTTACCGGACCGGTATTCCGACTCATTGCGCAATGCCTTTCCATTGCCGCTTGATTAAATTCGCGTCTACGGATTCGAAACGGACTGTTCTCCCCTACGGGAAACTCAACAGCCGCGCAAGTTCACGCTACATAGATGGAGCCAAAAATAAGTCGAACAACTACAGCCCACTCCCAGTTCCTTTTTTTTCACGCACCTAAACATTTTATTCAACCCAATCCGTCGACTTGATCCGATTTTAAAAAATCCCAGATCTTCCAAAGCTTGCATAACCAGATGTTCAAAAAACATTCGTTCACAGCCAAACCCAAGAAAAAACCTGGTAGTGTTAGAAAAAAAGCTGGTTGGTGTTACCATTTTTCTTGCCTTTTTACACAATGTAATGAAAATCTAATAGAAAGTTCATAATACAACGCAAAACAAAACAAAGACAACTGCTTGCTCTTTTTTGTTGTTGTATTATTTACTTAGTGTACGCATCTTCGTCGACGTCATTGAAACACAAGAGCTAATAACATTTTTGAATTGGGATCGATTGATTAAGATTCCCGTGCCCTATTGGTAATACTCTGTCTCTCTCTGGACTACATTCCAAGCAAAATCAAGTCAAGATATTAGAAATGATGTCCTACCTTGAAGAGAAATACCGCTTGACGGACAGGTGCTCCACATCCACATCAGCGGGGAGACTATATAAATATTGGAAAGGGGGTGAGATGGAGGAGTTGAGATGAAGGTGAACCGTAAAAAGGCTGCAGTGAAGGTGAAACTTGAGTCAACAATAAGAGTCCTGGTTCAAAGACAAAAGAGAATGAATTACTTTTAAATATGGAAACACAAACGGGCAATAAAATATTACCTCAGCCACATGGAGAATGGAATATGTAGTATGTATACGCCTTCCAGATAATTGGATTGGCTGTTGTCCCGTCATATTGAAAAGAGAGTAGTATGTGACAGTCTTTGAATGGGTATCACTTCACCCTGTACAACTGATAATCACTATAACTTGAGATATTATAAAAATATAGCCTAAACACAAAACATAAGCTGAGGACTATTTTAAAAAATTCACCTGATTCAGGAATCAGGATGTAGAACTGTTAGAACATGAACAAGTTCGCACTTCTTCATAGTTAGAAATTTTTAACTACAGCCAAAGATTCACTGACAAATATTTCATGAATAGCCGCACATCTCTTTCAGCAAGGGCAGATTAATAATCAGGTGCAGATGAATTAATTACAGATATCAGAGGATCAAAGAGACTGGCGTGACTTTGACAGCCGAAATTTCGTGAATCAACTAGAAAACAGTGATGCCACTTTATTGAAACTCGACGCCGTCTCTAAAAATATTTGATGCATGAAATTTTAAAAAAAACATCTATTAAAACACTCTGGTTGAAAAAAAATAATTGATTGTTCATTCCTAAAATGACGAAGATTTTTTAACGGTGCACAGATTGTTGTTGACATATGCTAGATGTCAATGCGACACCAACTAATTCAAATTTCAAATTTTTTTTTTAAGTATTCGAAAAAGTGAACTTCAATTTTAGAAAGGCTGCCAAAGTTTAAAAGATTTCAGCACCAAATAGATCGAATTCGGCATTTTGCATCGAGTAAAGGAATTGGGCAAACAACATTTTTCAAAAATTAGTTAACCGGATAACCGAAGGGGTAGTGTGTTTTTTAGTGTATTATCCATTCAAAGTAGGACAGTTTTAGTGTTAGCAACCAGTAGTAATGTATTTCCCTCATAGTAATTTAGCCTTAAATCTAGGACGAATCATAACGGAATAAAGATGTAGTACGTAAAACGAGAAATGAACTCTTTTTTGTCGCTTTCCCTCAACAAACTCATTACTATGCATCAAGTTTTCAAGATCATAGGTTTCTTCTGATCCAAGCTTCATAGGCACGGACATCAACAGCCACTACAGGTTCCCCTACACCGCAACGGGCTTGGCTGCTGATGCCGATTTGAAATCCGTTCAGCAAAATCGGACTGCCAGCATCAAGCTGCAATGAAATCAATCTCGACAGTAAATAAATAAAATTTAAAAAATATGCTCATTTCAATATTGACTAACCGAGCAAGAGCCGACACCGGGTGATGCGGCACAGATGAAAAATTGGCTTCCGAAGTTGACGTTGTTGAATGCAGCCATACACAGCGATTTAGGTTGAATGGTTATGTAACTACTGCGCAGATAGGTAGTCAGTTGAGTTGGACCTGTGAGCAGAAAACATAAGTAACAAGAAAGAAACGAAATTTTTATAGGTGGTATGACGTAATAACAGACCTGAGTAACCCCAACCGACAACACCTGCTGCGTTCCCGCTATTGACGAACATTCCGAAGCCCAGTCGCACTGGGGGCACAAAAGTAATAGGCGAGTCCAACGTAACGACGGCAATGTCGTGCATCTGAACACACGTAAAACATAGAAGAAGCTTGACATTATTACAGAGAATAAATCGAGTAAAACATGTTTGATTGTGCTTACGCCAGTTGCTGGATTGTAATCAGGAGCTCTGACGACTCTGACGACCGCCCGCACTACTCGATCACCATCCGGAATCAATGACACAGTATTCATCCATGCTGTTATAGGTACATTGGGCAAGAAACTATCCAAGAAAAATGAGCCTGATTAGCTATTGACAAAATGAAGTAAAATATGTAATGTATCAACTCGTTTATACCTGGGGAAACACCAAGCGGTTGTTAAGACTTTGTTGGGCGTAATCAAGGTGCCGGAGCAGAACAGTTTTCCAGTTACCTGATTTCTAAAGTAGACCTAGGTGTTTGCGTTTGAGAAGACAGTTACTATAAATGCAATCAGGAAAATGTTAATTCCTTAATTCTTACCATGTATGGAAACTGGCCCTTGGCTGCGATTGCTCCGCCGACAATCCGAGTTGGTCGATGTGTCACACAGGTGGTCGGCATGTTGATATTTATTCAGTTGAGTGCTAGAACTTGAATCCTGCTTCAACCGGGTTCAACGGTACCAACCAAGTTCACAGGTGGTCGGCATGTTGATATTTATTCAGTTGAGTGCTAGAACTTGAATCCTGCTTCAAACGGGTTCAACGGTACCAACCAAGTTCACAGGTGGTCGGCATGTTGATATTTATTCAGTTGAGTGCTAGAACTTGAATCCTGCTTCAACCGGGTTCAACGGTACAAGTTGTAATTTAGTATAACCCAAATAGAGAGACATGGCTTTGGCTAAAATATACTACAAATCAGGAAGAATAAAGTCTGGCAATTGGACTAATCGATTTCTAGGTTGACAAATAGATTTAATTAGTAGAGGAGTA
This sequence comes from Daphnia galeata, assembly GCA_030770115.1. NCBI lineage: Eukaryota > Metazoa > Arthropoda > Branchiopoda > Diplostraca > Daphniidae > Daphnia > Daphnia galeata. The sequence continues at coordinate 1,045,492 of CM061119.1, forward strand.
AACACTAACCACAACTGCATTAGTACATTTTCTTACACGATTAGCTATTAGTCACAATCTATCATAATTAATCACAATCAATGTTAGTCTTCTTAATTGGGTTACATCCATTTCGATAGTAAGTCGTCACTTGCGCATGTTTGCCAATGTACCATATACAACTGGCTATACGACGCCATCAAATAGATCTGGCTTGACATAAAACTGAACATGTGGCACTTGTCAAATATTTATCAGATTAGACTGTTTAAATTTTCGTCCAGATCGAGGAATTTAGTGACATCTCGTTGAAGCGGAGAGAACTCAAAAGCGACGCATAAAAAATTCTATCTACTGTAAAAAAGCAACAAGAATAATAAATAAACTGATTACAGATACCAGGTGTGGGGTTCGAACCCACGCCTCCAATCGGAGACCAGATCTTAAGTCGGGCGTCTTAAATCACTCGGCCAACCAATTATTTAACTCGGTTTTAATTAACTCCCGCCAAGGAAAAATTCAGATGAGAAAATGGAACTCAAAGGATTGTGGAATGTGGAACTACCATAAACTTTTATTGTTTAAGCTACGGTGGTTGGAGCTGCTGTTTGTTTTTCGGAGCCAATATGAAAAATAAAATACAGCATCTAGGAACTAAACGAACTCTCGCAAGCTCTTAGTAATTCCTCTATGAGAATGGTTGACACTTCTACCACAGTAAATGTTTCTGACGGTGACATAAATGATTTTCCTGTCTTTAGACAGGATCGCCGAACTACCCCATTTGTCCTATGTCATTTTGGATTTATAAAACAAGCAATTTTAAATATAAAATCAACTTTTCAAAACCAAATAACCCCAGATGACCGCAATCAGAGTGCCGCTATTAACTTATTAGCTACACCCATTTCGGCTGCAAATTGTAGCCAAAAATATTCGGTGTAGCAGTGCGGTGGGTAAGATTTCCGATTCTAGCGCAGTTGAATTTTCAGAATAGACGAAGCATAAAAGGAGCAAACACAACGAAAATTTTAAAAAAGGATGTTCTTACGCCACTGTTTGCTGTGTTGTTTTGCGGATGTTTGTTGACTTTGATGATGGGCGAGAATTTCGAGTTGGCCACTTCGCACCGGATAACGACGAAACTCTCGTCATACGTCCATCCTTTCCTAACAACCGGTTAGTAAGCGCTAACGCGATGAAATACCGTTCGATACCGTTGATCCTGGATGTGATTCTATTGGATGTTGAAGTCAAGATGACTTTGGATACGGGAACGACTGTATCAGTTATTGGATTAGGTTGCTGGGAAATGTTAGGCAAACCTAAATTGGATTCAACAACTCGACAAATTTCTGACACATCGAACAGTAGGCTGGATTTGAAAGGTGAGTTTTCTGTTTCTGTAAACTACAACGATAGACAGTTTGAGCTTACTCTTTTAGTGTCGAATAGCTACGAAATGAAGAATATACTAGGGAAAAATTCGTTTCCATTATTCGCCTTCGATTTTAATGCTATATTTGATAATATTCAGTCCCCTGCGCCAACTGAGGTGGTGATCGATGTTTCACCGAAAATCAAAGCTTTCAAAGCAATCTCGTTCGATACTGACAACAGCAACTGCGAGGTGACTGATGACACCAAAGTTCGATCCAAGACCACCAACCAGATCACGCAGGTAACACATCTTCCGAATACGTCTACTAAACGTAAATATCCATCACAAAACGTGCCACAGAGCAAGATGAAAATCACGTCAGCTCGAGTGTTTCAGACACTTAAGCTTAACTAAACGGAAAAACATATCTTAATACTTAATGTAAGACCTCAAGTTATTTCGAGCGGGTTCATTCCCTTTAGTTTCCACCAAAAATGTTTTTCTGGCCAGTCGCTAAATGTGCAGAACTGTAAATTTGTAAATATATTGCCTCTTTGTAGACTCAAAATTTGGTTCCTTCTGCTAATATAATACATGAAAATTTCTTCTCAAACAAAATTGAATTGTTAAATCATTGAAATTGAAAAGTTGTCCCTAACCGGATCGAATTGGAAATAAATCGGAAAAATAAAATATGTTCCTAAGTGAACCAACATAGCGCAGTCCTCCGTTACCCCCAATTTCACCGATTCTTCTCCCATTTCAATCGCCTTTTGCGCCGACGGAACACGTCCACCGGCCACTCTTTCGAGTTCCCTTCTACAGGAGTAATTGAGTGGGATCGAGGCTTTTATACGAGTCGAGAGATGACTGGGCATGTCCGTTTCTCCTTCCGGGTATCTGGCATAATCATTCTAGCTTATCATCTATCTCTAGCTTTAATACGCTTAAATATTGACATTAAATAGTGTGTATCTGATCTATACATCTAATTTGAAGGGCCTATATTGTATTGGACAAACGTTTCAACTTGTCAGATGGCATTTCCCCCCTTCCACTATATCATGAGATGTATCGTCCATTTGAGGATCACAGAGGTTCACAGCACGCGACAAGTTCGAACGGAGACGGATCGACATGATTTTTTGGCGAGAAAAATGGGCCAATTGCAACTTAATGTCCTTCAAAATGAAAGGGAAAACAAATAGAATAAATGGCAAGAGCGCCATGCCCAGAAACTGTCGAGAGGTTAGTGATGGCGGGAATGTCAGGAGGATCAATCCTGACGGGTCAAGGAGTATGCGATCCTCTTATGCCTACCTATTGCAACACGACGACAGGACAGGTATGCAATAAAGATTAAAAGATTGAAAAGTAAAGAATGCTGTGGACAAAAGTGGGGAATGGAAGGCACAGGATCGACAGCATCCATCTCCCACGATAGCGAATCGACGATCAACGTGGGTCACCAAATACGATGCCCACAGTAGACAAATGGAAACACTGTCTGATTTGCCACCAGTCAATTCAAGTTAGACGCAACCTGGAAAATGTAAAAATCTGATCTATTTAAACAGGGCCGATTGTATCGTTTAAGTGAAATACCATAACATATAAGAAATGCGCAATAATTTGGGACCGGAAGAAACTCAACTGTTTACACCAGTCAGTGCGTGATTCAGGTATTGAAAAATAGACTAACGAAAATTCAACTGAAAACGGAATCGTTGGTTTTCAGACGTTGTCTCAGAAATACATTCAAACTTAATAATGCCCCCCCCCCCTCACATTCGATGTTGAACGCAGAAAGGGTTTTGAATTTACGGTACCTCAAACGGGCAAATAATTTGGGGTAAAATAAATCGCAAGAGATTCCAGAAATTATTTGAAAATGATTCGAGTCCTACCTTGAAGTGAAGTTCTGGACGACACTTTTCCAAACAGCATGTTGGTGAGCCCAAAATCAAGGAGAGAATGGGATGGAAAGGAACGTCCAAGTTAATACTTCCACAGACTCGCATGAATGTACATTAAGACATCGGAAGGGTGAAGAGATTTCGTCCGTCATTGGCCCAATAAAAAGAATGCTGTTCACCTGCAAAACAAAAACAAAAAAAGGTTAGAATAAAATTTTAGAAAATTCAAAAATAAACAAGGAAATCTTCTAAGAACATATAATTGAGATAGAACATGAAACATATGCCAAGAGTTTATTTCCACCGTAACTCTATTGAAGTCAGGTTGCCAAAAAAGACCTTACAAGCCCTGACACAAGCCTTTCTATCTTTGATCAAAAATTCCAGATTAACTCGGAAAATTAAGAATTCATTGTGATATGAATAAAACCCAGCTTGCCACGTGATTCAAGCTACAATACGACTGAGTATTAAGATAAGACACAAAGAGAACAAAATATTCAATTAAACACCGCACTGCAACCCAAGCCGAACAGAACAACGCCCATTAAAATCCATGGAATGGATGAAACATAAAAGGAGGAAAAGTTCAAAAGCGAGTGGAGACGTAAACCATTTTCCCATAGCAGACGCTCAGATTGGACGGATTATAGAGACGGACAAAGCAATCGCTCATCAAAGTAATTGAGAAATGACCCAAAAAAACTTGTAATAAATAATGGAGAAACAGTAGAAGCGTTAAATATCGGCAACTGAAATTACGTAATCAGTGTTATCATTTGATGCTGGAGATTGACGCAAGACCTTATCTCGTCGAAACCTTGCGCTTATCTCGGGACGTGCAAACGCCCGTTTTCATTTCAGGCATTTTGTGTAACGATTCAACAGTTTTCAATCGTTTGTTTTCATTTCTTGTGACTTTTTATAATTTTAATAAAATGGAAATCCAATTTGATCGTGAAGTTCGATTGGGAGAGGGTGGACATGGTTCTGTGTTTCTTGGAACGTTTCAAGGAAATAAAGTGGCAGTGAAAAGAGTTGAAACTGTTTCACACAGCTAATGAAAACGAAGAAACAATAATGCAACAATTAAACCATCCGAACATCGTCAAACTATTTCACTTTTACACCGACGACAATTTCAAGTAACATCATCTCTTATAACGCTTGAAAATAAAATGATAAAAGTAAAAATAAGTTGATTCGCATTTCAGGTATTTTGCTTTGGAACTTTGTGCTGCATCGTTGGATCAGATATTTCTAGATACTAATCATCCTCAGAAATACAATGGACCTAATTTGCCGCACCATTTCACAGTTTTCTTACAGTTGGCAGAGGGTCTTGAGTACATTCACTCAAGGAATTTAATTCATCGAGATATCAAACCGGGAAACGTCCTCATCTACGTCGATTCTACTGATGGCAAGATAACGATGAAATTGGCCGATTTCGATCTGTCCAGATCCGTGAATGAACGAGGGACATACACGATGAGCAGCGGAATCAAAGGAACAAGAAACTGGTATGCTCCCGAGTTGCTGAAACTAATCAGTCAACTTCAGCGATCCACACAGAGACGAGGTACCGTCAAGAGCGACATCTACGCACTGGGTCTCGTCTTCGCTTATCTTCTTTTAAATGGGCAACATCTTTACGGTTTTGACGACATTGACATTGCTAACAACATATTGGCTGACAAACGAGTCAATATCGGCAGTAAGTTTAAAATAGGATTTGAAACATTGCAAAAAATGATCACGATTTGGTGTGCAACTGAAAGTAACTAAAATATTTTTACTGCAGAAATTAACCCATCTCATTGCGCGATAGGACTTATCAGAATAATGTTGGAATATAAACACGACAATAGAATTTTCTCAGGCGATGTCGTTATTCAATTAAAAACAATAAAACAAAAGGTAATAATGTTATATACACGTAGGGGAAAGAATCGTAGATCGGATCAGTCAAAATAAAAATTTATATCCATTCACTATGTTATAGCTTTCCGTGAAAGAAGAACAGTTTCGTGATTTATGTTCAAATAAGAGCCTGGATTTTAAAAAAATCCAAATATTAGTGGAATTTGGGATCGACGTGAATGGGAAAACCAGTGGAGGATGGAACGCACTCCATATATTGTGTTTGACTAATTCAAGCGAAAAATTAATCGACGCAATCAAATTGTTAATCCAATCCGGGATTGACGTGAATGGGAAATCCAGTGGAGGATGGAACGCACTCCATTTCTTGTGTGCTCGTAATTCAAGCGAAAATTTAATCGACGCAATCAAATTGTTGATTCAACTCGGTATCGACGTGAATGCCAAAGACAAGAACGGATGGAACGCACTCCATTTTTTGTGTCGTTATAATTCAAGCAAAACATTCATCAACGCAATCAAATTGTTAATCCAATCTGGGATCGACGTGAATGGGGAAGACTTCTACGGAAGGAACGCACTCCATTTATTGTGTCGTAATAATTCGAGCGAAAAATTAACCGACGCCATCAAATTGTTAGTTCAATCGGGGATCGACGTGAAATCTAAAGGCATCGACGCCCGAATTCTTTTACAAGAAAACTCAAATATAAATCAGAAGAAAGAAACCATTGACGGCATCATACAAATACTAGACAGAGCAGCTCTTGAGACGGCTCGTGAAAAATAATAAAATTTTCAAAGTAGATTTTCTTTCTTATAAATAACAGCCGAGATTAATTTTTCTTTGAATAATTATTAGTTGGGACAAGCAAATAAATTATCTTTAAACATTATCGAACATATTTCTGTTCACTTCATCCTTATTATTTCCTAGGTGAATCTCTTCCGATCCTTCATCCTAACCATTTGTTCCGATATTGACAAATAAAGAGAAACAAAATTATTGTACTAATTATATACTCCCTCTGAAAGTCTGTATGTATAGTACTCTTAAGCTAAAGCGGTTTCATAACAATAAAACCAATGGACAAAATAACAATTCTTCGTTTGTTTTTTCTAATTAAAGAGTCGACTAAACGATTAAAAAAAACTCACAAGTTCCATTCAAATATCGTAGCGAAAACAACAAATGATTTTAAATCCGATTAGTGCACTGCATGTAACCTTTAGGAGAAAAGAAAACTTATACCATCACAGATACGTATAGCACCCGTCTGCTGTTCCTGCTGACCAATCGGGCGATCTCATAAACTTATGGGACAATACTTTCGACGCACAGGATCCGTGGCCAGCTGAAGAGTGTCCCACTTATACCAACAACAATGCTCCCGGCAATAATTCAAAATCGATCGTAAATTTAATTTGAAAACATTTTTACTTTTTTGTCATTACTCTAAAATACAATTTGATTCGTTCAATTTCTTAAAATTACATCAGTCTACCTTGACTTTATTATTTACTATATTGAAACAGCGCCCACAGCAGCAAATTGAGAGGTAATCGATATAATATTTGAAACAAATGTATTGAAAATTCGAAATGAATTTTAATAGCGTAAAAACTACATTCTAGTCAATCAAATGGTAAAAAAATGCTCCAAATATCATCATTACCGAGTCCATTTTCGACTGATTAACTGTTCAATAGCGATTTTTCGATTTTCTGCTCGGATGGCATGCAAATTTCTTTGGGGTTGTGACGGTATCCCATTTGGCATAACGGCCGTAGTTAACCCTCGCATGATAACTACAGCACCGACACCAGAACAGATGGCTATTAACAAACCTCCATATTGTAACGCGACGTAACCAACGATAAGGACAACGCTCACAATGGAAGAGAATATCAGGGATCTTTGTGCAGCTACCACATCTCCGCATGCCCAGTGGATCAATCCTTTGGCATGACCAAAAATTGGAATAACTTCCACCATATTGCTGAATATCTGGTCATTTCTGTTCTTTGTCTGGCGATTGGATTTCGTGCTATTAAAATGACTGGCAATTTGAAAAATGATAGAAAACGTGAAAACTATTTGAAATGGGTCGCAATTACAAGAAAACAAAGACTTACAATGAAGATGATTTTCAATCAACACAATAATTTTCTCTTTTGTGTTTAGGTTGTGATCTCTCGGCCACTCTGATTTGCAGTGAATCTATTCTAATCTGACACTTTTCCCTACTGAAACATCCGTGAAACCTTAGACTACGTGATATTTTGATGAAATGCTGATAATATAGCATTTAAATGTTTCGACAGAATACAAAATATCACGATATTTTTCACGAGAAGTATTTGTCAAACGGACTTTGGGTTCTCAACGCAGTTCCATAGTTTATCGTATTGAGATTGTAATATGAGACACAAGAATTTAAAAAAAAAAAGAAATTCGCATTTTGTTTTGACTAACTTAGTAATTTTACAGTGAGCACTAAGGTTTAACCAGAGGACATACGAATGCTCTACCACTGGGCCTATGCCCCATATGGTAGCGGAATTAAGTAGCCTTTAATATTTCGAGTTGCAGGAACAAATTTTTTTCATAGACCCAAGCAGCTGATGAATTAAATTTGAAATTGTACGACTTTTATTTCGTTCGACTTCAAAGACCAGCATAAATTATCTCTTCTCAATTTAAGTTTTCGGACGAGATAAACAAAAAAGGACCCTATTGAATCGATGATGAACGCTGCCGCTCTCTATAACTTGTCACACACACCGGTGCTGCCACCCTTCAACCGAAAAAAAGAAAAACAGCTACAGAAATAGATACGAATCTGAAACATTTTCTACGTTCAGGTCGACTCAAACATATCCTCCATGTTTAAAGTGTAATACGCATCACGCAGCATCTTATTTTCTCGCTCGGTGATGTATACAACGTACTCGTCCTGCATATGTGCCGACATACAGATTACTAATTAGCTAATCTGCCTTTTCAAATTCCAACTTTACCAAGTAAACCGCAAGTCACAAAATACTAAGTGAATTTCAAATTTTAAAAACTTCTATTCCAACCCGAAGAAATGTTTACCCAAGCCAAAAGTGTACAACACATCTACTACACCGCAACTACTACCCCGCCACTTCTACACCACTATTACTACACCACAACTACTACCCCCGCCACTACTACACCGCCACTACTACACCACAAATACTACCCCCGCCACTACTACACCGCCACTATTACACCGCCACTATTACACCGCCACTACTACACCACAACTACTACCCCCGCCACTTCTTCACCACTATTACTACACCACAACTACTATCCCCGCCACTACTACACCGCCACTACTACACCACAAATACTACCCCCGCCACTACTACACCACAAATACTACCCCCGTCACTACTACACCGCCACTACTACACCACAAATACTACCCCGCCACTACTATCCCACTACTACTACACCACACTCTTGGTTTGATAAAGATTTTAAGGCTATCAACTCTAGTCAAAACAAACATTGTAAAAAATAACTAAATAAATTGTTGATGCTGTTCTCATCGAAAATGAAAACAATAATGGCTCGTGTGCTTCTTTGCCCAGAATTTAATGACTATATTATCAAAGTTCAATCTCTGAGTTCAACCCAACGATCCAGATAAAGGTTATTTTATAAGACATGATAGAAGAACAAGGGATCCGTTTGAGGATATTTGAAACCAAAATTATGGAACTTGAAAGTCTTTTATGTGTCAAAGGTACTTGGCTCATCTCAGACCTTATGACCGCAAGTTACCCCCAATTTCATCGATTCTTCTCCCATGTCAATCGCCTTTTGCGCCAACGGAAACCCGTCCACCGGCCACTCACTCGAGTTCCCATCTCCAAGAGTAATTGGGTGGGATCGAGGCTTTTATACGAGAAGAGAGATGACTGTGCACGTCCGTTTCTCCTTCCGGCTATCCGGCATCATTATTCTAGCTTTTAGACGCCCAACAAATACTAAATAACCGTTTCTTTCAAATGAACTCTAATTCTAATCAATTTTTGAGTGAAATGAGGTCAACATTTGTTTGTAAATTAATTTTGTAACATATTCAATATTGACATTAAATAGTCGTGAGCAGCGTGATTGAGTAGGAAAAAACAGTAGGAAACGTAATCCGCTTGAGGGCGTCACGAATTCAAGTGTCGTGATTGGCCCGTTGGCTATCCCATCACTCCCGACATTATTATGAACGTTTCATTAATGTCAATTTCAATAAATCTAGTGAAAAATGATTGATTAACGTTACTGGTACATATTTTCCGGACGAACTCGAAAGGGAATGCGAAAACTACTTGGTTCGTGAATTGTCCCTCGAGAAAAGTGTTGAAAAAACCAACTTGGATTCCAAAAAGATGGAACGCTTTCATTTGTCACGACGATTGATCAATACTCACGAGAGAGCCAGCAGCCAATGAACTACAAAATAATTAAAGAACTACGACCAGTACCTTAAAAGTGAAAAGGGACTACCGGCTACTCCATCTGCGTCATCAGGTGGGGCGTAGAAGGAAGAATATACCCACACTCGCGGTGGTTGTAGACGAAAATTCGTGTCCATAAGCTGCAACTAATAATATCAAGAAAGGAAGCAATTAGGTCAGCGTAACAGTTGTCATTCACTTCATCTTAACATTATTTATCCCTTTCTCCTTAACCTGTTGTCAATTTGACAAAGGATGTAAAATGAATCTTTTCAGTACCTCATTGTAAATAAGTTGAACCACAGATGAAGCCCTGAAAAGTGAGACTTATTAGATTTAAGGAATTTTGTACAAAATTATGTGAATGCTTAAATATTTACCTCAATCACAACAAAATCAACCTGATTTTTATGGTGACTTGGAGAGATTTGGAAGTTGGTCCAATATCAGGATGGAAAACTATAAGTATTCAAAAAATAAGAGATAAATGTTTGAAACAGTCTCATCTAGTCCATACATTAATGTTATAAATGGAATCATAAAAAAAGCTTAAAAATTTAAGGCACCAAGCGTAATATTTTAAGTGGCAGAGAAAAAGGAATGTCCGTCAAGAAGGATAGGATAGGAAATTTCTGGGTCCAAAAATCTCTGTTAAATGTGAATAATAGTAGGGGGACCTAAATCACTTTTCAAGCTGTTGGCAGTATCACACGTGTGGTTGAAAACATTGCAATTAAGAACAGATTGTACAGAGCAAGTCCTAGACTCCATGGATCTCAAACTGTTTCCCTTTTAACCATGGCGTAGCAGCACAGACTAAGAGAATAGTTATTTACACTTACACTCTATTACATATACACTAAAGAATTATTTCTGTCATTCTGTCACTACCAAGATCGTTCATTTTTTAATTGGATGTCAAAGAATAACAGACTTTAAAAAAACTTTTGCCTTCTGTTGCCAGAATTTGTTTTTTTATTTACTGACCTATCCTCTTCTTCTTCCTCGATTCCTATTGGCCAGTAGCTAAAAGTCGGCCATCATGGATTTAAAAACGAGGATAGGAAAATGGTTTCGGCAACTTACACTGTAGAAACCGCTAAGACTATAGAAACCAATCAACTTTAAATTGTTTGATAATTGATTGTAAATTAACGTCTTGATAAAAAGAATACATTTTCAATTCCTTTAAGATACTATTGAAAGCAGGGCATGTTTTCTTATGAACTAATATTTTTCCTCATCCGGTTTGCTCAGCTAGCCAAGTAGCCGTGCAAGACTGCCAGTCGAGATAAAATAAAAATTTCCTAAAATAAATAATCGCCTTTATTCTAGACGCGACCAAATTTGAATGTAACGTCACCTTGTAACGTCGGCATCATTTCATTGTTTACTATTTCGTCTGTTATAGTGTTATTACAGTTTATCGGGACACAGGATCAGAACAAACCAGTGGGACTATTCAGATCCCGGATTGGGAACCGGGTAATAAATGTTCCGATGTGGAATTTAGGATCATCGCTCCCGCTGATTACCGCATTCAGTAATCTTGTCCAGCAATCAAGAACGTGAACGGTTATTATCTCATAGTCAGTCGGATGATATTTAATTAAATTTCCGCTCATCAACCTATAACTTTATCGAATATTACGGAGGAGGATGGATGACACATTAACACAAGGCAATTGAACGATCTTGTATTGATCCCTCCTGATATCAACCGGGCCGTTTCATCCTTGAAAATGGGCCAGCAAATCATTGAGAACTGATGAAAGAAGACGAAAAAGAAAATCAAATTCCTGATTGCGTGACAGAATCCATCGGGATATGTAAAATACGAAAAATGCCAACAAACACCGCCAAACCAATCGTTTACAGTCTATTAAACATAATTACAGAGGCAATAACACGTCAAGTAAAAATAAATTACTCTTTAAAAAATAAAATAAACGGTCACATTTTGCTAATGCGTATCTGCTTTCTTTATAATAAAAAAATGGAGTGGTAAAATAAATAAATTTATCAAGATGTTGTTTTCACCCGTCATTGCGTAAAAACAAACAACTTTTCAAACAACAAGGAGAAAGTCCAAATTTTAAAATAAAAAAAGTCCCGAACGTTGGTTGTTATCTTTGGTTTGGGTTTTTTTCAAAGGATGATCTCATGCAAATTGATACAACCCCAGGTAATATGAAACGAGCTCAATATAAACGGTGGACACATTTAGTGAACAGCGCACAATTGGATCGTCATTAAAAGAAAATAGTCGCAGAATGGCATCACGTTTTTCAATCGGTTTTTCGTTATTCATTTTTGCTTATTTTGTAACTTATTCTTCTGCTGCTATCGCTACTCTTTGGCAGGAAGAATTTGAAATGAAAATCGAAGCCAAAATGAATAAAATCGAAACTAAAAATATTCAACTTGAAGAAAAGGTGACGCAATTAGAGGCTCAACTTGAATTAAATGTAAGGACATTCCATTTTCTATTGTCATTTCTAGTTAAATCAATTAATTTAATTGGATTTCATTGATATTTGTATATAACGTAATATGACAGAACGAAATAAGAAAAGATTTGACACTGAAAGTGACTCGACTTGAGACAAAAGTCCAAGAACAGGAAACGATTTTAAATTTCTTGTTGCAAGCGAATGAACTTCCAATAATTTCACCCGCCGGTTCAAAATCAATTGCAGCGAATTATTATCAAAATGTTAATCAATCAAATGGAAAAAGTGGATTCCCAAGGACATGTCGAGAACTTCGTGCAGCAAATCCGTCACTTTCATCCGGAATGCAATGGATCGATCCGGATGGCCAAGGAATTGGCGATGACCCAATTTTCGTTTACTGCGACATGTCAACAGGTAAATATTTCGTCATTTTCATTGATTTCTTTTTAAAATTAAATTAATTTCTGCTTCAAATAGGATCGACATCAATTTTACATGACAGCGAAGTTCCCATCGACGTGGGTCATTGCACCGATCCTGGATGTTATTCACGATACATAAATTACAACGCGTCCAGCAAACAAATGAAATCGTTGGCTGAATTATCAACTGAATGTCATCAGTCGATTAAAGTAAATTCCTTTTTTATAAATTAAATTCTAAATTTAAACTGAAATGAATTCTATGTTATTTTTCAATTAGTATGATTGTTATTACGCCCCGTTTGAATTTGACAAAGTTCCTTACGCGTGGTGGAACGATAGAGACGGAAATGCGCAATATTTCTGGGCAGGAAATAATACGAACGGAATTCACAGCTGTCAATGCGGAATTGATGGAAATTGCGTCGATCCTGCGTTAAAATGCAATTGTGACTCGGCTGCACCTGTTCAACTATTTGATGATGGTCTTATATCATTTTGCTTTAATTATTTTAATATTTAAATTAATATAAATATTTTTTGTATGTTCAGGTGTCATAACGGACAAAAATGTTTTGCCCGTCACTCGATTGAATTTCGGTCGAACTCAACTGGCAACTTCGTCCGGCGTCCACACGCTGGGCCGTTTCGTCTGCAGCGGATCAGTGGCTGTAAATGGATTCCCTACATCCTGTGAGGATCTTTGGCTGATTGGCCACACCCTCAACGGATTTTATTCCATCAAAGGAACAAAAATGATCGAATCCGTTTACTGCGATTTCACGCAACTTCCCGGCAACGAGAGTAAATTTATTTGAAAAAACTATTTCCCATTAATTTAATTTAATTCAACAATTTCCTTAAAAGATTTCCAGAAATGGATCGGATACGTCGACGTCAAATCGGCGCCCGTCTATTTTTACGTTCAGCGCAGTTCTCCGTTTTACACAAATTCAACTCCAATTCCGTTCGAATTGGCGCGGGTGAACGAGGGAAACGCCATGAGTTTAACGTCGGGGATATTCACGGCCCCGCGACCGGGAAATTATTTTTTCTCGTTCACGGGACCGGCGAGATTTCCAGCTTCATCATCTAAAGTTTATTTAGGAGTTTCTCTTTATTTGAACGGGGGTCTAATCGGGGTGGGTTCGGTTGACGAGGGAAACACCGTCGCTAGTCAATTAAGTCGGTTGACCTTCCAGTCGACGCTGAACTTGAAAAAAGGGGATCAACTTTGGCTGCAGATTGATTGGGGATCAACAGGGGCGTTTTTGTATGACGACAGTCGCCACTGGAATCATTTCACGGGTTTTATGTTGGAGGAGGAAATTGTGGCGTCACTTTGATGATTTTGTTTGAATAACCAAAATCTGACCGAAAAATGAAATTTTTATTGGGGGAATGCTAAAAAATAAAATCGAATTCAAAGTAGCTAAGGGTTGGGTATTTGTTGATGAAAATTGAATTGTGGATGTCAACTACCTAACGAACAATAAAATTTGCATGTCTTTATCTTTAAAAATGTGAACGTGAGAAGCAAAAAACTCAAATTGATTGTCTGAAATTGTTGTATCTCCACTAAGGTTGTGCACTTGTGTAACAAAAATTCCGTGTCGTTATCTTTAGATGAAAGGCAGGAAAATGGAAAACCCAAATTAAAAAGTCAGAATGACAAAAAAAATGATGAAAATTAAAATAGAAAATTACCAAAATTGCGTCAAAAAAAAATCAAAATTTTCACCGAAAAAATAAAAAAATCAACATGAAAATAAATACAAAATTTTGTCAGTAGTCAAAGGGTTTACGAGTCTTTACCCATTTGTGAACAAAGCTCTAGCTTTTGACACATTTTTAAATATTAACAAAAACAAACAAAGTGAAATAGATTGTATTATTCAAGTCGATAATATCAAATTTCATTGCAAATCTTTCATTATTCTTTATCCATCGGGAGAAGATCGTGATGATCGCTTGTGCGCCTTAGTATTCTCGAATTGGGAGGACAATTTATTTCGGAATTCAAAATGTCAACGCCTATAAAAACAGGGAAAAATCCTTTCAAATCAAAATTTGAATACAAGTCCTCCTCGCGTTCCCAACGCCGTTTTATAACTCGAATATTGTTCGAATTGGCATTTCCTGATCCTTTGTATTACGTTTGCAGAGTGAAAACATTTCCTTTAACAGCATTAAGAGAAATCATTTAATTTACACACTTGTCATTACACTTGTCAGGAAAAATCTACGATATATCTATACCCTATTTTTAAAATGCCCTATTGAATATTGAACCAAAGGAAATTGGTTTGAAACTCACCACGTTGTGATTTCAGATGGGGAACCAAAAGTCTTTCACGAACTACTTGCACATCCGTCGTCCGACGGAATATTGGAAAAAATATTTCTTCCGGCTTCATTCAAAATGGAAGGGATGAAATAAAATCCAGTTGATGGATGTTGATTGTTGACGAGTGTCCAATAAGAGGAGCTGAGCTGACTAACGAACTTTTATGCACCAAAAATAGGAGAAACGAAATAGACAACCACATCCACACCAAGTCTAATCCGCATGTGCAACTCCATTTAAAAAAAACGCCTCTTAACTAAAACGCCATCAAATGAGCCAAAAAGAAAAGGAGAAAAAGTTTGAAAAATGCGAAAAAATGAAAAAGAGCGTCAGGAAATTAAATTTGTTTTCCCTTTGCCAAAGACTGGATGAAATAAAGACAGTAACCTGGGAATTAATAGGTGATGATAAAATTTGGCGCATTTTAAAAGAATTAAATGCGCTTTAAGATTAAATTGAAAAAAAGGATCGACCGTCATCTATCCTTATCGACTGATGTGATGCGCTCGTCGATATAACTTTAAAAATCGTGCACAGAATAAGTTGCGCAACGCTGACAATAAATGGGGAAAAGATTCACGAAAAAGAAAAGTAGAAAAAATGAAGTATTCACGGATTACCACCGGTTGTCGGCGGATCGAAAAAAATGTTTCCAGTTTGGCCAACCAGCAGGTAGAAACAAAATGGTCGAACCCAATTAGTGGTACAACATACTTTATATGAAAACCGTCGATCAATGGCTCTTTCTTTCAATTAGCCAAATCAAACAACTACAGCCCACTCCCCTTGACCCCTTTCTTTTTATTTACGACAATTTTGTTTTCTGATATTTTTAAACATAATCGAAAATTCGATCCCTCTATTTTGAAAATTATTTGTAATAAATATGAAATCATTAATTGAAAATCGAAATCTTATTTCGATACAAGCCACTTTGGAACTTGCTCAAGGAAACCAGATTAGATTGATGCTTTTAGAAGGAAAAATTCGTGATAACGAAAACCACTACACGAACTTCGTTGGTCATCTACTCAAAGAAGACATCGTTCAATGAGTTTGTCAGACACGAATGCAAAAACTGATCAATTTTGACTTTAAAGACTACCCATTCCATTATCCTTAAGTTTCCTTATAATTGCTATATAGTTGTTCATGTAGTTGGCTCCTCCCTCCTTACTTTAATTCTTTAAATCAGCTTCTTCTTTTGGGTTTCCAATGTAGACATGTGAACTACACGTCATGAGTCTATATCTAAATATTTCTGCCTTTCTTTCTTGTACTATCTATTCAAATAAACGAGTTAACCTCTTCAATCAAAATAAGTAAATTGTCTAATGCCACCATGGCCAGTCAAGTTTATATAGATAATTTAATTTTATTACAACCTATTAAACATGCTGAACGTCTGCTGATGCGTTCTGGTCTTTAAATTAGATTCGAAAATTGTAATTGCTATGCAGTTTCGTGAAAGCGATCACATTAATTCGCTATTTTTATTAGTGGAATACGTCCCAGTCCCATCTGGCCAGATGGGATTAGGAGTAGCAAAAATGTAGAGGCAGAAGCAATAAATAGACTATTGTCTAAAACGTCAATAAAGACTAAAGAGTGTAGCTACTCAAATTTATAAGTTAACTTCCCTCATTAACTTTAGAAAAAAGATTATAAAATCTAATATAAATCTGGATTTATTCATTGAGCGAATTAACATGGGTAAACGGAAGAGGCAGAATCATGCTCAGCCATTCCCAGGGATTGGACTCGTTCCAGCTCCGCCGTACCATGGACTAGAGGAGAGTAAAGAAAGTAGGGCAATACCTATAGCGGATTGTAAAAAGAATTGTCGCCCCGGAAGCGAATCGTTTTCTTGTCGGTTAAGGGCTGATTTCTGCGGCAAAAATCAATTTCGATTTTCAATCAACAATGGATAAGATCAAAGAGAAAAATTTGTCTGCTGATCCTCGGTTTTTAGCGATACACATGACTGAGAGTCAGTTACAAGGCGTTAAATATGCAAGAAATAAAACTCAGTAAAATCAGTCGGTAGCCCTTCCGCCGCCATCGGTGTGCAAAGAATGTGTAATCTGGCCCAAATTGATGATTGGGCAGGCGTGTTCAGTTTCAATTTTACGTTCACGCCAGCCTATGACGAGAACGTAGCGTTTTCCCTGTGTGAGATCATGTTCGCAGTCATTGAAATTTACCTAGTTCCTGAAATGTGGGCGGTTAGTAAAGCCAGGGATCCCCAAGCAATCGATCCGACTCCCCTAGACGCACACGTAAATTTAAAGTTCTTTAAACAAGAAAAAATAGAACGATGTTCATTACAAAGCCAAATTACAACGTCATTTAACAAATGTGTAAAGGGCATAAGAGACCACAGGCTTATTAAAACTGGGGAAAAAAATATAAAAAAAGGGAAAGCACATTGGCTTTTTGACAAATGAAGATTTCTTCCATCAAATCTGCGATTATTTCTCTACATTTCCCAACAAAATACGACGGAAGCCAGAAGAAGAAATGAAAGGCTCAAACGGCCATCAACAATGGGATGGATGGGGGATAACAAAAGAGCGTGAAAATGAAAAAATAAAAAGTTTAAAAAGAAATAAAATGAAATTATTTTTCTTTCAAGAGACAAGACGAGTGAAATTGTTGAAGCGGAGAAAATGACACGTCAAATTAAAAGATAGGACGATGAAGTAAAATAAATAGAAGAGAAACTAATAGAAACAGTTGACCTTTATCTTTGGCGTTTGTTGTTTTTCTTCTTTTAACCCATCAGGACGTCTATCGACATGTTGATCCCACAACAAACAATTGCACGACGTCATTATCACTAAACAAAATCCTTTTGACCTTTATTATCATCTCTTTCCCATCACGCATCACATTTTGAATAAGGGAAAATTATATTCTGTTATATAAACTATCGCCGTCTCAATTGACAAAGACAGGGCCCTATAAATTGAAGCCCCATTGAACTATTTGCAGCAGATCAGTTGGAAAACAGGCGATTCTTATTCAACTATTCCAATTCTTTGAATAAATTTAAAATAAAATGGCCCATTTTTCATTCAAGTCGTTCTTCCAAATCAGTTTGTTATTCGTTTTGATCTGCTGGACGAAAGAATCGACTGGCTCTTCGTTTTCCTTAGAAGAAGAATTCAAACAATTCAAGGTAAACTTATGTAAGAACTAAAATTTCGTTTTTACGCTGAAATTAAAATAATGTCAATCATGAATCATCATTTACTTCTTTATTTGAAATTTGAAATTCTTATTTGGCAACAGATTCAAATGAAAGAAATTGTAAAGAATTTGGAGTCAAAAGTGACCGAATTAGAGGCTAAAGACGTTCAAATGCGGGACAAGGTGAACGAGTTAGAATTAAGAGACGTTCAAATGCGGGACAAAATTGCCCAACAAGATTCGCTTTTATTCGAACTGTTACAAGAGAAAAACGAACGCACTGCAGCAGCAGCTAATGGATCAGCAGTGGCCATCAATGGACTGCCATCCTCGTGCGGTGATCTCAAAATAATTGGCCACACCCTGAATGGATTTTATTCCGTCGTGGGATCGGCAATGATGGAATCTGTTTACTGCGATTTCTCTAAACTTCCCAGTGATCCCGGTAATTGATTTCAATTGATTTTAATTGATTCATTATTCAAATACTAATTTCATTATTTAAAAAATTTCCTTAAAAGATTTTCAGAAATGGATCGGATACGTCGACGTCAAATCGACGCCCGTCCATTTTTACGTCCAGCGCGAATCCAGCGTTTCTCCACAACTGAAACTCCAATTCCGTTCGAATTGGCGCGGGTGAACGAGGGAAACACCATGAATTTGACGTCGGGGATATTCACGGCACCGCGACCGGGAATTTATTTTTTCTCGTTCACGGGAATGGCGGGATTTTCAGCTTCATCATCTGAAGTTTATTTAGGAGTAAAACTTTATTTGAACGGGGGTCTAATCGGGACGGGTAAAGTTGAAGAGTTAAACACCGTCGCTGGTCAGTTAAGTCCGTTGACTCTCCAGTCGACGCTGAACTTGAAAAAAGGAGACCAAGTTTGGGTGGAGATTTATTTGCAGGCATCAGGGGCGTATTTGACTGACAACCCCAGCCATTATTACACTCATTTTACGGGTTTCATGTTGGAGGAGGAAATTTTGGCGTCTCTTTGATGATTTTGTTTTTGATTATCAAAAAAATTAACTTTAATTATAATCAAGACAATAAAATTTAACGGGGGAAATGGTATTAAACATAATGGAATCAAAAGTAGCTAAGGGGTGGGTATTTTTGAAAATTGAAATATGGATGTCAACTGATCTAAAGAACACACAATAAAATTTGCATGTCTTAATCTTTAAAAATGTGAACGTGAGAAAAAATAAACCGCAATTGATTGTCAGATTAACAAAAATGCGAATCTGAATAGGAAATTCATTTACACGTAATTCATTTAAGAGAAGGAAATTTACCAAAAATTTTTTCACTGCTGTAACCTCACTAAGGTTGTGCACTTGTGTAACAAAATTCGTGTCATTATCTTAAAAATGAAAGGCAGGAAAAATGGAAAACCCAAATTGATTGTCAGATTTACAAAAAAAAAATTAAAAAAAAAATGAAAAAAAAAGCCGAAAAATATTTTGAAAAAAGGAAAGATAAAATTTATGACGAGTCATCAATCGATGATATTAATCGAATATTTTATTCCCAGAACCAAGTCCGTCCGATGATAGACGAGAAAAATAAAACAAATAAATTGCCCTTATTTGAAGAATTAAAATTTGATATTTGATGATCCTACCTTGGGTCGGAGTAAACTAAATGCACAACGGAGAGTGACGTCATCATGTGCGTTGACATGACAGGTGAGGAAAGGAATGGCGTCAGCGTGAATCCATTCACAATCGCGTGAACGTACGGGACGGGGGACGTCACGGGTTAGGAAGAAACCGGGCAAAATTCACAGCAAACGCTCCATTCCAAAAATTCAAACTAAAGAACTAATAACATGAAAAATAATTAGAAAAAACGATTTGATTGCACAATTGATTGGTGGAATGGGAATAGAAAAAAAAGACTTATTAAATGTGTGGCGATAACTCATAAAAGAATATTCACAGAGAAATTTGCATCACGAATGTTCACTCCTCACATTCCACAACTCACGACGCAATAATCGAAATTGAGTCAAAAATTTAAAAACTGCGAACAAATTTAATTTGTTTATCCATCGGAAGAAGATCGTGATAAACGCTTGTGAGTGAGTCTCGATTGGGAGTTGCCGCGGGAATTTAAAATGTTATAGCGATTACCAAGACTGGGATTATTACAATCCATCAACTATCCTTCTCTCATTTGAGTTGTTTAATTGAGTTTAATCTGCTGTTCTATATACATTAAAGACTCGTGAGAATATACAGGCGGCCGAGTCGACGTTGATTAAGCTGCGGCATTTACCGACACAATCATAACCTTAAAAGCATCGCTCATTCAAATTCAACGCTGACGTCAAGGCAACCGCCCCACCATCATCCGCACTTGTTTTACGAATAAACTATGAAACCCGACATTTAAAAATATTAACTTGATATTAACTATTAATATAATTAATATAACTATTAATTGATACTTGATATTAATATTTCGTATTTTTAGAGAGTAAAAATGAGTTTCAATTCGCTTCTTACTGTGTTGAGTTCTTGCTGGTGGTCCAGCAACCTGGCGGCCAAACAAATAAAGACGCAACAAAACAGAACCTCCAGACGTTCGATCCGGTCACAACCAACTGATGGTGCGGATTTTAAGAGACACTCTGAATCCTATCAACAACCGATGTACAACGACGAGCAACGGCAAGAAGTTGTGGCTGTGCAACAAAATTGTGATTTCTTTACCCAGCAACAGGAACAAATGTACAATCCCATTTACAGTCCTGCAATGAGCTCATCACCGGCACCCATTGTACATCAGTGGCAGCAACAGCCACTGGTTATAATTACGCCACCTGACGATTGCTGTTCTCGTACGACAACTAAAATGAAAAAGTTAGAAAGTCGATTCAATTCAATGGAAAATGAAGTTTCGGCCCTTCGTCAGCGACTTTTCAAAGAGGAAACGGAACTGGATGAACTCTGGCGATCCTGTTCTGACCATTTCATCAATCAGGAACAGCTGGACTGTCATTCCTCGACTGTTTCAGCGTTTAGTTATTATTCATCGTCCACCGTTCCATTCACGCAGGAATCTAAGCATGTTGTTCCATCTGCTAATCGGACTGTTCCTGACCAAACGGGCGATCTCATAAACTTATGGGACAATACTTTCGACGTACAGGATCAGTGGCCAGCTGAAGAGTGTCCACCACCAGGAATAAGTCAAAACAGATCGTTATTAATTTAATTTGAAAACATTTTTACTGTTCTGTCAGTAATATCTAAAAATACAATTTGATTCATTCAATTCTCTTAAAAATGCAGCAGACTATATTATGTTGACTTTATTATTCAAACAACGACCACAGCAAATTGATAAGCTCAGAGCTGTCTCGTCTTTAAACTGCAGAACTTTATCTTCTAGATCCTGTTTCTAACCTAATAGGCCTATCATTTTAAAAAATTGATTTTAGTACAGCGATATGACCCCCGTATGAGCTTCTTTAACCTTCAATTATCAGAGAGTTTTTTTATCAGACATTCTATTTAAACAGTCTACATCAGCAAATTGAGTCGCAATCGAAATATTATTTGAATAATATCAAGCAAAATGTATTGAAAATTCGAAATTAAATTTAATAGCGTATAAACTACATTCCCAATCAATGAAATGGTAAAAAATGGCTACAAATGGGACCAATGGTCTTTCAATCCTCAGGGTCGAGGAGGTATTGAATGATGCTTAATATAATATCAAATAATCCTTGTTCAAGATTTTTTTTTCTCAGGCCACTACTGATCAGCAACCTTTCAGTTTGTAGGGCGTATGAATTTCTTGAGGGTTGTGACGGTATCCCATTTGGCATAACGGCCGTAGTTAACCCTCGCATGATAACTATAGCACCGACACCAGCACAGATGGCTATTAACACACCTCCATATTTAAACGCGAAATAACCAACGACAAGGACAACGGTCACAATGGAAGAGAATATCAGGCATCTCTGTCCAGCTATCACATCTCCGGATGCCAAGTGGATCAATCCTTTAACCAGACCGAAAATTGGAACAGCGTCCACCATATCGCTGAATATCTGGCCATTTTCGTTCATGGCCTGGCGATTGGTCTTCGTACTATTAAAATGACTGGCAATTTGAAAAAAAAAAAAAACTTATTATAGAAAACGTGAAAACTATTTGAAATGGGTCGCAATTGCAAGAAAACAAAGACTTACAATGAAGATGATTTTCAATCAACACAATAATTTTCTCTTTTGTGTTTAGGTTGTGATCTCTCGGCCACTCTGATTTGCAGTGAATCTATTCTAATCTGACGCTTTTCCATACTGAAACAGCCCTACTGAAACCGTGATGCTTTTGTAACGTTTTGTTGACATTTTTGATCAAATGATCGTGTTTGGACAGGGTACAATAAGATATCATAATATAAGATATCACGATATTTTTCACGAAAAGTATTTTGTCGAACGGACTTTGGGCTTCAATGCAGTTCAATTGTTTATCGATACAAACAAATGCTCTACCACTAGGCCTATACCCCATATGGTAGCGGAATTCAATAGTCTTTGATATTTCGAGTTGCAGGAACACATTTTTTCATGGACCCAAGGAGCTGATAAATTAAATTTTAAATTGTACGACTATTGATGTCGTTCGACTTCAAAGACCAGCACAAATTATCTCTTCTCAATTTAAGTTTTCGGACGAGATAAACAAAAAAAGGACCCTATTGAATCGATGAACGCTGCCGCTCTCTATAACTTGTCACACACACCGGTGCTGCCACCCTTCAACCGAAAAAAAGAAAAACAGCTACAGAAATAGATACGAATCTGAAACATTTTTCTACGTTCAGGTCGACTCAAACATATCCTCCATGTTTAAAGTGTAATACGCATCACGGAGCATCTTATTTTCTCGCTCGGTGATGTATACAACGTACTCGTCCTGCATATGTGCCGACATACAGATTACTAATTAGCTAATCTGTCTTTTCAACTTCACCAAGTGAACCGCAAGTCAAAAAAATACTAAGTGAATTTCAAATTTTAAAAACTTCTATTCCATCCGAAGAAATGTTTACCCAAGCCAAACGTGTACAACACATCTACTACACCGCAATTACTACCCCCGCCACTACTACACCACTACTACTACCCCGCAACTACTACACCACAACTACTACCCCGCAACTACTACACCACACTGTTGGTTTGATAAAGATTTGAAGGCTATCAACTCTAGTCAAAATAAACATAGTAAAAAATAAGTAAATAAATTGTTGATGCTGTTCTCATCGAAAATGACAGATATACAATTGAAAGAAACGTTTGACAGCTGCTGTGAATGACGGTGAGTTAAATGACCCTTTATATCCCGTGGTGTCAAAGATTGGGTCTTGATTGGCTAGTTGTTCTGCCCGTTCAGAAATCGTCTTCTCAGAGTCGAACACTCGAACCTCACCCACTACGCTGTCAATGAAGAACGAACGTGAGTAGTTCCAAACCAGATATACCACCTCCCATAATCCCTCCCTTTTTGCTGTTTAATTATAGATAATTGCGTCATTCCGCGTTTAAACTGTCCGGAGTCTCTATCCATATGGCTCACGTCTCTGATAATAAAAATGCCGATGAAATGTCAGATCACCCACCTGAATTTGTTATCTTTTTTATCTTATTAGAGACTCGTAAGTATAGACGTTGTCGGTCCATATAATGAACTAGTCCGCACCCAATAATATAAGAAGGAAAGGTAAATTCGCTCATGCGCTTAAATTGTACAACACCTGTAGATATAATAGTATATCGACAAAATCTTAGCCATCACTAATGTCGTCATGGGTCTTCTAGCCTTCAGCTTGATTGAAATCGGCTAAATTTTGCATCAAGTTGTTCAAGAATGTTTTTAAGGTTCACACCACAGGGTTGGAAATTATGCAGCTGGAACCATTTTTAAGACACTGAGACAAGAAGACAAGAAGACAATTAGACTAATTAGACTAACAGATATCAACAAAACACTTACGGTACTCTCTGTTCTTATAAAGAGACTAATTTTTTTTTAGTTTAATTGCGATTTGCCAGGCTTATTATGTGTTTATACGTTTTTATGAGCAAGTCAGGAAGGTAAAGTGGTGAACTGTTTCTTTCTTGTGGGGCAGACAACAGAGTCACATATTGGCGCCTTTTTGTTTCATTAGCTGGGCTGCAAAATCGTTTTGAAAATTCCAGCACATTAGACAAAATTTGTTTCACTCACCTAAACGAAAAAAATATTGATATAAAATCTAAATAAATTGCTACGAAAACTAAACGGCAAACATTTTGTTATTTTCTCTATCTCCTTTATTATTATTCTTTAGTCTTCCCCCATTAACGATTGCCGCATAATGACCGCATCATTGATGTATTGATCGACGTATTGATCGATCGGAAATTGTGATTGGTGTACAGTCAAGAGCCAAAGCCTATGAAGGGATTACGGCTACGCCACCACTTTTTTAGGTCTAGTTAGTCGGCGGTTACCGCTCAATTTTGTAACCGACCAACCAACTAATAGCCTTTGTCGCTTAACCTTTGCCATACGAATAAGTAAAAAACCGGCCCTGAGTTCTGCTGACTTAATAATAGAAAATACAGTCTTGGCTTTGAGCCGCTCGGATCCGATGATCCGATGAGAGTCGAGAATAATAATATTCATTATATTCAAACCGCTTGGTGATATATTTGCTAAAGTAATGAAAAAGTCAAGCCTTTTATATTATTCAAATCAACAATTTCTATTATTTGCTGCCTGGGTTCATTAAAAAGTCGAATACTACTCTCCATTCCATCTAAAACGCTGCCCATGTTGGAAAAGATCTTGGCTGTTTGTTTTAGGATTTGGTTTCTCGTTTGGTGAAATATTTCCCCGAATGAATTCACCGGTGGATAGGCTGTTGGCAGATAAGAGAAATGTTACATCTTATCAATAAAATATCGACGCTCAATGACGCCGTTAAAAGAAGAAAGAATAGAAGAGAACACTGTCTGACTGATATTAAGTTATTAGGGAAGTTCAATACTGTGACACAACACGAGACTGTGGATTCACTTTCAAACGGTTAGCAAATATTTCGGCACAAATGAGGTGCACTTATAATGAATGAGCTATGAATATGAGCTCATTACGTACATATTTGCAAAAAATGATGGATACAAATGAGTTTTAAATTCATTCGACTCAACAGCATTTTCCATAGGAGCCAATATCCTACACAGATTAAATTACAATTGAAAAAAATTTTGATTTTGCCCGAGCCTATGATCAGTTTCATTATCGTGTGATGTAAGATGCGATTTAAACCTGCATCAGTGTGCACTATAACAAATTTATTTCGGGACGAAATAAAAAGTTGAAAATAAAAAAAGGCTGGCAATTTTACACGTCAAATTGAAAGATAAAAAAACGTGAAGTGAAATGAAATAAAAAAAGAGGAGCGATGATGGAAAACGACTTATGACGTATGTTGTTTTCGTCTTTTGAACATTTCAACTTTAAAAAGGATAACAAAATTTACCCATGTCTATCGACATGTTAATTCCACAACAAACAATTGCACGACACAATTATCACAAAATAAAATCCTTTTGACCTTTATTATCATCTCTTTCTCATCACGCATCAAATATTGAATAAGAAAAATGATTTTCTGTTATGTAAACTAACGTCATCTCGAATGACAAAGAGTGAGACCTATAAATTGAAGCCCCATTGAACTTGCAGATCAGTTGGAAAACAGTCGATTCTTATTCAACTATTATTAAAATTCTTAGTTTATAATCAATTTTAAATAAAATGGCCCATTTTTCATTCACGTCGCTCTTCCAAATCGGTTTGTTTTTAATTTTGATCTGCTGGACGACAAAATCAACTGGCGCTTCGTTTTCCTTAGAAGAAGAATTCAAACAGTTCAAGGTAAAATTATGTTAGAACTTTCATTTCGTTTTTACGCTGATTTATTAAAATATGTAGCAATTATCATTCACTTCTTTATTTTAAATTCTAATTTGCCGATAGATTCAAATGAAAGAAATTGTAAAGAATTTGGAATCAGAAGTGACCGAATTGAAGTCAGAAATGTCCGAAGTGAAGGCCAAAGACGTTGAAATGCGGAAAAAAGTGACCGAATTGGAGAACAAAATTGCCCAACAAGATTCGCTTTTATTCGACCTGTTACGAGAGAAAAACGAACGCACTGCAGCAGCAGCAAATCAATCAGCAGTGGCCATCAACGGACTGCCATCCTCGTGCGATGATCTCAAAATAATTGGCCACACCCTGAATGGATTTTATTCGATCGCAGGATCGGCGATGATCGAATCTGTTTACTGCGATTTCTCTAAACTTCCCAGTGATCCCGGTAAATTTTTTCATTGATTTCAAAGAATAATTTATTATTTCACACAATTTATCCTAAAAAGATTTTCAGAAATGGATCGGCTACAACGACATCAAATCGGCGCCCGTCCATTTTTACGTACAACGCAATTCTTCGTTTACCACAGCTGGAACTCCAATTCCGTTCGAATTGGCGGTGGTGAACGAGGGAAACGCCATGAATTTGACGTCGGGGAAATTCACGGCACCACGGCCGGGAATTTATTTTTTCTCTTTCACGGGACTGGCGAGTTTTCCAGCTTCATCTTCTGTTTATTTATCAGTTTTTCTTCATTTGAACGGGGATCTAATCGGGTCGGGTCTTGTTTCAGAGGAAAACGCCATCGCTTCTCAAGGTGAACAAGATAGTCCGTTGACTCTTCAGTCGACGCTGAACTTGAAAAGTGGCGATCAAGTTTGGGTGGAGATTTTTTATCAGTCAACAGGGGCGTATTTGTATGACAGTAGCCACTACACTCATTTTACGGGTTTCATGTTGCAGGAGGAAATTGTGGCCTCACTTTAATGATTTTCTTTTGATTATCCGTCAAATTATTTTTAATTATATTCGAAAAAAAATTTTATATTATAAAATATATGGAGGAATGGTATCAAATATAATCGAATCAAAAGTAGTAGCCAGGGGGTGGGTATTTTTTGATGAAAATTGAATTGTGTGTGTAACGAACCAGTGAAAACAGATTGATTAACGTTACTGATACATATTTTCCGGGCGAATTTGAAAGGGAATGCGAAAACTACTTGGTTCGTGAAATGTCCCACGAGAAATGTGTAAAAAAAAACCAATTTGGATTTCAAAAAGTGGAACGTTTTCATTGGTCACGACGATTGATCAATATTCACGAAAGAGCCAGCCAATGAACTACAAAATAATTAAAGAATTACGACCCGTACCTTAAAAGTGAAAAGGGACTACCGGCTACTCCATCCGCGTCATCAGGTGGGGCGTGGAAGGATATACCCAAACTCGCGGTGGTTGTAGACGAAAATTCGTGATGTCCATCAGCTGCAACTAATAATATCACGAGAGGAAGCAATTAGGTCACTGTAAAATTGATTTTATGTAGTCATCATTCACTTCATCTTAACATTTTTCATCCCCTTTCTCCTCGACCTGTTGTCAATTTGACAAAGCAAGTAGACAAGTTGTAAATAAGTTGAACCACTGATGAAGCCCTGAAAATAAAAGTGAGTCTTATTACATTGAAGGAATTTTGTACAAAATCATGTAAATGCTCAAATATTTACCTCGGTCACAAAATAGACTCCATGGATCCCAAACTGTTTCACTTTTTAAAAACATGGCGTAGCAGCACAGACTTAAGAGAATAGTTATTTACACTTACACTCTATTACATAAACACTAAAGAATTCTTTCTTTCATTCTGTCACTACCAACATCGTTCATTTTTTAATTGCATGTCAAAGAATAAGTGAATAACAGACTTTAAAAAAACTTTTGCCTTCTGCTGCCAGAATTTGTTTTTTTTATTTACTGGCCTATCCTCTTCTTCTTCCTCGATTCCTATTGGCCAATTCCTAAAAGTCGGCCATCATGGATTTAAAAAACGAGGATAAGAAAATGGTTTCGGCAACTTACACTGTAGAGACCGGAGCGGAGACCACTACAAGACAATAGAGACCAATCAACTTAAAATTTTTTGATAATTGATTATAAATTAACGTCTTGATGGAAAGAATACATTTTCAATTCCGTTAAGATACTATTGAAAGCAGGGCATGTTTTCTTATGAACTAATAATTTTCCTCATCCGGTTTGCTCAGCCAAGCAAGCTAGCCAAGTAGCCGTGCCCTTGTCGAAAACTCAGAAATAAAATAAAAATTTCTAAAATAAATCACCGTTTTTTGCTAGATATTCGTCTAGATTATAGGGGGCACCCAGGGTTGAACTGGGGACATTTCGATCTGCAGTCGAATGCTCTACCACTGAGCTATACCCCCGATTGATGAAGAAAAAATTCTTTTATTTCAATTTCCCTATTCCATTGTAGGAAATGAAGGCCCCATCCAAATTAAAAACATTTTTGATTATAATTTTAATCTCATGTGTATTTGAATATTATTATACATCGTCATTCAAATTTCCCTCCATAACTTGCGCTGATTAGAAAATCGGATGGGAACTCTCGACGTGCTGGATTCCATTGTAAGTGACGGTACGCGTTTCCCAGGTGTACTGGACTCCGTTGGAACCCTGGACGATGCAAGGAACGTCGGGACGTGCGACGTAGCACAAAGTTCCAATTGCCAAATCCAATTCGGGACTGGCGCCAACGTTCAATTGAGTGGACGACTTGGTGCTGCCGTACAAATCGACCGGAATTGAAATGACATTGGTCAATCCAGTGTCCACCGTTTGAATGTAACCCAAATAATTGAAATCTCCATCTTGTTCCTCGTTGAACAAATAAATCCAACGACGTTGGTTTATTCTAATCTCTCGAAAACGTTGACGTGCTCCCATCCGCTGCTGGCCACAACACCGGCCACGTACTGTATTTCGACCAACGACCAAACCAAATGGTGGACAGGTATTGTTTGAACACTGTCACACCTGCGCACTGGCCTCACCTGTCCATATTTATTTGAATAAATTGATTTTATTTTTCATTTTTTAATTAGATTATTATTAATTGAAAGAAGCGCTCGTGACTACTGCTGTGAGTGACATGATTTCAAATGGTCTTATCTATAGAAGGCATCCAACTGTGTAATTAAAAAAATGCTTCCTTATTAAGATAAACAAATCTGAAACGGTGATGGGCAACGCGTGATGTTCGCATGTAACGCACATGTTCAATTATATCTATTGACATGATACTGGGGGAAAGAGCTAACACTTGGCCAATCACAGTCAAGAGTTTGATTGCATTGATCACGTTCATCCCATGAATAAATAATTAAATCTATACGAGGATATTGAACCGCTAACTTTTGAACCAAAGTCAAAGGACTTGTCGTATACCAACTTTTCACTGTTCGAAATGTATCCCACAGCTGCACGAACGATGGAACATGCGTTGTATCACGTCGTGACCATGAACGAGCCTCGTGTTGATTCATGAATTAATTGAAGGATTGTCGTCGGCTTATCTTTTTCACACTCGAGATATTGTCGCTGCTTGTTCTCTTATAAATACACTACGTACTGTACACATTATCCACATTCAAAGTTTACTGGAGCTCAATCACATCAAGACAATCAATAATGAGAGACGTGAATAAAAGCCAACGGTATTAATTGCATTCTCTGCTGATAGATATCTTTTGCATAAGGATAATTCTATTGTCATCACATCTTCTACAATCTCAAAGCGGTAATTAGTTACATTTTAAAAAATCTACTGATATTTTGAAAAATATTTCATTTGCATTATTATTAGGTTTTTTGTTTAATTGAGTATAACTGTACCAAAATAAATACCATGAAAGTACTGGCCTACAAGAAATCTTGGCGAATCAAAAATTCGTCTACTAAAATGTCGACGCTCAGCAGCCCAACCAGAGATCCACATCAGCCGGATGAAAGACAACATGACGGTCAAGAACAAACAAGAAGTCAGCAGTCACAAAAGTGGGTCGATCGATTATTTGACGCCGTCACTACCAAATTGAAATTTCTTGAAACGAATGAATTAAAAATCAAACCCGTCCGTCAGCACAGCATCATCCCCCATCGTTTCCTTTAGTTTCTTTTATAGTTCCCATTTTTATTCATTTCAAATTTGTACGTAAGACCACTGCTGTGTCGTGTATATTTAATGTGTTCATTCAGATGATAAATATAGACTGAGAGATGAGGTCTGCTGTTTTAACGATTTCGGGTACTTTGCTCAATTGATCGACAATTCCCAACTATTGGATTCCATTAAGTCTAATATACACGAAAATTGGAATCAAACCTCGCCCTTACAAAAGATTGGCCAGAGATGTGACGAATGATGACGATGGATGGCATTGATAAGAGCCCCAGATGAGGAAGAAATATTGAGGGTCCTCATTAACATCTAAACTCAATCTCCCGATCTGTTAGTCATCCTGTTGCTTTATAAAGGATTTTTAATCTAATAATTATAAAGATCGTCTACCCTAAATTCTATCCCGTGGTATCAAAGATTGGGTCTTGATTGGCTAGTTGTTCTGCACGTTCGGAAATCGTTGACTTCTCAGAGTCGTACCTCACCCACTACACTGTCAATGAAGTGCGAACGTGAGCAGTTCCAGGCCAGATACACCTCCCTTTTTGCTGTTTAATTATAGATACTTGTATCATACCTCGTTTCAACGATCAATATGACCCCCGTCTCTGATAATAAAATTACCTATGAAATGTCAGATCACCCACTCGAATTTATTATCGCCAGTTTCGCCACTCATCTTTTTATCTTACTCTGAGTATAGACGTTGTCAGTCCATATAATGAACTAGTCCGCACCCAATAATATAAGAAGGAAAGGTAAATTTGATGCGCTTAAATTGTACAGTATATCACCTGTAGATGGACAAAATCTTAGCCGTCACCAATGTCGTGGTGGGTCTTCTAGCCTTCAGCTTGCAAGTACATAAAATTGAATCCATTGATGACTATAACATTTAAATTGAATTGTGTTAATACTATATTTCAGATATCGGCATTGGTTATTTATAAAGATGTGGATTGGGGGCCGGACAAGGCCGGAGCAGGTATTTGGGGTGGAATTTACCTGGTCATATTCGGTCTTCTCTTAATCGTTAAAAAGTAAATCTAAAAATTATTATAAATATTCATTAAGAATAAGAAAATAAAATTTGCTATTACAGATTGAAATCAAGTCAAATTGTCATGGGTATGGCGATAATGGCTGCCTTGATTGGAGTCATTTTTATTGGACTTGCTTCGTGGAGTATCGACGGCTATCAGGAATACATAGCCGATTGCAACGTATACTTAGTCTTAAGAGTATTATGTGAGTGGATTCATTTACATC
This sequence comes from Daphnia galeata, assembly GCA_030770115.1. Classification (NCBI taxonomy): domain Eukaryota; kingdom Metazoa; phylum Arthropoda; class Branchiopoda; order Diplostraca; family Daphniidae; genus Daphnia; species Daphnia galeata. The sequence goes on from CM061119.1 coordinate 1,076,999, forward strand.
GACTAATTGCAATGTAATAATTTAATCATATTGCTCATTTTCATTGTTAATTCAGGTGACAGAGCTGCCATCGATTCTTTTATGATTGTCAGCGGCATTTTGGCGTTGATCGTTAACGCAATCATAGCCGTCAAATCAAATTCCATCGTTTCCAAATGAAAATTTAAAAAAAAAATTAATTTTGAAAAACTTGTTGAGTTTTTAAATAAAAAGTGAACTGTCGTTTTTTTTTCAGATAAGAAATTCAAGTTAATTTTTCTCTGCGGAGAAATTGAGCAACAGTTGGTGCAAAGTAAACTTAAAAACAGACGTCTATATATCCAGATATCTATAATGGAATAGTTTAGTCGGCTATTTACCCTTGATTTGTTTATCTATCCCAAATATCTAAATAAGATAATACGACTTTAATGTTGTTATTACAAAATTCAGTTTCAGATATCTCATCCCTAAGGCTTTTATCGATGCCCACAGGCTGGGTGTCAATAACGACAGACTCTTAAAATGTGTAGACCAGTTTTTATTATATTCTCAAACTGACTGAGAGAAAAATGTCCTGTCATTTATTCAGTTTATTCTATTTAGTCGTTTGTTTATTTGCGATGGGACGTGTTAGTCCTTTGAAATTATTCGGAAAATCTTACACGGCATTTGACGCCGATTGCGGAATGATGTCATCCGCCGGAAGAGTCAGCCGGATCGTCGGCGGAGTAGAAACGGAACCCAACGAATTTCCATGGCAGACATTTTTACAAGTGGAAATGAAAAGTGGCAACGCTTACGCCTGCGGTGGAACTTTGATCGCCGATCGATGGATCCTCACAGCCGCTCGTTGCGTCCAAGTGATGCCAGGGTATTTAATTCATTTTTTTCAATTTAAAATCTAATTAAAACAAATTAAATTGTACAGACAGACGGTGAGTTATGTTGACGTCTATCTGGGGATTCACGATCGCACAGCCGATTCTGAAACTAACCGGAAATTGTACGCCGATAGTCAAATTTTTATCCACCCAGCTTGGAATCCTGACAATGTCGAAGGAGACGTTGCTCTCATCAAACTCAAAAACACTGTCAAATACTCACGTAAATATATTTTAAATTAAAAAATTAAATCAATTAAATTAAATATTATGTAATTAAACTTAATAGAATACATCCGGCCTGTATGTTTGGCCATTTCCGGCAGTGATGAACCCGATTACGTCAATGAAATGGTCACCGTCACAGGATGGGGTACAACGTACGACGGTAGTCCACGTTTAAGTCCCGTGTTACACAAGATGACGGTGCCAGTCATTTCCAACAGCGAATGTATGACAACATACGGCAACAACATAACAGCTGACGTCATGTGCACCGGTGGAGCCAATAACACGGGAACTTGTATCGTAAGTTTCTTATAGTTATAGAATAGTTGAATTAACTTTTAATTGAATTTAAATATATTACAGGGTGATAGTGGTGGACCGATGAATTACAAACAACCGGATGGCAGATGGAAACAGATTGGGATCGTTTCCTTCATTTCAACCGATGGATGTCAAAAGAATCATCCGTCAGGTTACACCAGATTGAGTTCTTATTCGTCGTCTTGGATACGGGAAGTGATGCATGAGGAATCAAATTATTCCGGTAGATCGACGTCGTCGTTGTCTGTTATTATCGTTTCAATCGCATTCGTCATGAGCTTTTCATCTATTTTATTATAAACTCAAATATGCGCTATGTACATTTCATTTATTAAATTGTTTATTCTACTTGTTGCATCACGGGGAAATACAACTGACTCATTATCAGGTTTTAATAATTATAGTCATCGTTGCTAGTGGCCGAGTAAGAAATTGAGATTTTGATAAAAACCGATAAAAACAGTAAATTTAGTTTTATGAGGTCCGCTATTAAAACCAAGTGGCTAACGCGATTTTTACAGCAGCTTATTTTATGTTATAGAAAATCCCTTTTTGTAAATGCCGACTCTCGATTACGTGGAATGCCATAAAAATGGTGAAACATAATAATTCGGAAGATAACTTCCCTATAAAAAGACGCTTGAAAAACATATTCAAAAGTACACAGAGACGAAACGTTGAACTGAAATGTCTTCATGAGCAGCCAAATTATTTTTCCTGTTATTCAGTCTCGTCTATTTATTGAGTGACACTTTGGCTACGTCTGATGAGGAGGTCGTCGTTAATTTGCAACCAATCGATTTATCTCAACTGATCCTGCAGAAGAATAACTACATCGAACCAAGGTGGATTGGGCATCTCGCCATCGCCATCATCTACACCTGTAGTTTTTAATCTAATAATTAAATAACTTAAACAGACTCCATTACCGTTATAATTGGATTTAGGATGCGGTTTAAGGTGAATGGGTGAACAATTGGAGATATATAAAAGAGGTGAATTAACAATTTATCATCTTATACTGCGTTATACAAGAATAAGTCCGTCCTTTCTCCACTGGGGAATGTTTAACCAGTTAATCGATTTTAAAAAATCAGTGTTGGCTTGATTAGTGGCAACGAGGTGATTTCTTATGTTATTCGGTATTGAAAAAAAAACAGTCAATTATCAGACGGAAAATAAAAAACGTAAAAAAAGTGCCGGTCGCACGATTCCATGGAAACTGCGATGATGTTCTATTTCTTTTACAATGAATATGGAAGTGAATTTAGTCAGCTGATGAAAAATAGAAAACTCTACGCTATTTCTTGTTTACGAAAAATGAGTATTGCATAATACAGCAAATAAACTTTAATTGAATGAACGACATTTCAGGAAGTGAAGCAGATAAAAAAAAAGCGAAAAAAAGGGACTCTTCAAAACCAAATTCGTTCCCTAAATTCTTCAATTCAAAGTGGTCTCCCGGATTTCCGGTGGCCAGGATTTGTTTATTATCAAACAAACAGGGAAAGTTAAATATTGAACAGAAAACGCGAGAAAGCCAAAGTGACTGCTGAACTTGAAAGGAAACTCCAGTCCGCTCCAGCCATTTCTCTACAGAGGCGAACGGTCAACATTTGAAGAAAATAATTAATTAATTAAAGAAGCGCTATCCCAAAAGAAACAACAGAGAAGCCCATCTTAAAATCCCATCTTTAGCGGGCCCGTTTTTTTAGCTTGCAGCGTGAACTGGATCCATCCGCAAGGATAAACAGTGGTGGGTATGACCCAACAGCAACACCTAACAATAACGAACAATAACAACGACCGTAAGTCCGTAAATAATACGACCGTAAGTCTATTCCTATCCTACACCGACTACTAGAAAACTCGTAAAAGTGGTTACGTTCTTATGAGTGACGAAGAGTTGAAGATGGGAGCTTATACTCACTGAACCATTTCTACTGGATTTGAAAACCGCTAAATATATCCGTTTTGAAATTCTTCCTAATGGGAATTAATTTATTACCCGTAGATTGCGACAAAAGGAAAACATTTCAGACGATTATCTTTGATGGTGATTTAAGGTATTCGTAGGCACACTACAGCCACAGACGTTTGATTCAAAAAAAAAAAAATGTTTTTAAATACGAATTTTTAATATGATGGAATTAATAATTTTTAGACGAATTTTTTACTTGAATGCAAAACTCTAATATCAACAAAGTTCACGTTGAAAATAATCAATTAACAAATAATTTTCAAGTAAAAATGTAGTTTGACCATAGGAATCCCTTCAAGTGAAATGTAGCCCTTGCGAGTAGGTTGTTCCTAACTATAAATTCCCCAACACTCCATTCTTCTCTCAGGGTAGTCGGCGTAGTTGGTTAGTGAATAAGGATTTCTTTGCTAGCGTCCTCGAGACAGCATTTCGCTGGTTTCAGTTACAAACCAAGGTCCTTAGTAATGTAGGCGATTGGGATTGTTGTGTTGGGAACGTTTACCGGACCGGTACTCGAACTCAGCTCGCAATGCCTATCCGTTGCCGCTTGATTAAATTCGAGTCTACGGATTCGAAACGGCCAGAACCTGCGCAAGTTCACACTACATAGATGGAGCCAAAAGTAAGTCGAACAACTACAGCCCACTTCCATTACCTTTTTATTCCCGAAATTTTTTTTTTAATTAATGAAATGTCAAATTTTTATCATTGAATAATATGCGTTTTATTCCCTAATTATACGAAATCCGCATTTAGAGACTATTCAATTTCGCAAAAATGAGCGAAAAAGGGAATTCGGCCCCTTTCGAGTGGCTCGTCCACGACTGGTGGGTATATAAGCAGCAGAGATGCCGTGGTTTAACCATGTCGATTTTCTGCTCGTTTCAAAGATGTCTTACAGGAAGTTTTTTATCGACGTAAAAATCAACGGATATAGTCAACGAATGAAAGTTGATTCAGGATGCCATGACACAATTATCAATAGAATTGTCTGGAGAGATATGGGTGAACCGGATTTGGTCAATGTTAAAACCACCAGGAAATCAGCTTTGGGAAAAGATATCCCGCTAAAAGGAAAGTTATTCGCCCAGGTCGAAATAGCTGGCAAAGTTTATGCTTTACCCATTCTCGTATCAGATGATGACTTGACCAGAAGTCTAATGGGAAGACGCTGGATTCCCGAATTAAACAGTATCGATTGGAACAAGTTTTTTGACGACGAAACTCTTGTCATACGTCCATCCTTTCCTAACAACCGGTTAGCGCGCGCTAACGCGATGAAATATCGTTCGATACCGTTGATCCTTGATATGATTCTATTGGATGTTGAAGTTAAGATGACTTTGGATACCGGAGCAACTGTATCAGTTATTGGATTAGGTTGCTGGGAAATGTTAGGCAAACCTAAATTGGATTCAACAACTCGACAAATTTCTGACACATCGAACAGTAGGCTGGATCTGAAAGGTGAGTTTTCTGTTTCTGTAAACTACAACGATAGACAGTTTGAGCTCACTCTTTTAGTGTCAAATAGCTACGAAATGAAGAATATATTAGGGACAAATTCGTTTCCATTATTCGCCTTCGATTTTAATGTTATATTTGACAAAATCCAGTTCCCTGCGCCAACTGAGGTGGTGATCGATGTTTCACCGAAAATCAAAGCTTTCAAAGCAATCTCGTTCGATACTGACACAAGCAACTGCGAGGTGACTGATGACACCAAAGTTCGATCCAAGGCCACCAACCAGATCACACAGGTAACACATCTTCCGAATACGGCTACTAAACGTAAATATCAATCCCAAAACGTGCCACAGAGCAAGATGAAAATCTCGTCAGCTCGAGTGTTTCAGACACTTAAGCTTAACTAAACGGAAAAACATATCTTAATGCTCAATGTAAGACCTCAAGTCATTTCGAGCGGGTTCATTCCCTTTAGTTTCCACCAAAAATGTTTTTCTATGGCCAGCCGCTAAACGTGCAGAACTGTAAATTTGTAAATATATTGCCTCTATGTAGACTCAAAATTTGGTTCCTTCTGCTAATATAATACATGAAAATTTCTTCTCAAACAAAACTGAATTGTTAACTCATTGAAATTGAAAAGTTGTCCTTAACCGGATCACTATGGAAATAAATCGGAAAAATAAAATATGTTCCTAAGTGAACCAACATAGCGCAGTGCGCAGTTCTCCGTTACCCCCAATTTCACCGATTCTTCCCCCATTTCAAACGCCTTTTGCGCCGACGGAACACGTCCATCGGCCGCTCACTCGAGTTCCCTTCTCCAAGAGTAATTGGGTGGGATCGAGGCTTTTATACGAGTAGAGAGATGACTGGGCATGTCCGTTTCTCCTTCCGGCAATCCGGCCTCAGTATTCTAGCTTATCATCTATCTCTAGCTTTTAGACGCCCAACAAATACTAAATATCTGTTTCTTTCAAATTAACTCTAATTCTAATCACTTTTTGAGTGAAATGAGTCAACATGTGTTTGCAAATTAATATTGTAACATATTCAATATTGACATTAAATCGCATTAAATAGTGTGTATCTAATCTAAACATCTAAGTTGAAGGGCCTATATTGTATTGGACAAACGTTTCAACTTGTCGTTATTGAGATGGCATTTCCCCCCTTCCACTATATCATGAGATACATTGTCCATTTGAGGATCACAGAGGATCACAGCACGCAACAACTTCGAACGAAGACGGATCGAAATGATTTTTTGGCGAGAAAAATGGGCCAATTGCAACTTAATGTCCTTCAAAATGAAAGGGAAAACAAATAGAATAAATGGCAAGAGCGCCATGCCCAGAAACTGTCGAGAGGTTAGTGATGGCGGGAATGTCAGGAGGATCAATCCTAACGGGTCAAGGAGTATGCGATCCTCTTATGCCTACCTATTGCAACACGACGACAGGACAGGTATGCGATAAAGATTAAAAGATTGAAAAGTAAAGAATGCTGTGGACGAAAGTGGGGAATGGAAGGCACAGGATCGACAGCATCCATCTCCCACGATAGCGAATCGACGATCAACGTGGGTCACCAAATATACGATGATACAAATGGAAACATTGGCTGATTTGCCACCAGTCAATTCAAGTTAAACGCAACTTGATCTATTTAAACAGGGCGATTGTATCGTTTAAGTGAAATACCATTACATATAAGAAGTGAGCAATAATTTGGGGCCGGAAGAAACTCGACTGTTTACACCTGTCAGTGCGGAATTGACAATGAATAAGAGATAACACAGAACGTCTTGGTGATTCAGGTATTGAAAAATAGACCAACGACAATTGAACTGAAATCGAAATCGCTGGTTTTCAGACGTTGTCTCAGAAATTCATTCCAACTTAATAATGCCCCCCCCCCATCACATTCGATGTTGAACGTGGGAGGCGCCATGAATTTACGGCACCTCAAACGGTCAAATATTTAAAGGTAAAATAATTCCCAAGAGATTCAAGAAATCATTAGAAAATGATTCGAGTCCTACCTTGAAGTGAAGTTCTGGACGACACTTTTCCAAACAGCATGTTGGTGAGCCCAAAATCAAGGAGAGAATGGGATGGAAAGGAACGTCCAAGTTAATACTTCCACAGACTCTCATGAATATGTACACCAAGACATCGAAAGGGTGAAGAGATTTCGTCCGTCATTGGTCCACAAAAACGAATGCTGTTCACCTGCAAAACAAAAACAAAAAAAGGTTAGAAAAAAAAATTTAGAAAATTCAAAAATAAACAAGGAAATCTTCTCTTAACATACAAATTGAGATGGAACATGAAACATGCCAAGAGTTTATTTCCACCGTAACTCTATTGAAGTCAGGGTGCAAACTAGACCTTACAAGCCCTGACACAAGCCTTTCTCATCTTTGATCAAAAATTCCAAATTAACTCGGAAAATTATGGATTCATTGTGATATGAATAAAACCCAACTTGCCACGTGATTCAAGCTACAATACGACTGAGTATTAAGATAAGACACAAAGAGAACAAAATATTCAATTAAACACTACGCACAGACGAAACGTCCGCACTGCAACCCAAGCCGTGATCGAACAGAACAACGCCCATTAAAATCCATGGAATGGATAAAACATAAATGGAGGAAAGGTTCAAAAGCGAGTGCAGACGTAAACCATTTTCCCACAGTATACGCTCAGATTGGACGGATTATAGAGACGGGCAAAGCAATCGCTCATCAAAGTAATTGAGAAATGACCCAAAAAAAACTTGTAATAAATAATGGAGATACAGTAGAAGCGTTAAATATCGGCAACTGAAATTACGTTATCATTCGCTGCTGGAAAATGACGAAAGATCTTATCTCGTCGAAACCTTGCGCTTATCTCGGGACGTGCAAACGCCCGTCTTCATTTCAGGCATTTTGTGTAACGATTCAACAGTTTTCAATCGTTTGTTTTCCTTTCTTGTGACTTTTTATAATTTTAATAAAATGGAAATCCAATTTGATCGTGAAGTTCGATTGGGAGAGGGTGGACATGGTTCTGTGTTTCTTGGAACGTTTCAAGGAAATAAAGTGGCAGTGAAAAGAGTTGAACTGTTTCACACAGCTAATGAAAACGAAGAAACAATAATGCAACAATTAAACCATCCGAACATCGTCAAACTATTTCACTTTTACACCGACGACAATTTCAAGTAACATCATCTCTTATTACGCTTGAAAATAAAATGATAAAAGTAAAAATAAGTTGATTCGCATTTCAGGTATTTTGCTTTGGAACTTTGTGCTGCATCGTTGGATCAGATATTTCTAGATACTAATCATCCTCAGAAATACAATGGACCTAATTTGCCGCACCATTTCACAGTTTTCTTACAGTTGGCAGAGGGTCTTGAGTACATCCATTCAAAGAATTTAATTCATCGAGATATCAAACCGGGAAACGTCCTCATCTACGTCGATTCTACTGATGGCAAGATAACGATGAAATTGGCCGATTTCGATCTGTCCAGATCCGTGAATGAACGAGGGACATACACGATGAGCAGCGGAATCAAAGGAACAAGAAACTGGTATGCTCCCGAGTTGCTGAAACTAATCAGTCAACTTCAGCGATCCACACAGAGACGAGGTACCGTCAAGAGCGACATCTACGCACTGGGTCTCGTCTTCGCTTATCTTCTTTTAAATGGGCAACATCTTTACGGTTTTGACGACATTGACATTGCTAACAACATATTGGCTGACAAACGAGTCAATATCGGCAGTAAGTTTAAAATAGGATTTGAAACATTGCAAAAAATGATCACGATTTGGTGTGCAACTAAAAAGTAACTCAAATATTTTTACTGCAGAAATTAACCCATATCATTGCGCGATAGGACTTATCAGAATAATGTTGGAATATAAACACGACGATAGAATTTCCTCAGGCGATGTCGTTATTCAATTAAAAACAATAAAACAAAAGGTAATAATGTTATATACACGTAGGGGAAAGAATCGTAGATCGGATGAGTAAAAATAAAAATTTATATCCATTCACTATGTTATAGCTTTCAGTAAAAGAAGAAGAGTTTCGTGATTTATGTTCAAATAAGAGCCTGGATTTTAAAAAAATCCAAATATTAGTGGAATTTGGGATCGACGTGAATGGGAAAACCAGTGGAGGATGGAACGCACTCCATATATTGTGTTTGACTAATTCAAGCGAAAAATTAATCGACGCAATCAAATTGTTAATCCAATCCGGGATTGACGTGAATGGGAAATCCAGTGGAGGATGGAACGCACTCCATTTCTTGTGTGCTCGTAATTCAAGCGAAAAATTAATCGACGCCATCAAATTGTTGATTCAACTTGGGATCGACGTGAATGCGAAAGACAAGAACGGATGGAACGCACTCCATTTATTGTGTCGTTATAATTCAAGCAAAACATTCATCGACGCAATCAAATTGTTAATCCAATCTGGGATCGACGTGAATGGGGAAGACTTCTACGGAAGGAACGCACTCCATTTATTGTGTCGTAATAATTCGAGCGAAAAATTAACCGACGCCATCAAATTGTTAGTTCAATCGGGGATCGACGTGAAATCTTATGGCATCGACGCCCGAATTCTTTTACAAGAAAACTCAAATATAAATCAGAAGAAAGAAACCATTGACGGCATCATACAAATACTAGACAGAGCAGCTCTTGACGGCTCGTGAAAAATAATAAAATTTTCAAAGTAGATTTTCTTTCTTATAAATAACAGCCGAGATTATCTCCTTGAATATAATTATTAGTTTGGACAAGCAAATAAATTATCTGATCTTTAAACATTATCGAATATATTTCTGTTCGTTTCATCCTTATTATTTACTAACTAAATATCTCCCGATCCCTCATCCAAACCATTTGTTCCAATATTGACAAAGAGAAAAAAAAGATGGTATACCAATTATGTACTCCCTCTGAAAGTCTGTATGTACTCGAAAGCTAAAGCGGTTTCATAACAATAAAACCAATGGACAAAATAACAATTCTTCGTTTGTTTTTTCTAATTAAAGAGTCGACTAAACGATTAAAAAAACTCACAAGTTCCATTCAAATATCGTAGCGAAAACAACAAATGATTTTAAATCCTATTAGTGCACTGCATGTAACCTATGGGAGAAAAGAAAACTTATACCATAACAGATACGTATAGCACCCGTCTGCTGTTCCTGCTGACCAATCGGGCGATCTCATAAACTTATGGGACAATACTTTCGACGCACAGGATCCGTGGCCAGCTGAAGAGTGTCCCACTTATACCAACAACAATGCTCCCGGCAATAATTCAAAATCGATCGTAAATTTAATTTGAAAACATTTTTACTTTTTTGTCATTACTCTAAAATACAATTTGATTCATTCAATTTCCTTAAAAATACATCAGTCTACCTTGACTTTATTATTTACTATATCGAAACAGCGCCCACAGAAGCAAATTGAGAGGTAATCGATATAATATTTGAAACAAAATGTATTGAAAATTCGAAATCAATTTTAATAGCGTAAAAACTACATTCTAATCAATCAAATGGTAAAAAAATGCTCCAAATATCATCATTACCGAGTCCATTTTCGACTGATTAACTGTTCAATAGCGATTTTTCGATTTTCTGCTCGTATGGCATGCAAATTTCTTTGGGGTTGTGACGGTATCCCATTTGGCATAACGGCCGTAGTTAACCCGCGCATGATAACTGCAGCACCGACACCAGCACAAATGGCTATAAACACACCTCCATATTGTAACGCGACGTAACCAACGATAAGGACAACGCTCACAATGGAAGAGAATATCAGGGATCTCTGTGCAGCTACCATATCTCCGGATGCCCAGTGGATCAATCCTTTGGTCTGACCGAAAATTGGAATAGCATCCACCATATTACTGAACATTTGGTCGTTTCCGTTCATGGCCTGGCGATTGGTTTTCGTACTATTTAAAAAATGACTGGCAATTTGAAAAATGATAGAAAACGTGAAAACTATTTGAAATGGGTCGCAATTACAAGAAAACAAAGACTTACAATGAAGACGATTTTCAATCAACACAATAATTTTCTCTTTTGTGTTAAGGTTGTGATCTCTCAGTTACTCTGATCTGCACTGAATCTATTCTAATCTGACGCTTTTCCCTACTGAAACATCCGTGAAACCGTGATGCTTTTGTAACGTTTTGTTGACATTGTTGATCAAATGATCGTGTTTGGACAGGATACAATAAGATATCATGATATTTTTCACGAAAAGTATTTTGTCGAACGGACCTTGGGTTTCAACGCAGTTCAATTGTTTATCGATACAAACAAATACTCTACCACTAGGCCTATACATATGGTACCGAAATTCAATAGCCTTTAATATTTCGAGTTGCAGGAAAAAATTTTTTCATGGACCCAAGGAGCTGATAAATTTAATTTGAAATTGTGCAACTATTGATTTCGTTCGACTTCAAAGACCAGCATAAATTATCTCTTCTCAATTGAAGTTTTCGGTCGAGATAAATGAGATTTGATACGACACACACACACACACAAAGGACCCTATTGAATCGATGAACGCTGCCGCTCTCTAGACCTTGTCACACACACCGGTGCTGCCACCCTTCAACCGAAAAAAGAAAACACTACAGAAATAGATACGAATCTGAAACATTTTTCTACGTTCAGGTCGACTCAAACATATCCTCCATGTTTAAAGTGTAACACGCATCACGCAGCATCTTATTTTCTCGCTCGGTGATGTATACAACGTACTCGTCCTGTATATGTGCCGACATACAGATTACTAATTAGCTAATCTGTCTTTTCAAATTCCAACTTCACCAAGTGAACCGCAAGTCACAAAATAGTATACTAAGTGAATTTCAAATTTTAAAAACTTCTATTCCATCCGAAGAAATGTTTACCCAAGCCAAAAGTGTACAACACATCTACTACCCCGCAACTACTATACCACAACTACTACCCCGCAACTACTACACCACAACTACTACCCCCACAACTACTACCCCCGCCACTACTACACCACAACTACTACACCGCCACTACTACCCCACACTGTTGGTTTGATAAAGATTTTAAGGCTATCAACTCTAGTCAAAATAAAAAGTCAAAAATAACTAAATAAATTGTTGATGCTGTTCTCATCGAAAATGAAAACAATAATGGCTCGTGTGCGTCAAGATATTTGACATCTTTCAACATCATCCTACAATTTAATGACTATATTATTAAAGTTCAACCTCTGAGTTCAACCCAACGATCCAGATAAAGGTTATTTTATAAGACATAGAAGAACAAGGGATCCGTTTGAGGATATTTGAAACCAAAATTATGGAACTTGAAAGTCTTTCACTCTTTCTTGTCATTTGAACTTCAAATATTTTCCTGAAAAATTGAACGCAGTTCTCGGTTTCTTTCGATTTCTTTGCTGATCGCCAGGAATAAATAACAAAATTACAATCGAACTCTGAAATCCGTTTCAAATGGAGAGAATACCAGAGAAAAAAATTTTGCTCAATAATTGACTAGTGCCACAGATAAATTGGCAAACGTCCTGCGATTATTTTCAGATTACGACGACCTTGATAACTAAACAAGTTTCAACAATCTTCTCAAATTGACACAGTCGGGATATGGATCACTCGGTTTGATAGCCGCTTTTCTTAACTTAGGAAAATTAAAACAAATTTGAAAATAGAAGCAGATTGAAAAAACTATCGGAGGAACAATGCGCATTAAAAATCAAACAGTTAGGCGGGAGCGGCAGGTAGAATTGATGGAGGATATATGTTTGACCGGCCGTTGGCAAGCTCATTGTAACCGGAATTATGAATTGGCAATGGGTAAAGTCATAGCTCGAAGGGTTGTTGAATTGGGTTCAGTAATTTGTGTAGTCGCTGGCGGACCAACTGGAGCGATACAATGGCAAGCGACTGGCTACCCCAAAAGATTTTCAACTTGTCCAAAAAAGATTTTCACTTGAAAATGGCTGCAACTGGACAAGAATGCATCAATCGATGAAATCAATTCCAGTTTCGCCCTACTGACATTAAAATAGACGTAATCCAAACGAAAATGGGAACAGTTCAAATTAATTGATTTCAATATAGTTCAGTATAGCTACTCGATAAACTAAAGTAAACAATCTCTTAATTGTGTGACTGATCGTCGTATCTGAACACGCCCGACGCAAGTAAGAAATAAAAACAAGTTCGCAGAGCTTATTTTAAAAAATTTTCTGCGTGTTGACCTTGCCAGTGCCAAATTGAATCGATCCTACCAACAAACGCAGATGTCATCACTTAACTTAATCCGTACAAAAAAGGTCAACAGCACTGGCCAGTTTCACGTAGCCCTTGATTACAACGTGCGCCCTAATATCAGAATTTGACTTACTTGAAGGCAATCTTGAAGGTGTGGGATGGTAGAAAATCTTTAAAAGGTTCGACGTTAACTACAGTCGCAGCGTCATCCTTTCCCATCCGTTGGCTCCCAAATCATTTCATTTTCCTTTTTCCATCGTCGACGGCCGTGATTTGTGGTGATGGTCGTCGGACAACCCGGCCGCGTTCAGCACATCCGACGTCGTACCTACACGATGTCGGTGATGGCCTTTTCCCTGCAAGGCCGCTCTCAAATCCATTCTGTAGTAATAAAAAAATTGATTCAATTGTGTCGCAAATCAATCTGGGCATCGATGGCGATGCAACAATAAACGTAATCCAAAATAATAAAATGATAAGATTAGACTATTATGAAATGAAGCGAAATAAACTGGTCAAAATAAACAAGAAAGTACTTTCTAGTGAGAACTTGATCATCGATAGTTAAGCGTCGCAATGCCACGAGTGTCGTTCCTTTCGCATGATACGATCACGAAAAGTCCCAATGATTATCCACCTTACCTTTATGGAGGCATTGGAAATTTATTCCCCGGATATCCCCCATATCCGCCAGAGACAACGGGTTACTGACTCCACCTCACAAACAAACTCACATTCACGCAGTGCAACGTCGTCACAACACGGCAACTTACCAATACCGCGAGGATCGACATTGTGGGCAGACTCGGCAAGGGATTTCTCCCCCCAAGAGAGCACATGATATGATCACCGTCTGTTTGCTACTGTTTAGAGCGTTGATTCTTAACTCGACCCGTACATCGCGACGCTTGAATCTACGTCCAATCAAGAAGACTCGATGGAAGAAATCCCGATAACTTCAAAGGTACTTGGCTCATCTCAGACCGCATGACCGCAAGTTACCCCCAATTTCACCGATTCTTCTCCCATGTCAATCGCCTTTTGCGCCAACGGGAACACGTCCCTCGGCCACTCACTCGAGTTCCCTTCTACAAGAGTAATTGAGTGGGATCGAGGCTTTTATACGAGTAGAGAGATGACTGTGCACGTCCGTTTCTCCTTCCGGCTATCCGGCGTCATCATTCTAACTTTTAGATGGCCAACAAATACAAAATAACGGTTTCTTTCAAATGAATTCTAATTCTAATCAATTTTTGTGTGAAATGAGTCAACATTTGTTTCCAAATTAATATTGTAATATATTCAAAATTGACATTAATTAGTCGTGTAGCGTGAATAGCGTGAAAAGAGTACGAAAAACAGGTCGAAACGTGAGACGCTAGATGGCGTCACGTATTAGAGTGTCGTGATGTTGGCCTGTTGGCTATCCCATCACTCAAGACATTATCACGAACCAGTGAAAAAAGATTGATTAACGTTACTGATACATATTTTCCGGGCGAACTCGAAAGGGAATGCGAAAACTACTTGGTCGTGCAATGTCCCCCGAGAAAAGTGTCGAAAAAAACCAACTTGGATTTCAAAAAGTGGAACGTTTTCATTGGTCACGACGATTGATCAATATTCACGAAAGAGCCAGCCAATGAACTACAAAATAATTAAAGAACTACGACCCGTACCTTAAAAGTGAAAAGGGACTACCGGCTACTCCATCCGAAGAAAACCGCGTCATCAGGTGGGGGCGTGGAAGGACATACCCACACTCGCGGTGGCTGTAGACGAAAATTCGTGATGTCCATAAGCTGCAACTAATAATATCAAGAGAGGAAGCAATTAGGTCAGCATAACAGTTGCCATTCACTTCATCTTAATATGGTTTATCCTCTTTCTCCTTAACCTGTTGTCAATTTGACAAAGGAAGTAAAATGAATCTTTTCAGTACCTCATTGTAAATAAGTTGGACCACTGATGAAGCCCTGAAAAGTGAGACTTATTAGATTTAAGGAATATTGTAAAAAATTATGTAAATGCTTAAATATTTACCTCAATCACAACAAAATAGACCTGTTTTTTTAAGGTGACTTGGAGAGATTTGGAAGTTGTTCCAATATCAGGATGGAAAACTGTAAGTATTCAAAAAATTAGAGATATATTTTTGAAATAGTTTCATCTAGTCCATACATTAATGTTATAAGTGGAATCATAAAAAAAGCTTAAAAAATTAAGGCACCAAGCGTAATATTTTAAGTGGCAGAGAAAAAGGAATGTCCGTCAAGAAGGATAGGAAATTTCTGGGTCCAAAAATCTCTGTTAAATGTAAATAATAGTAGTGGGACCTGAATTATTTTTCAATCTGTTGAATTCTGAAGCAATTCGCTCCAGTATCAGCATTTAAGAACAGATTGTACAGAGCAAGTCCTAGACTCCATGGATCTCAAACTGTTTCACTTTTAACCATGGCGTAGCAGCACAGACTAAGAGAATAGTTATTTACACTTACACTCTATTACTTATACACTAAAAAATTCTTTCTGTCATTTTGTCACTACCAAGATCGTTCATTTTTTAATTGCATGTCAAAGAATAACAGACTTTAAAAAAACTTTTGTCTTAGCTGCTGCCAGAATTTGTTTTTTTTATTTACTGACCTATCCTCTTCTTCTTCCTTGATTCCTATTGGCCAGTAGCTAAAAGTCGGCCATCATGGATTTAAAAAACGAGGATAAGAAAATGGTTTCGGCAACTTACACTGTAGAAACCACTACAAGACTAAAATAGAGACCAATCAACTTTAAATTGTTTGATAATTGATTATAAATTAACGTCTTGATAAAAAGAATACATTTTCAATTCCTTTAAGATACTATTGAAAGCAGGGCATGTTTTCTCATGAACTAATATTTTTCCTCATCTGGTTTGCTCAGCTAGCCAAGTAGCCGTGCCAGACTTGCCAGTCTCGCTGCCAGTCGAGATAAAATAAAAATTTCCTAAAATAAATAATCGCCTTTTTTCTAGACGCGACCAAATTTGAATGTAACGTCACCTTGTAACGTCGGCATCATTTCATTGTTTACTATTTCGTCTGTTATAGTGTTATTACAGTGTATCGGGACACAGGATCAGAACAAACCAGTGGGACTATTCAGATCCCGGATTGGGAATCGGGTAATAAATTATGAATGGTACGATGTGAAATTTTGGATCATCGCTCCCGCTGATTACCGCATTCAGTAATCTTGTCCGGTAATCAAGAATGTGAACGGTTATTATCTCATAGTCAGTCGGATGATATTTAATTAAATTTCCGCTCATCAATCTATAACTTTATCGAATATTACGGAGGAGGATGGATGACACATTAACACAAGGCAGTTGAACGATCTTGTATTGATCCCTCCTATCAACCGGGCCGTTCCATCCTTGAAAATGGGCCAGCAAATCATTGAGGACTGATAAGAGAAGACGAAAAAGAAAATCAAATTCCTGATTGCGTGACAGAATCCATCGGGATATGTAAAATACGAAAAATGCCAACAAACACCGCCAAACCAATCGTTTACAGTCTATTAAACATAATTACAGAGGCAATAACACGTCAAGTAAAAATAAATTACTCTTTAAAAAATAAAATAAACGGTCACATTTTGCTAATGCGTAGCTGCTTTCTTTATAATAAAAAAATGTAGTAAAATAAATAAATTTATCAAGATGTTGTTTTCACCCGTCATTGCGTAAAAACAAACAACTTTTCAAACAACAAGGAGAAAGTCCAAATTTTAAAATAAAAAAAGTCCCGAACGTTGGTTGTTATCTTTGGTTTGGGTTTTTTTCAAAGGATGATCTCATGCAAATTGATACAACCCCAGGTAATATGAAACGAGCACAATATAAACGGTGGACACATTTAGTCAACAGCGCACAATTGGATCGTCATTAAAAGAAAATAGTCGCAGAATGGCATTACATTTTTCAATCAGTTTTTTGTTATTCATTTTGGCTTATTTTGTAACTTATTCTTCTGGTGCTGTCGCTACTCTTTGGCAGGAAGAATTCGAAATGAAAATGGAAGCCAAAATGAATGAATTAATCGAAAGTAAAAACGTTCAACTTGAAGGAAAAGTGACACAATTAGAGGCTCAACTTGAATTAAATGTAAGAACATTCCATTTTCTATTGTCATTTCTAGTTAAATCAATTAATTTAATTCGATTTCATTGATATTTGTATATATCGTAATACGACAGAACGAAATAAGAAAAGATTTGACACTGAAAGTGACTCGACTTGAGGCAAAAGTCCAAAAACAGGAAACGATTTTAAATTTCCTGTTGCAAGCGAATGAACTTCCAATAATTTCACCCGCCGGTTCAAAATCAATTGCATCGAATAATCGTCAAAATGTAATTCAATCAAGTGGAAAAATTGGAACCCCAAGGACATGTCGAGAACTTCGTGCAGCAAATCCGTCACTTTCATCCGGATTGCAATGGATCGATCCGGATGGCCAAGGAATTGGCGATGACCCAATTTTCGTTTACTGCGACATGTCAACAGGTAAATATTTCGTCATTTTCATTGATTTCTTTTTAAAATTAAATTAATTTCTGCTTCAAATAGGATCGACATCAATTTTACACGACAGCGAACTTCCCATCGACGTGGGTCATTGCACCGATCCTGGATGTTATTCACGATACATAAATTACAACGCGTCCAGCAAACAAATGAAATCGTTGGCTGAATTATCAACTGAATGCCATCAGTCGATTAAAGTAAATTCCTTTCTATAAATTAAATTCTAAATTTAAACTGAAATGAATTCTATGTTATTTTTCAATTAGTATGATTGTTATTACGCCCCGTTTGAATTCGACAAAGTTCCTTACGCGTGGTGGAACGATAGAGTCGGAAATGCGCAATATTTCTGGGCAGGAAATAATACGAACGGAATTCACAGCTGTCAATGCGGAATTGATGGAAATTGCGTCGATCCTGCGTTAAAATGCAATTGTGACTCGGCTGCACCTGTTCAACTAGTTGATGATGGTCTTATATCATTTTGATTTAATTATTTTAATATTTTAATTAATATAAATATTTTTGTATGTTCAGGTGTCATAACGGACAAAAATGTTTTGCCCGTCACTCGATTGAATTTTGGCCGGACTCAACTGGCAACTTCGTCCGGCGTCCACACGCTGGGCCGTTTCGTCTGCAGCGGATCAGTGGCTGTAAATGGATTCCCTACTTCGTGTGAGGATCTTTGGCTGATTGGCCACACCCTCAACGGATTTTATTCCATCAAAGGAGAAAAAATGATCGAATCCGTTTACTGCGATTTCACCCAACTTCCTGGCGATACGAGTAATTTTATTTAAAAACTATTTCCTATCGATTTAATTAAACAATTTCTTCATAATCAAAAAGATTTTCAAAAATGGATCGGATACTTCGACGTCAAATCGGCGCCTGTCCATTTTTACGTCCAGCGGAATAATAATTTCAACACAATTGGAACTCCAATTCCGTTCGAATTGGCGCGAGTGAACGAGGGAAACGCCATGAATTTGCAAACGGGGATATTCACGGCACCGCGACCGGGAATTTATTTTTTCTCGTTCACGGGACTGGCGGGATTTCCAGTTTCATCATCAACTAAAGTTTATTTACAAGTTGCTCTTTATTTGAACGGGGGTCGAATAGGGTCGGGTTATGTTGAAGAGCCAAACACCGCCGCTGTTCAATATAGTCCGTTGACTCTCCAGTCGACACTGAACTTGAAATCGGGCGACCAAGTTTGGGTGGCGATACCTGAATATTCAACAGGGGCGTATTTGCATGACTACAGTGGCCACTACACTCATTTTACGGGTTGGATGTTGGAGGAGGAAATTGTCGCGTCACTTTGATCATTTTGTTTGAATAACCAAAAACTGACCGAAAAATGAAATTTTTATTGGGGGAATGCTAAAAAATAAAATCGAATTCAAAGTAGCTAAGGGTTGGGTATTTGTTGATGAAAATTGAACTGTGGATGTCAACTACCTAACGAACAATAAAATTTGCATGTCTTTATCTTTAAAAATGTGAACGTGAAAAGCGAAAAACTGAAATTGATTGTCTGAAATTGTTGTATCTCCACTAAGGTTGTGCACTTGTGTAACAAAAATTCCGTGTCGTTATCTTTAGATGAAAGGAAAATGAAAAACCCAAATTAAAAAGTCAGAATTACAAAAAAAATGATGAAAATTAAAATAGAAAATTGCCAAAATTGCGTCAAAAAAAAATCAAAATTTTCACCGAAAAAATAAAAAAACCAACATGAAAATAAATACAAAATTTTGTCAGTAGTCAAAGGGTTTACGAGTCTTTACCCATTTGTGAACAAAGCTCTAGCTTTTGACACATTTTTAAATATTAACAAAAACAAACTAAGTGAAATAGATTGTATTATTCAAGTCGATAATATCAAATTTCATTGCAAATCTTTCATTATTCTTTATCCATCGGGAGAAGATCGTGATGATCGCTTGTGCGCCTTAGTATTCTCGAATTGGGAGGACAATTTATTTCGGAATTCAAAATGTCAACGCCTATAAAAACAGGGAAAAATCCTTTCAAATCAAAATTTGAATACAAGTCCTCCTCGCGTTCCCAACGCCGTTTTATAACTCGAATATTGTTCGAATTGGCATTTCCTGATCCTTTGTATTACGTTTGCAGAGTGAAAACATTTCCTTTAACAGCATTAAGAGAAATCATGTGAGTGCATAATTTACACACTTGTCATTACACTTGTCAGGAAAAATCTACGATATATCTATACCCTATTTTTAAAATGCCCTATTGGTTAAATTGGTTTGAAACTCACCACGTTGTGATTTCAGATGGGGAGCCAAAAGTCTTTCACGAACTGCTGCACATCCGTCGTCCGACGGAATATTTGGAAAAAATATTTCTTCCGGCTTCATTCAAAATGGAAGGGATGAAATAAAATCCAGTTGATGGATGTTGACGAGCGTCCAATAAGAGGAGCTGAGCTGACTAACGAACTTTGATGCACCAGAAATAGGAGAAAGGAAATAGACAACCACATCCACACCAAGTCTAATCCGCATGTGCAACTCAATTTAAAAAAAACGCCTCTCAACTAAAACGCCATCAAATGAGCCAAAAAGAAAAGGAGAAAAAGTTTGAAAAATGCGGAAAAATGAAAAAGAGCGTCAGGAAATTAAATTTGTTTTCCCTTTGCCAAAGACTTGCGGATGAAATAAAGACAGTAACCTGGGAATTAATAGGTGATGATAAAATTTGGCGCATTTTAAAAGAATTAAATGCGCTTTAAGATTAAATTGAAAAAAAGGATCGACCATCTGTCCTTATTGACTGTGATGCGCTCGTCGATATAACTTTAAAAATCGTGCACAGAATAAGTTGCGCAACGCTGACAATAAATGGGGAAAAGATTCACGAAAAAGAAAAGTAGAAAAAATGAAGTATTCACGGATTACCACCGGTTGTCGGTGGATCGAAAAAAATGTTTCCAGTTTGGCCAACCAGCAGGTAGAAACAAAATGGTCGAACCCAATTAGTGGAACAACATACTTTATATGAAAACCGTCGATCAATGGCTCTTTCTTTCAATTAACCAAATCAAACAACTACAGCCCACTCCCCTTGACCCCTTTCTTTTTATTTACGACAATTTTGTTTTCTGATATTTTTAAACATAATCGAAAATTCGATCCCTCTATTTTAAAAATTATTTGTAATAAATATGAAATCCTTAATTGAAAATCGAAATCTTATTTCGATTTTCTCAGTCTGGGATGGAAGTTAGGGAAAAAGTAACAGTCATCCAGACGCAAAATAGGAGAAAGGCGAGAAACCTGCACATCTCTGGTGATGGATAATGAAAATCGAATTAATCAAGCTGAAGATGAAAGTGTTTTGAGTATTGAACTGAAGTGACGTCACCTAATGTGAGTTGATAATGCAGCGATTAATTAATAAATGGTGACTTTCAATAAGATAACAAACCGACGAAGAATTTCAATTCTGACTTTAATTGTGGTTAAATAAAAGTTTTAACTCGTAATGCATGAAATAATAAGGAATTCGAGATATAAAACCAGCATATGTCATTGTCAAGGAGTGAGCCAACTTATTGGGTTCATGCTCATTGAATTTCAAACAAGAACGGAATAAATTAACATCTCCTGTATAAACATTTAGAAAAAAGGGTACGCTCAAAATGTTCTAAACTGTCAAGTCTGTCAGATGACTCAGATAATACATTTTTTATAGTCAAATCTGTGAATATTTTGAGCGTTGAACTTTGAGTCAATCAAAAGTGGACAGTTTATATGCAAAGTCATCTTCCCTCCCGCTGTTCCGTTTTTACTCGCAATTTCAAATGTTATACCCTTGAAAAGATGTTGGGCTGGGCCGATGATTGATTTCACCGTCACCTGCAGTATAAGTGACTGTCGAGGACATTTGACACACCCTTTATAGCAAAAAATTGGCATCGTCTATGAACCACGTCAAGCAAATATCCTCACTATATAAAGGACAACGTCTTTCCAAACGTTAACTGACACTCCAGTTACAAGCATCATCGCAAAATATATGAAAATATATGTAGTTGGCTCCTCCCTCCTCACTTTAATTCTTTAAAGCAGCTTCTTCTTCTGGGTTTCCAATGTAGACATGTGAACTACACGTCATCAATCTATATCTAAATATTTCTGCCTTTCTTTCTTGTACTATCTATTCAAATAAACGAGTTAACCTCTTCAATCAAAATAAGTAAATTGTCTAATGCCACCATGGCCAGTCAAGTTTATATAGATCATTTAATTTATAACTTATTAAACATGCTGAACGTCTGCTGATGCGTTCTGGTCTTTAAATAAGATTCGAAAATTGTAATGGCTATGCAGTTTCGTGAAAGCGATCACATTAATTCGCTATTTTTATTAGTTGAATACGTCCCAGTCCAAGCAAATTTTGGAACAAATAAAAAAAAATTACCCTCATTAACTTTAGAAAAAAGATTATAAAATCTAATATAAATCTGGATTTATTCATTGAGCGAATTAACATGGGTAAACGGAAGAGGCAGAATCATGCTCAGCCATTCCCAGGGACTGGACTCGTTCCAGCTCCGCCGTACCATGGACTAGAGGAGAGTAAAGAAAGTAGGGCAATACCTATAGCGGATTGTAAAAAGAATTGTCGCCCCGGAAGCGAATCGTTTTCTTGTCGGTAAAAGGCTGATTTCTGCGGCAAAAATCAATTTCGATTTTCAATCCACAATGGATAAGATCAAAGAGAAAATTTTTCTGCTGATCCTCGTTTTTTAGCGATACACATGACTGAGAATCAGTTACAAGGCGTTAAATATGCAAGAAATAAAACTCAGTCAAATCAGTCGGTGGCTCTTCCGCCGCCATCGGTGTGCAAAGAATGTATAATCTGGCCCAAATTGATGATTGGGCAGGCGTGTTCAGCTTCAGCTTTACGTTCACGCCAGCCTATGACGAGGACGTAGCGTTTTCCCTGTGTGAGATCATATTCGCAGTCATTGAAATTTACCTAGTTCCTGAAATGTGGGAGGTTCGTAAAGCCAGGGATCCCCAAGTAATCGATCCGACTCCCCTAGACGCACACGTAAATTTAAAGTTCTTTAAACAAGAAACAATAGAACGATGTTCATTACAAAGCCAAATTACATCATTTAACAAATGTATGAAGGGCATAAGAGACCATAGGCTTATTAAAACTGGGGAAAAATATAAAAAAAGGGAAAGCACATTGGCTTTTTGACAAATGAAGATTTCTTCCATCAAATCTGCGATTATTTCTCTACATTTCCCTACAAAATACGACGGAAGCCAGAAGAAGAAATGAAAGGCTCAAACGGCCATCAACAATGGGATGGATGGGGATGACAAATTAACAAAAGAGCGTGAAAATGAAAAAATAAAAAGTTTAAAAAGAAATAAAATGAAATTATTTTTCTTTCAAGAGACAAGACGATTGAAATTGTTGAAGCGGAGAAAATGACACGTCAAATTAAAAGATAGGACGATGAAGTAAAATAAATAGAAGAGAAACTAATAGAAACAGTTGACCTTTATCTTTGGCCTTTGTTGTTTTTCTTCTTTTAACCCATCAGGACGTCTATCGACATGTTGATCCCACAACAAACAATTGCACGACGTCATTATCACTAAACAAAATCCTTTTGACCTTTATTATCATCTCTTTCCCATCACGCATCACATTTTGAATAAGGGAAAATTATATTCTGTTATATAAACTATCGCCGTCTCAATTGACAAAGAGTGAGACCTATAAATTGGAGCCCCATTGAACTATTTGCAGCAGATCAGTTGGAAAACAGGCGATTCTTATTCAACTATTCCAATTCTTTGAATAAATTTAAAATAAAATGGCCCATTTTTCATTCAAGTCGTTCTTCCAAATCAGTTTGTTATTCGTTTTGATCTGCTGGACGAAAGAATCGACTGGCTCTTCGTTTTCCTTAGAAGAAGAATTCAAACAATTCAAGGTAAACTTATGTAAGAAGTTCAAGGTAAAATTTCGTTTTCACGCTGAAAATAAAATAATGTCAATCATTATTGAGCAATGGGACCAATGGTCTTTCAATCCTCAGGGTCGAGGAGGTATTGAATGATGCTTAATATAATATCAAATAATCCTTGTTCAAGATTTTTTTTTCTCAGACCACTACTGATCAGCAACCTTTCAGTTTGTAGGGCGTATAAATTTCTTGAGGATTGTGACGGTATCCCATTTGGCATAACGGCCGTAGTTAACCCTGGTTAACCCTCGCATGATAACTATAGCACCGACACCAGCACAGATGGCTATTAACACACCTCCATATTTAAACGCGAAATAACCAACGACAAGGACAACGCTCACAATGGAAGAGAATATCAGGCATCTCTGTCCAGCTATCACATCTCCGGATGCCAAGTGGATCAATCCTTTAACCAGACCGAAAATTGGAACAGCGTCCACCATATCGCTGAATATCTGGCCATTTTCGTTCATGGCCTGGCGATTGGTCTTCGTACTATTAAAATGACTGGCAATTTGAAAAAAAAAAAAAAACTTATTATAGAAAACGTGAAAACTATTTGAAATGGGTCGCAATTACAAGAAAACAAAGACTTACAATGAAGATGATTTTCAATCAACACAATAATTTGTCTCGTTTGTGTTTAGGTTGTGATCTCTCGGCCACTCTGATTTGCAGTGAATCTATTCTAATCTGACGCTTTTCCATACTGAAACAGCCCTACTGAAACCGTGATGCTTTTATAACGTTTTGTTGACATTGTTGATAAAATGATCGTGTTTGGACAGGATACAATAAGCGAATAAGATATCATAATATAAGATATCACGATATTTTTCACGAAAAGTATTTTGTCGAACGGACTTTGGGTTTTAACGCAGTTCAATTGTTTATCGATACAAACAAATGCTCTACCACTAGGGCTATACCCCATATGGTAGCGGAATTCAATAGTCTTTCATATTTCGAGTTGCAGGAACACATTTTTTCATGGACCCAAGGAGCTGATAAATTTAATTTAAAAAAATTGTACGACTATTGATGTCGTTCGACTTCAAAGACCAGCACAAGTTATCTCTTCTCAATTTAAGTTTTCGGCCGAGATAAATGAGATTTGATACGTCACACAAAAACAGGACCCTATTGAATCGATGAACGCTGCCGCTCTCTAGACCTTGTCACACACACCGGTGTGCCACCCTTCAACCGAAAAAAGAAAAACAGCTACAGAAATAGATACGAATCTGAAACATTTTTCTACGTTCAAGTCGACTCAAACATCTCCTCCATGTATAAGCTGCTGTAATACGCATCACGCAGCATCTAATTTTCTCGCTCGGTGATTGATACAACGTACTCGTTCTGCATATGTGCCGACATACAGATTACTAATTAGCTAATCTGTCTTTTCAACTTCACCAAGTGAACCGCAAGTAAAAAAAATACTAAGTGAATTTCAAATTTTAAAAACTTCTATTCCAACCCGAAGAAATGTTTACCCAAGCCAAAAGTGTACAACACATATACTACACCACAACTACTACACTACAACTACTACAGACCGTATGACCGCAAGTTACCCCCAATTTCACCGATTCTTCTCCCATTTCAAACGCCTTTTGCGCCGACGGGAACACGTCCCCCGGCCACTCACTCGAGTTCCCTTCTACAAGGTAAAAGAGTGGGATCGAGGCTTTTATACGAGTAATGAGATGACTGTGCACGTCCGTTTCTCCTTCCGGCTATCTGGCATCATCATTCTAGCTTTTAAACGCACAACAAATCACAAATAACGGTTTCTTTCAAATGAACTTTTTATTGTAACATATTCATTATTGACATTAATTAGTCGTGTGCAGCGTGAAAAGAGTACGAAAAACAGTACGAAACGTCATTCGCTTGAGGGCGTCACGAATTCGAGTGTCGTGATGTTGCATGTTGGCCCGTTGGCTATCCCATCACTCAAGACATTATCACGAACCAGTGAAAACAGATTGATTAACGTTACTGATACATATTTTCCGGGCGAACTCGAAAGGGAATGCGAAAACTACTTGGTCGTGCAATGTCCCCCGAGAAAAGTGTCGAAAAAACCAACTTGGATTTCAAAAAGTGGAACGTTTTCATTGGTCACGACGATTGATCAATATTCACGAAAGAGCCAGCCAATGAACTACAAAATAATTAAAGAACTACGACCCGTACCTTAAAATTGAAAAGGGACTACCGGCTACTCCATCCGCGTCATCAGGTGGGGCGTAGAAGGAAGAATATACCC
This sequence comes from Daphnia galeata, assembly GCA_030770115.1. Classification (NCBI taxonomy): domain Eukaryota; kingdom Metazoa; phylum Arthropoda; class Branchiopoda; order Diplostraca; family Daphniidae; genus Daphnia; species Daphnia galeata. Next base: position 1,103,082 of record CM061119.1, read on the forward strand.
ACACTCGCGGTGATTGTAAACGAAAATTCGTGATGTCCATAAGCTGCAACTAATAATATCATGAGAGGAAGCAATTAGGTCAGTGTAACAGTGCTTTTATGTAGTCATCATTCACTTCATCTTAACATTTTTCATCACCTTTCTCCTTGACCTGTTGTCAATTAGACAAAGGAAGTACACAAGTAAGAGAAAATGAATCTTGTCCTCATTGTAAATAACCTATTAGATTTAAGGAATTTTGTACAAAATTATGTAAATGCTTAAATATTTACCTCAGTCACAACAAAATCGACCTGTTTCATATGGTGAAGATTTGGAAGTCGGTCCAATATCAGGATGGAAAACTATAAGTATTCAAAAAATTTGTGATAAATGTTTGAAACAGTTTTATCTAGTCCATACATTAATGTTATAAGTGGAATCATAAAAAAGCTTAAAAATTTAAGGCACCAAGCGTGATATTTTAAGTGGTAGAGAAAAAGGAATGTCCATCAAGAAGGATAGGATAGGAAATTTCTGGGTCAAAAAATCTCTGTTAAATGTGAATAATAATAGGGGGAACTGAATTATTTTTCAAGCTGTTGAATTCTGAAGCAATTCGCTCTTGTATCACACGTGGGGTAGAAAAACATTGCATTTAAGAACAGGTTGTACAGAGCAAGTCCTAGACTCCATGAATCCCAAACTGTTTCACTTTTTAAAAACATGGCGTAGCAGCACAGACTAAGAGAATAGTTATTTACACTTACACTCTATTACAGATACACTAAAGAATTCTTTCTTTCATTCTGTCACTACCAAGATCGTTCATTTTTTAATTGCATGTCAAAGAATAAGTTCAGACTTTAAAAAAACAACTTTTGCCTTCTGCTGCCAGAATTTGTTTTTTTATTTACTGACCTATCCTCTTCTTCTTCCTCGATTCCTATTGGCCAGTAGCTAAAAGTCGGCCATCATGGATTTAAAAAACGAGGATAGGAAAATGGTTTCGGCAACTTACACTGTAGAAACCACTAAGACTATAGAAACCAATCAACTTTAAATTGTTTGATAATTGATTATAAATTAACGTCTTGATAAAAAGAATACATTTTCAATTCCTTTAAGATACTATTGAAAGCAGGGCATGTTTTCTTATAAACTAATAATTTTCCTCATCCGGTTTGCTCAGCCAACCAAGCTAGCCAAGTAGCCGTGCCCTTGTCGAAAACTCGAAATAAAATAAAAATTTCTAAAACAAATCACCGTATTTTGCTAGATATTCATCTAGATTATAGGGGGCACCCAGGATTGAACTGGGGACATTTCGATCTGCAGTCGAATGCTCTACCACTGAGCTATACCCGCGATTGTTAAAGAAAAAATTCTTTTACTTCAATTTCCCTATTCAATTGCAGGAAATGAAGGCCACATCAAACACATTAAAAACAGTGCTGATTATCATTTCAATCTGATGTGTATTTGAATATTGTTATCGTGTTACATCGTCATTCAAATTTCCCTCCATAACTTGCGCTGATTAGAAGATGGGATGGGAGCTCTCGACGTGCTGGATTCCATTGTAAGTGACGGTACGCGTTTCCCAGGTGTACTGGACTCCGTTGGAACCCTGGAGGATGCAAGGAACGTCGGGACGTGCGACGTAGCACAAAGTTCCAATTGCCAAATCCAATTCCGGACTGGCGCCAACATTTAATTGAGTGGACGACTTGGTGCTGCCGTACAAATCGACGGGAATTGAAATGACATTGGTCAATCCAGTGTCCACCGTTTGAATGTAACCCAAATAATTGAAATCTCCATCTTGTTCCTCGTTGAACAAATAAATCCAACTGTGAAATCCGACGATGACGTTGTTCTCTAATCTCTCGAAAACGTTGACGTGCTCCCATCCGCTGCTGGCCACAACACCGGCCACGTATTTCGACCAACGACCAAACCAAATGGTGGACAGGAATTGTTTGAACACTGTCACATCGCGCACTGGCCTCACCTGTCCATATTCATTTGAATAAATTGATTTTATTTTACATTTTTTAATTAGATTATTATTAATTGAAAGAAGCGCTCGTGACTACTGCTGTGAGTAACCTGATTTCAAATGGCCTTATCTATAGTAGGCATCAAACTGCTGGGTAATTTAAAAAATGCTTCCTTATTAAGATAAACAAATCTGAAACGGTGATGGGTAACGCGTGATGTTCGCATGTTACACACATGTTAAATTATATCTATTGACATGATGCTGGGGGAAAGAGCTAACACTTGGCCAATCACAGTCAAGAGTTTGATTGCATTGATCACGTTCATCCCATGAATAAATAATTAAATCTATACGAGGATATTGAACCGCTAACTTTTGAACCGAAGTCAAAGGACTTGTTGTATATACACCTTTTCACCGTTCGAAATGTATCCCACAGCTGCACGAACGATGGAACATGCGTTGTATCACGTCGTGACCATGAACGAGCCTCGTGTCGATTCATGAATTAATTGGAGGATTGTCGTCGGCTTATCTTTATTCCACTCGAGATATTGTCGCTGCTTGTTCTCTTATAAATACACTACGTACTGTACATATTATCCACATTCAAAGTTTACCGGAGCTCAATCACATCAATATAATCAATAATGAGAGACGTGAATAAAAGCCAACGGTATTAATTGCATTCTCTGCTGATAGATATCTTTTGCATAAGGATAATTCTATTGTCATCACATCTTCTACAATCTCAAAGCGGTAATTAGTTACATTTTAAAAAATTTACTGATATTTTGAAAAATATTTCATTCGCATTATTATTAGGTTTTTTGTTTAATCGAGTATATAACAGTACCAAGATATAAAGACCATGAAAGTACTGGCCTACAAGAAATCTTGGCGCATCAAAAATTCGTCTACTAAAATGTCGACGCTCAGCAGCCCAACCAGAGATCCACATCAGCCGGATGAAAGACAACATGACGGTCAAGAACAAACAAGAAGTCAGCAGTCACAAAAGTGGGTCGATCGATTATTTGACGCCGTCACTACCAAATTGAAATTTCTTGAAACGAATGAATTAAAAATCAAACCCGTCCGTCAGCACAGCATCATCCCCCATCGTTTCCTTTAGTTTCTTTTATAGTTCCCATTTTTATTCATTTCAAATTTGTACGTAAGACCACTGCTGTGTCGTGTATATTTAATGTGTTCATTCAGATGATAAATATAGACTGAGAGATGAGGTCTGCTGTCTTAACGATTTCGGGTACTTTGCTCAATTGATCGACAATTCCCAACTATTGGATTCGATTAAGTCTAATATACACGAAAATTGGAATCAAACCTCGCCCTTACAAAAGATTGGCCAGAGATGTGACGAATGATGACGATGGATGGCATTGATAAGAGCCCCAGATGAGGAAGAAATATTGAGGGTCCTCATTAACATCTAAACTCAATCTCCCGATCTGTTAGTCATCCTGTTGCTTTATAAAGGATTTTTAATCTAATAATTATAAAGATCGTCTACCCTAAATTCTATCCCGTGGTATCAAAGAGGCCTTGAGTCTTGAGCCTTGGGTCTTGATTGGCTAGTTGTTCTGCACGTTCGGAAATCGTTGACTTCTCAGAGTCGTACCTCACCCACTACACTGTCAATGAAGTGCGAACGTGAGCAGTTCCAGGCCAGATACACCTCCCTTTTTGCTGTTTAATTATAGATACTTGTATCATACCTCGTTTCAACGATCAATATGACCCCCGTCTCTGATAATAAAATTACCTATGAAATGTCAGATCACCCACTCGAATTTATTATCGCCAGTTTCGCCACTCATCTTTTTATCTTACTCTGAGTATAGACGTTGTCAGTCCATATAATGAACTAGTCCGCACCCAATAATATAAGAAGGAAAGGTAAATTTGATGCGCTTAAATTGTACAGTATATCACCTGTAGATGGACAAAATCTTAGCCGTCACCAATGTCGTGGTGGGTCTTCTAGCCTTCAGCTTGCAAGTACATAAAATTGAATCCATTGATGACTATAACATTTAAATTGAATTGTGTTAATACTATATTTCAGATATCGGCATTGGTTATTTATAAAGATGTGGATTGGGGGCCGGACAAGGCCGGAGCAGGTATCTGGGGTGGAATTTACCTGGTCATATTCGGTCTTCTCTTAATCGTTAAAAAGTAAATCTAAAAATTTTTATAAATATTCATTAAGAATAAGAAAATAAAATTTGCTATTTCAGATTAAAATCAAGTCAAATTGTCATGGGTATGGCGATAATGGCTGCCTTGATTGGAGTCATTTTTATTGGACTTGCTTCGTGGAGTATCGACGGCTATCAAGAACTGATAGCCGATTGCAACGTATACTTAGTCTTAAGAGTATTATGTGAGTGGATTCATTTATATCGACTAATTGCAATGTAATAATATAATCATATTGCTCATTTTCATTTTTAATTCAGGTGACAGAGCTGCCATCGATTCTTTTATGATTGTCAGCGGCATTTTGGCGTTGATCGTTAACGCAATCATAGCCGTCAAATCAAATTCCATCGTTTCCAAATGAAAATAAAAAAAAAAAACTAATTTTGAAAAATAAAAAGTCAAAAGTCAGTTTTTTCTGGTGGGAAATTTAAAAATTAATTTTTCTCGACGAATAAATTGAGCAACAGTTGGTGCAAAGTAAACTTAAAAACAGACGTCTATATATCCAGATATCTATAATGGAATAGTTTAGTCGGCCAGTGGTATTTAGTCTTGGATTTGTTTATCTATCCCAAATATCTAAATAAGATAATGCGACTTCAATGTTGTTATTACAAAATTCAGTTTCAGATATCTCATCCCTAAGGCTTTTATCGATGCCCACAGGCTGGGTGTCAATAACGACAGACTCTTAAAATGTGTAGACCAGTTTTTATTATATTCTCAAACTGACTGAAAGAAAAATGTCCTTCCATTTATTCAGTTTATTCTATTTAGTCGTTTGTTTATTTGCGATGGGACGTGTTAGTCCTTTGAAATTGTTCGGAAAATCTTACACGGCGTTTGACGCCGATTGCGGAATGATGTCATCCGCCGGAAGAGTCAGCCGGATCGTTGGCGGAGTAGAAACGGAACCCAACGAATTTCCATGGCAAGCATTTTTACAAGTGGAAATGAAAAGTGGCAACGCTTACGTCTGCGGTGGAACTTTGATCGCCGATCGATGGATCCTCACAGCCGCTCGTTGCGTCCAAGTGCCAAGGTATTTAATTCATTTTTTCAATTTAAAATCTAATTTAAACAAATTAAATTGTACAGACAGACGGTGAGTTATGTTGACGTCTATCTGGGGATTCACGATCGGTCAGCCGAGTCTGAAACTAACCGGAAATTGTATGCCGATACTCAAATTTTTATTCATCCTGCTTGGAATCCTGACAATGTCGAAGGAGACGTTGCTCTCATCAAACTCAAAAACACTGTCAAATACTCACGTAAAATATATTTAATTAAAAAATTAAATCAATTAAATTAATTATTATGTAATTAAACTTAATAGAATACATCCGGCCTGTATGTTTGGCCATTTCCGGCAGTGATGAACCCGATTACGACAATGAAATGGTCACCGTCACAGGATGGGGTACAACGTACGACGGTAGTCCACGTTTAAGTCCCGTGTTACACAAGATGACGGTGCCAGTCATTTCCAATAGCGAATGTATGACAACATACGGCAACAACATCACAGTTGACGTCATGTGCACCAGTGGAGCCAATAACACGGGAACTTGTATCGTTAGTTTCTTATAGAATAGTTGAATTAACTTTTAATTGAATTTAAATATATAACAGGGTGATAGTGGTGGACCGATGAATTACAAACAACCGGATGGCAGATGGAAACAGATTGGGATCGTTTCATTCATTTCAACCGATGGATGTCAAAAGAATCATCCTTCAGGTTACACCCGATTGAGTTCCATTCGTCGTCTTGGATACGGGAAGTGATGGATGAGGAATCAAATTATTCCGGTAGATCGACGTCGTCGTCGTCTGTTATTATCGTTTTTAATCGTCATGAGCTTTTCATTATAGTCATCGTTGCTAGTGGCCGAGTAAGAAATTGAGATTTTGATAAACAGTAAATTTAGTTTTATGAGGTCCGCTTTTAAAACCAAGTGGGTGACGCCATTTTTACAGCGGTGAATGTAAGAGAAAATCAAATCAAGTTTCCCTTTTTGTAAATGCCGACTCTCCATTACGTGGAATGTCATAAAAATGGTGAAACATAATAATTCTGAAGATAACTTCCCTATAAAAAAGACGCTTGAAAAACATATTCAAAAGTACACAGAGACGAAACGTTGAACTGAAATGTCTTCAGGAGCAGCCAAATTATTTTTCCTGTTCAGTCTCGTCTATTTACTGAATGACACTTTGGCTACTTCTGATGAGGAGGTCGTCAATTTGAAACCAATCGATTTATCTCAATTGATCCAGCAGAAGAATAACTACATCGAACCAAGGGCTGAAAATCCAACAACGATCCTGACACCTTCGTTTGCCGATTGCGGAGTGACCAATGTAAGTGGCAAAGTCTATACGGTGGGAATGAAACGGCAACCAACGAATTCCCATGGCAGGCGCTTCTTCTAGTTGACAAAAGCATTTCAGGTGGAAATAGAAGCGAATTCTGTGAAGGAGCTCTGATTGGCGATCGATGGATTCTTACAGACGCCAGTTGCATGGCACTTCAAACTGGGTATAAATTCAGTTTTGTTTTCATCATTTCCTTAATTATCGACTTAATTTTTGTCTTCATTTGATAGACAAACGTTTATTGGAGTCTATGTTTACCTGGGAGTACAAAAATGGCCATCTGTCTATCAAAAAACCTTCCGTGAATACGAAATTTACATCCATCCGGAATGGAATCCCACCACACAAGCCGGAAATGTTGCCTTAATTCAACTCTCCACCGTCGTCGAGTACACACGTAAAGGACCCTACTAATTCTATTAAATCAATTTCAATTTTAATATCAAATCAATTCTAATTGTTGTTATTATTACAGAATATATTCGTCCGTATTCGTCCGATTTGCTTACCAAGTTCATCCGAACCAGATTACATTAATCAACCAGTTATCGTTACGGGATCTATTGAGAAATTCGCCATCACTATTGGATGTAATATGAATAAAAATACTCCTTAACAACGTAATTAAACTTAACTTTATTGTTATTTGATAGCTTCCATCAGTTCAGCTACGGCTGAATATCATAGATAATAACCTTTGTCATCTCCAATAATCAATGCGATGCTGTCTCTATCAATTTGATGACTAATCGAATGATGATGTGCACTGGAGTAGTCACTGATAGCAGAATCTGCATCAGAAAAGAAGTATTTTAAACCAAATTGATGTAAAATTGAATTGATCTCATGTAAGAAAATCAATTTAGTAGAGCGCCAAAGGCGATCCATTGATATTCAAACAATCGGACGACACTTTTAAACAAATTGGGATCGTTTCATTCGCTACGATTGGTTTCTATTGCCAAACTTCCCGAACTCCTATATAGTGTACACGAGAGCTCTTATTCAAATTGGATTGTGATTATTACAAACATTACGCCATCAACTCCACCAACTACTACACAGAGTCCATCTTCATCAGCCACCCCCCCATGGAATGCCATTTTTATTAGAGCTCTTTACATTCGTCATTTTCGCCATCATGGCTCTGTAATATTAGAATGAAGTTGATCATCTGTTAGTCAAATAATATCAGTAATCGTATAACTCATAAAAATCCATCGTGACTTGTTTGTTCGTTTCCTGTGCAAATAAAACGTCAAAGAAAAGTAGAACGCAGTTTATGTATAGTTATCATCGCATCATATACGCTGAGTATATAAAATGCGGACAATTTAAACTGCGCTCAACATTTCAGCATCACTCTACCGCCCAGCAAAATGTGGTCCATTCAATTGAAATCCATCATCTTTTTAATAATTTTACTGCAGGGATTCTGTTATTCATTTGATGAGAACGTCATCGATTTACAACCGGAATCATCTGATATCTCCCGTATTGTTTCTAGTCTAGAAATCCATTTAAATGACAGGGGGCACCTTGAAGTGACCTGCAAGTTGCCAGTTTAGTTGTTGACAGTTTGGCAGTTGAATTGGGGACATTTCGATCTGCAGTCGAATGTTCTACCACTGAGCTATACCCCCTTACGTTATTAACTCGATCGTACACAACAAAGTCATTTAGACATTTGTCCAGCCTACGCGGAAGTTTGAAGGTGTTCATAGGAGCATTCGAATGCCAACTATCAAAATGCCATAATCTTAAAATGCTGACCATCTTCGCTAATTGCGCAACAGGTTAGGCTATACACAAATGTACTTTTACCAACAGAAAAGGGATTTGTTTTCATCGGGCCTTTTTTTGCATCGGGCCACTACAAAATAATTTGCTGATTGATTTGTTGTACTTAATCGGAGTTTAGCACAAGTTGCGCTGTAGTGAACACACAGACGTTACGACAAAACAGATTCCCTTTCCCGTCTAAATATTCATCTTTAATTTTCAACTGTAAATAATGATACGCAGTATATAAACACTTGACTCTTGTCGTTCAACTCCATTTCCTATTGGCAATTGGCAATGAGCATCTCAACCCGCACAAACCTATCGTCTTTAAAAAGTGAACTGCCGGAGTCTTTGCCGAACTCTTAATGAACATGAAAGAAGAGATCCGTGTACAATAATTAAACAAAAAGGTATACCTTAAATTCCCTTATTTAGACGACGAACGGATTGCAAAGTGAATTAAAAAATGCAAATGTAAAATACGAATAATGCCAATAAACTCCGACAAACTGTTGGTAGCCTGTGAAATATTACAGAGGCAATAACACATCAAATAAAAATAAATTTAAAAAATGAAATAAACTGTCACATTTTTCTAATTTTTCACATTTGTTTTATATAATAAAAAAAAATGGAATGGTAAAACAAATAAATTTATCAGGACGTTGTTTTCGGCCGTCATTGCGTAAAAACAAACAACTTTTCAAAACAACAAGGAAAGTCCAAATTTCAATAAAAAAAAGTCCCGTTGGTTGTTATTTATCTTTTGTTGGATTTTTTTTTTTCACCGGATGATCTCATGCAAATTGATACGTCATGTCGTCATGTGAAACGAGCAATTTAAACAGTTTGAAATAGCGTTGGTAAAATGGACATATGGGATGGAGAAGATTCGGACTGTACTAAACTTAATAAAGAATAATTCAAATTAGTTTATAATTCAATTAGTTCATTTTGAATTTAAAAAAAGAAAATCTTTATTCACTTTCAAACGGTTAGCAAATATTTCGGTACAAATGACGTGCACTTGTAATGAATGAATGAGCTATGAATATCAGCTCACGTACATATTTTCAAAAAATGATGGACACAAATGAGTTTTAAATTCATTCGACTAAACAGCATTTTCCATAGAAGCCAATATCCTACAGATGAAATTACAATTGAAAATAAATTTGATTTTGCCCGAGCCTATGATTAGGTTCATCATCGTGTAATGTGACATGCAATTTAAACCTGCATCAACGTGCAATATAACAAATTTATTTGGGGACGAAATAAATAGTTGAAGATAAAAAAAGCGGCCAAGTTTACACGTCAAATTGAAAGATAAATAAACGTCACTGTTGACATGAAAAAAGAGGGGCGATGATGGAATACGATTTGAAAAATAGAAGAAAACAAATAGAAACAGTTGACTTAAACTTTGACGTTTGTTGTTTTCGTCTTTTGAATGTTTCAACTTTTAAAAGGATAACAAAATTTATACCCACGTCTATCGACATGTTGATCCCACAACAAACAATTGCACGACGTCGTTTTTTATCACTAAACAAAATCCTTTTGACCTTTATTATTATCTTTTTCTCATCACGCATCAAATTTTGAAAAAGGAAAATTATTTTCTATTATATAAACTATCGTCATCTCAATGGACAAAGAGTGAGACCTATAAATTGAAGCCCCATTGAACTTGCAGCTCAGTTGGAAAACGGGCGATTCTTATTCAACTATTCAAATTCTTAATTTAATAAATTCAAAATAAAATGGGCCATTTTTCAGTAGCATTCGCCTCGCTCTTTCAAATCAGTTTGTTATTAATTTTGATCTGCTGGACGAAAGAATCGACTGGCTCTTCATTTTCCTTAGAAGAAGAATTCAAACAGTTTAAGGTAAATTATGTAAAAACATTCATTTCGTTTTATTCACCCTGATTTATTAAAATATGAAGCAATATCATTCTTTTATATTTAATTGTAATTTGTCAATATTATCATTCTGTTCTTTATTATTTAAATAATATCTAATATGTTTCATTTTTATTTGGCAATAGATTCAAATGAACGAAATTATAAAGAATTTCGAGTCAGAAATGTCCGAAGTGAAGGCAAAAGACGTTCAAATGCAGAACAAAGTGAACGAGTTAGAATTAGAAAACGTTCAAATGCGGGACAAAATTGCCCAACAAGATTCGCTTTTATTCGACCTGTTACAAGAGAAAAACGAACGCACCGCAGCAGCTGCAGCCAATCAATCAGCAGTGGCCATCAACGGACTGCCATCCTCGTGCGATGATCTCAAAATAATTGGCCACACCCTCAACGGATTTTATTCCGTCATGGGATCGACAATGATGGAATCTGTTTACTGTGACTTCTCTAAACTTCCCACTGATCCCGGTAATTGATTTTAATTGATTTTTTATTCAAATACTAATTTTATTATTTAACACAATTTCTTCAAAAGATTTTCAAAAATGGATCGGATTCAACGACGTCAAATCGGCGCCTGTCCATTTCTACGTACAGCGCAGTGGTCCGTTCTCCACAACTTACACTCCAATTCCGTTCGATTTGGCGGTGGTGAACGAGGGAAACGCCATGAATTTACAAACGGGGAAATTCACGGCACCGCGACCGGGAATTTATTTTTTCTCGTTCACGGGACTGGCGGGATTTCCAGCTTCATCATCATCTCGTATTTATTTAGGAGTTCAACTTTTTTTGAACGGGGGTCGAATCGGGAATGGTTATGTTTCAGAGGCAAACACCATCAATGGTCAAAATAGTCCGTTGACTTTCCAGTCGACGCTAAACTTGAAAAAAGGAGATCAAGTTTGGGTGGAGATTGTTAGCCAGTCACCAGGGGTGGAATTGTATGACGGCATTGGCCACTTCACTCATTTTACGGGTTTTATGTTGCAGGAGGAAATCGTGGCATCACTTTGAGGATTTTTTGATTATCCATCAAATTATTTTTAATTATTATCGAAAAAAAATTTTATGTATGGGGGAATGGTATCAAATATAATCGAATCAAAAGTAGGTAAGGGGTGGGTATTTTTTAATGAAAATTAAACTGTAGACGTCAAATGACCCAAGGAATACACAATAAAAATTGCATGTCTTTATCTTTAAAAATGTGATCGTGAGAAGCAAAAAACTGAAATTGATTGTCAGATTTACAAAATGCGAATCTAACTAGAAAATTCATTTGCGCCTAATTCATTTAAGGGAAGGAAAATTGTTAAAAAACTTTTCGCTGTCGTATCCCCACCAAGGTTGTGCACTTGTGTATCAAAATTCGTGTTGTTATCTTGAAAATGAAAGGCAGGAAAAATGAAAAATGAAAATTCATTGCCAAATTTACAAAAAAATAAAAAGATGCCGAAAAAAAACGAAAAAATTCAAATTGAAAAAAGAAAGAAAAGTGACTCAATAACGAGTCATTAATCGACGACTATTTCATTCCCAGATCCAAGTCCATCCATTGTTGGAGGAGAAGAAAAAAATGGAAAAAAAATGGAAAAAAAAAAATTTTTAAAATGTTGCCCTGATTTGAAGAATTAAAATTTAATATTTGATCCTACCTTGGTCGTAGTAAACTAGACGACTGGAATGCACAACGGAGTGAAAGGAGTTGTGACGTCATCATGTGGTTGACATCCAGGAAGGAAGGAATGACGTCCTCGTGAATCCATTCACGCTCACATGAACGTACACGACCGCAAGCCATCGGTTAAGAAGAAACCAGCTAAAATTCCCTTTTTTAACGGCAAACGCTCCATCCAAAAATTCCAACTAATAACCTGAAAAATAATTAGAAAAAAACGGTGGGATTACGCAATTGATTGGGGGAATGAGAATAGAAAAAAAAGACAATCAATAAATATGTGGTGATAAATAATGATATAAATAAAGATTATGCTTAAAATATTTATGTTTTATTAATGATTATAAATAAATTTGAATAACCTTATAAGTTATAACCCTTAAAAGAATGTCATAAAATTTTTAAATATTTATCACTGAAAAGTGAATAAAAATTAAAAACAAAAGATTCACAAAAGTCCACTCCTCACATTCAATGTTCGCAATTGTCCACATTCACGACACAATAATCGGAATTGAGATTGTAACGATCGTATTCCTATCTAAAAGGAGAAGAACAATGTGCAGGTATTGGGGTAACGTCGTGAAACCTCACAGAAGGACGAAGCAAACATCAGATATTTTCCTTAGGAACGAAAGTATATTATTACTCTTCTCTTTACTTTACTTAAAAATCTGTTTCTTTGAAAGGGAATCAAACGCGATGAGACAACAACGAATGAGAGTGAAATCAAATCGAGTGAAGAGTCACATCGAATAAAAGTTGCGCAACACCGACAATAAATGGGGAAAAGATTCGCGAAAAAGAAAAGTAGGAAAAAGGATTCCAATTTTGGATTACCTCCGGTTGTCGGCGAATCGAAAAGCCACTCATAATGTCCACGTTGGTATCCTTCCAGTTTGGCCATCCAGCAGGTAGAAACAAAATGGTCGAATCGAAGTAGAAGAAAATGTTGAAGAGAACACAGTTGGCAGCATGACGCATTTCCGGCATCAGCAAAAACGTCCATCCATCTCATTGCATTTGATTCCACTGTTGAAAAAATGAAACACAAATTAACACAAACACGACACAATCGCTATATGACATTAGGAGAGGACACAATTCGACATCCTTTTAAGAATCCTTTTTAAGAATTAAACTAAAAAAATTATTTCAAAACGTCCAGACCTTGAGACAAATTAGTTTTTTTTTAAAATCCCTGTCGTAACGGTTCAAATGGTTGCGTAAAACAAAACTGGTATTATAGGAAGAGGTGGGAAAATGACCTCACACTCCACTACTTCAATGAAGGTCACATGGAACATAAAACTAACAAAAACTAACAAAAGAAAAACTGATCGCCACTTTTCTTCTCCTTTTCAACATTCCATGCAAGACGGCCATTATTACTTGACTATTTGAAAATGAAGCGCACAAGGCACGTCATTACAATATCGATGATATAATATTGGGCATCTTCTACTCACACCGTCTCAGCGATCCTTCCGGAAGAATCCGTTAAAAGGCATCCAAGGAAGAAAACTGTGAAAAGATTCAAAATAAAAATTCATTATGCTCACAAATTAAAACATCAAAGATTTTAGTTAAGATGTCACAGGAAAAATGAAACGCCCGGCAACATCAGCGGGCGTTTGTGGATCATTTTACATAATGTCAACTCATCTTAAGTAAAAACAAGAAAAAATGGCACGACACGCGGGAAACACGACAACATTTGCGAAAGAGATGCGTCAAACCGATATCGGAAAAACTAACAAAAAAATAACATTTCCCATTTCAACGCTGCAAAACGGCCATTGAACTTTCCCATTTTGACTTTCCCATCTTGTATTTGTAAATGAATTGAAATCCAACTTAATTTTTATATATCCATTTAAAAGCAGTGAGAATAAATTTTGTTGAATGCGCTTAAGATAACGGCCCAGCAGCAATGAGATCACGGATGAGCCATTGGCCGCTCCATCCTTGAAATTGGCCAGCAAAATCATTGAGGACCAATGAGAGAAGACGAAAAAGAAAATCAAATTCCTGATTGCGTCACGGAATCAATCAGGTTATGTAAAATACGAATAATTACAATAATTTTACAGTCTATTAAACGTGATTAAACAAAAAAATACATAATATACAAATAAATATAACTAATATAAAATTTTACAGAAATATAGAAATATATAATAATGAGCATTATCTATTTGGCAATATAATACGCCAAGTAATTATAAATTAAATCTTTAAACAAATCAAATAAACTGTCACAGTTTGCTAATGTGTATAGCAACTACTTGCTTTATAATAAAGAAAAGAAAAGTTAAATAAATAAATTTATCAAGACGTTGACTTTGCCCGTCATCGCGTAAAAACAAACAACTTTTCAAACAACAAGGAAAGTTCAAACTTTAAAATAAAAAAAGTCCATTTATTTGTTATCTTTCGTTTGGGTTTTTTTTTTTTTTTCAAAAGAGGATCTTAAGCAAATCGATAAAATCCCACGTAATATGAAACGAGCATTCAATTATCCACTCCAATTTTTCCAAAGCAAGTATTACGTAAAGAAAAAAGAAATAATTTTTCCAATAATTAAATTGATTCGAACGGAAACATGGATGTCCTGTAAATGGATGACTACACAATTCCTGTGCGGATCTCCAAATGACGGGCAACACTTGGAATATCGATATAATACCGTCAACAATAAAGACTTTCAAAATGACACTGGAAACTGGGGGCTGAGCTCATCCATCGCTGGATTGATAAAATGGAAAAAAAAACTAGGTGATCCCGACACCTTTCTGACTCCCTGTTGCACCTTCACCTGGTGTTATTATTAAGTGCAAAACGATTTCGAAAATCCGTTCTCAATACGGAAGAGACAAGGTAATTGAACGATCTCAGATTGCTCCCTCCTGGTATCCATCGGGCCTTTTTAACATCGATGAGAAAATAAAATCAAATTCTTGATTGCGTCAGGGAATCCATCATATGTAAAATACGAATAATTCCAACAAACTCCGCCAAATCGTTGGTAGCCTATGAAACGTGATTATGAAGCAATCACTTTTTTTATTTCATAAAAAATGAAATAAACTGTCACATTTTTCTAATTTTTCACATTTGTTTTATATAATAAAAAAAAGATGGAGTGGTAAAACAAATAAATTTATCCCGACGTTATTTTCGACCGTCATTGCGTAAAAACAAACAACTTTTCAAAACAACAAGGAAAGTCCAAATTTTAAAATAAAAAAAGTCCCGTCTGTTGTTACTTGTTATCTTTCGTTTGGGTTTTTTTTCAAAGGATAATCTCAAGCAAATTGATAAAATCCATCGTAATATGAAACGAGGACAATATAAACGGCGGATACGTTTAGTTAACAGCGCACAATTGGATAGCAATTCAAAGAAAATAGTCGCAGAATGGCATCACGTTTTTCAATTTGTTTTTCGTTATTCATTTTGGCTTATCGTGTAACTTATTCTTCTGCTGCTGTCACATCATGGCAGGAAGAATTCAAAATGGAAATCGAAGCCAAAATGAATAAATTAATCGAAACTAAAAATATTCAACTTGAAGAAAAGGTGACACAATTAGAGGCTCAACTTGAATTAAATGTAAGGACATTTCATTTTCTATTTTCATTTCTAGTTAAATCAATTCATTTAATTGATTTTTATATGACGTAATAACGTAATGACAGAACGAACTGAGAAAAGATTTGACACTGAAAGTGACTCGACTGGAGGCAAAAGTCCAAGAACAAGAAACGATTTTAAATTTCCTGTTGCAAGCGAATGAACTTCCAATTCCTCCCACCGGTTCAAAATCAATTGCATCGAATTATCGTCAAAATGTAATTCAATCAAGTGGAAAAATTGGAATCCCAAGGACATGTCGAGAACTTCGTGCAGCTAATCCGTCACTTGCATCCGGAATGCAATTCATCGATCCGGATGGCCAAGGAATTGGCGATGACCCAATTTACGTTTTCTGCGACATGTCAACAGGCATATATTTCGTCATTTTCATTTATTTATTTTTAATTAAATTAAAATCTGCTTCAAATAGGATCGACATCAATTTTACACGACAGCGAATCGCCAATCGACGTGGGTCATTGCACCGACCCTGGATGTTATTCACGATCCATCAACTACAACGCGTCCATCAAACAAATGAAATCATTGGCTGAATTATCAACTGAATGTCATCAGTCGATTAAAGTAAATTTATTTTTTATTAATTTAAACTGAAATGAATTCTTATGTTATTTTTCAATTAGTACGATTGTTATTATGCCCCGCTTGAATTTGGCACCATTGAATACGCCTGGTGGAACGACAAAGACGGAAATGCGCAAAATTTCTGGGCCGGAAATAACACGAACGGAATTCACACGTGTCAATGCGGAATAGACGGAAATTGCGTCGATCCTGCGTTAAAATGCAATTGCGACTCGGCTGCACCAGTTCAACTAGTTGATGATGGTCTTACATCATTTTGATTTAATTATTTAAATATTTTAATTTTAAAAAATATTTTTCTGTTCAGGTGTCATAACGGACAAAAATATTCTGCCCGTCACCCGTCTGAATTTCGGCCGGACTCAACTGGCAACTTCATCCGGCATCCACACGTTGGGCCGTCTCATCTGCAGCGGATCAGTGGCTTTAAATGGATTCCCCACATCCTGTGAGGATCTTTGGCTGATTGGCCACACCCTCAACGGAATATATTCCGTCATGGAAGGCGAATTGGTCAAAAGTGTTCACTGCGATTTCACCAAATTGTCTAGCGACGCAAGTAAATAATAAACAAATAAATTGATCAACAAACCCCCAAAAAGTAAAAAAAAATTTCAGGTTTCGAAAGTTTAATCGGATACGCCGAGGTCAAACCCAAACCCACATATTCCGGAATTCCAACTTCGTGTGCCAATTTGAAAGCAGCGGGACACACGTCAAGCGGATTGTATTCCGTCATGGGGGCAAAAATGATCGAGAATGTCTACTGCGATTTTACTAAACTTCCTGGTAATTCGGGTAAATATTGACTTCTTACTAATTTATTTTATTTTATTTATACCATTAATATATATACATATTTCCTTAAAAGATTTCCAGAAATGGATCGGATACTTCGACGTCAAATCGGCGCCCGTCCATTTTTACGTTCAGCGCACTTCAAATTTCGCCACAACTGGAACTCCGATTCCGTTCGATTTGGCGCTGGTGAACGACGGAAACGCCATGAATTTGCAGACGGGGAAATTCACGGCACCGCGACCGGGAATTTATTTTTTCTCGTTCACGGGAATGGCGGGATTTCCAACTTCAACATCTACAGTTGTGGTAATAAATGTTGGTCTTATTTTGAACGGGGGTCGAATCGGATCAGGTGATGTTCAAGAGACAAACACCGTCGCTAATCAATTAAGTCCGTTGACTCTCCAGTCGACGCTGAACTTGAAATCGGGTGACCAAGTTTGGGTGGCGATTTCTGATAAGTCAACAGGGGCGTATTTGTGGGACAGCAGTTACCACTTTACTCATTTCACGGGTTTTATGTTGGAGGAGGACATTGTGGCCTCACTTTGAGGATTTTGTTTTGATTATGCGAAAAATTTATTTTATTTTATAAAATATATGGAGGAATGGTATCAAATATAATCGAATCAAAAGTAGCCAAGGGTATTTTTTGATGAAATTTGAATTGTGGATGTCAAGTGACTTAAGGAATACACAATAAAATTTGCATATCTTTATCTTAAAAAATGTGAACGTGAGAAGCAAAAAACTGAAATTGGTTGTCACATTTACAAAATGCGAGTCAAACAAGACTGACTAGTAAATTCATTTAAGGGAAAGTAAATTTTTAAAAAAATTTTTCGCTGTTGTATTCCCACTAAAGTTTTTGCAACTGTGTAAAAAAAATCGTGTAATTATCTTTAAAATTAAAGGCAGGAAAAATGGAAAACCCAAATTCATTGCCAGAATTACAAAAATAAAAATAAAAAAAGAGCCGAAAAAAATTTTGAAAAAAAGGAAAAAAGAAAATTTTATGACGAGTCATTAATCGACGCCAGAACTTTTTTTATTCCCAGAACCAAGTTCGTCCGATGATAGACGAGAAAACGAAAAAGAAATAAATAATTTGCCCTGATTCGAAAAATAAAAAATTTGATATTTGATGATCCTACCTTGGGTCGGACTAAACTAGACGATGGCTGCTGGATCCACAACAGAGTGAGAGGAGTGTGACGTCATCATGTGCGGTTGACATCACAGGAAGGAAGGAAGGAATGACGTCATCGTCAATCCATTCACATTCGCATGAACGTACACGGCCGGACGTCACGGGTTAAGGAGAGAAACAAAATCGGCCAAAATTCAATCTAATAACATGAAAAATAATAAGACAAAACGGTTTGCTGTTTACACAATTGTGTGGTGGAATGGGAATAGATAAAAAAGACAATCAATAAATGTGCGGCGATAACTCATAAAAGAATATTGAATATCCACATGGAAATTTGCATCACAAATGTCCACACCTCACATTCACATGTTCACATTGGAAGAGATGGGAAAATGACCTCACACTGGGAAATGTGGAACGACAAAGTCCAAAATGAAGTTGTCAAACATTTAAATGAAATCGTCGGCCATGAAATCAAATCGAATCAAATCAGAGTCATTCCTATGAAGAAGATTATTCTCACTAGCGACGTCCCAACAGCAGAATATTCGATTTCCTCACCGTGGACAAATAATGAAAAAAGAATCCAACACAATTATGACGCAAACAGTTGGACGGAAGTGGGCAAAATCAGTTCAACAATTTCAGAGAGTTTATATACGATACTTCGATACTTCCGTTCGAGTCGAAAGTTTAAAAGATGACGTGGAAAAATTGTTACAAGAAAGTAAAAATCACCGTCCAATTTGATGGAGAGAAATTCGTTCCAAAACCGATGCAACTCGGCAGAATCAATTTGGGCAAATTTCGTGACTCGCAATCGTTTCAGGATCGAAATGTCCGGCTGTCCGCGTTCGTTACACAATAAACGTCGAACTGTCGGTGCCGATCAAATTGATGGAACACGCCGAGTTGACCGTGACTGATGAATGGAACAATTTGAAGGAACAACTCAAAGGTATTAAAAACCAATTTAGAATTTGCCTTACACAAAATTTAATTTATTTATTTAATAAACTGTTTTAATTTAATATCGCAGCGACTGCAGAGCTTTTAAACACAACCGTCAAGAATTTGGTGAAAACGAATGACGAATTGAGTCATGTAAAAAGAGATTTAACCCATACGACGAATGCAATAAAAGGTTTTCTTTAAATTTTAATACGTACGGTACTTCAAATTGAAACGAAAAGAAAACTTAACGTTTTAAAAATTGTCTATATGTTTCACCAACAATCGCAAATGAGATATTCTCGTGCAGAACTTAAGAAATGAGCGGGTTCAACTTTCAAAAGTGCCGTTAAAAAAATACATAGGGTCCAATTGAAAAATAGAAACCGGTTATTATTTCTTATTGTTTAAAAACAAAAACCTCAAAATGCGCATTTCAATTTATGAGTTCTATTTAGGTAAACAAATTTCATGACCAATTTCAACCCGCCTGAGAATTGCATGTCATTAGAAACAACGGTTTCCTGATGGTATATTGGAAACAGTACCGAACACTTATTGCGTGATGACCATACATATAGGGAATGTATTCACGATTGGTATATCACCCGTCATGCACCTGTCAGTCCGTGAAGGCTCATCCATCAAAAATAGCTGATTGCCTACCTGACGTGACCTAGTAGCCTACATGATGCGTAACTTACTATTTTAAGGCGAGAGAGTTATAAACGTGGGAATATTCCGAGGAATATTGTCCATAATATTTTAACTCTTATAACCGGGAATCCCCGCTTGCGTATGTTGGTCACATATTGACTAAATAAAATGAGAATGGTTTTCAAGTTAAACTCTTAAATTGTTATCAACCTACAACTCGATACATGATGACAATTTAACGTGAATAAGGCGTACATGTAGCTAATTAACTATGCATCATCCAACAGCAGCAGGGAAGACATTCGGGGTAATTACTGTAGCATCAATAGCGCAGACTGTTGCGAACAGCCGAACAATCTTAGCGTTGCTTACTAAGGAACAGGGACACATTCAAACTACAAAAAGAAAAAGTTAATAATTAGTCTTTTGTTTGTTAACGGTAAAAAACCTAGAAAAAGGCGTGATAAATCTATTTAAAGTATCAGATTGGGGTATAACTTTAACCATCTGGCGGGGAGTTCACGTTTCGAACGTGAGATTACTCTCATAGTACAACCGAATACCGTTATAAACGAATGTATGGGCTTTAGGTACTAGGTATATTTTGACCTTGCAGCTGGCGACGCTATATACCTGCCGAATGCAGGTAAGTTTCATCTCCTTAGCGCACAGACGCCACACCAAATTTTGAGATTCTTCTTTTTTCTCTATTTAAGCGAACGAAATGAAGCCTCAAATGAACAGTCGCAGTTTTCATCTCTTCGACAACTGTACTTGATTGTAAGCCACTGGGTTATTGTGATGATTAGCTACACTTCGTTACAAAGGTGAAAAGGTAAAAAATAAGATGATTTATAAGCAAAAGCTTCCGGTTTTACTCTTCTTCTCAATGGCGATAATTATTCTTGTCGTCCGTGAATCTCAAAGTCAAATTTCCGACTATTACCATCCGACAGGATTCTTTCAATCCTTGTACAGAAAATGGCAACAATTTTTTGATGGAACTCGACGGATAACGAACAGTGATGTGCAAAACAAAGTGGATGGCGATTCATCCGCCGGAGTAATAAAAGAACAAGCAAGAACGGGAAATTTATTGTCGTCCGAGGAAACGGCTTTAATTAGCTCAATGTTCTCCGATGACGAAATGTTGGTGGTGCCGCAGGTTTTGGCTGTCGGACGACAACAAATTAGTAAATGTTCGTGCATAGCGCGTCTTGATGCTGATGGAGTCGGAATCTGTTCAACGACTTGCTTGGCAACCTTCACTCCGTGTGGGGTTCAAACATGCACTCGCAAAACTCTTTTCACGGTGTTTTCATTCAAAGGCGATCTAAGGTTTCCAAAAAAATTTGATTCCATCGATGACAAGGATTGCGAAATTCTGGAAGTTTCGTGTATCCTCTCGTCTGCGTTGGCAACTTCAAGTAGTTCATCAAGTAGTTCATCAAGTAGTTCATCCGCAGCTGCCGCAATAACCACAACTGTAGCGAATGTTGCCTTATCTGCCGGAATAGCTGCTGGTGCTATTGCATTGGCACTGGCTGCAGCCAAAAACAAAAAGAACAAAAACAACTATGACGATCATTATTACGAAACTGAAGATCATCACTATGAAACTGAAGAATATTATCCACCGAAATATTACGCCAAGCGTCAAGGAAGAAATGCTGAGATAGATCCAAAAGTCAGTCGTGACTCTGATGACGAAATCAATTCGTTACCGACTGAAATTCCGGATGGATCAGACAATTCCCTCGCCCCTGAAATCTCTGGCAGTATGACAGATGAAGTGTCAAGTTTTGGACGACAGGCCGGGTGTAACTGTTTGTGTGGCTGTGGCTTGCCTCAATGTAGTACAACTTGTTACTCATTCCAACAGCTTTGTGGCGGACAGACTTGCACTCTCACAACTTTTTTCTCGGGCTTTCTAGTGAATAACGTTCAGCATCAGTACGAAACAACTATTTACAAAGATTGTGAAACACTTGAAGGCGTTTGCAACTTATCAAAGGCATTGTACACGGTAGCAGTAGCAGCAGAACCTCGTAATCCGTTGGCGACTTATGCGGTAATCGCTGGAGCTTTAACATCCGGATTTGCAGCTGGAAACATTGCAGTCGTCGCTACGGGCGATCAACCCCCAGTGCAACAACCACCACCGCAACAACAACAGCAACCTCAACAATCCCAACAGCCGCAGTCGCCGCAGTTGTTACGTCCAAATCAAACACCCAACATCGTTTTACCAATTCCGGTGGAAGGAACGGATTATCCAGACGACGGCTGTGGTGACAATTCCATCCGATTCCGTGACGGAAACTGCTATCCCATTTTTAGTAGCTGCAACGGTACGAACTTTTGGGTGACATTCGACAACGCGATCGTACAGGTAAAAATTAATTTTAACAAGTCCTTGTCCTTTTGATTAAATAAAAAAATCAATTTTCAAAAAGAATGGAAGTGGATCACTAGGAAAATGTACTCAACGACTTTGTGACGATCAAAGAGTTTTTGTCGGTCGTACTGGAGTTTGTCACGACATCAACGATCCCTTCGAGTGTTCAGGAGGTCGGCGTCTTTACTACACAGCTTTTGGTGACTCGGTTTGTGACTGTCCCATTGGACAATATCCGTTCCCAAATCCTCAAGACAATTGCGTTGCACTTTTTTCTCAAGGTACCGATGACTTGCACAATATTTAGGAATTTCAAGTTATTGTTTATTCTTTTATTGATTGAATTAAGGGCCTTGTCCTGAAGGACAAGTGGTTACATTGAGTCAAGGAGGACGATTGTTTTGCACACCCGATGAATGTGAAGGATCGACCAACTCGGAATCTTTAGTGTCGTTTGTTCCGTCCGACAAAGGCCCATGCCAAGCGATTGGATCACGGGGGACCTGTTCATCAGCATCTTCCCAATTTTTTGGTTACGATGTTTTCAAGCGTCAGCTGCAATGTACAAACGTCACGGATCCTACCTCGCCCTATTTTTCTTATCTGCGGGAGAGAAGATTTGACAAGAAAATATTTAGTCAAATGCCACAGATTGAAAGAAAGCAGAGGAAAATTGACGTCCCAATCAAAACGGTTCATCAAAATTTATTAATCAAAACAAACGATACGAATAACCGTCGACAAGGCACCTTTGGAATATTTCAAGTTCCCTCATCTGTCTCTAATTCTCTACTACAACCTTGTCGCCCTGGAGTACGGAATGGTTTTAATCAAAAATGTACCAACCCATTAGTGTAAGATAACAAATCGTATTTCCACCTTTCTTTTATTTACAGTTAACTGATTCATTATTTTAAATTAATTCCTCATATAGGTCAAATTCTAATAGACGACCGGTGTTACCTCCAGTTCGTCCAAATTTCAGTTGTCCGGCAAACAGCGTTTTGCAATCAGGAGGTCGGTGCACGAACGATAGACGGACTACAAGCTGTGGGCCATCGTTTCAATTCAACTCATTGACTGGGCAGTGCCGACCACGATTTTAGTGAAATTAATTGTAATAAAGCTTTTAATGGACATTCATTTTGTAGTGGATAATTTGGTTTTTTCCAAATTGTTCCATACATGTGAAATCTTTTAAACTCCCTGACAACATTACATTAAACTCAGTGCAGTAATCAATCAAACTTGTTCAGATTCGTTCGCATTCTTATGTGACATTTATTTCTATTAATTTAATATCAGTTTGTGACTTTGTGTGGGTTATTTACCATATTACATTTTGTGTTCCGTTGTTGGACGAGAAATTGAAAAAATGGAAAGAAAAAGAAAACAAATGTTGCCCTAATTTGAAGAATTAAAATTTGATATTTGATCCTACCTTGGGTCGGAGTAAACCAGATGCACAACGGAGTGAGAGGAGTGTGACGTCATCATGTGCGGTTGACATCACAGGTGAGGAATGAAGTCCTCGTGAATCACAATCGTACACGGCGGACGACGGCGGGGTTAAGAAGAAACACAAAATCGGGGAAGATTCACATTTTTCAGCGGCAAACGCTCCATTCAAAAATTCAAATCAATAACCCGAAAAATGGGAAAAAAAAGAAACCTAATTCTGTTTCACATGGATTGACGGATTGACGTAACCAAATACACCATAGCATCCATGACGCAATCAACACAACAATCGACACAGATAACATGAGAAAATTAACGAATTTTGACTACACAAAAAGTGGAGCACCGAAACATCCGTACCTGGTCGAATCCGCATGTGCAACTGAATTTAAAAAAAAACGCCCCTCAACTAAATCGCCTTCGATCCATCAGATTGCACTTGGTCTCACTATTATTCTCTGTTGTGGCGATTAAAAGGAACAAAAGTTAACACATCCATACGACACACAATCACTTTCCTTTTGGAAGAGATAGGAGAAACGAAATAGACACATCCGCACTTGGTCGAATCCTCAATGCAACTCAATTTTAGAAACGCCCCTCAACTAAATCGCCACCCAATGAACCCAAAAGAGGAAAGGTTTGCAAAATTAAAAGAGCGGTCAAATTCAATTTCTGTTCCCATTCCCCATAAGGGTAGCCGGTTGTGATATTGGCAGCAGAAATAAAAACAGTCGGGGAAATTGGCGCATTTTTTTAAATTATCAAATTGGATCCATTTTTTGATCTTCTTAAAATAATAATTCAAACAAATCATTTCCCTTGTGGGTTTGAATGCGAATGCTTCAGACAGAACAAAAGTGCGTTTAAAACAATGAAATTTTAATTAAAATAATTATTTATTAACCAACATTCATTCGTTAAATTCTTTGCACAGTAACTTACAAAACTTTTTTCAAGTTTGAATTTTTGAATGGAGCGTTAATTGCTGTTGAATAATGTGAATGCATCTTCTTCCATCGGGTCGGATCGATGGTTTGTTAAATTGCGCATGCGGCAGACATAGAACGCGTCAAATGATGTAATTGACCCGAAACGGATTCAGCGTTTTTTATGTATCCGTTCGTACTAGTCTCCTTTTCAACTGAAAAATCATCTTCAAAACAGTCGTAGAAAATTATGCTGTCATCGTCCTCTTCGTCGTGCTCAGTTGGACAGCATAATTGCGTCATTTCTTCAATATCTTCTATGAGGGCCGATAGTCTTTCAGTCATAGTTTTTAACGCTCTTACATCATCCATCGTTTCGGCTATCGTTTTACCACTTAGAGAATGAATCTGCTCTCGTAGTTCTTCGATCAACGGAAACGCCCAAGCCATCTGTTGACGACGTGACTGATGTTCGACTTTCACGATGTCCTCCAGTTTATCCAGTTGCATCTTCCACAATTTTGTATCCTCGTCGTTTATAGGAACAGCAGGGATTTTACAGACTGAACCCGTCCAAACGTTTTTGACGTGACAGGCCATTTTTAAAATTTCTCGGTAAATTCCTGGTGCCGCGTAAGCTAAAATCAGCCAGCTATCAACGGCGACGACTAATTTTTCAGCTACTGAATTTCTGTTGTACGGGCTGTGAATGAAAGTGGTTTCATCAGCACCAAGACAAGTCAACGATGGCTGGCCGTGCCACTCGATCGGTCGGCAATCGTGAAATGTGTCTTGATCCTGTTGCAACGGAGGAGGACTTATGTCGACCGAAGGTGATTGGGTAAACACCATCGTTTGCCCGTGATGTCCGTAACAGGTTATAGCATTTGTAGAGTAGGAGTAACAATTACCGATTGAAACGTCGCGGTAATCAGTTTGAGACACGTCCAGTTGAGGGAATAGATCGACAGCGTGAATCTGTGGGGATTGATTTGGACGAATACTTTCAACAGGAACATCGGGTAGCAGAGACACTGTGACGAAATCGAATATGGAATCAAGCGAGACGATAGTTGCGATTAATTGACGACTAACAGGAGTAATAGACGAAATTAAATCGATCCAACTGGCAGGTCGAGATGCGCTAGAGACCAAATAAGGGGCCGATGTTGGGTATGAATAATTAAATTCGTGAGTGCTTTCATTCAGATAAGTTTCTTCTTTTTTTGTTGATTGGCATTGGAGCGGATGAGTTGTATTTCTCGTATCCGGCAATGATAAGACGGAACGACGGTCTCGTTTGTTTTGAGCACGCTCCACATCACGAACGCCAATGTGTTCTGACCATCGGCTTCGCTCTGGTTGTATTTTACTTTCACTGCTACTGGCTGACTTTAGAGATTGCACGTAGTCTTTAAATTGTTGTCTGTTTTGGAATTTCTTCGATCCAAGTGAAACAGCTTCTTCTCGAGAACGCGGAATCGTATCCAGTTTCCGGATATATAAATCGACCTTTTCTGTACCTAATTCATACAATCGACGGAAATCCATGCTATTCAGGTTTCCTTTATTGTTTTCTGATTTCAGTTCCGTGAATTGAATGTACATATCGTCCCATAGTTTAGGGAGGAAGACGAACTTGGAATCATCACGAAAAACTTCTGGATACGAGATCTTTTTGGACGCAAAATACCACTGGCCGTCAGTAATGTCTCGATAGAGAATAGGTGTGCTGAAAGTGATCGGCAGACCCTTGTTAGCCATTAATGTTTCGTGATGTCCTGTGACCGCCAAGTAATCCTCGTGACGAATAACAGTGTCGTATGCGGCAGCCAAATCATCTTCAATCTGCTTGAGTCTAAGATTTTCCTTTATTATGTCTTGTATTGGTTGTTTATTTAACTCTTTAATTTCCTCAAAATTGCCATTGTGATCCTTCCGGTATATATTTTCCAAGGGAACGATCGCACCATTTTTTGGATGTAAAACATTGCCACTTTTGTCGAACAATTCCAAGGCACCATCCAATTCATTAATTTTTTTAAACCGATCATCTCGGTAATGGCCCTCCTCAAAGTAAATTCCAAATTGGCCGCCACGGTAATGATGAAATACCGTCATTTTAGGCTCATGTTTTCCGTCGTTTCCAATAAAATCATAATCGTACTTCACATATATGGAACAGCCTTGCAATTCTCCAGTGAAAATGATCCTTGTTTCACCTAAAGGATCGATGTGAATCTTGTCATTCGTGCTCAGCCAATAGCCCTGAACTGAAGTAGGATCGTTTAATGATATTGGCTTGGCTTTCAAACTGTAACTTGCTTTGCCGTTTTCAGGATGAAGTTCAAAATTGTATATCCCTCCATTCTGAAATCCTTTAAACATTTCATTTGGGTTAATGATTTTTCTTGTGGAAATTGGTGAATTTTTCAGCACACTGACAGGATCTTTATTCAACTGTGCTTGCAGTTCAGTGTCAGGAAGAGTTACAGGACACTCCTTAGATAGCGTTGTTCCTCGTTTCAGGCGACGTTTTCTCAATCCAGGACGACAACCCAACGATCCTACCTCTCTGTCTGTAAACGCTTCATTCTCCCGGTTTTTCATTCGGTTTTTGGCATCTTCCATGGCCTCCAATCGATGTGAAGCTCCTTGTTGTGCGTCTGGTAATACTAAAAGTTTAGTATCCGATGTCCTTGCCGAAAATTGAAGACCATCACCTTTGATGGAGAGGAGCAATTTTTTTGTGTTTTTTAACTGAAAAAGATTGTGTTTGACCCAACGTTGAATTTTTACTGCTCGGATATTATCAAACGTTCGTCCCATGGCGAATCGCATTTTGGTTATCAACTTGGGCAGTTTCACTTTCAGTGCAGCATTCGCTTTGATTTTTAAATGGCGAATCTTTTTGCTTCCCGTTTTCAGCATGTTGCGTGCGCTTGTGCCGAAAAACATACCATTTAAGAATGCTTCGTAAGTAGCAAATGAATTGCTCCAGCCGTTAGGATCAAAATTCTCATTGGCCATACTGGTCATTAAATAAGCGGTAAGAGCCCCTGCGGCTGCTTTGCCTATAGGTCCTTTAACCAGACTTTTAACTAAAGGTTTCAACTGCTTCAATTGGAATTTTTTCAACATAGGAAGAAGGGCAGCTAATTGTTTCGGACTATTTTTAGCCAATTTATATATTCCGCGACCCATTTGAGTGAAATCAGTAGGTAAACCAATTCCAGTGTCAACACCTTCCAGTAAAGCGTTGAAAGTACCCGGATTGGTCCAATCCCATTTCCAAGGGGAAAATTCTCCGTTATTGATCGATACAGCTTTACCGTAAGCAAAGCCAACTGCTGACGAATAAGTTCCACCTAAAATCGCAAATTTGCCGAATTTCCCGAAAGTGTTGGCGAATTGATGAGCTACTGCACCTCCTCCAACGATACCCACTCCGGTACTGACTCCCTGGAAAAGTGCGTTGTAAGTGCCCGGCTCATCCCATTTCCATTTAGTCAAGTCCCAATTATCGTTGGCTGCAGCCGCCGAGGCGTAAGCAGTTGCAGAACCGATTGCGATGGTTGCCGGTATTCCTATAGCACCAACTGCTGCAACAGCGCCTATGGGTATCACGGCACCACTTAATGCACCTCCAACTATGCCACCCCAAGTCTTGCCACTTTTCCAATCCCATTTGCCTGGATTATAATTTTTGTTGGCTGCTGCTCCACCTAGGTAAGTACCGCCAACCGCAAACACGCCGATTAGTAGTCCCATCAAAAGACCAAACTCTCCATCTGGATCCACCAGCGAGACAGGTGAATTACCCACATATTTGTATGGACTAAAGTATTGTTCACGCGGATCGGGTTGATAGAACCGCCCAATATCCGGATCGTAGAGTCGGGCGTGATAGTTGTAAAGACCAGTTTCATCATCCCATTCTTGCCCGGTGTAGCGGTAGAATATTTCAGCTGCTGGATCACTCCCGTAGGAGCGCATAAGTTGTCCGTAAGGAAGATAATCGTAAGCGGCCACCACTTGGCCATCTCTCAAGACCAACCGGATTGAGCCCGAGTGATCAGTCCACACGCTGTGAAATGCGCCGTTGCGGATGAAGCCGAGGAGTCCACGAGGGCCGTAAATGTATGCCGTGGACACGATAACAGACGCTGCATCTTTCAGTTCCGGAAGTATTGAAGAGCTTGTCGAGGAATAAGTAGTTCGTCGGTCAAAAAGGACTTTACCCTCCGTGTCACGAACATAATGCGTTTCACGGATTAAATGGCCATCCTTGGTCATCATTTGCTTAAGAATACGTTCACCATGTGAGTCGTAGGCGAAGTTGACTGTCCTTCCGTCTGTCAGGTGAATGGCCGTCGTCCGCATTGATGCGTCGTTGTATTCGATGCGCTCGATGCCTTTGTGAAGCGCTTGGATGACATTTCCACGAGCGTCGTGAAGCATCGCTTTAATATCCGTTGATGTATCGACATCATCTAATTTGCCGATTTCATCCACTTTAATGGATCGGATTCGATTAGCTTTGTCGTTGTCGTAGAAAAATTCGTAGCGATGAAAACCCGTGTAAAATTTTCGGTGATTTCCATTAGCGTCGATATCAAAGGAGGCCACATCGAATGGATGTTCGCCTAGGGCGTAAGTGAAATGCTGGTCAAGGATGCGGATGAAATCCGCCAGATACTTGGAATTATTAGACGGACGATGGAATATCTGCTTCAATTTGGAATCCAGCCAAGCAGAGTTGTCTTTAACTTCTCTCAGAACATGATGGACTTTTTCGGCCGTCCGCCTCAATTGATCAGAATTGGCAAACGGCAATCCGTCGTCGATACCACTCCATTGTAGGAATAGTTTTTGAAAATCGTCCAATGTTATCAATTGATTGCGTTTTTGACCAATTTCATTCAAAATCATTTTTTCGATGAGATTTCGGTAGAGTGTGACGTCCTCTTGGGTACTCGTGATAGCCGAAAGTCGAGTGTTTAAATCGTTACGGCGCATTAAAGGTTTTCCAGGATTGGCAACGGCCGTCAACCAATCGGATTTCCACTGTTCTGACGTAATGAATCCAGCGTCATCCAGTTGCTTCCATATGTCTCGTGATTGTTGCTTGTTCATGGCCGTTTGACGGGCTAAAGTGTCCGGCTGGAATGGAACGGCCACTTTCTCAGTCTCTTCCGTAAAATATTTGGCTTTAACAAGTTCCTGATGATTTCCGTAAGCGTAACGGTGGCCGTAAACTCGAGGCATCCGCTTTTGGGCCAATACTTTGGCCAATTGTTGACCATTTCGTCCTCCGCATACCAACGGCATCCAATACTGGCCATCAACAACTGTAACGTGATAATAATCTTTAAGAGGACGACCAGTCTTTGTCAAATAGCCGTTGCGTTTAAGTGCCTGAAAGCACAGCTGAGCTGATGAATTTGATTCTAACAATAACTTTGAATGATTCGTCAGTTGGAACCAGCGCCAGTCGGCATTAGGAGGCCATGTAGCGTTGAACAACGTACGCATAACAATTCCATCACCAGAGCCACTACTACCGTAGCCATCATCCGTGTACGACAGAAATTCTGATAGGAAACGATCAGAAATCTGTTCCAAGTAGCCAGGCGAATTGTAATGAAACGTCCGATTGAAACCGTGTTGACTGCTGTCGGGTAGGTAATACTCACTAGCTAATTGCCCGCTTCCGTGATAGCTGAAACGAACAATATCACCTGGCTGGTCAGCTAAACTCAATGCAATCAGCTGTCCCAGTTTATTGTAACGATGTTCCAGTTTGATGGCCAGATTATTTGTTTCGCCATTTGCGCCCCATGGATATTGAATCGATCGCAGTCTGTTACTGTGAGAGTAGTACGTCTTTTTGATTTCCCTATTGGCCTGATCCAACGAACCGACTAGTTTAGATTCAATTAGGCGGTCCTTGCCGTCCCAGCGCATCTCTTCCACTAAAACGTTGTCGTTAAAGTTATAAGTCACGAACGTAGCGTTACGTTCACCTGTCGATACCGACGGATCATAGTGCCGTTCTTCCGCTTCTGTTCGATCAATCAACTGATAAAAGTTGACATTGGCCAGTGATCCTTCAGCTAAAGATTTTAGGAATTTTTCGCGAGACATGGGCATTTGTTCTAAAAATCCTGTACGGGCGACTGCTCGTCCATTGTCATCATACTCATAAAACACGACACTATCGATTTCATTGGATTCTTCTGATATGGAATGGGCCTGTAAACGTAGTTGGCCATCTCGATTGTAATAATATTCAAAGTTTCCAGTGTCTGGCGTCGTTTTTTCGAATAAGTAGTCCAGTATCTTCGTTGTAGGTCATAAAGGTACCGAGAGTTTTCTGCAAATGAATCTCTTCAGGCGACAATTTGGTTTTCGTCATAGACGTCAATGGTTTGGTCTTCATAAAAGTGCCAGCACGTTCGTGATAAATTGGTGGAAGGATCTTGATGAGCCGATTTTTTGAATCGTATTCATAAGTGCTAAGCAAATGATCATAGCCAAGCACGTAGACGTAAAGGGCCACTCTGTTTTCTTGTCCATCCAAGACGGCCACTTTTTTAGTTCCATTTGGCATTTCTGCAATTTTTTGACGGAATCCTTTACTCGGCGGGAAATGATTTTCAATGACGGCGATTTTATTCTTATTACCACTGCTTGCTGCTGAAGTCCAGAATTTCTTGGCATACGGACCGTTTACGGTGAAATCGGGACCGGGCTGCCCTTCCACTCGTTTTTCATTCAACGGATTAGTTTCATATTCTGTGCGAAAGTAAGCGACTCCTTTATCAAGCGGATTCAAACGATCGACCATCCCTTCCAGGCGATGGGTTTTCCATACTGAAAGGGCATTCGCTGGATCGATGGGTCCACTGATGAAATCCGAGTAGAAAGTCAGCAGTGGCACCTGATTATCTACACTGACTCTTGTTAATTTGGTTGTAATTCCCTCTCGACCCAGTTCGTCGTAAAGAATTTGCGAAACTAGAACAGACTTATCCGATTCCAGCTGAACTGTTTGCATCTTGTCGCCCCATTCGTTCAGGTATTCAATCTCGGTACGAGGATTTCCCATGAAAACACAATCCTCAACGAAAGTGTTTCCTTGCGCCTCGAAAGCGAATGACGACCAAGGATATACAGCGGATGCTGAGGCTACTGGGAGGTCTAGAAGAAGGACACTGTCGATCCAGATGAAGAAGCGACTTCCTTCGGTCATCATAATGAATTCGCCACTATTAGGTAAATTGGTCACAGTGGTGTGGGATTTTTTTGCGTCTGGCTGGATTTGAAAAGTTAAAATGCTGCTAAATGTCTGATCTGATTTTCGGGCCAATCGAACTTGTCCACCGGCCAATTTCCAAGTCATCGACGCGATGGAAGAAATCAAGGAATAATAACAGCGGACTGCTGCGGATGACGATTCCGCACCAAAAAGAGTAGAAGGATCAACATTGACAAGTTGGTGAGATTGTTGATGATTGTGCCATAGTCGCCCTGGAGCAACCGTCCAAGCTTCAGTTGAATTAGCTGATGGATCGTTCCAGCGATTGCGCCAGGCGTAAGCGTCAAACGTTTCGTACAGTCCTCCGTTCTCCGGAAAAAAGGCGACACGACACGGTGGCTGTTGAGTTCTGGTCGTGATGGATCCTTTAGGTTCCGGAATCAAACGACCAGTGTAACTGGCTGTTGTCACTTGCTCCACCTGCTGTTGACTGTCGACAGCCACATCCGTAACAATTGCCATTTCGCGGTTACGGTAGTAGATTGTTCGGCTGATGGAACCACTAGAACCGATTACAGACAGAGGTCTTGTATTATCAGAATCGTAGACTGTTGCTTTAAAATCGTGCAAAAAGGGTGAGAATCGAACGTGGTCGACATCCAGATTAGTTGTATTATGGCCGTCGTACTGGTTAGCATCTATATTGAATGTAATAGTGAACTGGGGCGTCTTTTGATTTTGCTGACTTTCCTGCTGTTGACTTATTTCGGCGTATAGACGCTTGACAATGTCGAAATTGATCAACACCTCAAAATACGCCCAATCGCCAACGGTGCGCATAATTCGACCCAACAGTCCAACTATTTCTTCTCCCGTCTCTTTGACACCAATAATTGCTTTCAAATGAGACGTGACTAGATTTGTCTCTGTGGTGCTGAGCAATGAATCGATTCCATTGGATGGCCGAATCCAACAAGACGCCACGTAAGTTAGGTCTTGATCAGCTGGAGTGAAAGTTCCTTGCAGTAGCGACTGGTTAGAGTTTAATCGCAAGTAATTCGCTCCAGTTAATGCGAATCCTTCCTTGACTATATTGGATTCCGGAAATCGCCACCTGAATGGAGAACTGGAATTGTTGATTTCATATGATTCAAATCCATAGTAAGAGACCATTTGATCACTTAAACTATAAGGGGAAAAATCGCTGATTATCCGGCCTTTGCTGCGGTCCCACAAGATGCTGTCATCACCTGGAGTCTTTGCTGATGGATCATCAGAGTTTTTCTCGTCCGTTTGTTTTTGAACTAATTTGCCATCAGCGGCAAACATTTCTAATGCCGTTCGGCTCCAACCGTCAGAAGATGAAATTCCGCCAGTCGTCCACGTTTGTTGGATCCATCCGGCCAATTTGCGATCATTACCTGGGATAATTGTTACAGTTAAGTTCCCTTTGGCATTGTTGATCCACTGATAACCCGTTGAGCGAGTCGTATTGTTGTGACTATTGCTCATCTCAATCGATTTAACGACGATCCGTTTGGCAGCATTTATGTTGGGATTAATCGAGTGCAAGGATCGTGTCAACATCATCATCTTCTCTGGAGTGTCTTTATTTTCTGTGTCGACCAGTGTCGTAAGCCGATCGTAGGAGCTGCTTTCACTCAACAGCTGCTCGTTGGGAAACGTGAAAATACTTGCCAGTTTTTTTTCCATCATCGGAGAAGTGAATGACAGTCGTGCTGTTAAATCGAGTCCCGTATGCCAAATACATCGGATAACGGCTGACAAACTTATCCGGCGATCTGATTTCCAGTCGGTGAAGTGGTTGACCAATTTTTTTAGTTGAATCCATTGGATCCTGAGCGTACAAGGTCAAATTTTGTGTTATTTCATTTATTTCTTGGTCTTTCTTGTTGGAATCGAAAACAGATTCTTCTAGAACAAACGATGTACCTAGAGAAATTTTAAAAATATTAGAGTCACTCTTTTTAATTTTCGATTTGAGTTTCTCTAGTTGCCAATCACCGCCGGTCATTCGTATCAACGTGCCGTTTCCGACTTGGAGTCCCTCTGCTGTTATTACCGTACGCTGGGCGGTCCAGTTCACTAGGAATGCAGTGTCGAACAATTTTTGAAAATTTTCCAACTCGTTTATTTGTTTTAAAACTTCTTCCTTGCTGGGTTTTGGGCTGTTTTTCTGAGTGTCCGACCATAAGTCACCTGACACATCCACGACGGTCAACCGAAAAAAATCATCTTTTGTCCTTTTGTATCCCAGTTGAAAGCGAGTACCGTCGCTATGGAAATCGTGTTTTAGTTGGAGGATGTTGTCGGTTTTGACGGAGAATTCTCGACGAAGAGCCACATTGTAATCAGAATCCAACAGAAAGAAATGCATCTGCAATAGTAGTTGCTGGCCATCCATCAAGTGTAGCGAACTGACAACGACGGAATTGCTAGATAACTGCAATATGTCTTTTTTAAGTGTTTCAATTAAATTTTTTTCCGTGTCGGATGGTAAACGGAATTTTTTCACGATTCTCGATCCTCCGCTAAACAAATCGGGAATTTTTTCAATAATGCGCATCTGCCAATTTCTTTTGGATGCGTCCGGATGACAAACAAAGAGCTGACGGTCATCGTATCCAACGATTAAATGGCCCACCATTTCGAGACGGATTACAGGTTGATGGGACGGTAATTTTAACCGGTGTTGGAGCCATTTAGAACGATCAGATGATAATTCAAATATTTGTATTACTTCTTTATTATCGACTAAGATGACGCCTGCTTCGGTTGACCTTATAAGCGCATCGCGATGAAACCAATGGCAAGAAGGGTCTTTGTTCCATTTCCGTACACCGTCCTTGTTGCTGCGATGGAACAAACACATTTGTTTCTTATTCGCCTTTTCGTCCGTTTCCAAAAAGACGACAAAGAAATCGACAAAAGATTCAACGTTGTAGGAGCGAATTTTTCCTGCCGTTTGCGTTGTTGCTGGTATGGGGGAAAGTTCCGCCAACGTCTCCAGTTTTTCCGCACCTAAAATCTTCACCTGAATCTTGTCGGGTAGTTGACGTTGTCGGAACACCATGGCCGCATAGTCGTAACTGTAGTGAATGGCAGGATTTTCATCGACTGGGTGCTTTACAGAAGAATAAGGATCGGGTACTTCTATATTAGCGGCAATGGAATGATACCGAAAATAAACTTTTAATTCACGCGGTAATTTGATTTCCTTCAATAATCTCTCTGCCGATTGTGATGGCTCTTCTTCTTTGTGATAACTGAACTGGAAAACGGATTCGTTGACGGCTAAATTCATCGGTTGCTCGATGGCTGTCAAAAAGCGTTGACTTTTTTCTATTTGATAAACAAATTTGAGCGTTTGCTTGTAGTGCTCGGTCACGATTCGGCAACCGGATAAGTAGTGAGATTCTCTCATCCGTACCGGAAAGACAAAGCCATCTGAATCATCAAATGGGTGATCAAATGTTTGGTATTCTTCCTTTTGTTTGATGGCGTAATCGAACGTGATGGTCGTTACAGATTCGACGCTGATCTGTTTCAGCCGGATGGCCGCCGTCCAGCTACATATTGGACTGGAACTTTTATATTGCACTGAATCTATATCATATTGATAGATAATTGATTTACCGGTGTCTTTCACCTGACGCTCGATTAAATACCAGGCGACTGGAACTGGTTTCAGTGATTTCACATCGTTTCCTGGTCCTCGCCATAGAGACCAGTTTAAATTCCAGCGCACAACTTTCATATTCCTTGTTGATCCATAGATAAACGTGTCCGTTTCAGTGATGATTATCCAGCGCTGTTCTTTCATGTGAAATTCTATGGTCCATTTAGGCTGGGAATATTCTTGATAAACCCGTACCCCATCGGCAATTACTTGGGCGTCATTCAAAACAGGTTTCATCTGTAAAACATTTCCTTCCACCATTAAATAAAATGCCGCATCCTCAACAAAGATACTGCCTCTGTAGTCAACATAAATGTAATTATCTGGCAAAGGAAGTGACCAACCAGAGCCGACAATATTGGAGAATGAGGCCAGTTGGCTGCTGCTGCTGTACGAAAGTAAAATTCTATGCGGGATAAGGTCAGAGGACACTCGGTTCGAAGATGGGCAAAGTGAAGTCCACGGAACCTGTCACTGGATCGACTACATTTTCAATCGATAACGGCTCGGCCCATTGTTCTGTCCACCTCAGAATAGGTTTCTCTGTTATTATCGGCGTTGTCCGTTTCACCTGAGATGCTGGAGTCTTTATAACAGGACGAGTATTAATCAAGATTTTATTAGTTACAGGAACAAGTTCGGAATTAGTGGGTGATTTTATTGTCTGCGAAACTTTTTTAGCCAATAACTTGCCCATGAAAAGTCTCTTCTCTTCATCCAGAGTGAACAAAATAGAATGTTTCTTTTCGGTCCCTTGAGTTACAGCTTGTATAGCTCCGACTACAGTGACGAATCGATGCGCAGTGTCCAACTGAGACAAAGGATCCAGCAGTGTTTTCCACAGCAATAAATCAGGATCAAAGGTTAAGATGGTCAGTCCTTTTTGACCAGTAAAGAGAAGGTCGTCGCGGCCATCACCGTCAGTGTCTACCAACCGCATCGACTCGTCATATTCTGGCATCCAACCGTTGATATCAGCAAATCCGGCATGATAGTGAACGAATGTGTAGTCTTTGATCCTGCTGGACGTTTGATTATTACCCATCAATTGATACACGAACAGTCCATGTCGATTGAATTGGACGACGTCAAGATAAGGTTGCCCAGTCAAATTGACGAAGAAGAATCGTTCGTTTAATTCGGCAGTCCATGGGCCGTCCACAAGTGAGACTTTGGCCACTTGTTGGAGCTCGTACTTGTCATCAAAGCGGTACATTTCCAGTTGATTTTGCGTTCTTACAATGATGACATCTTGTCCGCTGCGTTGCACATCGGCCGTGTACAAGTTGATGGCTTCAGAAATCTTTGCGACTACGCTCATGTCCTTGTTCTTATTTTTCAAGGGAAAAAGTGGATGAGATTTTCGAGTCTTGAGTCGATCCTTTGACGCTCCGTAAAATTGAACTTGTGATTTGCTTTCTATCTTTTGACGGCTCAATACTCCAATCAGTTGAGTGTCGGGATAGAAACGAGCGACGATGACAACGGACTGGTTAACTTCGTTCGATTGGTACAGATCACGAAAGGAGGTGTCACGTGACAGACCAAAAACTTGGATCGGTTTCTCATTCGGATGGAAACGGTAGAAACCGATTCCGTCTTCGTTGCGGAGGACAATGGCGTCACTTCCGTCATCCAGCATCGTGTTGGTAACGAGCCATGGATACATTTGCATAGGATAAGACGTTTTTTGAGCATCATTAAAAAAACGGCGATTCCATAGTTTCGTCCATGTCTCCGGTTTGTCACTGGATGACACGGTGAAGGCGACTACATTGGCACCATGACGGATGTACATCCGCAAGATATCGCCATTGACATTCGAATCGATTAAGAAAATGTCATCAACTTGGCCACTGAATGGATCGCCCAGAAAAACGTTTCCGATCTCAGAAATTATGGGCTGAAATTCAAGACTTACATTTTTTCCATCGTCTTCCATTTCGATTCGTTGTCGATTCAACTAAATTGTTTCCTTTAATAAATGACAATTGTTATAAACTATATAGTATGAAACTTATTATTTTATAGAAGAATATTGAGAACCAATAATATATTAATTCACTGTACCTTGCCGTAACATCCAATTTGAATGCTTGACTGTAACTGACTGCATGTAACTAAGTTGAGGGTATTTGAGCGCGAGTGTTATGTGTAAACTGCTCTTAGCTGGACAGTCACCCATGGAAACGTATTCATTTCAAACGAGAATATAAATATTAGAATGATAATCTTTGATCCGTGTAATCGAGTTTAGTTAAAAAGAAGAGCTGACTACGATGATAGAAAAAGAAAGCCTAACTGGTCAGAAAACTAGACAAAATAAGATAAGAATACTGATTGTAAGCAATAACATATTAAATATTTTTTTTATTTAAGTCGTCATTTCACGCCTGAACTTGCTATCTGCTAGTTCAAGGATTTTGAGCAGCGTCGCATTTGCGCATATCGGGTCTCGTTATAGTTGCCTAGTACCACCAGTAAAGTAAATAAGAGCACACGATTCCAACTTCAAGTGCTGCGATTATGGCCAAAATAATAGTCAGTTTGCTTGTTTTTCTTGTCATTTTTAGAAAAATTTTATTTGTAAGTTCTGCAAATTTCATGAACTTGTCATCAGGTCAGTAAAACCGCATTTTAAACTGTTAAGTAGAGCTCTTTTTGATTATGTATATTTAAAATTAATTTTTACGTATATAGTAGATGGCGATCCAGCAAAACGTTTGATAACTTATCCAGAAACGGTCGTCTACTTTGATGGCCTGTTAAATGGGATAAAAGATTTGGCTGTCGCGGCAGCCGGTAAGAATAAAAGAAATTTGAATAACAGCAGAAGTAAACGGACGACATTTGATAATCATTTCGAATTTCCCGACACTTGTTCTTTGACGGAAAAAGAACTTGACCAAATTAAAAATTTACTCAAGAGTTTTTATGATGAGAAAGACAATCAGTCGACTTGTGAGGCTAAACAGCAGACTGAACTGTCCGTCATCGTCAATTCAGTGGGAACATCCAATAACTGCAACCAGCTGATTGAATCCATCATTGGGAATCTAAAGGATCTAAAAAGAGCTTTCAATTGTCTGTCGAAACAAAGTGCAGCAGCTTACAATAGTGGTTACGAAAAGCTGAAAGCGACTTACGAAGAAGAAAAACGTAAACTTCAACCCAAACTGGACATGGCCCAAAAGAAATTTGAACTCAAATTCAAAAAGGAGATGGACAATTTGAAAAAACGTGTACAAGAGCTAGAAAATAAACTCATTACAACATTGGAAGAATTGGAAAAAGAACGCGCCCGACACCAAAATACGAATTTAAAACTCATTTTAGAATCTTTAAAAAATGGGAATATGCAGTTGGCGTGGGAAGTGTTCACAAATAACGCGATGGGACTCGACAGAAAAAATATCGAAACAATTATCACGGACGCCATCGCTACAACAGGTCAAATCCCAACCAAAAACGTCATCGAATTCACGTCAGGATTAAAGAAGGACGTTGACGCGATGGTCAGTGGCGCCGTTTACCTTTTCAATGAATTGGAGAAAAGGAAAGGTCTTGATGATCGGGAAACTGCCCGTTTTTTACAAAACAAAGTTGACGATATCGTTCAACATTGCCTAGATCTAGATGCTGGGATGACGGACTCGAAATTAAATTTAGATAGATCTACAATTGACGGATTCATCCTGGTTTATAATAATATTCGTTTCATTAATAAGTACGTTCATGGTTTATAATAATAATCCTGTTCAGTCATGTTATCCACTCTCACAGCAGAGCTCTCAATAATCGGATTAATTACAAATATACAGTTTCCCCAGCACTGCTCATATTTTACTTATTTTTTTAAAATTAAGAATAAAACACGAATTTAAGGCAATATGATATGTTTAGTGGGTTTTCCAGTAGTTGATGCTGCTGTCTGAAATTAAAAGATAAATATGCTGATGTCGAAGGGACAAAGTTTACATTAACAGAAATAACGCGCTCGTGTCGTTGCTGATGGAGTTACACTTTTATCACTGCTGGGGTTGATAAACTCCAATGAATACATGAATACAGCTTGACCCAGTAATCCATCCACTCATCCAAACTATACAAGAAAATTATTTTTTATATTCGTCGAGATTCTGTCGTGATCGGTGGGCAGAAAAGAAGATGGCCAATTTTTCGAGTTCAGTATCAGTTATTATTCAATTGTGTTTTCTTCTTTTGACCGGTTACACTTGGCCTACGGCTGGAATGAACTTGGAAAACAGAGTTTCCCAACTTGAAAAAAAATACGTACGTTATTGTATTTCTATATACCTGTTTATTTATTGTATTTACTATATACAGATAATATAGAACACATTTTTATCGCAATAATTGTTTTCCTGATGCGTTTTGAAGGTAAACGCAATTGAAACTTTGGAGTCAAAAGTTGTCACTTTAGAGACGAAAGTGGCTCGACTTGAGGCCAAAGTCGAACAACAAGAATCTCAAATCGCTGCCCTGATAGTTAACGAAAGAGAGAAACAGCAGAGTTCAACGACAAAGAAATTTACGATGAGTATTGAACTGAATCAAAATTATAAACGAAACGCCATTTTCCGAACTTGCCAGGAGCTGCGTTCATCAAATCCGTTGTTGGAATCGGGGATGTATTGGATCGATCCTGATGGTCAAGGAGTCGGAGACGATGCCATCCATGTTTTTTGTGACATGAAATTAGGTATACATTTTGCTTCATTTTGCTGTGTCATTTGGAGATACAAATAAATTTTGATTATGACAGGCGAAACTGCGATTGGACACGACAGTGAATCGGAAACAGATGTTGGACAATGCGCCGAGCCTGGCTGTTATACCAGAAAAATCAATTATTACGCAACAGACAGGCAAATTGAAGCTTTGAACGGGTTGTCTAGCCAATGCAAACAGGAGATCTGGGTATTTTGTTACAATTACGTAACATAAATCTAAAATTTTTCTGTTATTTTCAATTTATTAATTTATTAATTATATTTATTAATTGGTCTATTAAAATAATTCATGAACGACAGATCAAATGCAACCGAGCACCGTTAAAAGTCGGTGGTATAGAATATTCCTACTATCACCGTAGCAACCATGGAAAGAAATCCTTTTCTAACTGGCTCGAGAAATGTAACTCTGGTGGAAATGCTGTCGACCGTGGTAAATAATTTAGATAAGATATAGTGTGTACTGTAAAATAACAAATAAAGCGCGTAATATTGTTAAATTACTAACGAAAATACCTCGTTGAAATAGGACATTTAAAAGATAATCAAATACCAATCACGCATCTCAACTTTGGTGGCACCTTAAAAGGATCCATCAAGTACACACTGGGCAAAATTATATGTGGAGGAAAAAGGAAGATCGAGGAAATGCCCAAGTCGTGCGAAGATCTATGGAGACTAGGACATTCCTTGAATGGAATTTTTTCTGTTAAGGGAATGAAAAGCATCGAAAGTGTTTATTGCGATTTCAATAAACGACCCAACGAAAATGGTATGCTGCGTATTATATAATAATAATATCCTATATTTTAAAAGGATAATGTATTTTATAATTTCTTCAAAAGATTTCCAGAAATGGATTGGATACGTCGACGTAAAATCGACGCCCGTCCATTTTTACGTTCAGCGTAATTCTTCGTTCACCACACCTTCAACTCCAATTCCGTTCGAATTGGCGCGGGTGAACGTGGGAAACGCCATGAATTTGCAAACGGGCAAATTCACGGCACCGCGACCGGGAATTTATTTTTTCTCGTTCACGGGACTGGCGTATCTTCCAGCTTCATCTTATGTTGTGTTAGGAGTTTCTCTTTATTTGAACGTGGGTCGAATCGGGCTGGGTTATGTTCAAGAGGCAAACACCGTCGCTGGTCAGTTAAGTCCGTTGACTCTCCAGTCGACACTGAATTTGAAAAAAGGAGATCAAGTTTGGCTGCAGATTGATTACCAGTCAACAGGGGCGTATTTGTATGACAACAGTGTTCACCGCACTCATTTCACTGGTTTTATGTTGGAGGAGGAAATTGTGGCCTCACTTTGATGATTTCATTTTGATTATCCGAAAAATTATTCTTAATTATAATCGAAAAAATTTATTTCATAAAATAGATGGGGGGAATGATATAAAATATAATCGAATCAAAAGTAGCTAAGGGGTGGGTATTTTTTAATGAAAATTAAAACTGTGGATGTAAATTGTCTTAAAAAATACACAATAAAATTTGCATGTCTTCATCTTTAAAAATGTGACCGTGACAAGCAAAAAACTGAAATTGATTGTCAGATTTACAAAATGCAAATGAGACTAGAAAATTCATTTTCGCCTAATTCATTTAAGAGAAGGAAATTTGTCAAAAATTTTTTCCCTGTCGTATCCCCACTAAAATTGTGCACTTGTGCTACAAAATTCGTGTCGTTATCTTTAAAATTAAAGGCAGGAAAAATGAAAAACCCAAATTTATTGCCAGATTTACAAAAAAAAAATAATAAGAATAAAAATAGAAAATTGGCTAAATTGCGTCAAAAATTCCCGAAATAAGTTAATTAATGAGTAAATAATTTAGTACTGCAAATTAGGCGAATTGAATTTCAATTTGAATTGATTGAATTGATTTTCAAGTCAATTTCCTAATTTAAAAAACAACAATTTCACTGAAAAATAAAAAATCAAACATAAAAATAAATAAAAAAATTTAGTCACTAGTCAAAGTGTTTACGAGTCTTTACTCGATGATGATAAAAATCTTTTGATACATTTTTAAATATTAAAAAAACAAAATGAAATATATATTATGTAATTCAAGCCGATAATATCAAATTTCGTTGCAAATGTTTAATTTGTTTATCCATCGGGAGAAGATCGTGATAACCGCTTGTAACACCTTATTAGTTTCAACGATTGGGATTTGGGAGTGGAGTTTATTTCGGCGGGAATTTCAAATGTTAGAAAATGTTAACGAAATATAAAATAATCAAAAACAAGGAAAAATCCTCTCGGATCAAAATTTGAATACAAGTCCTCCCCCGGCCGTTCCCTAGGCCGTTTTATTGTCCGAATCGGCCAGTTCACGAGGCGATAATTGATACAACCGACTGTTACTGTTATATAGTCGGCAGTCACAGCGAGTCTTAAATATTTTACTCTATGGAAGTATGGACGTGCAGAGTAAGACGTGACGATAAGAGATGACGCATCATTTTCTCAAATTTTTAAAAAGTAGAAAACGAAACGCTTCGTCACGGAATCTCATCTGTCCTTTGATCCTTGGAACGCCCCTTCGATTATCCTACAGTAAAAGTATTACATGTCCGGAGTAAAAACATTTCCCTTGACTGCATATCAAGAGAAATCATTTATATTTCATAATTTAATTTAATTCAAGCACATCATCAAAGGGAACAATAAACTTGTCAGGAAAAATCTACTCAAATAAATCCCCTAATGGTAAATATTAAATAACCAAAGAAAATTGAACTCACCAGAATAAATCTTTCACGAACTGCTGTCGTCCGACGGAATACGGCTGACGGATTGACGTAACCAAATATCCATGACGCATTCAACACCAACAGTCAACAGGGATAACAAAACAATTCAAATGAATTTTGAATACACAAAAAGGGGAGCATAGACCCATCCGCACCTGGTCGAATCCGCAATGCAACTGAATTAAAATGAAAACGCCCCTCAACTAAGATACTGCTGGCCAAACAGGAAGCAAAACAAGAGTTCCGTCTATCGTCGATACACTTGCATCGCCTTGAATATATTCATATGTTCCTTAATTTAAATTCCCTTGCTTTAATACGAATATAAAAGCGCTGGATTGGAACTTGGATTGGTAACTGGCCGGGCCGACCGGGCGCTTTATTGGACACTTGTCTATATATACACAAGTTTCTCCGTTTTGGCTATGACTATTTCCTATTCGAAATACATGGCGGGACCACCTGTTCCAAGCCAATAATAAGGAAACCACAACAAATTTATCAGCGCGAGTCGTGGTATTAGAATACCATGCGTAGTATGTGCAACGCATTCATCGATAACAGAGTAATTAATAGGCTCTTGTTTGAACAGACGATTATCCATTAGAGCTCTGTGTATAGAAGTATAGAAGAAAGTTTACTGGCTTTATTAGAAACGTTTATATTGACGCTCTGGTGTATGCATCAAATTTTGATAATGATTGAAAAACAGGATCAGTTCATTATTAAATGCGATAATTTAAATATGTCAATAGCTTCATTTAACTTTCAAAAATGGCTCGTTTGAATTCGGTTGCCATTTATTTTTGGTTTTTTATTTGGTTGATTTCGTACGTCATTGCGGACCTTGAAAACACCCATTACGTAAGAAAACCTTTTTTTTATTAGTTCATTTCGTTTTTAATTTTGCCGCTGACAACGCCCCTAAAAGTGTCTAGACTTAAGACGCCATTCGTTTTCTTACGTTGTTCCCCAACAGTCCCAGTTTACGACCTTCTTTCATCTTGATCGATATATTGAAGTTGTTATTGCTAATAGTTTGTCCAGTTGTTTGATTGTATTTGATTTCATTTTTCAGCTGAGATACTCAAATATGTTGTCTTGCGCAGTGATTTTATTTATTCGAATTTAGATTGGCGAACTGGAAACGGCCGAAAAGGACAATGGATTGCACATCAAACAGCAAAATGTAAGTCGATGATAACTTTGAAATTTTATATTTCTATTAATTTGTGGGTTTAATGTTATAATGAATGTAGACTATTAGGACGTTCAGAACAACCGACAACCGACGTTCAGACTACGCGGAAGAGTTAAGTAAATCTCTCAAAGTTTCCGGTGCGGAAATCGACGATACTCTCGAACCAGGAACACTGAGATCGCCAACAGGATTCGTCTACCAACGTAATTCAAAATCATTCAATTTAAATAGTTAATTTAACAAATCATTGGACTTCGTACATCGTTTCATTTGTTATAGTCTGCCGGGATAAGAATTCGACAGCTTCAAGTGGCAATATCCAGCCTTATAATAATGCAACAGCAGAAGATGAATACCAGTGCGATTTCTCCATCATCGCACCGATTGACCAACGCA
Source organism: Daphnia galeata (assembly GCA_030770115.1). NCBI lineage: Eukaryota > Metazoa > Arthropoda > Branchiopoda > Diplostraca > Daphniidae > Daphnia > Daphnia galeata. Next base: position 1,147,750 of record CM061119.1, read on the forward strand.
TTGAAATCTCGTGCTCGGCCGTCAACTGGACAAATTTTGCCAGTTCATTAAGGGTGAATTTGACATGTTGTTTTTTAAAATTCATTTCCAATTAATGATCCCATTTTTTAACAGCTGCTGGATGGAGTCATTGACATTGGTGTGTGGCGTCCTATTGCTAATCGAGTTTACATTTCAATTAGCAATCAAATCAATTTGATATCTCGGCTCCGCAAAACAGATGGATTCGATTGCAAATGGACGATGATACCTTCAACTAGTTTAAAGCGTATAATCAATTGTATTAATTATTTGAATTTTGTCACTTATTAACAACTTCCATCAGTTTGCAGGGACTGGAGTTCAACTGCAACCAACGGAGTTATTCAACCTTTTTTAGATAACATTAATGGAGAATCGAGATATTGTTACTTTAATCTCATAGCACCTCTGGATCACCAGGTCCAGCTGTCCTGCTCTGCCCTCAATCTCATCAACCCTTCGAGTTTCTTGAGAGTAACCCAAATTTTAAATGATTATCTCCAATTGTATGATTAAATAGTTAGAGGTGATTGTATTATTAGCTGGAGTACATCGTTGATGTCAACATGAAAAAACCAGCGTTGAACAGGATCTACACTTCAACCGATAGAGCCCTGCGTCTGGAATCTCGAGTCGACAATTCGAATTAGTTTCACTGCAATTGGACAATAAGACCCAAGATAAAGACGACCGAATTCAAACGTAATGTGAAATATTATACCAATTATATAGACACTTTAAACAACTGGGAAACCATTTCACTTTTTCAGTTTGTCGCGATGGAGAGGCGAGGCAAATATTAAACGGAACAATCCGACCCTTGATGGCGACGGACGCAGGATTGACGGGAGAATCGAGATTTTGTTCCTTCAAAATCTACGCACCTGAGAATCAGTACATCCGCATGAGTTGCTCGTCCATGAACTTCACCAGTAGTGGGAACGACAACATCAACGTCCAGTACAGCAACTCCACCTACAAATTCCTGAGGGTATTTCCAGCAGTTGATTTTGTTCAACTCTTGTGATATATTGTACATCTTTTTATTTGAAAACAGCTTGAAGATACAGTCGACGTCAACGTGAGCCCACCTGTATTGAATCGAGTCTATACATCCATCCGGAGTCAAATGACACTTTATTCTCGAGTCGGCGTCGCGGATTGGTTTGAATGCAAATGGACCACGACGTCGTTACCGGCGTAAAATAAACGTCGACCCTTCAAAGTTATATTGTTTGATGGGCCATTTTGAATTAGACCTCCAGACTGATTTTAACATTTTCTTTGCGTCAGGATGAGGATTAATAATTTACAGGTGTCGGTCAGAAATAAATCCTGGTTTTAAGGGAATCAATTTTTTAAATCAATAATAAGTGAGTAAATAATTACACCTGTTCATGTAGCGCGCAATGAAACTATTTGCGCGGTGTTGTTTAGGGAATAATATAATGATAAAATTCAATTAAAAGGTTATAACGAAAATTGAAGTTGAGCTGCTATTATTTACATTTATCAATACCTCATTTGACAGGGGGCACCCAGAGTTGAACTGGGGACATTTCGATCTGCAGTCGAATGCTCTACCACTGAGCTATACCCCCCTTATTTAATTATGTTATTTATCTAATATAATAATTAAACATATTTGTTGGTATTTGCGCGGTAACCGGCCGGTCCAACCGGGCGCTTTATTGAACACTTGTGTATGAACACAATTATGTTATTACCGCTTTGTTGATAGGTATATCCCTTCGTATTAGATTGAGGTTTAAACAAATAGTCGACGAACGAGTAGTTATGGTAGAATTCATGCGTGCAGGTGCGCTAAACACCTGTGGAAGAGAAACGCAAATAAGGATGTTGCGATGGCAATAGAAGGGAATGTCAATATTATTATTAATATGCGATGCAAGGTAAAATTGATTAAAAATAAGATTATTCCTATAAAATCCGGTTACAATGTGCTACGATCGATTACTAGTGTTTCAACAGACCAACGAACTAATACGTGTATTTGCATCATAGAGATATGACTCGTATCTCATCAATTCAATTGTTACGTCTCCTGTTTTTGGCTTTGTCGTCACCGATTTCAGTCGGCCTTGAAGATGAGGATCAACTACTGGTAAAATTAAGTTAAACATTTTCGTTTTTTTGCAAGACCATTGACGTAATTGAAAATTTGAATATTTTACTCAATCGATCCTATTCCATTTTTTGTATTTCAGTGAATTAGAGACTGGGTCACAATCGTATAGAAAGCAAGACCAGAAAATGGTTGAGAAACTAAGGGGGGCGTTGTCTGTTCCCTTTCTCATATATTCAGGAATCAGGATTTCCATTTTAGTTCATTTTCGCTGTACTCGCAGTTCAGTCACGTTTTAAAAAGTACTCGCTCATCATTTGTCAGGCTGAAATCCCTTAGAGAGGAAGCTGATTCAAAAGCTTGTGAATTCTTTTAACATTGATTTCTATTTCTTTCGCTTAATATTTGCTGTAGGTTTTAGATTTAGAGCCATAGAACGTCGTCAGAGTCTTGCCGGAACTATCGATCTCAGGCAAGTGTCGTCACCCGTTTTCCAACGTGAGTATTTACAAATTCCTTCGAGAAAATAGCATTCCAATTGTTGACTTTTTAAATATTTCATTGCTTATTAACGATGTGAAACATTTAGTTTGTCGTGATCAACCCGGTCAAACAACAGCATACAATGGAACTATCCAATCTATTCTTCTCTCTGGGCAAACGACGGAGCAAAAGTGCCGTTTCACCATCATCGCTCCACCTGACTATCAAATTCAAATGTCTTGCTCGGTCGTGGCTATCGTCCCTTATACTTACAGTTATTTGACGGTAAGTTTGATTTTATTATCTCAAGTATAAATACCAATTTTTATTTCCCATTTATTGTTTTCATCAGCTTGTAAATATTATCGATGACGACGTCGTCAAACTCTTTCCCAGCAGAATTTACACTTCAAAACTCAATGAAATGAGCGTGAGCGCTTCCTATCGTCTGAATTCAAACGTAAGTTTTATTGTGCGATGGATAATTGTGGGAATTTAATCAATTTAATTCGATTTTATTTGACTAGTGTGTCGTCACTGGCAGACTACAGCGACTAGTGGAATCATTCAGCCATTAGATCGAGATTCTGGACCATCAAGATCCTGTTCCTTTTGGCTCCAGGTACCTATCCATCATCAGATTCAAATGGTGTGCTCGCTAGTGGACCTCACTATTACCGGCAGTTCACTGAAAGTGAGTTAAAAACTTGAATGATTATTTGTTTTTTTATTATAACAATTGTTGTTGTGTAATAGATTTTGTCTGCAGCAGACGCTAGCGGTGATCCGATTGTTCCCAATCGTATTTATTCATCGATCAGGAATTCTTTGACGTTGTACTCTAAAATAGGATCCTCTTATATGTTTCGCTGTAATTGGACCATAGTTCCGCCCCCGACGACAACTGATTTTAAACGTAACTACGTCCATTATTATTATTATTACTTTGCTATGGTGTAATAAATGTTTTACAGTCTGTCGCCATGGAGAAACGAAATCGGCCAGTGGAACGATTCAACCGTTAGATTATGCGACAAGAGGAAGAGAATGGAGAACGTGTAGTTTCAACATTATCGCTCCTGTTGGTCAACGCATCCAGATATCTTGTTCAGTTGTGAACTTCACTTATCCGGCGTGGAGTTACCTCAATGTAAGATTTAAATGTGGCATGCCTTTATGAGTAGAGAATAACCTTGCGTGTTTCATCAGCTCATCCTCAACAGATCTCCAGTTATCGACGTCAATCCTCCGTTATTGAATAAAACTTACATTTCAACAAGCAACGAATTGATCCTGACATCTCGAAGTGTTTACCTTGACTGGTTTGTTTGTAAGTGGACGACTACTACTCCAACTACTACTCCAACTACTACTCCAACTACTACTCCAACTACTACTCCAACTACTACTCCAACTACTACTCTAACTACTACTCCAACTACTCCAACTACTGTTTACAGAGGTACATTAATTACTGTGTGTGAAAAATGAGGCCCATTTTTACATCATTTTTGTTTCTTATTTTCAGTTTGCGGTGATTACAATTCAACAGCATCCGCTGGAAGAATTCAACCGCTGGATTACTTACCTTGGCAATGTTTCTTCCGCATCCTTGCGCCTCCTGGCCAACAAATTCAATTCACATGTCCGGTCGTTAATTTAACTACCAGTACAGTTTAGGTAAAGAGACTGTCAATCACCCACAGTTTATTTATTGGTGATCTTTGAAATGAAATCTAATTGTATACGAATGTATTTAATCATCAGATTATTTGGGCTATCGACGTCGATACGGATGGCTCTTCACTTATGATGAGCGCAGCTCGACCTGTTTTAAATCGAGTTACACTTCGGAACGCAATTCGATGTTTTTCACTTACAAATTCGTTCAGAGAGACTCACTAGATTGTAACTGGACGACGATACCGCCATCAACGACGACGAATTTTAAACGTAAGACGATTTGCATTTTACATGTATAAAAAAGTTCATTTGATTTGAAAATTTTTCGTTTTATTAGTGTGTCGCCATTGGCGAACAACAGCGCCTAACGGAACTATTCAACCTTTAGCTGTTATGACGGTGGGAGAGTCTAGATGGTGCCGTTTCACGATAACCGCACCCTTTTCCGATGATCAGCGAATTCAAATGTCTTGCTCCGTCATCCGACTCAATTCTTCAGCAAGCTCTTTGAAAGTAATCAAATAAATAGTCAAATAGAAACAAATGAAACTAAATTAATTGTGTTGTTTATTTAGCTCATCGATGGATCGCCGCAATTTTACAATCCCATCATCACTGATTCACCTGTTGTAAACAAAATTTACATTTCAAACGGGTCATCCATGGGCGTGGAAACGAAACCTAATAACGCGGACTGGATTGAGTGCAACTGGACGGTAACACCGACTGAGTCGGAGATTACGCAACAACAATATCCAGTCTATAAACGTGAGTATGAACATTAGAACAATTTTTATTGTCGAGAAACTTATTGATGTTTCCAAATATTCAGTTTGTCGAGATAATAATGCGACAGTGGCCAGGGGAACGATTCAGCCCATGTTTAACGTATCGGACTTGTCGACTATTTGCAGTTTTGCCATTACCGCTCCCTCTGATCGGCGTATTCAAATGTCTTGTTCAGTCGTGAAACTGAATGATTTTTATAGTTTTTTGCAGGTCTGAGTATAGTTGATTCTAAGTTTAGTGGGATTTATAGTTAATTGTTTTGTTCTTAAATAGTTTTACGACATTGGTCTGACGCCAATATTTGACTATGAACCTATCGTCAACAGAGTTTACACGTCGAAACGCCGGAAACGGAATACCTTGAAGTTGGACCATAGAGTCGTCAATGAAGCCGACTGGTTTGATTGCAAGTGGCAGTTCGTCTATAGTCTATTCCGTTATACCTTTTTAGTTTCCGCTTTTCAAAGTCAAAGGCTCTCATTTAAAAATAAATTTAAAAACAGATTCTAAGTGTTAAACTACGTTTCATAGGTTAATGTTCCACGGATATTCTCATTATTCCCACGGATGGATTTTAGATTTATAAATAATTCGTTGAAACAATCCAAATTGTCAACTAAAACTTTTTTTTCGCACAAGCTAGATTATCCATCATCTAAACCTTAAAATTCTTTGAATAATCACATTCGATGCGATTGTCGTACGATGCTCCGTTGAATGGGGCAGAGTATTATGTTGATTTAAAATGTTAAATTTTTTGTTTAAGTTGAGCTACTATTAGTTATCATCATTTTATTAGACAGGGAACACCCAGGGTTGAACTGGGGACATTTCGATCTGCAGTCGAATGCTCTACCACTGAGCTATACTCCCTTAATACATCAAATTATTTATCTAATCATATTTAAACAGTTTGATAACATTTGTTGAATTTATGTTGATTCTGTCGACTAAAATGCGCACATACGCTGTGCTGAACATTTGCGCACCTTTTTTAACATCTGTTCATATTTGCGATTATTCACAGGTAATGCGCATCCATTTTTCTATAATATAGTATACAATACGCGGTTAGGGGTTCTGTTTAACGTGTTGTCCAACCAATAAATAACGAATTTCAACGAACATTTTGTTCAGTATTCTTCCTCACTTTACAAAAGAACGACACTTTACTAATACTGCTCGACAAAATGTCAAAGTATTTCAACGGATCCCTCTTTCTTATTACAATTTTAATATTAGTCAACATCGTCCCATCAGAATCCGACGATGCGGATGAGAATTCTGTCGTAGAAGATCGCACAACTGGTGCCCTGGATTTCATCGTTCAGACGTGCACCAATTATTGTAATTGCCAAAATTTAACCACCGGTTTGGTCGTCGATAACAACTGGAGGGGCTTTCACTACAATCTCTGCTACGACCCAAAACAGTGCGATAAGGTAATAATAAAACAATTAATTTGAACGTTAATTTCTCTAACTTTAAATTTAATTTATGTCTCATCATCAGATTCCCACTGTCAGCGAATATGAAAATTTATTTGGATTGACCGTTTCTCCATCGAAAACCAGCCTCACCTTGAAATACGTGTCCACAGCCCCAGGACCTAGGATCTATTTAACTACTGGGCCTGGCACTGACAGGTACGAAATCCACATAATTAATCACGTCGATTATCAATAGCCTAATGAACCATTATTCTTTATAATTTAGTTATCAAATGGTTTACCTGCTCAATCGAGAAATCAGTTTCGACGTCGACTTGTCAACCGTCGGATGCGGATTAAACGTTGCCTTCTTTTTTGTCGCAATGGATGCCGATGGAGGCAAGGCGAAATTCGGTTACAAGGGACCCGTTTACGGGACGGGCGGCTGCGATGCTGCATTGGCAGCGTTATACAAACCCAACTGCTACGAGCTGGACATAATAGAAGCCAACAGTCTGTCGACTCAATTGAACATTCACACCTGCAAAGGAGACAACAATTGTGAACCGGTAGGATGCGGATTTTCTCCTTATCCGCTTGGAAAAAAGAAATTTTACGGCCGGGGCTCTTCGTACTGCGTCGACACCACAAAACCCTTCACCGTAACCACCCGCTTTCCCACTGTCGACGGAACCGACACTGGAAATTTGAAAGAAATTCAGCGCATCTACAAGCAAAACGGGAGGACGATACCTGATCCAACGGTAACACATTCTCTATTAAATTTCTAAACAATTTTAAACTGATTAATGTGTTTTCTTTACAGGTTGATGGCAACTTCAATTCCATATCAGATGCTTACTGCAATTACACCGGACAGAATAACATTGGAGGAATATCGGCCAGCATGACCCAAGGATTGAAGAACGGAATGGTCCTCACCATGGGACTGTGGGGCGATCTGAAAAATCCCGACTTTATGGGCTGGTTGGACCAACCACCGAATGGTCCTTGTCCCATTTACACCAATTTAAATCCTAGTGTCACATTCAGCAACTTCAAACACGGACCCATTGAATCAACGGCTTAATAATAACCGCTAATCCAGCGCTGGTGACATTCAGCTGCATAACACGTTCATTATATTGTATCAGTCGTTATTAGGGTTACTAAGGTGTTTTGATTACATTTTAATTGAATATTAATTGGGTAATAGTAATAGAAAGCATTTGATCAGATTTTACTGAAATAACTCTCATAACTAATAAGTAATAACTTTATTGGTAAAAAATATTTTGGGTGCACTAACAAGGGTCAAGTGTTTGGTAATAAGAATTTTTTTATTTGATATCCTTCTGATGGCGGAACACCTTTTTCCAAGCCAATAAAAGGGGAAAAAACAAATTCTAGTATGGAACGTGATAATTCATATCTACCTATATTGATCGTATTATAGATAATACTTCATTTCAACTTTAAGCGTATCTCGACTTACATCTACAACTTTGGCTGGATTGCTTGCAAGTGGAAGATGTTACCGCCGACCCTCTACAAAGGTGATTTCGTGATTAAAATTAGGTAAGTCATTTTTTGAATGTTCCAATTTTAATGGGTATAAGTTTGTCGCGACAGAACAGTTGCAGCATCTATTAGTAGCGGGGTTATCCAACCCTTCAACACATTACAAGGATCACAAATGTGTTTGTTTACCATTTATAAATAGGTGAAATGAGACCGTCATTTCGACTTGGGAAATTGGATTTCGTGGTCAATAAAACGAGAATTTTGAAATCTTGGTTTTAGTAAAAACTCTGAATGGGTTCTGCCGGTTATGACGTCGCCTAATTTTCGGGAACACGTATGCAAACACCTTTACATTTTCCCACCTGGCACATATGCTATTCTGACTATTGAAATGAGCGCGAGTCGTGGCCAGAAATTCATAGTTTTTCGTTCAAAAAGGACTTAACCCGGAATTAGCAGTTGCATCTATAGAAAAACAACCTTCGACCTAAATTGTCTATCTAACCCAAAACTAAAATGCCAGACTTGTTTTTCACACCAAGTCTCTATTCACTATTCAGTGGCTTCAAAAAAATATTATTCTTATATGATTCGGTTTAGAGTTAGAGATTGCATTCGAGCTAACGTTGGCTTCACGTTAGGTTGTGTTGAAATCCATCCTGCTGCTTCTATTAGAAGATTTTTCAATTTCTCAATAAACTCCGAGATGTTGAAACTTGTTGGCATCTTCGTTGTCATTGTCGTTTGTTGCTCTGTCGTCCAGGTAAGAATATTCATTTGAATGATGAGATTAATTTAAACTAAAAATTGTTTCATGTTGTGTGACGTAATTGTGCAAAATATAGTCGCAGACAACTAGGAGGACGACAACCAAACAACCCGCGACGACTTTTTTAAAATCGACCATTTCGACAACATCGAAATCAACTGCCAGGACGACAACTCGAGTTACTACGAAAACAACAACGCCGCAATCGACTAAGAAACCGGCGACCACGGCAGTTTCTACAATCCCACCGATCGTCACCTACAAAAGTAAATTTTCATTTCAAATCATATTTCTGAAATCATTTCATTGCAGCACCGTCTATTATTATTTCGTGACAGTGTGCAGTGACACAAATTCAACAGCGACTAGCGGAATCATCCAACGATTGGCTAATGTGACGATAGAAGAATCGAACTCTTGCCAGTTTACCATCATTGTACCATCGGATCAACTCATTCAATTCTCTTGCTCTGTTCTTAACTTCACTAGCGCCGAGAGATTAACAGTGAGTTTATTTAGTCGAGTTCAGAGTTATTAGTTAGACATTAGTACTTGTGTATTTTTTGCGGTTCAATAATCATTATTATTGTTTTTTATATTCGTTTTTGTTATTTTAATAATTAGTTGATCGCTTCGGCCGATGGCTTTGTTCGTGAACTTGTAACCAACAGAGTTTATTCTTCATGGTACAGTCGATTAGACTTGTTTTCCCTATCCTGTCACTCAGATTGCTGGTTCAACTGCAAATGGACGACGATACCTGCCACACCGCCGAACAGAACAGATTTCAAAAGTTACTTTAAAAAAATTTACAGAATTCTGGTTGTTTATTTATTATTTTAATTTCTATTTTTAGTGTGTCGTCATGGAATTACTGAAACGGCAGTCGGGAATGTTCAACCCATAGACGAAGATATTGCATCACCGCGAACGTGTATTTTTCATGTCGTCGCACCTGTCGATTACCAAGTTCAGTTGTCTTGCTCCGTCTTGAACTTCACCGATACGTTCCCGCAGGTTTCATTTGAGGTGAACATCTTAATATAAGTTTGGTTTATATTTAAGCTCGTCATATTTACTAGAAATATTAATTTAATTAAATTAAATATTTAGATCGTTTCCCTTGACGAATTCCCGGAACTTGTCGTAAACAGGGTCTATACTTCCTCACTCAACGTAATGATGTTGAGTTTCTATCGACCCGTAAACATCGACTGGTTTCGATGCAATTGGACTACGGTACCTATTCCACCGTCTACGACGACAGATTTCAGACGTGATGTTTTATTCATTTGATAACATTTCATCAAAATCGAAATAATTAATCCAGTCCGTTTTTCTTTCTATATATTTTCCAGTTTGCCGTCACACAGAGTCACGAACGGCGGATGGAACCATTCAACCCCTGAATAATGACATAACTGGGCCACCTAGAGAGTGTGCTTTCTCTATAATCGCACCTGTTGATCAATTCTTACGTATCTCGTGCTCGTTCGCTAATTTCACCAGCCCAAGGAACTTTGTGAGAGTGAGTAAAAAGAAGACACATTACGTAGTTTGCAAAACTTTGATTGAAATAATAACGCACTTGTACATATTTTCTCAGCTCAGTGAAATCGCTTATGTGAGTAGATTTATCACCAGATTACGTTGTGCTCAACCGGAACTTGGCAAGACTTATACGTCACACGGCAATCGAATTGATCTTTCTGCCCGAATCGAAGATGGAAATTGGTTCAAATGCAATTGGACAACAACGACGATTGGTCCAACTCCGACGACTACACAAAACGGCATCTTCCAACGTGATAATATTAGAATTATTTGACTTAACTGCACATTATTTAATTAGATGAAACACATTTTGAAATTTGAATTTTAGTATGTCGAGATACGAATTCGACTGCAGCAAACGGAACCATCCAGCAATTACCTCGTGCTGCATCAGATGGATGTAGTTTCACAATTCAAGCACCTCCTGATCAAAGGATTCAGTTGTCCTGCTCCGTCATTGACGGGATGTCGTTGAGAGTAGGGCGATTTCAATATCAATTGAAATGCTATAAAATAATCAATTTTTTTTTAAACTAAATTCATGTTGATATAAGGTTGATGAAGCTGTTGTTAGCATCGAATCCACTACTACTAGCTACGTGAATGCTGATATCAACAGGGTTTACACTTCATTAGGAAGTCGATTGCGCTTGACATCTTTTCAAGGTGGACTTGACTGGCTTGACTGCAAGTGGATAACCATCCCGGCGATCTCTGCGAATACAACAGAGTTTGAATGTAATGACGTCTTAATAGGAAATCACCAAATGTTTGCCGGATAAATATTGTTTTACTTTTTCTATTAATGCAGTGTGTCGGGACTTTGGAACTGAAAAACTCAGTGGAACTATTCAGTTTCCGGATTGGGACCCTGATAGTCAATGCTCCGATGTGGAATCTAGGACGTGTTCCTTTCTCATCACAACCCCTCCTGATTACCGCGTTCAGTTATCTTGTCCCATAATAAAAAATAACGTGCATAACAATTATCTTGCGGTAAATGGATGGAAATCTTTTCTAACTAGTAATTTAACTTTAAAAAAAATTAAATTTCGCTTTCATTTGGTATGTTTAGATAAACGGAGCGATTGATGATTTCTCTACAGCATATCCTTTATTCAAGAACCGGATCTATACTTCCGTAAGCAATCGAATGTATTTACTGAGTGTGGTAAGAAAATCTTTCTGGGCACTTTGTAATTGGACTTCGATACCCAAGACAATGACGACCGACTTCAAACGTAGGATCCCAATGCATTTCCACATTTACAATTCAATTCTATCATTACATTACTCATCTTTTTCTGTTATAATTTGCAGTGTGTCTCGACAGAGAGGCTACCTCCACTAGTGGCACAATTCAGCCATTGGAATCGGACAGAGAAATTAGAAAACCGAGAGCTTGCCCTTTCACTATAAGCGTACCTTCTGATCATTTAATTTCTTTCTCTTGCCCGGTAGTCAATTTGACCAGCGACTCGTCTGTGAAGGTCGGTTTTTCTGTTGTAAAGAAATCAAATAATCGTTCAAATTTTATTGTAATTATCTTTTTCGTAGATCGAAGGAGCAGCCGAAATGATTGATCAACCCATGGCAAACACAATTTATGTTTCAACTTCAAACCAAATGAAAATCTCGTCGACTATCGTCAACTCTGATTGGTTTATGTGCAAATGGACGACAATTAAGACACAGAAAAGTGATTATCATTTCAAAATCATTTCATTATTTTAGAAAGTTTACGTTAATAACGATTTTGTTTTTTGCGCAATTATTTTCAATTTCAGTTTGTCAAGACAGAAAAGCGAGTGCATCCAGTGGGATCATCCAACCAGCTGGTGGACAACTCAATGAATCCCTTACGTGTTTGTTCACCATTAGCGTTCCTCCTGGTCAGCGCGTTCAAATGTCCTGCTCGAACGTCGATCTCAATGGCAGGACGAGTTCACTGAAAGTGAGGCGATGATTCTTATTATTATTTTTTTTTTAAATTTTAGGTTGAAATATTTCTTTCTTTCTTGTATATAGCTCTACGGCGAAATGCGCAAGCTTATTGCCTACGAGCCAGAGGTAAGTAAATCCTACAACTCAACAGGCAATCGAATGTTCATCACTGCAGTTGTCAATGGGAACGATTGGTTCAGTTGCCAATGGATGGCAGTGTAATAACAAATGGCCTAACCCGGCTCTTTTAAAAACAGAGTTTGCTGCAATTGAGTTTGTTAAGGCAGAAACTTTTTCATTTGTTTTTGCGAAACTGTTTGTCAAGTTTCAAATTAAATTTTAACCTGCATCAGTTTACCCAAAATATGAAATACAATTATATTGGTGAATGGAAAGAAACCGTGTTGTGAAATTATAAATTATCGCCACCTAAATGCGCAATTACACGTCCCGAAGATTTTCCAGCCTAAATAATTTTCGTTGTTTTAAATTTAGCGCTTTGAGCTATGGACGTAATTTGATAACATTAATCGAATGTACATTATTTTAAACAACCAGTAAATCAAAAATCGTTTTTAATTCGCTACAACAGCATTTACTATTACATTTGCGCTACAATTTCGTCTTCTGTAGTTCTGTCCTTGATCTGCAAAAGAAATGTGACACATTTTTTGTAGTAGAATAATCAGAAGTTGCCGGACGGTTCAGTATTGGTCGGAATAAAATTTTTTAATACGCATAACGATTAATAATATATTAATTTAAATACAAAACAAAAATTTGCAAAAATTCAACTCCTCTAGTCTAAATGAAATAAGTACTTTGGCATTCTTCCGCTAGATGAGGTGACTTTTTAAAAAGTCGTCTGCTGCGTGATAAATTCTCATTCGTGTGAACGTGCCTTCGTGATCATATTGACAAGAGTTTCCTTCCAAGGGTATGTGGCCATTTTTACTCGTATCTGGTTAAGTATGGAAATTAGAATATGGATTGGTCAGTGTCATTAAGAGAGTTCTTAGAAAGCTTACCTTATTGGATTGTTTTTGAAACTTAGAACAGTTCTCCCTATTTTCCTTTTCCAACTTTAAAGAAACATTGTTGTTAAGGAATGCTACTAATTTGTTGTTGACTGGAGTTTCTCGATTGCATTCCATTCATTTGAGCAATTGCATATAGTATATGATGCCTACCTTACTTGTATTTCAATTGCTCGAGACCCACACAAGGTTTTATATTGTTTCTGGTTTCACAGCTAAGAAGGTGCTAGGGAATTTTACATAGGTTCTTAATTTTCTGAATAGGAAATGTTACAACTTCCATTCAGGGATTGTCAGCATCATTGAAATGTATCAATCTCTGTCGTCACTTGGATAATCTCAATGATTAATAGTCAAATGGAAAACTACGCTTCCTATACTCATTATATGTGTAGTACTAGAAGACTACACAAGAAGTAATTCATTTCTTTATTTAAGCTATTTGAGCTTTTCAAATTAAGTCCCAAGATTTTCTATGAGAGTAGTTTCTTTTGCTTCACTTTTTTAGCTTCGAAACAGTTAAACATATTATTATCATTCCCTTCTGGATATCAGAACATTTAATTTCTATCAAAGGACAGAATAATCTTGCCAACCATATCAGAATATTTTCCTTCCTTTTTACATGATTTTTTTCCTTATTCGGAATACAGATCTAGATACAGATCCGGTTGTGCCCACCCAATATTTCTCCATTCCCTTAGTTAACCAGTCAACCTTCGGTAAGATCGATTCTGCCGCTAGATTCATCCATTTTGTCCGTAGAGACCGATAACGTCCCTGATATTGAACGAGAAGTAACTATTTTTGGTTTGCACATTCATGCAAGTGTGGATGTATTCATGAGGACGCCCTTTCCTCCCGGCAGTTCTGTCCTCTCTCTCCCCGTTGAGATGGGGAATCTGTCATATACAGCATTCCTCATCAAGGTAGGACACCATTTCTTATTTCTTGATTTTGCTGGTAGCAAACATTATACATCGTATTAGAATCCCTGATTTTGAACGAGAAGTAACTATTTTTTGGGGGGTTTTTCCACAATCTCCCACAATAATGAAGTTGAGAAAACTAAAGCAAACCAATTTAGAATGTTTTTCCTTCCTTTTTACATATTCCCCCCCCCCCCCCCCCCCCCCCCCCACCCCCCCCCCCCCCCCCCCCCCCCCTTATTCGGACTACATATCCAAAGGAAAACAACTATTTTTCTAGATATTCAATAGGAACCGAATAACGTCCCTAATTTTGAACGAGAAGTAACTATTTTTTTGGGTAATAGGGGTCAAACTTGAGCTTTATTGTTTTGTTCTGTGTTGTTGGGGTACCGATTATTGTTATTGCGTCATCAATAGAATTGCAAATGGTGTTGTTGAGAGACAGAACGGCTGTCACCTAGAATCAGTTTTTCCACTGAATGGTATAAATCTTACAACAATTTTTCTTTAAACCGCAGCCTCTTTTTCAGAAGACTAGAAATAGTGTGTTTTTTTAAAAATATCTTGATGCTCTTTTCCCCAGAACCCCTTTTTTTTAGAATTAGAAATGATAATTCCTTGATCCCCTATTAAGTTTGCGCTTCCTACACCCCATTATACGTGTATTACCAGAAGACTACACAACAAGTAATTCATTTTGTGATGTAAGATTTTACAATTATAATCGAAAAAAAATTATTCTATAAAATAAAGGGGGAAATGGTATTAAATATAATCGAATCAAAACTAGCTAAGGGGTGGGGTTTTTTTTATGAAAATTGAACTGTGAATGTCAACTGACCTTAAGAATACACAATAAAATATTCAAGAAGTTATCTTGAAAAATGTGAACGTGAGAAGCAAAAAAACTGAAATTGATTGTCAGATTTACAAATTGCGAGTCAAACAAGACTGACACCTTGCGCGTAATTCATTTCAAGAAAGGAGTTTGTCAAAAAAATTTTCTTTGTCGTATCCCCACTAAGGTTGTGCACTTGTGTAAAAAAATTCGTGTCGTTATCTTAAAAATTAAAAGGCAGGAAAAATCTAAAATTTCTAAATTTCATTTTTTTTCTTGACAAAGTTTGGAGTTCTTTTCTGTTGTTACTTATTTGGTTGGGATTCTACTTAAGTTCTCATACTATAGAAATCCCCCTGTTGCCCGATTAGATCGGGGAGCGATATGCAAAGTACCGTAATAATCTTCGCGAGATTTCTCTGGTTTAGTGAATCCGGACAGGATATTTTCTTTCCAGAGTACTCAATCTTCCATGCCTAAGTGGCTTTAATTTCCCCTGGCTTAAGAGCTGCATTTCCCATAGTTGCATGTATTCAATGCTACTACACTGAAGCTCCGAAATACTATTTTTGCGACACGGATCCCAAAATAGGATTAGAAAAAAGATGTGTAAGTAAATTAAAAATCCTCCATAGCTTAACTGACGTTAGGTAGTCCCGTTTCCCCTTGACTCAAAGATTCGATTAAAAACCTGATTGGTATTACCCTAAGTAATTTTTTCTTGTTCCTCTGCATCGAGGTAATGTATACTCATTTGCTTGGTCTCCATCAATCAAAGAAAGATCGATGGTTTTAAGAAAGTATATTTCTGGTTTCGTTGAGAGAAGTGAGTCAAATTCATTTACATCCTGATAATAGTTGATCAAATGGCATCGTATTTTTCAGATTCCATTCGGTCAACTATACAGAGCAAGAAAGTAAAGGAACAAGTTCCAGCCTACAATCCATAGTTGACTGAGAGAATTTGTGTGTTACTCGCTCGATCGACTACGGAAAGTTGACTGACAAAGAAACGGTGGATGGCCAGCCTTTTAAATTGGATACGAAGGCCATCAATTTGGGACCAAGGTCAATTTCAAGGTGTTTTTAACAAAACATTTCTTTTGAATTGTTCAAGGTAAATGTGGGGAATGATTGATAGCCATGGCTGATTTCAAGGTAAGCTGATGGAAGAGTTTAAGAAATCCAGGGGGAACAGTATTTTTTTACTTAAATGATTTTTGAAACTTTTTGTTTGAGTTAAACTACCCCCAGAAAATTCTAAGCGTTCATTGATTGTATTTACCTCTGTGCAATATCGCAAGGATTATCATATATTTTTTTTTTCCACAGATTTTCTCATCCGGAGTCAACTCGGGACTAATGGATTGATTTCGCTATGCCTGTATCCTGTCCATTCATGGGTGGATGTATTCGCAACTTCTTTTCTTCGTTTCTCAAGATGTTGCAACCTAAACAGCCGAAATAGAGAATCCTTCCACGGTAAGGCCACTTTATTTGTTCGTTAGAATCAGATCGTTTTGTTTTGTATCCTTCGATTTATATTTGATGGCAGCCCACTGTTGATCTCTCGACTTGATTGAGTGTTGATTCCATTTCGTACGTTTCGAATTCTTTGTCAGCATCCCCTTCCTCGTCAGCCAGGGCCAAACCGATTGCAATGCCGTTCAAGTAGTACAAGGCTACACCGATCTCTTTGTCATACAGTTGCTGAGGGACCGCTGAAGTGGAAAGTAGCCAGCATTCGGGATATTTAAAGAAGTTAGTTCCCTAGACGGGTCCCGTGAAAATGCCAGTCGTCACTGAATTCTTTGTGTTGTCGACGTTGTTCAGAGCGCGTTGGAACCGACATCGTAGTGTCAATTAAATTGAAATTTTGAAACGGAGAAGAAAAATGGCACCGATTTGACATCGATAAAGCCGATCCATTTCTGAATCGTTCTGAATACTTAAGTTTTCAAAACAAATCTTAGTGCCCAGTAATTGAAAATCTAACACCAGTTTCCGAGGGTACTTTCAGGGAATTTCCAACCAAAACTGAATAAAGAAGCTTTGTTACCCGTTTCTGACTATAGTTAGTTTTTCAGGAAAATGGGCGAGATTCTCTTAGACACATTAGTCGTTTTTTCTCTGGCAATCTTATCTTTTATCCCTAACTGATTTCATATCGGTTGGCGTCTTTTTTTCGCTTTTCGGTGAATATATTAGCTTCATTGTGCTCTACGCTCGTAATCAGTTCTGCTATTAAATTTAATAACTGAATGGTATTTAAGTATCACGTTTATTTCTTATTTGAGTCTCTCTTCTCTTCTGCATTTAAAATGTAATTTCTTCTTCTAAAATGTATCCGGTAAAATGAGTCCAGTGGTTGACGTCGTCGTCGTATAGACTCACGCCATTTGAAATTAATCTGATCTGCAACCAAACTTGATCTCCCCTTTTTAAACTGAGTGTTGATTGGAGAGTCAACGGTGTTTCTTGAGCACCATAGGTGTGATACTCTTCGGCAAAGCCCCACCCAATATGATTTCCGTTCAGATAAAGACCCACTCCTAAACTAAGTACTGATGACGATGTTGGAAATCCTGCGTGTCCAGTAAAAGAGAAGAAATACGTTCCCTTGGCGGGTGCAGTAAATTTACCCGTCGACAAATCCATGGCATTTCCAATGTTCAATCTAGAAATTTGGTACGGAATCGGGACATTGATCGTGTTGAATGCACTATTCCGCTGGACGTAGAAGTAGGCAGGCGCTGACTTGACGTCATCGTATCCAACCCATTTCTGGAAACCTTCGTAGTAATTTAAATTGAATTAAATCCTAGTGCAGGGAGAGGATAAATGGATACCTGCTTCGTTTGGAAGTTTTGAAAAGTCACAGTAGACACTTTCGACCATTTGAACTCCTTTAACCGAATACAATCCGCTCAAAGTGTGTCCGATCCTCCAAAGATCTTCGCATGATGTTGGCATTCCAGTGACGGCCACTTGCCCAGTACATTCGAATCGGCCCAGTGTGTAGACACCGGATGAATACGGCTGTTGTGTGCGACCGAAATTCAAACGTGTAATGGGCAGGATTTCCTTATCAGTAATGATCCCTACATTTTTGTATTGAATAGGGGAAATTAGAATTCAATTTTTTCCTTTTTAAAATGCTGAACTTACCGCTATCGACTAGTTGCTCAGGTGCGGCAGAATCGCAATTGCACTTCATAAAAGGTTCCACGCAATTTCCGTCGATGCCGCACTGACAGGTGTGATCGTCGGTATCGGCGCCGGCCCAGAAGTATTTAGCATTTCCGTTGATGTCGTTCCACCAGGAATAAACGACTTCGTTCAACTCGAAAGGTGCGTAAAAACAGTCGTACTGAATCGAGCACAAGCAACAAATTGATTAATTAGTTCCTTATTTGATGAATTGACGTACTTTAATCGATTGATGGCATTCGTTGGACAAATCCGCCAATGCTGCCATCTGTCTTAGACTTGCGTTATAAGATACGGATTTTGAATAACATCCGGGATCAGGACAATGGCCAACGTCCATTGGTCCTTCGCTGTCGTGCAGGATGGATGTCGTATCTTGTCAAATAATCAGAAATCGATAGTTGTTCTAGCATTTCCTTATTAGTTTTGTCTTTTACCTGTAGTCATGTCGCAATAGACGTAGATGGGATCGTCCCCGACGCCTTGTCCATCCGGATCGATCCAGTGCATTCCGGAAGAGAGAGATGGATCCGCTAGATGAGCTTCTCTGCATGTCCTCGAGATGGCATTTTTCAAATTTAGAGAATCGACACTAATAGCCGACTCTAGCCATTGCACTTTGGTCTCTAGCCACGAGACTTTCTTTTCCAGTTGATCATTTTTAGCTTCTAGTTGATGGACAATTTTGTTCTGACCAAATGAGCTCGATGTTATACGGTATCATGGCATTATTTTATAATCAAATTCATTTACTTGATACTGAACGTCCGCTTTCAGCTGAGAGTTTTGAGTCTCTAGTCGTTGAAACTTCTCTTCGTATCTCGCCTCTTTGGCCTCAATCAATTCCTTTATTATTTGCGTCTTAACGATTTAATTAAATAGTTTGTCTTAGTTGAAAATTTCAAGATAATAGGAAAAGAATCGCCTTACATAGGTTTGTCTCATCTGTTGCTCCAGACTCAGATTAGCGTCGACCGAAATGAATAAAGACGCAGCCAAAATCAACAGCACACCGAAGCGAAAGTGTTGGTTAAAAATGATAACCATTTTCATTTTCGTACCTTGAATCAGTTCCGTTTTCCTAAGCTCTAATTAATTTTGCTTCTTGTCCTTTTATTTAGTCGACCCTTTTCCAATTTTGCGTGGCCTTTCTGACTGTACTTTATCACGAGGATTTTAATTTATACTCTCCGCTTCTCGTCTTAAAACGTCATTAGATATGAGCTCGATATCACAGCGTCAGTCAGTACCAATATTCGCGTTATCTTGCGTGTTTGATTGACCTATATTCAGCTGTAATCGAACGTATTTCTTCATCGATTTAACTCGTAATACGTCAGTGATTTGGTTTAAAACCTGAACAACTTGAAAGCGTGAAAAGTTGAAAAGAAGTTCATTGAAGTGTATCTGAGCGTGTTTGACCTGATTTTTATTCGTGTGTGGAAATTCTTATTTTGAAAATGCAAAATATCGACCAAGTCATAGATAAAATGGCGTAGTATTTACGCAATTGTAACAATTGCGAGTTCAACTAAGATAAGAAACAAAACAAGGAGATTAAATAAGTGGGTCAATCGTCAAACTTCTTTGTTTGCTGTCAGGTTATCTACCTTATGAAAAATCAGAGTAATGTGCGTGCTGTGTCATAGACTTTTCATAGATCAACGATTTTTTATTTCTGCATGAAATTTTGATTTTAAAGTTTTTTAAAATTATTTCCCTTAGCGCCAATTTTTTCATCGTCGTCTACACACCAAATCCGTCTCCCTCCAGCGTTTGCCCAGCTAAAAACGCTAAATGTTTTTAAAATCTTATTCCATTATTTTGTTTTCGCAGCTTAACATGATTGACAGACTACGCAATTGATCGTATTTTTGTTTATTCATTACCCAATTTTTATTTCAATAAGCTATGATCCAAGGCTACGCAATACTATTTATTTTTTAAAAAATCACTAGATATTATTTTAGTTTCTGGCATTTTTCCGCCTTTCTAGTTCTTCTCACCTAGCAACGTTCAACGCCACCTAGTTAATAGTTATCCTACTCGTCGTCGTTCGCTTCAGTCCATGATGGAAGTTTTTTTAAATTGAAATGGGTGTCCTTTGGAAACGAAAAAGTAAACTAGTACCGATTTGACATCGATAAAACCGATCCATTTCTGAATACTTCAGTTTTTAAAACAAATTTTAGTGCCCAATTATTGAGAGTCTAACACAGGTCTGCTTCCAGTACACTTTGAGGAAATTTCAAACAAAACTGAAAAAAAGGAACTTTGTTACCCGTCTCTCATTCAATGGTTAATTTTTCATAAAATTATTGGCGAAATTCTCTTACAACAAAAATTCATAAGACACGCTATTAGTTGTTTTTTTTTTTCTTAGACTATCTTATCTTTTATCTCTAGCTGATTTCATATCACGATTGGCGTCTTTTCTCCGCTGTTGGGTGAACGTGTGAGCTTTGTTGTGTTCCACGCGCTCGTAATCAGTTCTGTTATTAAATTAAACTATTGAATTGCATTTTGAATGACGTTTATTTCTTATTCGAGTCTTTAGCTGCATTTAAAAAGAAATTTCTTCTTCTAAAATGTATGATACATTTTAGAAGAAGAAATTTCTTTTTCAGTTACTTTATTTTACTTTTACTTTTTTTTACTGCTTCGTTTGGAAGTTTTTAAAAATCGCAGTAGACACTTTCTACCATTTGAACTCTTTTAACCGAATACAATCCGCTCAGAGTGTGTCCGATCCTCCAAAGATCTGCGCATGACGTTGGCATTCCAGTGACGGCCACTTGCCCAGTACATTCGAATCGGCCCAGTGTGTGGACACCGGATGAATATGGCTGTTGTTTGCGACCGAAATTCAAACGTTAAATAGGCAAGATTTCCTTATCAGTAAGGATCCCTACATTTTTGTATTGAATAGGGGAAATTAGAAATCATTTTTTCCTTTTTAAAATGAACTTACCGCTATCGGCTAGTTGCTCAGGTGCAGCTACGGCTTCGCTGTAGTGCAGGATGGATGTCGTTTCTTGTCCAATAATAAGAACTAGTAGCAATTCTAACATTTCCTTATTAGTTTGTCCGACACCTTGTCCAATCGGATCGATCTAGTGCATTCCCGAAGAGAGAGATGGATCTGCTAGATGAGGTTCTCTGCATGTCCTCGAGATGGCACTTTTTTTCAATAGGCCCCCCCCCCCCCCCAGCGCCCGAAACTTTTTTTAGTCATGGCCGCTTACACCAAACTCTTTTGAAATAATTTCAAGAAAACCTGTTATCGTTATAATGGCTTATTACGACTACTCCACAAGGGATGAAAGATTGATGGAGAAAAGGGCTGATTTATAATATATTTCATGGAAAGAACTAGTCGCGAGGGATGTCTTCCACCATGAATTGTGTATTTGAAACATTCTATTAAGTATGTGTAAGTAAGTTAAGTATTAAGCATTGTGTATTTTATATTCATATATGAATAGTGTACCAATTTTGAAACTTAATCTTCCTTTGGCTCTAAATTTGATATACATGTTAATCTCAAGCTTCTAACCAACGAAACATGCATTTACTATTGGGTATGCAGGAATCTCCAGTTGACAAGGATGGCCTGATATTTTACAAGGGATTCATGTTGCTCCCAGGCACCAATTCAGATGACATCGAGCAGTTGAAACTTCCCCTCCCAACAGGTCACATTCCAAACAGCGTCAAGAACTGCATCTGGAGGCTTTCTGCTGGCAATTGCTTCTCTTTTTCAGTCCCATAAAGGTCATCAAAATCTCCTATCAAGATTGGTTGTTGGAGGTAATAAATTTATAATGGTTATAGTCTTATGCATTAATAATTAAGCATCTTGTTAGTGGGCAGCACCGCTTGTTCAGTACCAACATAAAGATCCATGTTGCATCTAATAAATGAAAGAAAAATGTGTACCGAAAAAAATAGATAGATTGAGCTTTAGGGTAGGGTTAGGTTCGATTTGATGCTTTAACGTTTGTTTTATTCTTCACCTGGAATGTAGCTTTTAAGTTAACTAGTCGTGGCCGACATGGGGGGGGGACGATCCTAATTGTGTGAATCCCATCAGCAAAGAAGCATGCATGGGTCATCTTCAATATCTTATTTCAAATATATATTTGCTTAGAACTAACTGGTAGTGATCCATTTAAAAGTAAACTGCCAAGCGTACAGCGTTTTCACAGTTAATAATGCAACATAATTAACTATACAGTGCTTTATTGGTTTTGCTCGAAGATGCTATCATTTAGGACAACAAGCCCAATCCGGTCGCCTCTTGCAAGTTCAAAATAGGATTGCCCAGTATGAAAAGCATCAGGGTCATTTTGTAGTCATGGAAAGGGGTTTTTGACGCGTTTAATAAGCAGCCGCTTACCTATCCCCAGTTTCCCAACGGCAAATTTGTTTGATTAGAAGACCATTCCAGCAAACCAAAATGGATTGTGAGCATTCTCCTTCATTTTTATGCAGTTTAATAGCAGGGTTCCCTTTTGGTTTTTCAGTGAGATTTTACTTTGGTTTTCCTTACGAGGAACGAACGTTATGTCCCAACTATATGTTTTGGAGTAATGAATTTGGTGTCCAACTGATGCCATTTCAGTCACTCCCTTGTAAAGTAGGACGAATTTTTTTACGATAACCGATTGCGGATACTGACACATCGACCTTTTATGGATTTGGCTTTGATAGTTTCAGGTTTTAGGGAAAAGTTAGCAAAGTCGAATGTTATATCGTTTTTTACATGGCTCACTTAGCGCGATTTGTCATTCTAGCTTAAAATGTAATTTTTTTTCTTCTTCTAGACTACCATGCCGTTTTATCTCACAACGAGGAAGCAGCCAGGAGCGTCGTCAACTGTCGCCCATCACCTTCTCTCACATTCAAGGTAAGGCAAAACGATGGACTTTTTATCATGATTTGACTAGACTATCTTTAAATAATTAGTTATATTTGTCTCGAGCGCTTCTTTGGACCACTCAATTTGACGTTTTTGCGATTGATTCTTTTCTTTTTTCATTGTGGCCTTTGCCAACGCTTTTTATATTTAACATTTGCTACAAGGAAAGGGAGAACAGGGTTTTTCAAGGAAAGGTAACTGTAACATGAGATTTGCGGACGGACGAAAAATAGAGGAAAATATCCGAGAAGAAATGAGTCAACTGATATTCTTATTTAAAATAATGCTTAAAGTAAAATTCCTTTTTTTTTTAAATTGAAGGGATTTCTTTCGAAACTTTTGAAGATATTTTGCTACCATAGTTTTTTTGTTAAAACCGAGTAAGTTAAAGGCGATTCTAGTAAAAGTTTTTGTCCAGAATGTCGATTGTTTTCGTGATTGAAGTCGACAGTTTTAATCTGTCATCGAACGCAACAACTCAAGAATTTTTGAAGGAATAACAAAGTAGAAACGAAACATCAGCACAAGATTCAGTAGACAAAACCTTTTGAAATGTTGCCCGTTGCGTGTTTTATTTGAAAAAAGAAGGAAGTTGGACAAAGTTGTAGTGGATTTTGAATGTAATTAAAACCATTTACAGATTGAACCAGTTGTCCCTGTTTCTCATGCAAATTACGTTTCATTTCAAAATTGAAACAAGATCAGTTGTCCTGTTTTATTTAACTGGGCATTGACTGTTGACTGAAGCTCGATCGTCCTTGACAGGTAACAGACACCAAAAGAAAGGTTTGGATTTGGATTTTAGTTTAAGGTGTAGGTACCGTAATTTATCTTATTTTAAAATGATATAAGTTATTTATTGTGTGAACTTTCGATGAATTCTTCGCCACGAAAAACGCCAATGTGTTTGGTCAATTTTTCCCCAGTTTTAATAAGCCTATGGTCTCTTATGCCCTGCATACATTTGTTAAATGACGTAATTTGGCTTTGTAATGAACATCGCTCTATTGTTTCGCGTTGTATTGTGTGCGTCTAGGGGAGTCGGATCGTTTGCTTGGGGATCCCTGGCTTTACGAACCTCCCACATTTCAGGAACAAGGTAAATTTCAATGACTGCGAACATGATCTCACACAGGGAAAACGCTACGTTCTCGTCATAGGCTGGCGTGAACGTAAAATTGAAACTGAACACGCCTGCCCAATCATCAATTTGGACCAGATTACACATTCTTTGCACACTGATGGCGACGGAAGGGCTACCGACTGATTTTACTGAGTTTTATTTCTTGCATATTTAACGCCTTGTAACTGACTCTCAGTCATGTGTATCGCTAAAAACCGAGGATCAGCAGACAAATTTTTCTCTTTGATCTTATCCATTGTTGATTGAAAATCGAAATTGATTTTTGCCGCAGAAATCAGCCCTTAACCGACAAGAAAACGATTCGCTTCCGGGGCGACAATTCTTTTTACAATCCGCTATAGGTATTGCCCTACTTTCTTTACTCTCCTCTAGTCCATGGTACGGCGGAGCTGGAACGAGTCCAGTCCCTGGGAATGGCTGACCATGATTCTGCCTCTTCCGTTTACCCATGTTAATTCGCTCAATGAATAAATCGGTCTAGGAAGGTCCGATTTTGAATATGGATTGTCGATTAGACTGCCTCCTTTATAAACCCTACGAGCCGCTCATTCCTGTTCGCTCGTCGCCCATTCAATCGCGACTTCGTGACGCCATCTAGCGTCTTAACGTCTCGTCCTGTTTTTCGTACTCTTTTCACGCTATTCACGCTACACGACTAATTAAATGTCAATAATGAATATGTTACAATAATAATTTGCAAACACATGTTGACTCATTTCACTCAAAAAGAGAGTAGAATTAGAGTTCATTTGAAAGAAACGGTTATTAAGTATTTGTTGGCCATTTAAAAACTAGAATAATGATGCCAGGTAGCCGGAAGGAGAAACGGACGTGCACAGTCATCTCTCTACTCGTATAAAAGCCTCGATCCCACCCAATTACTCCTGTAGAAGGGAACTCGAGTGAGTGGCCGGTGGACGTGTTCCGTCGGCGCAAAAGGCGATTGAAATGGGAGAAGAATCGGTCAATTGAAGGCATTATGGTGTAACGGTCTGATATAAGCCAAGTGTCCTTTGACTTGTCGGGATTTCTTTCATCGAGTCTTCTTGATTCTAGTGCCGTGTTGTATGGGTGAAGTTGAGAACCAAACGCTTCAACAGTAGCAAACAGACAGTGATCAGTTCACGTGGGACATAGTTCTGTTCTATGTTTACCCACAATGTTGTCTTCGTGGTGGCCTCGGTTGCCGTGCGGATGACGTTGGCTGCGTGAAATGTGAGTGTGTTTGTGAGGTGGAGTCAGATCCGTTATCACCGGGTATATGGGAGATACCACGAGGAATAAATTTCTAATGGCTTGATCGTCAGATCAATTCAATTGGGGCTGTAACATGATCTTATCGTGTTAGAGGTATTTCTCTCATGCATTGCGACACAGTCAAGTGCTCACTAGATGGTCCCTTCTCCTTTCTTTTGACAAATTAATTTCGTCGCTTCATTTCATAATAGTCCCAATTTTTCATCGCTTATTTTGTATTACGTTTATTATATTGTATCGATTGTATCGATAAGTATAACTAGAGTCAATTGTACAAAATGAAAACTTTGCTCTACATGTTCTTACTCTTCTTCAATAGTCAAGTTTATGTGATAATGAATGCACTCGTGGCAGTGTCTTCTATACTAATCTATGTTGTTTTGTTTTCACACATTCAGTTTGACTGGCTTGACTCAACTTCCTTTGTGATTGTGTGCATTTGAAAAACCAGCAAGGCAACTTAGACTACATGACGGCATTGAAAATGATGAAACACTTCTGCTGTGTGGGGAAGAACTTTTGTCATCCTTGCAAAGTGACACATGTGTTTTGTGTTGGCTGTGAATCACCACTCGTCCCTTCTCCTATCTTCATATCCAGCACCTAATTCTTACATTCTTCAAGTGGTTGAGGTAATGTTTTATTAATTTGTTTTTCCACGTTTTGAATTGAAACCTAATCTCTTCTGATATTCTCTTTTAACTTTGAACTAGGAATTTACGACGCTTATTTGTTGGCGCAAGGTTTAAATGACGTTCTAATCCCCCAACATCCACTGCAATTCTAAATGGCTTCATGGTCGAGGGAATGACGGAACGATGGATCACACATCCGCCACCCGGAATCCAGATTCAAGCAATGCCTCTCAAGGTAGGAAATGTTTCTCTCTTTTCTTGTTTTATTGTTGGTCGGTCATTTTCTTTCCTTTTTGTTTGACCGTATTTTTCCGACAAATCCCTCTCCATCCCCAAACACAAGATGTCAGGATAGGGAAAGTTATCCATTGCTATCTAGTGCGGATGCTTAATCCGCCGTCCGTTGTGTGACTGGACAGGATCGAGAACATGGCGCTCGTGGTTCAGGTTTTGCATAGGCGACGTTTCCTCTCTAATTGAAAGGCGGTGCTATCAGCGGGACTGGGTCGCCATTTGTTAGTTCCATTTCGGTTTGTTGGCCGTAGCCATTTTCCAGTTGATTGTGGGTCGTTCGGGCCGTCCAAGATAATGGGGACGGCAATTTCCAATCCGGGCCGCTGTTTTTGTTGTAGTTGTTGTCGCACGGAATTGCATTCCAGTGTGTGCGGTGGATTGTGCATTTCGTCTGGAATTTGAGCTTCAGACAAACTAGAGAGACCTTGAGCAATAGGATAATTCAAGTTTCCTGAGACTCTTTTATGCTTTCAAGATAGTTGAAAGACGCTAGACGCTTTATTTCAATTTTTTGGTTTTTTACTAAGAAGAATTTCTTGCAATTTTGTAATAGTCCACTTAACTATACATTTAGTTAACATGGGGAAATTCTTCACCAGTTTTGTCATCATCGTCTTTTGTATCAATTTTCCTGAAATTCCCACATTTTTAGAATTGTTTTTATTGCTTTCAAGCAAAATAATAAATTCAATTAAATCAAAACAAATTGAAAGGGACAGAACCCGTTTATTGAAAACGCCAATAGGAAACACAACATTTTGAAATGAAAAACAATGCAGCAAACTTACTCGACTAAAAACTTCGGGTTAACGGTTTATCGGGTATTTATCCGCTTCTTACGACAGGTTACTGGGTTTCTGGGTCGGCTACTGCGACACTCTTCGCCGACACCAGTTTCGGTATATTCGGTTGGGTTTATCGAAAAAGTTCCGGAAACATGGAGTCGGTCACAACCGTACCGTTGGTTTCGGCAGTGATGAGACGGTCGCGGATACTCTCGACTGCTCTGGCTCTTTCCGTGGCCCCAAACACGTCCAACAGTTTGATGATATCGTTAAGACGCATTTTCCAATTAATGAACGTCTTTGTGTGATGACTGTGCCGGTTTTCGATGCGGGCAGCAAAGCTACCCTTGAGGGTGGCGGTGTCACCTCTAATGGCGCCGTCTGGGGCCAAATAATCCACATCGGCCAATTGGTGCTGTTGAAAGAACGTGAGGTTTTCGTGGGAGTCGATTGGGGGCGGATCGATTGCTTGTGGATCCCTGACTTTACGAACCTCATACATTTCAAACGCCAAGTATATGGAAATAACTGCGAAAATAATCTCACAAAGGGAAAACGCAACATTCTCGTCATATGTTGGCGTGAAAACAAAGCTGAAGCTAAACAAGCGTGGCCAGTCATCAATTTGGGCCAGATTGTAGTGTCTTTGTACATTGATGGCCGCCGCGTTGCTACCGACACATTCACAAAAATCTTTTAAGATGGAGCAATGTTTCGATTCATGATCCAAAAGCCCTTGGAAATCCTCGTGATCCGCTTCGTTTCGTGCAGCCCTAACGTCTCGTAATTGACTTTCAGTCATAGGTCTGACTAGGAAATAAGGATCAGCTGAAACTTTTTTTTGTATCAACGCCATAGTTTTTTTGAAATCGAAATCGATATTTGCTGCGGATGGCAGCCCTTTTCCTACCAGAAAACGATTCGCTTCAGGCGCGACAATCCTCTTTAGAATCCGGTATCTGGCTTGACCGATTTTGATGGCTCGTTTTTCTCGAATGTCGTCCATGCCATGATATGGTGGGGCTGGAACTAGTCCAGGTCCTGGAATCTGGGCAGCATGATTTTGTCTCTTGCGTTTACCCATTCTTATTTCGAAATCTTGTTGTAATTCTCGAATATTAAGTTCGGTTTTGAATATGGATTGTCGATTAGTCTGATTAGACACCTCTATATATACCCTACGAGCCGCTCATCCCTGTTCGCTCGTCGCCCATTCGATTGCGTTTTAGCAATTCAACTTTTAGTCGCAAACATTTTAATCTTTGATTTTCATTTTCGAAATGATTTTTCCGACATTGATCAATTATCTTTGACTTCATTGATTGAATTTGACATTATTCAAATGTTCATAATATTAATGTAATGTCTGGAGTGAGCTGATGGCCATCAACGGGCCAATCACGACACTCGACTTCGTGACGCCATCTAGCGGATGATGTTTCGTCCTGTTTTTCGTACTCTTTTCACGCTACACCGCACTAATTAATGTCAATATTGAATATGTTATGTTATTACAATATTAATTTGCAAACAAATGTTGACTCATTTCACTCAAAAAGAGAGTAGAATTAGAGTTCATTTGAAAGAAACGGTTATTAAGTATTTGTTGGCCATTTAAAAACTAGAATAATGATGCCAGGTAGCCGGAAGGAGAAACGGACGTGCACAGTCATCTCTCTACTCGTATAAAAGCCTCGATCGCACTCAATTACCCTTGGGGAAGGGAACTCGAGTGAGTGGCCGGTGGACGTGTTCCGTCGGCGTAAAAGGCGTTTGAAATGGGAGAAGAATCGGTCAATTGAAGGCATTATGGTGTAACGGTCTGATATAAGCCAAGTGTCCTTTGACTTGTCGGGATTTCTTTCATCGAGTCTTCTTGATTCTAGTGCCGTGTTGTATGGGTGAAGTTGAGAACCAATCGCTCCAACAGTAGCAAACAGACAGTGATCAGTTCACGTGGGACATAGTTCTGTTCTATGTTTACCCACAATGTTGTCTTCGTGGTAGCCCCGGTTGCCGTGCGGATGACGTTGGCTGCGTGAAATGTGAGTGTGTTTGTGAGGTGGAGTCAGATCCGAAATCTCGCGGGTATATGGGAGATACCACGGGGAAGCAATTTCCAATGGCTTGATCGTCAGATCATTTCAATTGGGGCTGTAACATGATCTTATCGTGTTAGAGGTATTTCTCTCATGCATTGCGACACAGTCAAGTGCTCACTAGATGGTCCCTTCTCCTTTCTTTTGACAAATTAATTTCGTCGTCCCAATTTTCCCATTTGTCCCAATTTTTCATCGCTTATTTTGTATTACGTTTATTATTACGTATCGATTATGTATCGATGACCAGATTGAGGTGCGACGCAATTGAATTTTGATTTATATTTTCGTACCTACCACATCGCGCAATAAATATGACAACATGAGAATTGAGATCCGTTTCAGTTAAGAACCTGGCCGTGTTCACTATATTCAATTAATTTGTGTATTTCGTGAAGGTCCACTCTTTTCTTGTGACGGGAAATAGACCAAATTGTTCAAATTGGAAGGACTTGGTTATTCATTTCGTTGTAATAATCAAGGCAATCGTTTTTCCATTCCGCGCCCAAGGATTTCTCGGCAGATCCAATTAGTGAAATTGTCCTTCCACTTAAATTTCCCACCTTTTCCTCTAATTAATCAAAAACCCATTGGGGGTTTCGTTGATCATTTCTATTAATGTAAAGTACCGTTTCTATGCTAATTACCTAACGGCTAAAATTATTTACATTTTTATTTATTTTCAGGGTACATAACTACAGAATGAATTTGAGAGCGTTTCTCTGCGGGGGAAAAGGCCATCACCGACACCGAGTAAATACGACGTCGGATATGCTGACGACGCTGCGACTGTAGTAACGTCGAACCTTTTTAATCTATTCTACCAGGATCTTTTCTACCATTCCACACCTTCAAGATTGCCTTCAAGTGAGTCAAATTCTAATAGTAGGGCGCACGTTGTAATGAAGGGGCTACGTGAAACTGACCAGTGCTGTGGACTTGAGGTACGGGTTAAGTGGCGTGATGACATCTACGTTTGTTGTTAGGATCGATTCTATTCCGCACTGCCTAGTGTCAACACACTTGCGTTATCAAAGTGTCATTAGACTTTTCATTCAGAGAATTTTCAAAAATAAGCGCTGCGAACTTGTTTTTATTTCTTACATGTGTGTGTCGGGCGTATTCAGATAGGTCCATTGTTTGGAGTCTTAGCCACACCACATGCTCCGAATCAACACGTTTTTTAAAACATCTTCTGCTATTTAAATCCGTTTTTTTTAAATTCAAATACGAATGCCGCATTCATTCGCCTATACTAAAAAAAATATACACGATAAAATATTGAAATCTGAATAACGTTCACGTTAAGAAGCGGATGAAATTTTCTCGCCTTATCTATAAATCCATCCGCAGTCCTATTAACGGTTGATATTTAACGATGGAATTACGATTTAGTTTGATTAAATGAAAATGCGTCGAGGGAATTTTTATCGTCACTTTATTAAATGAACCGCAAATGAATGAATATTTCTTGGTTCCTTGATATTTGAAGTCACATACGGTAGTCACTTTTAAAAGATTGTTTAAAATTTTACATTCTCATTTTTCGGCATCGGCATTCAAGGCTTTATTTTCATTTTTATTGTAGGAAATTTAGAGACGAATCCATTATTTAATTTTATTTATTTATTTTTAAAATAAATGAATAGTTGAATTCTAATTCTTTACAATTTGAAATCACTGGATTTAATTTCTACATTCTGAGCGAATTGAAATTGAATTGGCAACATGTCGTCCACATTGTCATTGCTCGTCTTCACTCTGCAGTCAGCACAGACGATCTGGTTATCGTATAGGCAGTGTAGCAGTGTAGCTATTCAAGTTTGCATTTTCTTTTAAAGTTAGTTTTCATTTCCCAGTTTGATCTTTTATTTCCCAGTTGATGAAAGTGCGTGGGTGACATGGAAAAAAACGGACATACTCGTATGCATTTTCTGGGTGGAATAACGCGTTATACAGACTTAGTTGGCTAAAAAGGGAAACTTGGGATTCACATGAAATGAGTCATTAATTTCCTTTACTCCTACTTTAGAGCCGTGCTATTTTTCGAATGGAAAAGGGTAAACAGTAACGTCAGATATTCTCTCGGTCCAGATTTTACAGCTGTTAGCCATTATTCTGGGAAAGCCATCATTATTTAGTTCATAAGTTAAAGTATAGTTTTGTGTCATGATTTAGATGATGACTGTTAATGTTGTCTGTTCTTTCATTTTTCAGAAAAGTCATCGGTCATGATCTGTTATCTCATTACTCAGCCTGCTCAGTGTTACAAAGTGTAAGTTATCACTTACTTAATTGTCATATAATTTTTCTATTTGTGACATCAACTCTTTTCTTTTTTCTTTAGCCAATTTGGAGTTTTTCTCTTTGGTTTCTCTGAACTACTGTCAACCCCGGTGTCAACAACTTCGCCTCTAATGCAACTGAATGGAAGAAGATGACGAATCAAGATTGGCGGCTACTTCATTTCATATATTTTAAAAATTGAGTGCATATCTGGGCTCCCTTTTTCCGTGGCCCCGTTTCCCCTTGCATACATGTGCCCGTGGTTGGTCATTCTTCCACTGTGATCAGCAGCTAGTGGTTGTTAGAGTACTGGTCGAACGGGGACTTGCAAGCCACATGATTCAATGATATCTTTTGGAGGGTCATGGGGCTAAGCAGGAAACTTAGGTATGACTATCTCTCTCGGAAAAACTTTGCCCTTCGTCACTCTTGTCCCCTTTTATTGGGCCAGGTAATCTCCCTGGTCCGCTGGAAGTCAATTATGGCAGGGTCTATCCTCCCTGTCTTAGTTGACTTCCAATGCAGTACACGATTGCGCAACCTGATCCTACATGATCTCATAGGAGTGATGCAATCGATAACTGCTAGATTAAACAGCTTTCTGCACCAAACAAATAATAACCTATATGTTATTATCGCGGTCGAGAAAGCAACAGGGCCCCCCGTGTGAGGGTCCATAAAAAAACCAGTATAAAATACAGTTTTTCTGTTTTCTTTTCTTTAATAATTATCAATGTATAAATAATAATAAATAATGATTATAATATCTTTAAATTTATATTTTGTATTATAATTACATATATTTTAAACAATACAAAATAAATTTGTACATTAATGTTAGTGTTGTTTGCAAGTAGACAGGACAAGTGTTTCAATTCATCACTGGACTTTACTGATGTGGAGATTGAAGAACTGATGATTAAAGTTGACAAGTCAGTGGAGAGGGATCAAATGATGTACAGGAACCAGCATTACTAACTCTAATCTGAAAAGAAAAAAAAATTGAAGTCAATAGTGGCACTCATAATTTCTATAAGCACTTGATAAGTTACCTTTAGACAAGAATGTGAGTGGAGAGAAGCCTTCAAGCATCACTCGCTGTGGAGATTGAAGACAAGAATGTGAATGGTGAGACATTCATGCATCACTCGCAGAAGCTGATGATTAAAGTTGACAGGTGAGTGGAGAAGGGCCAAATGAAGAATGATGTACAGGAACCACTGTGGTGAGGCATTCATGCATCACTCGCAGAAGCTGATGATTAAAGTTGACAGGTGAGTGAAGAGCCCAAAGGAAGAATGATGTACAGGAACCACTACAGCATTACTAGCTCTTATCTGAAAAGAGAAAAAAAAATAGAAGTCAATAGTGGCACTCGTAAATTTCATAAGCACTTGATAAGTTACCTTTTCTATTAAAGTAGTAAGACATAGCTTTATTATATCCAATCTTCAATTCCTTTGTGCCAAGTGCAATTGATGGCAGGAACAGCTTCTGATAATCTTGCACTGAAGACCTGAAAGAGAAAATAAGATTAATTGGGTGTAAACACAAGTAAGAGTTACAACATCAACAGCTTGTTAAGATACTGCACTTGAGATATAAAAAAGAAAATGTTTAAATAGGCTTGCACTGTCAATGAAAAGTATGAATGGCATGACAAGGCAAGTGAAAATCCTTCTTGAAACTCGAACTTAATGGATCTTAGTAAACTGAACTCATTTAATCGAGAAATTTGGCAAAATAATTTACATCATCTAAGAAGAAAGTAACGTCTAGAAACCCATTTTTGAAAGCTTAATCAAGACAATGGATGGAAAAAGGGAGTTACCTTTAGTGGCTGAATGATAGCACTAGCGATTGAAACTTGACACAAACTGAAGATCTTTCCCACGTGCTGAGAATGATGGCACCTAGCGATTGAAAGACATGAAGCGAAGAACTTCCTCCAATGGACTTACAGTTGAAACAAAGTAACACTTCACTTTTTTTGAATGCACTGTACCACTATCACATTCGATAACGTTAAGTTCATTAACTCACTGTAAGTTGGCTGCCATTTAAGAAGAAACTTATGCACTATAAATTGCTGCATTTAAATAATCTCGAATGAAGAATCTCCAACATGAAGCTTCGATGGCGTCATGACTGATGCTAGATTCATCGTTGCCAGATATGAAATTTCATTTCCAATCTGCGCCTCCTGGTGACCGAGTTTCAGCTTTTAAATCCAACAGAGATCCATTTATTATTTTACAATCCCGAGTCTATAAAAGAATTGTCAAATTGAACAAAAACGTTAAAAATATAATAACAGCAATTAGTAGCTCTCAATCTGTTACCCAGTGGAGGCAAAAACCGCAAAACACAAAAGTTGGCCGCCACACCTACACGAGCCGAATATCTCCAAACCGAGCCGTTGCTGGATAAAAGATCCGATTTCTTTTTTAATTTCTTGTGATGAGAATGTTCTTCTAGATCTGATGAAAAGACAATTGTTAGTTCATTGTCCATTTCCTTTTTAAGTAAAGTAGACTGAAAATGAAACCTTGACGAAGCCGAGGACTTGCTGGAGTGTAAGAGTTTCCTCCGTCCACTCCCTGAACGTCTTGATGAGCGGATCGATGAGTACGCCTATTAACGCCCATCATGGGAAGAAGACATCGCTGGATGCGCTGCAAAATAGAAACAAAAAAAGAGAAATGAATCGACTACCCTTAATACCAACAATAATACAAAAGAAAATTAAGTTTAATTCAGATAGCCGTCTTATTCAGATAGGATTTACCCCAACAATAATCAGATGAAAACAAATCGAGTTTATAACGTATCGACAGTTTGAAAGCCCAAGTCAACTTGCTGAGTAGAGACACAAACTACAAAGTCGACACTCAAAGTAGCTCAAGAAAAGAGGAGGAAATAGAGAAAAGAATTTTTCGAAAGAAAAAAATCCGATTCATATTAAGTACATTAAGCTTCAAAAAAGAGTAGTAAACTTTAAGTTTATAAACAGTTTACTTTGGCTGCGCAAGTGCTGTGAACGATCATACACTCAAACGGTTTTACGACGAGTTCTACATATTCAACTCTTTTTTCTTTTCGTGTACAAAAATTATTTTCTAAGTGTCATCAGGAAATGTTAAATTAAATCATTTACTCGAAATTTTGAAAAACAACGTTACTGACAGGGAAGGCTGGGAAGCGGGGACCGCTATTAGCCGGAAAAAACCGGAAAAAACGGTTTCAACGTTACGCATTTTCGACCAAAACCACTCGGAAAAATACTTAATAACCCCGATTTTTGTGCGTGTGTTACACTGTTACCAGTCCGACTACGCGAAAACGCGTCCTTTCCATGAAACATCGAAATATTTAATCTAATGGCTTCTTTCTATAATTATATCAGCAACGCCACATCATACAGATTTTGATCATGTCGACTTTGTTTCATTCCTAATACAGTAGTCTTTATGGCTGTATAATAGGTTCCTCTATATTAAGCGTAATAGAGGAGCAACAGCAACAAAAAAAAAACAAACATTAGCAACGCTTCTATTATCTTTTAAAATAATCAAGCCACCCAAAAAGGATATAACATTTGACTAGCTGCTGTCTGTTCCCTAAAAACCTGAAACATGTAAAATGTGTTTGTTGATGACCTTGTCAATCAACTTGAGCGTGAAATAATTCAAAGCCAAATCAACAAAAGGTCGGGCTATATTATTTGTCCGTTCGGTTATCGCAAATAAATCAGTGGAAACTTTATTCTGAAATGTTTTTCCAAAGCGCAAACTCAGCAAGGAATTTGAATGTTTTTATCAAAGCATTTAGACGCAACTGTCAAAACAAAAAACGTTTCAGACTTTTTATGCCGAAAGATGCACACATTTTGTCCCCAGGCAAGTGGTGCACCTGCTGGAACCAGCACCACACTTTTTTCAATGGTAAATATGTTAATGCGATAGAAGAACAACAAGAAATTTTATAAAATAAACAAAGATCATGGAAAGGGAAAATACAGACAATCCTACAATTTATAAGAAAGTTCCTGAAATGGGACAAAATAATTGGGGACCCAAATGTAAAAAAAATAGTTGTTGACATTTGATTAATAACACTGGTTGCCAACTGCCATGGTTTGGAAATTTGATTCGTAATATCTCAAACATAGTTCGGCCAAGTACAAAGATACAAAGACTCAATCACCAGTCCAATGTCAACCTCACAGGTTAATGCTCGTTCCTCGTAAGGAAAACCAAAGTCGTTCACTGATCACGTCCATCGACCGCGCCCAAAATCTTTAAACGAACTTTACAGTCTATACGTTAAAACCTACACAGGGACAGGGAAGGCTGGGAAAAAACGGAAAAAACGGTTTCAACGATTCGCTTTTACGACCAAAACCACTCGGAAAAATAGTTACCTAACCTCGATTTGTGTGTAATTTATTTCCAAAGCGCAAACTTAGCAAGGAATTTGAATGATTTTATCAAAGGATTTAGAAGGCGACTGTTAAAACAAAAAAAAAATGTTTCAGACTTTTTATGCCGAAGGAGAAACCCAATTGAAAGATGCACACATTTCGTCCCCAGACAAGTGGTGAAACTGCTGGGGCAGGATATGAGCTGGGTTTGTAAGCTCGGGATTGCGACTTTGCAGCAAAGCCAAAAAACAAAAGCTTTCTTTTGGTTTGTCTTTTTCCTGTCAAGGCCGATCGAGATCCAGTCAATGCCCAGTTGAATAAAACAGCACATCAATTCGCTTCACTGATCGTGCTTCAATTTTTAAACGAAAGATAATTTGCATTAGAAAAAGGGACAATTAGAAATAGTTCAATCTATAAATGGTTTGCATATCCTTTATCTTCTTTTTTCAAATGAAACACGCAATGGGCAACATTTGAACAGGTTTTTTGTTAACTGAACCTTGTGCTGAAAATTCGTTTCTACTTTGTTATTCCATTAAAAATTCTCGAGTTGTTGCGTTAGATGGCCGATTAAACTGCCGACTACGCCAATTACGAAAACAATAGACAATTAGACATTTAACGCAGAACTTCGGCTCATCGGCTGGTTTCTTCTGGACACAAAATTTGACTAGAATCGCCTTTAACTTTTTCGGTTTTAACTAAAAACAATGGTAGAGAAATCTTCAAAAGTTTCGAATCAAAACCCTTCCAATAAAACTAAATAACCTAATTAATTCAAGCTGGCCAAGTCAAATCATTGATTAAAAAGTCCATCGTTTTGCCTTACCTTGACTGAGAGAGAAAGTGATGGGCTACAGTTGACGACGTTCCTGGCTGCTCCAAGTGCTCCATCGTTGTGAGAAAAAGCGGCAGAATCTAAGAGAAAAAATATATATTTACATTTGATGCGAGAATGACAAATCGTGCTAAGTGAACCATCTAAAAAGGATAACATTCGACTCTGCTAACTTTTCCCTTAAAACCTGAAACTATACGATCTTGTCATGTACGATCTTGTCAATCAACTTGTGCGTGAAATAATTCAAAGCCAAAAGAAAAAATAGGAACAAAAAATAGGATTGGATTCAAACAAAATAGGAAAATGATCAGTTAAATAAAAGACACGCAACAAAATTCACTTTAAGGCGTGTCCTCCATCCGTCCGACGTCCTTCACCAACAGCAGTGACCGTCTGCAGCAGAGTCGAGCGAACAGTCTCCAACTGGCTGCCGTCATCTCGACGACGTGGTAGACTTGACAAGCACCAACAGCACAAGAGACAGACATATTGAATCAATCCTTAACAAAATAAAATCTAACCAGCGAGAGTACGAGAGAGAACTTTGTGGTGACGTTGTTAAACGACTTTCAAGGTTTCCATGAATTAGGTTGCATCGTTTTAATAAGTCGTTTCCTTTTGAAACATGGGTTTCCAATATTTCAAATTATTAAATTATTTAAATTATTTTTTTTGCCGTTGTCCATGCTAAATCATATCAACACACTTCTTCCTTAACTCATACCTGTTACCGCATGTATTTCCGGTCTGTCAGTACTTACCTGGGCATATAGAATTCAGATAAGTATCTCAATTATATAATCAATGCCAGCAATGCCATGTCACATCTATCCTGATTTTTTTCTTGTCGACTTTGCAAAATCCTAATCACAGTATAGACCTATTAGGATCTTCTCTCCCAAGCGTAGAGGAGCAACAGTAACAAAAAAGTCAAGCAATAAGCAACTCTTGATTTTGAAATAATCGCAAGCCATCTGAAAAGAATAACATTCGACTTTATTGTCCGTTCCCTAAAAACCTGAAACTATACATTTGTCGATGTTCTTGTCAATCAACTTGTGCGTGAAATAATTCAAAGCCAAATCCACTAAAGGTAAAAGTGACAGTCGCAAAAAAATTCGTCCTACTTTATAAGGGAGTACCTGATACATGGCAAAAAAAGAAGTTGTGACGCTAATGTCAAAAAGTTGTTGACGAATAATCAATTACGTTTGTTGCCATCAGCTTGGAAACCAAATTCGTTACCCCCCCCCCCCCAAAAAAAAAAAAACATAGTTCGGACAAGTACAAATATACAAAGACTCAATCACCAGTCCAATGTCAATGTCACAGGTTAATGCTCGTTCCTCGTAAGGAAAATCAAAGTCGTTCACTCGGCACGTCCAGCGACCGCGCCCTGACTATTCTACTAACTACAGCCAATACCTTTCAACCTCATTTGGAGGAAATTGCGGCCTTACCGGGAATCTTCGTAAGTAATTCAATTTTACTTCAGATGGCTCAAAATGGTTCATACCTTAAAAAGAATTAACAACAACAATTTCCTTCAGTCTAATAGCAAAATGGGTGTGGATCAATTCAACAATTATGGGTTTGAATCCACATGAGGGTGAACATGTTTTCAAAACATGGTTATGCAAATTAAGTAAACGATGGATTCAACTCTAAAATTTACTTGTTATCAGGTAAGACGTAAAAGAAATCTACACAATTGAAGCGATGCGATGCAAAATCCGCCCTATATAAAGGACGATCATACCTTCAATGTTCAAACATTCGTCGCCAATTCTTCCATACCGCTTGTACAAGGATCGTCGCAAACCATGAAGAACTCGGTAAGTTAACGAATAACTCATTCAATTGATTTAGTACGTAGTATATTAAACACGAAGAATATTTAAAATTAGTACCATTTTTGAATGCTGCATTTTTGTTTAGATTGTTATGGTATTTGTCTCCTTGTCGGCCTACGTTTTGATGACCGACGCTCAGATGTCAACCCCCTGGAACAATCCTTACTTTTATTACCATTACAACGCACCACTAGCCCTGCCTCCCCAAAAGACCTCGACCCACGAAATGGACGGCTACAATAAACATCATTTGTCTGGTTACGGTGAACAAATTATATCAGATTCATTAGGAGCCCATTCCTTGCTCATGTCAACATGCGTGAGTGAGCTGAGAAGTAAGTCGAGTCTCAAAAATTATTTCGGGAAAATTGAGGGCACTTAGTTAAATTTCGCTATCAAATAATTTCCAGCCACGCAAGCCGATTTGGCTGAAGCCCGTACCGTCATCGATAGTATGAAGGAGAAACTGGACAACGTGACTGCCACAGTCGCAACTTTCATGAGCACAGTCGCGACTTTGATGAGCAAAGTGGATAATAGTAAGACAAATAATTCTCAAGTTATTTTAATGTTATCATAGGAAAACATTTGAACTTAAATTAAAAAATTCATTTTTTCAGCGAGCGCTCCTACCAGCATCGGTCGAATGCCCAGATCTTGTGACGATCTGCAGAGAATCGGCTACAGTAGAAGCGGATTGTTCTCGGTCATGGGCAACAAAACTGTCGACAATGTCTACTGTGATTTCACTAAACCGAACAATCCTGCAGGTATTAACTACGACAATTGATTTAGTCCACGTTATAGTTTAAAACAATTCTTTTGGTTGATTAGATTTTCAAAAAACCATCGGATACTTTGACGTGAAAACATCGCCCGTCTATTTTCACGCCCAAAGATCGACAATCTTCTCAACTGCTAACACCATTCTGCCATTCGATATTTTGAGGTTGAATTTAGGGGGTGGCATGAACACATCCGGATTATTTGTGGCTCCTAAAACCGGCAAATATTTTTTTACTCATTCGGGTATGTCTGATATCAATTCCAATGTGCGAATCGAAATGCAAGTCAAAACCGATACAGTCGATTGGACGAGAATCACACAAGGCAACGGAGTTGGTACCGGTGGTTATCAAGCATATTCGATTCAAGCCACAGTGGAACTGGTAAGAGGCAACCAAATTAGATTATTCCTGCTAGATGGAGCAGCCCATGATAATCAGTTCCGCTACACTAATTTCGTTGGCCAGTTGATAGAGGAAGAAATTGTTGAATAATTGGTTTGAATCATCAATGAGAATATGGAATAAGAAATTAATAGTTGAGTTGTCTTTTTCTTCTCCAAGGATTAGTTGTGTAGCCTAGGAAGGATTATTCGTAGCATTTGTAGTATTGTGCTTCATGGTGTATGTTGTTATTAAAATGCGGATTGGGAATAAAACAAGTTGGGCAAAAGAAAAATTTATTTCTGTTTTTACTGATGAAACATTGCTGTTTGAATTGAACAATTAAAATGCTCTGCGCTTTGAATAATATCACCTATTGCGA
This sequence comes from Daphnia galeata, assembly GCA_030770115.1. Taxonomy (NCBI): domain Eukaryota; kingdom Metazoa; phylum Arthropoda; class Branchiopoda; order Diplostraca; family Daphniidae; genus Daphnia; species Daphnia galeata. The sequence continues at coordinate 1,188,142 of CM061119.1, forward strand.
AAAAATTATAACGTTTTAAAAAGTCAATTGTATTCCTGTTTATATATTCCTAAGACACGGACGCAAAATTAGTGGTGAGTAGATAATTAGTATGATCCGATCGATACTTGTTGACAACTATTCTGCTGTTTCTCAGATAGTGTATTCAACGCGTTACGTTTGATAAAAAATTAAAAACCGGTTTACGATGCGTGGTTCGGTTGAACATGTTTCACAACGCCAAACTTGAAATCTTAATTAAAGCGAAAAAAAATAAAAAAATAGTAAGTCCGTCCTTTCTCTATTGGGGAATATTTTACTAGTTAAGCGAATTTCAGGTTTTAGTTTTGAATTTTGGTGCCGGATGCTTAAAAGGGATCTCCGGCCAGAAAAAGAGCTTGGATCTGCTTATTATTAAACAAATAGGGCAAGTTTGATATTGAACTGCTGTTGTTTAAACAAAATGTGTTGTTCACTGATCAAGTTGTCAGAACATTTTCAAATAGATGGACATAACGGATCTGACTCCACCTCACAAACACACTCACATTTCAACGTCATCAACACGGCAACCCCTGGCTACCACGAAAACAACATTGTGGGCAACCATAGTTGCCTTCAATTTCACCGATCATTCCCACATTTCAATCGCCTTTTGCGCCGAGGAATTTTGGACCGATCCCAAATATCGACGGTAAAACGTCCCTCGGCCACGCAAAAGGGACAACTAAAAAACAAGACGTTTTATTCCTTTGAGCGGTTGTAATCAAAATTAGCCTAGAAATCCTAGTATTTTAAAATCAAACATAAACAACGTCAAACTAATTGGACTGTGGACAATCCCGGTAAGGGGTACGAAAGAGAAAATGGGCAACATCCAGAGAGGAAATTTTGGAGCTGCTGTTCCACCGCATAAAAAAATCACCGGCTTATTATCCGATGGCGAATTCCAAAGAAAGGAGAGCGATGAAAAATTGGGCAGTTAATATACAGTGTCGTGAAGGAAATTTCCGCTCCGGCGGCAAATAAATTGCTCGTCATATCTGACGGACTTTTATCGGCATTCGATCAACATATGGACATCCAAAAAACAATGCTGATCATCAAGACACACAAGAGAGCTAACCCTCGCTTCTTAGGACCGTTCATGACGTTTGGTAAACTGCAGCTGCCCAGTAAAACTCGACCATGAAAATCTAAGTTCAAAGTCAATTCAAGTTAGACGCAACTTGGAAAATGTAAAAATCTGATCTATTTAAACAGAGCGATTGTATCGTTTAAGTGAAGTACCATTTACTACATATAGTTGGTGAAACGACAAGAAATGCGCAACAATTTGGGGCCGGAAGAAACTCGACTGTTTACACCTGTCAGTGCGGAATTGACTACGGATAAGATCTACAGAGATAACACAGAACGTCTTGGTGATTAAAGGTTTTAAAAAAATAGACTAACAAATATTGAATTGAAAACAGAATCGCGGGTTTTCATACGTTGTCGATGTTTAACGAGTGAACTTGGGAGGGGCCATGAATTTACGGCACCTCGAACGGTCAAATATTTTAAGGTAAAATAATTCCCAAGAGATTCCAGAAATTATTAGAAAATGATTCGAGTCCTACCTTGAAATGAAGTTCTGGACGACACTTTTCCAAACAGCATGTTGGTGAGCCCAAAATCAAGGAGAGAATGGGATGGAACGTCCAAGTTAATACTTCCACAGACTCGCATGAATGTACATTAAGACATCGGAAGGGTGAAGAGATTTCGTCCGTCAATGGCCCACAAAAACGAATGCTGTTCACCTGCAAAACAAAAACAAAAAAAGGTTAGAATAAAATTTTGGAAAAATTCAAAAATAAACAAGGGAATCTTCTAAGAACATATAATTAAGATAAAACATTAAAGAAGCCAAGAGTTCAATTCCATCGTAACTCTATTAAAGTCAGGGAAAATGACTAGACCTTACAATTGGCTCTAATCTGAAATTCTTTTTCGGCAGAGTAAAATGAAGTTGAGATTTGATCACAATTGTACAATTGTGATCAAAGCATTTATTATGCTTTTCCAAACTACTATTTCCCTGTCCTCATTCTTTAGTTACTAATCTTCTCTACTTTGCATCATCATGTTTCGATCTTTGATAAAAAATTCCAGATTAACTCGGCAATTTTGGGATTCGTACATCATTTCATTATAATATGAATAAAAACCAATGCGACTGAGATTAATAAGATACCGACACGAGAGAACAAGATATTCCCATTAACACTACGCACAGACGAGACGTCCGCACTGCACCCAAGCGGTGATCGAACAGAAAAACGCCGATAAAAATCCATGGAATAGATAAAAGGAGAAAAGATTCAAAAGCGAGTGGACACGTACTCATTTTTCCCATATTCTAAAAACGTTGCAAAGTCAGATAGAACTTGTGCAAAAATAAAACTAAAAACGAAGGAAGGAAGGCAGTTAGTTTCGGCTACACATAGACGATTGTCTGTATATGCTCTGTGTGAGTGGTACTGAGAAGAAGCTTAAGTGTACGCTCAGATGGGACGGAATACAGACGGGCAAAGCAATGGCTCATCAAAGTAATTTAAGAGAAATGATTTAAGAAAAAATTAAACTTGTAAATAGTGGAGATACAGTATAGTACAGTATAGAAGCGTTAAATATCGGAAAATGAAATTACGTTATCATTCGCTGCTGGAGATTGACGCAAGATCTTATCTCGTCGAAACCTTGCGCTTATCTCGGGACGTGCAAACGCTCGTCTTCATTTCAGGCATTTTGTGTAACGATTCAACAGTTTTCAATCGTTTGTTTTCCTTTCTTGTAACTTTTTCATAATTTTAATGGAATCTGAAATTCAATTTGATGATAAAGTTCGATTGGGAGAAGGTGGATATGGTACAGTGTTTCCTGGAACGTTTCGAGGAAATAATGTGGCAGTGAAAAGAGTTCGAGTGATTGACGCAACAAATGAAAACGAAGAAAATAATCTGCAACTATTAAACCATCCCAACATCGTCAAACTATTTCACTTTTACAGCGAAAATGATTACAAGTAACATTATTTCTTATTGCGCTTGAAAATAAGATAAAAAAAAGTAAAAAATAATTTAATTCGCATTTCAGGTATTTTGTTTTGGAACTTTGTGCTGCATCGTTAGATCAGATATTTCTAGATACTAATCATCCTCAGAAATACAATGGGCCTAATTTGCCGCACCATTTCACAGTTTTCTTACAGTTGGCAGAGGGTCTTGAGTACATTCACTCAAAGAATTTAATTCATAGAGATATTAAACCTGGAAACGTCCTCATCTACGTCGATTCAACTGATGGCCAGATAACGATGAAATTTGCCGATTTTGGGCTTTCAAAATCAGTGAATGAACGAGGGTCATACACAATGAAAAGTGGAGTTAAAGGGACTAATAAATGGTTGGCCCCAGAACTATTACAAATATTAATGGAAAATGAGGAGATACTAGGACGAGGTACCGTCAAGAGCGACGTTTTCGCGCTGGGCCTCGTCTTCGTTTATCTTCTCTTAATAGGACATCATCTTTATGGTTCTAATGAAATTGCAATTATCAATAATATTGTGGCTAACAAACAAGTCAATATCAACAGTAAGTTTTCAACATGGTAGAACAAATTAAAATTTATGTAAATTACCACTAATCAAAGAGTAATTTGAATATTTTGATTGCAGAAATTGACCCATCTCATTACGCGTTGGAACTTATCAGCCAAATGTTGGAATATAAACATGACAATAGAATATCCTCGGACGAGGTTGTTATTCAATTAAAAACAATAAAACAAAAGGTAATAATGTTGTATACAGGTAGGGGAAAGAATCGTAGATCGGATCAGTCAAAATAAAAATTTATACTTATATCCATTACTATGTTATAGCTTTCAGTAAAAGAAGAAGAGTTTCGTCGACTATGTTCAAACAACAGCTTGGATTTTGAAAAAATAAAAATATTAGTGGAATTTGGGATTGACGTGAACGGGAAAGACAACAACGGAAGCAACGCACTCCATTTATTGTGTTATAATAACTCAAGCGAAAAATTAATCGACGCAATCAAATTGTTAATCCAACTCGGGATCGACGTGAATGGGAAAAACAACTTCAGAATGAACGCACTCCATTTATTGTGTTGGAATAATTCAAGCGAAAAATTAATCGACGCAATCAAATTGTTAATCCAACTCGGGATTGACGTGAATGGGAAAAACGACTTCGGAGACAACGCACTTCATTTATTGTGTCGTTTTAATTCAAGCGAAAAATTAATCGACGCAATCAAATTGTTAATCCAACTCGGGATCGACGTGAATGGGAAAGACCAATACGGAAACAACGCACTCCATTTATTGTGTTGGGGTAATTCAAGCGAAAAATTAATCGACGCAATCAAATTGTTAATCCAACTCGGGATCGACGTGAATGGTAAAGACAACGACGGAAGAAACGCACTCCATTTATTGTGTTGTAATAATTCAAGCGAAAAATTAATCGACGCAATCAAATTGTTAATCCAACTCGGGATCGACGTGAATGGTAAAGACAACGACGGAAGAAACGCACTCCATTTATTGTGTTGTAATAATTCAAGCGAAAAATTAATCGACGCAATCAAATTGTTAATCCAACTCGGGATCGACGTGAATGGTAAAGACAACGACGGAAGAAACGCACTCCATTTATTGTGTTGGGGTAATTCAAGCGCAAAATTAATCGACGCAATCAAATTGTTAATCCAACTCGGGATTGACGTGAAATCTAATGGCATCGACGCCCGAATTCTTTTACAAAAAAACTTTAATATAAATCAGAAGAAAGAAACCATTGACGGCATCATACAAATACTAGACATAGCAGCTCTTAACAGCTCGTGAAAAATAATAAAATTTTCAAAATAGATTTTCTTTCTTATAAATTACCACCGAGATTATCTCCTTGAATAATTCCTGTATACTTCATCCTTATGCTTTACTAGCCAAATCTCTCCCGATCCCTCATCCGAACCATTTGTTCCAATATTGACAAAGAGAAATAAATTATGCTACTAATTATATACTCCCTCTGAAAGTCTGTATGCACTCTTAAACTAAATCGGTTTAATAATAAATAAAACCACTGGCAAAAGAACATTTCTTCGCTTGTTTTTTTTTCTTAGAAGCGTCGACTAAAGATTTAAAAAACATTAATTGGTTCCAATCAAATATCGTATCGAAAACAACAAATGATTTTAAATCCAATTAGTTCATTGCATGTAACCCCAAAATGTGGAAAGAATATTCCAAGGGCAGCCATACAAACAGTGTCTCATGTGGTACACAGCATGAGAAAATGTCGTCTGGGCTGATAAGAAACTATTTCCGCTATCAGCCGCCGTCAACATGTCAAAAAATCACGGAGAGACGCAACGTGAATGGAGTGCTATTACTATTTTACTCCGGGTGGATTCTTTTATTGTGGCGTTTCATTTCGTTGGCACAAATTCAAGCCCCAATATCGAAACACGCCCAGATGAATCAAACGTGAAAAACGTCCCCAAAATTATTTGCTCCCTGTACTAGACGACTGATATTCTCAAATGATATTTTATGGTTTAAAATATCGTCGAACGGAACAAGTGTACGTAGAGTATTCAAGTTTTATACTGCAGCCTAATAAATCAAGTGGAAAACAAATTTTTATCCGTACAGAACTTTTATCAGTTACAAACCTACTAACGCTTATCTACAGACAAAATACTACTGAGAGTGGAAATAGAGGCCATGGCAACAGGATCCACATTGTTTCGCTTAGATAAAGAAAACCGTTCCCAGTAGCCATGTCGTACAATAGCCGCAAAACAAAAGGAAAAGTCCAATTATCCATTCACTTTCAACGTGATACCAGAGACCCTCCAGAGTTCTTTCCTTTCAAAGAACTCTTTCCGTCTTATCCTGAAAGTCTGGTGCAAAGCGAACCGGGAAATTTCGTCTATCATCCGCTTTAGAGTCAAAACGCAGATGAATTTTACAATTTTCCAATAAGAAAAGATGACGTTTGGATACGCACATTCCCCAGATCAGGTAACAAACTATCGTTTTTCTTTAACTGTCCAGCTCGAGTTCTATACCTCTTAAATGACAAAAAGGAACGACATGGACTTCCGAGTTGACTTGGCTCATTATGAACAACTGCAACTTTGAAGAGGCCAATTAAGTTCCTTTAACTATTTATCGATCGCCAAATATCGAATAAGTTCTTCTAATCTAAATTGAATAAATTCAACTGTTAGCAGAAACTCTAGAATGGATTTCTCTTGGTCATAGTACGTGTTATGCAACGAACTTGCAATCAATAGCTTCTCAGGGTTTCTCATCGACCGTACCGACGTTAGAGAAATTGGCTGATTTAACTTATCCTCAAATTTTGAAAAGCCATTTGGCAGCTTATTTACTGCCACCTGATTTACTCGGAGCTTGCAAAGTATTTTGGGGGATTAAGTGCTGTGATATTAGCATTTAATTTATTAAATGGGTCGATTATTAGGTCATTTACGTCGCTAGAAACTCTAAGGACGCTATGGTATCTTTCTATTACTTTCAAAATATGGTCAAATTCTTTCAGTTTACAGGGGCAATGGAACAATTCGGAGAATATTTCATTCAAAAAAAACGTATTAATCCAAGAAAATTTAAATGAATTTTAATTTTGAAATGTTTTTTTTTCGTATAGTCATGTGGACTTTTTATTTCGCCACCGTCCTAGACGACTGGGCCAATAGAAATCATCTCAACATACTCTTCCTCTTCTTCGAAGACATGAAAAAGGTGTCCATCGATTTATTGTATTTTTAAAATAACTTGAGTTGTTTCAAATTTGAACCTTATCTCATTCAAGGATATCAGAAAAGAAATCAGAAAAATATGCCAATTTCTCAATAAAAAGTTAACCGATGAACAAATCGAGAAATTAGTCGATCACGTCAAAGTGGACATCTTTTCTAAAAACGCATCAGTCAACATGACTATGGAGATCAAATCTGGATTCACCAACGAAGGGCATTCTTTCATCCGCAAAGGACGAACGGGCGACTGGAAGAACCACTTCAGTCCGGATCTGAACCGACGCATCGACGAGTGGATTGCAAAGAACACACAGATGAACACGCCCAGATGAATCAAAAGTGAAAAACGATAAAGAAAATCCAAATATTGTTTGATGTATAGGACTACTGACTCGTAATAAAAACTCGGAACGACATTTTTAAATTTTAGATATCGCATGGGACAACGAAAAATGTAGATGCTTTGAATTGTATATACTGCAGTCTAATAAATCAAATGCACACATTGGAAACGGTTGGTTCGTCCGCACAGGATTGTTAAGTTACAAGCCTTACGCTTATCTACTGAAAAAATACGAGTGGAAATATTAGAGGCCCATTGTGCCTAAAATTCCGTGACCACATTGGGCTGCTGGATGCCAAAAACTTCAACCTGACGGCCGCTAATGACGATCTTAAGTCAAACATAAGTGCCAAATAGCGCAAATTGACGTCGGTGGAGAAATTACGTAACGATACCGAAGATGGCAAGAATAAGAACTACCTTCACAGAGACTTATAGAGGCCTGTCATATCTCTATCATGTCTCATTTGCGCTCCTAAATGTCAACGGACTGATCTGTCAGGTTCTTTCCTCCTCGATCAACAAACAGTGCGCATTTCAAAATGAGATTACTGCAGCAACATTCAAGAAAAGTAACGTTGTTCGAAAATAAAATTAGAACACTGCTGCACGTTAATCGATCGCAGACGAAGAAACCATGGTAGCCAAACAATTCTAACAAATAACAAATAACATATGCAAACATATGCCAACCGGAATTAACAAATCAAACCTTACTTTGACAGGTAACAAAATCTGAATTTTGGGTTGTCGACCAAGTTGTGATGTTATGTTTAGGAAACATTGAAAATGTCTTACAGCAACAGGGAATAATATGGCTATTGGCTTACTCGAAGACTTTCACGATTAAATAATGCAATACAAACTCTGGCGTCTTACTTATACAAAACACAACGTACATTTGTTTGCATTTCAATTGATGGCACAAGTCTATTGGTTCCAATCATAGAATAGCCTAACCTTCTATATAAAAGCACCCGCAGTTTCGGAGGTTTTGGGCAGATGCCTATTGAGAAGCCGTTCTGCCGTCAGATCTATTTCACAATGTATCTATCGTTACAAACTTTAATTTTCTTCGCTTCGTTCAGTATTTACATCCGCTGTTCACCCACGCATAATCCGCTCAATGGCAAACATCTTCGCGCTATCTGGGTAAACGATGTTTCAAATTTCATACTTTGCTGGAAAGAATTGCACATCATTACAATATTATTTGGCATTTGATTTATCTTCAAATCAAGACACGTTGGAAAGGCAATCCAAAAGGATTATCGGGTCCACTTAAGGGAGGTGCCATCCTCGAAACCCTGTCAGCTAGATTTAATTTCACGTAATTGAAAGAAAAGAAATTGAATTTCTTCATGTCTACTTGACTGCACCTCAATTAATGTCTGTGTTCATCTTTCAGATACGAAATGGTTAGGGTGAATGAAACTTTGTTGGAGCCACCGCCGAACGGGCGAGGACTTTACAATTATCTGTGGGAAAACGTTAAGTTCAATTTCTTGCTCTATTTGTTATACTATAAGAGTCAAAGTTTGTCCAAGACACAACTACACATTTTTAGTGCATTCAAATCGACATTAATTTTACAATTGTTATTTTAAAATTATCACAGCGATGTGATTTGTTGGTCCACGATGCGAAACCAACATTTAAGCGCATTCAGATGGCCGACCATACATTGCCTTGGGCATACGAACAATTTGCTTTCCTCATTCCCGTCCCTGAAGAAACGGCCAATTTCAACGCCATCATCAAACCATTTCAATGGCCGGTTGGAACGTTATAATTATTTTCGATTTTTTAAAGATATTTTGATACCGTTAAAAACGAAGTAAGGTGAAATATCTGTACAGATTTGGTTGGGACTGTTCGTAGCGACCGTTTGCGTCGTAGCGGTTTTAAATTTAATGCAGCGCTACCTGGAATATCGATCCATAATTAATAGGCCAGCCAATACACCTCAAAATGAACGCGATGATCATCGTGACGTAAATGGAATCAAAGAACAATTTTTTTACGTTTTCGGAAATTTGCTATCTCAAGGTTTGATTCAATTAAATTTAAGAAAGCGAAATAATAGTCTTCAACTACAATATAAATATTAAAAATCGTCGCTGTAATACAATAGGTGGTCCTTGCCCATCACATCGTTTGCCTTATCGACTTGTCGCTGGTGTTTGGTGCCTGGCCGCTTTCATTTTCGTCCAGGCCTACTCGTCGACTCTATTCACTTACGTAGTGACGCCAATCAATCATCCACTAATTAATTCCGTCTACGACATTGCCGACAATGCTGACATCAATTTACTCGTCAGAGAAGCCGGATACATCAATACGTTACTTCTGGCAAGTTTCCTAAGACCGTTATGTATTTAGGGAACAATTTGTGGCCAAATATTTTAGGAAATCCTGGCTAAACCTTAAATTAACGAACGGTTTTCAACAGACTACCAACGAGACGGGCCTGTACGGCAATTTACGAGATAGGCTCAAATCCTTCGACAAATCTGTCTGCCCAGTTGCATCCGAATGCATTCGATTAATAACGCCAGGATCAAGAAACGTTTACACGGATGTAATAATAAACGAGATTGTCATTATTTGTTTTATGTTAAGATAAAACGAAGTGCTTACAGATCGCTAAATGCATTAATAAAATATATTCTAGGTCAAAAGTTACCTCAAAGACGTAATCAGGACCGAATTCAAAAAGACTGGGAAATGCGGGTTGCAGTTGGCAAAAGAAGAATTCTTCGGCATATATGCATCGTTTGTTTTACAAAAAAACAGCCCCTACACCGAAACTATAAGCCGTGGGTAAGCAACTCAATTAAAATCTTTTTTTATTTTTCATTCTGAATGTTAAAAGGCTAACCAACGTTAAACGCTAACGTAAAAATTGTTTAAAAAGGATATTGGAAATGCACCAAATTGGAATAATCGACTACTGGGATACGTGGTTCCGTCCCATGCATCCACAATGCAACGGGAAACCCCAAAATGAAAAAACCAACCCTAATAATAAAGTTTCGCGTCTCAATTTGAAAAATTTGACTGGCGCATTCGTCGTCCTTTTAGTCGGACTGAGCCTTTCCCTTTTGACTTTCCTTTGCGAAATAATTATTTCAAAATTGAACCGGAAGTGATCGGACGCAATTGCCGGTAATGCCGTCGATGAAAAAATCAGATCAATAACCCGCATCAATCCTACTAAACTTATGTGTTGTAGAACATCCCAGAATATTTATCGGAATTAGAAAAAAAAAAAATACTTATTCATAGGTATACTTTGTTTAATGAAATTTGGTTCTGTTTAAAAAAAAGATGTCTCCTCCCGCTTGTTGTAGCCACTCTATTCGGTATTGCACGCCTCCACCTACTATAAGCTTTGAACAAGGCGATTACATCTCACTAAAATACACGCACCCTACTTAAATTTGGTGCAAGCCTATGAAGTATGAACGAAGAAACGATGACGATCGTTGAGGAAAATCGTTCCATCATCATTTTTTGGTTCGTCAAGAGTCAAAGCGATTTCATTCACTGCTCTTTCACAATTTTAAATGGCATAGAGCCGAAAAAGAGGACACATTCTCCAACATGAAATTCGTAAATTGCAAGGATTGGCAAACGAGAAAGATGAATGACGGGAAACGCAGCAAAGAGTCGGCTGTTTCTACATTCATTTAAGATCTGACGAATTCAGCACTCGTCCCATCACAGGCCAGTATCACCCATACACCGACCAAGAGTCCTGACTATGTCAAACAATCCAGCAGACGACTGCAGACGCTGTGCATAAAAACAGGGGGAATAATGCCGAATAATGTCGACGACTTTCATTTTATGCCCCGCATTCGAAATCTGTTTTTCTTCCTCTTGCGTTGTTCCATTGAGAATCACAAAAGGGACAACTAAAAAAAGAGGGACGTTTTATTCCTTTGAGCTGTTGTAGTCAAAATAAATAATTGGCTAGATTCTAGATCTTTTATTGGATTCAAAGAATAAATCTATTTTGTTTCCCCCCCCCCAATTTCAGCTCGAATCCTGTTGTAATCTACTCTTTTGGACGAAATAAGATGCCTATATGCTGTGCCAGGCACTTCTACAAAAACTAAAGTGTCCTCAAGCTCTCTAACCTTAAAGCGGATTCAGATAAAGAAAGCAATTTTGTGCGCCCAATTTTTGCATTTACATCAAATACCAAAATGTGAAATAACTAACCTTTTTTCATGGGCGTATCTTCCTCGTCGTGTCGACCTCTCATTGACACCAATCGCCATCACGTTCCGGATCCCGATTGCACTTTACGGAAGAATCGCGCGTCCTCTCGCCCTCCATCAGCTGTTGGCAGCAACACTAAAATAATAAAAAGAAACGAATAAATTAATAGCGAAAATTCAAGTATAGACTAAAATGCCAAAATATGAAATCAAACATGTTCAATATTTGGATTTTGACTGATTCAACTCTGGTTTTTGATAATATTCAGTTCCCTGCGCCAACTGCGGTGCTAGTGATCGAGGTTTCTACGAAAATCTGAAAAATTTTTCAAAGCAATCTCGTTCGATACTGACTGCGAGGTGAGCTACTGAGCAACTGCGAGGTGACTGATGAATCGGAAATAATAAAATAATAGGTTACTAAATGAACCAAACATAGCGCCACGCCCTGTCCCCCGTGCTGCAGTATTGGCCAATTCTCGTCACCACCAAACATTTAAGAGTAGAATATTTAGGCGCACAAGCTGTCATTTGAGCAATAAATAAATAAATGAAATAAAGAACTGAGTAACGAATTATTGCATGAGTAAAAAAAAAGTCAAAAAAAAAGAAAAAAAAGAAGAAAAGAAACGGAAGAAGGTACTTTCTAGTGAGAACTTGATCATCGATAGTTAAGCGTCGCAATGACACGAGTGTCGTTCCTTTCGCATGATATTATCAAGGAAAGCCCCAATGTTTATCCACCTTACCTTTATGGAGGCATTGGAAATTTATTCCCCGGATATCCCCCATATCCGCATGAGACAACGGGTTACTGACTCCACCTCACAAACAAACTCACATTCACGCAGTGCAACGTCGTCACAACACGGCAACTTACCAATACCGCGAGGGATCGACATTGTGGGCAAATCCTGAAGCGTGGTTGGATTTACCCCCCCAGGACAGCACATGATATGATCACCGTCTGTTTGCTACTGTTTAGAGCGTTGATTTTTAACTCGACCCGTACATCGCGACGCTTGAATCTACGTCCAATTAAGAAGACTCGATGGAAGAAATCCCGATTACGTCAAAGGTACTTGGCTCATCTCAGACCTTATGACCGCAAGTTACCCCCAATTTCACCGATTCTTCTCCCATTTCAATCGCCTTTTGCGCCGACGGAACACGTCCCCCGGCCACTCACTCGAGTTCCCTTCTACAAGGTAAAAGAGTGCGATCGAGGCTTTTATACGAGTAGAGAGATGACTGTGCACGTCCGTTTCTCCTTCCGGCTATCCGGCATCAGTATTCTAGCTTTTAAACGTTCATCAAATACAAAATAACGGTTTCTGTCAAATGAACTCTAATTCCACTCTCTTTTTGAGTGAAATGAGTCAACATTTGTTTGCAAATTAATATTCTAAAATATACATTATTGACATTAATTAGTGCGGAGTAGCGTGAAAAGAGTACGAAAAAAGTACGAAACATAATCCGCTTGAGGGCGTCACGAATTCGAGTGTCGTGATTGGCCCGTTGGCTATCCGATCACTCCCGACATTATTATGAACGTTTGATTAATGCCATGCGAAAAATGATTGAGTGATGTCTGTAAAATCAATTCGAAAATAAATAGCCAAGATTCAAACGTTTCTGGTCAAGAATAAAATTGCTAAAACGGAATTGAGTGGGCAACAAGTCAGTTAAGTATAAAAAGTGTCGAACCGTTAGAGCTCCTCTACGGTCAAGAAAATAGTTTTCATTAAAAAGAAAAAATCAGTTTAACGACATCCTTGACGAGGGAACTTTATTGCGTTCTTAAAACAAATTCACCCATTTCTAACGATAAGTCGCAATAGTCGAGCAACTTTGCGGCGTTCAATTTCCAATTATTTGAAACGGATTTTGTCCCTTTAAATTTATTTTGACATCCCCTGTAATTGCATTTATTATTAGCCTGGAACCCATAAAAGAATCCTAAATATGCGGTGATTTCAGGGGACATTATGCAAAAAGGTGAAGAATATCCCAATCTTTACTAAATGCCGTTGAGTGGACTATTAGATTGCAAGTGTTGATTAAACAAAACTGCAGGAAATTCCTCCTACCCAAAACAAAAAAATTCAAAATGAATCGATCGAAATCTGATGGAGAGGAAACCGGTTGGTAAAGTTAAAACATGTCTCACCTTTTTGCAAACAAGATATCAGGCAATTTAAAAATAATTACACAATCAAACTACCAACTAGGCAAATCGTTTTGCCATGGACGCAATCAGGTCGGATTAAAAAAGGATCGGGAAATGCAACTGGGAGTTATTTTGGTTTAAGAAATTCGTTCTAGTAGGGTTGCCAAATGAGATTGAGCAATTTTTAAATGTATGTTAAAGGAGGATGTGATCAGTAGCTATCAAATGAGAGGATGGGCAGATCAAAAGAGCATGTACTCAGGGACCCTTTAAATTATTGTGTTTGGGCTAAAGAACGAATCGTCACCGAGGAGTGAAAAAAAATGTCGCTTACTCAACTCGATCCGGAAATTCAAATGTCACGATAACTGGAAGCCCGTGGAAGGAAATAGGGAAAGAAAGGATCAGTTTTAAATTTTGGGAAGGAATACCAGTTTTAGAGCAAACTTTAAGATAAATCCTTTACACGAGCACAATATGTCAAACCTCACAATGTATCACCTACTGTATCTCACAATGAATTCAGAAATTATCCTCTACTAAAAGAGAAATTATAGTTACCATTTCAGTGCAGCATTGTAGACAGTTTTATAATAAAAAAAACAGGAATCAGGCCCCAACAATAAATGAGCAGTTGAGTAATCTCAGGCAACTGAGGCAAATTTACAATCATGGCCATGCTTACAGCAAAGATGTTGTAACACTCTGTTTCTCACCATATAACTTTTAAACTGTATAAAATTTACCATTCATAAATGATTAGGCTATTGGTAGGAACCCATTAGCTTTGGGTAATAAACAGGTAACTAGGTTTGTCTTTCAGTGATTTCACACGTCCTTCTCGTAACAGTTTTCATGAGTAGTTAATGAAGTAGATGAGAAAATACGGCAGCAGACGATGATTCGGACAACTGTCATGATTAAATGTGTCACCTAGCGGTAGAAATGTTATTCATTTCTTTTGGAGGGAAAAAATAGAAATGAATCAAATCAAAAATAAGTGTGAACTTTTTTACACTTTTGTCCGACGTTTTAATCAAATCATTTTGTTTATTAGACTCTTACTCTTAATATTTATGTATATTGAAATTAATAGTTACATTTAGTTTAGAAAATGATTCATAGGATATGTAAAGCCTAATTGAGTAGTTATTAATTAGTTTGTCCTGTGGCGGAACGCGGGAGACTGAACGAAGAAAAATAGAAATCAATAAGAACGAAATGGAGTAAATCACCTGTTCAAACATAACGCTTATTTAAACTTACATCTACATGTTTCTATAAATTCCACTAGGCTATTTGTTATTCATTGAGGATTAGTTAATTACCTACACAAATGTCATTTTATTTTGTAACTTGAAGTGCGTGGTTTTATCTAAATAGCATGCGTGTCGCTGCGACACGCATATGAAAGACCTAGAAGTCCGGACTAAATTATTGAGATCAAAGATAACGTCAACTATCTTACTGTTTATTACATTACCATTGCAAAAGTGACAAACGGTTTGCCATTTTCAATACCTCAGAAACTTTAATCATTTTTCTTTAACAATAAATAGCTAAAAAGAATTAAAAAGAGAACAGGGGACACCCGGGTTTGAACCGGGGACCTCTCGATCTGCAGTCGAATGCTCTACCACTGAGCTATATCCCCACATTACAAATAGAAAGTTTTTCCCTATATAAACTGATCTCTCAGATAGATTCAATACAACATCTTATCCTTTTCTTAACGTGACCCTTAAATAAGTCAAAGGGTATTTGATTTTAAAATAACGGAAGACTATTAAGCATTTAAGTCAAATTTATCCATCCCTCTTTACCATTATCCAAAGACTAAAAAGAAACACGGGTGTTAAGCACATAATAAAGGACTTGTGATTGCATTCATGTAGCGAGTTCATAATACAGATAAAGTTCTATATTTATAAAAACCGATAAAAATAGTATTCAATCAAGATTTATGCTTAAATATATGACTTACTGTAGTTGGTTGATAAATAAACATTTATGACTTCTGTTATGTTCCAAGTTATTTAAAAATAACTAGAGCAAATTATTACTTTTTACCACTTTAAGATAACTTTACTTCAGGTAGTTGATTTAATTAGAAGGGGGCACCCAGGGTTGAACTGGGGACATTTCGATCTGCAGTCGAATGCTCTACCACTGAGCTACACCCCCTGTTATACGATCAAGATACCTTAATTAAATTTTTACTACTCCGTATTCTTAAAAGATTACCAAATCGATAATCAAGTAAAGTCACATTAGGGGGACACTTATTCAATATTTTTAAAAGGAATATTAATCACAATTTGTCAATTTTGTTTCTTTTATTGGACCTAATAAGGACTGCAGACTGCTGTATGTAATCGAGTATACATATATCAGACAACACATGATTCGCGACTAGAACTCGCTTTAAAACAGCATTTACAACGAGTGGGCAATGTCCTCTTTTAAAAGCCAACCAGTAAAGTGATTATGGTGGTTGTAACTGTCATTCAATAACGATTTAGCATCACTGATTGTAATTTGCAACGAGATCTCGTCGCCCGCTTTCAAATGGAGCGTGGAATGCACAGAGAACGGATGCCATTGGCCGGAAGTGGCTGTGTTACTGTTTTGCTCTTGAACATAGCCCAACCCAACTTGACTCCCGTTCAAAAAGAGACCCACTCCTAAAGGCGCTAAATAGGTAGATGAAGGGGCAAACCAAGCAGCTCCAATGAATGAAAAGAAATACGTTCCGGGTCGTGGTGCCGTAAAAATCCCCGACGACAAATTCATGGCACCTCCAATGTTGAGTTTTTCTATTTCAAAAGGAATTGGTGTGCCCTTTGTAGAGAAATTGGATTCCTTCTGAACATAAAAATGAGTTGGCGTCGATTTCACATCGACATAGCCAATCCATTTCTCGAAATCTATTCAAGAAGAACATTTAAATGAGTCCATTTAAAGACGCAATTAAAAAGACATCGATATACTTGGATCGTAAGGTAACTTTGTGAAATCGCAGTAGACACTTTCAACCATTTCATCCCCCATGACCGAATACAATCCGCTCAGGGTGTGCCCAATCCGCCAGAGATCTTCGCAGGAAGAAGGAAATCCTTCGACGGCCACTTGACCTCCGCATTCAAATCGGCCGAGTGTGTGAACACCGGACGAATAGTTCACCAAAGTCCGACCGAAATTTAATCGGGTAATAGGCAGGACACTCTTATCAGTAATGACTCCTGTGGTGTAGACACGAGATTAGAAATAAGCTGATAGAAATTAAAATGATTAAATTATAGAATCATCTCACCTCTATCGGCTAATTGAACTGGAGCAGCCGAATCGCAGAAGCATTTCAAGTAAGTTTCGATGCAATTTCCGTCGATTCCGCACTGACAGGTATGAGTATCGGTGTTGTCGCCGGACCAAAAGAATTTAGCATTTCCATCTTTATCGTTCCACCATGAAAACGCGATGTTGTCAAACTCAAAAGGGGCGTAGTTACAATCGTACTGAATTTTAAGAATAAGCCAACCACAAATGTGAATGAATTAAATATCGTCTGCGTTTAAAAATAACAATATTATACCGTGATTGATTGATGGCATTCCAATGAGACGGCTGCCAATGCTTCCATTTGTCTGAGAGTTGCGTTGTAGTTGACAGTTCTTGAATAACATCCAGGATCTAAACAGTGACCCACGTCCATCGGTCTTTCGCTGTCGTGCAGGATTGATGTTGTGCCTGATGTCATGTTACAGTAGACGTAAATCGGGTCATCACCTACACCTTGGCCGTCAGGATCGATCCAGTACATGCCGGAAGCGAATGATGGATTAGACGAGCGGATATCGCGGCACGTTCTCGGAATCGCTTCCCTCCCAGCTAATAGAAGTTGATTATTCGTCACAATGTCTGCATTTGACGAAGCGGAGCTGTCAAATCGATTGTTTAGGGAAGTGATGAGCGACTCTTGATGTTGAATTTTAGCCTCAAGTTGAGTAACTTTTCCCTCCAATTGACCATTTAGAGTCTCTAGTTGAGTAACTCTTTCGGATAAAGTCTCCTTGATTTCATTCTGGTAAATAATGATGGGAATGAATACGAAATAGTCATCAAAGTATCATCACACAAAATCAGGTTAACTCATTTAAGGATAACTTTGACTAAGTAATGCGGGAATAAGTGGTAGATTGCATAATAAGAAAAGAGTTATTCTTACCAATTTGTCCGTTAATTGTTGAAATTTCTCATCCAACGGTTGGCCGCTAGTGATTGACACCAACAAACCTAAAGAAAATATTAAGCAAGAAGTTCGAGACATGATTTTAACAAAATGTCGAATCAGTATGTGATTTACAACTTAGAGGCTTGGCTATTTATAAGACAATTTGGCTTAATCTATAAACGTACCGGCGTGATGACCCAATTACACAAATGATTTCATACATCGTTCACGGTCGTGATAAAGGGAAATCCCGTGTCAAAACTGACGTAAATCAGGGCTACGTGTTTATCGCGTAATTATTTTGTGGAGTGAATGAGTAATGAGGTAAGTCCCCTAATCAATAAAGCAAATTTCATAGTCAAAGTTCAACTTTTTCCTTTCGTATCTTTTTCATTTGCGTGCGCTGTGCGCTGACTTCGAACGTTGTCATTAAAAAAGGCAACTGATAAAATATTAAGGTCATCTGTTGAATTCATTACTATTTTTGCGCAGGGGGCACCCAGGGTTGAACTGGGCACATTTCGATCTGCAGTCGAATGCTCTGAACTATACTCACTTATATGAATTAACAAAACCCCCTTATAAGTCGTAAACAACAAAGTTCCTTGGACGCGGGAGTTTTAAGGTGTTCATCGGAGCATTCGCCTGCCAACTATCAAAATGCATCATCATAAAAGGCTGGTCATCTTCGCTAATTGCTCAATGTACGAAAGAAACAGGTTAGACTATACACAAATATACTTTTACCAACAGAAAAGGGATTTGTTTTTGCATCGGGTCACTACAAAATAATTTCACGATTTGCTGTACTTAATCGGAGTTCAGAACAAGTTGCGCTGTAGTGAACACACAGACGTTACGACAAAACAGATTCCCTTTCCCGTGTAAATATCCATATCTTTAATTTCCAACTGTAAATAATGATACGCAGTATATAAATACTTGGCCATTCTAGTTTCCTATTGGCAATTGGCAATGAGCATCTCAACCCGCACTAACCTATCGCTTTTTCAAAGTGAACTGCCGCCGGATATACTCTGCCGAATTCTTTACTTTATGAACATAAATGAAATATCCTTATTTAAGCGACAAACCGATTGCGTTCATTTGAAATGATATTGACGTCTCCTTCACGAACGGTGGATAGATGGTGACGAACATCCAGAGTATAGACCGTCAGCAAAATATTCTTACGCATATCAGTTTACCAAACGACTTTCAAGATTTCTAAATAAACTTACAGTTTGTTTACGTTTATTCGCTTTTTATATAAAAAAGAACCCAACTTGTTTAGGATATCCGAGTTTTTTTATAACCTCGCCAGACATAATAATATCAAATGACTCCTGAATGTTTTATCGTCCAGCACTGGATGATGGACTTTATTCGCGCCAATCCAACAATTTTCTTGCGTAGTTGCATGTGATGGCGAGATTTTATTGGAAAAACCCAATGGGTCTGCCTTTTTATTTCTTACATAAATATTCTGTCAATTGAGATACTTTAGTCAGTTTCAAACGTGCAGTCGTCCTGCCATTAATATTAGCATCGTCTCAATAATTGTTAATCATTCAGATACAAGGTAAAAGTAATTCAAAAATTATTTTTCTTCTTCGCTATTTTAAAAGAATCCTCTGAAAGATTTGTTTTTAAAATTAAAAATGGTTGCGATTCCAATCAAATTTGTTGTCGTCATCGTTTTCGCTTGTTGTCATTGCCAATCAGAGAAGATCGGCAGTGATTCTTCTACTTGGGAGAAATTGCAAATCTCACCGGATACTTTCAGTTCCGTCGAATATGCCAATTTTCTCATTGAAATTTACGAACACACCGATAATAACAAGGCCAGCACCATAACTATGAGCCAGAAAAAATATTTCTATTCGCCTCTTGCGATATTGGATCATAAAAGTGCCGTGAGTTTATACAATCGGTTCACGAAACAACCGGAAATGAGATTCCGAATTGAAATGTGGAACGACAAAGTCCAAAATGAAGTCATTCAACATTTGAAAAAAATCGTCGGTCAAGAAATACAATCTGATAATGTGAAAGTCTTTCCTATGAAGAAGATTATTCTCATTAGCGAGGTCCCAACGGAAGAATATTCGATTTCCTCACGGTGGTCGAACTATGACAGCAAAAGCAAATCCATTTGGTTTTCTCTGTCGTGTTATGACCCCAAAGTCTGTGATGAACTGGCCGATGAAATGCGATCCGCACCCAAACATTTGGATCATTTCAAACTTTTGTTTCGTTTGTCATCGCAGACGTCACAAACCAAACAGGCGACCATCAGCTTCGACAGTGTCACTTCCGGTTCAATGTTTTCTCATCTTTTACAGAAATTTGAGGACAAGAACGAAATTTTTCTAACGGCCAATGACGAGAAGAAAATGTTGACGGAATCGGCCGCCAACATCCGGATGGAAACGTTTGATGACTCCGAGATCGCGTCACCAGAAACGGAAAATCAAATTGTGAATATTTTAAAAGATTTGCTGATTACGTCGAGGACGACAATCAAAGAACAAAACGACAAAATGTGGGATTCGGTTTTCTGGAATGACGACAATTATCGGCCGGATAAAACGACGAAAACTTTGAATGAAATTCTCAACAAATTGGACAAGGAAACTCAACAGAAATTGGCCAATTTGTTTCAAAAAGTGCCGGAGAGACAATCAGGAATCAAATTGACTTTGAATGAAGGAAAAAATGAGAAAAGAATCCAACACAATTACGACGCAAACAGTTGGACGGAAGTGGACAAAATCAGTTCAATCATTTCAGGGAAATTGGCAAACGATTCCGATACTTTTTCCCTTCAAGTCGAAAGTTTAAAAGAAGACGTGGAAAAATTGTTGCAACAAAGTAAAAACCACGTCCAATTTGAAGGCGATAAATTCGTTCCCAAACCCATTCAACTGAGCAGAATCAATTTGGAAAAATTTCGTGACTCGCAATCGTTTCGGAATCGAAATGTCCGCGTTCGTTACTCAATAAACGTGGAACTGTCAGCGCCGATCAAATTTATGGAACACGCCGAGTTGACCGTCACTGACGAATGGAACAATTTGAAGGAACAACTCAAAGGTATTCAAAACCAATTTAAAGATTAATAAAATATTTATTTATTACAAATAATTTTAATTTAATATCGTAGCAACTGCAGAGCTCTTTAACGCAACAAGTGGAGAACTGAGTAGTGTGAAATTAGATTTAGCAGCAGCTGTGACGAAATTGGGGGAAATGAATAACGAATGGACTAATAAATTCAAAAGTAATTTTAATTTATAACTCGAGAATTCCACCAAGTATAATTGTTATTGAATTGCACAGCCACTTCAGAACTTTTAAACACAACCGTCAAGAATTTGGTGAAAACGAATGACGAATTAAGTCATGTGAAAAGAGATTTAACCCATACGACGAATGCATTAAAAGGTTTTCTTTTATTCATTGAAAAATTAATAAAATATTCTGTAAATTGAAGTAAAAGCTTTTAATTACCACCCAGATACTGAACAGGAGTTGAACATCACAAAAATTGAATTGGAGAATACAAAAAAAACATTAAATGGTATTTTCTTTATTGTATTGGAATATTAATTCTGATCCAAATAAAAAATTAATTTTTATTAAAAAATTAGGTACTGAAAATGATTTGGCAGAATTGCAAATGAAGACTGGAAATTTGTCAATTGAACTCAAAAGTAAAGCGGAAATTGAATTATTTTTCAAATTGAAATCAGAATTAAATTTTTTTTTTATTTTTATTGTGTAGCAATTTCGATAAGATTAGGTCACGAACGTAAAGTAAATGAAGAAAATTTGAGAAACAATCACGAACTGAAAGGTACAATAAAATTCTTAAATTATTATTAAATTATTATTTAATTATCTGCATTCGTTTCAATTTTAATCAACGAATCAGCAATTTCAATTAGTTTGGAAACTACAATCTCAAATTTGAACGCAACGAGAACGGAATTGATCAACGCGAAATCGGACGTTGCGGATTTGAAAACGAAATTAAACGGTGAAAATGTTTAAAATTTCCTTTTCATGCTGAAATTTAAATAAAATTTTTATAAAAATAATAATAATAATATTATAATATAATATTAATAAAATTTAAATGCATTTTGAACAGATAGGACGAGTGAAATCGTTGACATTGGTAAAATGCCAACGTCCTGTTTTGATTTGGAGCGGATGGGACATAAACTGAGCGGATTCTTTTCAGTCAAAGGATCGAAAAAGATGGAAATAATTTATTGCGATTTGAATCCAAATCAAAATGGTATCGGCGTCTACTGTTTTCTATTTTACTCGTTTAACTGGGCGTCTAATTATTTTTTAATTGACAGACAAACAAAAATGGATTGGCTACACCGAAGTCGGTGCTCCAATGAGCAGCAATCAATCAGCAGTTGCCATAAACGGACTGCCATCCTCGTGCGGTGATCTCAAAATGATTGGCCACACCCTCAACGGATTTTATTCCATCAAAGGAACAAAAATGATGGAATCCGTTTACTGCGATTTCAATAAACTTCCCAGTGATCCGGGTAATTGATTTCAATTGATTTCAATTGTTTCGTTATTCAAAGACTAATTTTATTATTTAACAATTTACTTAAAAGATTTCCAGAAATGGATCGGATTCAACGACGTCAAATCGGCGCCTGTCCATTTTTACGTCCAGCGAAATTCACATTTCTCCACAAAAGACACTCCAATTCCGTTCGATTTGGCGCTGGTGAACGAGGGAAACGCCATGAATTTGACGTCGGGGATATTCACGGCACCGCGACCGGGAATTTATTTTTTCTCATTCACGGGAGTGGCACACGCTTCATCATCACTTGTTCAATTTGGAGTTTTTCTTTATTTGAATGGGGATCGAATCGGGTTGGGTTATGTTTACGAGACAAACACCATCGATTATCAATCAAGTCCGTTGACTCTCCAGTCGACGCTGAACTTGAAAAGTGACGATCAAGTTTGGCTGGCGATTCTTTACCAGTCAACAGGGGCGTCTTTGTATGACAACAGTTACCACTACACTCATTTCACGGGTTTTATGTTGGAGGAGGAAATTGTGGCGACATTTTAATGATTTTGTTTTTGATTATCCGAAAAATTACCTTTAATTCGAAAAAAAAATTTATTTTATAAAATAGATGGGGAATGATATATAAAATATAATCGAATCAAAAGTAGCTAAGGGGTGGGTAATTTTTTATGAAAATAAAACTGTAGACGTAAACTGATCTAAGGAATACACAATAAAATATTCAAGTAGATATCTTTCAAAATGTGAACGTGAGAAGCAAAAAACTGAAATTGATTGTCAAATTTACAAAATGCGAGTCAAACTAATAAATTCATTTGCACGTAATTCATTTAAGGGTAGGAAATTTGTCGAAAATTTTTTCGCCATTATATCCCCACTAAGGTTGTGCAATTGTATAAAAAAATTCGCGTCGTTATCTTTAAAACTGAAAGCAGGAAAAATGGAAAACCCAAATTGATTGCCAGATTTACAAAAAAAAATAAAAAAAAAATAGAAAATTGGCTAAATTGCGTCAAAAATTCCCGAAATACATAAATAAATGAGTTGAGTACTGCAAATTAGGTAAATTGTCTATCAAGTTGAATTGATTAAATTGTTTTTCAACTCAATTTCCTAATTTAAAAACCAAAATTTTCACTGAAAAAATGAAAATCCAAACATGAAAATAAATTAAAAATTGAGTCAGTAGTCAATACGAGTCTTAACTCGATGATGAACAAATCTTTTGATACATTTTTAATATTAAAAAGACAAGCCGATCAAATTTCGTTGCCAAATGATTTGTTTATAAATCGGGAGAAGATCGTGATTGTGCGCCTTATTAGTTTCAACGATTGGGATTTGGGAGTAGATTTTATTTTGGCGGGAATTTCAAATGTTTGAAAATGTCAACGCTTTTAAAATAATAAAAACAAGGAAAAATCCTCTGGTATCAACATTTGAATAAATAAATCCTCCCCGGGCGTTTCCTACGTTGTTTTTTTATTGTCCGAATCGGCCAGTTCACATTTTGATCTAATTGGGACGGGCAAAGTTGACGAGGGAAACACCGTCGCTGGTCAATGGAGTCCGTTGACCGTCCAGTCGACGCTGAACTTGAAAAAAGGAGATCAAGTGTCTAGTTGTAAAAGTGTTTACCAGTCAACAGTTTTGTTTGACACTTTTTTGGTGCCCACGTTACTCATTTTACGGGTTTCATGTTGGATGAGGAAATTGTGGCCTCACTTTGATGTTTTTGTTTTCATTATTAAAAATTATAGTTAATTATTATCGAAAAAAAAAATTATTTTATAAAATATATGGGGGAATGATATAAAAAATAATCAAATCAAAAGTAGCTAAGGGGTGGGTATTTTTTGATGAAAATTAAACTGTGGATGTCAACTGACTTAAGGAATACACAATAAAATTTGCATTTCTTTATCTTAAAAAATGTGAACGTGAGAAGCAAAAAACCGCAATTGATTGTCAGATTTACAAAATGCGAATCTGAATAGTAAATTCATTTGTGCCTAATTCATTTAAGGGAAGGAAATTTTTCAAAAAACTTTTCGCTGTCGTATCCCCACTCAGTTTGTGCACTTGTCTAAAAAAAGGTCGTGTCGTTATCTTGAAAATTAAAGGCAGGAAAAATGAAAAACCAAAATTCATTGCCAGATTTACAAAAAGAAAATAAATAAATGCCAAAAAAAAAAAGAAAAAATTCAAATTGAAAAAAGAAAAAAAAAGACTCAATGACGAATCATTTATCGACGACTATTTCATTCCCAGAACCAAGTCCATCCATTGTTGGAGGAGAAAAAAAAAATGGAAAACAATTTGAAAAATAAAATAAAAAAAAAATTGCCCTAATTTGAAGAATTAAAATTCAATATTTGATCCTACCTTGGTCGGAGTAAACTAGGCGACAGGGATGTACAACAGAGTGAGAGGAGTTGTGACGTCATCATGTGCGGTTGACATCACAGGTGAGGAATGACGTCCTCGTTAAATCCATTCACAATCGCATGAACGTACACGGTCGGACGTCGGTGGGATTAAGAGGCAGCGAGAGCTTCCACCAGCATCGGCCGAATGCCAAAATCGTGTGACAAATTCAAATGATCATTTTTAAGTTTGACGTCGCAGTGTGCTTATACAAAACGAAGGTACGGCCAGCTGCATCCGTCTCACGCAGTTTCTAGGACAGCCCCTTCCCTGCATAATTTACCTTTCCAATGCCACACAATTCGATCATTTGAAATAATCAAATAATTCTATCTACCTATATAACTGAATAGAATTTACTATTCCTATTCCGACACGACCATCGATTCTACCTTGGACGCTACAAACTCCATCATCTGCAAATGGACGACCAAATCCAGAAAGATAACGACCACTTTCCAACGTACATTTAACTTAAATATTTTAGCCAATTTGATTTAAGAACTCGAATAACTTAAGAATTCAAATAACTTGCACGAATGTCAAGATTACCAGCCCTTTGGAAGAATAAGGGCATTATAGTTTTACTTAATAACAGTTCCATCAAATTTAAAGAACCCTCTGCACTTTTTAAATAGACTGAAGGGATCGTTGAAGACCTCTTTCCAAAAACACCTGTGGTGAACAGGGTTTATTATTCCTACAACAACACCGACGTCAAAGTCTTTGCTCAATTCGAGTATTCAAATTCGTCATGTTGTGATCCTTCTGGGTCTTGAAAAAAATAAGCTCTTAACATCCCGATCTGATATAAACTTAGAAATTACATAGTAATTCCGTAAATTATTATGTAACACGGTACATTAAGGGGGCACCCAGGGTTGAACTGGGGACATTTCGATCTGCAGTCGAATGCTCTACCACTGAGCTATACCCCCATGCAAATAATAGGGATCCTTAATTAAATGTACTGCCTACCATCTGACAATTAAAGAATAGGGTTTAAGTTAGGAAGAGCTTACCTTAGGTAAATTTCGGGATCATTCCGGCTGGAAACGTATGTATCCTTCCAGTTAGCGTCCAGCAGTTCGACCAGTTCCACCAGATAAATCAACTTGCACTTGAATTTAAAAATAAAACAAAAACACTGGTTAACACGTACACGATATTTTCACTTTAAATAGATGATGAAGTTTGACGATGGAAATTGCCTAAAAACTGGCAATTGTTAAAATTGTTTTGTCATATTCCATTGCAGTTTGTTGGAACTGCAGCAATCCGGCCAATGCCTCGCCAATGGAACGGACAGCAAGTCAAAAATAACAGAAACACGGTCTCGGAAAAGAATTCTTCCCTTTCCCAACTTAACTACGTCAATGGGAAGAGAAATTGGGATTTTCAAGCGAATTGCGTGTTTTGTGTGTGTTTCTGTCGGTAAAAAAAAAAGGTTCCTTAATGTTCGTTTCACGAAGCTGCTGTAGGACTGGACCCTGCCGCACAAAAACATGAAATCAAATGAATTCGAAAACTCATATTCATTTGATAACGTAATTCCGGTATGCCGTACGAGTTAGGAATTCAATTTCATCCACATCTCAGTCCTTTGCACAAGTGATTGAATCAATTGTCCAAAAGAAATGGAGGATATTTTACATAAATCGATATCGTTTCTAAGACTACATTCGATGATCAATCACAGCTTTATATACGGTACTAGTATTACTTGCCAGACTTGATGTTTCGTATGAAAACTCAGCTAGAGGATTTGCTCTTGCAGTCATTTCCAAGTAGTTGCATCTCGAAGGTTTGACTAGAAAGGTTCCATCTAACAAGGCTCACCAATGTCTTACATGAATTTACCTTTTCTAATTTGGTTGATGTGCTTCAATATTTTGATTCGCGTCTCCTTGACATCAACGCCGAATTCGCTCAACGGTCAACATCTCCGCGTCATCTGGGTAATTTAAAAAAGTAATCAACACATTAATACTGTAATTAACCTGAGAACAATAAAATATTGTATTGCAGACCCGATGGAGTGGAAACCCCAAGGGATTACTGGGACCGGTCAAAAGTGGCGTGATCCTCGAATACCTATCGAGCCGTTTTAATTTCACGTAACTAAAACAATATGAACATAATGACCTTTTGGTGGCATCTCATTTATCTTCTGACCAGGTACGAAATGATCCGTGTAACGGATTACAGATTGGAGCCATCTGAGAAAGGCCGTGGACTTTTCAATTATTTATGGGATCAAGTGAATATAAGTTGATTCAATTTCCTTTTTTGATAAACAAATTGAAAAAAGAATTGTGTCTTGTCTATTATCACAGCAATGCGATTTGGTAGCCCAAGACGTGTTGCCCACATTTCAGCGCAATAAAATCGTCGATTTAACGGCGATTTGGGTTTTCGATAATATAGCTTTCGTAATTCCCGTACCCGATGAAACGGCAAACATCAACGCCGTCGTCAAACCTTTCCAATGGCCGGTTCGAAAAAAATACAAATCTTATAAATATTTTTATAAAATCAAACATTCATTATTCAATCAACAGATCTGGGTAGGAATCGGAGTATCGATCGTTTGCGTCATCGTAGTTTTATCTTTAATCCAACGCTATTTGGAATATCAAACGGCCGGACAGTTGACCGACGATGGTGGTGGTCTTCGTATTATCACGAAAACGAAGACGGGAAAACATTACCTCAACAAGGTTTGGGTTTGGTCGACTTTTGAGACACCTGGTTCCGTCCCATGCCTCCTCAGTGTAACGGAAAACCCCCAAATGTCAACAAGAAGAACAAAGTGATGCCCCTTTCTCTTAAAAATTTGACTGGCGCATTTTTGGTTTTATTGGTTGGGATGAGTCTCTCCATTTTGGCATTTCTCGGCGAGAAAATTGTTTCTATTCGTCAGCGTCGACTAGCAGTAGTCACTATCGAGCCGCATTACCAATAATTAGCTGAAACAAATAAACAATAAAAAAAGGGCGAACATAGCTAGTTATTATGAAACTTTCGCACTTGGATTCAAGCCCAGTTGACTTGGGAAATATTTAAATTCATATGATTCTGCACTCAATTGTACAACGATATTTAAGCTCAATATTCAGCACTATCAATACACAATTATATAAGCTACTTCCCACGTTTTATAAACCTTATTTTTACTAACAGACTGTTCGTCTATGTTTGCGCATACAATTAAAGCTTCTTCTGAAAATCGCGTCGAGAGAAAGGAAAAGGTTAGCGGAAGCACAAAACATCAAAAGAAAACGAAATGAAAAATTAACCAAGAAAAAACTTACACGATAGTACATGTTAAATTAAAAAAAAAGATAATGGGATGGCCTCTTCAATTTTCCTCATTAATCTCTACCGACAGCGAAGGTCTCAGTTATCAGTAATAAAACTCGAACCTAGCTGCTAGAATTTGCATAGTATAATTGCTGTGTGATTTGTGCGACACCTTCGTATTTCGCAAATCTTTATTACGAACGTTCTACATAGAAAAATCTCCTGAATGTCGGTACTGTTGTAGCAAATGATGAAATATCCTCCTTCGCTGACGAGACATATTTATAGTACCGGATGTCCGAATCGAGTGATAAGATTCATAGTTTAGTTGATGCATAAACGCTGCTCAATTTCAGCACTAATGTAGAAAAACCTTGATACAAATCTGCAGCAGGTAATCGACAAATTTTCACGTTGACTAATCAACCAGGACTAGTATAAATTGGGTTGGCAGAACAAGCCAAAGTCATCAGATCCTGATTCAGACTCTATACACTAGGTTAACTTTAAATTGAGCATCGCATCATGGCCTTCCGCGTCGCTACTTTTTGCTGCTTTCTCTTGCTTGTGACACTGGCAACCAGTGCCAAGGTAATTTTACTTTTATTCTAATTACATTTTAAAAATGTGTTTAAAGTTATTTGTTGGATTAGATTCCGAATAAGAAAGGACATCAACAACATTCTTCTAGCAGCAAAGAGCATCACGACGATTCGTCCAGCAATGAAAGCGATTCAAGCGGAGAAATTTTTAGACCAAAAACCACAACCACGAAACCAACAACAACAGCAAAAACAACTACAACAACAACAACAACAGAAGCCCCTACTACCACCGAAGAGATTACCACCACCACTACTACCCCAGCGCCAACAACTACCAAAAAGTCGCTGTTGAATTTCTGCACATCTTTGGCGAACGGGAATTACGTGAATCCATTTGACTGCAAGACTTTCATTACCTGTTCCAACGAAATCACTTACGTTATGGTATTTAAGTTACTGTATTTCTATTTTTAAACAGCAAACTTTCTTAATGAATTTTTCTTATGCAGAACTGCCCGGCTAATTTGGTTTACAACCAACAATTCGACTGGTGCGACTACAGCCACAATGTACCAGGCTGCTGAATTAACAGAAAAAAACGAAAATATCCAAACGAAAAAGGCTAATGTTTCACTAATAATTTCACGATAATGCCATGACCTAAAATTTAATTTTTCTGTAAGACTCGAAAACATTTCGAACGAGTCGCCAATGCTAGTATACTATCAATACACGATTAACCAATCAGCAAAACATTTCGTAAAATTGATAAAGTTTCCATCAGCTTAGTTTAGTAGTAAACACGTTATGGCTGCTGATTACATTTTTCATAGACAATTATGCAGCTAAGTCCACACAGGGGGCACCCAGGGTTGAACTGGAGACATTTCGATCTGCAGTCGAATACTCTACCACTGAGCTATACCGCCTTAAAAATTGATAAATGCAAACCCTGCCAATCTGGATCTTATAAAACAACTTTTCAAACACTAAAAATTGTTATTAGACGAGGCGATTCAGAATTCAAGCTGATAAGAGAATTCGAGAATAAGAGACTATGCACACACAAATCTGAAAAAAAGATAGTGGGATTGGCCTAGTTATAGTTTACCTACTTCTGCTGCCCACCCGGCAAACTACAAGGAATCTCATTTAGTTATCAGAAATGAAACTTCTTAGAATTCGAAAACGTTTGCAAAAGTTACAAAGAAAAATCTCAGATCATTATTCGTCCTACTTGCCGATATGAAATAATTATGTGGTTAAATTGGCCATTTTCTTCTGAATTTGTCGTTTGCAGAACTGCCCGGCAAGGCAAATTTTGTTTTCAACCCACAATTCAACTGGTGTGACCCCAGCGAAAATGTACCAGGCTGTTTGTAAAGAAAACGATTAACGATCAAAATCCAAACAATAAACTATGGTCAGTTTATTAAATTGAAATGATTAAAATAACGTTTTAAGAAATTAATTATTTTTTGTGGAGAGTATGCTAACCTAAATTTGTATATGTACACTTCCGCACTATCAATCCCAAATGCCCTAAGAAGCAACAATTAGCCAAATAATGAAACAAATTGATTTGGGGTGCTCACCGTTAATTGAAGGACGATCGTGTTCCTCCTCTGAATACCACATCGCAGGATCGGGTTGAATCATGGATATCCAGTTTTGTTGAACAACCCAGCATAAAAAATGGTACTGGGATTCTGGGACACACAGTAAACAACTTGCACGATAGGAAACATTCCTGGTTCCCGACATCCACACTTGTTCCCGTTCGTTGGGAAATTTAGGTGAGGGCGAAGAAACGCAGAATTGCACACCTGCTAACTATTCTGGGCAACTCTGCATGTTCAAACTTCAAACTGAGGAATTCAGAAATCAAAAATGACGATTGACGAATGAGTTGCCTACAGAACGGTTTACAGTGGGAGTTCTTTCACAGAGGAAAGGCGAGGAAATGTATGGAAACCTTTTTTTTTTTAAACACCACGCCCTACTTTGCATAGCGGATTCCAACCAATTCTACCGCAATAAATTGTCGTTTTCGAATAAAAAACACAAAGCGATATTTAAAAAAAATATTTAGTCGGAAATTATTAGATGAAAACACAAAAATTTTACCAAAATACAATTTAATTAAATTTATAACTTATTCGACATCACGTAAATTTAGATTTTTATTTTGGTTTTGTTTGTCGTAAAAATAATACATTAGCAGTCTTAAACATAAGTTGATTATTTAATGCGTTCGTTAAATGGTACTAAAATCAGCTGGAGTTTAAGAGTTCACCGAGTTGTTTAAAGGCGCCAGATTAACACATTTCAGCTGATACTTCAATTCTCAAACGAGGGAAGTGCCATCCATTTTCTTACCCGTCTACTTTCACTTCTTGATAAATATAATATTAGTTTGTTCAATTCTAAGTTTGGGTGTTCAAGGGCATCACTAGCAGAGCGCGTGAACAGTTTGCATGTTTGGGTATTGAATATAGTTTGAATTCAGGCCATATTTTTGGTAATGTCAATTCAAGATCACACGCAGAATAACCACACCCCGAAGGAGACAATCTTCTGTGTTGCTATGGCAGTCGGAAAAGGAAACAGCCACCAGACTGCCACCATGTGAGAAAGGAAGAACAGGTTTCACGGCTCAAAAGGATAAATTTAATATCTATGGTAGACGCGGAAGAAGCAAACCCTTTTTTTGTTTGTTTGATTTTTTTCAACAACGCGACCTTGCTGCCGGTGGGTTAGCCGTCAGCATAGAGCAAATCGCCAAGTATATAAACGCCTGGTATCTCTTAGATTTTCGTTAATTCCACTCCGAATTCCGCCAGCTGACAATCTCCTTAAGCGAATCAACATGAAGATCTACGTAAGTTTTCTCTTCTCTCAAATTCATTTTCAAATTTTAATTGCAACTAATCAATTTTAAATATCTTTCTCTCGATTCATCAACAGATTCTCGCAGTCCTTTTGGGTGTGGTTTGCTTTGCCGCCGCTCAGAACCCAAGTGGATGGAACTACAATCCTTTCCTCTACTTCCCATATTCCGCTCTGCAGCCACCGGCACAGGAAACCGCTGAAGTAGCCGCCGCACGCGCTTCTCACATGGCCGCTCACGCTGCTGCTGCTCGTGGTAGACGTTCAATTCCAGACAGTCCCGAAGTTTGGGCCGCTAAAGTCGAACATTACCGCGCATACGCCGCCGCTGCCGCTGCCAACGGAGTCGTTTCCAGCCTTCCAACTCTTTACACCAACGAAGTTGCTGCTGCTCGTGCCGCTCACTTTGCTGCTCATGCCGCAGCTGCCGTTCGTGGCAAACGATCCGTCCCCGACACTCCCGAAGTGTTTGCCGCTAAAGTCGAGCATTACCGCGCTCACGCCGCCGCTGCTGCCGCCAATGGAGTCATTTCCACTCTTCCTCCTTTGGTGCCTCAAGCTCCCGTCTGGGGACCACCACAGCCCGTCCAAGACACTCCCGAAGTCGCTGCTGCCCGCGCTGCTCACTTTGCCGCTCTCGCCGCAGCTGCTGCCCGTGGCAAACGATCCATCCCCGATACTCCCGAAGTTTGGGCCGCTAAAGTCGCACACTACCAAGCTCACGCTAATGCCGCCGCTGCCAACGGAGTCGTTTCCACTCTCCCAACTCTTTACACCAACGAAGTTGCTGCTGCTCGTGCCGCTCACTTTGCCGCTCATGCCGCAGCTGCCGCCCGTGGTAAAAGATCCGTTCAAGACACTCCCGAAGTGATGGCCGCCACCATCGAGCATTACCGCGCTTACAACGCCGCCGCAACTGCCAACGGAATGCCCATGGCTTTCCTGCCCGCTCGTTACGCCAACATGCCCTTCGGTATGCCCCAACCCGTTCAGGAAACTGCCGAGGTCGCTGCTGCCCGTCGTGCGCATATGGCCGCTCTCGCTCACGCAACTGCCCGAGGTTAAAAAATAGAATATAGATCTGAAACGTGTTTGAATGGCTGTGTCAGCTAGTCGCTAGTAAGCATCTGAATTATCCAATTACCCCTTATGACGAAGATGAATATCGAATGTTTGAAAAAGAAAAATAAACGGAAGGACGTCTCTTTTTTAGAAAATGGTCATTATAGTTTCATTTTAAGAAAATTCTAGATGTTTACACGATATATCCGTTATCAATATTATCATACGATAATCAACTTTGATTTAGACTCTATAATACGCTCCACTTGTTTGCAAAATTCAAGAGGAAGGAGTAGTCGAGCGTGTCACAAGTTCTCTGACAATAATCAAACGTTGAATTTGTGCAGTTCCCTCGTAAATTTTGATAAATTTTGGCGTCCCTCATCAGTTTCTCAACGGGATACTCTGTGTTGTACCCGTTGCCACCGAATATCTGCGCACGCATCAACAACAAAAAAACCCAAATGAAATGAAATTTAAAAAACTATTTTATGCTGGGACAGATGTTCAATTCTCACCTGAACAGCGTCGCTGGCGCATTTATTCGCAACATCGGCCGCCATAGCTTTGGCTATGAAAGCGTAATAAATGTTCCGTCTCCCTTGATACGTTTCCCAAGCGGATCTCATCCAGGCCAAACGAAAACGCTCCCGTTGTACCCAAAAGGGATTTATCCTTTCCCTTTAAGCATTTCTTAGTGAGAAAAATCAATCCGTTATACTTTACGTAATCCAGCAGATACGTTGCTGGTCTATTGTGTAACGGCAAATAATAAAGCAAACGCCTACAGCAGTTGTCGATTCCGGATTTGAAAAAAAGAAAAACTTACGCGATATTACATGTTAAATTTGAATGAAGATAATGGGATGGCCTCTTCAATTTTTCTCTTTAATCTCTGCCGACACCGAAAATCAGCAATAAAACTTGAACCTGCTAGAATTTGTATAAGATAATTGCTGTGTGATTTGTGGGGCACTTTAATCTGATATCGCAAGTCCGAACGTTCTACATAGAAAAATCTCTTGAATGTCGGTACTGTTGTAACAAATGATTAATTATCCCCCTTCGCCGACGAGACATATTTATAGTACCGGATGTCTGAATTGAGTGATTAGACTCATAGTTTAAGTGATGCAAAATTACTGCTCAATTTCAGCACTAATGTAGAAAAACCTTGACAAAGTCCGCATTGTATCTAATAAGAAGATAATCGAGACGTCTTCACTTTGACAAGGATCAGGATTAGTATAAAATGGGTTGGCACGACAAGCCAAAGTCATCAGATCCTGTTTCGATCTCCAAGTTGCACTGTACGTTTAACTTAGAATTGAGCATCGCATCATGGCCTTTCGCGTCGCTACTTTCTGCTGCTTTCTCTTGCTTGTGACACTGGCAACCAGTGCCAAGGTAATTTTACTTTTATTCTAATTACATTTTAAAAATGTGTTTAAAGTTATTTGTTGGATTAGATTCCGAATAAGAAAGGACATCAACAGCATTCCTCTAGCAGCAAGGAGCATCACGACGATTCGTCCAGCAATGAAAGCGATTCAAGCGGAGAAATTTTTAGACCAAAAACCACAACCACGAAACCAACAACAACAGCAACAACTACAACAACAACAACAACAACAGAAGCCCCTACTACCACCGAAGAGATTACCACCACCACTACCCCAGCGCCAACAACTACCAAAAAGTCGCTGTTGAATTTCTGCACATCTTTGGCGAACGGGAATTACGTGAATCCATTTGACTGCAAGACTTTCATTACCTGTTCCAACGAAATCACTTACGTTATGGTATTTAAGTTACTCTATTCCTAATTTAATAAACAGCTAATTTTCTTAATAAATTTGTCTTATGCATCAGAACTGTCCGGCTAATTTGGTTTACAATCAACAATTCGACTGGTGCGACTACAGTCACAATGTACCGGGCTGTTGAACAAACAGAAAAACAAAAATATCCACGGGAAAAAGGCTAATGTTTCACTAATAATTTCACAATAATTCCATGACTAAAAACTTAATTTTTCTGTAAGACTCGAAAAACATTTAAAACGAGTCGCCAATGCTAGTATACTATCAATACACGATTAACCAATCAGCAAAACATTTCGAGAAATTAATCCTAGTACCTGGTATACGCGATTCCTTCGTTTGTCACATATCCCAAATTTAATTAATCACTACCTATACTCAGGGGGCACCCAGGGTTGAACTGGGGACATTTCGATCTGCAGTCGAATGCTCTACCACTGAGCTATACCCCCTTTGGATAAATACACAATGCAAACCTTAATATTCTGGAGCTTGTAAAACAACTTTGAAAACACTAAAAACTTTCATTAGACGATGCGATTGACGAGAAAGAGTTGGCTGATAAAAGAATTCGAGAATAAGAGACTGCACATGCAAATCTGAAATAAAGATTGTGGGATTGATGGCTTTGTTATAGTTAACTAACCTATGCTGAACCACCCGACAAAAGTTACAAAAAAGTTACAAAGAAAAATCGCAGATCATAAATCGCCCCACTTGTCGAAGAGACATATTTATGATACCTTTAATATCCAGAGGTTTAAAAGTTAATAGTCCTATTGCTGCGCTATTTCAGCGCTTGAGTAGAAAAACCTTGACAAAACTCACATTGAATCTTATCAGCTGGTAAACGACACGCCTTCACCTTGCCTAATCAACGAGTACTAGTATAAATTGGGTCGGCATAGCCGAGACCAAAGTTGGCAGGATCCCCCAGGAACTGGTGAAGCAAAGTCACCC
This sequence comes from Daphnia galeata, assembly GCA_030770115.1. Classification (NCBI taxonomy): domain Eukaryota; kingdom Metazoa; phylum Arthropoda; class Branchiopoda; order Diplostraca; family Daphniidae; genus Daphnia; species Daphnia galeata. The sequence continues at coordinate 1,223,557 of CM061119.1, forward strand.
GATCCTGTTTCAGTAACTCCTACAGTCAGTATGACCATCCGAATCACCACTGTCTACTGCTTACTCTTGCTCGTAACATTCGCAACCAGTGTCAAGGTAATTCTATTCTACATTTCGTAAGATAAAGTTAATTTTCATTAGAAGACTAAGCCTATACCTAGCACGCTCTCATTATTACGTTCTTTAATTGATCCCGCTTTACACTCAGGGGGCACCCAGGGTTGAACTGGGGACATTTCGATCTGCAGTCGAATGCTCTACCACTGAGCTATACCCACCTTATAAATTTATTAATGCAAACTCGACCAATGTAGCGCAAAATAATTTTTTATCACTAAAAACTGTTATTAGACGAGGTGATTGACGAGAAAGAGTTAGCTGATAAGAGAATTCCAGAATAAGAGATTTTACATTTACAACTTGCTACTGCCCACCCGACAAACTATATGGGATCTCATTTAGTTATCCGTAATGAAACTAACTCATTAGAATGCGAAAGCTTTTGCAAAAGTTACAAAGAAAAATCTCAGATCATTAATCGTCCAACTTGCCGAAATGAAATAATTATGCGGTTAAATTGGCCATCTTCTTCTGAATTTGTCGTTTACAAAACTGCCCGGCAAATTGTTTACAACCCACAAAACAACTGATGATGTGACCCCCCAGGGAAAATGTACCATAACTTTGTAAAGAAAACGATTAACGATCAAAATCCAATCAATAATGGTGGGTTTTATATAGAAATTATTAAAAAGCTAACAGATTATTCCACTCCACACACAATTATTTGATGTGACGATGATGCTAACCTAAATTTGTATACGTACACTTCCGCAATATCAATCCCCAAAGCCCTAATAAGCAACAAATTAAATAGACAAATAATGAGACAAATGGATTTGGGTGCTCACCGTTAATTGAAGGACAATCATCTTCCTCCTTTGAATACCACGTCGCAGGATTGGGTTGAATCATGGAAATCCTTATTTGTTGAACTACACAGCATCAAAAACGGCACTGGATTCTCTTTACCGACAAACACAACAAATCGCACGATAGGAAACTTTCCTGGTTTCCGACATCACTTTTGCTCCCGTTCGTTGAAAAATTTATGTGAGAGTGAAGACATGCACAATTGCAAACCTTCTAACTATTCTAGGCCACTGCACGTTCAAACCTCAAAGTTCAAACAGAGAATGAGTTGTCTACAGAACGTTTTACAGTGGGAGTTGTTTCACAGGGGAAAGGTGAAAAAAGTAAGAGAACCTTTTTTAAAAAATACCACGCCCTACTCTGCATAGAGGATTCCAACCGATTCTACCACAATAAATTGTCGTTTTCGAATAAAAAAAACAAATCGATATTTCTAAAAAGAAATTATTTGATGAAAACACAAAAAGTTTTCATATAATGTGCTACCGATTATAACTTATTCGACATCATGCAAATTTAGATTTTTATTTGTGTTTGATTGAAGCCCCCGAATTCAGTTGGCATACATAGCCAAATCAGCCATAGCTAGATCATAAATAGAAACTAACAGGTGGTTCAAGCAGTAATATAACAATTTTAAATTACATTTTCGAGTCTAGAGACAAATCAGATGATCTAATATACTTCGTGAGAGTGATGATGGTGGTGGTGTCCGCCGGAATTTCTCCCATACCTGCGGTCATATCCGCCGTAGCCATCGTAGTCTCCATAGCCTTCGAAATGGTGATCGTGGTGATGATGCTCGTGATGATGGCCGTGACCTGTCGCGAGGCAGAATTCAAATTATTTCAAGAAATGAGACTAAAACTAATAGAATATTATTAGCGAATTCCTTTCGACAACATACCCACAAGTCCTTCAAGGATAGCTCCAAGAATTTGACGTTTTTCACGGGGTGCGGCGTCGACACTAGCGATGATGGCGAAGACAACCAACAGGACGCACAAACTCAACTGTGATGAAAAGTCAATAAAAAATTAGTCTCTTAAAAACTGCTGAGAGATACGAGCATTATAAATGAATGAACCATAAATGACTTACCGCGATAGATCGACTCATGATGTTGCTTAATTATCACTGGCGTTTTGATGGCAGAATGGCAGATTGACGAATGACGTCTGGGATGACTTGCAGCACTTTTTATAGGTTTGTAAACCAAGGCAAAGAAGGATGGAAGGCAGGTAAAAATAATCCCAAGAGGGAGATGACCCTGTTGGAGAGGGGAGGTAAGAACATAATAATATTATATCAGGGAAAACCCAAAGCATCTTATTTTTTTTCACATTGAAAAATTGAAAAAATAGCCTTTATTGATAATAAAACCTTTCACCTAAAAAGCTTTTACATTTTGCCTATAGGATGTTTTGTCATGGTGGGAAAACCCTTAAATAAGATATGCCGTCAAATTAAGTGTACCGGGTATTTTATCAAGGGCAGAGTGGGAGAAATATGTTTACCAATACGATAATGCCTTTTAGATGCTTTCTTTATATTCAGGGAGAGAAAACAAAAGGCATTGAAGTTATTCCACAAGTCGGCAAATCCATAGTCAATATCAAATAATTTTAAACTGATTTATATTAGATTATTGATTGATACTTTAATAGGGAGTCCACTCATCAGTGCAATGAGAGTGACTACACAGGACATAAAACAAAATGGTGAAAGGCAAGGACTGTATCGGGTATTACGGGGCGGGGTACCGTGTACCGCAGTCATTCCGTGAATTTATCGATCACAAAAAGATTAAACTCATTGGCGTATTTTTATTTCGGGATCATCAGGACCTTGGTAGCTAGAAAAGAAGAGAGAAGTTGAGAGAAGTCTGAAAATGTGGCAACCGGTGGCAACTTAAAAAAAAAATACAAAAATTCCGATTTCGAAAACGGTTACAGAACGAAATGTGCTTTACATAGTTACTAGTCGATTATGCACCGAACAAGCAGGCCAAACAAGTGATCTACCTTCTGTGCTGTGATGTTCGTTTCTAGAAAATCTGAATTTTGAATTTTAAGTTCTTCCCAATTCAAACAATTATTTAGATTTATTTTAAATTGATGGTAGCTCTAAAACTATTGTTTAAACTTTTATTTTATAACAGAAACAACATGAAACCAATGAAAATGTGGCAACTAAAAAAACTACACCTTCAAGAATTTGCATCGTACAAGTGTTTGGCTACTAACTTTCTGACATGTCATGGTATTCGTTCGTTCACAACCTACATGTAAGCTACGATTACACGAATCTTTTATACTAGCGGCCAATACCGAAAACGCTGTTGGCGAAGTAGGGCATCTTTAATTACACTTTTGAATATTTCAATTAAACTGTATACTATTTTTGTAATTTTGATCGCCGTCTTCGTTTAATTCGTTTTACAGCTCAGGTAAGTTAATTTAATTACTTTAAATAAATTAGTTTCAAATTTAGGAAATAAAACACCCCTTTTTAACCCTTCCCCAAACCACCTACTAATTTGGTTTACACGAGAATTTCTAGCGGTTAATTGATACAACTTTTAGAAAAAAAACTACTTATTAATCAATGCGTTTTTAACGGTTTTTCAATTAATAGCATTGAACAAGGCAGATTCTACAAAACGAAAGAGCCAAATGATTCAGCTAACGCTTGTATCAGCGCTTTCTTGTATCATAAGAATCAGTAAGAAAAATATATCCTACCCTTCTCCACCCTTATTGAATTGGTATTGGCAGTGCAAAATTTGAACATTAAAGTAAAAAACAATAAAACCAAAGTGAGCAGAAGGCCACCCTACCTTGAATGGAGAAAAGGAAATATCTTAAATATTTAGATGCCAATTGGGAGACTGATGTTGTTCCTGGTTCTAAATTGCAAAACACTGCAGTTGAGTGGAAGAAGGAATCTCCTTGTTGATACATCTTCTTCTATACCAATGCACACAAGGACCAGGGGAATATAAGAATAACGTGTGGGTTACTGAAGAATTCTAGTTAAGGGAGACTGGAAGAAACATGTAAAGTGGCAGATGTACAATTGTACATGTTTTCCGATGGAGAAGAAACACAAATAAGTTAAGTTCCTTCCAAGATACCTTAAATAAACAGTCTGTTATGCAAGTTCATTTTAAATAAACAATGAATTCCAACCTGAAATTCCTCAACTATTTATTTACCTTTAAACGAATGAAAGAACACTGCTGCACTCAGAGCAAATCCCGGCAAATCCCTGTTGAATTGTAACACCATCCCAAATCAATTAACTGTGGGTATGATAAGTTCTTCACACTCAGTTACATTTACATCAGATTCTTTTATACCACTAGTAATCAGAGTTTAGGCCATGCTGGGTTCTAGACTTCTAGAAAGCAAAAAGTGTGAACACTCAAAGCCATCTAACTCACATCTAAGCTATCACATCTACCAAAATCATGGTCTATATATTACATGGTAAAGAGTAATATGGCATTATTTATTATGGGCTGGCCAGATAAACTACAAAGATCGAGGACAACACAATCCAAAAGCATGCAACACTTTGGTAAACAAACCACACATGAGTGGACATTTTCCCGGTTTTCTTGCTTACCCTACCCTCACCTTCTTCCTCGATTTTCATTGGTTAGTGGCGGCCATCATGGATTTTTCAACAACAACAACAATTGGTTTCGGCAACTTAATAAGACTTACCTGTCACGGAACTCACGTGACACGTCTCGGGAGTAAATATTTTTTTAACTAATGAAATTAAGGATGGTGGATGGACCTGAATTATCCAATTCCACTTATGACGATGATGAATAAATTGAATACCAAATATTTGGAAAAGAAAAAGAAACGGAACGACGTCTCATTTTTAGATTCATTTTAAGAAAATTCTACATGTTTACACGATATACCTGTTATCAATATTAATATATGATAATCAACTTTGATTTAGACTAATACGCTATACACTGGTGAGCAAAATTTAAGATGAAGGAGTTGTTGAGCGTGTCACAAGTTCTCTGGCAATAATCAAACGTTGAATTTGTGCAGTTCCTTCGTAAATTTGATAAATTTTCGCGTCCCTCATCAGTTTCTCAACGGGATACTCTGTGTTGTACCCGTTGCCACCGAATATCTGCAAACCGAATCAACAACAAAACAAAATGAAATGAAATTTAACAAACTATTTTATACTGGGACAGATGTTCAATTATCACCTGAACAGCGTCGCTGGCGCATTTATTCGCAACATCGGCCGCCATAGCTTTGGCTATGGAAGCGTAATAAGTGTTCCGTCTCCCTTGATCCGTTTCCCAAGCGGATCTCATCCAGGCCAAACGAGATAGCTCAATATTAATACCCTTCAATTCAATTGTTAATTAATAATAGAATATTGATTTTGGAACAGTTTGTGATAATATACAAACCATTTCTGCCAACAGGCCCATAATCATTTGATGCTTGACGATAGGAACGCCAAAAGTGGATCGCTCCATGGCGTATTTGGTAGCCTCATCCATGGCCCGCTGGGCCAGTCCAACAGCTGCTGATGCCACCTGATAATTTAAATGAGGAATAACAATATTGATATAATCGCGCTATCATAGTTAATAGATTAAATTTGTACTGTAGGTCGAGTGTGATCGAACACTCCCATCGCAATTTTGAAACCGGCGCTTTCAGCAATCAGGACATTCTCTTTTGGCACCAAAACGTCCTCGAATGTAATTCCACGCGTGTCTGAAGCTCTCTGACCCATATTCATTTCCTGGTGATTGAGTTTTATAACAGAAGAATCAATCTGGTGTTGTTTTTTAAATACCTATTTTAATAGTTAATCACCTTCCGGCCAGGGGTGAGTCCTGGCGTGTGACGGTCAACGATGAATCCCGTCAGGGATTTATGCGATGGAGCTTTAGGATCGGGATTGGTGCGAGCCAATACGAAATACCAATTAGCGTGACCGCCATTGGTAATCCACATTTTCTGTCCATTTAGAACGTAATGATCTCCTTTCTTTTCAGCCTTGGTTTTAATGTTGGATACGTCGGATCCCGCTCCAGGCTCCGTGACGCAATATGCCTGGATGGTGAGAGCCGCACCTTAATAATTAATTTGCCTTTTGGGCTGATTCAATTGATTAACTTACACACATAAGTGGCTCCTCTATCATCCGACCTAAATATTTCTTCTTCTGCTCTTTGTTTCCAGCTAGAACAACCGGAATTTCCTGCAAAAACAAGAAACAAATTAAATTGTTCTGGTTGGGTTATTGAATGGTTTAGACCACACACACACCCCCAAGTTGTTGCAATCGATTGCAGCTGTGATTCCAGTGCATCCGTAACCCAATTCTTCAATGATCATGGCTGACTCGAAAGATCCAATATCCGATCCTCCTTTAATAACACACGTAAATGTTGAACGTAAATGATTTGGAAAATTAATATATTAATTTTTACCAAATTCTTCGGCTATGTGGTGATTCATAAGTCCTAGACTGTGAGCTTTCTTGATTATCTCCCACGGGTATTCCCCGGTTTTATCGTAGTGAGCGGCGGCAGGAAGAATTTCAGAACGCGAAAATTGTCTGGCCAGTTGCTGGACTTCCATTTGTTCAGGAGTCAAATCTGAATAGCAATTTCCATCAAAATTATAAAGGATTTTGAATAATTCATTTGAACGCACCAAAACAGACACCGGTCGATGAGTCGGTCGACTTGGACGAAGCGAAACTCCTGTCAACGGAAAAGAAGGATCGGCGAAGAGAGACGAGACTTTTCATTGACTAAATAAATTTCCGTAATAGTTTCACGTTATAAATCAACGAAATAAGCGCACCGGAAACAATTTATTTTTAAAAATATAAGAATTTACTTTCATAATTCGAGCCATAGCGTTTGATTGGTCGTCCGCGTTTTCTATAAGAGAGCCCAGCTGCAGATCTTGTTTGTTACGGTCAATTCTGTGATGAACTGGATTCCCTGTGAAATGTCTTCAGGATGTCTTATAGTAGGAGTGAAGCTAGAAACGTTATCAAAATAGCTGTACGGCGCAAGGTACGGCGTGTGCGTATATAGCAAGGGCAGATTGTTGTCCCGATTACCTTGTTGACTGATGATAAGAGTCCTGGCCCTACTTTAAAAAGGACTTGGGAGAGTCTCTGTAGGACGCGATGCAATGTTTATTTTTTCAGGCGTAAGATGATGGTGAATAACGCAAACTATGTATACACGTCTCTATACACCCGTGCTACAAATCTACTGCTATTTCGTAATATCCATAGTCCTGGTCGGATAAGACAAGCTACGCACGTCAACAATCGAAACGGGACACATTTTATCCTTCATGATTTTATCACAGAACATCACAGATATAAAAAGGTAAACACAAACAAATACAATACCAGTTCAATCCCGATTAAAAAAAAAATGAACTGATGAAGTTACGCAGTTTATTGACTTTATTCTCACCTTGGGACTTTTGGAATCATTCGACTTCATGTTGCTGTGATGGGAATAAGAATTGGACTGTGGCCGAATGTAACAGTACAGTCGGCGTTCCGTATATATTAGCCTAAATTCTTTTGTTTTGTTTTTTCAAATAGGGGCGTTTTAGTCTGTCAAGGTAATTGTTACGTCTTGTGTTCATCATTTCTTGCCTTTGTCTAAAACATTGGGGGGTTTTCAAGCACCGATACGAGAATGAATGGATTGAAAGTGTTTTCTCAGAGTTTTATTTTTTCTACGTTTAAACAACAAATAGCTGACTAAGTAATAAGAGATAAGAGTATAGTGCGAATTTGAGACTCACACATTAGTTTGGTACATTAAGTTATATAAACGCAGTTTGATTAAGTTATGTGAAAAAGAGATTAATATTGTCGAATCTATATTTAAAAGAGTTAAATTCCTTCATGTACTAACGAATTGTTATCTGTTCACTTCAATCGATGAAAACTGGAGCGTCTTGCTCGAAGTTTTGAGACGATTTTTTGGCCATTTCAATATGGCTTTTCTCGTTCTCATTAGATGTGGGACGCAATTGACGACGGTGACGCTTCGACATGGAAATGATTTGCTCGACGAGGAAAGCCAAGATGGAGAGGCTGAATCCAATTGAGAGAACTATAAAGGCGCCAGTCAAATTTTTGAGTGAAAGTGGTGGATGCTTTTTGTTATCCGGCGACTTGTATCCGCTTCTGATTTTCCCTTGACATTGGCGGGGCATTGGGCGGAACAATACCTCCCAGTAATCGGACAATCCACTTTGACTTAGTTCCATTAGTCTATAAAAAGATGTATTTATAAGTTAGTATACTACAATCATTCTTTTCAGTCTATAGATTAATGAGTCACACCCTTTGTTAATTGAGTCGGTATAGGGACTGTTTTTCTGCAAGGCCATGACCGCATACACAGTCGTGTAGTAACTATCTCTGGCCATCTGCAAATTGCATTGGCCAGTTTTTTCAAAGTTCTCTTTGATGGCGTCCTTTTGGTAAGCTTCGGCCTATTTTGTTTGAAATTAAAGGATTATTCATTAGTTTTTCATTTCTTATTTTGGAGTATTTCTAATAGATACTAAGAGATAGAATTAAACATACATCTATGAATACATTTCTCAATCCCGGTTTGACCAAATCGATGCATTCGGATACTAGCGTGCATCGAGACTGTGGGTACGATTTAATCCTGTCGCGAATTTTCTCGTAGAATCCCGTCCAGTTGTTGTTCTGTGTCCAGCAAATACAAAATTAATCAACATCATTCAATTATTCAACTATATAACACTGGATAGATAATTGACTTGCCAAAAACATGCGATCCGGAGTACCCGCTAATTTGACTAGTAAATTAATATCGGAACTTTCGGCAATGTCGTAGATGGAATTGATGAGCGGCTGATTGACCGGCGCCACGACGTACGTGAATAATGTTGAAGTGTAGGCCTGAACGAAGATGAAAGCCGCCAGAGCCCATACTCCGGCGACCAAACGAAACGGTAGCAATTTCGATGAGCAAGGACCACCTAAATATTAATAAGAGCACCATAAATACAATTGGAAAAATTGAAATCATTTCTTCTCTGTAATAACCCTGTGATAGTAAATTGCCGAAAACGTAAAGGTATTCACTGCCAGCTCGACTTTTGTAGACATGACGTCGTTGAACATCTTTAGACTGGTTTGACATCCTTAGCGCACGATATTCAAAGTATCGATGCATTAAACTCAAAACGGCGATAACACAAAAAGCGGATAAGACCAATCCTACCCAAACCTGTACAGTATATTACATTATTGGGTTATTAAAAAGATGATAATAAATGCCTGTAATAATTTCAATTTAGTCCAACCGGCCACTGGAAAGGCTTGATGATTGCGTTGATATTGGCCGTTTCTTCTTGGACGGGAATGAGTAGTCCGAATTTAGGAAATTCCCAGGGCGTTGTCTGATCAATGATCAAATTTCGTCTATGTGTCAAGGTAATAGCTGAAACTATCAAGTCACTTTGCTGTACAGAAAACAAAATACATACAGTAGTTTATGGTGTGTAATTTAAATAGCTATTTTAACAAATAGAAAATAATTCCTTTGAAATTGAACTCAACATTATCAAACAAATAGCTGAAAAGTCCTCGTTCTTTTCCCAACGGCTCCAATCTGTTCTCGGTGACTCTAACCATCTCGTAACTGAAATGTTCATTTCAATAAGACGATAGATGATGAAACAACATTAAAGTTCATTTAAATCAAATTACGTGAAATTGAAACGGGCTTGAAAGTAATCGATGAAGACGCCGCCTTTGAGCGGACCCGAAAGTCCTTTTGGATTACCCTCCCAACGTGGCTGATTATTCAACAGACATAGAAATTCAACAATTAACATTAAGAATTATTAAGACAACTTTATTTACCCAGATAATGCGGAGGTGTCGACCGTTGAGGACATTCGATGACATTGCCAATGACGCCGGAAAATTAAAAATGTGCAACCAAATGCCGAGAAACAGGAAACAAATGAAGAGGATGAACATGGCGGTATACCAGAACAACGTCTGGTGATCTCTCTGATACTCTTATGAGAGTGGAAGTCATTTAAATACCGCTGTACAAGTAAATGTGTTTCTAAAGTATCACAAGAAGAGCCATGGCAACGTCAAAACAAATAACATGCAGGACGAGATTTATCAGCACAAAATAAACGGTGTCGAGACACCGTTTGTGTTGTTTGAAATTCGCTGAATATTCAGCAAACATGATTGACGTGCTGAGTGACCGCCACCTCCGTGAATGTCGAAAGAGAAACAAAAGTCACAAATCAAAGGGACGAGCTATGATACCGGTACGTGCGGCAGATTGTTTGACAACCGACGACTTTCCGTTTCATGCAGCAAGTGCAACAACTGGAGATGATGTGAATGGTTTATCATTTTAAATAACTCCCCCGCGGACTTTAATCGATATCAACCGTAACATTTGATCTGGGAATATACATCGCGTGTGGGTCTGATACGTGCGGTAACTTATTCAACAGGTGCAGTGCACAGTTGCAAACATTTCTAAACGAAACCGATGTCAAGTTGAACGACGAACCGACTGAATGCGCAAAAATAAACGTGGGCGATCATACTTTAACATATTCCTCATATTCCTATGTATGTAAGAAAGATTTCCTACGGTTTCTAATTTATCTTAGCATTTCACACTAGGATATCCGTATTAATTACCAGGTGTGGGGATCGAACCCACGTCTCTATTCAGAGACCAGATCTTAAGTCTGGCGCCTTAACCACTCGGCCAACCTGGTGATATAATAATGCAATCACATGTTTTTTGAAATTCAAATAATTAGTACCACGTCATTCAGAGAAACGAATTTGTTGATTTGCACATTTCAAAAAGATTCGTCAATTATTCGGATGAGGGAAACTCTCTCACGTTGCGTTCACCATCTTTGTCTACATAGATAATTAGATATAGTCTATTCTAATTTCTTATCATCATAAAATGAAGGAGGTTGGTAAAAAATCTCGACTTCCTTTTCGGTTGGATGCATGCGCACTTTCGTATAGAGTAAGCCTTATTTCTCCAACACAAAACAGCATCATCATCCGGACTGTGAACAAACTTGATTACATTATCAAGACTTTTTAAGTATAACTTGACATATTAGCATTTCGCTACTATACTAATTCGTCGATTCCTCGGACAAAAGAGAAGCCTGAATGAAATCAAATTGAAAATATCTTTTAGAATTATTGCCTTAGTGATGGTGAATTTTATGTGTACCGATTTGGATAAAAATGGGATCCAATAATCTCCCATATCCCAGCATACTTTCTAATATAATATTTCGCGTGAGCAGAATAATCTACTGACGGTGCTGACGTTTTATGACAACATTAAAATGGAAATTCATTAGTTGGCATGTTTTTGTGAACTGCAGTTTCTGACTTTCAGTAGAGAAGTACAACAGAACGCGATTGAATTTTGTATTAACAGGAAAATGGCATTGTGTCACACAGTCTTATAAATGTTCTATGAACCAAAGAACTCCATGATGAGTTACAGTAGCTTCGCTATTTCAGAGGGAAATTCACATTCAAACATTTCAACATGATAGTCACTCATCTTTAGGTAGCCACTAGCTGAAATGTTTAAGTATGCATATTGAATTATCAATTATTCTGTTCGAGGGAAGTTTCAGGGAAATTCATAGTCACCAGTACCGTTGCGCGAGAGAAGAAAAACTTCGATTTAAAATGATTTACTGTATTTCATTTGTCTGCCTATTACCAGGTGTAGGGATCGAACCCACGTCTCTAATCAGAGACCAGATCTTAAGTCTGGCGCCTTAACCACTCGGCCAACCTGGTGTTGAAATTACATAATCACCTGTTTTTCAAAAAAAGCGGATCGATCGAAATAAATGTGGAACGGACCCGCTATAGACATTGCGATTTTTATAAGCATTCGTGACCATATAAAATCAATTCAAAACCAACCTATTAGTGCGAGATGAAATACTATTTATTGAATAATAACTATATTCATCGATACTAATGTATACACTAAACATTCGGCCTGACAGCCGCTGAATTCTAAGTGCATTTATCATTATGTAGTACATATTATATTATTTGACGAATTCATCGGTCAAAATGTCATTAACTGCCAGAATGTCTACTTCTACTTTTATGTCATCAGCAGCACTATCATTGATGCTGAGAGCTGGATCGTCGGAAATTTGAGTGGATCTCTTGACGACTTTATTGCGTTCAACCATCGAAATGATTCGCTCGACTAGAAAAACCAAAAATGAGAGACTGAATCCGATCAAAAGAACGACAAAAGCTCCAGTTAAATTCTTGAGCGATAAAGCCACTTGTTTGGTTCCGGTTTTCTTGGATTGTTTTCGGATGTTGGCCTTACACTGAGGTGGTAAAGGGCGGAACCAAGAGTCCCAGTGGTCGATGATTCCGGTTTGTTGTAGCGCCAAAAGACTTTTATTTTCACCGTTCATAATGCAGTCGACAAAATCACAATAAAATCGAAATGATTAATAGTTAGACGCAATTAATAATGAATTTCAAATAGTCGTTTATACCCTTTGTTCATCGTGTCGGTGTAGGGGCTGCCTTTCGGAAGTACGAAACTGACTGGGAAACTCAAGAAACAATCACCCGCCAACTGCAATCCACATTTCCCTGTTTTTTGAAAATCGAAATTGATGGCGTCCAATTGGAAAGACTTTGCCTAATAACCAACAAATATATATTACTCTTTAAAAAGAAAAACTATTTCGAAAATAAGGGTGAATATGATAAAAGATTGTTTTTACATCGGCAAAAACGTTTCTTGAACCCGGCGTTATGAAACTAAGACACTGGGAAACCAAATTGCATCGAGAATTAGGGAAAGATTCGGCTTTTTTACGTAATTTCAAAAACACTCCCGTCGCGTTGGGATCCTATGACGTGAATCAGCAATTAAAGCAAATGTAACTTTTGCGGGCAAAATGCTTTAACATTTCAATTCGCATCTCAATAACTTACCGAAATCAACATGTTCAAAGTGGAACCTTTTCGATAGAATAATTGGACATCGGTACGGTCGGCAACTTCGTACATGGAGTTGATGAGCGGAAAGTTAACTGGTGCCACAACGTACGTGAAAAGAGTCGAATTGTAAGCCTGGACGAAGATAAAAGCGGCCAATGTCCACACGCCAGCGACGAGACGGAACGGTAAACGTTGCGAAGTGACCGGACCGCCTGAATATAATCAATGAAAATTGAACTTTCATTCCCAAATATTAAAATGCGCAATAGTCGCACATTTGATGAGAATAATATTAAACCTTGCGATAGTAAAATTCCGAATACGTAGACAAATTGTTTTCCATCTTGTTTCTGATTTACAACTTTTTCATCAGTTCCCCTGCGATACTCGAAAAATCGTTGCAGTAGATTCAAAGTGAAAATGACGACAATTATCGAAATCGACAGTCCAACCCAAACCTAAATGGTTCAATCCCCAAATGAATCATTAAACAGTTAAATATAAAATTCGTTCATTTATACATACCGGCCATTGAAAAGGTTTAACGATGGCTTCTACATTAGCCATATCTTCGTGGACGGCAAAGAGTAAACCGTAGCAGTCATTCGTCCAGGGTAAAGTCAAATCTACAATTTTCTGACGCTCAAATGTCGGAGGCACACCCAACGTTAAGAAATCGCATTTCTTCACATGTCAACGTATTAAATTTAATTAAATGACGACGAGTTAAGCTCAACTGATATTATATTTAAGTTATTATGTGTCACTCAACTCCTTCCAGCAAATAATTGAAAAGTCCACGTTCCTTTCCCTGCGGTTCCAATCGATTCTCGGTGACTCTAACCATTTCGTAACTGAAATTTCATTTAAAAACATCGATGGATGAAACAACATTATAGGGTAAAAATGCTAATTCGAACGATTTTTTGCTTAGTAAGCTTTCTTATGGGGTTTGCGTGTAAAGCAAATATTCTAAATCCGAACGAAATATTCTAATTCCCGAACGACATATACTAATCCGAATGAAAGTATTTTTAAAAACTAATTATACCAATCGACGCAGAATTTAAATCTGCATCGAATTGCTTAAAGCTCTAGACACAGTGCAATGGAATTATTTTGAGTATTTTTGATTTAAAAAATCAAAACATTGAGCTGTCAAACGCCATTTTTGTCAGCAAAATCTGTTGGACTCTGCAGAGTCCATGGATCGAATCTTTCCAGACACATAAAAAAATGTTTTTAAACAAAAATCGCTAAAAATTGGGTTTAATGCGCTTTAATGAATGCGAATAGAATAAGGACTCTAAAATTGCAAACAAAATTGAATTTGGTTGAATATTTATTGAGAAATTCCTTTTGAAAGCCAGAAGAGTGTGATTCTAAAGTTCGAAAGATTCGGAAAATATAATAATTAAAACAAATTCTAGATTCATTGTTTGAATAGAAAAATTGGTATCACCATATCCAGAAAAATGCCCTCTACAAATCTAGCTATAAACGGGTAGATAGATGTTTGTATTATTAATGGAATCAACAATTGTTTCTTGCCATTTAAACCAATGATACTAATTGGAACAGCCAACGGGCATACACCAGACCATCCTTAATAGCCTACAATGGGCATTTTAAAATTTAACAACTAAGTTTGTATGTCAGTATGGTTGTATGGTAAAAGACTGTCACCGTGACTTAACCGATGAACGTTCAAGTCTGAACTTTCATGAATATATTATACTTGTATAACAATTTAGATTTCATTTTAAATTAAAAATTTTATGTTTTATATGATATTCTGAATCAACATAACATTTCAAACCCTAATTTGATTAGATACAATTGCAAAGAAAGAGATGTACTTTGATATCTAAGAGATTCCAAAAATATTGTTGGGGTATGTTGGTAAAGGATTGGCTTTCTAAAAAAATGGACGAGGGTTCAAGCCTAGTCTTGAAGTATTTCTTATTACTTGAAAAACATTCGCTAGAAAATTTAAACTTTTTAAAATAATCCAATGTATACTTATGAAAAATTTAAACTTTGTAAACAATCCAATGTGTACTTGGATACTTGGAATAAATCTGTAGTATGCTAGATTTGAACTCAGAAGATTTGGTTAAATAGCGACACCTCTACCACTAAGCCATCTACAACAGTTTAAACTTTAAATTTCGGAAAAATAATTTGATATGCAGAAAAGGTGCTAAACAGTTTCCTGCTGCTCCAACAGACGGTCGAATTAGTATGATAGGCTCTTATGGCAGAATGAGGGAAAGCAAACATTTTAAGTATTCTGATTTTTTGAATTACTGCCCTTACATTTTTTTGTGGATTTATGCTATTTCCGGCCATAGGTACGAGTTAACGTAAAAAAAAAAAAAAAAAACCCAAAAATATAGCCCGAACTTTAGTTACAGCATTTAGAGAACGGGTAGTAAATAGCTTATACAAAGTTTAAAAAAAAAAATGAGAAATTTGCACTAAAATTTCTAAAACCCTACTGTCTTTGAAAATATGAGTTTACATTAGCAATGCGAAAAAATAATTTAATGAAAAAGGGGTCTTGGATACGACCATACGCGATCCCACTTTACCAACTGCCAGTAATACCTTTTTTCGCAAATTATTCTTAAACGAAGCAATAAAACTTATAAACATTGTACATAAATCGATTCGTCTTCCAATTCTGCGTCGATTGATGTACAAATTAAGGGATTTCGTGGAAATTAAAAATTTGAAAAAAAAACTCGTTCGAGTTAGTATTTTTCGTTCGGACATTAGCATATTTTTACGTTTTTCCTGGTATGACTATATTTAATGAAATTCAACTAAATATGGACAACAACTTATATCAATTTGTAGAGCTTTTCATTTCCTATCTTTTAGTATAATTATTGTAAGGATTGTTCCATTTTTACATTAAATATTCCTTACCGCGCGAAGTCTAAAATTAACAAAATCACCGAATCAGGAACAAGTTCCCATTAGCAAATAGGATATTTTTCTTTAGACGATTTCTCGATTAATTGTGGGTGTTTTTAGTTGCCCTTTGGCTCATTTATATATTGCCTTTTATATTTTAATGTTCACTTATTAGATTTCACAATATATCTTTCAATCGGTCACATTAACTAAAACAAAAAAATGGTTTTTTTCGTTCGAATAAGTATACACCCCTGGCCGCGTTCGGTTTAGCATTTTTACCCTATACGTAGTTCATTTATTAATCGAATTTAAAAGAATATCTCTTACGTGAAATTGAAACGGGCTTGCAAGTAATCAATGATGACGCCGCCTTTGAGCGGACCCGAAAGTCCTTTTGGGTTACCCTCCCAACGTGGCTGATTATAATTGACCGTCAAAATTTCAACAAAACATTAAACAATCAAAAGGTCAACTTTACCCAGATAATGCGGAGGTGACGACCGTTGAGGACATTATTCGATGACATTGCCGATGACGCTGGAAAATTCAAAATGTGTAACCAAATGCCGAGAAACAGGAAACAATTGAAGAGGATGAACATGGCGATATATCTAACCAGAACATCGTCTGGTGATCTCTCTGATACTCTTATGAAAGTGGAAGTCATTTAAATATACTTGTACGGGTAATATGTTTCTAAAGTATCACAAGAAGAGCCATGGCAACGTCAAAACAAATAACAGGACGAGAATTTTCAGAAATAAACGGTGTGTCACTTGAGGCCGTTTACCGAAACATTTGATCTGGGAATACATCGCGTGTGCGTGCGGTAAGTTATTCAACAGGTGCACAGTTGGAGACATTTCTTTATAAAAACGAAACCGACGTCAAGTTTAACAATAACAAATAAGTAAGTTTCTCATCATAAAAGTAAGGAGGTTGGTTAAAAACTCGACTTCCATTCCGGTTGAATGCGCACTTGCGCACCTTATTTCTCCAACACAAAACAGCACATCCGGACTGCGAACAACCTTGATTACATTCAAGATTTTAAAGTAACTTGACATTTAGAATTTATCTACTACTAATTCGTCGATTCCTCGGCCAAAAGAGAACCTAAAAGAATTCAAATTGAAAATATCTTTTAGAATTGCCTTAGTGGTGAATTTTATGTACCGATTTGGAAAAAATGGAATCCAATAATCTCCCACATCCCATACTTTATAAAATAATATCCCGCGTGGGCTGAATAATCTACTGACGGTGCTGACGTTATGACAACATTAAAAAGGGAATTCATTTGTTTGCATGTTTTCGTGAACTGCAGCAGTTTCTGACTTTCAGCAGAGCAGTACGTATAACAGAACTCGATTGAATTTTGTATTCACAGGAAAATGGCATTGTGTCGTCCGTTCGTCACACGGTCTTGTAAATGTTCTATAAGCCAAAGAACTTCACGAGAGTTATATTAGCTTCGCTATTTCAGAGGGAAACTCACATTCAAACATTTGATATTCACTCTCTTTATGTAGCCACTAGCTGAAATGTTCAAGTATGCATATTGAATTATCAATTATTCTGTTCGAGGGAAGTTTCAGGGAAATTCATAGTCGCCAGAAGCCTACCGTTAGAAAAAGCCTACCAAGAGAAGAAAAACGTCGATTTAAAATGGTTTCCTGTATTTCATTTGACAATTAATATTATTCTATTTCATCTGCACATTGCTTACAGTTACCAGGTTTTAAGAACGAACCCACGTCTCGTTACGGAGACCAGATCTTAAGTCTGGCGCCTTAACCACTCGGCCAACCTGGTGATACTATTGCGTAATCACCTGTTTTTCAAAAAAATCGGATCGATCGAAACAAATGTGGAACGGTCCCGCTAGACATTGCGATTTATAAGAATTCGTGACCATAAAATCAATTCAAAACCCACCTAATAGTGCGAGATGAAATACTATTTATTGAATAACTATTCATCGATACTAATGTATACACTAAACATTCGGCCTGACAGCCGCTGAATTCTAAGTGCATTTATCATTATGTAGTACATATTATATTATTTGACGAATTCATCGGTCAAAATGTCATTAACTGCCAGAATGTCTACTTCTACTTTTATATCATCAGCAACACTATCATTGATGCTGAGAGCTGGATCGTCGGACATTTCAACGGATCTCTCGACGACTTTATTGCGTTCAACCATCGAAGTGATTCGCTCGACTAGAAAAACCAAAAATGAGAGACTGAATCCGATCAAAAGAACGACAAAAGCTCCAGTTAAATTCTTGAGCGATAAAGCCACATGTTTGGTTCCGGTTTTCTTGGATTGTTTTCGGATGTTGGCCTTACACTGAGGTGGTAAAGGGCGGAACCAAGAGTCCCAGTGGTCAATGATTCCGGTTTGTTGTAGCGCCAGAAGACTTTTATTTTCACCGTTCATAATGCAGTCGACCAAATCGCAATAAAATCGAAATGATAAATAGTTAGACGCAGTTAATAATGAATTTCAAATTGTTGTTGTTTACCCTTTGTTCATCGTGTCGGTGTAGGGGCTGCCTTTCGGAAGTGCGAAACTGACTGGGAAACTCAAGAAACAATCACCCGCCAACTGCAGTCCGCATTTCCCTGTTTTTTGAAAATCGAAATTGATGGCGTCCAATTGGAAAGACTTTGCCTAATAACCAACAAATATATATAACTGATTTAAAAAGAAAAACTATTTCGAAAATAAGGGTGAATATATATGATAAAAGATTGTTTTTACATCGGCAAAAGCGTTTGTTGAACCCGGCGTTATGAAACTAAGACACTGGGAAACCAAATTGCATCGAGAATTGGGGGAAGATTCGGCTTTTTTACGTAATTTCAAAAACACTCCCGTCGCGTTGGGATCCTATGACGTGAATCAAGCAATTAAAGAAAATGTATAACTTTGCAGAGTAAAATGCTTTAACATTTCAATTCGCATCTCAATAACTTACCGAAACAAACATGTTCAAAGTGGAACCTTTTCGATAGAATAATTGGACATCGGTACGGTCGGCAACTTCGTACATGGAATTGATGAGGGGAAAGTTAACTGGTGCCACAACGTACGTGAAAAGAGTCGAATTGTAAGCCTGGACGAAGATAAAAGCGGCCAATGTCCACACGCCAGCGACGAGACGGAACGGTAAACGTTGCGAAGTGACCGGACCGCCTGAATATAATCAATGAAAATTGAACTTTCATTCCCCAAATATTAAAATGCGCAATATAGTCGCACATTTGATGAGAATAATATTAAACCTTGCGATAGTAAAATTCCGAATACGTAGACAAATTGTTTTCCATCTTGTTTCTGATTGACAACGTCGACTTTTTCATCAGTTCCATTACGATACTCGAAAAATCGCTGCAGAAGATTCAAAGTGAAAATGACGACAATTATCGAAATTGACAGTCCAACCCAAACCTAAATGGTTCAATTCCCAAATGAATTATTTAAATATAGCCCAGTTGAATATACATTGCGTTTCTTTAGACATACCGGCCATTGAAAAGGTTTAACGATGGCTTCTACATTAGCCATATCTTCGTGGACGGGAAAGAGTAAATCGTAGCAGTCATTCATCCAGGGTAAAGTCAAATCTACAATTTTCTGACGCTCAAATGTCGGCGCCACACCCGACGTTAAGAAATCACATTTCTTCACATGTCAACGTATTCAATTGAATTAAATGACGACGAGTTAAGCTCAACTGATATTATATTTAAGTTATTATGTATCACTCAACTCCTTCCAGCAAATAATTGAAAAGTCCACGTTCCTTTCCCTGCGGTTCCAATCGATTCTCGGTGACTCTGACCATCTCGTAACTGCTGAAATTACGAAATGAAAACTATAAAAATGTAAAGGCAGCATTATTATTGGTACTTACGTGAAATTGAAACGATCTTTCAAATAATCGATAATGACGCCACTCTTGACTGGTGCCGAAAGTCCTTTGGGGTTACCTTATAAACATACTCAAAATTTCATTTCTGTTAAGTTTATGTTACTTTATATATTCATCATACCTTCCCAGCGAGGCTTCATGAAGATGAATTTCAGTTTTAAATACAAAAATAAAATAATAAATTGAATTCAACTTTTGACGTCCATAGTTATTACCCAGATAACGCGGAGATGCTGGCCATTGAGCGGATTATTTTCCCAACTCAACACGAACAATCGGCTCCAAATTGACAAACAGGTGACAAATATGAGAAAAGCGATTGGGATTGTTGACATGGTACGGACTTATTCCAACTGATACGTTGGTGGCCGACCAAGGATGACTTTATATAAAACGGCAGGCTATAGGTAATATAGATCCTATACGGTATAGTGTGTAGTGAGAGCGAGACATAGGGCACCAGCATCAACCAAACGAAATCTATATTCAAAATCTCATCACACGATACAGCAAGTCATTTTCTATATAATATCCAGCGCAGAATCTCTAGCTGCTACGGCGTGTTTGCGATAATGTATAGCCAATAATTCAATATGTACATATTCATTTGATTTGCTGCATGGCTTATACTATTTGTTGATTCATGCAGTCTGTCTGGAACCCACATAATTAATATTGGAACGGTTCAGCAGCGAGTAATAAAGAACTCATTGCGAGGGCATCACCAGCGGGTGATTTAAATGGAAATTCACGTTGAAATATTTCATTATTATATGTTCCCATATTTCCGTATGACAATGCAACAGGCAGACCTTTAACAGACGGAGATTCTCACGCATGCATATAGATGCATTGATTAAACGACGCCTTCAATAGAGTTACTATATCCAGCAGCCCCTTTTTTGCTCATTTCCTTGCTTTGTTGATATCCCACGTTGATATGAATGATTGAGTATACTATGGCACTATAATGCATCAGTTTCATATGTAACAATACGTAGTACCAAGTCATATTCAGGGAAACGAATATTTGGTGATTTGTATACTTAAACATTTGTCTATTATGTGGAGGAAAACTTGGTAAGTTGCTGCGTTCTCTGTATTTGTCTACATAGATATAGCGTGATGTGTGTGATAGCGGACCATCAGCTGATACACTTCTCATCGTAAAAGTATACGGATGGTCGGACTTTGTTCCCACGGTCGATGCTCCTCTACTACATCCATTACAAAACAAAACATCCGACATCCTCCACGTCATCGCGCAGTACAAACTTCTTAAAATTAATTTGATATTTCATACCAGGTGTGGGGATCGAACCCACGTCTCTATACAGAGACCAGATCTTAAGTCTGGCGCCTTAACCACTCGGCCAACCTGGTGATATTACTGTATAATCACCTGTTTTTGAAAAAAAGCGGATCGATCGACAAAGATGCAGAACGTCATAGGTCCCGCTACGTGACATTTCGACTTATTGGAGTTCGTCTTGAACGTGTATGTGCTGCAGTTAATATATGCCGTGTATTTGCATAACTCGCGAATTATATAAACGGATTCAAGTACGGGAATCGAATTAATCGACACCACGGAAATTAATTCAAATCCATTGTCTATTGACACTGAATTGGGTGAGGAAAAAATCGAGTGCAACTGTAACTAGAACTAGAGAGAGATGCACGGTCACGATCAACGTGCGGGACTTGCGCAGACATAACGGCATAACGCCACTGCATGTATTACATAATAAGATAATAATATCAATTAACGCGTCCGGCTTGCATTATTCAATTTCGAAATAATTTGCTCGCGAAAGGAAAATGAATAAAAGAAAGGCTGAAACCAATAATAGTCAGAACGACAAAAGCGCCAGTCAAATAATTTAGCGATATAGAGAAGAATGATGATCTTTGGTTTCCGGTTTCTTATTATTGGGTAAACGGAACGACCTGACTGGTTTTGGACTTTTGAAGTCGAGATAATCTGAAGATGATAAGTTCACAAAGGAAAGTCAACAAGGAGAGACTAAAACCAATGGACAGAACGACAAAGGCGCCAGTCAAATTCTTCAAGGATATGGCCGAATGTTTCGAGTCCGGTTTCTTCCCTTTTCGGGTGTTGGCCATACACTGACGTGGAATTGGGTAGAACCACAGGTCCCAATGGTCCATCAATCCACTTTGTAGGAGCTCCATTATTCTTGGAAATAAATAATTAACAGGAATAAACAAATTTCAAAAAGGAATTGATTGAATATTGCCTCACCCTATGTTGACTGTGTCAGTGTAGCGACTGTGTTTCTGTAGGGCCAATGACGCCAAAACAGTTAAGAAAGATTCACTGGCTAATTGCAGGTCGCATTTCTTAGTTTGATCAAAGTGTTTTAAGATGGCTTCTCTTTGTGGAGTACTCCCCTATTGATTAATTCACAATAATTTTGTAAATTATTCACTCCGAATATGCATGCATATGATATTGATTACTGTACATCGGCAAAGGTGTTTCTCGATCCGGGCGTAACCATACTGATGCACTCTGAGATTAAATTACATCGAGAATTGGGGAAAGAGTTCAATTTCTTATTCAGTTTCAAAAAGATTCCAGTTGCGTTGGGATCCTTAATTTTCAATTTAAAAATGTGCCGTACCATTATATCCCATTCGTGTTACAAAAAGAGCAAAAACTCACCGAAATAAATAGATTCAAAGTCGATCCTTTTCTAATCAGCAATTGGATATCATCGTGCTCGATAATGTCGTAAACGGAATTGATTAGTGGCTGATTGACAGGCGCCACGACGTAAGTGAAGAGGATCGACGTGTACGCCTGGACGAAGATGAAAGCGGCCAGACACCAAACGCCAGCGACGAGTCGATACGATAATTGATTTGAAATACAATGACCACCTTAAATCAGAGATCTACTATATCTGTGACGCAATATTTGCAGCAATATTTTGAATTTCAACCCAAACCTTGTGACAGCAAATTTCCGAAAACGTAGACGTAATGTTTTCCAGCTTGTCTTACATAATAAAGCCAACCCCTTTGATTCCTTATGTTTCTACGTTGGGGTTCTTCTTCGATAGAGACAGTCGCCTCAGATAGGGAACGATAGTCTAAATAGAATTCTAATAATTGCAATACGATTATGACTGTCATAATCGATATTAAAAGTCCCAGCCAGACCTATAAGTATATCCAATTACATGAGCTATTGAAATCAATTATTGGGTCA
Source organism: Daphnia galeata (assembly GCA_030770115.1). Classification (NCBI taxonomy): domain Eukaryota; kingdom Metazoa; phylum Arthropoda; class Branchiopoda; order Diplostraca; family Daphniidae; genus Daphnia; species Daphnia galeata. The sequence goes on from CM061119.1 coordinate 1,246,698, forward strand.
TATCATAAGAAAACACGCGGATAAAGTTTTCAGATAATTACCGGCCACTGGAAGGGTTTGATAACAGCGTTCACATTTGATGTGTCACTTTGGACTGGTATGAGGAACTTGTAGGATTCGAAGGACATGGGGACCGTCACATCTACCACTTTAAAACGTTCGTACGTCAGAACCACGCCTATGATGAGGAGGTCAGATTGCTGTTTATAAGAAACGATTAATTAATTTATGAATTATTATAATTTTAAACGAAATAGCTACTCAACTTTATTCCACAAATAATTAAAAAGTCCACGATCCTTCCCCTGTGGTTCTAATCTATTCTCTGTGATTCTCACCATCTCGTACCTAATTGGGAAAGACATTCATTTGGAAACCTTAATATAATAATATGATAGAAAATTTAAAAATGAGTGTCGTTTACGTGAAATTGAAACGAAGTGCCAAGAAATCGAGGATTTCGCCACCCTTGGGCGGACCGGTAAGTCCTTTAGGATTGCCCTTCCAGCGAGGCTTTAAATAAACAAATCAAGGAATTTTGATGAGAATTATTATTCAGTTAATAAAGGTGCTATACCCAAATGACTCGGAGGTGTTGTCCGTTAAGTGAATTCAAATTTGATGACGACACGGTGGAAAAGTTCTGAAGAATCAAACAGAAGAAGATGAAAAGTCGTGAGACTGTCATTGTGCTAATGGACAGTCATAGACTGCGAGACGATTCCTTCCAGAGGAATTGTTTTCTTGCTGCTAGCAACGCCATCGATCCCTTAATTTAGCTTCAGATTAGACATAAAGTTGGGGATTCTATATCGCAATCTCGTTATTTCCAATCGCGCAGAATCGTTACCCTGGCGCCAAATTCAAATCCGGAGTAGCTTTACCTCTCGGTTAATTGACTCCATATAATGACATTATTAAATACTCAACTGATGGACTGTTCTAAACTTTGGTTATTCTGAATTGATTATTTACTGGGCTCGGATCTGGTCCAATCAATAGAGACTGCTGCGGTAAATCCGAAGCAACTTCAACAAACTAAATTCTTAAGAGCTTTTCGACTTACATTATTAAAAAAACAATTAGACTGATATTTGTATTATTGTGTTTTCTTGTTACTATCGATTCAATAAGCGTCGTCCTCAGACTAATATTGATGAATTAATGTTTCAATGCCAATGTCTAGTATATTTTTAGTATTTTTGAAGGACGGCATGTAGTACACACAGTTTTAGAAGTTACTTATAGATCTTTTGATTATATTCGACGACCTTTTGCGACAAGTCGATCAGACTTTATCGATGCTGACGCTATTTTTAATGGAATCTTCCCCATTTTTGTTGGGTACGATCCGTCTAGTTTTCAACTTTTGACGTTGAGCTACAGAAATGACGAGCTCGCAAAGAAAAGCCAAAAGCGAAAGACTTAATCCAATCAAATAGACGACAAATGCTCCAGTCAAATTTTTCAACGATAGTACTACAGCAGATGATGCGCGTTTGGGATCTGCGGGATCTGCTGGTCTCGTTTTTCCGCTGTTGACGATGTTTGCCATACACTGACCAGGCATCGGATGCAGCACAATTTCCCAGTAGTCAATAATTCCGGTTTGCTGGATCTCCAACACACTTTCAATCGATAACAAAAATTTGTAAATTCAGTTGAAGAAGTATATGTGTAATATAATATACCCCTTGTTGATAATGTCGGTGTAGCGGCTTCGTTTCTGTAGGGCAAATGACGCAAATGCAGTCATGAAAGATTCGCTGGCTAATTGGAGGTCGCATTTCTTAGTTTGATCGATGGATTCGATGGATGTTTCTTGATGGATTCCAATTGTGCTGTTCTCCCCTATACATTTGAAAATAACATCTAGCAGCATGAATATATAATTGAAGTTTCAATTTTGATTAATACATCGACAAAGGTGTTTCTCGATCCAGGCGTTATCGAACGGATGCAATCTGATATCAAATTGCATCGAGAATTGGGGAAAGAGTTTAGTTTGTTCCTCAGTTTTAAAAAGATTCCAGTCGCGTTAGGATCCTTGTATATTACCACAAATAACGAATTAAAATTTGACAATTCGATTAAATTACTTGAATCGATCCAACTTACCGATATCATAAGACTCAAGGTGGAGCCTTTTCTAGTCAGCAACTGGATATCATCGTGTTCGACAATGTCGTAAACGGAATTGATTAGTGGCTGATTGACAGGCGCCACGACGTACGTGAAGAGAATCGACGTGTACGACTGGACGAAGATGAAAGCGGCCAGACACCAAACGCCAGCGACGAGTCGAAAAGCTAAACGTTTCGATGTACACTGACCACCTAAGTATATTGAAAATGTACAGTAAAATTGCGATACATTTTTTCCTAATGCTGTAAACAATTTAATTTGTAATTACCTTGGGACAGCAAGTTTCCAAACACGTAAAGATATTGTTTTCCTGGTCTTGCGCTTGTTATTGTCACACTATTGCGATCCTCGCTCAATTTATTGTCGTTTCCGGGTTCGTTGAATAATATGAAATCCAGTAATGACAAAACTGCAATGACGCAAACAATCGAAAGAGCCAAACCCAACCAAACCTGTTCAAAAATCGTTGGGCTGATTATATAGAGCTGTAATCGCATGATAGCGATGTGTTATAAATTAATGGCATTATTATATAACTTACCGGCCATTGAAATGGTTTGACGACTGCGTTGATATTGGCCGTGTCGTTCTGGACTGGAATAAGAAACGAATAGGTTTCGAATGCCCAAGGCACCGACAAATCGACAACTTGAAAACGCTCATACGAAAGAGTGACGCCAATAATTAATATGTCAACTTGCTGCGAATTACATAACAAAAAGCGGATTATAACTTATATAAAATGATGGACAGGAATAAACTCAACTTTGTCCCACAAATAGTTGAATAGTCCTCGTTCCTTTCCTTGGGGCTCTAATCTGTTCTCTGTGATTCTCACCATTTCGTACCTACAATTTAACGATAACACGTTTGGATATGATGTAACAGTTTCAAACATTAAAATATTTATTGCAAGTTTATTATTTGTTTATACGTGAAATTGAAACGAGTGGCCAAAGTTTCAAGAAATTTTTCGCCTTTGATTGGACCCGAAAGGCCTTTAGGATTTCCCTTCCAACGAGGCTAAATTTAATTATGTTTGAAATTTGTTAGCGCAATAATTTACGAGTATTATTATAACGTTGACACGATTTACTAAAATTACCCAAATGACTTGAAGGTGTTGTCCATTAAGTGCGTTGAAACTTGATGAACATACAAGTTGAAAATTCTGAATTTGGTAGTAAATTATCAAAATAATAAAGAACATGTTCAATCCTGATGACATTTCGATGAAATCTACAGCCCCATGAGCGAAATGAAGACTATGTCAAACAATAATGGCTTATCTTATGATAACGATTCCTTAATTTATTGTACCTATAAGCTACACTCGTCCGCACTCGTCTTGTATAGAGTCTGGCTACATTATCAATCGAGGAGCGCAAGTCAGTAAAGATTCAATCAAATCTTAGTAATTATTGGTTGCGCAGAATCGTTAAACGTATTTTACCTGATGTAAAATTCTAATCCAGACGAGTTTTAGCTTCTCTGATGTCTTTATTATTTATGATATATTATATTAGAACATCAATATTATAGTGGGGTTCACAACTTTCGAATTGATTTTTTGTCTGGGGCGCCGTCTCCTATGTTGGTAGTTATTCTTCAGAGCACTTTTCCTTTTAATTAAAAAATATACCAACATAGCGTCTACAATTCATTTTGGAGGCTAACTTTTTACAGAGATTTAAAGTTTTATTTGGACACCTATTCAACCACTTGTTCAATATTAAAATGCATTCAATATTCAATCATTCGCGCTAGAATTTAGAATCTAGATTTGTTTTGTTTTTTTAATTTTAGCTGCAAATCAACGCTGATTACCAAATATTCGAATGCGCAAATCCTGCGACGTACAAATTAATATTCAAGTTTTAAACTTTCAGTTTATATGAGCGGTTCCCGCCGACGGTTCCGTAGCAACATCAACAGATCTGTATACTGAGCTCCTATCTGACTTTGACGTTAATTAATAATGTTCATCCAGCTCCGACCGCATCAACAAATAATATTTTAATCGATAACATTGTCAGAATTTAATTCGGTTGCTGGTTTATTACGATGACAGGAATTTGGATTTCAGTCCTATAGACTAGCGCTGTTCAATAATACGTAAGAAACGCCAATTTTCTTTATTCTAATATCAATAGTAGTAGTCTGGAACAAAATACCAAACCAAATCGATCCACAAGGATCAATACTTCCCCTCGGTACCAGGTGTGGAGTTCGATTCCAAGTCAATTATTACACACACCAAAATAAGTGAAGTATGGCGCTACCACTGAGTGGCACCAATTTATTTATTTACTATTAGAGCGAAATCAAATTGACTCTCGATAGGTTACAGTGATAATGGACTAAACAGGTCTACATAAAATACTACCCAAATAATAGTAACGATTTCATATCAATAATTAACTAACAATAGTCTACTACTTGTTAAAATGGCAATCTCACTAAAAGTGACGCATTTATCGTCTGCGTTATTTCTTAGATATCGCATCTGCCAGCTTCGATTTTAAGGTATGGAGATTATTTAGTTCAAAAAGGAATGCCAAGACGGAGAGACTGAATCCAGTTAAAAGAACGACAAAGGCGCCTGTCAAATTCTTCAAGGATATAGCCGAGGGTTTGGTTTGATGTTTCTGGTTTCGACCCTTTGTGTTGGCCAGACATTTAGGCGGCATCGGGTTGAACCAATCCTCCCACAAGTAAAAAAATCCACTTTGCTGAAACTCCATTATCCTTGAGCGACAGCGAAAACAACAAAAATCAAACGTTTTATTAGAATAATTTATTACGATGACATCAATTAAAAAAAAAAAGGGGTTAATTCAATATTTTCTCACCCTTGGTTGATAGTATCAGTGTAGCGACTGTTTTTCTGTAGGGCAAGAGATGCAAAGACAGTCAAGAAAGGTTCGCTTGCCAATTGGATATCGCATTTTTGAGTTGCATCGTAGTGCCCCTTGATAGCCTCCAGTTGAGCTGAAATCACCTAGAAAATAAATTTTACGAATTTCTTTTGAAATGTTATTAATGTCGTTCTCATAATTTACATCGGCAAAGGTGTATCTCGATCCTGGTTTTATTTTATTGATACAATCTGAGATCAAAATGCATTCAGAATCGGGGAACGAGTCCCGTTTCTTCCTCAGTTTCACAAGGATTCCAGTCGCGTTGGGATCCTTTATGATCACAAAACGTTTTTTTGAAATGGCACTTATCTATGGACAAATCATAAGTAACCTACCGAAATAAAGCGATTCAAAGTAGATCCTTTCCTTATGAGAAATTGAACATCGCTACGTTCAACAAGGTCGTAGACAGAATTGATAAGCGGCTGATTAACTGGAGTCATGATGTAAGTGAAGAGAATCGACGTGTACGATTGGACGAAGATGAAAGCAGCCAGACACCAAACGCCAGCGACGATTCGAAACGGTAATCGCCTTGATGAGCAAGGACCTCCTATTAATTGGATAAATGTATCAACTGAAAAATATTTTTTTAAACGATAAGAATAATTCACCTTGTGAAAACAAATTTCCAAAAACATAGATGTAATGTTTTCCTATTTGTCTCACATAATGAAGCCAACCCTTTGGATTCTTTTTGTTTCTTTGGCCATCTTCACTAGAATCAATTTGAGATGGGGAACGGTAGTCTAAATAGAGTTCCAATAACTGCAAAACAACTATGACTGTCATAATCGATATCAAAAGTCCCAGCCAAACCTGCATTTCAATTTATCATTATTATTGGGTCTAATAAAAAGATAAATAATCAATAATCTTATTACCGGCCACTGGAATGGTTTGATGACAGCATCGACATTCGATGCGTCACCTTGGACTGGTATGAGGAATCTGTAGGGTTCAAAAACGACTGGTATCGTCACGTCAACCACTTTAAAACGTTCGTACGTCAGTCCGACGCCAATGAGCAGCAAGTCACACTTCTACGAACAAGAACGAATCATAGAACACTCTTAGCTCAAATTAAATGAGAAATAACCAAACTCAACTTTATCCCACAAGTAGTTAAATAGTCCTCGTGCATTTCCTAGGGGCTCTAACCTATTCTCCGTGACTCGAACCATCTCGTATCTAAAAGAAAAATTCAGACACATTAAATTGGTGGGTTAGTTGTTTATGTGTCTCATTAGTTCATTACGTGAAATTGAAACGTTCTGCGAAGGTATCGATAATGACGCCACCCATGAGCGGACCCGTAAGTCCTTTAGGATTGCCTTTCCAACGCGGCTAAATAAACAAATAAATCCATTTTGATTGAGATTATAATGAATGAAGCGCAAAATATTACCCAAATAATGTGGAGGTGTTGACCATTGAGCGTGTTTGAATTCGATGACGACGCAAGAGATAAATTCTGAATATGGTGACAGACAATGAAAATGACGAGCGTGAAAAGACCTGGCATTCTGTTGATTGACAGCCACATACAAGACCAAGACGCAAAATGAATTGTTTTCATGGCAGAAATACCTTTATTTATAGTGGAGTATAGCCGGTAGCAGCAATCAAATAGTACCCGCGTCATCTATAATCCACAAATCGAAGACTGCGTTCTTATTGATTAAACTTTTAGTTGGCCCAATCAAAACTGACTTCAGCTCGTGTACGATATTTTCCATCATAACAGCAACACACAGAATTCTGCCAATTGAAAACAGAAATATTGCTACTGTTCTTGGACGCTAACGTTCATCAGAATGACATTGCGAACCTGAAATCCAAGTCCAAGTAACCGTGGAACAGGTTACAGGAAAATTCCACTGATTCTCCTCATCTCAACTGCAACAAATCAATTATTATTAAATTTTTAATCTTTTGGCTACGGGAATTTTAGAATTTAGATCATTCTCAGTGACATCTAACCTGGGTGACCTCTGCTGGTCCAGCAATTTCAGAAAGATTGTTATTATCGCTGACGGTAGTGGTTATGAAATAATATGCTGCGCTTATTCTATTGAAAGTTTAACTATACGTCTTTTCGCTGAGCTTTTGGTATCAACGTTTCAACAAAATCGGGGACAAACGAGTATTAGGATCCTGATTCCGGAATCAATACAATCGAGTTCCATGGTAACAATTAAACCACATATTCAAATATTTATGGGCTCTAAAACTTGGAATCAATTGATAGCGTGCTTACCTGTAAAATATCGGTTCTTGACCACAAATAGAAGAAGAGAACATGGCAGCGACTACACAGACGAATGGATAACACTGAACGACCTACAATGACGTACATTTTGAAATGATTAGGCTATTACGCAAAAGAAAGATGCAGTCGTTCAGCATTCAGTCAAGTCAATGTGTTTAATGCAATCGGTCTTTCTCTAAAAACATTGACAGACAAAAGCTTTTTAAGTTTCAAATACTTTAATAACTACAAGAATTGAAAACGGAATCAGTTTATTGAAACTTGAAAATGATTTAATGTGGTTAACATATACCAGTCGACCAACCCATCAAAAATTAAAATTCAGCACAAACTTTCCACAAATTTAATATTTGAACCATTCTAGATTACTAATGAAAGGATGTTGCAACACAAAAAATAATGATCCCTTACTTCAAAAAGTACGAATCGCTTAGGCTATTCAAGCTTTAAGAAAATCACCTCATATCGATTTCATACAAAAATTCTGTTGGGCCAACATTTAACACTTGAACAATCCTTTCAGTATTACTTTTTCAGAAAATCAGTTTGTTTAATCCTCATCTGAGGAAGCGCCACTTGCTTGCTCTTCATTTGAACCGTTCGGTTCAGAATCTTCGTTGGAGCTGTCGCCTTCGTCATTGGAGCCGTCATCTTCATCGTCGTCATCTCCGTCATCTTCGCCATCTTCATCATTCTTTGCACGCTTCTTCATGAACGCGCGAAAAGCTTTGAGTTCATCTTTTTCCAAATTCTAATAAAAAAAAAACTCGATTACATAGAAATAATCAATTATTAACATTGAAGAAGTTACCCGAACATAATTTTCAAAGGCTTGTACGTAATCGTTTCGTATCTTTTCGTGTTCTCCCATGAGTTTTTTCTTCTGTTTTTCTGACACCTTTTCCCACAAAAGATCAATGTCAGCAGAAGAAAGATCGCCAGCTTTGGAGTGGTGCGTCATTACGTAATAGGCGGCGACACTCCTAATTGACAGAAACAATTGAAATAGATATCATCAAATCATAACTACACAGATGTACGGTAGATATAATTACTCTGGTGGTTTAGGTGGTTCCGCCTTGTACAACACTTGATTAGCCGCCCAAACTGGGGTTTTGGGTTTCTTCGAAGACTTCACACTTGAGGATGGCTTTGATTTGGGAGATAATTTCAAAGATTTCGAATCAGAATTTCCGGATTTTTTCGACGATGAGTCACGCTCTGGAGATTTCAAGGCAGTCGCGGTCGATTTGGCAGATTCTTTCTTAGGAACAAGTGCTACTTTCGATGATGTAGACGCCGACGACTTTTTACTTGTAGAAGGCATTTCATTTTTCGACTTCTGAACCGTTTTGCCATTGACCTTTCCTTTTTTTTGAATAGTGGTTTTGGGGGGAATTTCGAAGTCCTCGCCGCTAGCTCCATTATTATCGCTTTCAAAGTCTGATGAGCCAGCATCAGCTGCCGCACTACTTTTGGCTTTCTTACCCATCACCTAAAGTAAACAATTTAAAATAAAAAAATAAAATAAATATATTTTAGAAAAAATCTTTACATGTTCATCTCCTTTTTGGCCAGCAGCAGCTCGTTTCAGATTTTTGCCTAGAGAACCCATCAATTCTGCCTTTCTCTGTTCAGGGGTCAGCGTTGCAATGTAAGAGGCATATTTCATTTTGTAGGAGTTGTTCATCTATAATAATATAAAAAATTTTTTACAATTTTGTTCACATTCCATTTCTTCAAATAATGCTACCTTTGTAGCTTTAAGATTGTAGGAAGCTCTTTCTTCATCGCTTAATTCCTTCCATTTAGTTCCTATTTCTGTCATCGCCTCTCTTCTGGTTAGTCCTTGTTGAGAAAATAAGCTATATCCAGAGCTGGGAGGCTTTATTGGTTTGCCCATCGACCTAGAGGACAGCATTAAAAAAGAAAAATTTGTAAGTATCCCAATACATATTTACATTGAAGTTATTACTCGTCTTTGATCCGCAATTCTTCTTTAGTCAAGAGACTAGGTTGCTTTGCTGAGAAATTTGGATTCTTTAATTGAAATTTTTTAAACTCCTCCTACAAAATAAAATTAAAAATGTTGATTGTGATAGTCTTAATAAACCGAAGGATGCTAGAAATGAAATAACTCACATCATACTCATGTTTTTGTTCCATAGCTCGATGAATCCATGTTAGTTTCTCAATGTCCTTCAACTCCTTGAAAGCATCTCTACAACGTTCCCTGAGATAAAGAACATTTTTTAAAAAATGGTTGATAATTTCAGTTTTAAAAAGCTGAAAATGACGAATATAGGCCAAGGACAAACCTGGCGTCACTCATTGTCACTCCTTCGGCCAGAAGTTCTTCCATCTTTTCGTCGCTGAATAGATTGAATGGTGTAGGAGGTCTAGGAGCCACTGCCTTAGCAGATTTAGATTTAGGAGGAACATAATCTGGGTGAGCATCCCTAATGTTCAAAAACATAGCAAATGGATTGTAGATATCGAACAGTTTTCAAATTCCAAAAACATACATGAACTTCTTCATCTTCTCTTGATAATCTTCCATCTGTTTTTTGGCTATTTCCAAGTAGTTGGCTTTCTTTTCATCGCTTAGTCCATTATACTTTTTGGCAATAATCTTGCTTAACTCAACCTGTCGAATGATACAAAAATGTAACAAGAAGTAACAAGAAGATTCATGACCTTTCAATACCATTCCAAGATTTGGTTGCTTTTCCATAACCGCGTCTTTTTGTTCAACGAAGTACAGCATGTAGGAAGATAATGGTTTTTTGGGCTGATCAGGATGTCTCTGATTATTCTGAAAAATGAAATAGAATAGGCATATTGTAAACTGCTAAAGCAATAGTTACACGAGTTATGTATATTATACCTTTCCTTTTTTGTTAAAGTTACACCAGGATCTATCTACCCACAAGAGAGCATCTTCTAAAAGATCAGAGAGAATCCTATAATGCCTCAAATGAGCCTACAGAACAATTTGATTTAATACATTGAGAAGCGACATCATTGAACAAGAAACGTTAAACTTCACAATTATTACCTGAATGTGCAACCAGCGATTTCTACATTGATCCGCAGAATAATCTTGAAATTTAACCTATTTATATAGCGGTTCATTTGTCAGATCAGTTAATTTTAGGAACACAATTCACACGCTTAGTAATACAGCAAGAACTTACCAATTCCCAATCCAAGTTATTTACACGCGAACTGTACCTCATGGTGTCACCTTTAGGGCAAGCTTTTCGGATTTGCTTGAAAAGCTCAAGATCGTCACTCTTCGGCCATGCTATAATTAGAACATTATGATGCAGCGAACAAAAAAAAAGCATTAACTTATGTTACATAAATGATCAGCTTTCTTGTCCTCATCATCTTCTTCGTCACCGTCTTCTTCTTCGTCACCGTCTTCTTTTTCATCCTCATCATCATCTTCTTCTTCTTCGTCGACTTCTCTCTGTTCCTCATCTGTAACAAAAAAAAAGTTATAAATTTTACGTAGTCCACAAGCATCCCTGTTTAAGCATTAATAAATGTAGTAACTATCCAGTGATAAGACTATTCACTTCTTTGGTTTAAGTATTTTGTTTACGCTGTATAAACAGAAAAAAACTTTTTGTATGTACCTGGAGAATGCGAGAATTCATCATCTGGTGGTGGTGTTTCTGGCTTTTTAGGACCTAGAAAATTAATAAAGATTAAATTAAAACAAATCTAGATAGTTAATAATTTGTGAATGACTGAATGTACCTTTAGTTTTTTTCTCCGTAGTAGAAGAGGTTGATTGAGACTGTGTAACAATCTTATCTTCGACAACTTTGTTTTTGGATGCTTTTAGTTTTTTATCTTTTGCCATTTCAAGTATTGCAGATCTAAATAGTCAACAAAGACAACAATCAACACTAATTAATGAAGCAAGCTGGATCCAAGAAACAGCTTCAATAATGAATTTCGATTAAAAACTTAATTTATAATTCCAATGCAAAATTCCATGGCTAACTCCAATACTACATACTACAACGAGCTAGACTATCTTTATCGTCAATTTGAAAGAACAAACAATGAAGCCGCAGTCACCAAAAATTGCTACGAAAACCTTCAAGAAAGTATAGCGCATATTTAACATGCGCGGTAATTGGTCAGAGGCTCATAAATATGGCCGACAAGATGAGCTCGACGACCCGCCATTTTTCCTGGAAACCTCGCTAGACGCTACATCCACTAACTGCCAAAAAAACTTTTGAACGTTGCTACTAATTCATAGCAGCACAACATAATTAAGTTAATTCCCACTATCAAGGGAAACCAAAATAATGCTTTTAAGGTACAGGGAATAAATTAAAAAGAATTCGTGGGATTTTACACGAGCGACTTTACCGATTCCAAGAGACGGCCATGTGCCTACAAACTTGGGCCAGAGTGACCGTTTTTTGCCGGAAGTCTCGGAAAAGTTTTCAAACCCGATATCAACAATTCTTAATCCCACAACCTTTTAATTTACGCGCTCAGAGAATAGAATGCAACAAATAAAAATATCCTAACTATAATTATGACAAACTTACCATAAATTGAAGACGAACTAACGCTTCTAACTTCCACACTGAGTAACAGTTGGCTAACGAATGTGCTACATGTAACGCTATCTTTCTTACTTTTTACGGGTATAGCTTTATCGCCACCTAGTGGCTATTGGTCATATTGTTAGTCAAACTAGCCATGAGACAAATATTTTGAAGTAAGCGTCGTCTGCTCGTGTCAACAATCACAGACTCACAGTACAACACCTATTCTGAAGTCTGAGGTGACGCACCGGCGTTCTTTGGAAATGCCCAACTCATGGAAAAGTAATGTTTTAGGTGTAATAATACGTGCATGGATGTTCAATTCAGGATTTCATGATTCCCTGTCTGATAGAGTGGAAATATCTACTCCACTGAATTCGTGGAAGCGAGGTATGAAGTAAAGCGACAGAGTCGTCGACTGTTTGTTTTTATAACATTTTCACTTCTTGTGTTTTAGTGATTGAAGGTGTTTACCTTCATCAACGGTCTCAATCTCCTTATGAAGGGGATGTTTTTCATGAAACTCCAACCGGGCTGGTTTTCTATTCTTATTTATTGAAACTGGATTTTAATCTCCTGCGTGCAATATTCATTTTTTGTGATGTCCTTACAGCACTTGTCTTGACTGAAGCAACAAGGATATTTTTCCAGGATATTGTAAGTATTGATTCTCTTTCTTTTTATACTCATTAAATTAACTGATAGTTAAATTCAGGTTGAAGACCAGCAGAAGAAATTGAAAGCATATCACAAAGATGCCAAACAGATTACATTGAAGAAAGAAGAAGTAGCTAAAGTCCCCCAGTATGTCACAGCTGCTTACTTGCTGAATCCTTACATTGTGTGTAGCTGTGTGGCAATGACCACTACAGTCTTTGCAAATTTGATTCTGTCCTTAACTCTATTGGCCATGGCCAAGAAATCAAGAGTGCTCTCAACTTGCTGCCTTGTGCTTTCATCCCATCAGAGTTTTTACCCAGTAATGCTTGTGGTGCCGATTGCCATTGCGACAGCCAAAGAGAAACAATTGATCAAGTCAGTCTTCCTGACTATCTCCAGTTATGCATTCTTTACAGCATTGTTGTTGTGGTTCTCTTACCATTCAACGGGAAGCTGGCGGTTCATCGAATCTACTTATGGTTGCATGTAAGTAAATTTATTTGCTATTTTTTAATAATAAACAAACTCGAATAGCAATTTTCTTACAGTTTGAAGGTGCCTGATTTAACACCGAATATTGGTCTCTTCTGGTACTTCTTCACCGAGATGTTTGACCATTTTTATCTCTTCTTCACTTACGTCTTCCAACTTAACCCTTTTATCTACGTCATTCCACTTGCTATACGATTCGACGAAAACGTTCCTTTGCTGAGTTTCACTCTGTGCGCGATCATGGCCATATTCAAATCCTACCCTTCCATAGGTGACGTCGGATTCTATCTGGCTCTCTTACCACTTTGGAATCACCTAGTCCCTTGTAAGTTGATTGCTTTAATACCAATTATTTTAAATTCTGTTTTAATAGCAAAAAAATAACGATTTCCCCCAGTTTTTAGGCACTCTTTCATCGTTGGCTGTATTTTCTTGGTAACTTCGGTTCTTAGTCCCATCCTTTGGTATCTGTGGATCTACACTGGTTCGGCGAATGCCAATTTCTTCTTTGCTACTACGCTGGCATTTGCTACAGCACAGGTACATGATTAAAAGTAACTTCCACAATATACATTCAATTTTAATTACTTGTCCATTTTGCAGATTTTCCTTCTGACAGACGTACTGTTCGCCCAAGCAAAATACGACTATCATCTCAAACACGGCATTGACTTGAAAATCAACGGTAAAGAAGGTATGCTAGTCCTGGAATGATGGCCATGATTGTCGTGTATTATTATTATCATCATATACAGCCAATTTTTGTCTTTGCCAATGAATAAACGTAATAATTCCACCACCAAAAAATAATTGAAATTCTCTGCTTTGCTCCTAAGATGTTACACATATCCACCAAATCATAACAGTTCTCCCCGTTTTATTATGGAAAGTGTTTTAAGAACATCATCGGTGTATGTTTGTCATCTTGTAGTACATATTGAGAGAGCTGAGAATGGATTAATTATGATTTTATGTTGGGTCTATCCAGACCAAACTCCACACGAGTGTATGGCGACGTTGAAATTTTCGAGGTCCAGGCGGCTGATATTCCGACATATTTCGATGCCGCTATGAACGTATCCGAAGACGGTGGTCATTTGGCTATTATTAGGATGATCTCGGCAGATGACAGAAAACTCTGAACAAACGTAAACACCTTCGATACTTCTACCGCGGTGACGCATACGTAGAGCCCCCACAGATTCGTCCAGAGTAGAATGATCGGCAATGAAACGCTGGGTTCTTCCATCGCACCATCCCACAGGCAATTCACCTGCATATCCATGCTGATCTTGTTGTATTTGTAAGTCTTCATACTTCCCAACAGTAAAGGATTCCCCGTTTTTATTCTAGAGAAACGACAATAAATTGTATGACTAAAGCATCAAGATAAAATTTACAATAAATTTACCGTGAATATGGGGCATTCCTTGTAGGATAGTCCATTGGATCCAGTACAGTAATCCATAAAGCGCTGGCTCATCTTGGGAGCTTCGTCGAAATTAAGGCGGAAGATTACTTTAGGCTGGATAATATTATTGATCTTGAATTGCATGTAGCACATGGTCTGCTGTTCTTCCCCCGAAGAAGAAGATTCTGAATCGGTAGAAGTTTCGTCGTTTAACCAACCCGGTAGTTGACTACGCTTGGATTCCCGTTCGTTTGTATTCCCATTCGGGATATTTGATCCGGCTTGGTTCGTTCCATTTTCAGTGTGATCTGTTGCACTCCAGTGATTTTCTTCTTTCATTTGGAACAATATGAAGCTCAGAATTGATTGGTAAGAACCCATATGGGGTCCGTGGATAGATTTATTACTGAAAGCTAGCTTCTTGTCTTCCAAAGCTTTGATGTTGAAGTTGGTACCGTTATTCTTATTTTTCAATGATAAGCTGAAAACATAATCCTCTATGTCATAAAAACTATTGCTCATACGGTCAGCTACTGTCAGATCTTCCTTGGATTGCTTGTGATCAGATTCACACTTTGAATATGAAGCCAAGAGTTCTTCCATGTCTTGCTTAGCAAATGGATCTTCTAAAAGCGATTGCATTATGGCAATCTTTTCATTGTTGTCCTCTGATTTCTGGATAATTGTGTGTTCCAACATCTTCAAGGCATCTTGTACCGTTTTCAGTTTGCCTTGGACATTACGGCGCCTGGCAATTGCTTCAGCCCAGTTGTCCTTTGTCTTGGCTAACATATCTTCAATTTCCTTCCTGCAAATGAAATTTAGTAAAGGACGAGGTGAATCAAAATTGAACAGAAGCAGTGTACCTTTTAGCCATCAGTTTTTGGACACTTGGCATAATGTAAAAATTGGTTGTCATATTTTCAACTCCATTCTTTATTGTAGTCTCCTTACGGCAGTATGGGCATGTTATGACTGGTGTTACTGCATGCGACTACAATTGAAAGGAAATGCAATGTAGCAGAATATTGAAAATTAAGAAGGGCCACTTGTTACTTTTAGACACGTTAGGCAGCAGGAATGGAAGCATTCCATTATCTTCGGTGTATGATCTCGGTCATCGTAAAAGTCCATACAGATACCACACATTAAAAAATCTTTTTCATCGTCATCTTTACTTAACTTTGAAGCCATTGTAGTGTTCAATCCTAATTCGCTGGTCTTGTTACACAACTAAAGACGTATATCTGCGCATTTACTGTCCGTCCGGCGTCCGCCCTTCGGTCTTATCTTACTCTTGAATTTTGACACTTGTTGACTCTCAGCTGAAGGCAGCCATTATGAAAAAGTTGTAAACTTGGATGATAGATGGCTCTGAATTGACGAAAACAACGAAACAAAAGCACAACAACCCCTTTTCAGAGAAAATCCTTGAGCTTTGCCCAAGCGCAAAAATGTCGTGTATTTTTTGAACAACAAAAAACTCGTCGGATTACTAGACAGTGATGGATTGATAAAAACAATGGAATTCTGAAGGTTACGCAATGAGTCGGCAAAAATTTGTGTACAACAATAAATTCAACAGTGTTTTTTTGTGCGTGAGGTTTTTGTCACTGACCGTGACCACAGACAATTCGAAACCGCGACCAAATAATACAAGAAACCGTAACCTATTCAAAATAACATGCAAATGAATTCATTTCAAATGATTTAAATGACTTTTAAAAACAAAAAAATAAAATAAAATTACCTGATAACAGAACATTTAACTCGGAGATTCTTCAACCGATCGATTTGGAGATGGATGCCATGAAATTCGTGCGGATGTCAAATGTTGGTCAATAATAAAACGATCATGTCGACGAGTTTTGCCATCTTCGATAGGTCGTCGAACAATGCTCACAAATGACCATCCGTCGTCGTTGTGGACATCCATCTCTGACCGATGAATCGATACCGATAACCACATTTCGCTTCCTTATAGTCGCCTTTTATATAAGCAGCAGCAAGTAGCCCGTAGGTAGGTAGGCAGGTAGGTGGGAGGCTCTATTGAATTGTTTTGGGGCAAAACCCGCGTAACTAATTTCCCCTTTTTAAAAATGGGATTTCCCTCTGGGATCAGCCTCAGGTAACATAATAATGATTATTCTTATATAATCTATTGAAAAATGCATCACGATTTTGTATATCCGCTTTCATTATCCACAGAAAAAAAAAAAAAAACTAAAAAAAAAAAATTTAACGAAGTCTCTCAAAGTCACAAAACAATGCTGCAATTCACGATAAATAAGTGGCTGTTTTTTTTTTGTTGTTGTTGAGCTCGTGCTCGAATTGTTTGGTTCAATCAATTGTGTATTTACTAATAACCAGCCAATAGAGACGCACAATTTTGACGTCATGACGGAAGAGAACGGTGGAGGAGAGTCTTTTGTGTGTGTTTGTTATTCTACTTCCTGATCACGCAACAAAATGAATGCATGCAAATTGAACGATGGTGTGGCTGGCTACGCCTATATAACGCCGTGGTCACGATTTTGGATTTTTCAAACAGTAGACAATTATTTGCGTAATTTCTTTTCCGTGTCATTTCAAATGTTTTTTCAGATTTTAATTGATTAGTCTTTTGATAGATGGCGTATTGTTTACATGTTATCTTAACGTCCCATCAGTGGTGCTGATTGTTGGGGACTGTGTGTGTGTTTAAAAAAATAGTTGAGTGTCACAGTAGTTTTCTACGTTAGTCTACCGTTGGGATAATAATCCATTCAATATGCCGGAAATTCCTGTTGTCGATCTGTCCAACTTGGGTGAGTATTTGTCTAGAGATTATATGACGTCATAACGACGTCTATAGAGCAGATAGTTTACGTCATCCCCTGGTCATCCCTTGTTACGACACTTGGGGATTTCTAAAGTTCAACATTTTGATCTCAAATTTCACCACAAATTTAGATGCACATCTTATCACGAACGAATTGCACCAAGCTTTCTCAACAGTGGGTTTCGTCTATTTGAAAAATCACGGAATCGACCGTGAAAAGGTTCACAAAAATTTTTTGATTTGATTCAAATTTCTTTTTAAAGAAAAAATTCGATTCTAATTATTTGTAGGTGGATAATGTGTTCAAAATTTCACGGGATTTCTTCCAACTGCCCGAGAACGTGAAACAAAATTACCCAAGAGATAAGGAACAATTTGACGGATACACTGGAAGAGATCAAGAAATGTAGATCCTTGAAATTTTAAATAAAAAAAAAATTTAATTTTAGATATCTATTTTCATGCAGATTGGAAGATAGCAGCGTTCACGAAATTCGTGAGGCTTACGATGTCACATCGCCCACCAGTCGCTATCCGGACGACAGAGTTCCGCAATTCCGTTTGGCCATCTGCGAATTAGCCAATTCATTACGTCAACTCACTAATAACCTGTTGAAATTCATGGCTCTTGCCTTAGGCAAGTGTCTTTATTCATTATTACGTAATTTAACCAGATAATTAACAATCGATATTTAAAAAAAAAAACAGGTTTAGAAGAAGATTATTTATGCAATCGACATCGTCACATTTTCGATGGCGTCGATAAGAACGGGACGATTTTGCGTTCACTTTATTATCCACCATTTGTAGGTGACGTGGTAGTCCAGCCAGGTGTAGTCAGGTGTGGAGAGCATTCTGATTACGGCACTATTACTTTATTACTTCAAGATGATACGGGAGGATTAGAGGTGTAATCCCCCTTATTATAAATTGAATTTATTTGTTTTAAAATGTAATAATAACGAGGATTATCTCATCAGGTGTTATCTGGAAAGGAATGGATAGCGGCCACACCCATAGCTGAAACCGTACTGGTTAATTTAGGCGATTTGATGCAATTTTGGACATCGGATCGTTACGTTGCCACTGTGAGTCGAAAAATTTCAAAAAGATAAGACGAGTTTTTTTTTTTTGAGTTTATTGGGGTTATAAGACTAAAATTATGCACAGGTTCATCGAGTCAAACTACCCGAAAAAGAAATCGGTCGACAATCAACTGCAGCACGTCAGTCGATTGCCTTTTTCGTTCAACCGGATAATGGCGTCATGATTTCATCGTTGATGGATGACGACGGATCCATCAGCCAACGTCAACCAGTCGAATCGCTTTCCTATTTGAAACTTCGTTTATCAGAGACGTACAAATATTAATACAATTTACTTTATTAATTCTGTTTTCAATTTCATTTTCGTCTTTTCGTCTCTGAATAAAATTGAATGCCACGTCTATGAATAATAATCTGCACCTGTTCGTGTCACTGTGTTGGCGGGAGTCGTTTGAGATGTGTCGTTTAGTTATTCGTTTAGCTCACGGATTAATAATATCTAAAACGTCGTTGATTGCCGGCCTGATATTCGGATGCTGTTTGATCTCTTTCGTGATTCACGAATTTCACAAACCGTAAAAAAAATGATTGACTCAAATTTGAATTGATTTCATTTTACCGCGTTTTTTAAAAACCTTAGATTATTACGTTCGCTGACGAGTAGAAACGATAACATGACACGACGATGGCGGAATATGGATGACGTAACCAACGGAAATGTTCAATAATCTGTGTTTTGGTGTCATTTTTTCAAAAAATTGTGTTAACACAATCACTTTTGTTGCTGTTGTACGAAAAAAATCAGAATAGGAAATTGGTGTTGAAATTTGCAATTTTTTCCCGCCGATTAATTTGGCCAACATTTTGGTATGTTATACAACACGTTTTTTTTTTGTTGGATATTACGACAAAATGTTACATTTGTCTTATGGCAATATGATAATTTCAAGTTTTGTGTTTTTGTTTTTAAATTGAATTTTACAACACGCCAACAATGTCATTTCAACCTACTTAGTATGACACACCTGCTGTTCTAAATTTCAACAACAGACGCACTGCCATATTTATTTTCTGTTGTCAATGAATTGAAATGACACATCTGGGGAGACCCTGCTCCAAAAAACTGTTTTTATTGTTCATGTATACAATTTTAGTTCCTGTTTCTCATTTCTGAATAGTTTACACATTCGTTCCATCGCTCAGAAATGAAATTCCAATTTTTAATTTGATGTACAAGTTAATTCATTACGAAATATTTGTGAAAAAATTAGCCGTGGAATCGACGATGGCTCGTCGTCGAGTGTCGTTATCTTACGTCCAATTGGCGATCGCCTTTTTCATTTGTTTTCTATTCTTTTATTTGTACGACAAATCATTTAAAAATGATGATGATCGTTCATCGTTTGAAAAATTCAACAATTCAACGGGAGCCCATCGTTTCATCGTTCCCAACATCATCCATTTCATTCATTACAACAAAAATAGTCAACTTAATTTCATAGATTACGTCGTTTTAATAGCGGCGATGCGCAATCACCAGCCCGACATGTTCTACTATCACACGGACATTGTCGATTACAAATTTGCGGGTAAATATTGGGACTGGGTGAAAAAAGATCGATCACTCTGGTCCCGTATACAAATCAAATATCTCCAAGTTCCAACGGAAATTTTCGGTCAGAAATTGAACGAACAATGGCGTTTCTTTCACGGCGGAGATATCGGACGCATCCACGTTTTGATGCGATACGGTGGCATCTACCTGGATAACGACGCTTACGTCATCCGCTCATTGCATAAGTATCGCAAATTTGAATGCGTCCTTAATTGGGATGAAAATCAATTTATGGGTACACAAATCATCATCGCCCATAAAGACGCTCGTTTCCTGCCACTTTGGCTGGATTCTTACAGACAATATCATCCGGATGAATGGTAGTAACACACTATATTATATATATATCTAATTTGATCCAAATTTCAATTTAAAAAAATGATTGAATTGAAAGGTATTACAACGCTGGAGAGAGACCCACAGTTGAAATTTTAACTAAACATCCGCAATTGATCCATCGAGTGAAAGGCGATTTCGGTGCGGATATTAGCGTTTCTATGAGTCTCTATGACAATCCAACGTTTAACTGGCGCCATTTGGATGCCATTCACTTGTTAGTCAACCACCGCGTCTACAGTAAAATTTTAAAAATTGAATTTTAATTTAAATTTTTTTTTTAAACGCGCGAAATTTGAATTTATTTGAATTTAATTAGTGGACGACAATTACAACAAGACGCCCGTTTTTGACGAGAATACAATTCTGAATTATAATTATCCATTCGGTGAAATGATTCGTGAACTTCTCGATATTCATCCTCCGGCCATTAATCGTTCGTGAATATGTAAAACGACGCAATAATAAACAACTGAAAGTCAAACCCTTTTCTTTTCTTGTGCTGTTTACTGAGAAACAAACAAGTTACTATTTAGTATTCACACGCGTGTTTCATTCTACTGATTTAGTCAACTGTGAAAATCTTGGAATCGACATTTTTCGAGGTCGTTTTTAAATTGAGTATATTTCATCAGACTTTGCCGATTATAGCCTTCATTATAATGAGCAAAGAAACGAACAAAAAACCAAATCACGACACATATTTATTAGATCTCAAAATAAAGAAAAGAAAAGTGAAATATAGAATATATTTGTGTTATTATTATCAGCAGAGGGCATAGCAACTAAAATATCAACGACAATAACATTTTTTGGACCTGGGTGATGGTGTGTTCATTGGACTTTGATGCTCTGACAGACGCAGCGTGAATGATTCGTCAAAACGATTTCCTTTTTCATTTTTTTACCGTGAAGATATTCTTGAAATGCGAAGGTCATCTTCTCCTCTTTGGTGGGCACGTAGCGATGACCTTTCCTGCAACATCCCAACGAATTGTCACAATACTGAACGACGGCCGCGTGAGGCAAATAAACGGCATCCGAATTATAATCGGCGTATTCATCCTCTGTCATTTCAAATAATTTTTTTTTCAAATAATTCAATTTAATTTAATAATTAATTTAATTTAATTTAATAATTAATTTAATTTAATTTAATAATTAATTTAATTTAATTTAATAATTAATTTAATTTAAATTGATACTACTATACCTAAATAAGCCAGTCGTGATTGAGGTTTGTTGCAATTCAATTCGTTCCAAACTTCTTTTTTCAACGGCATAACAGAGGATGACGATTTGCAATCAATAATGGTCACTAATAATATCAACACGGTACTGATCAACGAAGAGCGTAACATGACGACGACGGACAACATGGTATAGGTTGGTTGTTGTTGTATCCTTTCGGTTGTTGGCAAGAGACTGAGCTCCAACATTTCCATGTCTTGACAATATAAGCGCACCTTGAATGATCGAGAGTTGTTGATGCTGCTTTATTTCAACGTATAAATTGAGAAAAAAAAAAAGGTATTAAATCAATCTTCCTTGTGTTATACAGAACTTTTCTTTATAATCTTGTGATTGTTGTAACAGCGATGTTGATACACGTTTAAAATTTAAAGAGAGAGAAATAATAGAAAACAAGTTTCTATTCAGGTGCTGGGATAGGTTTGACAACTCTCCAAAATGTACGTGTCTTTTTGAGCCAGTGGCCAGTTGGTTACCATAGGGATTGTTATTAGTTCAACAAATACGGGTTTTGTTTTGTTTTGTTTTTTTGCAAAGTGGGTGTGGGAATTAATTTTGACTGGAATTGAATTCGAGAGTATATTGAACCGCGCCGGTATATTATCAACCAGCAACATTTATATTTTCCTATTGGCTATATACATATGAATGTGGTTTCTAATACGCCTGTGGCTGGCCATATAATGTACCTGCCAATTTTCAAGTTATAACGACTCTCTCCAACAATCCTCGAGAGCTATAAAACTGTGAACAAAACTGGAATTTAAGTTCCAAAAACAAAAACAAAAAATAAATACGAGATACACATTATTTTCTTCTTATGTTATAAGAATATAGCCCACCCAAATAGACTATCTCTCTGCTGATTGAGCAGCAAAGATCTCGGCAAAGATATTCAACTTTCCAGTTTTTGCTGGGTTGTCAATTATAGGAGAACTGTGGCCGAGATACTCCCAACTTATTTGGCTCTATGATCTGATTTGCATAAATTGCAAATTTCGCCATCAGCAATTGATATTCATATTCATATGACATCGTTCTAAAGTTCGACATTTTTTTTTTTAATTCACCCCTCCGGGAGTTGTTATATATCAATCAGTAGATGAAGGTCGCGTGTGTTGCCTACGTGACGAAAAAATGAACGACACACATTTAAAATTAAATAACATTTGATGATATTATCAGAAAATCGCCAAATGTTTTTAAGTGTATCTGTATTTCACGACCGTGACACTGTTTTATTATTATTCAATGTGTATTATCGAACGGTAGGAAATCAAATGGACTTACTTTAAAATTATTCAATAACCTTCGATTCATTTTGTGGAAATTCAAAAGCCCAAACTTAAACGTAAATATCATTGAAAAAAGGGAAAGTGTTGCGTGTTGATACCTGAAATTCACAACATAACCTTATCTGCTTATATAAACGTATACATCTAATTATCTAAAATTTAATGAAATTCACTCAACTGTGGCTCTTCTATATATTTGTTGTCGATGTCCAAGGTGTTTTCCGGTTTCAAATTCAAACAACTGCTGCGCCATCATTTTTTCGAAATCTTGAATTCATTTATAAATATTTAATTTTCCTGTTACATCATTTCTATAACGGTCCAATAAATCATTCCATTGAAATATCATTTTGAATTACAATCACCAAACATCAAAACGACTAAATATAGAACAAAATATAGAAAACAAAAACTTCAAATATAACCGACATATGCAAATTTTATTCTATTTTTATAGAATCCATTTGGTATCGAACGGTGTACACTTGTTGTTATCGCCCCAATCGGACGCCATTTCCTTATAAGACTCGAATTTGTCGCCCTCGTGCAGTTTTTGACACAAATTGCAAAATCCGTGACGTGTCATGTCCTCGACGCTATACTCGACGCGATAATGATCTTTCCACCAGAAATATTCGTTGTACAACGTTTCGTTACCGTCGAGTAATTTCAAATAGGCCGCCAATTCTTTGGGTTTGAATTGGCGGGCGTCAATGTACGAATGTGGCGGCGCGTAGCGGCTATAATCGGCACCACCATAAACGATCGGCACCAAATGGTGTCCCATAACTGTAGGCAGCGTACGTACGCCGCAAGGTACCCGAAGGGATTGGAATTTAAATTAACTTTAATTT
This sequence comes from Daphnia galeata, assembly GCA_030770115.1. Taxonomy (NCBI): domain Eukaryota; kingdom Metazoa; phylum Arthropoda; class Branchiopoda; order Diplostraca; family Daphniidae; genus Daphnia; species Daphnia galeata. The sequence continues at coordinate 1,270,397 of CM061119.1, forward strand.
TACCAATAAATAATATAAATTTACGACAAATATTCAGGCATCCGTTATTGGGGTTGAAAGGTTCCCGTTGGAATATAAAAACATTAATTAATATCTCAAAGTTTTAAGTAAATATATATTAACCAGCTTATACTAACTCCGTGCGATTAATTAATGTCTGAAAGTTTTTAGTAATATATATGTAGCTAATAATACAAACACCCGTGCGACTTTGGTGCTGCGGGGCTGGAGCCCCGCCGCCCCACGCCACACGGGGACGGGTCTTTATCTAAAGCTCATATTCTCTAAATATCCATTCAGATATTCAAATCCTGAATCAATATTGAATGAGATATTTGAATCCTAATTTCATATTGAATGCGATATTGAAATACGCCTCGTGGCGGGGCAATCCGCAAATTGTTGAATTATATAAGCCCCGTCACCCTATGTCGTAATCAATTTTTACTTCAAATGCAGTGACGGTAGAAATTAGGTTTGGTGGAATTGTGACCATAAATAGGCCTAGTTATCAGCCTAGAGATAAAACTAAAGGCAGTAACTTTAAAAATGATTGGATTTCTCGTGTAATCCTATCCTATTTCAAGTAACGTTTACTTTTAATATTATTTATCCCTGCCATCTGTGTTATCGTCTGTTTATCCCTGCCATCTGTGTTATCGTCTGTTTATCCCTACCATCTGTGTTATCGTCTGCTATAACAGCTACTGAAATTCTGTCAAAAAGAAGCAATTTCTCCGTCTGATAAAACGCCTGAATAGATTTCAGCCAAATTTTCAGAAAAGATGTAAAATATCCTCAGCTACGTAGTGGAGTTATTGAAATGTAATAAAAATGTTGATTACAATCAATAATTGCAAAAAACTAGTGCATCTATCTATGTAGTGTCACGATAACTGCAAAAAGCCATCTGTGTAGTGTTACGAGAACTGAGGGTGCCCATGTAAACCATACGGCAAACGACACTTTGACCAGTAACCCTTCGGGTAATTTTGAAAAATTTCTCAGTGACGTAATCGGGACAGAGGGCGTTCTCGAATGAAATGTAAAATTTATAAGTCGACTCCAACATGACGTAACATTGCGGATCGGAATGATGCAGAGAATCCAGCGCGCAAGTTAAATTACCGCATCCGCCGTAAATGTCAACGTTCAAATATTTGCTCAACTCTTTGACGTACGTTTCACGTTGGCCGTGAGTGTTGCAGTGCGATACCATCCAGGCGATTGTTTTCGTTTTATTACTGTTGTTGTTCCGGTTAATTGACTGCCGAGCTGTTTGTCGTAAAACGTTGATCTCTTCCGGTGTTAAAACAGGAAATTTATTCGGAATGATTCGACCGTAGAGTAACGGAATATCGGCGTTCATTCTATACGTCATGGTCCAATTGAAAAAATGGGCCAATTGCGTCATGTTGTAATACGCTTGTAAAGCTGGCGGAGATTCTTGAGTGAACATGACTAGACGTTGATTTGGATTCCGTTTATTCAATTGTGGCATCATCATTTGTTCGGGTGACGTGAATTCATCGTTCAATACAATGACAATGGCGTCGTAATGTTCTAATGGACGTTCGGCCCGATTATCTGTCATTTCACATCGAGTGTTTGCGCAATGTTGGCTGACGAATGCGTCACTACCCCAACCGAAATTGCGCACCTCCTTCCGGCCGGATCCGTTCCACACTAAAATCGTTTTCGTTACATTCGACAACGATGATGATGATGATTGATTCGTTTCGTTCGTCACTTGATGGATGCCAACATTTTGGCGGAATAATAATAGCGGTCGAGTAATGTACAAACTGTTCAAATAACTGGCGAATACCAACGCACCCGCAATCAGGAACAGAGTGAGGAATTTGTCTTTTGAGATCCTGCTAATCTTGGACAATATCCTGGTGATGAACAACATGATCAAACTATATATTATAAAATGGACTGGAATTATTATTATTCCACACTTTCTACTTTGAAATGATGTGACTTTATAGTGAGGAAACGAATACGACGACTGAGTTCCGGTGTGTTTTACTCCGAAGTTCCAAGTTCCGTCAAAGTAGGAGGAGCTTAACGTATCCTATCTCTTCGTTTTTCATCGTTTCGTTGCTTTTTCAAAAAAATTGTTATTACACACGCAGTGCTGTGAAAACATGGCCGCGTTCATTCGGGCGAATACAGGATCTGTATGTTATGTCTAGTATGACAATATAAAAAAAGTTATCTCTGTCTAGCATCTGTTACTAATAATTCTCGGAATTATTTATTTTATAACGGTCATCATTTTGTGTTGGACAAGGTAACAGATGGCTCGTTTTCTCAACCAGATTGAGAAAACGAAATTTTACTATAGTTTGTTAGAGCCCTAAAGTGAATAGAATTTTTTTTTAAAAAAAAGAACAAGATAAGCCAAAGAAGGTCAGTAGATTAGATTTTGTATTTGAAACATTCTTGAATTTTAAAAACTCGTAAACTATGTAGACAATGTTACAAGTAATCTTGGAAAAGATAATCGCAGTCATATATATCACTTAATAATAGTGTGTGGCAGCCGCCTATTATTTGAAAAAAAGAAAAGAAATACCACCCGGTCATTGAATATAAGCCCATAAGAACATTACCGATAATAAAAAACGACCAATTTTATATTCTTTTATATTTTAAAATTTGGTCAAACTTGGTTTTCTCTTCCATTTCTGGTGACTACGATTTGATACGATTTGTTGTTATCCTTGCGAATGTCTTGCAAAATGACTTTTCTTAGCCACAAACCGATGGATATGCCTATCAACTAATTTTTTAAAATTTATTAGAATGAATTCAAAATTAAGATTTACATTATAATCTAACCTGAATGACAACGAGAAGTAGAGCGATGCCAGAGAGCCAACCGGTTTTGGGTTCCATCCATCGAGCGAATTCTTCCGCACAACCACCTCCGGCAATATTTCCTGTCGATGGATTACGGCATTCATCCGGAAGGATTTTATTGAATGCTTGATAGTCTGTCCAATCCGAAGGACCGCAACATTCAATCTAGAAAATAATTTTCTGCAATAATATTCTGAATTAAACTAATAATATTTATTATGAATTACATCTTCTTGAATGATTCGCATGATGCGTGCAGATCTTTCGTTGTAATCCATTTCGTGAAAAAGGACGAAAAAACGTTCCTCCAACCATGGAGTCAAATCCGATTTGTAGATACCATGATTGAGTGTGTAAGCGAGTCCGGCTAACCCTAAAATGGCCGACACTACACTGCCAATGACAAACTATATGCACATTTTTCTTTTAGTTTATGGCAGGATTAACTATTTGTTAAGGGATTTTAGTAAAACTATTGTTCTTGGTGACCGCAGTTTTTAAACCATTTAATCTTCTCCGATAGACTAATACATTGACTTCATCCACTGTGGGAAGATAAGAAACTTTTTAAAACCGCCTTTCATCATTTTCAAATGGGGATTAAATTGTTTTTCAAGATCTTGTGATGATGTCATTGTCAACGAATTGCACAACACTTGATTGAATTAGAATTAAATGAAAACTTTCGAGAAAATCGACTGATTTGAATGGCAAAGAAAAAAAAAAACTGACCAGTAACAAGAGTTGAGAGTGTTCGACGATAGTTGCCCTGATGCCGATAACGACCGTTGCCATTGCCAAAGCGGAAGAAGCCATTAGAATGTACGGTCCGGTCCACAAAACCTTTTGGGCTTCCATTTCGTAAACGTAGTGTTTAAAATCCCATTCATAGCGCAGCCACAAACAGAGACCCATAACAACTACGGCTAAAACCTTTTTTAAATTTGATTTGAATTAAAATGCCGGTGAAAAATATGAAATTTTTAGAATGATTCAATGAATGAATCAACTTACCATTGAGATGACATTCAACGTATGTAAAGCATATTTTAGATTGATTTTCTTGACCATTGTTGCTGTCAGCTTATCACGTCGGTGATTGGATACAGCAAATTCGAATGGAAATGAGGTAACAACGTTTCCGAATCAATTTTTGAAATTCTTTCACTTTGTGATACCGCAGTACACTGGATCGAATCGGTTTATGTCGAATACTTTTAAAGATGTAACTTCTTTTTCTTTTTAAATAACGTCCTCGTCAAAGAAGGCGGAGTTTCGAATATGAATCACCTCACGAACGATAATTTTTTTGAAAATCACGTGCTCACCTGAGAGGCTGAGACTGGTTCATAGGTACGAGTACCCATTAGCCTATTGATAGGCAAGCTATACAGTTATCTATGTCTACGCCAAAGAATTATTATTGTGCCATGGGATTTCTCACTGAAAAATGTTCAATTTTCAGATAAAGAGAGAATTCAAATGTCTGCTGGATGGCGAAATGTGGACTCTCAACACACAATTATAAGCTCCGCCCTCTCGCACTCAAAGAGTCAAAGAGTACATTACAACTTACGATAAAATATTGATAAAATTATGCTGATTTCAAAAATTGATTCTCAAATGAATCAGAGCAGTTAAATTACTTGTTGTTGGTAACTTTCATTTTTTCGGCTTAGAATATTTCATTTGTAAAAATCCCGGCAAAAAAAAACAGTTCCAATATGCAAATCTGATTAATTTCATTTTGTTAAGAAAATTCAGAAAACCATCAGCAGAGGGCCTGTCATTGTCGTAGTGATGAGTCCAGTCTAGATAAGTCTGAGCGCCAGGTTGGAATACATTTCTGTTAGGTGTTTTTAATTCAGTTTGTTCAATTAAAATTCTCTGTGATAAGCATTTAAAGTTTATGTACATCAAACTATGTTTTATTTTGATTGTTCAATTTTAATATAACAACCCGGACTGTGTTTTGCCCACGGATGTTTCTTTTCCTTTCTTGCACGTGGTTGTCGAAGCAGTGAACACAAAATAATGTTTGAAACGGCCTATTAGTGAACTATATTTCGCCTGCACTACAGATTTCTATGTTGAAGAAGGCTGCATCAAGAAAGTTTTCCCTTTGTAAATTTGTCAGGCTAATGTTACTTCTAACTCAACTATAATGTGACACTCTTGAAGCTGCCTCTGCTGATGCAAATCAATATTTCCTGATGAAGTGATTAGTAACTTTGTGTTTGGCTATATCTACTCCAACTTGACCTGCTGGAGCATCATTACAGCTGGTCCAATCGAAACCAATGATTTTCCAACATCACATTCAATGTAGGAAGAGGAAGGATTTTTCAATCACAGAAAGAAACAATCAATAACTCGAAACTTGTTACATGTGGACTCACTGTTCATCAATGTGGAGTTTATAGAAGTAGGATCTGTTATCAGAAGATGCAGGACTATTCAAGACGTAAACGTGATGAACAGGCAATCATTGTTATGGCTGCCAAGATTTCCTGGATGGTGGATGATATCCACATCTTTTAGCAGCCTGTTTACACAAATGCTTTTCCTTAACATGGCACTCTACTCTAACGGCAACCACCACCACAACTTTGGGCAATCCTGTTTCCAGCTGCCCAACTGAGACTCAAACCTAGGATAACAATGGGAAGACCAAGGCTGTCGGGCGGAGAAAGAGAAGAGCAGGATGATGTCCACAGGTAAAATACTAAAATGCGAATACAAAATGTTAATTAACTAAAACATTACTCTGTTGATAACCAGTAAAGCTGAATTAGGAATTGCCTTATTATTTTGTCTGTTTTTAAGAAGTCTGAAAATTTAGTTCACATTTTCAAATTTCCCGGCTTCTAGAGTAGAGTCATCTAGCGGTAACTTTGAAAATGAAGAATTTAATTTGAATAAATGTAGGAGACTTTGAATTGAATTCATTGTAACTTCATGGTAATTATTAAATTTAAGAAGAGCATTCATTCGGCATATTTAAGAAAAATATTTATTAAACATTTTATTTGTCGTCAATCTTCATAAACTGGCATCACTGCTTCTATAGATATCATGAGTCACCCGTGTTTTTAATCATCATTCGAAATCTGGTCGACTCAAAATGTGACTTCTCTCTGTTGGAATAGGTTTAGATTGTGGAATAACACCGAACAATCGAGATGGCAGCCATTCCCATCGTCGATCTAACTGAATTAGGTATGGATTATGTTTAGTAGAATGTTACAACCATCTTGAGACTAATAAGTTTCTGACTGGGGATGTGATTTTAGGAGAAAACGTCAACAATTCCAATCTGATCGTGAAACAGTTGGACGATGCCTTTTCCACTGTTGGCTTCGTTTATCTAATTAATCACGGAATCGACCAAACCAAGGTAAAGTACTTCTAATGCACTTTGATACTAATCAAATTTGACATCAAAGTTTCTTCTTCTTGTGGACCATTTATTTGTAGATTGACAATGTTTTGAAAGCCTCCAAACATTTTTTCCAACTACCAGACGACATAAAAAACCAAACGCGAAGAGATTTCTCGATAAACAATGACGGATACGTTGGAATCAATCAGGAAATGTAAATGTTTTATTTCTATTTGAATTTTTTAGTGTTTATTTCAATATGTTGTGACAGGTTGGGAACTGATAATCGTCACGAAATCAAAGAGGCTTACAACATTACTAGTTTAAAGAGTGTTTTTCCATCAGAAGATTCCAATCCTGAATTCCGGTCAGCTGTTATTGAGCTCGCCTTGAAACTGAGTGAACTAACGAGACGTTTACTCACGTGTATGGCTCTGGCTCTAGGTAATAAACATTGTGTTACCAAAGTAAATGAGGCAACTAATATCATTTTCGCTCATATGTTTGTGTAATCCCAGGTTTGGATAAGAATTATTTCGTCGATCGCCATCGTTTCATGTTTGAAGATCAAGATAAGAATGCTACAACTTTTCGGACTTTGTACTACCCATCACTTTCCGATTCGGACATCCAGCCAGGCGTTGTTAGATGTGGAGCACATTCGGATTACGGGACAATCACACTTCTCCTGCAAGACGGTGTTGGCGGATTAGAAGTAGAGCTCATGTAATATTTGTTTGAAATTGATCATTATTCTATGTTTTCAACTTGAAGGTACTTTCTGGAAGCCAATGGATACCTGCTCATCCTATTCCCGGGTCAATCCTAGTAAATTTGGGAGATTTGATGCAATTTTGGACATCGGATCGTTACACTGCAACGGTGATTTTGCAAATTTTCCTTAAATGTTTAGAATTTAAAATATGATCGTTGAATGATTAATAGGTTCACCGTGTACTAATACCGGAAGAAGAGATACGTCGGAAATCAACTCGTCAATCTATCGCCTTCTTTGTTCATCCGGATAACGACGTCATGGTTTCTCAATTGAACGGTTCTAGCGAACATCCATCGATCGGAGCCTTGGATTACCTCAAATCACGTCTCTCTGCCACCTACAAATATTAATTCAAATCATTAACTTTAATATTTTTTCCGTCAAATTTTATTTTTATAATATCAGAAAATCATATTTTTGGAATTTGTCTATTTTTTAAGGAATTAAAAGAATTTTAGAAACACCTGCTTTAAAAAACGAAATATCAGTTTGTCTATTGCCCATTGAAGAGTTTTTAGTCGCTGTTACTAGGAAATCATTACGGTAATTTCATCTATCTTTTCTTTTTAAAAAATGGTAGACACACCAGTTTAGTATCCGTTCATAATAGATCACAAAATGTAAATGTGCGAAAATAGCGCAATTACCTGTACTATTTTGGGGGGGATCCGGCATCCGGATGATCGGATACGCCTGATGTACGTTCTTTTCCAAGTATAGGACCTTGAAAGATGGACCACAACGTCAGCGGACGTTCCACCCAGTTAAGAAGTCCACATCATTGTCGTTTTACAAAATTGTGTGTGCAATGTCCATCCAGGTAAAACTGAAGAGGGTAAGCTTTCGAATTTTCTTGTTATCAACAGTTTTGCATCGATCAATTACTATTTTTACTTTGTTTTCATTTTATCGATTAGTTATTGCATTAAGTTTGTTTACTTTGCTCTGAAATTTAAAAAATTATTCAAAGATTACGTCATCTACTCATCTTAACGAATTGAGAATATTAAATCTTTTCCCGGGGCTCGATAACATTTAAAAAATTGTCTGCTCTTATTACACATTGATTGTGTAATAAAGCCAGCGGCGATGACCGCATGGCCGCATGTTTACCTGGTGACTAACGAGTCATGAAAAATTTTAGTTTGCTGTCGCTTCTTCTCAGAGCTCATCCTACATTTCTCGCGCTCCCCTTATTCAATTAAAATCATGAGTGGAGGCGATGAAAAGAAGAAGGTGTTGCCCGTAATAGCGTCAAGTGAATTTTTCCAAGTTTCATTTTCACACAAATTTTCCAATTTTAACTTGAAAATTGCTTTGCGTAAGCCCGAGTTAGTTTTGAGTTCCCCTCATTTCTTTTTCGATGGTTTGTTCTGGTCTTTCAAACTGCATGTGAATGACGATCCAGGCAGAAACATTGGTTTGTATCTGCAGTCATATTGTGGTCCCGATCCCCTAACAGCTCAAGACAGACAGATTGAAATAGACGCCCGCTTTTATCTGTTCGTTGAGACCGACGTACCTGACATAAATGAAAGGTAAGTTTGTGTTTTGGAACATCGCTATCGTCTCAGTTTCACGTGTGTTTCGGCCTTATTCATGTACAATTATATTGTTTTAGCCTACTTTGCTATACCGTTTAAGGGTCCATTATTATTAGCCAACGTAGTAAAAATAGTTTAGGATGTGTTTGTTGAGACTGTGGCTCGTGGAAAGTTCTTGATAGACGATGGCGTCGGATTTGATGAGCCACTGATGGGGCCTTTTCATCAAATGCAATTGTTTGCGTAACGACCTTTTTACTTACAGCATAATGGAACATTTTATTGTGGAGAAAAAGTTGATTGATTCTTCATTAACTCACGGAACTAATATCGGAGGCAGTTGTTTCATTCAAAAGCCAAAACTATTGGAACATCCATTTGTCTTTGTCCCAGACAATGTTTTAACAGTTGGATGTCAATTGATCTGGAGGACTCACAAGGAATTACTGACAACTTTTCTAGCTCTTGCGAATCCATTCCCCGTGAAAGCCAATTCATTTGAAAATTTTTTCAATCATCCAAAATTCAACGACTTGAAGATTACTGTTGGCGATAAAAACTTCTACGCGAGTAAGCTACTGCTTTCTGAAGCAAGTGATGTTTTTCAAGATATTGTGGAAAATCTTCCAGAATCAGCGGCCAATTCCATCGAAGTAAACGACGTGGATATAGAAGCTTTCGAAAATGTGCTGCGATTCATCCATTATAAAGCCATTCCTGATTTACAGCTATCTGCAGATGCCGAAAATTGGCTCAAGATTGCGGATAAATTCCATCTTCATAGACTCAAGGTAAATGACAAAACGATTTTCTTTGGTCTCGATCTGCGCATCATTTCATTTATTATGTTTTTTCGTAGGATATCCTTCAAAAAGGATTTTTCCTTCAATTAGAAACGTCCAACGCCATTACTTGTCTGAAAATTGCTCACAAGTACTCCGCTGCTTATCTAAAATCGAAAAGTATGGAATACGTCCGAAGAAATTGGACAGAATTGGTGGAGGAACACAACACTGAGGAACTTAAACGCGGTGATACTTGGGAGAAATCGAAGGAATACCTGGATTTATGGTCGGAAATAACGGAAGGTCTTTCTTCGATTCCGCGAACATCACGAATGAATTAAATTAAATTTCTGATCATTTTGGGTAGTAGTGGACTTATTTTTAAAAAATGTCTACAAATTTTTGAAAGAAATAAGTGGCAATAGCGTCGACAGCAATTTGTGTCGTCTGTTTTTGATTAGTTGTTTACCACCTTTAATTGCCACACAAAAATATAAAATATTATTTTCTCTCGACTTCTGGAGTAATCAGCTTCTATCCGGCAATCACAGATTGTAAAAATCATCTAATAAACGAGATGGCCATCATAGTAAGGTGCATTGTTATAATTCTTTTTTTACATAAAATAATTTAACTTATCTTTTTTTTAAAAGAGATGTCGCAAGAGATGTAGTAATAACAATTCGTCGTTTCATATTTGCAGATCAAGATAAGAATATCACAGCTTGATGATGCGGACGAGCTCATTCGGATCCATCACACTTCCCCTAACAGAAGAAACAATAAGAAATTAACTTCCATCGTTAACGCGAGAACATCGTCCCCTTTAAAATATCGAATAGCATTTTACGGATGTGAGAAAATGGTCTACGTGATACGTTTGAAAAGTCTTGCAGTGAAGGTAACCTTTACAAAGAAAAACATTGTCGCTGGGAAATTCTTCTTCTGGGTACGTGCGTTATCTTTACCAATTTCGAAGAAACCGTCCTTGTGCCATACTATCCATAGTCTAACTCTGAGGTCAACTGTGCTGAAAGAGCAAAAGGGAACGATTTTATCCTTGGGCAACAGATGAAACGTCACGATAACAGAGTCACGTGACTTGACTGACCATCAAGCTGTCCACACAAGATTCTTGGGAGGAGGGTCAGAACTTTATAGTTAGAAAAGGCGATCAGGAAAACTGCAGTTGATTCCCAACACTATGGAGCAAAACACGGATGTCGTGATTCCTATTATTGATTTGGATACGTTGGGTGTGTAAAGTATTTACTTTTATTTGATTTAAAATTCATTATCAATTCGTACAGGTTTGCAGACTGCTGACGTCGAGAATGTCGATCAAATTACAATGGATCGCGTTTCAAGAGAACTCGATTCCGCCTTCTCCACTGTTGGATTTGTTTATCTAAAAAATCACGGCGTCAATCAACAATTGGTAAGCTGCCAAGATCCCGTTGATGTAAAACCTTAAAAATGTGTGACGGTTATTTATTGTTTATAGGTCGATAATTTATTTCAACGTTCCAAATCCTTCTTCCATCTCCCAGATCCCATCAAAGAAACTTATCGCTGTGGCGTTGATAATTGCGACGGTTACACCGGAAGAGATGGAGAAATGTCAGTTATTCATTTTCCAAATTAATATTCTTAACCTTTAATTAATCGTTTTATTAGTTTGGATACGAGTGCACGACATGAAATTCGTGAGTCTTATGATGTTGCCTCACCCGACGGTCTCTACCCTGACGAACACTCGCCGGAATTCCGGCAGGCAGTTAATGATTTAGCTCCTCCTATGTGTGAACTGACATTCCGTTTGCTCAAGTGTATGTCACTGGCATTAGGTAAGTGAATAATCAATCAATAATATTTCATTTGTATTAACCGGATGAATTCAATGTACAGGACTTGATAAGGAATTTTTCGGAGAACGACACAATTTCATGTTTAAAGCCGCCGAGAAAAACCGGACAATTTTCCGTACTCTTTATTATCCATCGTTGGCTGACACCGAAACTTTAGCCGGAGTAGTGAGATGTGGTTTACATTCTGATTACGGAACAATTACTCTGCTCCTTCAAGATGATATGGGTGGATTAGAGGTAAATCAATTTCACTTTTTATTCGACTGAACTGAATTCATAAATTTATTTTGAACAGATTCTTACCCAAGGAAAATGGTTTCCTGCTAAACCTATTCCGGGTACCATCATGATCAACTTGGGAGACATGATGCAATTCTGGACATCTGATCGTTACGTCGCAACGGTAAATATCTAATGAAGGCCTTGTTTATTCCGTTGCGAAATTATATTTATTTACGTTTAATAAGGTACATCGAGTGGTTGTTCCAGAGGAAGAAATTCGTCGTCGAACTCCCCGTCAATCCATTGCATTCTTTGTCCATCCGGATAACGATGTAATGATTGCTCCGCTGGATGGATCCGGCAAACATCAACCAGTGGACGCCCTCACGTATGTCAAGTCTCGTCTAATTGCTTCCAGTTATAAATGATACCAAAAATCAAATTCAAATGGCATTTCAACCACTTTTTAAAAATAATGTGACACAGTTGATGAATCAAATTTATTGATTCTTTTTGGATCGAAATAAAATTTGAAGATTGTACCGTTTTAACTTGGTCAACTTCCTAAAACGAACATTGAAAGCTTCTCTGTACGACTTGATGGGAGATGAGGGTCAAACCCATGAGAACTGATAAGCGCTAAAACAAACATTGCTCCAGGCCAATTCGCTTTAAGAGGAAGGCGATACTGATCATATCTGGTAGAACAACAAAACAGTTTTAAACTTTTTTTCAAGTTCAAATGGAACTTAAGTGTGTATGCGAAGGACGGTCGCTCAAGTTGTCTGACAACGTTCAACACAATAAGTGCGCAGTTTGTCTCTTCGAAAGATTTCACAGGGAGTGTGTGTCAACATGTTGAACGAAATTCCAATCGTTGATCTGGCTGAATTAGGTATTCAATAGTTCCTATAAAGTTAATTTGAAAAATTTAAATAGCTGACATATTTAGGAATCCATTATTTGGGTAGACCTTGGGAAAGCACCATCGACCGTGTAGCCAAAGAACTCCATTCAGCTTTCTCTACTGTTGGGTTTGTTTATTTAAAAAATCACGGCATCGAGCAGGTCAAGGTAAATATTTTTTACTTTAAAACATTTCACGGATTTAACTTTGAAATTATGTAAGGTTGACAATGTATTTCGTGCATCGCAATTGTTTTTCCAATTACCGGATGCTGTTAAAGATGAATACAGATGCGGACAACCCGATAACGAATCGGATGGTTACACGGGAAAAGATCAAGAAATGTAAATTCAATTAATTTGTCAAAATTTTCGATTTCATTTATTAAGAATTATTTCAGTTTGGATGTCAGCAGCCTTCATGAAATACGAGAAGCATACGATGTCGCTTCACCTGATGGAGTTTATCCGGATGAACACGCCCCTGAATTCCGCAAAGCCATAAACGAATTGGCTCCAGAATTAAGAGAATTGACCATTCGATTGTTGAAATGCATGGCTCTTGCCCTAGGTAAAATTAATTTCCTTTCGTGAACCTTTTTGAAAATAAAATTATGTTGAATTTAGGATTGGAAGAAGATTTCTTTAGTAGCCGCCATCAGTACATTTTTCACGGAGCAGACAAGAATCGGACGATATTCCGCTCACTTTATTATCCGACACTTGCAGACACAGATATCCAGCCAGGTGTTGTAAGGTGCGGAGCCCATTCTGATTACGGGGCCATCACTCTTCTTCTCCAGGATGATATGGGCGGATTGGAAGTATAAATTAATCAGTGAATTCTGGCAAATAGAAATATTTACTAATTAAAAATCGTTAATAAGGTTTTATCTAGAGGAGAATGGATACCTGCCACTCCTATTCGAGGAACAATTCTGATCAATTTGGGAGATCTCATGCAGTTCTGGACGTCTGATCGTTACGTCGCTACTGTATTATAATTTACACTTTTCAATTGTTTTTTAAGAATTAATAAAACAATGGTCAATTTTAGGTTCACCGTGTTCTAGTTCCGGAAGAAGAGATTCGCCGTCGTTCTACCCGTCAATCCATCGCATTTTTCGTGCATGCTGACAACGGTGTAATGATATCACCTCTCGATGGATCCAAGAAACATCTTCCTGTAGAAGCCTTAGCCTATTTGAAATCTCGTATTTCGGCAACTTACAAATAATTTGTTATTTTTTAAAGCTTACACCCGGACGTATTGATATAAAGTTTTAGATTCCCTGAAATCTTCACCTCTATTTTAAAATTTTTGTGTTGAAATTTCGATGCGGTAAATCAGGGGCTCAATTTAAACAGCATGTTCCGTTTTCATTTGAAATGTTCAATTAAATACCGTACTATTGTGTTTTCCTAATTATCCCAAAGGTTATTTTTTAAAATTTGAAAATACACGTACGTACATTGCATACAAATCAATTATTCCTTCGACTGACGTTTATAGGTTTATTTTATTGATATTTTTAAAAACTGACATATTGAGATGCCATTTTAAAAATATCGCGCTACCGTGAGTAACACTACCCAGTCCAACAAAGTAAAAAACTAAACTTTAATATTTTCATCGTGGTTTGTTTAATTAAATAAACGTGAATTTATTTATACATTAAGGATAATTAAAATAACATTTAAACAATTTAAAACGGATTATACTGAGTAGTTTTAGTGAGATTGTGATTTGACCAACATTTTTTGGAAGCTGTTTTCCAGGGTAGGGAAATAGGGTTTCATTCTGCAACAGACGTACTAAACTCACAGAGAAAATGGCTACCGTTTTGGGAAAAGTTATTTCTCGTGGAATTGCTACTACCCGAGTGGCTTCTGGCCAAGCTGCAGTTTCTGGACATAAAGGTAAATTAATTTGTGACAAATTCATATCCAGTTGTGTAGAATTACGCATAAGAAACTTCCACTCGTGTTGTGGTCACGTACACCCGCTTTCTTTGAGTTAAACGGCTTACCAGGTTTAACAATTACAAACTTCTGTGTAATGCAGAAATTAAACCTTGTTCTGATATGCTTTCAGATTGAATTTAAGTGAATGTGTAGTTTTTTGTAAGGAGTAGTCATAGTTTTTCGTGACATAGTTTATTCAAAGATTTCGTGATTAATCAATCATTTTATTGTGGATTAGATGGCTGGAAAATGTGGAGAACACTTACCTATGTGGTAGCACTTCCCGGTGTTGCTCTTTGCATGCTGAATGTGTACTTGGGTTTGGATGATGCTGAAGCCCACAGTGCTCCTCCTTTTGTTGCCTACGATTACATGAGGATTCGCAACAAGGTAAGTTAACCTCTAATTGATAACTGATTGAAACTATCATTAATTAAATTTTTGTCTTGCAGAGGTTTCCCTGGGGAGATGGACAGAAATCGTTGTTTCACAACCCCCATGTCAATGCCCTGCCCGGTGGTTATGAACACACTGAAGGAGACCACCACTAAGCAGGTGATTTTAGCTTGAAAAATCACCAAGGTGTTAGTTTATTGTAAAAAATTGTCTTAATACACCAGAAAATGAGATCACCATGTCATTCTAATTAATATAGAAAATCATCTTAAGGAAATTATTTATTGCCAGTGTTTGGTTAGTGAACAATGTTGAGTTAGATTTTTGGTGGGCAGAGCACCATGTTATTATCGTCGAATCGCCAGGTAATCAATCTTGCACCTTATTGCCCATGGTTAGTTTCTTCTCTACTTGATTATCGGGTCAGTTATTATATTTTGAGTGAAGAAATTAGCTAAGTTTTCTCATCAGTAAATATAATTTGATCCGTTTTCCGTAACTACGTTCTTTCCGATCTTCCAGATGGCGTCATCCGGCAGATTTCGGGGCGGCAATTTCTATCGGTTGATCATGCATCTCTTGGGATTGCTTTTTTCCACTATTTCACTAGAAGAACGCCCATTTTTCATGCAGACCATAGCCAGATAGCATGGATAGCGGATTTCATATCAGCTGGTCAACGTTTCTTTTTTTTTAAACCAAGATAAACTGATAGGAAAAAGGGCGACGTGACCAACATCATCCAATAGTTTTCAATTCTGTTGCTTACCTGTGGTTCACCTGGGTTAAGTGTCTATACAGTGATAGAAGAGCTAGCCAACAGCCTTGAGCTTTTCACCCTCTTGTGACCATTTTTGTACGAGATTTTAATCTAACTAAAAAGGGAAAACTGTTTTGGGAGAAATCGCCCTGGGCTGACGATTTTAGGCTCTTCTGCCCTTTTAAAATATTGTAGATATTTTTAGAGGAATATCATCTTTCTCCCAGACGCCAGTTGTTTTCTGCCTTGGATTAGAGTTGGAGTGTCGATATCATTCCTGATACTTTATCGAAGAGGGTGATTGCTGTAACGCAGAATGAAACGAAGTATTCCAATAATCGACTTGGCCGACATAGGTAATACTTGAACAGTTTGACTAACTCTGTTAAATATTATGTAAAGTGAAAACTTCTTGTTGGATAATTAAGGACTGGATAATGCCGAAGAACCTAAAAAGTCAACGCTTGACCGCGTATCGAAAGAGCTAGATGACGCATTTGCTAAAATTGGTTTCGTTTACCTTAAAAATCACGGAATCGACAACCCCACGGTAAGTCAAAATATGTCTTTATTTCCCCATTAGATACACGTTTAATTTTTAAAAAAGCTAACCCAAACTGAGCCGGTAGATGTAGCACTAACGATTCATATCTTTACCAGAGGGATTTTCATCATGTCTTGTGTGGATTTGTTGTTTCTTAATTTCTTACAGGTAGATGCTGTTTTGAGAGCATCGCAAACATTTTTCGAACTTCCAGAGAACTGCAAGGATCTTTATCGTCGTAATTCGACGCAATATGAAGGTTACTCCGGCATTGATCAGGAAATGTAAACATTTGGAAAATATTCTTAATTTATTTCTACCATTAAGTTTTTAATAGTTTTTATGGCCGGCTCCGTTTGGGTGGAGTACTTTTTTTAAATTAAGGAAAACGTTTTATATTACTGATAAGACAATTGAGCAATTATGGTGCCCTATTTCATGCATGATTAGATAGAACAATATTTTGAAGTTGCGAGCCGTTTTTTTCAAGCACCAAAGTCCGTCAAGTGTGAACACCTGATCTGCCATAAATACTTGGATATGAATCAGAGAGCCAACGGTTACCTTGGGTCCGGTCCTGAGATGTGAGACAACTGAAATAGTTTGTTGTCATCTTCGTCAAGTTTTGTTTGTCTCGCAATCTATGGTCCGTTTTTAGCTTTACAGTGCATCGTTCATTTTGTTAATGTGTCGCTTTGATTCTTTTTTATCTGCGATGATGAAACTAATTATTCTCGTTTTTTAATTTGCAGATTAGAAAGCAAAAATTTGCATGAAGTCCGCGAAGCCTACGATATTACTTCACTCGACAGCTTCTTTCCGGATAAACATCAGCCGGAATTCAGAAAGACTATCACTCAACTAGTGCCAAAGTTGTGCAAATTATCTCATCGCTTGCTCCGTTGTCTCGCAATTGCTTTAGGTAGTTTATATCGCCTTAACATGTTGGAATCAAAGTGCTATAATTAAAATTAATTTAATTAAAGATTTGGACGAAGAATATTTCACTCGATGCCACACTATGATGTGCCAAGGCAGTGACAAAAATGCAACTACGTTCCGCACACTTTTTTATCCATCCCTAGCTGACACTGCTATTAAAGCTGGTGTGGAAAGGTGCGGCCAACACTCCGATTATGGCACTTTTACTTTACTCTTTCAAGACGATATTGGTGGATTGGAAGTAACTGTCATCTAAAGTGCTTATTGAAATGCTAAAAGCTAATATAATTTCTATCATAGGTATTGTCCGGTGGGGAATGGATAGCCGCTACGCCAATTCCAGGGACTATTTTGGTAAACGTTGGAGACCTAATGCAATTTTGGACGGCTAATCGTTATCCTGCAACGGTAAATAAATTTGAACATCTTTGATTATCAATTTAAATTAAAAATGAAATTCAATTATTAATAGATTCACCGCGTCCGAGTTCCCGAAGAAGAGATACGTCGTCGACTCCCCCGACAATCTTTAGCCTTTTTCGTGCACCCGGACAATGAGGTAATGGTCTCACCTTTAAATGGATCCAATAATCATTCACCAATTTCAGCTTTGGCTCATTTAAATCTTCGATATTCGCAGACGTATAAATATTAGAATCGTAAATTCTTAAATATATAGAAGTTACACTTTAAAAAAAACAATCCAGTTTATTTGTTATCGAGTTAATTTCTTACATTTCAATAGTACAAACATAAGTATTCTTGATCCAATTTTTCGACAAAGCGGGGGCAATATTGCAAGGAAAGGTAAGACATTTCCAATGAGAAAAAAAAAAATGTTTAACCCAAACTGAACGTTTGAAGGAGAACGTAGAAATGATTAATTCTGGGTAGTATTCAATACGAAAAGAAATAAGCACCCTCGTCAATAATTGAAAGGCGAAATGAATAAACCTTTACTATCATTCCTTTCACAGCGAGAAACGATGGCTAAGCATAGTATGTTGCGTGGGAAAAACTTCATCGCTAACCTCCCTGATTATGTGGATGTCATCCTCTACTTCCGAATTTGGGAAAGATTTGATTACGCCTAAAATCATGCAAAATTGACAATTATTTAAATTTCTAGCAATTCATTCTCAATCCATTTAAATTACGAGTGGGATTGAATCCTTGGACGGGTTGTCTAAGTCTTGGTGAAGGCTCGTAAGCCAGGCGAGGCATTCCGTTAGAAAGACGAGGCATATCGTATTCAAGGGGAGGCATCTTGTTAGCAAGGGAATGTCCACTGTCGCCCCGTTGATCAGCAGTTTGATGATAGTGATTGGGCACAATGGGCGTAGTATGACAATAGCAAGAGTGGACGTTGTTGGTACAGTTTCGCTGCATAGGTACTTCATGGCTATATTCCTTTGGAGAGAAAGCTGTTCTCAATGGGTAAATTCCAGATGGTGAAGGATTGTGCTGACTATGAGGAAGTAAAGGTGTTCTTTGAACCACTGCAGCAGCAGTAGGTTTCATCCAAGAGGGAAGTCTGCCAACAAGTCTTTCAATTTGAGTAAGTGTAGATCTGCTCACTTTAGGTTGAGAGACCATACCACCACAGTGTCCTCCTGTACAAGAAGCAATGCCATTGTGTAACCAAAGAATTGCAAATTTATGATTCACTTACCAAAAGGACTTGATCTAGGGCCATGTGGATTCTCCAACTGAGGATAGGGATATCTTTGCCTAGATTGTTGAGCTTGCTGCCTCAATTTGACAATCATGTTTGAGACAATTTTCCATCTTAAATCTAGCCCTTGTTTACTGGCTCTGATGCTGATTATTCTATGCCTCAGATCAAGGGTTTTGCGTGCCTTAAGAACCCGCTTTTTGGCCATATGATTTAGATAGTTGCTCCTGTTGTAATTCCTTGGTTGGATTGCCGTTTTCAATGGTCTTCTATTGAATTGATAATTTGTCTCCTGCCTCAAGAAAGGTGAGTTATCTTCATTAGCATGTCCTTCTTCCTAAAAAGTACAATTTCAGTTACACAACACTTCTTCAATGCTTTCATAACTATATACATACCAGAGCTTTTTTAGCTTTCATATCCCTGATGACATCATCTAGAGAAAAATTGATATGCAAGATTAGAAATGAAAACAAGTACACGTGGATTAAACGATGGGCTCGTTACCAAGAGACATAGTCTCGTAGTTTGCATCTTGTAGCACCTCCATTTTGAAACGACGAAAAATAGACTACGTATTAATAAATGTGTTTTGCTTGAAGACACTTTATGAGACAAAGCTCGAGTCGACCCCAGATGTATATCTCGCGTCAAGTATCGCTCATAAAGTTATCTTCAATTCTTCATGACTCTTTTTTATGAGTTTGCTGCCTGCTCCTGAAAGAAACGATATTTGCCTGTAGGCTATTTATAACAGAGTTGTAGGTTTCCACCTGTTTACTTTTTCACGATTAAATTTTTTAAACAGGTTTGAAATCAAAATTGTTATGTATTAAAATAGTTTATGTTTTTTAATATTTTTAAAATTTTGTATTTTTCATATTTTTGACGGTCTGGATATAGTCGTGCAGCTCTGCGTTTGACGGTTTGGGTGAAGCAGACGACTTTATCGTTATAATTAATAATTTGATTGACAATTTGACACCTCCGAATCAACGAGAAATGTCAAGCTCAATGAACAAATATATCTTTATTTTGGGAATAGTATTGCTGTTTCACGCAGCTTACTCTGCTGCGCAACGTAAGTTAACATAAAAATAACATTAGAGAAAGCTGCTGAAAAATATGTTATTCTTTTGACAGATCGGTCGTACCTCCGGCTTACTGAACAAGAGTTTTCTTCGCTCCCCGCTGATGTAAGTTAGAAATAAAAGTTTACATTACGAAACCTTTATAAATAATTGTGTTACTTTACAGATTGTTCTTCAGACCATATTCAGCTTATTACTTGCTGTTTTTGGAGTAACTATGATAGCTGGTGAATTTAAAGAGATCAGATCCAATATTGATTTACAGAAAAAGTATCCTCCAAGTTTACCTTTAAATATTTTTATGCCGATAACTATATATATTATTTCCTTGCAGGACTTGGAAGAATCTAAACAATCGTCCATCCTTCTACACTTTTAATCACAGGGGACATATTTTTAACCCTATTGCATTTTCACGATCCAGCAGTGGAAAAGGGGCATTAGAAGCCAATTAATAAACTATTAAATTAAGTCAACTCATTTAGTCGTGTGTGGTGTGTGTGTGTGTTAATAAATTTTAACATTCCTCCTGAACTGTTTTTTTTTTTATTATTCTAAAACTTTTTTTTTGCTTGTTTATTTTTAGTTGCTTAAAAAACTGAAATGATGCCAATTGCCAAATTAAAACAGGTCGTTTTTTTATTTATAGATGTACTGCATATTATTACAAAAAAAGGTGTACGACCCGACCATTTGGATGTTGGCCAAAATATGACAGCGTTGGCATTTTGATACAGACGACATGATTTGATCACGTGATCACCATGTCATTGGCAATGACCGTAGTCGTCCGAGTCTCAGAATTGTCGGCACTATAAATGAAATTACAAGAGGCTCTTGTCTTTTCACTTCCGTTTAAAAACGATAGTGATGCCGCTGTATCACTGAACCTATTTATAGCCTAAGCATTGCCCTCACTAGTGTGATTGAATTCATACACGTATGTAGCTAGTGTGATAGTTTCCGTCGTGTAGTTGGTCTATACATGCAAAGCATAATTGTTGCTTTGTGTGCTCGGTTTTCTGATTCGATCAATACGTTAGATTGTAAACATCAGTATTTTTTTTGCCAGTCATTAAAAGTACGTCTTTTATGAGCGAATGTGCGTGTTCTTTCTTCTCGTCAAGTCCCTTCTATGTTCCCCTGGCTAAAGTTTGAGTGGGTTGTTTCCAGTTTTCAATCACATGTGAACAAAAATATGCATGGATAAATTAAGAAACCAGTCAAGTCCTGATTAGCTTCTATTATACTCAACTCATCTGATTTTCCGGGTCATACGTTTTGAATTGCCCCAGTGTTGTGTTCCTGTTCCTATAGTTAGTTGTATCAATAAAGCCTTAAAAAAAATTCACATGGGTGATAGTCATGACTGGAGACCATTTGTCTATGGAGGGTTCTCATCTTGTACAGCTGAATTTGGTATGATTTAAACAAGTCTATTCTTATGCTCACCATGAATGTAAATGTGTTCAACTATATTTCAGGTACATTCCCAATTGATACTACCAAAACCAGACTTCAAATTCAGGGCCAGAAGTTAGATGGAAGATTTTCAGTTGTTCGCTACAATGGCATGTTTCATGCTTTGTCAAGAATCACTAGGGAAGAAGGTGTTAGGGCTTTGTATTCAGGGTATGCCAGCAAGAGCATTACTTTTCTATGTTTTGATTGGAATTTTTTATAACACTTAACATTTGTTTATTTAGAATTTGGCCAGCACTCTTAAGGCAATCCACGTATGGAACTATTAAATTTGGGATATACTATACAATGAAGAAGTGGATTGATCATCCTGAAGTTGAAGACATGATGACCAACATTTTTTGTGGTGTTGTTGCTGGCGTGGTTTCAAGTGCCATAGCTAATCCAACAGATGTCTTGAAAGTAAGAATGCAAGCGTGCTCAACCTCCCTGCAACAAAAGTCAATGTTTGAGTGCTTTGGAGATGTTTACAGACAAGAAGGAATATCAGGTTTATGGCGGGTAAGTAATACATAATTTAGTTATTACTTTCCCTGAATTCTTTACATTTCTATAAATATTTTTCATTTATTGAAAGGGAGTTGGCCCAACAGCACAGCGAGCAGCCGTGATAACGGCTGTGGAATTGCCCATTTACGATATTTGTAAGCATCGGTTAATACAGGGTAATTTAATGGATGATACAGTCTCAAATCACTTTGTGTAAGTTTCGCTAATATTTTGAGACTCGGTAGATATTTTATATTATCTTAATTTAACAGGTCAAGCTTTATCTCCAGTTTGGGTGGTGCCATCGCCTCGACTCCAATAGACGTCGTTCGTGTAAGCATATCATTGACAAACAATGAGAAGTTTCGTATATTTTGCAACGAGTCCAACGACCTTTTTTTGTATTCAGGTTCGACTAATGAATCAACGACGCCTTAAATCTGGTGTACGTTTCGGGTTCGGCATGAGCAGTGATTTTACTCTTCACAAATCTCGACTGTATCGCGGAACTTTAGATTGTTTTGTACAGGTAACTTGGGCGTCCTGAGCATATTTGTTTCTAAAATGACTGTTATTCAAATTGTTTTTAAATTTGTCAGACCGTCCGACACGAAGGCATCATGGCTCTCTATCGTGGTTTCATTCCAACTTGGTTGCGTATGGGCCCGTGGAACGTGATTTTTTTTATTACGTACGAACAGCTAAAGAAGCTTTACTAATCACAATGTGATCGTCAAGTCAACAAAAAACAATTCTAAATTGTTTCCCAGATGTCCCTCATCCTGACAGACGCATCCTTATCTATCAGTACATTTCCTCTTAGTTAGTCCAATTACATTTAATATAACTTAAAATACAATTATTTCGCGATGAATTGTTTACAACATCAATTCTTGTCGTCAGTTATGAAATTGGTTAAATTTTATAGCTGCCGAAGAGTGATTTGTTTATCAGGTATCTAAGGTCGAAGATTGTATGTGCTATGGTATTTACTCAATTTTTTGTCAGTTAATCTCTAGGGTGATTTTCACGTTACTTTCTATTCTATTCTCAAGTAAAAATGACGCCTATATTTACATGTCACATGTGCTCATTCTTATTTCTTCTCGCTAAGTGCCTCCTATGTACCAGTTTAAATTTGTTTCCTACCTAAATCAGTATTTTTTTTTAATTGCTAATAATAGTAGGCTAGTCTTGAATCTTTTTTAAAATTTGTGAGATGTGGTGGTTTTTAGATTAGTTTTTATTTATGTCAAGTATTCGCACTCTTTTTACATATGGCGTGGTATATCAATAATTTTACTTCATATTAAGGCCAGAAAACCTATGAAGTGATGACTATCCAGTTGGTTGGCAATTGCGGGAGTTTTCTTTATCAAATATATATCTACACAAATAGTTGATAATTTCAATAATAGGCTCTTTACCTCTATTAAATTTGGGGTAAAGATGAGTCGGCGGTTGGATGGGTCGGCGATTGCCGCGCGGTAATCTAGTGGAAGAAATATTGAAACTAATTAAGTTAGTTGTCAGTACTCAGTACTAAAACATACAAAAAAATACGATGAGAATAAGAAAATAAGGGTTGGGAATTGGGATTGTTATTCTATAATCTATATTCTGCGGTTTGAATAACTGAAAACAAATGGAGTGATATTTGAAATTTGCGATTAATTTGAAACTTCAAGAAGTAGGCCTATATCGATCATTATTTCGATTTCTTATCGATTCATGAAAGTTCTTCTGCTTTAAAAACAAAATCAAAGTGTTTCGTCCGGTTGTTAAGTGCTCTTAAGTGTAAATAACTAACCATACAACTGTGAATTCTTAGTGATATCCTACATTAATCCTTATTGTTATCTTGTATTGCTGTTCATGGCAAAATGCTGAGCATAATGTCTTCGGTGGTGAGCAATCTATACAATCCAAAAGTAAGTCAGTTTCTTCACTTGTCATAGGAATTAATAAACATTTAGCTCTGACAAGTGCTTGTCAAATTGTTTGCGAATATTTGGTTAATTTAAACAAAATAACGTGTGTCGAGATAGGCCTATACACTCTTTTCCAAACAGGCAAACACCATCTCTTTACGTATAACCACAAATTACTTTCAGGGCAGCCTTAGACTAGAATTTATCAGTAATTTTTATGTTAATACGGGTAAGTGTTAGTTGGGACATACAGCTAATTATTCAAATTTGTGAAAACCCGTACCGTTTAGTCCATAGAGTGCTTCCTTCTGTACTTCCGGTTTCTAAAAGTGCGTGTAGCTAAGTAACCATTGAGCTGACGCAAAAAAGAACCTGATTTTCGTGATCCTCGTGAAAAATGTGGTAAAGTTCATGTTTCCATCCAAAATACTCGAAAATCGTCGAAATTCGCAAAAATCGACGTACTATAGTTCAGAGAAATTTTTTTTGGGCCATGTCATGGATTTCGTTTAAAATACATCTGTCCCACCTGAAATTTGATGGGGATCACGAATCTGAAAGTTTTTTTTATCTCAGCTCAATAGTTGAGGAGCTATCGGTCTACTTCCGGTGTACTTCCGGCCAAAATTGAGTTTTCTAATTGCCTAAAAGTAAAAAGTGAGCTTTGTTCTCCACATAGTTTCTATCAATTTAAGCATAGTTTAAGTAAAGAAGAAGTAGGCTATTTAAGATTTATTCGTGTTCAAAGAATTGCTGGATTTGCAATCCAGTTTTTAGCATGAGTGTCTAATGACTGACGCTAGATGTCCTTCTCTGTTGTTGTCATTGTCTTTGGAAAATGTCTTCTTCCTCTGTGTGTAATTTTTTCGATTTATTTGTTATATTCTGGATAAATTCAACACTTATTTCGTAAGTAAGTTAACCTAGAGGATTACTACATAGCTATAGTTACTAAAATGCCTAAGTTCTACTTGAAATCAAAGAAAATGTGTGTATTGTATATCTGTAACCTACGGTTGTCATTTTCAGGTCTGGCAGAACAATTTCCCCCTTCTGCTGAAAATCCAACTTCATTCCCCTGCTGTTGTAGAATTACAATAAGGTAAGCATGTCTTTCTGATTCAACCATTTCAGAGAAAATGTGGCATAAATGTCTAAACAAATGCATTTATTATCTTTTTCATTTTAGCAGCAATCATCATTAGCGTCATTAGCTGTTCTCTTGAACTACAGTCATCACATGGGAGCAGGAAGCTTCATTATTCTTCATTCAGAAAATGTGAGTACTGTCTTCTCATAATTTTTATGTGTTCTAATAATACAATCTTTTCTTTCGTCTACAGTCATCATCATCTCACTTGAATCGTCATCCCATCAAATCACTCATCAAGTCATCATCATCCCACTTGAATCGTCATTCCATCAAATCACTCATCAAGTCATCATCATCCCACTTGAATCGTCATCCCATCAAATCACTCATCAAGTCAAAGTCATCATCATCCCATTTTCTGGATCAGCCAAGAGAGCCTTACTGGTATTACCATGTGTAAGTCTGCTTGTCACATCTCTAAACTAAATAGAATTGTAGTTAACCCCTTTTCCTTATTTAGCCATTTCGGTAATTACCAGGAGGATGCAGCCTAAAGGAACATCGAAAGAACCCCATCCCTTCTTCAAGTTGTCATCGTGGATCATCATCATCTGTTCATCTTGTATTGCTGTGGTATTTATGTCTTTTGTTAGTTTACCCGTTGGCTGCCACGCCTTTGTTTCCCCCATGTTAGCTTGTTCCGCCGAAAGGCGTGTCTTAGTGTGCACCATAGGGACTTCCCCCTTGTCGATGCGGTGATGGGTTGTAGATGCGTGCACGCTATTTACTACTCCCATCATCGTGTCAGCCCGGACTTGTCAGCAATGGCAAGTCCCACCTTGGTCGTGGATCCTTCGGACACGGCGAGTAGAAAGTAGAAGAGCAACTTATGGAGTTGCATGGCGTGGCAGCTAACGGGTTAACTATAAGTGTATGTATGTATTGTATGTTGTATGTTAAAAATCGTGGTGGAATTGTGGGTGGAGGTGGGACAATAAAATGCAATTCCTAATTCATTTTCTATTATTTTTATTTCATCAGCTAACTTATAAGATAAGAGAATAACTAATAAAACAAATAGCAGAAATAACAAATCAACATGAAATTAAGTTATGTCTTGTGTCAGATTGAACAACAATTGTCACTCACAAGCAATTGTTATTGACAGCAATGTGTTAAAGAAAGGAAAAAAGTAAAGTAAAACAGTATTGTTTTCAGCCCCAACACGAAGAGGTGAATCCAACCAAGAAAAGAACCCAGCAGCACTGACAACAGCTTTGGTCTGGTCAGAAGTGTCTGATGCAATGCTGGTGAGTGTCCATGCAGATTCAAATCACAAATCAGGGCTAGAAATATACAAACATTGTTAGCATCAGGGATCAGGGCATCAGCCACAATCAAACATTTGGCTTACAGGTTACAGGAACAATTTTACTTACATTGACAATAATTTACATCTAAGGACAACCTCCAGCAAAATGTTCAGCAATACTGGCTATCAAGCTGGTTGATAAGCACTGTGGAAAATGAGGAACAAATTGATCTTGTGTAAATGGTCAATGAAAACAACAAGGATAAGATTCTGATATATGGTTGACAAGATAACTCATTTGTTTAGTAAAAATTTGATGTTCATGAAATTCAGAGGGCATTGACAAGGAGTCAAGGACATAACGAAAGAAAGAGGAAATGTAAACTATTTTAAAGCTTTAAAAATCAGCAATAGGAAACTACTCTTTGAGCAAATCTTGGGACAAGATCTAAAAAATTAACAAAGATAAATAAAAAACGAGTTACTTTTGTGTAGTCTTCTGGCAATCAGTAATACGTAACTGCCTTTAGAACTGGTTTCATTGCCGACGTAATCCATGGGCAATCAGATAATCGCAGGTACATCTTGCCTCCAGAGTGCACAATATCCTTTAGTTTTAAAACATCAAAGTTAGTTAAACAACTAACGCACGAATAAAGTTAGGTAACAAACTCAAATAAGTAAGTAAATTTCAGCCATGAAAATAGGAACCTACCATTCTGGAAACAGCTGTCAAATGACATTAGGCGCCCCTGGTGGTGGCTAGATAAGATACAGTACCTAATTCCTCTACTAGGTGGCTGCTCTGTTAAAGTAGAAGCGGCACTTTTGAAAAGGTAAGCGAGTGAGCAACTGTGGATGATAAGCGGCCGTCGTTTGAATAGAAATACTTCAATTTCCAAATCACAAAACGAATTTGTTGGTAGCCATTTTGACGAGAGTTTTGAGTTCCATCGAGACAGGATCTTTATGCTGGCCGTTGTATCACTGGGGCACTGCAGAGCCAGATGATTAGAGTTCATTTTCAGCAAACCGAACTGTTGAGAAGTTGCTGTGGAATCACGAAGTCCACATCCCTATTTCGCGCATCGTTCTCATTCATACAAATGAAAGTGCTATTAAAACCCGGTTACCATTTGTAGGTTTCAAATTTTTCCATGCAGGAAACCTAAAATGAGCAAAGGAAATGTATGTTATTAGTAACTTGAAAGCAAAATCATAACAAATGCACTTTTTACTACATCACAAGAATACAAACATAAGTCAAAACTGCAATTATTCTAGTTTTCAAGAGAATGAGATTTTACCTAATTCGTACAGAAAAACAGACTCACAAACTTCTTATGATGAAAAAATGAGCTACAGCAGGATTCACAGTGTGCATAACCGCAACTGAACACAAATTTAAAGTGCAAAAATAGAAATCTGATATTCTGTATACGCCAAACATGTGCTGGCGTCTTTTGAAATACAAAGTCTATATTGTTCGCTGCATTGCGGCACCAATACTTCGATGAAAATCCATTTTTGCAAAGTAGTCTACACTGGCTTCAACGAACGATGAATGGGACCAAATGAAGTTTAAATTATGCAACAAGTGGAGCTCACGAAGATGAACTAAGATAAGTTGACGGTTCCCAGGTTCGTGAAATGAATCCAAAATAAGTCATGAACACGCAAGTCGAAACTGGTGGGCTATTTTCGGCTATTTTAATAAAATACAATCTCGTTTCCACAACACAACTTTGTTTGCTCGCATCACGTTAGTATCATTCAAGTCAATCATCCCAAAAATCCCAAAAATCAAACAGTCTATGGATAAAGAAATAATATAATTACGTACAGAAGCGACTGAATAGTGAATACAAAAAATAAAAAAAATTTATTTCCAATTGATATTTCCGTCTATTTCCTTAGAATTTCCTGATTATTTCGATTGTAAGCTGATTATTTTTTAAGACTTTTGATTAAATGTCGATTACTGTATTTTAAAAAGGCTTGAAAATAAGTAGAAGGAACAGGACAAACTATTTCTAAACGTTTTCCGGATTTAAATGAAATCATTAGCAGATAACAAGAGCTGGAGCTTTGGATTGAAAGTCAAATTGAGGAACCCGCATAAAACTACACAATACCAATGCCAACGCACAATATCCGTATTCATGTTTTCGAGGTATACAAATGAATTGTCACGCATTGGAAACATTTCCATAGTAATGCTTAATCTATATGCTCAGCGTATATCGCTGGTTCTGTGCATTCACTGTGATGGCAAGTTCTTAAGAATTTTCAGTTTCTACAGTGTACAAATGAAAAGATTGTTGCATTTCAGTTCCCATAGTAACTTTTACAATTAGTGGCCTTCGGTTGCCTTCTATAAAATCATATGCAGCTTCAGCGGTGTAAGTAGATGTGTGTGGTCCCTAAACCACACTACACTGTAGTATACTAATAAAATTACTCTATTTAGTTAACGATGGCATTACCTTTTTCCATTTTCGTCGTTGGCTTCAATATTTTCACCCGCTGCTCGTCGTTGACACCTAATCCGCTCAATGGCAAACACCTCCGCGTTATCTGGGTACACTAAAAGATACATTTTAATTTTCTTTTGTCCTGTTGAATATTGTAAGACTCTTAGAAATTCAACTTACCAAGTACAAATTTCCTTGTTCCAGCCAAATTGGAGTGGTAACCGCAAAGGATTGGTAGGACCACTGAAAGGGGGCGTTGTCCTCGAATTCCTTGCTACCCATTTAAATTTCACGTAACACTGAAATACAAATACACCTTTAGATAATTCTTTCTTTATTGCAACTTGACGATGTCATCCTATAGGCACGAGATGGTCCGAGTAGAACAGAATCTAAAATCGACAGTTGGACGTGACCAAATCAGCTACATAATCGAAAACGTTTGAATCTTTTTCAAGTTTATGACATGAAATTTTTGCTTCTGAATTTCTGATGCAGGAATGCGATTTAATAATCAATAATGTTGTGCCCACAATTCAGTACAATAAGATTATGGATTTGACAACGTATTGGCTTTACGACTATTTTGCTCTTGTTATTCCCATTCCTGATGAAACGGCTAACATCAACGCCGTCATCAAACCTTTCCAATGGCCGGTCTGTAAATTTTACCGTTTGAAATTTCTTGCGTTTGATCTAAACAAATTATTTGTACTACTCCACAGATTTGGTTAGGACTTGGCGTAGCCATTATAAGCGTCATCGCCGTTTTGTATTTGATTCAAAAATATTTCGATCAACCCTCCAAACAAGAGACGGACGCCATTGAACTTAGAAATGAAAAAAAGACGAAAACAAAAATCATGAGCATTAATATTTACGTTTTCGGAATGTTGTTGTCTCAAGGTTTGATCCCATTTTAAATTTACGATTACCATTCGAACAATTAAAAACAAAACTTAACGACTTTTATCATAAGGTGGACCATGCCTATCGAAACGATTGCAAATCCGTTTGGTCGCTGGAGTTTGGTGCCTGGCCACTTTCCTATTTGTCCAGGCCTATTCCTCGGTTCTCTTCACTTACGTTGTGGCCCCGGTCAATCGACCGATAATCAACTCCATTTACGACGTTATTTATAATAACGATATAAGCTTATTCGTAAGAGAAGGCGGCATCGATGTCTTCATTCAGGCAAGTTCGAATCTCGAAATCTAAGTTTCGCATCCAAAATTGTCAGTAGCCGAAAAAGCACCTGGCTAGTACTTTCTTTTCTATTCCATCAAATTTCGATTCCAACGATAAAATTTGTAATTCTAAACATAAACAGAAAAACGATACTACGGTTCTATTAACGAAGCTAGCAAAAAAAACTCGACTCAATTTCGAATTCACGATGTATCAACATATCCGATTGCGTTTACCAAGTCAAGCCAGGATCAAGAAACGTTTACATGGAAGTAAATTTCAGATTTTGCCCTGATCGATTTTTACAAGACATAGGACAATTTGAAAAATATTTTATTGAAAAACAAAATCTAATTGTCGATTTAAATTAGGGAAGTCTTTTTGCCAAGGACCAAATCAGAACAGATTTTAAAAGGACTGGCAAATGTAACTTGCAGTTTGCAAAGGAAGGATTTTTTAACTATTATGTAACTTTTGCCCTACCGAAAAACAGTCCCTACACCCAAAGCATAAATCAAGGGTAAGCAAATTAACGAGTTGATGCTAAACGATGTTGATCTTTTCAATGTTGAATGTCTTTCATGTTGGACTTAATTTAATATAGTTTGTTGAAACTGCATCAAACTGGATTATTCGACTACTGGGATTTGTGGTTTCGTCCAATGCCTCCTCAATGTAACGGAAAACCTCTCGGTGGAAACAAGGCCCCGCAAAAGAAGTCCTCGCTGTCTTTCGGAAATTTAACTGGTGCCTTCATCCTCATTGGTGTCGGACTGAGCCTTTCCACTTTGGTTTTCCTTTGTGAACAAATCGTTTTCCTACGTGAGCGTCATCAAAGACGCGCAAGCAATAAAGTAGCAGTTGCTGGCCCCAACTGATTTACACAAATCGAAAAAATTACCCGAAAATTACGCAATTTTAAAAAGATCTATGTAATACGTCACTACTAGTTAATTAGTTAAAAATGCATTGGTTGTCGATCGTCACTGAATGGTCCATGCATATTTATAACCAATTATTTTGTATAATAACCTTGGATTCCTGGCGGAGAAATCTCTTGAAAAAATAAACGGCAAATTAAAATAAGTCACATGACATTTTTTGATGACGATACGAGTTAGCAACGAATCAACGAAAAGTTAACGGTCGAAATGAAAGAAAAAGTGTTTAATTAATTTCTTAACAGACCACTCTAAAAGAACGTCCACAGCGACAGCCAACATATTCTTCTACGTTAATAAAAGCATGAAATTTTAACACCATAAAGACATTCGGTTCGAAAGATAGGTCAAAGATCTATTTTTCCATTTTTGCGTTGTAAAATTAAGAAATTTAATTATCTAAGAGATTTGTGTTAACTCTGGCTGCCTAGATAAAGACAATATTCAAAAGCTTTGAATATTTGTTTCAAAAAAACTTAATTTCCTAGTCATCGGTTGTATTGATTATATCGGATGCTCTTCAGGCTGATGCCAGTCTACATTTTAAAATACTGTATATAGCTCATAACTAAGGTAGGAAGATTGGAACTTGATTACTAGCATTTTTACAAGTTCACTATGTCAAACATTTTTGGAAAATTGATTTCAATAGAGACTGAGTCGATGAGAAGCCACAAAGTCGATTTTCAGAAAGAATTTGTGAGTTAAAAAAGAAAACAAAGAATAGGTAAAATGGAGTTAGGTATCAATCGATTGAAGCCATACTAGAACGAATCTTCGATTACTTTTTGCCTCGACTATAGACAACGGATGTTTTACAAGGAAAACCCAAGTTAGAAAATCCCCACTCTGTTGCTCTCATTTTTGAACAAATAATTATACATGTAATACATGTAAAGAATAGTTAGAAATGGATTTCCTACCTTCTTTTGGAGACTTGAGTCCTTCAGATGCTAGCCATGATGGCTCAGAATCCAACTGTGTACACTGAACTAACACCAGCGTCTAGAGAAAGATAAATTTTAAAAATATATAAATGACTTTCTCAATACAGAAGTGAATAAGAATCTAAGATTTTATTCGCTGAAATACGGACGAACGTCGGTCAATGCCAAGTTTAATACATATACTACCCATAAATATAATACTATTATTGCAAGTAAATCAATAAAACAATAAATCCATCCCCATTGCGTATTCTATAATCCGTAGCTGAGCTTATTCAAAGCAAAGCAGCCGATTTGAAATCCTCAATAAAAATAGAGCGCACAAAGAATCATAATATTGATCGACGGGTGAGATGTACCGTGCCTGACACTAGCATCGAGATCAGATTACATATTCCTCGATTAGATTTTTAATTATGATCGATCCTTGTGGGATAGAAAAATGAAATGAACGGCATCGTACAAGGGAAAAAAGGTTGAGGCATGGACTGCAAGCTAATTAAGTTGCGAATCACGTATACACCGGTTTTTGAAGCATCCAAAAGAATTGTCACGCAAGAATTTCATAGTAATGCCTAATCTATATGCCAAACCTATGACTGCTCCTTTTTTCCAGCGCTCTTGTTTTTAGTCGATTTTTAAAAGTTTCGCCGTCTCCACAACACACGGTAGATCAAATGTTGCATTTATGTTTCTGTTATCATTACTCTTACAATCAGTTACTAGTCACCCTCTATAAAAGCATCTTGCAACTTCAGCGATTTTTAAAGAGTAGTTCTATCAACTTATCTATTAGCTCCCTCTTCATTAAGTTCACAATGAAATTAGTATTACCTTTTCTGTTCTACTTGGTTTGGGACAGTATTTTCATCTGCTGCTCGTCGACACCGAATCCGCTCAATGGAAAACATCTTCGCGTCATCTGGGTAAACTAAAAGATATATCCTTTCATTTTCTCTGTTTTATATTGTACACTCTTTCATTCATCTTACTTGGTCGACTTTCAATTTTCCTTGTTCCAGCCAAATTGGAGTGGTAACCGCAAAGGATTGATAGGTCCACTTAAAGGAGGCGTCATCCTCGAATTTCTTTCTGCCCGTTTGAATTTCACGTAAACTTGACATACAAAATTATTATTTAGCTGATTCTTTCTTTACAGTATCTCGCCTTGTGTGTGTATACCTCACATTTCAATCCATAGGCACGAAATGGTCCGCGTGGAAGAGGAATTGAAGCCGCTAACAGGAAGGGGACAAATCAACTACGTCATAGATAACGTTGAGTCTTTTCCGTATTCTTTTAAACGTCAGCAGACAAAGTTAACCCTGTAATCAATAAGAACATATTAATAAACCTGTGATACTACTCAAAATAACTAGAACATTAATAGTCTAGTAAACAAATAATGCTAATCAATTAATGAAATTTAGGATATAAAATATCAATTTGGGTAAATTGAATCGTATAATTTTCACATCTTCTGACACAGGAATGCGATTTACTGATCAATAATATGGTGCCCACAGTTCAGTACAATAAGATTATGGACTTGACAACGTATTGGCTTTACGACTATTTTGCTCTCGTTATTCCCGTCCCTGATGAAACGGCTAACATCAGTGCCGTCATCAAACCTTTCCAATGGCCGGTCTGCACATTTTACTGTTTGAAATCTTTTGTGTTTGATCTAAACAAATTTTTTGTACTACTCCACAGATTTGGTTGGGACTTGGCGTAGCCATTATAAGCGTCATCTTCGTTTTGAATTTGATTCAAAAATATTTCGATCAACCCTCCAAACAAGAGACGGACACAATTGAACTTGGAAATGAAAAACGGACGACAAAAATCAGAAACCATAATATTTACATTTTCGGAATGTTGTTGTCTCAAGGTTTGATTCCATTTTTAAATTACGATTACGATTCGAACAATTAAAAATAAAATGTAACGTCTTTTATCATACGGTGGACCATGTCTATCGAAACGATTTCAAATCCGTTTGGTCGCTGGAGTTTGGTGCCTGGCCACTTTCTTATTTGTCCAGGCCTATTCCTCGGTTCTCTTCACTTACGTTGTGGCCCCAGTTAATCAGCCGCTAGTTAACTCTATCTACGACGTTATTTACAGTAACGACATACGTTTATTCGTAAGGGAAGGCGGAATCGATGTCTTTATTCAGGTAAGTTCGAATCTAAAATTCACATCAATATTCACAATGAAAAATGTTTAATTCTACGAAAAATAATTTCTTGAAATCTGAACACCAATAGAACAATAATGATCCTAAGCAACTGTTAACGAAGATAGCAAGAAAATTAGATTCTTATTCTAATTCACGTTGCACTTACATGTCTGAGTGCATTCGACAGGTCAAGCCAGGATCGAGAAACGTTTTCATGGAAGTAAAATCAAATTGCACCCTAAAATCATTTCAACAAGACAAAAAATTAGAATTTGTGAAAAACAAAATCTTTTTCGGGGAAATAAATTAGGGAAGTCTTTATGCCAAGGACGGAATCAGGACGGAGTTTAAAAAATCGGGGAAATGCAACTTGCAGTTTGCAAAAGAAGGATCCTTTGGCTACTATATCACATTTGCCCTACCGAAAAACAGTCCCTACACCCAAAGCATCAATCAAGGGTAAGCAAATTAACGAGTTGATGCTAAACGATGTCGAGATTTTAAGTGTTGAATGTCTTTCATGTTGGACTTGATTTAATTTAGTTTGTTGGAACTGCATCAAACTGGATTAGTCGCCTACTGGGATTTGTGGTTTCGTCCAATGCCTCCTCAATGTAACGGAAAACCTCTAAGTGGAAACAAGGCCTCGAAAAGAAACGCTTCGCTTTCTTTTAAGAATCTGACCGGCGCTTTCATCGTCATTGGCGTTGGACTGAGCTTTTCTTTTTTGGCATTTCTTTGTGAGCTAATTGTTTCGATACATGAACGCCGTCATAGACGTACACGTAATAATATGACAGGTCCTGGCAGCAAATGATCAAGAACGTTAAGGAATCATCCAACCTAATTACCAATTTTAATTAAGTAGAATTAATTGTAGATACTGGAGGTAGCTGGATTAATTAAAGTAAGGAACTATCTTTTAGTTGTAGCAACTTAATGTTATAGACTGTAGCCAAACGATTCTAAAGAAATTCAAAGTCAAGTAGTAACTGGACTACAGACTAGAGTAGTCGATATAGAAACTTGACATCTTTTAAAAATTTAGAAGATAAAATGATCGACAATTGGCAAGTGTTAATTGATGCCTTTTTCACGCATGTAAGTTTGTGCAGTTAACCAATTCAAAATATACATTTAGAACTATAAGTTGAAGCGTAACATACGGAGTCACTGAATGATAAATGAAATAGAATTGGCTAATACCTGGTGAAACGACCCACAAACATGGAACATTTTCACTCAAATGTTTCCAGTAAATTCAATGTGAAATGAAAGTGCCTACAACACGATGAGGAATATATAAAGAGTAAGTTATCATATCTTTGTCATCAAGATTTATGGAGAGGGTGATTTCACTGTCGACTTATTTAGCTGCTGAATTTTACAAAGGTAAACGCCATTGCCCATTGCAATTCAAGAGGAGAGGATGTGAATATGCTCAGACTACCATGAATGTATATGAGGATATGTACAAATTACAAAGTAATTTGTGGGGATGAGGTTTTCTTTGAAAGGATATCGAGAGGACCAAAGAACTATATGACTGATATGAAAGAAAAATATGTGTGATAAGGGTAACCAAGGTAACCAACCGACATCCATACAGGAATGACGTCACCTAGCGGTGAAAGTCCATTTTCTTAAGAAGTCGAGAATTAATTGAAGAATTAAAAGGAGGTTACCATATGTGCTTTATGAGAGCGATGGTGGTGGTGTCCGTCGTAATTTCTGACGCATCCACCATAGTCATCGGAATTGTGATCCTGGTGATTGTGGTGGTAACCTGTGGCGAGGTGAAAATTCAAATTAATTCACAAAGAGAGACATTGAAACGATAAAATACTATGGAGAATTCCTTTCAACGACATACCCACAAGTCCTTCAAGGATAGCTCCAAAAATTTGACGTTTTTCACGGGGTGCGCACCCTCGATGACAGCGAAGACAACCAACAGGACGCACAAACTCAACTGTAAATAATCAATTAGAAATGAGTCTCTTTAAAACTGCTGAATGAACCATAAAATGATATCTACAAGTCGGCATTCTATATTGATCAACAGGAACTTCTGTCATGTTCCTTTCTAGCAAATTTGAATTTTAAGTTCCTTCTCTATTCAAAAAATTATTTAGATTTATTTTAAATTTAAGGTAAAAACTGTTGTTTAAACTTTTATTTTAAAACAGAAACAACATGAGACCAGTGAAAATGTGGCAACTAAAAAAAAACGGTCGAGAAGGTTATGACCTCCAAACTACACCTTCAAGAATTTGCATCGTGCAAGTGTTCGGCTACTAACTTTCTGACATGTCATGGTATTCGTTCGTTCCCAACCTACATGTAAAGTACGATTACACGAATGTTTTATACTAGCGGCCAATACCAAAAACGCTGTTGGCGAAGTAGGGCATCTTTAATTACACTTTTGAATATTTCAATTAAACTGTATACTATTTTTCTAATTTCGATCGCGGTCTTCTTTTAATTTTTTTTACAGCTCATGTAAGTTAATTTAATTACTTTAAATAAATTAGTTTCAAATTTAGAAAATAAAATACCCCTTTTAACCCCACCCCACCCACCTGCTACGAAGATAAAAATAAAAATGATTGCATTTTATCGGGGGGGGGGGGGGGGGGATTGATAGGGTGCAACGGCTATTGCATAACATTCAAAATGAAATTTGAAACAAAAAAAACGATTTCAGTCAAGACACAGAAGACTGGGCTTTCCCATTTTCAATCGTCTCCGAGAGCAGAAAAACAAAAATCCACTAGCTATTTATTAAAGAAGAAGCTTTTTCTAATTGTCCTGTTAGACCATGATAAAACATCTAAAAGATACTTTCATGTTTTCTCCTATTATTTGCATACGGTTCTAGAAAATACAGCATTTAGGTTAATTATGAAACTTAATTTTCAAAAGAGTGCTACCTGTTCTGTTATTTCATCAGGAATGTTAAATTCCACAAATCGAAAGAAAAAAGGATACAACTACATATCCTATACAGCTAACATGAGCTTATCGTATTAGGTCAATTGAGAAAAGAAAACCTACCCTTCTCTACCCTTTTTGAATTGGTTGATCAAAGGAAATCTATAAATAGTCTTATAATGCCATTCTCCTTGTCAATTAGTTTTTGAATTCACAATTACTTATCTATTTATTTACCTCTATTTGATTGAAAGAACTACTGCATTCAGACAAGATCCCGTAGAATTGTCCATTCCAAATCCTGTATCTCTGAGTATGGTTGGTTCTTCACATACTCGGTTTCATTTCCATCAGTTGTTTTATACCACTCTGAGGATTGATTACTGTCATGTAATAGCGAGTTGAGTAAATCACGAGATTACAAGCGTTCTAGACTTCAGTAAATACTAGAGTTTCATGCTTCAGTATATAAACAACAAAAAGGGTGAACACAAAGGCACTCTGCAACTCACATCTACAGAGATCATGTCCATCACACACGTACATCCAGAGTAAACTATTTAACTACCAAGATCGAACTTGAAATACTTGCAACAAGTTCAAAACAAAACAAAACAAGTGGACATTTTCCTAGTTTGTTTGTTTACCCTACCCTCACCTTCTTCCTCGATTTTTATTGGTTAGTGGCGGCCATCATGGATTTTTCAAACAATTGGGTTTCGGCAACTTACGATGTTTGACATTTGAACTAGCTTATGTAAACGTAAAAAAGGGGAAAACTTTTACGAATCGATTTTAAACGTTCTTATACCAAAAGGGATCCGATTTTTGCTAAAGCTATATAACAAAGCTTTTTTTTTTTAAATTCGCAATTAACCTTCCATTTAATCAATTGCATTTAGAGATCACACTTGATAAAGCGAAAGCAGGATTGAACTTTTCGGATGTTTTACCACTAGAGCAAAAGGTATCCAGTGAGGAGCTGGAATATCCTAGGGCCAACAATGATCCTGTAGTTGAATAACTTAGGGAGGCTGATTACTAAAAACGATATCATTTTTCATAGAGGTGGATTCCAAAAACTTATCTAGAAATTTAGAGACTCGAGGTAAATTATTGAATTACACAACTCAAGAATAATTCCTGGGAAAAATAACTTTCATCCAATTGCGACATGTTTTTTTTAAATATTTGTTGTTGTAATAGAGCAGCATATGCGTAAGTGACACAAAGTATATATACATGCGCTCTGCATTTTGTTTTATAACCCAAGTAACAGTCAAACACATGTTGCGGAAAATATCACGCGATCACTTTACCATGCGTTTCATTGGATAATTAAACAAAAACAATATTGAACTGAATTTACAGCATGCCACTGATGCCAGTTATTAGTGCTGATAAATGTTTAGTTTCATTCAAATTGAAATTGTGGGCAACTGTTAGCCTAGTGGCTAAAGTGTTCGCTGTGGCCTGACATAGTTCGGAGGTACTACATTGATATATGGCCTGATGGGGAACTAAAGTCTTCCATACTGCTTGATTAGTTTCATGTCAGTGAGCTTTGATTGATTATATCAGTTCGAGGTCGGGATTGAATAAAAAATTAAAGTAACCGAAGAATTATGTTTTGCAGTTTTTTTGTATAAATCGCACCATGATGTGAACCTAATTGGTTAGTGGTTCAAATCTTCGCGCATCTATTTAACATTTTCATTGAATTGTTTGTCTGCATTGCAAAAACTCATTTCAAATAGAGAAAATGACCCAGAAGTGTGACATAATAATTTGGTAGTCAAATTAAATTGTGTAACTACAGTATATCGATTAGAATAGATTTCAAAAGAAAAAGCTCAGCAAGTGCTGCGAAGGATCATACACTCCAACGGTTTTTACGACGAGTTCTACAAATATTCAACTCTTTTTTCTCCTTTCGTGTACAAAAATTATTTTCTAAGTTTTTCATTCTAAGAGAAAGTGAAATAATTTAATCAATAAAGTGACAGACGATGTTGAAAATCCGTTCTCAATACGGAAGACGATGGATAACACAAGGCGGTTGAACGATCTCGTATTGAACCCTCCTGATATCAACCAGGCCGTTTCATCCTTGAAAATGGGCCAGCAAATCACTGAGGACCGATGAGATAAGGTAAAGAAAATCCCATTCATGGAATGCGTGACAGAATCCATCAGGATATGTAAATATAAATACGAATAATGCCAACAAACTCCGCCAAACCAATTGTTTACAGTCTATTAAACATAATTACAGAGGCAATAACACGTCAAGTAAAAATCAATTACTCGGTCACATTTTGCTTTTACGCATTTGTTTTACATAATAAAAAAAAATGGAGTGGTAAAACAAATAAATTTATCAGGACGTTGTTTTCGCCCGTCATTGCGTGAAAGCAAACAACTTTTCAAAACAACAAGGAAAGTCCAATTTTTAATAAAAAAGTTCCGTTGGTTGTTATTTATCTTTCGTTTGGGTTTTTTTTTCCCAAGGATGATCTCATGCAAATTGGTAAAATCCCACGTAATGTGAAAACGAGGACAATATAAACGGTGGATACGTTTAGTTAACAGCGCACAATTGGATCGCAATTAAAAGGAAATAGTCGCAGAATGGCATCACGTTTTTCAATCGGTTTTTTGTTATTCATTTTGGCGTTACCAATGGAAAACTCCTATCAATTCAAGTGCAGACATAATAATTAAACTGAAACAGGACGACATCAAGTTAAAAAAAGATTACCTACTTGAAAAATAAAATTAACTGTCACATTTTGCTTATACG
This sequence comes from Daphnia galeata, assembly GCA_030770115.1. Classification (NCBI taxonomy): domain Eukaryota; kingdom Metazoa; phylum Arthropoda; class Branchiopoda; order Diplostraca; family Daphniidae; genus Daphnia; species Daphnia galeata. The sequence goes on from CM061119.1 coordinate 1,309,908, forward strand.
TATACGCTTATACGTGCTTTATATTATAAAGAAAAAGAATAAAACAAATAAATTTATCAAGACGTTGTTTTCGCTCGTCATTGCGTAAAAACAAATAATTTTTTCAAAACAACAAGGAGAAAGTCCAAATTTTAATAAAAACAAGTTTCGTCAGTTGTTATCTTTCGTTTGGGTTTTTTTCAAAGGATGATCTCATGCAAATTGATACAACCCATCATGTGAAACGAGGATAATATAAGCGGCGGATACGTTTAGTTAACAGCGCATAATTGGATTGTCATTTAAAGAAAATAGTCGCAGAATGGCATCACGTTTTTCAATTGATTTTTTGTTATTCATTTTGGCTTATTGCGTAACTTGTTCTTCCGCTGCTGTCACATCATGGCAGGAAGAATTCAAAATGGAAATGGAAAAAATGAATAAATTAATCGAAAGTAAAAACGTTCAACTTGAAGAAAAAGTGACACAATTAGAGGCTCAACTTGAATTAAATGTAAGTACATTTCATTTTCTATTGTCTTTTCTAGTTAAATTACAACATGAATATTTAATTGAATTCATTTAATTGATTTTTATATGACGTAATAATACGATAGAACGAAATAAGAAAAGATTTGGCACTGAAAGTGACTCGACTAGAGGCAAAAGTCCAAGAACAGGAAACGATTTTAAATTTCCTGTTGAGAGCGAATGAACTTCCAGTTTCACCCAACGGTTCAAAATCAATTGCAGCGAATTATCGTCAAAATTTAATTCAATCAAATGGAAAAAGTGGAATCCCAAGGACATGTCGAGAACTTCGAGTGACCAATCCGTCACTTGCATCCGGAATGCAATTCATCGATCCGGATGGCCAAGGAATTGGCGATGACCCAATTTTCGTTTACTGCGACATGTCATCAGGTAAATATTTCGTTATTTTCTTTTCTTTTTTTTTTTTTATTAAATTAATTTCTGCTTCAAATAGGATCAACATCAATTTTACACGACAGCGAATTTCCAATCGACGTGGGTCATTGCACCGATCCTGGATGTTATTCACGATACATAAATTACAACGCGTCCAGCAAACAAATGAAATGGTTGGCCGAATTATCAACTGAATGTCATCAGTCGATTAAAGTAAATTTCTTTTTTATAAATTAAATTCTAAATTTAAACTGAAATGAAATCTATGTTATTTTTCAATTAGTATGATTGTTATTACGCCCCATTTAAATTTGACAACACTGAATACGCCTGGTGGAACGATAGGGACGGAAATGCGAAAAATGTTTGGGCCGGAAATAATACGGATGGAATTCACACCTGTCAATGCGGAATTGATGGAAATTGCGTCGATCCTTCGTTAAAATGCAATTGTGATACTCTTGCACCAGTTCAACTATTTGATGATGGTCTTACATCATTTTGATTAAATTATTTTAATATTTGAATTAAATATAAATATTTTTGTATGTGCAGGTGTCATAACGGACAAAAATATTCTGCCCGTCACTCGTCTGAATTTCGGCCGGACTCAATTGTCAACTTCGTCCGGGATCCACACGCTGGGCCGTCTCGTATGCAGCGGATCAGTCGCTTTAAATGGATTCCCCACATCCTGTGAGGATCTTTGGCTGATTGGCCACACCCTCAACGGATTATATTCCGTCATGGGGGCCAAAATGGTCGAGAATGTTTTCTGCGATTTTACTAAACTTCCTAGTGATTCGGGTAAATATTGACTTTTCATTCATTTATTTTATTTTTTTTATTTTATTAGTTCATTTAACAATTCCCGCAAAAGGATTTCAGAAGTGGATCGGATACACCGACGTCAAATCGGTGCCCGTCCATTTTTACGTTCAACGGAATTCACATTTCTCCACAACTGGAACTCCAATTCCGTTCGATTTCGCGCGTGTGAACGAGGGAAACGCCATGAATTTAACATCGGGGATATTCACGGCACCACGACTGGGAATTTATTTTTTCTCCTTCACGGGACTGGCAGGATTTCCAGTTTCATCATCTCGTGTTGATTTTGGAGTTCGACTTTATTTGAACGGGGGTGAAATCGGGTTGGGTGATGTTACAGAGTCAAACACCGTCGTTTATCAAAATAGTCCGTTGACTCTCCAGTCGACGCTGAATTTAAAAAAAGGAGATCAAATTTGGCTGGAGATTTTATGGCAGTCACCAGGGGTTTTTTTGTTCGATGACGGTAACCACTTGACTCATTTTACGGGTTTCATGTTGGAGGAGGAAATTGTGGCCTCATTTTAATGATTTTCATTTGATTATTCGAAATATTATCTTTAATTATTATCGAAAAAAAAAAATCTGACTTCTGCTTTAAGGAATACACAATAAAATTTGCATGTCTTTATCTTAAAAAATGTGAACGTGAGAAGCAAAAAAACTGAAATTGATTGTCAGATTTACAAAAATGCGAATCTGAATAGGAAATTCATTTGCACGTCATTCATTTAAGAGAAGGAAATTTGTCAAAAATGTCTTTACTGTTGTATCCTCACTAAAGTTTTGCAATTGTGTAAAAAAATTCGTGTCGTTATCTTGAAAATTAAAGGCAGGAAAAATGAAAAACCAAAATTGATTGCCAGATTTCAAAAAAAAAAATAAAAAAAAAATGAAAATAAAGCCGAAAAAAATTTTGAAAAAAAGGAAAAAAGAAAAAATTTATGACGAGTCATTAATCGACAAAATTAATCGAATATTTTAATGCCAGAACCAAGTCCGTCCGATGATGGACGAGAAAAAGAAACAAATAAATAATGTTGCCGTTATTTGAAGAACTAAAATTTCATATTTGATGATCCTACCTTGGGTCGGAGTAAATTAGATGAACAACGGAGTGTGACGTCATCATGTGGTCATTCAAATTCAAACGCTGACGTCAAAGCAACCGCCCCACCATCATCCGCACTTGTTTTACGAATAAATTGTAAAACCCGACATTTAAAAATATTAACTTGTAATATTTGAACATCAAGCGAAATATCAATTTATATCAGTTTTATAATGAAATTCATTTTGATGACATTTACTTGTTATTATAATCAATAAAAATGGTGGAAAATGGTTCGACCAATAGGCCAGGCGTAGACCGAGTCTATATAAGAGGCAGCAATGTCCACGAATAATAGTCAGAATTCATCTTGAAGCTTCGTCTGAATTTTGTCTGTTCGCCTATTTTGAGAGAGAAAAATGAGTTTCAATTCGCTTCTTACTGTTTTGAGTTCTTACTGGTGGTCCAGCAACCCGGCGGCCAAACCGATAAAGACGCAACAAAAGAGAACCACCAGACGTTCGATGCGTTCACCACCAACTGGTGCGGATTTTAAGAGACAGGAATCCTATCAACAACCGATGTACAACGACGAGCAACGGCAAGAAGTTGTGCAACAAAATGATGGTCACTTCTTTAGCCAACAGCAGGAACAAACGTACAATCCCATTTACAGTCCAGCAATGAGCTCATTGCCCATTGTACATGAGCAGCAGCAGCCACCGGTTATTATTACGTCACCTATTGATTGCTGTTCTCGTATGACAACTCAAATGAAAAAGTTAGAAAGTCGATTGAATTCAATGGAAAATGAAGTTTCGGCCCTTCGTCAGCGACTTTTCAAAGAGGAAACGGAACTGGATGAACTCCTGCAATCCTGTTCTGACCATTTCATCAATCAGGATCAGCTGGACTGTCATTCCTCGAATGTTTCAGCGTTCAGTTATCCGTCGTTCACCGTTCCATTCACGTTAAAATGTGACCAAGTTAATTGAGAGGTAATCGATATAATATTTGAAACAAAATGTATTGAAAATTCGAAATGAATTTTAATAGCGTAAAAACTACATTCTAATCAATCAAATGATAAAAAAATTGCTCCAAATATCATCATTTCCGAGTCCATTTTCGACTGATTAACTGTTCAATAGCGATTTTTCGATTTTCTGCTCGGATGGCGTGCAAATTTCTTTGGGGTTGTAACGGTATCCCATTTGGCACAACGGCCGTAGTTAACCCACGCATGATAACTATAGCACCGACACCAGAACAGATGGCTATTAACACACCTCCATATTGTAACGCGACGTATAACCAACGAAAAGGACAACGGTCACAATGGTAGAGAATATCAGGGATCTCTGTGCAGCTACCATATCTCCGGATGCCCAGTGGATCAATCCTTTAACCTGACCGAAAATTGGAACAGCGTCCACTTTGCTGAATATCTGGTCATATCCGTTCATTGCCTGGCGATTGGATTTCGTACTATTTAAAAAATGACTGGCAATTTGAAAAATGATAGAAAACGTGAAAACTTTTTGAAATTAGTCTTAATTACAAGAAAACAAAGACTTACACTGAAGATGATTTTTAATCAGCACAATAATTTTTCGTTTATGTTTAGGTTGTGATCTCTCGGCCACTCTGATTTGCAGTGAATCTATTCTAATCTGACGCTTTTCCATACTGAAACATCCGTGAAACCTAATCCGTGAAACTACGTGATATTTTTGTAACTTTTTGTTGACATTGCCAAAAGTGCCAACACATCTACTACCCCGCAACTACTACACCACAACTACTATCCCGCAACTACTACCCCACAACTACTACCCCACAACTACTACCCCCGCCACTACTACACCACACTCTTGGTTAGATAAAGATGTTAAGGCTATCAACTCTAGTCAAAATAAACATAGTAAAAAACAACTAAATAAATTATTGGTGCTGTTCTCATCGAAAATGAAAACAATATAAATGGGCTCGTGTGCGTCAAGATATTTGACATTATTCAACATCTTTTGCCAACAATGTAATGACTATATTATCAAAGTTTAACCCAACGATCAATGAATGAATGATGATCAACGAAGATGATCAACAAAGTCAATTTCCTAATTTAAAAACTAATAATTTAAGTTTCACTGAAAAATTGAAAAAACAAACATGAAAATAAATAAAAAAATTGAATCAAAGTGTTTGCGAGTCTTTAATCGATGATGAACAAATCTTTTGATGCCTTTTTTAATATTAAAAAGACAAGCCGATAATATCAAATTTCGTTGCAAATGTTTAATTTGTTTATCCATCGGGAGAAAATGCCGCGCTTGTGAGTGATTATTTCTCGATTGGGAGTTAAGTTTATTCCGGCGGGAATTTAAAATGTTAGAAAATGTCAACGCAACATGTCAAAACAAGGAAAAATCCTCTGGTATCAACATTTGAATACAAGTCCTCCCCGGGCGTTCCCCCTTTTATTGTCCGAATCGGCCAGTTCACGAGGCGATAATTGATACAACCGACTGTAACCATAATATAATCTGCAGTCATAGCGATTAAAGCGATAATGGTTGAGTCTGAAATATTTTACTCTATGGACGTGCAAAGTAAGACGTGATGATGAGAGATGACGAAAAATTTTCTCATTTTTTAAAAAGTAGAAGACGGAATGAATCTCATCTGTCCTTTCCTGATCCTTGGAATGAATGGACATCCCCCACCTTGGATTATTTTATTAGCGACATGATTCCATTTATGTTTTAGTGGTTTTAAAAAAAGCGGCAGGATAACACAACCATCAGTAGTAAGAAAAATAAGTAAAATAAATTTCATGTGCAGAGTAAAAACATTTCCCTTGGCATCAAGAGAAATCACTTAATATTTCATGTACTTAAATTAATTCAAGCTCATCATAGTAAAGGGAATGTTACACTTGTCAGGAAAAATCTACTCAATTAAATCCCCTAATAGTAAATATTATACAATAGATTATTGAACTCACCAGAATTTAAGTCTTTCACGAACTGCTGCACATCCGTCGTCCGACGGAATTTTGGAAAAAGGATTTCTTCCGGCATCATCCAAGATGGAAGGGATGGCGACCGACGGATGGGAGAAGACGAAAAATAAAATCCAGTTGACGATGTTGACGAGCGTCCAATAAGAGGATGAGGGCCATGGATCGGCTGACGGATTGACGTAACCAAATTTACAACTTTTATATCCATGACGCACTAAACAGCACCAACAATTGAAACAAGAATAACATGACAGAACTAACGAATGTTTGAATACACACAAAAAAGTGGAGCACAGAAACAGACACATCCGCACCGAGTCGAATCCGCAATGCAACTGAATTTTAGAAAACGCCCCCCAACTAAATCGCCACCAAATGAACCCAAAAGAAAAGGAGGAAAGGTTTGAATTTTAAATTAAAAAGCGGCCATTATGAAATTCAATTTATTTTCCCTTTTCCCCATAAGGGTAACCGGTTAATTAAAAAAAATTGCGATTTTTCCTAAATCATATTTAAGGAATTCAGGCTCAGATAATTCTCAATTTTGGTCCCATTTTCGATCTCCTTGGTTGAAGTAAAAATTTAATAGTGATACAATGATATACTTAAAGATTTTATTTCCAATAGTTATATGCATAAATCTACAGTTATTATTATTAATATTTTTTGTGCTTTGTTAATACGTAGCTACAGAGGCCTATACAAACAGAGATTGGGAAACAGTTGAAGAGGAAGACAAAACCAGTATACTATCCTAACAGGAATGCTACTAACTTTACCAACCTTCAGGTGGTGACAATTTTTGAATATTAGGAAGGCTTGGGTTTCGAGCAGCTCCTGCAGGTGGACTGAGGAGGCTCAAAGAGTTCCAAGTTCGAGTCATACAATTAGCGCTGCCATGGCTTCATGGCTACATGAGTCTGTTCACTGGCTAGAGTGAACCATATAGTGTCTCATCCATACGGAATTGTAGCGAATTAGTCATCATGGTATCAACGACTGAAATCAGGGTCCTCTTCCGATTCTCCAACGTCTATATAAATTCGCTGAGGAGCCCTCGGTCTTAGATTCGTTTCTTTGATTGTGTAGTTCAAAAAAATGGAATCCGAGATCAACGTTGATTTCAGTTGGCCACCAAAACGACCGAGCTCTTACACCATCCCTAACATTTAGTTCCGTATCGAGAACAAACAGTTTCGTTAAGTCATGCATAATAATTTTCTTGAAATATTAATAAATACTAACCATTCCAAAGGTATTAGTTCTTGTCCACATAGCGTGACAAGCTAACAATCCACCTAAAGAGCATCCACCAATCCCCAAGTTATCACGAGAGATGCGAAGTCGATCATTGGTTAACACAGTTGAGTGGCAGGTATAAGACTTCGTTTACCATGTAGTTCAAGTAGTCTACCCACCTCGAGTGGATAACCACAACCAGCATCTCTAAAATACTCCATATATTCCTTACCAGTTACATTTGCGGGAATACAACCGGCACAATTGTCAGACCAATCGCCATTACAACAATAATACTCCGGATTGAGCCGATTATCGGATTGATAGAAGATGCGATGGCAGGTGTACCGAGCCATGTCTGCTGAAGAAGTTAAACGATACGAGAAATAGGCTTCCAGCTTTGAAATGTGAACGCGGCTGTTCCGTGATTAGGACCGCCAATCATGTCGGTTCTGTTATTCGTCAAAATTCGATACTCAAGATGACTGTTCACTTGTACGCTGTTTTTGTGGATGCATATCCGTCAAGAAAACCAGAGAATTTTAAGTCTATCGTCCAAGTGTCAGGAGATCCTGGTCTCTTCAATTGTTGTGGATCATTCCATGCTAATCCCAATCCATTTCCAACAATGAATAAATCGGTGGACAAATTGCGATTCTATACCAACAACTGGTCGTCAAATATACCGCTGAAGATTTTACAATAAATTGATTTGTATGGCGCATAATATACTCACGACTAATTCTATTTCTTGATAACGGACGACAATCCTAACCGCCAGATTAGATTGAACATAAGCCCTTTCGAGCTGAGCCTCGACACATCGTTGTCCTGTCGAATAGAGAAAATAAACGACAATAACCACTCCAATCACTTTCACGTTTTAAACGTTAGCCTGTTGGTCAAATTAAAAAATGCGGAATCAATTATGTACACAGAAATCAGGTTATTACATCAAAAAATGATAAGAAAAAGTCTCTTTATCATCTGAATTTCCATGCCGATCGGGAACGGAGAAATATGAAATGACAAAATTAAGCTGCTTACTCAATCAATTTATTGAGACGGAGATCTAAAAAATCGACTAGGAATAAAATAACCCAATAAATAAGGAGGTCGGATATATGGAAATTATATAAGAAAACGGCAGCTAAAATAGAGAAAAAAGTGTTGACGAAAAACACCAATAGACTTGACACATTAAATCGAAACGATTAAAACAAAACAAATCAATCACGCGCTACATTATTCAAGAATCTGCATGTTGCGTGTCAAAACAAATTGGAACTAGTTCCCCCTTTCAGGTATAAACCGCCGGAAAAGTTACAAATAAATTTCAACAGACATCGAAAGTACAAACAAAACTCATTTCGTCCAACTAATAAAACTTGGGCAACAATTGCAGAGTATTAAACTTATTTATCTTTGGATTCTAACCAAATAAATAAGAGAACAAAGAAAGAAAAGGGGGTTATCACATGCCGGGAGAAAAACAATTTGACTTTGACTTTGATGTTGAAACAAAATTTGGAGCCACGTGAAAAATAGTTTTGTTAAAAAATGTTCAATGCGCTTCAAGATAACAACCCAATGAGATACGGATGAGCTATCTATGCTTTTGTTGACTGTTGCTAACTGCTGCCCCGTGAATAACAAAATTGATGAGTCACATTGAATAAGTTTCACAACACCGCCAATAAATGGGGGACAAAATTTAATAAGACAATTAAAAATAAAAGATGATCAAATTCTTGGTGGTAAAATCGAAACCCGATATGCAGACAACCAGACAAATTTGAAATGCAGTTCAAATAGAATTTCAACTCTCCCTCTATCAATTTAAATTTCCAGTTGATTTTTCAAAGTGATTTAATTTAAATATTTTTTCGTGACATTTTTCCCGTCTTCACTTCGAGTCGATGACTAATATAGCGCTAACGAGTTCTCCTCCGCAGTTATTCATGCGATAACGAATATTTGTGGTGATGATCGTGTAGCATTGACGTCAGAAATGTATTAGCTGAAATATAGAATCTGGTGTGCTGTTTATTATTATATTGGATGACAAATGAAGATTTCTTTATTCCATCAAATCTGCGATTATTTCTCTAAATTTCACTAGACGAAAAACGGCGGAGGCCGGATGAAGAAATGAAAGGCTCAAAACGGCCATCAACAATGGGATGGATGGGGATGACATTAGAACGTGAAAATGACAAATAAAAAGTTTAAAATAATTTAAAATGATAAAATGAAATTGTTAAAATTTACACGTTCAATTAAAAGATAAGACGATGAAGAAGAGAAAAAGTTGACCTTTGGCGTTTGTTGTTTTTCTTCTATTGAACGTTTCGACTTTTAACAGGACGTCTATCGACATGTTTGATCCCACAACAAACAATTGCATGACGTCATATTTTATCGTTAGATAATTATCATTTTGATGTTGATTTTCTCTTTGCCCATCACACATCAAATTTTGAAAAACGAAAATTATTTTCTATATTTAATTGACAAAGAGTGCGACCTATAAATTGGAGCCCATTGAACTATTTGCAGCAGCTCAGTTGGAAAACAGGCGACTTATTAAACTATTATTCCAATTCTTAATTGAATAAATTTTAAATAAAATGGCCCATTTTTCATTCGCCTCGCTCTTCCAAATCGGTTTGTTTTTAATTTTGATCTGCTGGACTAAAGAATCGACTGGCTCTTCGTTTTCCTTAGAAGAAGAATTCAAACAGTTGAAGGAAAATTATGTAAGAAAAACTTGAATTTCGTTTTCACAGTTTGTTTTATTTGAAATTTGAAATTCTAATTTGCCAATAGATTCAAATGAAAGAAATTGTAAGGAATTTGGAGTCAGAAGTGACCGAATTGAAGTCCGAAGTGACCGAATTGAAGTCAGAAGTGACCGAATTGAAGGCTAAAGACGTTCAAATGCGGGACAAAATTGCACAACAAGATTCGCTTTTATTCGACCTGTTACGAAAGAAAAACGAACGCACCGCAGCAGCAAAACAATTTGAATTTGCTTCCATGAGATCCAATTCATCAGCAGTGGCTATAAACGGACTGCCATCCTCGTGCGATGATCTCAAAATAATTGGCCACACCCTGAATGGATTTTATTCTATCGCAGGATCGGCCATGATGGAATCTGTTTACTGCGATTTCTCTAAACTTCCCAGTGATCCGGGTAATTGATTTCAATTGACTTCAAAATCAAATTTTAATTTTAATTGATTCGTTATTCAAAGACTTATTTTGTTATTTAACCATTTTCTCAAAAAGATTTTCAGAAATGGATTGGCTACAACGACGTCAAATCGGCGTCCGTCCATTTTTACGTTCAACGGAGTTATCCATTTAACACAACTTTATCTCCAATTCCGTTTGATTTGGCGCGGGTGAACGAGGGAAACGCCATGAATTTAACGTCGGGGATATTCACGGCCCCGCGACCGGGAATTTATTTTTTCTCGTTCACGGGACTGGCGTATTTTCCAGTTTCACCATCTCTTGTTGAGTTAGGAGTTTCTCTTTATTTGAACGGGGGTCCAATCGGGAGGGTTTGGGTTGAAGAGGCAAGCACCGTCACTCTGAAATATAGTCCGTTGACCGTTCAGTGGACGCTGAACTTGAAAAAAGACGACCAAGTTTGGGTGGCGATTGAAAAAGGATCAACAGGGGCGTATTTGTTTGACGACATTTACCACTACACTCATTTTACGGGTTTCATGTTGGAGGAGGAAATTGTGACGTCACTTTGATGATTTTGTTTTGATTATTCCAAAAACTGACCGAAAAATGAATTTTTGATTGGAGAAATGCCATAAAATATAATCGAATTCAAGGTAGTTGGCTCCGATTAGAGAGTGGCTGTATTTTTTTATGAAAATTGAATCATGGATGTCAACTGGCCTAAGAAATACACAATAAAATGCGCATGTCTTTAAAAATCTTTAAAAATGTGAACGAGAGAAGAAAAAACACGAAATTAATTCTCAGATTTACAAAATAAGAATGAGACTAGAAAATTCATTTCAGTGAAGGAAATTTTTCTAAAATTTTTTCGCTGTCGTATCCCCACTAATAGGTTGTGGACTTGTGTAACAAAATTTGTGTCGTTATCCCATGCGTTATCTTAAAGAAAGGCAGGACAAATGGAAAACCAAAATTCATTGCCAGTTTTACCAAAAAAAAATTTTAAAAATACAAAAGGAAAAAAAAGGCCGGAAAAACGAAAAGACTCAAATTTAAAAAAAAAAAAAGAATATAGAGACTCAATGGCGAGTGATTTATCGACGCCTATTTGACTATTTCATTCCCAGAGCCAAGACCGTCCGTTGTTGGACGAGAAAAAATAAAAAGGAAGAAATTCGCTAAAAAAAATGTTGCCCTGATTTGAAGAATAAAAATTTGATATTTCATCCTACCTTGGGTCGGAGTAAAGTAAATGCACAACGGAGTGTGACGTCATCATTTGCGTTGACATCACAGGTGAGGAAAGGAATGGCGTCCTCGTGAATCAATTCACAGTCGCATGAACGGCGGACGTCACGGGTTAAGAAGAAACCGGGCAAGATTCACATTTTTCAACGACAAACGCTCCATTCCAAAATTCAAACTAATAACTTGGAAAAAATAAGACAAAGCGGTTTAATTACACATGTCGAATTGGAATAGAAATAAAAATCGAAAATAGGTTTATAAATGGTAATAAGTTCTAACTGTTTCATCCTAAGAGAAAGTGAGACAATTTAATCAAGTTATTTTCGTTTGATTATTATCGATTCGTTTGAATATACTTTTAACAATTGACAATTTCCTCGGGACAATTCAATTTCATCAAACCAAAATGTTCTAAATATCAACATTTACTGCTGGTTCGATATAACCGCGAAATTTAAAAAGATCCGTATGGACTTGATTTTGGCCAAAAATATTTCGGGTCATCAATTTTACATTCCAAAAGTTAAATTTTATACATCCCCTAGTCTATCCGTTGTATCTTGTCACGTAATCAGCAGTCGAAAATTAGGACAGCAAGTCACGCGGACGTTCGTTCGACGTGAATCGCTCCGTGAACATGATAAGAAACAAAAATTGTGTTCATTACACAGATCGTTCTACTACTTCACCTGTGTGTCATAATATGAACAACAATAAAGTCCCGCACCCTGTACTATACTCCCGCAGTTCAGTCAACGTGTGAATATTGCGCTCATCCTTCAGTGGCGATCAGAAATTGTTGGCAACTGCGAGTATCTTGATCGCACTTTTATCCATCAGCAACCAGTTAAGAATTTCAGGTTTGAAATTATTTAAATAAAAGAAATTTAAAATCAAAATAGATAAAACAAATTTAGAGAAACGTTTGGCCCATTATTGAGATTAATAATAAAAGTTGACATAGATTACAAGTTATGCCGTCACTCGCCAGGTGATCGACTACCTTTCTGCGGGACTATGAGGTGGAGCTTTAATGATAGCCGCTGCTACTCTGATTTGAATTGAAAAGTAAATTCATTCATATTGTTGTTTTTTTCAGGAATCTCAAAAGTTAACAATTTTTGTTTTTAAGTAAGACCTGGCCAGGATCTTTGGATATTGATCCTCACCTGTCTATCGATTGTCAGCGGCATAATTATGTTGCCCATTTACTCTTGAAATTTAAATCGATTCATTAAAGTCTACACGGCCTGGGAAATTTGCAAATTTTACACTCCCGCTATACTGTTAATGTCCCAGTACTGAACAAGGTGCCGACTAATAACAAGATGCTTAATTTTGAATGCATAACATTATAACCATTATAAATTTATTACCTCCAACGGCCAATCTCGATAGCAGATTTCGATGGCCTTTTTGAAAAGTTCAAATGAAATTTAGTCATTGAAAATATAAAATCCAATTTTTCAAGCAATTCTCAGCTGTTGGTCAATGACAACAGTTGAAAATATGAAAAAAGAGATAAATGCTAGCTAATACAATAATTTTGTAAACCAAGTGAATTTCAACTCTAATTTTTTTTTACTTGACAGCGAGCGTTGCTGCTACCAGCATCGGCCGAATGCCAAAATCTTGTGACGATGATTTGCAGAAAATTAGCCACAGGAAAAGCGGATTGTACCCCTCCTCATTTATGGGCGATAAAACAGTTGACAACGTCTACTGTAAGAAACGAAAAAGGAGAAACGTTCCTGAGTAGACGACTATTAACGTCATAAGCACGAAAACCAGAAACTGCCATTATATTTAAAATTGACAAAAATTAAAAAAATCCAACCGTCAGCAAAATACTACTAAAGTTTATACCAAAATGATTTTTTCTCATTTTAGTTTTTAAAATGCACGGCTTTCAAGATTTCTATGTAATCTTACAGTTTGTTTACGTTTATTCGCTTTTTATAAAGAATCCCTTTGTAAAAACTTGTTTGTAATATCCGGGTTTTCTTATAACCTCGCCAGACATAATAATATGTAATAATATCAAATGACTCTTGAATGTGTTTATCGTCCACTGGATGATGGACTTTATTCGCGCCAACCCAACAATTTTCTTGCATAGCTGCATGACACTGGCGAAATTGATGGGAAAAACCAATTCGAATGAGTCTGCCTTTTTATTTCTTACATAAATATTCTGTATATTGAGATTCTTTAGTCAGTTTCAAACGTGCAGTCGTGCATCAGCTATTAATATTAGCATCGTCTCAATAATTGTAATCATTCAGATACAAGGTAAAAGTAATTGAAAAATTATTTTCCTCTTGGCTATTTAAAAATAAACACAACGAATCCTTAAAAGATTTGTTTTTAATTTTAAAAATGGTTGCGATTCCAATTAAATTTGTGGTCGTCATCGTTTTAGCTGTGGCTTGTTGTCATTGCCAATCAGAGAAAATCGGCAGTGATTCTTCTACTTGGGAGAAATTGCAAATCTCAGCGGATACTTTCAGTTCCGTCGAATATGCCAATTTTCTCATTGAAATTTACGAACACACCGATAATAACAAGGCCACCACCACAACTAATATGAGCCAGAAAAAATATTTCTATTCACCTCTTACGATATTGGATCATAAAAGTGCCGTTAGTTCTTACAATCGGTTTACAAAACAACCGGAAATGAGATTCCGAATTGAAATGTGGAACGACAAAGTCCAAAATGAAGTTGTCAAACATTTGAAAAAAATCGTCGGTCAAGAAATACAATCCGATAATGTGAAAGTCTTTCCTATGAAGAAGATTATTCTCATTAGCGAGGTCCCAACGGAAGAATATTCGATTTCCTCACGGTGGTCGAACTATGATAGCAAAAGCAAATCGATTTGGTTTTCTCTGTCGTGTTATGACCCCAAGGTCTGTGATGAACTGGCCGATGAAATGCGATCCGCACCCAAACATTTGGATCATTTCAAACTTCTGTTTCGTTTGTCATCGCAGACGTCGCAAACCAAACAAGCGACCATCAGCATCGACAGTGTCACTTCCGGTTCAATGGTTTCTCATCTTTTACAGAAATTTGAGGACAAGAACGAAATTTTTCTAACGCCCAACGACGAGAAGAAAATGTTGACGGAAACGGCCACAAACATCCGGGTGGAAACGTTTGATGACTCGGAGATCGCGTCACCAGACACGGAAAATCAAATTGTGAATATTTTAAAAGATTTGCTGATTACGTCGAGGACGACAATCAAAGAACAAAACGACAAAATGTGGGACTCTGTTTTCTGGAATGACGAAAATTATCGGCCGGATAAAACGACGAAAACTTTGAATGAAATTCTCAACAAATTGGACAAGGAAACTCAACAGAAATTGGCCAATTTGTTTCAAAAAGCCGAGAGGCAATCAGGAATCAAATTGACTTTGAATGATGGGAAAAATGAAAAAAGAATCCAACACAATTATGACGCAAACAGTTGGACGGAAGTGGACAAAATCAGTTTAATAATTTCAGGGAAATTGGCCGATACTTCCGATACTTTTCCCCTTCGAGTCGAAAGTTTAAAAGAAGACGCGGAAAAATTGTTACAACAAAGTAGGAACCACGTCCAATTTGATGGAGAGAAATTCGTTCCCAAACCCATTCAACTCGGCAGAATTAATTTGGACAAATTTCGTGACTCGCAATCGTTCCAGAATCGAAATGTCCGCGTTCGTTACACAATAAACGTCGAACTGTCGGTGCCGATCAAATTTATGGAACACGCCGAGTTGACCGTCACTGACGAATGGAACAATTTGAAGGAACAACTCAAAGGTAACATTAAAAACCAATTTATGAATTAACAAAACATTTTATTTATTACAAATATTATTTAATTGAATATCGCAGCGACTGTCGAGCTTTTAAACACAACAAGTGGAGAACTGAGTAGTGTGAAATTGGATTTAGCAGCAGCCGTGATGAAATTGGGGGAAATGAATAACGAATGGACTAATAAATTCAAAAGTAATTTTAATTTATAACTCGAGAATTCCATCAAGTAATTGTTATTGAATTGCACAGCCACTTCAGAACTTTTAAACACAACCGTCAAGAATTTGGTGAAAACGAATGACGAATTAAGTCGTGTGAAAAGAGATTTAACCCATACGACGAATGCATTAAAAGGTTTTCTTTTATTCATTGAAAAATTGGTAAAATATTCTGTAAATTGAAGTAAAGCTTTTAATTACCACCCGGAAAAATTACCAAAAGAAAATTTACCACCAGGAAGAATTCGAAATGAAAATGGAAGCCAAAATGAATCAATTAATCGAAAATAAAAACGTTCAACTTGAAGAAAAAGTCTCGGAAAAAGTGACAGAATTAGAGGCTCGACTTGACTTAAATGTAAGTATTCAATTTTGTATTGTCTTTTCTAGTTAAATTACAACATGAATATTTAATTGAATTCATTTAATTGATTTTTATATGACGTAATAATACGACAGAACGAACTCAGAAAAGATTTGGCACTGAAAGTGACTCGACTGGAGGCAAAAGTCCAAGAACAGGAAACAATTTTAAATTTCCTGTTGAAATCGACTGATGAACTTCCAATTTCACCCGCCGGTACAAAATCAATTGTAGCGAATAATCGTCAAAATGTAATTCAATCAAATGGAAAAAGTGGAATCCCCAGGACATGTCGAGAACTTCGAGCGATTAATCCGTCACTTGCATCCGGAATGCAATTCATCGATCCGGATGGCCAAGGATTAGGCGATGACCCGATTTACGTTTATTGCGACATGTCAACAGGTAAATTTTCTTCATTTTCATTTATTTATTTTTAAAATTAAATTAAAATCTGCTTCAAATAGGATCGACATCAATTTTACACGACAGCGAATTTCCCATCGACGTGGGTCATTGCACCGATCCTGGATGTTATTCACGCGCCATAAACTACAACGCGTCCAGCAAACAAATGAAATCGTTGGCCGAATTATCAACTGAATGTCATCAGTCAATTAAAGTAAATTTATTTTATTAATTTAAACTGAAATGAATTCTTATGATATTTTTAATTTAGTACGATTGCTATTACGCCCCGCTTGAATTTGGCACCAATAATACGCAATACGCCTGGTGGAACGACAGAGACGGAAATGCGCATTATTTCTGGGCCGGAAATAATACGAACGGAATTCACACCTGTCAATGCGGAATTGATGGAAATTGCGTCGATCCTGCGGTGAAATGCAATTGTGATACCCTTGCACCAGTTCAACTATTTGACGATGGTCTTTTATTATTTTTTCTTTAATTATTTTAATATTTAAATGAATAAAAATATTTTTTCATGTTCAGGTGTCATAACGGACAAAAATATTTTGCCCGTCACTCGATTGAATTTTGGCCGGACTCAACTGGCAACTTCGTCCGGCGTCCACACGCTGGGCCGTTTCGTCTGCAGCGGATCAGTGGCTGTAAATGGATTCCCTACATCCTGTGAGGATCTTTGGCTGATTGGCCACACCCTCAACGGATTTTATTCCATCAAAGGAACAAAAATGATCGAATCCGTTTACTGCGATTTCACTCAACTTCTCAGCGATGCGAGTAAATTGTTTTTTTTTTAATTATTTAAATATTTATTATTTAAATTTAACAATTTCCTTAAAAGATTTCCAGAAATGGATTGGCTACACCGACGTCAAATCGACGCCCGTCCATTTTTACGTCCAGCGGTATTCTTCGTTTGAGACACGTTACACTCCAATTCCGTGGGATGTGGCGGTGGTAAACGAGGGAAACGCCATGGATTTGCAAACGGGTAAATTCACGGCACCGCGACCGGGAATTTATTTTTTCTCGTTCACGGGACTGGCCGCATTTCCAGCTTCATCATCTATTGTTCATTTAGGAGTTGCTCTTTGGTTGAACTGGGGTCTAATCGGGTTGGGTTATGTTTCAGAGTCAAACACCATCGCTTCTCAAAAAAGTCCGTTGACTCTCCAGTCGACGCTGAACTTGAAAAAAGGAGATCAAGTTTGGCTGCAGATTGATTACCGATCAACAGGGGCGTTTTTGTATACACTTCACTTGAACACTTCACTCATTTTACGGGTTTCATGTTGCAGGAGGAAATCGTGGCCTCATTTTAATGATTTTCATTTGATTATTCGAAATATTATCTTTTATTATCGATTAAATTAAATTATTTTTATTATTTATTATCGAAAAAAAAAATTCTTTTATAAAATAAATGGGGGAATGATATAAAATATAAACGATTCAAAAGTAGCTAAGGTATTTTTTAATGCAAATTAAACTGTAGATGTAATAAATTTTTTCACCATTGTATTCCCACTAAGGTTGTGCAATAGTGTAAAAAAATTCGTGTCGTTATCTTAAAAATGAAAGGCAGAAAAAATGAAAAACTTAAATTCATTGCCAGATTTACAAAAAAAAATGAAGAGAATAAAAATAGAAAATTGGCTAAATTGAGTCAAAAATTCCCAAAATAAGGAAATAAATGAATTAATTATTGACTACTGTAAATTATGCAAATTGTCAATCAAGTTATTGATTGATTTAATTAATTGAATTAAATTTCAAATCAATTTCTTAATTTAAAACCAAAATTTTTCAGATGAAATTGTATGACGACGGCGGCCACTACAATCATTTCACAAGTGTTAGAGGAGGATATTGTGGCCTCACTTTGATTTCGTTTTGATTATCCAAAAAATTATCTTTAATTGTAATTTAAAAAAAAATTATTTTATAAAATAAATGGGGGAATGATATAAAATAGAATCAAATCAAAAGTAGCTAATTTTTGATGAAATTTGAACTGTAGATGTCAAATGACCTAAAGAATACACAATAAAATTTGCATGTCTTAATCTTAAAAAATGTGAACGTGAGAAGCAAAAAACGGAAATTGATTGTCAAATTTACAAAATGCGAATCTGACTAGTAAATTCATTTGCACGTTATTCATTTAAGAGAAGGAAATTTGTCAAAAATTTCTTTACTCTTGTATCCTCTCTAAAGTTTTGCAATTGTGTAAAAAAATTCGTGTCTAGGGCTGTGGCCCGGACCGAAATGGGCGGGTTTTGGACAAACCGGTTTGTTGAAAACGGGTTTTACCTCAAACGGGTTTCACTCGGTTTGGGTAACCTCGAAAACGGGCTTGAACCGGGTATTGCCCGGGTAAATTTTTAAAAAATGGGCTTAAAAAAAACCGGGTAAAACCCCGGTACCCGGGTTTTTTTACGGGTGAAAATACTGTTTTTATAAGTTCATCAAGGGATTTCTCTATAAATAATCAGTTAAAAGCAATTTCCTACAAATTTCATTTGTATTTCGAGTTATCCCTCGTTTAGCCATGATGAAACTTGTGACTTTGACTTGTCACGTTTCCGTCTACACGAAGTAAGTGAGTAAGTCACTACTCAGTCAGTACTCACTAGGGGTCTAGGCTAGGGTAAAATATATAAGTAAAGTAACCTGCTGCTGGCCTGCTGCTGAAAGCTCTCGTCTAAAGTCAAGTGGACTGACCACGAGTAATTTTTTTTCAAGGCAATTTTTTATTTGGCTTCGTTTTTTTTTTTATTTGGCTTCGTTTTTTATAAGACTACTAGATGGCGCCAGCTATGCGGGTACCCGGGTACCCAATTTGGGTAAACCGTTACCCGCCCGTTTTGAAAATCCTGAACCGGTGCACCGTTTTACGGGCAAAATTTTCTTGAAACCGGGTAATTACCCGGTTTCCGTTAACCGGGCCACAGCCCTATTCGTGTCGTTATCTTGAAAATTAAATGCAGGAAAAATGAAAAACCCAAATTGATTGCCAGATTTACAAAAAAAAAAATAAAAATAAAAATAAAATGAAGCCGAAAAAAATTTTGAAAAAAAGGAAAAAAGAGAAAATTTATGACGAGTCATTAATCGACGAAAGTCATTTCATGTCAAAAAAATATTTTAATGCCAGAACCAAGTCCGTCCGATGATAGACGAGAAAAATAAAACAAATAAATGTTGCCCTTATTTGAAGAATTAAAATTTGATATTTGATGATCCTACCTTGGGTCGGAGTAAAGTAGATGAACAACGGAGTGTGACGTCATCATGTGATGATTCAAATTCAAACGCTGACGTCAAAGCAACCGCCCCACCATCATCCGCACTTGTTTTACGAATAAATTATAGAATCCGACATTTAAAAATATTAACTTGTAATATTTGAACATCAAGCGAAATGTATTCCATTTTATAATGAAATTCATTTTGATGACATTTACTTGTTATTATAATCAATAAAAATGGTGGAAAATGGTTCGACCAATAGGTCAGGCGTAGACCGAGTCTACATAAGAGGCAGCAATGTCCACTATAGTCAGAATTCATCTTAAAGCTTCGTCTGAATTTCGTCTGTTCGCCTATTTTGAGAGAGAAAAAATGAGTTTCAATTCGCTTCTTACTGTCTTGAGTTCTTACTGGTGGTCCAGCAACCCGGCGGCCAAACAAATAAAGACGCAACAAAAGAGAACCACCAGACGTTCGACGCGGTCACCACCAACTGATGGTAAGGGACAGGAATCCTATCAACAACCGATGTACAACGACGAGCAACGACAAGAAGTTGTGCAACAAAATGATGGTGACTTCTTTAGCCAACAGGAACAAACGAACAATCCCATTTACAGTCCTGCAATGAGCTCATCACCGGCACCCATTGTACATCAGCGGCAGCAACAGCCACGGGTTATAATTACGTCACCTGTCAATTGCTGTTCTCGTATGACAACTCAAATGAAAAAGTTAAAAAGTCGATTGAATTCAATGGAAAATGAAGTTTCGGCCCTTCGTCAACGACTTTTCAAAGAGCTGGAAACGGAATTACATGAACTCCTGCGATCCTGTTCTGACCATTTCATCAATCAGGATCAGTTGGACTGTCATTCCTCGAATATTTCAGCGTTCAGTTATCCGTTGTTCACCGTTCCATTCACGTTAAAATGTGACCAAGTTAATTGAAGGGAATAAAAGAATCTGGTCATTTTCGTTCATTGGTTTTCGTACTATTTAAAAAATGACTGGCAATTTGAAAAATGATAGAAAACGTGAAAACTATTTGAAATGGGTCGCAATTACAAGAAAACACTGAAGATGATTTTCAATCAGAAACAAAATTGATTTTTCAATCAGGTTTTAGGTTGTGATCTCTCGCCACTCTGATATGCAGTGAATCTATTCTAATCTGATGCTTTTCCATATTGAAACATCCGTGAAACCTAATCCGTGAAACTACGTGATATTTTTATAACTTTTTGTTGACATTGCCAAAAGTGCCAACACAACTACTACCCCGCAACTACTGCCCCGCAGCTACTACCCCACAATTACTACCCCGCAACTACTACACCACAACTACTACACCACAACTACTACACCACAACTACTACACCACAACTACTACACCACAACTACTACACCACATCTACTACCCCACAACTACTATTCCACACTCTTGGTTAGATAAAGATGTTGAGGCTATCAACTCTAGTCAAAATAAACATAGTGAAAAATAACTAAATAAATTGTTGGTGCTGTTCTCATCGAAAATGAAAACAATATGAATGGGCTCGTGTGCGTCAAGATATTTGACATTATTCAACATCTTTTGCCAACAATTTAATGACTATATTATCAAAGTTTAACCCAACGGTCAATGAATGAATGATGATCAACGAAGATGATCAACAAAGTCAATTTCCTAATTTAAAAACTAATAATTTAAGTTTCACTGAAAAATTGAAAAAATCAAACATGAAAATAAATAAAAAAATTGAGTCAAAGTGTTTGCGAGTCTTTACTCGATGATGAACAAATCTTTTGATGCCTTTTTTAATATTAAAAAGACAAGCCGATAATATCAAATTTCGTTACAAATGTTTAATTTGTTTATCCATCGGGAGAAGATGCCGCGCTTGTGAGTGATTATTAGTCTCGATTGGGAGTTAAGTTTATTCCTGCAGGAATTTAATATGTTAGAAAATGTCAACGCAACATGTCAAAACAAGGAAAAATCCTCTGGTATCAAAATTTGAATACAAGTCCTCCCCGGGCGTTCCCCCTTTTATTGCCCAAATCGGCCAGTTCACGAGGCGATAATTGATACAACCGACTGTTATATAATCTGCAGTCATAGCGATTAAAGCGATAATGGTTGAGTCTGAAATATTTTACTCTATGGACGTGCAAAGTAAGACGTGATGATGAGAGATGACGCATCATTTTCTCAATTTTTTAAAAAGTAGAAGACGGAATGAATCTCATCTGTCCTTTCCTGATCCTTGGAATGAATGGACATCCCCCACCTTGGATTATTTTATTAGCGACATCAATCCATTTATGTTTTACTGGTTTTAAAAAAAGCGGCAGGATAACACAACCATCATAGTAGTAAGAAAAATAAGTAAAATAAATCGTATTTCATGTGCAGAGTAAAAACATTTCCCTTGGCATCAAGAGAAATCACTTAATATTTCATGTACTTAAATTAATTCAAGCTCATCATAGTAAAGGGAATGTTACACTTGTCAGGAAAAATCTATACTCAAATAAATCCCATAATAGTAAATATTAAACCAAAGAAAATTGAACTCACCAGAATTTAAGTTTTTCACGAACTGCTGCACATCCGTCGTCCGACGGAATTTTGGAAAAAGAGGATTTTCTTCAAGTTTCATCCAAAATGGAAGGGATGGCGACCGACGGATGGGAGAAGACGAAAAATAAAATCCAATTGTTGACGAGCGTCCCATAAGAAGATGAGGTCCATGGATCGACTGACGGATTGACGTAACCAAATTTACACTTTTGCATCCATGACGCACTCAACACTCAACAGCACCAACAATTGAAACAAGGATAACACGACAGAACTAACGAATGTTTGAATGCACACAAAAAAGTGGAGCACAGCAACAAACACATCCGCACCTGGTCGAATCCGCAATGCAACTGAATTTTAGAAAACGCCCCTCAAGTAAATCGCCACCAAATAAACCCAAAAGAAAAGGAGGAAAGGTTTGAAAAATGAAAAAGAGCGGCCATTATGAAATTCAATTTCTTTTCCCTTTCCCCAAGGGTAGCTGGTTAATAAAAAAATTGCGATTTTTCCTAAATCATATTTAAGGAATTCAGGCTCAGATAATCCCATTTTTATTAATTAAAGGGATTTTAATTTAAGGGATTCAAGTTCAGATAATTTTTAATTTTGGTCCCATTTTCGATCTCCTTGGTTGAAGTAACAATTTAATAGTGATGTAATGCAATACTTAAAGATTTTATTTCCAATAGTTATATGCATATTAAATCTACAGTTATTTTTATTAATATTTGTTGTGCTTTGTTAATACGAGAGGCCTACAAACAGTGTTTGGGAAAGAGTGGAAGAGGAAGACAAAACCAGTATACTATCCTAATAGGAATGCTACTAACTTTACCAACTTTCAGGATGTATGACAATTTTTGAATAAAGGCTTGGGGTTCGAGCTGCTCCTGCAGGTGGACTGAGGAGGCTCAAGGAGTTCCAAGTTTGAGTCATACAATTAGCGCTGCCATGAGTCTGTTCACTGGCTAGAGTGAACCACATAGTGTCTCATCCATACGAAATTGCGGCGAATTAGTCATCATGGTATCAGCAACGACTGAAATCAGAGTCATCTTCCAATTCTCCAACGTCTATATAAATCCGCTGTAGAGGAGCCCTCGGTCCTAGATTCGTTTCTTTGATTGGGTCACAGTTCAAAAAATGGAATCCGAGATCAACGTTGATTTCAGTTGGCCACCAAAACGACCGAGCTCTTACACCATCCCTAACATTTAGTTCCGTATCGAGAACAAACAGTTTCGTTAAGTAATAATGCGTAATAATTTTCTTGAAATATTAATAAATACTAACCATTCCAAAGGTATTAGGTCTTGTCCACATAGCGTGACAAGCTAACAATCCACCTAAATAGAATCCACCAATCCCCAAGTTATCACAAGAGATGCAAAGTCGATCATTGGTTTATTTGGTTAACACAGTTGAATGGCAGGTATAAGACTTCGTTTACCATGTAGTTCAAGTAGTCCACCCACCTCGACTGGATATAACCACAAGCATCTCTAAAATATTCCATATATATTCTCGACCGGTCACATTTGCGGGAATACAACCGGACCAATTGTCAGACAAATCGCCATTATATAAAAATAATAAAATATACCCGGTGTCGGTGTTAAGAATGTCACTCGACCGTCAGAATTCGGCAAACAACTGGTCGTCAAATATACCGCTGAAGTTTTACAATTCAAATTGATTTGTATTAAATTATGGAGCATAATATACTCACGACTAATTCGATTTCAGGATAACGGACGACAATCCTAAGCGTCAGATTAGATCGAACATAAGCCCTTTCGAGCTGAGCCTCGACACATCGTTGTCCTATCGAATAGAGAAAATAAGCGACAATAACCACTCCAATCACTTTCACGTTTAAAACGTTAGCCTGTTGGTCAAATTAAAAAATGCGGAATCAATTATGTACACAGAATTCAGGTTATTACATCAAAAAATGATAAGAAAAAGTCTCTTTACCATTTTAATTTCCATGCCGATCGGGAACGGAGAAATATGAAATGACAAAATATTAGCTACTTTACTCAATCAATTTATAGAGACGGAGATCTAAAAAATCGACTAGGAATAAAATGTTGCGTGTCAAAACAAATTGGAACTAGTTCCCCTTTTCAGATATAAACCCCCGGAAAATTTCCAAATAAATTTCAATAGACATCGAAAGTACAAACAAAACTCAATTCGTCCAACTAATAAAACTTGGGCAACAAGTGCAGACTATTAAACTTCTTTATCTTTGGATTTCTATCCAAATAAAAAAAGAGAAAAAAGAAAAAGGTGTTATCACATGCAGAGAGAAAAACAATTTGACTTTGACTTTGATGTTGAAACAAAATTGGAGCCACGTGAAAAATAGTTTTGTTAAAAAATGTTCAATGCGCTTCAAGATAACATCAACCCATTGAGATATACGGATGAGCTATCTGTCCTTTTGTTGACTGCTGTCAACTGCTACCCCGTGAATAACAAAATTGATGAGTCACATTGAATAAGTTTCACAACACCGCCAATAAATGGGGGGGACAAAATTCAATAAGACAATTAAAAATAAAAGATGATCAAATTCTTGGTGGTGAAAACGAGACCCGATATGCAGACAACCAGACAAATTTGAAATGCAGTTCAAATAGAATTTCGACTCTCCCTCTATCAACTCAAATTTCCAGTTGATTTTTCAAAGTGATTTAATTTAAAAATTTTTTCGTGACATTTTTCCCGCCTTCACTTCGAGTCGATGACTAATATAGCGCTAACGAGTTCTCCTCCGCAGTTACTCATGCGATAACGAATGTTTGTTGTGATGATCGTGCAGCATTGACGTCAGAAATGTATTAGCTGAAATATAGAATCTGGTGTGCTGTTTATTATTATATTGGATGACAAATGCAGATTTCTTATTCCATCAAATCTGCGATTATTTCTCTAAATTTCACTAGACGAAAAACGGCGGAGGTCGGATGAAGAAATAAAAAGGCTTAAAACGGCCATAAAAAAAGGCCATCAGCAATGGGATGGATGGGGATGACATGAGAACGTGAAAATGACAAATAAAAAGTTTAAAAAATTAATAAATTGAAATTATTATTCTTTCAAGAGACAGGACGAGTGAAATTGTTGAAATTTACTCGTCAAATTAAAAGATAAGATTAAGATTAAAAGATATAAAAAAAAGATAAAGGGGGAAGCAACAGCAGTGACGGTCCCAATTCGACGCCAGCAAATGCCAACAAGCCAACGACGTGGCGGCGTAAAGTTGTCCAGCAATTCAAAAAGATTCAGGGCAATTAATTCACAAGCGAATGCGGTAAGATTTGTCGATATGATTTGTCCAGTTCCCATCTCATTTGTCATCGTTTAATCCTTTCATTCTCAGATGCTGATATCCGAAGGAGCCACCATAGGAGTCCCATTGGAATCCTGTCCTCGATCCTCTTTATCGGAGAGTATTCCCTTGATTGTGGAACTCTGCGTTGGTATCGTCGAAGCCCGTGGACTGGAGAGCGTCGGAGTGTACAGAGTTCCTGGCAACAGCGTCGCCGTCAACGCTTTATCGGACTCGCTCAATCGCGGTTTTGATGGACTAAATCAATCGGATCCCCGTTGGAATGACGTCAACGTCATCTCATCACTGATGAAATCATTTTTCCGCAAACCCGATCCTCTAATGACATCTGAACTGTACGGCGCTTTGATCGAGGCCAGCAAAACGGAACCGGAACAAGTGCGTATCAATTCCATCAAACGGCTAGTGGACGAATTACCCGAGCCTAACTATTCGACGTTGCGCTACCTTGTCCGTCACTTGTCTCGCGTGGCCGGCAAGAGTCACATGAACAAGATGGATGCCCGAAATTTGGCCATTGTGTTTGGTCCAACCTTGATTCGTCCCGGTGATGATAGTACCGTTACTATGGTGACAGCAGACATGTCGCATCAATGCCGCATCGTCGAAACGCTCATCGACAAAGTCGACTTTTTCTTCCCTCCCGATCAGGATCAAGTAGATAATACTGTCCAGCAGCAGCCAAATTCACCCACTCAAGCCAGCAATAGTAATCTGTCTAGCAGCACAGATGATCGCAAGGATTCCTTCGCCAAAGAAATTGTCTCATCGATCATCACAGCCGCCCGGAAGAAGAGACAGACGTCGCTGGACAGCCCCGAATTGGACAGCGATCGAGTCGACGTTGCGCCAACTAATAATTAAAGATATTAAAAGACGAAGAAGATAAAAAGAGCTGAAGGAAAATCGAGGAAAATAAATCGAAGAAAACAAATAGAAACAGTTGACCTTTATCTTTGACGTTTGTTGTTTTTCTTCTATTGAACGTTTCGACTTTTAACCCATCAGGACGTTCATGTTGATTCCACAACAAACAATTGCACGGCGTCGTTTTTTATCACGAAATAAAATCCTTTTGACCTTTATTTTTATCTTTCCCATCACGCATCAAATTTTGAATAAGGAAAATTATTTTTTGTTATGTAAACTAACGTCATCTCAATTGATAAAGAGTGAGACTTATAAATTGAAGCCCCATTGAATTATTTCATTCTAATATTCATTGCCACATTTACCCCGAAAATAATAAATGAAAAATGAAAAAATTGCCGAAAAGGAGTACGAAAAGATTCAATTTTTAAAAAAATGAAAAGTCAATGACGAGTCATTTATCGACGCCAATTTCATTCCCAGAGCCAAGTCCCTCCATTGTTGGACGAGAAAAAGAAAATGGAAAAGAAAATGGAAAGAAATTTGCTAAAAAAATTTTGCCCTGATTTGAAGAATTAAAAATTTGATATTTCATCCTACCTTGGGTCGGAGTAAATAAGACGACTGGATGAACAAAGGGAGTGAGAAGGAATGTGACGTCATCATGTGCGTTGACATCACAGGAAAGGAAGGAATGACGTCCTCGTAAATCCATTCGCATGAACGTACGGGACGTCACGGGTTAAGAAGAACGTCCGGGCAAAATTCACATTTTCAACGGTAAACGTTCCATTCCAAAATTCCAACTAATAACATGAAAAATAATAAGACAAAACGGTTTGAATGACACGTGTGGAATTGAAATAGAAAAAAAAAAAATCGAAAATAGTTTCATAAATGGTAATAACTCATAAAAGAATATTTCATATTTCTATAAATTTATCACTGAAAAGTGGTAGTTAACAAGAGTTAACGTCGAGAAAGTTGTCACAGTGTTATGGGAAATTTTGTTTAGCAGTTTAAAAACAATCGTATTCATCTCCATATTACTTAATGCAATAGACGAGATTCGTTTTAAAACTTAAATATCGTTCACCATCAATTCGCAATAACGATAAGTTGTCCTATTTGAGCGGCCTGTTTTACCCAACTGATCCCAAATTACACGATTATCATTTAAATGAATCTGATAGGCTGACACATCGTCGATTAAACGACATTGTCTTAATTTCAAAAATGAGCTATCACGATTTTTTTTAACAGTTTAGTAGTTTACTAATTCCGTATCCGTATGGACTTGATTTTGGCCCTTAATTTTTTGGGTCATCAATGCTACATTTCAAAAGTTAAATTCAATACATCCCCTAGTCTATCCGTATCTTATCACGTAATCAGCAGTCGAAAATTAGGACAGCACGTCACGTGGAAAAAAAAAACACAAAAATGTGTTCATCACACAGATCGTTCTACTAGCCACGCCTGTGTCATAATATAAACAACCACAAAGTGCCACACCATATACTCCCGCAGTTCAGTCAACGTGTGAATATTGCGCTCATCCTTCAGTGGCGATGAGAAATTGTTGGCAACTGCGAGTATTTTGATCGCACTTTTATCTAACAGCACCCAGTTAAGAATTTCAAGTTTGGAATTATTTAAATAAAAGAAATTTCAAATCAAAATAGATAAAACAAATTTAGAGAAACGTTTGGCCCATTATTGAGATTAATTATAAAAGTTGACATAGATTACAATTTATGCCGTCACTCGCCAGGTGATCGACTACCTTTTCCTTCGGGACTATGAGGTGGAGCTTTAATGATAGCCGCTGCTACTCTGATTTGAATAGAAAAGTAAATTCATTCAAATTGTTTTTTTTTTCAGGAATCTCAAAAGTTAACAATTTCGTTTTAAAATAAGACCTGGCCAGGATCTTTGGATATTGATCCTCACCTGTCTATCGATTGCCAGCGGCATAATTATGTTGCCCATTTACTCTTGAAATTTAAATCGATTCATTAAAGTCTACACGGCGTGGGAAATTTGCAAATTTTACACTCCCGCTATACTGTTAATGTCCCGGTACTGAACAAGGTGCCGACTAATAACAAGATGCTTAATTTTGAATGCATAACATTATAACCATTATAAATTTATTACCTCCAACGGCCAATCTCGATAGCAGATTTCGATGGCCTTTTTGAAAAGTTCAAATGAAATTTAGTCATTGAAAATATAAAATCCAATTTTTCAAGCAATTCTCAGCTGTTGGTCAATGACAACAGTTGAAAATATGACAAAAAATATAAATGCTAGCTAATACAATAATTTTGTAAACCAAGTGAATTTCAACTCTAATTTTTTTTTACTTGACAGCGAGCGTTGCTGCTACCAGCATCGGCCGAATGCCAAAATCTTGTGACGATGATTTGCAGAAAATTGGCCACAGGAAAAGCGGATTGTACCCCTCCTCATTTATGGGCGATAAAACAGTTGACAACGTCTACTGTAAGAAACGAAAAAGGAGAAACGTTCCTGAGTAGACGACTATTAACGTCATAAGCACGAAAACCAGAAACTGCCATTATATTTAAAATTGACAAAAATTAAAAAAATCCAACCGTCAGCAAAATGCTACTAAAGTTTATACCAAAATGATTTTTTCTCATTTTAGTTTTTAAAATGCACGGCTTTCAAGATTTCTATGTAATCTTACAGTTTGTTTACGTTTATTCGCTTTTTATAAAGAATCCCTTTGTAAAAACTTGTTTGTAATATCCGGGTTTTCTTATATAACCTCGCCAGACATAATAATATGTAATAATATCAAATGACTCTTGAATGTGTTTTATCGTCCACTGGGCGATGGACTTTATTCGCGCCAACCCAACAATTTTCTTGCATAGTTGCATGACACTGGCGAAATTGATGGGAAAAACCCAATTCGAATGAGTCTGCCTTTTTATTTCTTACATAAATATTCTGTATATTGAGATTCT
This sequence comes from Daphnia galeata, assembly GCA_030770115.1. Classification (NCBI taxonomy): domain Eukaryota; kingdom Metazoa; phylum Arthropoda; class Branchiopoda; order Diplostraca; family Daphniidae; genus Daphnia; species Daphnia galeata. The sequence continues at coordinate 1,339,324 of CM061119.1, forward strand.
TTAGTCAGTTTCAAACGTGCAGTCGTGCATCAGCTATTAATATTAGCATCGTCTCAATAATTGTAATCATTCAGATACAAGGTAAAAGTAATTGAAAAATTATTTTCCTCTTGGCTATTTAAAAATAAACGCAACGAATCCTTAAAAGATTTGTTTTTAATTTTAAAAATGGTTGCGATTCCAATTAAATTTGTGGTCGTCATCGTTTTAGCTGTGGCTTGTTGTCATTGCCAATCAGAGAAAATCGGCAGTGATTCTTCTACTTGGGAGAAATTGCAAATCTCAGCGGATACTTTCAGTTCCGTCGAATATGCCAATTTTCTCGTTGAAATTTACGAACACACCGATAATAACAAGGCCGTCACAACTATGAGCCAGAAAAAATATTTCTATTCACCTCTTACGATATTGGATCATAAAAGTGCCGTTAGTTCTTACAATCGATTTACAAAACAACCGGAAATGAGATTCCGAATTGAAATGTGGAACGACAAAGTCCAAAATGAAGTTGACAAACATTTGAAAAAAATCGTCGGTCAAGAAATACAATCTGATAATGTGAAAGTATTTCCTATGAAGAAGATTATTCTCATTAGCGACGTCCCAACGGAAGAATATTCGATTTCCTCACGGTGGTCGAACTATGATAGCAAAAGCAAATCGATTTGGTTTTCTCTGTCGTGTTATGACCCCAAGGTCTGTGATGAACTGGCCGATGAAATGCGATCCGCACCCAAACATTTGGATCATTTCAAACTTTTGTTTCGTTTGTCATCGCAGACGTCGCAAACCAAACAAGCGACCATCAGCATCGACAGTGTCACTTCCGGTTCAATGGTCTCTCATCTTTTACAGAAATTTGAGGACAAAAACGAAATTTTTCTAACGGCCAACGACGAGAAGAAAATGTTGACGGAATCGGCCACAAACATCCGGATGGAAATGTTTGATGATTCGGAGATTGCGTCACCAGAAACGGAAAATCAAATTGTGAATATTTTAAAAGATTTGCTGATTACGTCAAGGACGACAATCAAAGAACAAAACGACAAAATGTGGGACTCTGTTTTCTGGAATGACGACAATTATCGGCCGGATAAAACGACGAAAACTTTGAATGAAATCCTCAACAAATTGGACACGGAAAATCAAAAGAAATTGGCCAATTTGTTTCAAAAAGCCGAGAGCCAATCAGGAATCCAATTGACTTTGGATGAAGGGAAAAATGAGAAAAGAATCCAACACAATTACGACGCAAACAGTTGGACAGAAGTGGACAAAATCAGTTCAATCATTTCAGGGAAATTGGCCAATACTTCCGATAGTTCACGCCGGGTTCAAATTATGAAGGAAAACGTAGAAAAATTGTTACAACAAAGTAAAAATCACGTCCAATTTGAAGGAGAGAAATTCGTTCCCAAACCCATGCAACTCTGCAGAATCAATTTAGGAAAATTTCGCGACTCGCAATCGTTTCAGGATCGAAATGTCCGCGTTCGTTACACAAACGCCGAACTGACGGCGCCGATCAAATTTATGGAACACGCCGAGTTGACCGTCACTGACGAATGGAACAATTTGAAGGAACAACTCAAAGGTATTAAAAACCAATTTAGGCATTGACAAACTATTTTATTTATATTACAAATAATTTTAATTAAATATCGTAGCAACTGCAGAGCTCTTAAACACAACAAATGGAGAACTGAGTAGTGTGAAATTGGATTTAGGAGCAGCTGTGATTAAATTGGGGGAAATGAACAACGAATGGACTAAAAAATTCAAAGGTAATTTTGATTTAACTCGATAATTCCATCAAGTAGGGGAGAGTGGGGCGAAATGGCTGTGGGGCAAAATGCAAAAATTGATTTTTTGTAAAACTCAATTGCACCAGCAACTTGAAAAAATTCAATGACATAAATTGTAAAAATCCGCATCTTTAAAAAAAAAAGTGTGTAAATACGTTAATTTGTTCTTGAATGCGAATTAAAATAAATTTTCGCTTCAAAAATCGTGTTGTCAGTACTCGAGTTTCGAATGAATTATTGGCTATATTAATCATTCTAAAAATTTGAAAAAATTGGAAATAGATTAAATATTATCTTGTCTAATTAACCATTATTTTTTTAAAATTGTTATTGAATTGCACAGCCACTTCAGAACTTTTAAACACAACCGTCAAAAATTTGGTGAAAACGAATGACGAATTGAATAATGTGAAAAGAGATTTAACCCATACGACGAATGCATTAAAAGGTCTTCTTTTATTCATTGAAAAATTGGTAAAATATTCTGTAAATTGAAGTAAAAGCTTTTAATTACCACCCAGGTACTGAACAGGAATTGAACATAACAAAAATTAAATTGGAGAAAACAAAAAAAAACATTTAATGGCATTTTCTTTATTTTATTGGAATATAATTTTGATATCCAAATAAAAAATTCATTTTTATTAAAATTAGGAACAGAAAATGATTTGGCAGAATTGCAAATCAGAACTGCAAATTTGTCAATTGAACTCAAAAGTAAAGCGGAAATTGAATTATTTTTTTTTCAAATTGAATTAAATTTTTTTTAAATTTTTATTGTGTAGCAACTTCGATAAGATTAGGCCACGAACGTAAAGTAAATGAAGAAAATTTGAGAAAAGAACTGAGAAGTACAATTTTTTCGAAAAATTATTAACTAATAAAATTATTAAAAACTTTTTTTAAAATTATCTGCATTTGTTTTAATTTTTATGAATTGAATAATTTAAAAACCAAAATTTTCACTGAAAAAATTAAAAAACAAACATGAAAATAAATTAAAAATTGAGTCAGTAGTCAAAGTGTTTACGTGTCTTTACTCGATGATGAACAAATCTTTTGATACATTTTTAATAATAAAAAGACAAGCCGATCAAATTTCGTTGCGAAATGATTTGTTTATAAATCGGGAGAAGATCGTGATAACCGCTTGTGCGCCTTATTAGTTTCAACGATTGGGATTTGGGAGTAGATTTTATTTTGGCGGGAATTTCAAATGTTAGGAAATGTCAACGAAATATAAAATAATAAAAAAAGGAAAAATCCTGTCGTAATATCAAAATTTGAATACAAGTACTCCCCGCGTTCCCTACGCCGTTTTATTGCCCAAATTGGCCAGTTCACGAGGCGATACAAACCGACTGTTACAGTTGGCAGTCGGCAGTCATAGCGTTAACGGTTGTGTCTTAAACATTTTACTCTTAGGATGTATGGACGTGCAAAAACTAAGACGTGATGATAAGAGATGACGAATAATTTTCTCAAGTTTTTTAAAATTAGAAGACGGAACGCTCCGTCAGGCATATTTCATATACTTTAATTCATTCAAGCAATGAAAAATGATACAATGAAAAATCTACTCAAATAAATCCCCTAATAGTAAACATAAAACAAAAGAAAATTGAACTCACCATGCAGAATAAATCTTTCACGAACTGCTGCACATCCGTCGTCCGACGGAATATTGGAAAGAATATTTCTTCCGGATTCATCCAAAATGGAAGGGATGAAATGAAAATCCAGTTGACGGATGTTGAGGAGCGTCCAATAAGAGGATGTGGTCCATGGATCGGCTGACGGATTGACGTAACCAAATTTACACCTTTTATGTCCATGACGCAATCAACACCAACAATCAACAGAGATAACAAAACTCAGACACATCCGCACCTGGTCGAATCCGCAATGCAACCGAATTAAATTGAAAACGCCCCTCAACTAAATTGATGTCGATTGCGATTGCGATTAGTCTTCTATTCTTCGCTGTTCTATCGATAAAAGAAACACAAGTGAACACATCCACGACGCAATTTAGGAGATGACACAAATTTACATCTTCTCTTGAATACGGTGCGAACAAAACTAAATTTTCAACGTCCTTAAGACCTTGAGGAAATTATGGTACGTGAAACGAAAAACAAAAACAAACGGTAGGAAGAGATGGGCAAGTTTCATTGTTTCATACGCCCCCATCAATTAATGAGGACCCACTTTCTTCTTTTGTTTACCCAAATGAATTAAAACGTAACAAAATAATCTTTTAGAAGAACACGCCCATGCTTTTCAACGCCATTTTATTCTGATAAAAAAAGGGGAGACTAAAAGTAACACAGTTGACGACGAAACTAAACGACAACTACAAAATCAATAGATCAAATGGAATATGCAAATGGATAGGCAGATATTGTTACGGAATAGCAGAATATGAAGAAAAAGTTGAAGACAAGAAAAGATTTTCGGGCTAGACTCGATAATCCAACATGTTCCAATGTCTGATTGGATTTATCAAATTTTGGTTGATATTTTTAAAACTGAATCAGCCAGTATTCAGGGAGGGATTTTATAGGAAGATCAGGAAATTCAGAGACGAAGGAAAAGTGTACCAGTCTATAAGTCAAATCAAAATCCTGCCCGGCTAGTTGAAAAGGTAAATTAAATTTCCACTTAAGTAGAACCGGAAGTCTTCCGCCAACTCCTCCGCTTCATCTATACTGATATTCATCCGCCTTCCGGCTTCATTGAATGGAAGTGATGGCGACCGACGGAGAAAACGAAAAATTAAATCCCATTCTGAGTGACTGAATCCATCAGGATATGTGAAATACGCAAACAAACTCTGCTGGACTCGTTTACAGCACAATATTTAATTTAAAATCTATACAATTCATTTCAAATAGAGAAAATGACCCAGATGTGTGACATAATAATTTGGTAAATATTTAAATGAAATCTTGGAATTTATTTCAAAAGAAAGGAGAAAGTATATCTTGACGATTTCTCTCTACGGCATGTGTGTGACACGTTCCCAAAATCTTGTTCAATTTCAAGAAAAAGAAAAAAAAGGAAAGTTGTTTTGAATGAATTTAAACTTTCGTTTGATCGTCCCAGAGTGGTCAACATTTCGCGCTGAAAAATCGTTTATTTCATTTCAAATCTCAGCCATTTTTTGTTTTTTTTTTTAGTTTCTCGATGATACAGTAATTGATTAATATATATATTAATAATATTTGATCTCCATAAATTGGGGCGCTATTTTTTGAATGTTTTTCATACGGACAAACACGCGGACAGGGGGAGGAGGAGGAATTATAAAAAAAATGGCTAGTGCGCACGCACGTAACACCATCACGCTATGGTAAAGCCTAATACTTTGAATAATATGGCAATTTTTTGTTATTATTATTATTATTTAATAATAAAGAGCAGCAGAGACTGCCACTGGAGCGACATCAGATCGCTTGACAGCTGCAGCGGGAGCTGCGGCGGGTGCGGCGGAGGCAGTGGCGGTAGCAGAGGCTCCGACTCCAACTTCCGCTGACAAGACTTCGACGGAAATGGGCTCTGGAACGCAAACGTTATTGACGCAAGTAGCGCCACCGCTGTATCCAGTAGCAGCTCCGGCTGTGCTGAGTTCCAATACTGGAGCTGGAGCAGCAACAGCAGCGGTGGCACCACCAGCAGCAACAGTTGGAGATCGTTTCACAGCTGGAGAAGATGAAACAGCCGCTCCGGCAGAGGCTGTGACCGTTGCTCCGGCTCCAGTGACTTCAGCAGACAAAACTTCAGCGGAAATGGGCTCTGGAACGCAAACGTTGTTGACGCAAGTGGCTCCACCACTGTAGCCCGTTGCTGCGGCTGTGTTAAGTTCCAATACTGGTGCGGCAACAGCAGAAGTGGCAGCTCCGGCTGCAGCGACAACTCCGACCGGTGATCGCTTCACAACGGCTGGTGTAGCAGCAGCTGCTGTGGAAGTGGAAGCCGCAGCAGAGGCAGTAGCGCCAGCTACACCAACTTCGGCTGAAATCACTTCAGCTGAAACGGCTTCAGGAACGCAGATATTCAAAACGCAAGTAGCGCGACCAGTGTAACCCGTAGCGACGGCTGGAACAGCGGCCGGAGCAGCGGCAGCAGCAGCGACAGATCGAGCAACTCTGTAAACTGTGGCCGTGTAAGTGGTAGCGGCTTCGGCCACTGGTGTAGCAACAACTTCAGCCACAACTGGAGCAGCAACAGTTTCAACAACGGCAACGGCTTCAGCAGCTGCAGCTTCGGCGGGAGCAGCGGCGGTTTCCACGGCAGCGACGGCTTCAACAGCTGGAGCAGCAGCAGCTTCTTCTTTAGCCGGTTCAGAGTAAGCAGGATCGGCCGTTTTCTCAGTCTCTGCTTTATTAGCATCACCTTCTTTGTTGTAAGTCTTGTCAGATTTCTTGTCATCCTTGGCTCCTACTTCGGCGGATGCGGCTTCTTCGTTTTCATTGCTCTCGGCGGCTGTGGCTTTTTTACTGCATTAAATAAAATCCAATAATTTTGTTTTAATAAATAAATTTTTGAATACAATGAATACTGTAGAATGTAGAAACTGACCCGTAAGGAGCGCAGGTAAACTCCGAGATCAAAACACTGGCAACGATGAGGAGAACCAAAGTGAACTTCATTTTCTGAGTTGGTTTCAAAATTGAATGTGATCTTTTTCGACGAGGGACTGGCCTTTTTAAAGGTGCTCCGCGGCTGCTTGCACAATATCCCGCAAATACACAGCTGCTGATTATTTATTCCTCCCTCCACCTTACAACTTGTTGAGTAGAATATCGTCGGGCGATTTTTTTTGTTTTTTGTTTTTTTTTTGTGTGTGACGTTTAAGGTTGGCCAAAAATGCGATTGTCCTCAAAAACCAGAATCTCAACTACTACTAAAGAAGGGAAAAGTTGTATTTATTAACGAAGCCCTACTCTCCTGGAGAGCTGGAGCTGTTAAACAACGTGAAAAGAAAGTCTCATTGCCTTAGGGGAAAACTCAAAGAAAAAAAGACAGGCTTTAGAAATTGGCGCACGCGGTGATTGTATTATTATTAGAAATATATATCCTATGATTGTGGATACGTCTAAACATTGAATAAATAGATCTATAATATTGTGACAGATGGCCTCCAAAAATAAAATGAACAGGTGAGAGGTGGATTCGATGGGAAAAACCCAATTCAACAACTAAATCCTCTTCTTCGCTAATATCAAATAGAAAAGTCGTAAACTTATATTCATTTTAAATACATAATTTAATGGATTTAAATAAATAAACTTTGATGGGATCAAACCAGTTGTTTGCGGGATTGAAAAAAACCATCAAAAATAAAAAGAAAGCGTTTCATTTAGCAGAATTGAAGTGTACCGTGTCCAGTTTCCAGTTTTTCTTTGAATTTGGCTGACACGTCGGAGAGACTTCTAGACCTGATACCGAGTGGCTGAATTTAGCTCGTCGAGTGATAGATGGCCATCAATTCGTGGGATATGTGAGGCAGAGAGAGCAGTCATACTAGAGCCATTAAATTACATTTTCAATAAATTCCAGTTTTTTTAAAAATTTCAAATCATTTCAAACATGTGCGAAATAATTTGGTTCACGCATTTCTCGGGATGAATTGATTTATCGCCTTTCATTTGCAAAACGAGCGACGGTTAAAAATAAAAGTTAAATGAGAAAATGTATACGTCAACTTTCTAAAATCAATTGCAGTTTTTTGGCATCTAAAAGAGAACAAAACTTCTCCCCATTATAATTGCAATTTCATACGTAATACAACACAACAAGAATCTTTTGATCGTTTTGAACTCTCGTGTGACTGGTAAGAGTAAACGAAAATCTGTCCCAAGGTTCTCTTCGTTTTTCATTCTTTGCCTCAGCCCAGCAGCAGATTGTGAGATTGCAGATCTCTAAATTGTGCTTGGGTGCGATGATAAATAGATTTTTAAAGGTGTTATCGAGGCCAAGGTGATAGTTGGCGTGCTATTCTAGTTTTGTATTTTCAAATTTCCCCGCGGCTGTATTATTCACTCCTTTTCTTGTTATCCATTTCTGTGAATAACAGCCTAAATAAATCTCTTTGGCGAACTCGTTTTTTTTTAATTAAATATTATCTTTGGCGTTTTGTTGTTATCAGTCGACTACTCTGAACGAGTTGAGATAGACGTCTATTGACACTCCGCCATTCAAGATATAGTTAAATCAAGTAAGAATAAATGTTTTTCTCAATTTAATTAGTTAATTTCATTTCTCCAGAGCTTTGTACTGTCCGCTGTAATTCGCATTATTTAATCGAGCCATTGCGCAAGAAATCAAAATGTCAATGCTCCAAAACCAAACGAGTTTTTAAAAAAATAGGGACACCTGTCTGTCCACCCCCCTTGTTTATGTCTGATGGACACTTATTTACAAATAACAAGCTTCAGTACACTTCAAAGAGTCTTTACACGACTCTCGTTTGTGACACTTGATTACACGTTATTTCTAAATGATCGTCCATAACTCAAAACACAGGTGTCCCAATTTAGGAGCCGTTTAAAAGGCCTCGACCAAAGTTCATCGACATTTCAGTGTCCTTGGCGAAGGAATAACCGACTTTTGAGGCAACAAACGAATCAAAATTTGATTTGTCTTTGTGAATGAAGAGAAAGCTAAAATATGGAGTTTCCCAGTTAGAGTCAATTGAAACGCAATTCGAGCAGAGTTTGTAAAAACCCGCCAGTCAAGGTTGTTTTTGTTTTGTTTTTTTTAAAAACAACACGTACAAAAATGGATTATACAGACTGGTACTGAGTGTGAATTTGTTGCTAAGGCAAGACGGGTTTTCTTCATTTTGGTCATCATCACCATCCGTCCAACTTGTTGAATGGAGTAAATATTTAAAAATAAACACTTCTCGCCCCAAAAATCAAAATGAAAAAAGTCGTTTTCAAGGCAATCGTCTCCGTCTCCGTATGTACAAATTTTCCTAAAGTTTTCTAACGTTTTCTCAACGTACAGAAAGATACGTGACCTGATGACGTGGGATTTTAACGGTCGGTCGATGGGTATTTCCAACGATCCCATAAAGAGAACAACAACTCGATATTGCGCAACTGGGTTCATTTTTCTTCGATTTACAGTCAAACAAGAAAGAAAAACAAAACGAAAAAAAAACTGGGGCAAAACTATGGTACGGATATTAACAGCATAACTTTAGCTATATGTCTCTTTTTTTTTGTTAATAAATTATTGTCTAGTAACGGGATTGACGGGAATCAAAGAAAGAGAGAAAGATAAGCGAATAGAGAATGTCTACTTTCCCGTAAGAAAGAAAGTGGCAGTTCACTCAAGTTGTGGCGACAACTTGTCCTGTCCCGTTGTTAAGTTTAAAATTAAAAAAAAACAAAATCTATTATTATTACAGTTCACCTTTCGAAAAAAATGACTAGCAGGTAATTTAAGGACTGCTGCGTTTGTTATGACGTTGTACACACAGGGTTAGATTTGAACGATTTCGTAATTTGGAACAAACATGTCTGGATATGTTAAGGACTGCCAGGGTGAGTCAACGAAAAGGTTTTCCCAGATGAAAAACAGAAAAGATGAGTGTGTCAACCCTTGGGCACATCACTGGTGAATGTTTTCGATGAAAGTAAGTTCCCTTTCAATCCAGTTTTTCTGTTTGTTGATCAGTCAGATTATTATACAGAAAAGAGTTTGTGACAGTTTCGGTGACAGTGCCACTTGCTGGTGACGAATGACAGCATTTTACTAAAGGAATTGGCACACAATTGGGAAAAAGGAAGGAAAAAGAATTGGCACGCATTTGCAATGAACTGGCAAACTTATGTAATCAAACTTGTCCCTGAGACTGTAACCAAATGCTTTTTCCTTCGAGATTCATTTCCCATCGTCGGATTTGAACTGTTTGACAGGTGTCATTGACATTCAATGTGCTCTACTTACTTTGATTCAGGATTGAAGGTGACATATTCAGAGCTCAGAATGTTCCTGGAGTTGACAAGAATCTGCTTCCGGATGTATCCACAGGATTAACAAACACAAATAGTTTGACATGGAATCGATTTATGTTTACACTTTTCAATTAAAGAAGCCTCTTCTGCCTTCATTCCAACAGGTTTTCTTTTTTCAAATCCAGGTGGCGATGGATCTCCTAGTGCGGAGACATCCAGCGGAGTAAACGAAAAATATTACCCATTAAATTGTGTACTGATTGTGTACTTTAAAAATAATCAAATCGATTGCGAATTATGCCTGTTTATTTAATTATTTAAATTAATCAATAATTAGTACACTACAAAGTTGTTGAGCATATCTCCAACTACCTATCATAATTAATCGTGTCCATTTGATATAATACACTATTCAGATTCAGATTTTAAAAAATATTATTATAAACTGAAACTGGGCAACTAGCCAATTATTTTACATTCTTCCTATACGCAAAATAAATCAATTTAAATTTAAAAAAAAACGTCTGTCATCCAAGTTTAAAATTAAAAATACAGTTGATTTTTAAAAAGAGACTTTCTATATAGAGAAAGTGACTCGGGCCCTATGGGTGGGTGTGGCAGTTGATAAATGTGACGACAATAACATTTCAACGCACGTCGTATTTGATTGGCACAAGAGATTTAATAGCCCAGGTTATACGTATAGTTGAACGACTTATACGTGAGATACAAAAACAGCTCTCTCTTTATACTATTCCGTTTTCTGGATCTTTCCATGCGGAATAGAAAGAACGATATAAACGAATGACACAAGAGGCTTGACAGATGACGTCACTATTGTGAATCAGAGACTCAAAAAAACCAACAGACCACAATCAAATAACCTGCTCCAGCATGAAAGTGATAGAGAGCCGATCAAGGCCAAACTGTACGCCCATATAGTACTACTACGCATATATGAACTCTCAAGATCATTAGTTACTGTATATAATTATATAAAACTATCCAAACAATCGTCCCATTTTTTAAAAAAGGGAAAACTGGTTTCAGTCGCCTAAAGGCAACAGTGGAACACATTTTACAAACGCACGTAAATAATTTTCAAATGCTGAAATTTGCTGATGATTGGCAATAGTTACGTTAGAGGGCACTCGATTAGCCAAAATAAATTGCAATTATTATATTGGGTTACATTTTGTTTTATGTATTACCTTTATTAGTTAAAAATGCGAGATACTATTACACCTACATAAAAGTGCGTGACGACGGATAATTCAACAATAAAAAACGAATCATTTCAAACATTATATAGTGCGCAACATAATATTAAAGTGACGTAAACAGAACTTCCAATTTTGTTCATCAAACGGGACACATTTGATTTTGACCTCGGTAACTTCCCATGGGACAATAAGTGCGCAGTTGGACTAACGGTTTCGGTCTGGGAGGCAGAACGCATTCAACCGAACCTAAACGCTGATTACGTCCCAACACTTGCCCTTCGGCGCAAGGTCCTCTGACACCCAATTGGTGACACTGAGGTTTGGCAATCAAAGGATCGTGACTCCAGTAAACGTGTTGGCCATCGGCCGGGCATTTAACTGGCACCTGTTCGCAGATCATTTTACCTTCGTTGGACATGACCAACCAGGAATCGTTTTGACAAGGTCCTTGTTGATTTTGCAAATGACATTGGCCGTCGATATCGGAGAAAACCAATTGACGTTCATCGTCCATACAATCGCAAACGGCCCTGTTGCTCATACCGTCGTAGAGGAGCATATCTTTCTTGGATGCGCAAGGATTTTGTTCGGTCAGAGTCGATTCGACAATGACGCAACGTTTGGTAGGAGCGTGAAACGATTCATCAGCTGATGGACATTTACGAGTTCTGTGTTAAATCATTCAAAATTACAAATTTTAGAGTTATTATTATTACAATTCATTCATATTGATTGACATTTGTGATTGACTCACCCAGTTTTGAAACGCATTCGAGCGACGTCCGTTTTCAATGCCTGTCTGACTAGATGTTCACGTTCCAGGGCCTGCGTGTCGTTGGCCAATAAAATGCCGTAATAAATCTTGTCGCTGACGGCCACCATTTTCGGCCAGACTTTGTTGTTCAATTTGAAAAGTGACGACTGGACGTCGAGGAAATCATTTTCAAAAATATCTTCTTCGATATCCCTCTCCAGCTCTTTCATGTCGTTCATCAATTTGGAGCGGATCTGGTCCAGGGTCAACGGGACGACCATTTCCTCGGAAGAATTGTCCGTCACTTCGATGCTGATAGGATCCTCGGTCGACCAGAGATCCATCATCAAAGGTCTACCAATGAATAGAGTGTCTAAAGGTGCCCGAGGTTGGAATCTAATAAAATTAAATGATTAATTTAATTTTCTTAAATATTTTTTAAAACTTAATTGTAAAATTGAGTTACGCTGATTGTGGTGCTGCGGATGAAATGGCGAGCACTGCCGCTGCAATTGATAGAAACAATGATAATGCCATCTTGTCTTGTGGAGTGTCGATTGCTGTTTGAGTTGACTGTGGGCATTTGCGCGGGTCTTTTAAAGGGCCAGCAACCGCAGAAATTTGTTCTGCGAAACAGGAAGTCCAATACGCTTGTTGATTCACACAAGCGCGACAGAGCAATGAACTTGCGCAATATCAAACTCGGCTACAGAGTCACGGATGAAGGAAAATCCCAAACCTTGCGGCTGTTTGATGGGTTTCAAAAAAAATAAAAACAAAATAAAAGAATTCTGGAATATATTTGGGCATCATTGAATGATTCTATCGATTCAAAAGAAACATGCGTCATTCATCCGGGTTACTGCAGGTTATTGCACGGCTGTCGATCCAGTTTGTTTGCCGGTTTGGGGTTCTTCTTCCTCATCGATTCATTTTTGGTTATCTCACATTTTCCCTTAGAGCGGAATAACTCGCGAACCGGTTTGTGTATGTCCCAGCAATCGACTTTGACTCATCGGAGGAAGAATGTATAATAAACTAAATTTAACTTTTGATATTATTTTGCCTTGATTTTTGAAATGAGACCTTGTTTACTTTTATTGTTACATTTTCAGACAAAACAAGAAAACACATTTACCGGGATATTATGTTACGTGTGCGGAACGATTGTGTCTAATTGAATTTGGCTAATTGTTTGATTTTATCGACCACATCGCAATTTAGTGAGGACATTTTACAATTGAAGCAAAGAAAATAGAATTAAAAATTTCATAGCCATAAAATATCGATCAAGGATTCAAGGTGGATGGCCTACATATGGTATTCAAGGTTGAACTTCCGGGGAATTTGACTGTGTGCGCGGTCTATTTCCGCAATCAAAACGTAACGCACCAATAATTAGAATTAAATTAAGAACAAATTAGTTCAAATTATTTTATTGATCACGGATCACTGATGCGCGTTTAATTATTAAATAGCGCGCCAAGTTTTTCAAATTTTTAAAAATTGCGGGGACGTAATCCGCAAGTGAACGTGTTTGAATAGCGGAACTATAAAATATAATTTAATTAAATAGAAGATTTTTTAAATTTCACCAATGGATGTTGAAACATGTGTATAAGCTATCTATATAAACTTTCATTTTGATTTTGAGCGCTCATCAATCAGAGAGAGAGTTTAATAGTAAAAGTTGCGTCTGCATGATCTACAAAAAAAACCGGGTGCTTTTCACTTCATGTTTAAAATTAATTCATTTAAATGAAATATAATACTTCAATTGTAAGAATGTTGACTCGATATTAATATAACTGGCGATCGTTTGTATATTGACATTGAAGTGAATAAATGCGAATTAAAAGTGCTGAGAACAATTATACATCATTTTAATTGCGATGAGAAATGAATATGGTTAATATCGTATAACTACTAGGTCCTATATTGTATCATCATCCCTGATGAAGATTATATGACACCAAGAGGCTGTTCATTCTTTTCAGACTTCGGCTGAAAGTCCTTCCGCTTCTTCGGCTTCTTCAGCTTCTTCAACTTTAGCCGCTTTTTTAGGTTTGGCTTCTTCTTTAACGGCCGGAGCTGCTGCCTCTTCGACTTTAGCCTCTTTAGGAGCTTCTTCCACGGCAAGTGTTCCGAAATCAATCGATTTTTCCTCTTTTTTACCTTCTTCCGGAGCTGCTCCTTCAACTTTTTCTTCTTTTTTCTCTTCAACAGGAGCGTCTTCCACTGGTGGAGCTTCTGTTCGATTGCGTAATCGACGTGCCCTCCATCTATTAATTAATTAAATATTACATAAAAATGAATCAAAAGGCAAGAGAAAAATGTGTACCTTGGACCAATGGGCGATGAATCGGATACGGAAATGCAAACGACGGCCAACGTGACGAGCAACAAGGAAAACATTGACAATTTCATTTTGGCTGCAGACTGGCGGAGTTGTTCAACGACGAATGTGACGATCGACTCGAAATCGACGGCCTTTTTATATTCAAAAACGAATATATACTAAAACTCTCCAATTTGTTTAGGTCTGGTTTTGTCTGGCAACCGTGATTGACGTGACGTTTTCTGTTGCCAACAAGATTTCAATCAAGGATAATATATTTATCTTTCCAGTTGTCTTATTGATGTGGACCAGCAGCTTTCGGGGTGAGAAAGTCAAATCAAATAAGGATATTTATTTTTTTTAAATTCTATTATATCAATTCCGTGATGGAAATCAAAACTTTCTGTCGTTCTGTCCCCCCCATCGGTGTGTACAATACTCTATTTCCCTGAAATGAGAGATAGTTACTTTCACGACATTTTGAAAAACGCGGATAACGAGTTTTATTTTATAGAATTGACTTTTTGCTGGCGGAGATTGTTGTTACACGACCGCGTTGGCTCAACTTTTTGTTACATATTCGATTTCTCTTTGATTTTTTTAAAAAGAAGTCTAAATGAATCAATTTGACATGATGTTTTGATGACGTGACGCTACTGTGTATTTGACACTCCTTAATTGAAAGAGGATATACAATCAAACGAAGAGTGCACATATACTGAATTTAGGACTTGTGCAGCACGGGGGATTTCGGGGGTAATATAAAATGCGTGAAAAAGTCAACACTGAAAATAGAGGACGGACACACAAAAGAAGCAGGATCGATGGATGACGATGAATTTGGGTCCGCTTGTTAAAATATTCAGCGTTGATTTTCCATTTCTTAATAGAGATTCATTTAATCAAAAAATAGTGCTATTTATTTGAGCTCATAAAGGAAGGAATGGGCGCGGGAACTTTTGTGGAAATTTTGTTATTCTTCTTCTTCGGCGCTACCTGATCCTCCATCACCGCCACCTCCACTTTTGCCACCTTCATTTTTACTTCCTTTGTTACCACCTTTACCACCTTCTTTACCTTCTTTACCCTTTCCATATTTACTTCCTTTGTTATCTCCTTTACTTCCTTTCTCTCCTTTACTTCCTTTCTCAGCTTTACCGGAACTTTTGCCTTTATTATTGGCTTCTTTGCTGTAACCTCCTTGGCCTTCAGCTTCTTCGGCTTCGTATTCTCCTTCGGCCTCGTTTTCAGCTCCTTCAACTTCGGCAGCTTCGTATCCTTCAGTTCCTTCAGCTTCAACTTCCGTTTCCGTGGCGCCGTAACTCTCCGTGGCGTACGCATCGCCGGCCTCGACTGCCGAGACGCTGTAAGATTCAGAGACTTCAACAGGAGCTGAATAAGCGACCGTGGTGGGTTCAGGAGCGGCGACATAAGCGGCCGTAGTCACTTCAATAATCACAGGAGCTCCAGTGGGTCTAGGAATTGGAATGATCTCCGGAAGTGGTTGGATTGCAGGAGTTCCAGTTGGTCTAGGAATTGGAACAATGACTTGTGGTGCGTAAACTGGAGCCACGTAAGGAGCTTCAGTGACCGGAACAACTGGAACGACTGGAGAAACGGCAGCAGCTGATCCGCCTGATGATGTTGATGCCCCAGCCGATGCGGAAACTTCAGATCCATCGGTGCTGGAAGCGCCAGCACTTGCTCCGGCCTCGATTGTTCCACCAATGGGGAAAATTTCCACGGGGATGACATCTTGTGGAAGAGTTTCGTGAGTGTGTCCACTGATATCGACGACTTCGAAAACGGCCAGATCATCGGGAATATCGTCGTGAGAAACTCCGTCCAAATTGTGGACTTCAAAGACTTCGATAGCGTCGGTAGAATCTGTGGCTACGGCGGCCGATGCGGTGACGGGAGCTGCGGGACTAGCGACGGCAGCTGATGCGCTAACAACGGGAATGATTTCCACGGGGATCACGTCTTTTGGAAGTGTTTCGTGAGTGTGTCCGCTGATATCGACCACCTCGAAAGGTACAATGTCCTTGGGTACGCTGTCGTGAGCAATTCCAGTCAAATCGTGAACCTCAAAAACGGGAACTACGGGAGCGACGGCCGCCGATCCGCCGACAGTTGGCGAACGTTTCCTGGCGTCGCTAATGTCGGCATTGGCTTCAGCCGTGGCCGCAGGGTGGACACCGTCAATATTGACATTCTGTTGCTTGAAGAAAGTCAAATACTTCCACGATTGGTTCCTATAAAATGTTATATCCAAATTGAAATCAATGATTACATTTGAAAATTGATAATTTTTTAAAAAAGCGCCACTTACTTTGGGTAATAATCGCCACGTTTTCGACGCTCGGCTCCTTCACCTTCTTCACCTTCTTCGGCTTCAGCTTCTTCTTTTTTACCTGCTTTACCTTTACCACCTTCTTCCTTCTTTCCTTCTTCTTTTTTAGGTGAAACTTCTTCCTTTTTGGTCTCCTCTTTTTTAGGTTCTTCTTTCTTGGTATCGGCTACCTGAGCTCTACCACCACGATTCCTCCTGATATCCATTCACAAATAGTAAACAATCAATCAACTTTCACTCTATTTTTTAAAAATTTTAAGAAAATAAACCAAACCTGGGGAATGTCGGTGCCGAGTGAACGCAGACAATGGCGACGATGAGGAACAATGCGAGCAAAGAGAATTTCATCTTTGTGTTTGCTGCTGCTGTGCTGTGTCTGTCTTGGTCAAAGTTGTTGAACTGAATGTGACTATCAACCCGACAAGCCGCCCTTTTTAAAGGGGGGTAAAAGTGACTCTGTTACCTCACACACACACTGCCCCTTTTTTGTTTGTTTTTTTGTTTTGTGTTGAGCAGCTATGGCCTATAATGTCAACGAGTTGGGTGACTTTGGTTTTACCCAGCTGGTACTATCTTGTGGGCCAACGCCCCTGCGTGAAAACGGCAGCTGCCCAGCAGCTGATCGCATTCCGTTTCGTCCGCCTCCTCCCGTTACCTGTATCTTATTAGGACCAATATGCAGCCACAGTTTTACGGGGCGCGTCTCTCACAGAAAGTAGAAAACAATTCGTCGACTTCATCTTGAAAATGTGTGTGGAGGTATTCCTTTTGTCAAACTATCAACTTTAAAAAAAAATTCTATTTCGAAACAATTTTTTAATCAGAATTTGAGAAGTGAGAGAGAGAGAAAGAGAGAAAAACGAGTTTGATTTTGGATATATTTTTTTGTTGACCTATACACACAGAGTCTCGCAATGATTGGAAATGCAATAACCTGCTGCTGCCGTCGTTTCGTAGGTATAACCTTGAATGGGAATAATAGGTAAACTAGACTTGTCTTGCATTTCAAGTTAGAAAGCCGAAAAAACACACATTTTCAATGAAAAAAAAAACCGCGTACCACCACGACGTTTATTTTTTTGTTTGGTTTTTTTTTAAATCGCTGAACGAGTTTGAATTGATTTCTTATGTATTAACTTTAAATTGTGTGTGTGTCCAATACATGAATTAATTTGAATTTCCTAATTTAAAAAAACAATTTACTTTTAAACATTTTGTTTTTTTTTGATTCGTCATTTAATTGGATGGAAATTCGGAACCCTCCTAATTAACTTGTTTTTGTTATTTTTTTCTAAATATTATCACCGGTTTTTATTCATCACTTGAAATTGAATTTCAAACAAAAAACAGATGATTTAAAAGCGCTACTACATAGCTGAGCTGATGTTTGTTTTAAATTATATTAGTAAGACTTTCTCCAAAAATTGGCAAAATACCCAACTGATGGAAATCTGTTCAAGGGGGTTAGGTTTGTTTTTTTTCTCAATTAAAAATTCCCCTTAGATGACGCGATAAGATAAGCGATTTTTTCTCCTCAGTCTCTCTCTTAAAGTGAAAACACACAACCAGAGAAATAACACGACACGTATATTTTTTTTCTCCAGTGTGTGTGGCACTCCCGTCGAGTGAAACTGCTGAGCAATTATTGGCATAGTCAACGCTGTATAGTACAGTCTATTATAATATACATAGATTATATGTGACCTCGCCCCATAGTAGGTTTTCTCCTTAATATTATTATTTCCAACGAATATTATTAGTTCGTTCTATTTACCTGTTAATTGATATAGCTGGCCACTATTGTTTCACGTACTAGTCGGTACTAGTATTACGTTGGTTTTATCCACAAAACTAAAAAGTCATCATCATGTGATGTAGACACAAAAAAATATAGTGCACGATTTTTTCTTGTATTTCACGTACTGCTGTATAGTCGTCAATCATATCTTGCCATCAATTTGGGTTACACAGAAACACAATAGAAAAAAAAACATTTGAATTATATGATTATTATCATTCGTTATACATGAAATCGCTCCCAATTTTGTTGTTGTTTTGCTTGTTGTTGTTGATAAACAGCGTCAAGGACGGTTGACTAGAAAAATTTCTTTTCTTTATAATATTCTAATTTTAAATTCAAAAAGATCCATTGCATTTAGAGATGCGGTCCCTGTAACTGCCCCTTGGACACCATGTCATGGGACGGACAAGTGGAGACGATGGACGGACACGCCTAGGAGCTACTGCGATGCTGGGCAATTGAGAATAGTCCGTCGATCGACAACGAATCGAATAGTCCGTGTTCATTTCTAAAAATTGATCCTCCGCACAGGGTCCTCGACTGTTTAATTTCCAACATTTACTTCTGGACGATGGGCCAGCTCTCAAATAGACGTGTTGGCCGTCTGCCGGGCAATTTTTCGGTACGATTTGACATTGAGGAATGCCTTTCTTGACGATCCACCAGTGTCCTCTTCTACACGGACCCTTTAATTAATTGAAGAATTTTCAAGGTACTATTACATTTTCATTGAATAATAATTACCTGCGTGTAGAGTTGGTGACATTGTTTCGTCCTGTCTGAATAGAGAAATGCAATGCCGCTGCCGTTATTGGCGGCATTTTTCAAATGTTGTTGTTGGCAATCGCAAATTCCGATGTTATCCGGACCGTCGTACAATTGCTGATGGATCGGACACGGATTGGTTAACCAACTACGTCCCTGATAAGGTAGACAACGTTTCAAAGGTAAGTAGAACGTTTCGTCCGGTGATTTACAGCGACGAGCTCTGCGGATACCATCGAATAATTATTTCAATATTAATTTTACAGTGAAATTTGATTGGATTGAACTTGGCTTTGAATCGAATTGAAGCGACATTTTTACGCAATTCTTCTTGATATTTGATTTCCTTGTCGAGTTCATCGTCTCCGTCTAGATGGTCGATAATGGCCGTGCTCAGATCGATGATTTTCGGCCAAACGATCCTGTCCAATTGATGGAGAAACAATTCAGTTTCCGTCATTCGATTTTTGGACGATCGTTCCACACCGTCGCTGATGAGATTCACATCGTTCACCAAACGTTGCCGTTGGGCCAAAAGTTTCTCCATTCTAATTAATTAGTTTTTCTTTTCAAAATAATTTAATTATATTACACAAATATAGAAATTGCGAACCTGTTTGATGACGTTGTCGAGTGGACCGAATCCAACGTCAGAATACAAAACAAAATAGTAGCGAATAATGTCAATTTCATTTTGCATTATTCTCAGCCACACCTAACGAACAGAGGATATGGGATGGATCTGAAAATGAGCTTCAAGAAAACTTGAAATCTCACTGGTGAATGTGTACGGGAGTTGTGTGTTTCATTAAAAGGCAACCATCCCAAAATAGACAGTTTTTCATTCGGTTTATTATTAGCTCCTTATAATAACGTGCATCTTATTTATAGAACTTGGTCAAAATTTAAAAAAACCAAAAAAACTGACAACCCCAAAAAAGAACCGACATCCGGAAAAATTAAAAAAAAAAAAAAAAAAGATTTAAAAGAAATTTTGTATTTTTGAAAATTCCTGTTTTCTTTCCTGTATAGCTCGCGCGTGACACAGAAATCGGACACAAAATATCTCATAAATGATTCCCTTTCACCTTTTCGTCTTATACACTCGACGATCATTGCGTCTCTGTCTGTCTGGAGACACGCAACACAACATCGTGATATGGAGCTTTCAAATTGTTTTGTTGTGTACCACCACGTATCAGGGTCAACAACTCATTGGGTACGTGAATGATGATGTAAACGACGATTTGAAAGGCAGCAGTCAAAATATTCCCTACATTTGATGCTAAAATTTTATTGCGGGACTGATGAAGTCAACCTAAATAGAAAATTCACCTGACGAAAAATCGTCGAATCTTGACGTTTTCAGACGACGGGACGTTAAGTGACGGGAAGGTGCTGATCAGATGTGACCTGAATTTTGTCCTTGGTTTTGCTATATGTATATTCACAGGTGTGAGAGATAAACAACTTTTCTTTATTGTATAAGCTCGACGCGACCCATCGGGTTTTCTCGTTTCTTCAATTGCTGATCCAAAATCAGAGATATGAAATAGTAGACAAGTAGTAGGACCTGTTGATTGTGCGTCCAGTGCTGAACCTGGGTGTCCACTTTCACTATTCAATATAGGCTAGTTGCCTAATGCCTATGTCTTTATTTCTAGACGATTGCGCAAAAACAATACAAAGAATTCAATCAATAAGGAATAATGGCATTATGCTACGTTATTTAGTCATTATATTATAAAATGATAGACTTTTGAGATGAATATTTGCTCAGTTTTTCCGTGTAATTCAAAATGAACGGTAACAGAATTGAGAGAAAGATTTAAAAAACAAACAAACTAAAATATACAATTGAAATGTGCACATTCCCAAGTGGAAATTCTGAATCCACGTCACTGACTTCTTCATTTTTCAACATCCGAAAGTTTTGGAGGTCCTTTTTTTTGTTTTGTTTTTTTTGTGACGATAACTGATTACAATTCATAGTCTAATTAAATGATGGGAGTA
This sequence comes from Daphnia galeata, assembly GCA_030770115.1. Taxonomy (NCBI): domain Eukaryota; kingdom Metazoa; phylum Arthropoda; class Branchiopoda; order Diplostraca; family Daphniidae; genus Daphnia; species Daphnia galeata. Next base: position 1,360,352 of record CM061119.1, read on the forward strand.
TATCATACTGATGAAGGGAAATTTAGATGCGAAGAAGAGTACTACTTCCTTCTTGCGGCACCACCAGCCTCTGCGGCTTCGGCTTCAGCTGCTTCACCGGCCTCGGCAGCTTCGGCAGCCTCTGCGGCCTCTGCGGCCTCTGCTGGTTCAGCAGCTTCCGCTTCGGCTTGTTCAGCGGCCTCAGCTGGTTCCACTTCTTCAATGGGTTCCTGTTCAACGGGCTCAACTTCTTCTCCGGCCACCACTGGAGCTGGAACGGCAGCGACAGGTGCGGCCGGGGCAGCAGCGGCTAATTGAGCGGCTTTGATTTGAGCGTGAGCGGCAAAATGAGCGGCTTTAGCTTGAGTCACTTCCAGTGTGTCCTTGGGTGCCTCGAATGGATTGGCAGCTGGGACAACGGGAGCGGCAACGGCTGGAGTGGCGACAGCTGCGGTGGCATCGGCTGCGGCAGCGGTACCCGAAGTGGCGGACGTTCCGGCGGATGCTTCAGCGGTGACGGTTTGACGCTTCCTTCTTGCGGCTCCAGCTTCAGCTTCAGCCTCAGCCTCGGCTGCTGGTTCAGCTTCAGCTGCTTCGGCTTCAGCGGCTTCGGCTTCAGCTGGTTCAGCTTCTGCTACTTCCGCTTCCACTGGTTCGGCTTCGACGGGCTCTTCTTCTACAACAGCGTCGGTTTTAACTGGAGCAGCAACAGGTGCCTCTTTTACTGGGGCAGAAGGAGCAACTGCTGGAGCACCTTCCACTGGTTCCACCTCTTCCACCTCAACGGGCTCGGCTTCTTCAACGGGTTCGGCTTCACCAACAACAACCGGAGTCTCAGATTTAACAGGAGCAGATGGTGCAGCAGCGACGGCCTGACGCTTATTCAGGACTCTATTAACATGAATAAAGAACAATAATTGATAGTTAATTAAATTATTATTCAATTGATGTAATGTAATGTCTCTCAAATTTACCTGAGGGAGTGCGGTGCCGCCTGGAGTGCTGTGAAGCAAACCATGGCAGCAATGAGCAGAGATAGAATGGACTTCATGATTTCTGGAGTTGGGAATTGGAACTGATGTCGTTCAACATGAAATCGCTGCCTATTTAAAGGTAAAACGTCCAACAGCTGACTGAATGACCAAGGTATCACTTAACCTTGGCATGGCTCGGCCATTTCACCCTTGAAAATCAGTTATATCAATAAGGCCCTAAAGGTCTTGACTCTATGGTCGAAAGAATGTAGACACCCAGAAAGCAGGAAATAGATCACAACATCGCAGCACCTGGCCGGCAGTTTAAGGCCATGTCTACATGAATATAGTTTTTCTATTGTTTTATTATCATGATGAATGTCTTTTGTGGGATATTTTTGTATATTACTATTGGAGTGCAAACAAATCTCTACTATCATGAACGAATGCAATCAAGGCGTTTCCTTAATATACCGCATGTAAATATTATTTATAAACAACTTTTTTGTTGTTGTTGAAAGGGCCTTTGGATTTTCCAGACTCGTCATCCGTGTCGACACCTGATAATAACAATCGTCGACGTCCAACAACATTTCTTCGTGTTCACGTGATTTCCGCATCTCTTGTTTTTTGCATATAGTCTATTCGATCGCTATTTGACAAAATTCCAAGGACTCGATAGAAATTGAAACGCAATTTTAAATATTTAAGTCTGGAGGACAACACGTGTGAAGGTAGCGACCGGTTGTAATGAATCAACACTTTCATATAGTCAAATGAATCGTCTTATTTTTCGCAAAGGACAAAATGATCACGGATTTAAGGATCGTTGATTGTAACCCACTGACCCGTTTCTTTCAAATATGGGTGGTTAACTTGACATCAAAACTGTATTAGGTCAATACTGTCCGTTTTTCCAAGTTATCCGTTATTGACCGTACCACCATAAAACACAGAGAAATCGCCAGAAATGGATATTTTGGAAGTAGTTCACATTATTCGCGCCAGTTTTATATTTGATTTATTTTGGATTATAAATTTAACTGGGATCTATAAGGAAAGAACAGAAAACGAGCTGGCCAATAACCGGTATTGGCCATGACAAATGGAATAACAACAAAATGGAATTGCATCAAATTTTCTTTTCGATTCCGGGAAGCCGTGAAATTTTCAATACTATTTTTATAAAATTAAAAGTTGAGAGTATACAGAGAAACAAAAACTACGTAGCAAAATAAAAGCAGTATTAAACAGGTTTACAGTTTTTTAGCTGGTCTCTCTGCTGCTGCACACGCGCGCTATTATAAAAATTTAGAATATAAACTCGAGCTCTCTTACAGCAGCAGCGAGTGGAAAGTGGCGAACAAAAACCAGTTTCATATGTAGTACATATCGTTCATTTTCCTAGGAATCAAATAAAGTTGTTGTTTTGTTTTGTTTTTTTTGGGTTCCCCTCTAAAAATTTCCAAGGTTTTCATTTCGGTGTATAAAGGCTAACGAAAAACAAAAGAAATTAAATTCCATTGGTGAGTATAGGAATTGCGTCCATATTTAGTAATAGCGTTTAAAATTCACGGAACTGCGTGACTGTTCACTTTTCTCCTGTATACAACGAAAGGGCTGGCGCTGGCCAGGTATTAAATAAAAGAGACTCGCCGTTTGTCCGCGGTAGTACTTAAAGAATCTTTTAAACTCAAATATGACGGACGGATGCAGTTATTAAGTTAATTATAACAATATGGGATCTATAAATATCGCCATCAAGGTCTTTGCACAGCAATTTGAAATTGTTGCTGTACAGTATATATACTTTCATGTATTCTTTTGTTTTACTGTGATGGACAAGGCTAAACAGAGTCAGACAATCGTGACGAAATATATATCTCGACGATGACGCACATATCACGAATTCACGACGTAGTAAGAACTTCCCCCTCCGACTTATATTTACAATGTGCGCATTTCGTGCTGCCGATGTAAGAAAACGATTGAATTTTTCGTGTTACTATTGAACTCGACCGGTTTTTTGTTTGCATTCATCAATATACTGTGACGCAAACAACATAAAAATAGAGAGCTAGAGCAACTTATTATCTATTCAGGAAGCGCTGAGAATAACAACAGATTTAACTATTAAAATGTTATTCAAATTATTTTCAGTTTCTAATGAATAATTCAGTGTGTGATGATCTAGTTATATCATCGCTTTCTCGACTTCGGAATATAATTTATTACACCTATCCCAGTTTTGAAAACGTTGAACTATGCGGGTGAATTTAATATTTGCATTGATAATGATGCCGTCATAAGATAATCACAGTCATCAGAATTTCAGTAATTAAGGGAATTTAAAAATATATACAAGTCAAATCCAAATGGATACTGCGAAGTATTTAAATTGATGTAAAAAGCGGCAAGGTCGGCGGATATGGCTAGCGCAAACCAGAAAATTCAAGTTTTTTTCGTCGTCGTTATAATTCTTGTTTTGTGTTGATTATTATTTGTGCGCAGCTATTTGACGATTGTGTTGTGTGTGTATAGTTTCACTTTCAGGTTGTCCGCCATTGAATAGAGAATATAACTTTCAAAAAAACAAGGCGAGCTCTTATATAAATATACTTGTTCATCAGGAAATGGCATTTTGTTTGTTGGTTGGATTATATTCGTTTCTTTCTTCGTTGACACACACCAATTTGATTGCGCTGCTCCTGCTCCTGAGACTGCTGCTCATATGGGCGTTTCCTCTTATTTGATTTGAGATTTGTTGCTCTCTAGACATTTGTGAAAGCTAAATAACTGAGCAGAGATAATAGAGTGAATTTTTCCATTAATCAGATTATAGGCTAGTTTAACTATACCAAAGCTTGGTTGGCTAATTTACATATTATTTCTCAGTTGACGATGACATGTAGGAATTGCAAAAAAAAAAGATTTATAGCTATTTGGCGTGGATTGACTGCACCTCTTTTGCATCGATTAAAATTGCGTCATACAGATGAACGATTGCTGTGCTGAGTTTGCTACTAACATTTTTTCCGTGCACAAATTGAGTTACTTTACTTGCAGTTGCACATTCCATTGTAAACTCGAAATCCAGCAAAATAGAAACTTTCTTTTATAATGACTCATTCATTTTGTTATTCTGCTCTTTCATTTCATATTGATTAATATCAAGCGTTTAAAAGGCAATCGATTTATCGGGCATGAACAGCAAATTATTGATCGAGTCACAGCAATGACACAAAAAAATCAAACTATTCTGCTGAATAATAACCGCCGTTTTGTTAAGAAACGAGAAAATATATTCCGAGTTATAACAGAACTATTTTTGAGTGGCCACCTTTCATTTTACCAAGTGGCTACTATACACTGTCAGTGTATTACAAGTTACGTGACTGACTGCCGTGCATTGCCTAACGAATCGTGATCGACTACACATTTTTTTTCTCCGTCACTATAGTGTTTCACATTTTTAAAAAGGCACTCCTTATATTGCGTTCACTTTTCTCTACATTCACATTTGCCCAGCCAACAACAACTTTTTCTGTCATCACAACTTTATACGTGATACGTATCCTAGAGTCTAGTAGTCTGATTTGTTATTTACACACTGAAGTTAATGATATTATTCAAGTGTAATAATATTCATGTAGGAAGCCTTTTATTACTTCACCAGGTTGGCCGAGTGGTTAAGGCGCCAGACTTAAGTTCTGGTCTCTGCATAGAGACGTGGGTTCGAACCCCACACCTGGTATCCTGTCTTCTTTATAATCATTTAAGTTTTGAAATTAAGAGTTTCGATTAACTTTCGCTTCATTTCATTTGATTTGTGAGTTTACTGAAATTTCAGAATAAATTAAATTCGAAATTCAATTAAAGAGAATTTGTTATGAATATTATAAAACGTGAAATATTCCATTGCGGGTAATCTAGAAACTTTTACACAAGTGATAAACTGATAATCAACTTGTAACGTCTACATACAAATTCTCCATTAGAAATTATAATCGATTATCTTAGCGGTCATTGTTCTACACGCATTAGTCTCTCACGTGTCACGTTGCTCTCTAACAAGTCCTCATATGGCGATTTAAACTTTCAAATCTACCGGTAGTTTTAGAATACTACCTTAAATTTGAGATTATTTCCAACAATGAAATTACATAGAAGTTAGAAAATGGAGTTTAGATTTCTTTTGGGTTTGGTTCATGCGGACGTGATCTCGAAAACAAAAAAAAAACTCGCTCAATCTACTGCACGTAACAAGGAACATTTGATTCACAATCACAACAACAACATTTGCATTTTTGGGTCTTGGTCCTTTTTTGTTGTTTTGTTTTTACTCATATCATTTCACATTAAATGCCGAAATGCAAATAAAGTCATTCACGTCGGTCATGTCCTCAACCTTCACCGACCGCGTGAGTCTAATATTGTCTAGTTATGGATGGCCGATTGGCTGATTGTCCTCCGTGTATAGCGACATGATCGCATTCAATGTCAAACAACAATCGAAATTGTTGTTATCAATTTTTTTTACTTTGTTTTTCTTTATACTTGGCAGAATTATTTCCGAGAACAACTGAATATATTTTGCGAGCTGGAAACGAGTGTATCTGTATTTCACGCTGGAGGCTTATTAGTATAATGACGTCATTAATCGTGTCAACGACGTCATTGCGTCGCCTTATCGTCTCTTAACTATCAGTTGACTATAGCCGCTGTGTCGAAGGACGACGTTTATTATCGTTATGTCTCTCTCTTTTTACCTCCTCTTATTTCACCCGGGTTTCAAATTGCGTATTATTATTTTGGTAATCTCTGTTGGGGTAGGACGTAGCAGTTGGAATCGTTGGTGAAATAAGTAACGCGATGCGTGGAGAAAGCAGCCACTCCCTCGGTTGCATTTGAATGCGATCATCTTACCCTGGATGAAAAGTTGGGCATTATTATGTCTAACTATACAAATTTTCAATCTCTAGCTTTGATAACAACAGGTGATAGATGATTTGATAAATGTTTCTTAAAAAAGGTACTGTAAGTTTCCACTATTTACTAATAATTAACAAGAAGTGTTCTTAATTCTTGAGAATTGAAGGAAATGAAGGAAGAGAATTGCGCAACTTTTTCCCGAGATGATTTTTTATTGGTCGCCATCTGGCGCCAAATGTATGAATGACGTCAAGCAATCCGACGCCTAATTTGAAAAGTCTAAAACAATCAAAATAGACTTCTTAATAAATAAAGAAAGATTTTAAATCTAATGCCAACTTGTTTTCGTTTAATTTTATTATCAAAATGTATCAATCATCGATAAGCGCTTTTTTAATAATTTCAAAATAATTTGTTTTGAAATGTCAAACTTAAATACTTGTTAACTTATTACAATCAACGACTATTGGTGGACCAGTGTGTTGACGTAATACTAAATTGATTAGGCTCACAAAGAGTGTCGCTAATTGTCTAGTGCAGTACCCAAAATTTAGTGCAGGATGTCAAAACGTTAGAGATAAACTTAAACTGCGATTATCTTTTTTCAAATGAGCATAGGTAAGAGGGTCAAACATAAACCCAGTGACAAGATAATAAATAGTCATCATTTTTTTAGATTAAATTCGGATGTATTTTGCACATCTGCTACGTTTTGTCTCAATTTACAAGTGAATAAGTAAAGACTAAAATGTACAATTTAACAAAATTTACAAAATTTTTGCTTCCTGAAAACTGAAACATGCGCCATGACTTATTCTGTATCCGAAATTTGGATGAAATTGTCGACTTTGTTTTCACTATACCTAAAATGAACTTTCAAACTATCAAAAGAATTAGGCTAGAACATTTTTGGCACCGCGCGCCTCCTTCTAGCTGCACCTCCAGCCTCTGCAGCCTCTGCGGCCTCTGCGGCCTCTGCAGCCTCTGCTGGTTCAGCAGCTTCCGCTTCGGCTTGTTCAGCGGCCTCGGCTGGTTCAACTTCTTCAATTGGTTCCTGTTCAACGGGCTCAACTTCTTCTCCGGCCACCACTGGAGCTGGAACGGCAGCGACAGGTGCGGCCGGGGCAGCAGCGGCTAATTGAGCGGCTTTGATTTGAGCGTGAGCGGCAAAATGAGCGGCTTTTGCTTGAGTCACTTCCAGTGTGTCCTTGGGTGCCTCGAATGGATTGGCAGCTGGGACAACGGGAGCGGCAGCAGCGGGAGCGGCAACGGCTGGAGTGGCGATAGCTGCGGTGGCATCGGCTGCGGCAGCGGTACCCGAAGTGGCGGACGTTCCGGCGGATTGTGCCTCAGCGGTGACGGTTTGACGTTTCCTTCTTGCTGCTCCAGTTTCAGCTACCGGTTTCACCTCAGCGATTTCATTTTCAACAACTTCAGCTTCAACTGGTTCGGTTTCCACTGGTTCGGCCTCTACTGGCTCGACTTCTACTGGCTCGGCCTCTTCAATGGGCTCGACCTCCACTTGTTCCACTGGTTCAGCCTCAGGATCGACGGGAGTTGAAACTGTGACAGGTGCAGCGGACAGGACAACAGGAGCAACAGTAGCAACTGGAACAGCAGCAACGATTGTCACTACTGGAAGAGCAGCAACCGGAGCAGCCACGGACAACGGGACAGAAGTGGCCGGATTCGCTGGGATGATGGCAGGAAGAACAACAGTGGGAGCGACGACGACTGATGATGGAGTAGTCGTAAGAACAGGTGTAGGGGCATCAGCTTTTTCTTCAACGGTCTTGGAAGGAGCCACAGTTACGGGTGTTTCAACTTTGGCTGGAACGGCAACGACAGTCGGTTCAACGGATTTGATAGGAGTCGTTGTTTGACGCTTGTTCAGGATTCTACATGTCCGTCAAGATATTCAATTAAAAACCAGGTTAATTCCAATTCAGAATTATTTGAAATTTGTATAAAATCATTAGAATCAATTTAACTACAATTCAACTCACCTGGCAGAATGTGGTGCCGCCTGGAGTGCTGTGAAGCAAACCATGGCAGCAATGAGCAGAGATAGAATGGACTTCATGTCGGGAATTGGTGATTGGAACTGATGCTGTTCAACATGAAATCGCTGCCTATTTAAAGGTAAAACGTCCAACAACTAACGATGTCTGATGATGACGAGGTATTTATTTTTGTACACTGTCTCGCCCTCAATAACTCACCTTGATATCATTTTTTTTTGCCAGCAAGGTAACCATGAACATATAAATAACTGGGACCCGTGTAATAATAAAATGAATGTAGCGTATACTCAGTGAGGCCTTTTAAAGGTCTATAATTCTTGTTGTGCAAGAATGAATATCAAATAAATAGAAACCAGGAAATCCAATATACTAAGGTCTAAGGTCATACACTCTATTATTAATTCTTATCAATTTTACAGCAACTACAAATATTTGTGAATAGAGAAGGGGAAAAAAGTAATGTGCTAATCATGCCCAACCGGCAGTCGTATTCCGTTTATTTTGATTTATTAAGAATATTATTCGTTTCGCAGAATAATGGTTAAATAAACGGCTCAAGGTTTCATTCATTAATTTTTTTGAAATTATTACGTATAAACCTTACTGAGTCTATTGACCCGATCAGATCTGATAGCTGTAAATCTCTTATTTTCTGTTTCTCTTACGTCATTATTTGATTGTTTCTGTTGGGATTTCCGCGTAATAGAAGCTGATATTCTCAGGACTTTCAAATTGTCTTCTATTGCATAGTCCCGTTACGTCATGGCTTATTCTTGTCTTTCTTTCGCTTTCTTCTTTATGTAGCTAATATAGGGGAATCAACACATTATCAGGACTAAAATTGTGTTTAGGGTATTTTGTTTAATTGTTTCACAACAAGTTTATATTTAATATTATTGGTTACATATATTTCACCTTGGTATTTCGTTCGAATTTTAGATTGAATCGGTGCAAAATAAAATTCCATTAGTAATTATTTGATTCAAATACCATAATTAAGTTTAAATTTTAAAAAAATATGGGAAATGTTCGAGATGACGATGATTAATGTGATCAATACTGTATAACGTAACTACAACTACAAGGATGTACAATAGCTTTAGCTATAGCTTTGGGAATACAATAAACAACTAATAACATCATAGTCGACTGATTAATTTCCCGTAATAAATTCGCAGTGACAAATTCTTGTAAGTCGACCAACTTTTGTGATTTGTAAATATCAAATCGGTTTTAGCGGACATGAGCCAAAATCAATTGCAAAACGAAAAAATTATAAGAAGTTTCCTAATGGGAAACCAAAATAATGAAACAAATGTACCCAAATAAAAATTTTTGCTTCTAGATTTTGTATTGCAATAAACGCTAAATTCAAGCACACGCTAAGTTTCGAAAACAGGTGAAATCAAGTCTAAATGTACAATAAAAAATGGAACAAATGCCAGTCATCGTGAAAACTGAAACATGCATCATCAATGACTTTTTACATCCGAAAGTGGCTATAATATTGCTGAACGACTAATTGCATGCCATAGCCTGAAAGAAATACTTTTTTCTCTAACCAAATGATTAAACTCCGCGTCTTCTTCTTGCTGCACCTCCAGCTTCAGCTGCCTCTGCGGCCTCTGCGGCCTCTGCTGGTTCAGCGGCTTCCGCTTCGGCTTGTTCAGCGGCCTCGGCTGGTTCAACTTCTTCAATTGGTTCCTGTTCAACGGGCTCAACTTCTTCTCCGGCCACCACTGGAGCTGGAACGGAAGCGACAGGTGCGGCAACTGGAACGGCGGCCGGGGCAGCAGCGGCCAATTGAGCGGCTTTGATTTGAGCGTGAGCGGCAAAATGAACTGCTTTTGCTTGAGTCACTTCCAGGGTGTCCTTGGGTGCCTCGAATGGATTGGCAGCTGGAACAACGGGAGCGGCAGCAGCGGGAGCGGGAACGGCTGGAGTGGCGATAGCTGCGGTGGCATCGGCTGCGGCAGCGGTACCCGAAGTGGCGGACGTTCCGGCGGATGCCTCAGCGGTGACGGTTTGACGTTTCCTTCTTGCGGCTCCAGCCTCAGCTTCAGCCTCAGCCTCGGCTGCTGGTTCAGCTTCAGCTGCTTCGGCTTCAGCTGGTTCAGCTTCTGCTACTTCCGCTTCCACTGGTTCGGCTTCGACGGGCTCTTCTTCCACAACGGCGTCGGTTTTAACTGGAGCAGAAACAGGTGCCTCTTTTACTGGGGCAGAAGGAGCAACTGCTGGAGCACCTTCCACTGGTTCGACTTCTTCCACCTCAACGGGCTCGGCTTCTTCAACGGGTTCGGCTTCACCAACAACAACCGGAGTCTCAGATTTAACAGGAGCAGCTGGTGCAGCAGCGACGGCCTGACGCTTATTCAGGACTCTATGTCCATCAGGATATTTAATTAAAAACCAGGTTAATTCCAATTCAAATTGTTTGCCATTTCAAAAAAATTGTTAGAATCAATTAAACTTTAATTCAACTCACCTGGCAGAATGTGGTGCCGCCTGGAGTGCTGTGAAGCAAACCATGGCAGCAATGAGCAGAGATAGAATGGACTTCATGTCGGGAGTTGGAAGATGGAACTGATGTCGTTCAACATGAAATCGCTGCCTATTTAAAGGTAAAACGTCCAACAACTGGCTGAATTGACAAGGTACCACTTAACCTTGGCATCGCTCAGCCATTTCACCCTTGAAAATCAGTTATCAATAAGGCCTTAAAGGCCTAAAGGTCTTGACTCTATGGTAGAAAGACTAATGAATGTAGTCTACTCAGTTAGCCCCCTAAAGGTCTATAATTCTTGTTGTGCAAGAATGTATTTCAAATAGAAACCAGGAAATCCATCAATATAGCTATTAAGGCCATACACTCTATTACATTAATTCTTATCAATTTACAGCAACAACAAGTATTTGTGAATAGAGAAGGGGAAAAAGTAATGCGCTAATCTTGCCCAACCGGCAGTCGTATTCCTTTCATTTTTATTTATTAAGAATATTATTTGTTTCGCAGAATAATGGTTGAATAAACGGCTCAAGGTTTCATTCATTAATATTTTGAAATCATTACACATTAAACTTTAGTGAGTCTATTGACCCGATGAAATCAGCAGATATAGCTGTTAATCCTTTTTCGGTGTCTCTTACGTCATTAAATCAGGACTTTCAAATTGTCTTGTAATATTTCAAGTCCCGCAGAGTCAAGGCTTATTCTTGTCTTTCTTTCGCTTTCTTCTTTATTCATTTTGAAGGATCGATTAACAGGATTTATTTGGTTTGTTTGTTTTTCGAATTTCGAGTTCAGTAAATTTGTGTTAGGGTATTTTGTTTCTTAGCTAGTATATACAGTATTACTAATTATATATTTTTCACCATGGTATACTGCATCAGAATGAGATTGAATCGTTGCAAAAGAAAATTCCATTCATTTGATTCAAATACCATAATTCAATTCTGTTGAATTTCAATCAAATGGCAAATTTTCCGGATGACGATGATTAATACCATCAATATTAGCTACGTAACTTATACTATATGGATAACTAGTTTACGGCTTTAGGAATACAGTAAACAACTAAAAACATCATAACCGACCGTTTGTTTTCGCGTAATAAATTCGCTTTCATTGCGTAAACATTTAATTTCATAATTCAACCAACTTTTGTGATATGTAAATATCAAATTGGTTTTAGCGGACTTTACAAAACGAAAAAATTATAAGAAGATTACTTATGGGATACCAAAATAATGAAACAAATGTACCCAAATAAGAATTTTCGCTTCTAGATTTTGTATTACAACCGCTAAATTGGGTTTCAAAAAACAGGTGAAATCAAGTCTAAATGTACAATTAAAAAATGGAACAAATGCTGCCAACATCGTGAAAACTGAAACATGCGTCAATGACTTTTTACATCCGAAAGTGGCTATAATATTGCTGAACGACTAATTGCATGCCATAGCCTGAAAGAAACTTTTTATGTGAGCCACAAATGATTAAACTCCTCGTCTTCTTCTTGCGGCACCACCGGCCTCTGCGGCTTCGGCTTCAGCTGCTTCACCTGCCTCGGCAGCCTCTGCGGCCTCTGCGGCCTCTGCGGCCTCTGCTGGTTCAGCAGCTTCCGCTTCGGCTTGTTCAGCGGCCTCGGCTGGTTCCACTTCTTCAATTGGTTCCTGTTCAACGGGCTCAACTTCTTCTCCGGCCACCACTGGAACGGCAGCGACAGCGACAGGTGCGGCCGGGGCAGCAGCGGCCAATTGAGCGGCTTTGATTTGAGCGTGAGCGGCAAAATGAGCGGCTTTAGCTTGAGTCACTTCCAGGGTGTCCTTGGGTGCCTCGAATGGATTGGCAGCTGGAACAACGGGAGCGGCAGCAGCGGGAGTGGCGACAGCTGCGGTGGCATCGGCTGCGGCAGCGGTACCCGAAGTGGCGGACGTTCCGGCGGATGCCTCAGCGGTGACGGTTTGACGCTTCCTTCTTGCGGCTTTAGCCTTGGCTTCAGGTTCAGCTTCGGCTGCTGGTTCGGCTTCAGCTGGTTCAACTTCTGCTGCTTCCGCTTCTACTGGCTCGGCTTCTACTGGCTCGGCTTCCACTGGTTCGGCTTCTTCAACCGGTTCGACCTCAACTTCTTCTACTGGTTCAGCCTCAGGATCAACGGGAGTCGAGACAACTGGAGCAACAGGTGCAACTGGAGTTACTGCTGGGGTGACAATTGGACCTGCAGCGGCAACTGGAACAACAATTGGAATAGCAGCGGCGACTGGAGTCACAACGGAAGCAGCAGCCGCATGTGTAGCAACAGCCGGAGTCGCAACTGGGGCAACAGGAGCTGTGAATGGAACTACAGCAGTAGGAACGGCAATTGGTGTAGCGACCACAGGAGCCACAACTGGTGCAACGGCGGCAGCGACAGTCGGTTCAACGGATTTGACAGGAGTCGTTGTTTGACGCTTGTTCAGGATTCTATATGCCCATCAAGATATTCAATTAAAAACCAGGTTAATTCCAATTCAGAATTATTTGAAATTTGTATAAAATCATTAGAATTAATCAAATTATAATTTAACTCACCTGGCAGAATGTGGTGCCGCCTGGAGTGCTGTGAAGCAAACCAAGGCAGCAATGAGCAGAGATAGAATGGACTTCATGTCGGGAATTGGTGATTGGAACTGATGCCGTTCAACATGAAATCGCTGCCTATTTAAAGGTAAAACGTCCAACAGCTGACTGAATGACCAAGGTATTCAATGTTCTCTTTTGTCGATGTCTCGCCATTGGCCAACCTTGACAACGCAGTCAAATTCCCAGATTCGAACATGAATGATGAAATTCAGAAATTGATTGTTGTAATACCCCCCCCCCCCCCCCCCCCCCCCCCCCCCCCCTAAAGGTCTAAATGTCTACGCGTAAAAATCAAATACAGGAAATACAAAATGACGCCGGTTAAGGCCATCAGCTTCCATAATTCAGCACAAAAAAAAAAAAATAATAAAAGTCCATTTTGAATAAAAGAAAGGCGTTGCAACATAATAATCCATACGAAGCTATACGATCGCCCTTGAAACGGCCACTGGGTTTTTATCCGTTATAGAAAGGTGTGTACAGAAGTTTATTCGTTCATCCAGTTTTCTTTCTATATCATTATATAGAGCCCGGTGTTAGATATACGGCCGATTATACAGCTCTACTACAAGTAGTTTAACTAACCTTGGTGTTTTCCATTCTGATTCTCCTGCGTCATCATCTATAATGAAACTGATACATATAATTTCCGCGTCTACAGAAGTATACCATGGTGGGTATAGGCGCAATTTCAACAAATTCAGATTCATTCATTTGTTTTTGTTTTATTTCCCCCCCAGCAATGGCATTTTTAATATCCAAAGTATATCAGAACCCAAGGCTGCCTTTCCTTTTTTTTTAATTTCAAAGGAAATAATATCAGGGTCATGTTATTTTCTTTATTTGTTTACGTGATTGGTACTACGTATACGCGTTTGATAGAGTTTCTTATTTTTTAATATTACTCAGCAAAATGTTTTACGTCACATGCAATCGACATGCGTGTATACATTTAGCAATCGATAAGTCAAACTGGTTTTCTATGAATTGCGTTCAACGAAAATCTGGAAAATGTTTACGACCAAAACCAGATTTGGCGGTTTCTCCGTAAAAGGACGGATGAATGATCAACATTTTCTTAACAAAATTTTATGTAAGTCCAATTAAAATAGAAATTCAATGATTGGTGCAGATATGCTGTTCTAACTCACACACTCAGCATCACATTTATGTGTAAATATTGATAACATAAATTCATATTGACCAGACTCTATTAATAACCTCGTTGGAACTGTGCAATCGAAGGTTATGACGCAGTTTAGGCGAATTACGCAGTCTCTTTTTCCTTGCTTTATATTTATTTCATTGAATTTCCTATTTAATTTGATTCCGAATCCAATCGATTTGTAAGTGAAACAAATCTCAAAATATTTAATCCAAGCGGTGAATCCCCTTGATCGCTTATCGATTGCAAAGTAAGTCACCTTGGAAAATTGCTGAGGCTTTCAAGTTTTAGGTCATCCTAACCTGGTTTTGCGTTCAATTAGAATTGCTTACGCAACAGAACTACTTTTCCCGGCAATCGTCGTGCTCAAGGATATTCAAACTCTACTCTAGAGACTTCAGTTATTTGTTTACAATTGATATATTGGGATTATGATTTTAATTAATTTTTTATTTTAATTTTTGCGATGGGAAGGTGATATCGACCAGGTTGGCCGAGTGGTTAAGGCGCCAGACTTAAGATCTGGTCTCTGTATAGAGACGTGGGTTCGATCCCCACACCTGGTAGAGAGTCGGATTTATTTGTTAATTAAATACATAATAAAACGATCACATTTATATTTCAAAACATAAAAATCGTTTAAATTGTAATATTTTAAACAAATGCGTCCTGTTCAACTTCGGGGAATTGATTTCCGTGATTATAGAGTTGAATTCCAAGTAGGAGCATGAAACAAGATCAGCTGTAATCATTCGACACGAGTTCCATTCGTCGAATTTTAAAAGGATGTGCGTCATTGGAAATTTTCAAAAAATGCTTCATGATTATCTAAATATTCAAGCGCCCCATTTATTTAAAACAAATATACAAATAAAAGTCAAATCTTTCAGTTGAAAGACGGGGCATATACATAAACAAAAATTACCGAACCACCAGCAGGCTTGTCTATTCCAAGAATATGATCCCAGTAATCTCTAATCTGTGGGTCACGCGCCGCAGTAATGTAGATCGCAGCACGAACAACTATCAACAGTGTCTTCATATGTCAAATTATGGTCCATCAATCGACGCGCATCCCGTCTGCCAGTCGCCATATCCAAATGGAAATGGAAATATTGAAAAGAAGAGGCAGTCGACAACCCAAGTCTCATTTGCATAGTTGACTTGCATTCATGCTCATCGTATCATCCTGGAAATTGTTACTTCAGACTAATAACGAAAAGAAGCGGAAGAATAATGGCAACACTTCAAACATTCGCAAGGTATTTTGAAATATTTTTTGTTGTTATTAACCATCTCCTAATAGTAAAACACATTGCAAAGGATCTTCAGGTGTTGGATGGCTTATGTTTTACTCGTGTGGACTCCTACTGATGCCCGTCCACCTATTCCAAATGAGCCGATGATGATGCGATTCTGCGGACGTGACTTGATCAATGCCATCGACGAGACTTGCGTCACCATCAAGAGCCCGGCTGTTTTGATCGATCCGCTGGCCCTCAATCGAACGTCCTTGCTGAATGACGAATCAGGTTTGTTTGGTTTTTTGTGTGTTCCTTAATTGAATTTTTAATCTGAAAACAAAAAGCGGCACTCTTTGATATATGCCAAATGATTTGTAATGCAGTCGACAGCGGGTTATCGACGCGACAGACGGAATTGGACGACAAGAAAAGCGATTCATTATTACGTCAATGTTGCGTGATTGGCTGCACGGATGACGACTTGGCTACTTTCTGCCGCACCGACAGGAATCAAATGTCAGTTTCTTTATTCAAATACTGTCAAATCGATAAATTTATGGAAAATTTTTTTAATTTTATTTAAAATATACAGAATTGGAGCGGCAATGCATCTGAGGAACCAAGAATGGGATAACGACTGGCTCTACGAATTTCTACCGCGATACGAAGCCATTTTGCCAAGCGATTAGTTCTTGTAATGTTGTACCTTCTTCTTATATTATATTTCGTTAAATCATTCGCTTATATGGCACCGTAGACGTATATGTTAAGCTTCTTTTAATAAAAATTTACGATTGACATTTTAATTTATTGGATCAGTTATTAAGAATGATGAAATATTAAATGCGTCAACCCGGAGCATTTTGCACTTCAAATTAATAATTTATTTACTACACTGAATGTCATGAAAACAGAGTGAGTTACACTTGTTTAACTATAGTTCAGATGATTGTTTACATTCCAACAGGCATAAAATATGGCGCCCTCATTAGTATTATTTAAACATCTGCGGGAAAATTGAGCGAGGGCGTTGAAACATATTTACTCGCCCACACTAATTGCACGTCATTGCAGATGGGCTAAATTGGTATAAACTGGTGCGTTATCTTATAATGTTATGCAGTATATCACCCAGCGATAACATCATCTCATCATGCGCGACATTCTTCTCCTAACGGTAATTCAATCCATTATCCGTGTTGTATCACGATCTGTTTTTTAATATACATTTTCAGTTGGTTCTTTGTGGCTTCTTCCTGAGCGGATTTGGGCGAGGATGAAGACAACGGTGATAACGTCGATCAGATAATCGCTGGGTCAGCCGCTGCCAAGGGAAAATATCCTTCCAGGGTAATTTAAAAAAATTAATGGGTTTTCAAATATCGATTTTAATATACTAATTTATTTTGTGTGGACCATTTTTGTTGAATTTTGCATCAGGTATTTTTTTACGACGCTAGTACAATCATTGTTCAGTATATTCATTCATGTGCTTCTCCTTGTACCGTTTGAGTTTCAACAGGTTTCAGTTAGTTAAGGTTGGTTTCGTTTAGTGTAAGCATGGTGCAGTGTGCCCACTTTTGGTGATTTTTCACCATTTTGGGGATTTCGGACTGTCTGATGGTGATCAAATGGTGACAGAAAATAATGGTGATTTTGGGGTGATTTTTTTATTTTTGGGGAATGTTTGCATATCAAAAAAAAAATTATTTAAGTTGCTCAAATTTAAGGTTGAGATTTTAATTTTTGAAATTTTAATTAACCAAACTTGGCAACCGATGGGGTAGTTGTAGCTTGTAGCACACTGGCGACACTGTCTGCAAGTGCAAGACCACACAACTAACCAATGTCAACATTGCAGGCATGAATAGTGCGCCGTTTTCCCTCATTCGTTAACACAGAAAACCAAATTTAGAAATTGTTTTGAACACTTACAAGCAATGTTTAACCTGTAACTTTAATTTGAGTGTGTTTTTATTGATACATAAACAATAATTTACGCTTTTCAACCTTTTAAAACGTTTTTTTTGCATTAAAAATTTGGTGGTGATTTTTTGGTGATTTTGACTATGGCGAATGGTGATTTTTCCGAAAATCTGGCAACTGTTTGGGGATTTCGACTACCAAGCAAGTGGGCACACTGGCATGGTGTAAGTTGCAGAAACCTATTCCTCATCCCCCTTTTTAAAAATCCATGATGGCCGACTTTTGTCACTGGACCAATAAGAATGGAGGAAAAAGAGGAGGTTAGGTAGGTAAAGTGTAAGAGAAACAAACAAAAACTTCCCACAATAACACCAGTAAGCATGGCAGCAGCAGATTTCACATTTCACTGCTATATGTAATATTTTATTCATTGCGTTTATTCATATTCTATTACTACTGTGTTATAATATAATGTCAGTGTGTTGCCATTGCTGTTGTACCAATGAATCATGTTTCATCCATTTTTTATGCAGTTCAGAACACTACTTGCCAGTTGCCAGAAATAATGTCCATGTGGACTTGTTGAGGTCTGGAGTTCAGAAAGTCGGAAGGAATCCAAGAAATCAAATTGACATGATTTAAATGACACCTCAGGTACAGCATTACTGATCTGAATCAACCTATTTTAATTGTTGAAACTCATGCAATTTCTAATTTATTTTTCTATATTTGTGTGTTGGTAGGTGGGACAAGCTTTTAAATGGCAACACTACCGTACATAACACTCTGATCACTGAGGTTTGGGGTGAAAATTTCATTTCAATAGTTGTGGTATTAATTAATAATTCTATTCCAAGACTTTGGGTCATCCCCTATTCAGTGTGTTAGCTTGATTTCCCGTAACAACTTCATATGAACAAGAGTATATTTACCCTTTGCATTATTCCTTTAAAAGAATATTCTCTAAAGTTGCTGTATTTGTCCTATTTTTTAATGTCAAATCCTTGGACAGCATTGGTACATCTGCATACCTTTTTTCTACAATCAAGTTGCTTGTGTGAGAATGTGGTTCATGATTCTGGTCAATGGTTCCTTTATTATTTTCCTGTTCACCATGAAGGAGGAAAGAGGAAGGTTGTTCAAATTATAGCAATTGACACTATATAGATCCCCAGCTGAATTTAATACCTTTTAAACTCAATTCTTTTTCCGATTCCTCTGAGTTCCGTTTTACCCTCCGATTTTTTCCTTGTCAGGGGTATATTGTAACTAGGTTGGCCGAGTGGTTTAAGGCGCCAGACTTAAGATCTGGTCTCCGATTGGAGGCGTGGGTTCGAACCCCACACCTGGTATAGGGAAGAGTAAATTGCGGATGTGAAGTCGTACCATTTATTTAAAATGTCATGTTTCCATCGTAGCCAGAAAGTAATCGACTATGGATTTAATTCGGTAGTTATAGCAAGTACAAAAGCATTTTGTTACTTTTTAAAGCATGTGTTTTATACTTGACAGATCGGTGGAAATTTGATTAATATCATGGAGACGGCTCAAAGAACTCATCAAAGTGTCTGAAATTCTACTGTTCTCTTCGACATAATCCATTGAATTCGCTTATCCCGACTTGAATTTGAAGGCATCCAATGGCTGCTACGAAAGTCTCTGCAACTGCCAATGCTCGTGGCTGGACGTCGATTGAAAGGATATCGACGTGGATACTTTGGTTGTTTACAGCGTCAAAGGTCCGGAAACTAAGTAAGTTCCCCACTTATACTTTTTCATTGGCTGAATTTTGCATTTCAATGTTCATTGACTCATATTAGTTTAATGTAATACCGAAAAAGCTACGCATTCAATTTCATCCACATATGAATAAAATTGCGTATGATTCAAGTTCAATTTTAAACTTTGCCCTATTTACTTTCCAATAATCAGGGAAACTCGATTGTTGGTTTTTGTTGCAAACTTTCCCTCGAGTTTAGAGGAGTTCAGGATTTTGATATTTTGAGTTTCGGGAGGTTTTTCTTTGAATAACTTAGACTTTTCTTGCCTGTTTCAATTTGTGACATTGATTTTGGCATGTGCAGGAGAATTTGAGTTACTTAGTGCAAAAAAATAAGCGCCCTATTTCACAATGTCCGTTGACACGGTGTACGGCGCAACGTGAATTTGTTGTGGGTTTATAAAGTTAGTGCCTCTGCAATATCAATAAGGATAACCATATTGAGCTGTCTATTAATAATCTTCTTAAAAAAGCGACGTCAATTTATGATAAAATTGGCACCTGCTGCACACTAGGAATAAATCGAATCATACTTAGGTAATCAAGAATAATAACGTCAAAACAGTAGCTCCAAACCACAGCAGAACATACAAAAAAAAACAGAAGCTGCTCTAAAAATCACAGGATGATCGTAAGGTTTGCCATAGCAGCTCCAAGGACTAAAACAAAAAGTCTAAGGAAATTTTTACAATCCTTTGAGTTCCATTTTCTGATCCGAATTTTTCCTTGGCAGGTGTTTATCAAAACCAGGTTGGCCGAGTGGTTTAAGGCGCCAGACTTAAGATCTGGTCTCCGATTGGAGGCGTGGGTTCGAACCCCACACCTGGTATAAATTAGTGTAGTTGGTGATGCGAAACTGTGTCTTTTATTTTAAGTGTCATGTGTAATCCAGAATGGCAAAAGCAATCACTAATAGGAACGTTTAAGCACATTTTGTTGATCAACTTGGATTAAATCCAGTTCGGTTGGACCGTCCGAATACACACCAATTGTGTGGTTGGGAACGTACGTTGAATATTAACGAATCTTGTGTGTGGGCTGTCCATGTTGACGAACGACGTGGACAGGTATGCGATCCTGTCCAAGGACGTGAAGCAAATCATGTCATCGTCAAAACATGTGCCGCATTTCAGGTCAACTGATTGTCGACGCTGACTTTCGCCGATATTTCCTATAACGACTTGAATACCTATCAGTCCCACGTACGATGTGGATGCCACTTTGTTAAACCAACCTTGCCTTTCGTTTGATCGGACGTTCGCTAAATCAATTTGATTTCCTGCCATTAACTTTTTTGTTTGTCCGGTAGATTAAATGCAGTTCCAACATTGTATAGTCAAAACACCCACCATTGGCACCGTTGTAGATTCGCAACGATGTATTAGGGAAGCTAGTGAGTGTTTTAAAATTCCGATTTCCTCGTATGTGCTTTATTTTACCAAGTTAAACAAGTTCGATACACTGTCTGAGTTATGATGGATAACGTTGGCACTTGTAAAAATAACAATTGCAGATGTCTTTGAGTAATTTCTTAACTAAAACGAATATATCAAAAGTTTTTCACTAATTTTCCATTTGCTTTTTTTTCCTTGGCACGGATAAATGTAGATCAGGTTGGCCGAGTGGTTCAAGGCGCCAGACTTAAGATCTGGTCTCCGATTGGAGGCGTGGGTTCGAACCCCACACCTGGTAGGAAGATACCGCAAAGGTAATGGCTATAAATATTGAAACTTGTCCCTATTTTGAAGCAAATAAAACGAGCCTTCGGCCGGACCAATAGCCTGTTCAGGACCATGTCACTATATACGCAACGATGTATTCTACTTCGGCCTTCAGCCCCTTTTGCAACAGTGATTTGCCACACGGTTAGATAGTTGCATATACAATCTAATAACATGGTACTATTTGACATTAAAAATTCAACAGTCAAGACGAAACTCTTTTTCATTGAGATGTAACGATTTTCTTATATTGAAAATGTCACCGTGCAAATCATCTCTGTAAGTCTAACTTTGAACGGTACACCGTTAACCATGGAAACTGACATATTGTTAACTGCGTCGAAACTTTGATAGCGCCACAGTTTGTTTTGACATCAGCTTCTTGCTTTGAAGAGTAGTAACGATTCTGATTCCCTTGTTTAGATAAAAAACCATAACAGAGTAACCACGTCAATTTTTCCCTACAGGTTTGACTCCGGTGTAGCATTTACAACACTGCGCCAGTTACAAGCCCTGGTGCGAAGTGGCCAACTCGAAATTCTCGCCCCATCATCAAAGTCAACAAACATCCGCAAAACAACGCAGCAAACAGTGGCGTAAGAACATCCTTTTTTTTAATTTTCGTTGTGTTTGCTCCTTTTAAGCTTCGTCTATTCTGAAAATTCAATTGATACAGTAGAATCATGATAATATCGCCATTTTTACTGCGCTAGAATCGGAAGTCTTTCCCACCACTGCTACACTGAATATTTTTGGCTACAATTTGCAGCTGAAATGGGTGTAGCTAATAAGTTAATAGCGGCACTCTGATTGCGGTCATCTGGGGTTATTAGGTTTTGAAAAGTTTATTTAATATTTTTGCTTGTTTTATAAATCCAAAATGACATAGGACAAATGGGGTAGTTCGGCGATCCTGTCTAAAGACAGGAAAATCATTTGTGTCCGTCAGAAACATGTACTGCGGTAGAAGTGTCAACTATTCACATAGAGGAATTACTAAGAGCTTGCGAGAGTTCGTTTAGTTCCTAGATGCTGTATTTTATTTTTTCATATTGGCTCCGGAAAACAAACAGCAGCTCCAACCACCGTAGCTTCAACAATAAAAGTTTATTGTAGTTCCACATTCCACAATCCTTTGAGTTCCTTTTTCTCATCCGAATTTTTCCTTGGCGGGAGATAAATAAAACCAGGTTGGCCGAGTGGTTTAAGGCGCCAGACTTAAGATCTGGTCTCCGATTGGAGGCGTGGGTTCGAACCCCACACCTGGTATAGGTAAGAGTAAATTGCGGATGTGAAATCGTACCATTTATTTTCAATGTCATGATTCCATCGTAGCCAGAAAGTAACCGACTATGGATTTAATTCGGAAGTTATAAAAAGTACCAGAGCATGATATCCATTAGTTATTCTGTGTTTTACTTGACAGATCGGTGGAAATTTCATTAATATCATGGAGACGGTCCAAAGAATTCATCGAAGTGTCTGAAATTCTACTGTTCTCTTCGACATAATCCATTGAATTCGCTTATCCCGGCTTGAATAATTTGAAGGCATCCAACGGCTGCCACGAAGGTCTCTGCAACTGTCAATGCTCTTGGCTGGATGCCGATTGAAAGGCTTTCGACATGGATACTTCTTACTTCGGTTGTTTTCAGCGTCAATGGTCCGGAAACTAAGGTAAGTTTCCCTCTTAAACTTTTTCATTGGTCGAATTTTGCATTTCAATGTTCATTTGCGATATATTAGTTTTATGTAATACCGAACAAGCTACGCCTTCAATTTCATCCGCATATTGAACATTATAGCGTATGATTCAAGTTAAATTCTAAACTTTGCCGGCTATTTACATTCCTATAATTAGGGAAACTTGATTGTTGGCTTTGGTTGCAAATTTTCTCCTCGAGTTCAGATAGTTCAGGACGTTCAGGATTTTGATTTTTTAGTATCGAGAGGGTGAATAATCTAGACTTTTGTTGTCTGTTTCAATTTAGGACATTGATTTTTACATGTCCAGAATTTGAGTTACTTAGTGCAAAAAAGATATCGTCCGTTGACACGGTGTACGGCGCAACGTGAATTTGTTATGGGTTTTTTTCTTTTTCAGTATAGGTAGCTGGTAACTGAGCAAAAGCATCATTACTTGCGCAACGATGAGTACTGAGTAGGGCCTATTATTCTTGAATTTTCAAAAAAACACTCCGTTAGTTGGAGCTACTCGTGGTAAAAAATTTCATTTATCTTTTGGCAATTGTGTGTCCAGTAGTTTCCCTATATTAGTATCCATAGAAGATATACGGCAACCTGCTACTTAGATACCGTACGTGTGTGAATGAATTCACAATGACTTCTAGAGTTTGTAAACGTTATATGATTCCGATGAGTTCCATTTTCTCATCCGAATTTTTCCTTGGCAGAAAATAAATACAACCAGGTTGGCCGAGTGGTTCAAGGCGCCAGACTTAAGATCTGGTCTCCAATAGGAGGCGTGGGTTTGAACCCCACACCTGGTAGAGGACACTGTATAGGTAATAGCTGTCAATATTGAAATTTTTTCCCAATTTGTTTTGTATTAAATAAAACGAGAAAGTCAAAAGTTCAACACCATTATGATCGAACATATGATATGTTCAATCGGAACTAGTTGAATATCTCTCCTTCTCTCCCACTTGAATTGCTCCCATCATCAAATTAACATTTCTATAAATCCAGTGGCTACACCACTGTCACCACAACAGTGATTTCCCACACGGTTAAATAGTTGCATATACAATCTAATAACATGGAACTATTTGACATTAGAAATTCAACAGTCGAGACGAAACTCTTTTCCATTGAGATGTAACGATGTTCTTTTATTGAAAATGTCCCTGTCCAAATCATCGCTGTAAGTCTAACTTTAAACGGTGCAATTGCCGTGTTAACTGCGCCGAAACTTTGATAGCGCCACGGTTTGTTTTGACATCAGTCATCAGCTTCTTGCTTTGAAGAGTAGTAACGATTCGTCGATTCGACATTGACGTCGCCGGTTTTACGGCTCGGTTAGGCGCTCGGCACGTATACGACATACGTACACATTAAATAGACCAACTCGAATGTCTTGCTCTATCATCAAATAAGTCAACAAACATAGGCAAAACAACGCAGCAAACAGTTGCGTAAGACCATCCTTTTAAAAATTGTTCGTTGCTTTTACTCCTTTTGGGCTTCGTCTATTTTGAAATTTCAATTGGTAACGTAGATTTTCGACAAAATCACCATTGTTACTTACTACACTAGAATCAGAAGTCATTCCCACCAGTGCTCCACCGAATATTTTTTACTACAATTTGCAGCCCAAAATGGGTGTATAGCTAATAAACTAATTGTCTGGGGTTGTTTGGGTTTGCAAAGTTTGCATGATATTTTTGCTTCTTTTATAATTCCAATATGACATGGGCAGCCGGACACATGGGTAGTTCGGCGATCCTGTCTTAAGACAGGAAAATCATTTGTGTCATCGTCAGAAACATGTACTGCGGTAGAAGTGAACCGATTGTTGCCATTGTCATCCGCAGATACTGGAATTGGATCCCCTATCAGTTATTCTAATGCCCTTTGCATATTTCGCCCTTAAATCCTAAATCGGATCCGCCATGCCTACAAATTACCAGCCGCCCTGAGTTTCATTGTATTCGAAAGAAAACGGTCGCAGATTGAATTAGATTTGCATTTCATTGCTATTTTCAATTATGTTGTGCGTCTACCAGATATCATTTAGTATCAATAGGATAATAATGTGTAACTAGAAATAGAGTCAACGATTCGCATAGAGGAATAACTAAAAGCTTGTGAGTGTTTAGTTTTGTTCGTAGATTCTGTATTTTATTTTTCACATTGGCTCGAAAAAACAGCTCCAACAAAAAAGGTTTGGTAATCCTACAATCCTTTGAGTTCCCTTTTCTGATTAGAGTTTTTTCCTTGGCGGGATTTTATCAAAACCAGGTTGGCCGAGTGGTTTAAGGCGCCAGACTTAAGATCTGGTCTCCGATTGGAGGCGTGGGTTCGAACCCCTCACCTGGTATAGGTAAGAGTAAATGGCGAATGTGATTCGTGTGTTTTATACTTGACAGATCGGTGGAAATTTAATTTATATCATGGAGACGGTCCAAAGAATTCATCGAAGTGTTTGAAATTCTACTGTTCTCTTCGACATAATCCTGTATTAACTCATCCCGGCTTGAATATTGTGAAGGCATCTAATGGCTGCCACGATGAAGGTCTCTGCAACTGTCAATGCTCGCGGTTGGACGTCGGTTGAAAGGGTTTCAACATGGATACTTCGGTTGTTTCCAACGGCAGTGGTCCGAAAACTAATGTAAGTGCCCCACTTAAACTCTTTCATTGGCTGAATTTTGCATTTCAATGTTCACTTGCGGCATATTAGTTTAATGTAATATTGTACAAGCTACGCATTCAATTTCATCCACACATTGAATTCACAATGTCCGTTGACTCGGTGTACGGCTGCACGACGCAACGTGAATTTGTTGTGGGTTTTCTCTTTTTCAGTATAGGTAACTAGTAGCTGAGAAAAAGCATCATTACTTGCGGCGCAACAATGAGTAGGGCCTATTGTTTTTGAATTATCTCAAAACCGAACATTTTGGTTTGTTGGAACTGCTCGTAGGAAAAAATTTCATTTATCTTTTGGCAATTGTGTACGTCCAGTAGTTTCTCTATATTAGTATCCATAGAAAATATACGGCAACCTGCAACTTAGAGACCGTACGTGTGTGAATGAATTTACAATGACTTATAGATTTTGTAAACGTTTTATGAGTCCCGATGTGATGCTAAATTAAATTGTGTTCTAGGTCTGTCATGATAAAGTTAGTGCCTCTGCAATATCAAAATAACGATATCGATTTTGAGATGTCTATTAATAATCTTCTTAAAAAAGCGACTTCAATTGATGCGGCACCTGCTGAACACTAGGAATAAGTCGAATCATACTTAGGTAATCGTTAAGAATAAATAACCTCGAAATAAACAGTTGCTCTAAACCAAAACAGAACATACAAAAAAACAGAAGCAGCTCCAATCACAGGAGGAGCGTAAGATTTACCACAGGTCCGCAACAGCTAAAAAGATAATGGTAATCCCACAATCCTTTGAGTTCCATTTTCTGATCCGAATTTTTCCTTGGCGGGTAGTAAACACAACCAGTTTGGCCGAGTGGTTCAAGGCGCCAGACTTAAGATCTGGTCTCCGATTGGAGGCGTGGGTTCGAACCCCACACCTGGTATAAGAAAGTGAACTTGTTGATGCGAAGCTATGTAGTCATTTTAAATGTAATGTTTAATCCAGATTGGCAAAAACAATCCTTAGGAACGTTGAAGCACATTTTATTGATCAACTTGGATTAAATCCAGTTTGGTTGGACCGTCCGAATACACACCAATTGTGGGTTTGGGAACGTACGTTGATTATTAACGAAACTTGTGTGTGTGTGCTGTGTATGTTGACGGACGACGTGGGCAGCTATGCGATCCTGTAAAGCAAATCATGTCATCGTCAAAAACATGTGCCGCATTTCAGGTCAACTGATTGTCGACGCTGACTTTCGCCGATATTTCCTATAACGACTTGAATACCTATCAGTCCCACATACGATGTGGATGCCACTTTGTTAAACCAACCTTGCCTTTCGTTTTATCGGACGTTCGCTAATTCAATTTGATTTCCTGCCGTTAACTATTTTGTTTGTCCAGTAGACTATATGTAGGGCCGACATTGTATAGCCAAAACACCCACCCCATGATTCGCAACGATGTATTAGGGAAGCTAGTGAGAGTTTAAATTTCCGATTCCTCTAAGATGCTTTATTGTACCAAGTTAAACAAGTTCGATACACTGTCTGATTTATGATGAATAACGTTGGCACTTGTAACAAAAACAATTGCAGATTTCTTTGAGTAATTTCTTAAGTAAAACGAACATGTCAAAAGTGGGTTTTTTCAATAATTTTCCATTTGCTTTTTTTCCTTGGCACGGGTAAATATGAACCAGGTTGGCCGAGTGGTTCAAGGCGCCAGAATTAAGATCTGGTCTCTGTATAGAGGCGTGGGTTCGAACCCCACACCTGGTAGGAGTATACCGCATACGTAATAGCTATTACCGTTGAAATTTTTACCTATTTTGAATCAAATGAAAAGAGGAAGTCAAAAGCTCAACACAAGTCAAAAGCCATTATGATCGAACATATCATATGCTCGATCGAGACTAGTTGAACATCTCTCCCACTTGAATTGTTCCTATCATCAAATTAACATTTCTATAAATCCAGTGGCTACACCACAACAGTGATTTCCCACACGGGGTTGTTAGTCTATACAATCTAATTACATGGGACTATTTGACATTAAAAATTCAACAGTCGAGACGAAACTCTTTTCCATTGAGATGTAACGATGTTCTTTTATTGAAAATGTCCCTGTCCAAATCATCTCTGTAAGTCTAACTTTCAAGTTTCAACGGTACAAATGCCTTGTTAACTGCGCCGAACCTTTGATAGCGCCACGGTTTGTTTTGACATCAGCCATCAGCTTCTTGCTTTGAAGAGTAGTAACGATTCGTCGATTCGACATTGACGTCGCCAGTTGTACGGCTCGGTTGCGCTCGGCACGTACTTCGTACACATTAAATAGACGAGATTGGGTTTGCAAAGTTTGTGTGATATTTTTGCTTCTTTTATAATTCCAATATGACATGGGCAGCCGGACACATTGGTAGTTCGGCGATCCTGTCTTAAGACAGGAAAATCATTTATGTCATCGTCAGAAACATTTACTGCGGTACGTAGAAGTGAACCGATTGTCGCCTTTGTCATCCGCAGATACTGGAATTGGAAACCCCTATCAGTTATTCTAATGCCCTTTGCATGTTTCGCCCTTAAATCCTAAATCGGATCCGCCATGCCTACAAATTACCAGCCGCCCTGAGTTTCATTGTATTCGAAAGAAAACGGTCGCTGATTGAATTAGATTTGCATCTTATTGCTATTTCCAATTATGTTGTGTCTACCAGTTATCATTTAGTATCAATAGAATAATAATTTGTACCTATAAATAGAGTCAACGATTCGCATAGAGGAATAACTAAGAGCTTGCGAGTGTTTCGTTTTGTTCCTAGATCTAGATGCTGTATTTTATTTTTTTATTTTTGCTTCAAAAGACAGCTGCTTCAAGTCTCCAACCGCCAACCACAGCAGCTCCAACAAAAAAAAATTTATGGTAATCCAACAATCCTTTGAGTTCTCTTCTCTCATGATAATTTTTCCTTTGGCAGGAACGTGCTAACACCAGGTTGGCCGAGTGGTTCAAGGCGCCAGACTTAAGATCTGGTCTCTGTACAGAGGCGTGGGTTCGAACCCCACACCTGGTAGGAGTATACCGCATAGGTAATGGCTATTAATATATAAATGTTTCCCTATTTTTAATCAAATAAAAAGAAGAAGTCAAAAGCTCAACACCATTATGATCGAACATATCATACGCTCGATCGAGACTAGTTGAATATCTCTCCCACTTGAATTGCTCCCATAATCAAATTAACATTTCTATAAATCCAATAGCTACACCACAACAGTGATTTCCCACACGGTTAAATAGTTGCATATACAATCTAATAACATGGTACTATTTGACATTAAAAATTCAACAGTCAAGACGAAACTCTTTTTCATTGAGATGTAACGATTTTCTTAGATTGAAAATGTCACCGTGCAAATAATCTCTGTAAGTCTATCTTTGAACGGTACAATTGCCGTGTTAACTGACATATATTGTTAACTGCGCCGAAACTTTGATAGCGCCACAGTTTGTTTTGACATCAGCTTCTTGCTTTGAAGAGTAGTAACGATTCTGATTCTCTTGTGTAGATAAAAAACCATAACAGAGTAACCACGTCAATTTTTCCCTACAGGTTTGACTCCGGTGTAGCATTTACAACACTGCGCCAGGTTCAAGCCCTGGTGCGAAGTGGCCAACTCGAAATTCTCGCCCCATCATCAAAGTCAACAAACATCCGCAAATCAACACAGCAAACAGTGGCGTAATAACATCCTTTTTTAAAATTTTCGTTGCGTTTGCTCCTTTTATGATTCGTCTCTTCTGAAAATTCAACTGCGCTAGAATCGGAAGTTTTTCCCACCAATGCTACACTGAATATTTTTGGCTGCAATTTGCAGCCGAAAATGGGTGCAGCTTATAAGTTAATAGCGGCACTCTGATTGCGGTCGTCTAGGGTTGTTTAGGTTTGCAAAGTTTGTACTGTGGTTGAAGTGAACCGACTGTCGCCGTTGTCATCCGCAGATACTGCAATTGTATCCCTTGTCAGCTATTCTAATTTCCTTTCCGTATTTCGCCTTCAAATCTTAAATCGGATCCGCCACTGATTAGCCAGCCACCAGCCGCCCTGAGTTTCATTCTATTCAAAAGAAAAGTCGCTGATGGAATTGAATTCGCAACTTATTGCTATTTCCAATTATGTTGTGTCAACCAGTTATCATTTAGTATCAATAGGATAATAATTTGTACGTACCTAGAAATAGTCAACGATTTCCATAGAGGAATTACTAAGAGCTTGCGAGAGTTCGTTTAGTTCCTAGATGATGTATTTTATTTTTCATATTGGCTCCGGAAAACAAACAGCACCTCCAACCACAATAGCTTCAACAATAAAAGTTTATGGTAGTTCCACATTCCACAATCCTTTGAGTTCCCTTTTCTCATCCGAATTTTTCCTTGGCGGCGATTTATCAAAACCAGGTTGGCCGAGTGGTTTAAGGCGCCAGACTTAAGATCTGGTCTCCGATTGGAGGCGTGGGTTCGAACCCCACACCTGGTATTTGTAATCAGTTTATTTATTATTCTTGTTGCTTTTTTACAGTAGATAGTATTTTTATGCGTCGCTTTTGAGTTCTCTCCGCTTCAACGAGATGTCACTAAATTCCTCGATCTGGACGAAAATTTAAACAGTCTAATCTGATAAATATTTGACAAGTGCCACATGTTCAGTTTTATCATTCAAGCCAGATCTATTTCATGGCGTCGTATAGCCAGTCGTATATGGTACATTGGCAAACATGCGCAAGTGACGACTTACTATCGAAATGGATGTAACCCAATTAATAAGGCTAACATTGATTGTGATTAATTATGATCGATTGTGACTAATAGCTAATAGTTTAAGAAAATGTGCTAATGCAGTTGTGGTTAGTGTTTACTCCTCTAGTAATTAAATCTATTTGTCAACCTAGAAATCGATTAGTCCAATTGCCCGCAATTGCCAGACTTTATTCTTCCTGATTTGTAGTATATTTCAGCCAAAGCCATGTCTCTATCTGGGTTATACTAAATTACAATTTGTACTGTTGAACCAGGATCCAAGTTCTAGCACTCAACTGAATAAATATCAACATGCCGACCACCTGTGTGACACATCGACCAACTTTTGGGTATATATTAGCGAGCTCGAGTTCAGATAACACAAACCAATCAGCGCAGATAAGCTCTACTATAATCATCATGCGATACATCCTTCTCCTTTCGGTAAAGTATTCATATTCATTTCTTATTATTGATTTCAATTCGTTTACATCTAATGACCATTTTAAATTGCGAATTTCAGTTGATTCTTTGTGGCCTGTTTGCCGATGGGTTGTGCGAAGATTCGGATGAGATAGACCAAATTATCGGCGGAGCAATCGCAGCCAAGGGCCAGTTTCCATACATGGTAAGAATTAAGGAATTCACATTTTCCTGATTGCATTTATAGTAACGGGCTTCTCAAACGCAAACACCTAGGTCTACTTTAGAAATCAGGTAACTGGAAAACTGTTCTGCTCCGGCACCTTGATTACGCCCAACAAAGTTTTAACAACCGCTTGGTGTTTCCCCAGGTATAAACGAGTTGATACATTATTATATTTCATTTTGCCAATAGCTAATCAGGCTCATTTTTCTTGGATAGTTTCTTACCCAATGTACCTATAACAGCATGGATGAACACTGTGTCATTGATTCCGGATGGTGATCGAGTAGTGCGGGCGGTCGTCAGAGTCGTCAGAGCTCCTGATTACAATCCAGCAACTGGCGTAAGCGCAATCAAACATGTTTTACTCGATTTATTCTCTGTAATAATGTCAAGCTTCTTCTATGTTTTACGTGTGTTCAGCTGCACGACATTGCCGTCGTTACGTTGGACTCACCTGTTACTTTTGTGCCACCAGTGCGACTGGGTTTCGGAATGTTCGTCAATAGCGGGAACGCAGCAGGTGTTGTCGGTTGGGGTTACTCAGGTCTGTTATTACGTCATTTAACCTATAAAAAGTTCGTCTCTTTCTTGTTACTTATGTTTTCTGCTCACAGGTCCAACTCAACTGACTACCTATCTGCGCAGTAGTTATATAACCATTCAACCTAAATCGCTGTGTATGGCTGCATTCAACAACGTCAACTTTGGAAGCCAATTTTTCATCTGTGCCGCGTCACCCGGTGTCGGCTCTTGCTCGGTTAGTCAATATTGAAATGAGCATATTTTGTTAATTTTATTTATTTACTGGAGATTGATTTCATTGCAGCTTGATGCTGGCAGTCCGATTTTGCTGAACGGATTTCAAATCGGCATCAGCAGCCAAGCTCGTTGCGGTGGAGGGGAACCTGTAGTGGGTGTTGATGTCCGTGCCTATGAAGCTTGGATCATAAGAAACCTATGATCTTGAAAACTTGATGCATAGTAATGAGTTTGTTGAGGGAAAGCGACAAAAAGAGTCTCGTTTTACATACTACATCTTTATTCCGTTATGATTCGTCCTAGAGTTAAGGCTAAATTACTATGAGGGAAATACATTACTACTGGTTGCTAACACTAAAACTGTCCTACTTTGAATGGATAATACACTAAAAAACAAACTACCCCAGCGGTTATCCGGTTAACTCACTTTTGAAAAATGTTGTTTGCCCAATTCCTTTACTCGATGCAAAATGCCGAATCCGATCTGTTTGGTCCTGAAATCTTTTAAACTTTGGCAGCCTTTCTAAAATTGCAGTTCACTTTTTCGAATACTTCAAAAACAAATTTGAAATTTGAATTAGCTGGTGTCGCATTGACATCTAGCATATGTCAACAACAATCTGTGCACCGTTAAAAAATCTGTCATTTTAGGAATGGACAATTAATTATTTTTTTTCAATCAGTGTTTCAATCGATGTTTTTAAAAAATTCCATGCATCAAATATTTTTAGAGACGGCGTCGAGTTTCAATAAAGTGGCATCACTGTTTTCTAGTTGATTCACGAAATTTCGGCTGCCAAAGTCACGCCAGTCTGTTTGACCCTCTGATATCTGTAATTAATTCATCTGCACCTGATTATTAATCTGCCCTTGCTGAAATAGATGTGAGGCTATTCATGGAATATTTGTCAGTGAATCTTTGGTTGTAGTTAAAAATTTCTAACTATGAAGTGTGAACTTGTTCATGTTCTAACAGTTCTACATCCTGATTCCTGAATCAGGTGAATTTTTTAAAATAGTCATCAGCCGGTTTTGTGTTTATATTTTTATGATCTATAGCTATAAACTGATTGTTAGTTACAGCCTTACAGGGAGAAGTGATAGACCATTCAAAGAATGTCACATACTACTCTCTTTTCAATATGACGGGACAACATCCAATCCAATTATCTGGAAGGCGTACATACTACATATTCCATTCTCCATGTGGCTGAGGTAATATTTTATTGCTGGTTTGTGTTTCCATATTTAAAAGTAATTCATTCTCTTTTGTCTTTGAACTGGACTCTTATTCTTGACTCAAGTTTCACCTTCACTGCAGCCTTTTTATGGTTCACCTTCATCTCAACTCCATCCAAGTCCAACTCAACTCCTCCATCTCACCCCATTCCAATATTTATATAGTCTCCTGTCTCCCCG
This sequence comes from Daphnia galeata, assembly GCA_030770115.1. Taxonomy (NCBI): domain Eukaryota; kingdom Metazoa; phylum Arthropoda; class Branchiopoda; order Diplostraca; family Daphniidae; genus Daphnia; species Daphnia galeata. The sequence goes on from CM061119.1 coordinate 1,393,192, forward strand.
AAGATGTGGAGCACCTGTCTGTCAAGTGGCATTTCTCTTGAAGGTAGGACATCATTTCTAATATCTTGACTTGATTTTGCTGGGGATGTAGTCCAGAGAGAGACAGAGTATTACCAATAGGGCACGGGTATCTTAATCAATCGATCCCAATTCAAAAATGTTATTAGCTCTTGTGTTTCAATGACGTCGACGAAGGTGCGTAGTGCGTACACTAAGTTAATACAACAACAAGAAAGAGCAAGCAGTTGTCTTTGTTTTGTTTTGCGTTGTATTATGAACTTTCTATTAGATTTTCACATTGTGTAAAAAGGCAAGAAAAATGGTAACACCAACCAGCTTTTTTTCTAACACCACCAGGTTTTTTCTTGGGTTTGGCTGTGAACGAATATTTTGTAAACATTTGGTTATACAAGCTTTGGTAGATCTGGGATTTTTTTAAATCGGATCAAGTCGACGGATTGGGTTGAATAAAATGTTTAAGTACGTGAACAAAAAGGATAGGGAAGTGGGCTGTAGTTGTTCGATTTATTTTTGGTTCCATCTATGTAGCGTGAACTTGCGCGGCTGTTGAGTTTCCCCTAGGGGAGAACAGTCCGTTTCGAATCCGTAGACGCGAATTTAATCAAGCGGCAATGGAAAGGTATTGCGCGCTGAGTCGGAGTACCGGTCCGGTAAACGTTCCCAACACAACAATCCCAATCGCCTACATTACTAAGGACCTTGGTTTGTAACTGAAACCAGCAAGATGCTGTCTCGAGGACGCTAGCAAAGGAGTCCTTATTCACTAACCAACTACGCCGACTACCCTGAGAAAAGAGTGCGGTGTTGGGGATATTATAGTTAGGGACAACCCACTTGGAAGGATAACATTTCACTTCATGGGGTTTCTATGGTCAAATGGCATTTTTACTTGAAAATTATTTGTTTATCGATTATTTTCAACGTGAACTTTGTTCATATTAGAGTTGTGCACGAATTATAAAGCTTTTGGTTCAATAATTAATGCATTTATTAGTGTTTCTTTCTGAAATTAGCATTTTCAATCCTGAAGATCTCTCATAGGATTAGGTTATCCAACTCCATTTATCTTATAACATTTACAACCGATTCGGGACAATTTTTTCTCAGTCTTATTCCTTTCATTGTAAATTAATTCGGCAACTCAGTCAGATTTAAATTAAACTTAAAACATTATAATTTGCTCATCATCAATACCGAGCTGCCAACTTTTTCCTGCACCTTCCACTCAAATCTCTTTTAACCCACAACCTGTAACCCTTTAGATACTGTCGGTAATCAACTATTCCAAATTTGAGGAAGCGCGGTAATTAACCTTGGTTCCGTTCAGCTATCGATCGTCGATTCTATAATTATTCATTTCAAATTTCTCAATCAGCACCGCAAAGTTTTCTTTTAATTGGTTGGAGAAACCATGGCTTTTGAGAGAAAGCATTGGACATCTGTTCGTTTTTGAATAATATTTCAGACCGCTATTAGTTACTTAGTTTTAATTAAAATTTTTAAAATTTTTTTATAAATTTGCATTTGCCCCAGATTGCATTTCATAATCTAATTGGCTGAATTTTCACTTTTAAATAATTAAATTACGTACACGAATTACACGGAGGACAGGGCGTGGCGCTATGTTTGTAAATTTAGGAACCAATTTTATTATTTTCGATCTATTTCCATAGTGATCCAATTAAGGACATAGCTTTAACCAATTTCAATAAGTTAACAATTCAGTTTGTTTGAGAAGAATTTTCATGTATTATATTAACAGAATGAAACATATTTTGAGTCTACACAGAGGCAATATATTTACAGTACTGTACGTTTAGCGATTGGCCAGAAAAACATTTTTGGTGGAAAGAAAGAAAAGGAAATGAACCCACTCGAAATGATTTAGGCCTTACTTTGAGCACTAACGGTAGTTATATTATTTTCCCATTTAGTTGAGCGTTCGACACACGCGAGCCGACGTGATTTTCATCTTGCTCTGTGGCACGTTTTGGGATGGATTTTTACGTTTAGTAGCCGTATTCGGAAGATGTGTTACCTGTATGATCTGGTTGGTGGTCTTGGATCGAACTTTGGTTTCATCAGTCACCTCGCAGTTGCTTGTGTCAGTATCGAACGAGATTGCTTTGAAAGCTTTAATTTTCGGTAAAACATCGATCACCACCGCAGTTGGCGCAGGGAACTGAATATTATCAAAAACAGCATTGAAGTCAAAATCCAAAGAAGGAAACCAGTCTGTACCTATGATGTTCTTAATTTGAAACTTATTAGATACCAATAGGGTAAGCAAGCTGAAACGGACGTCCGTTATACTTAACTTCAGCGATAAACTCACCCTTAAGATCCAGGGAGTTGTTAGATGTATCGCGTATTGTCCTCGTAGTTTGGTTCAGCTGAGGTTCGCCTATCGATACCCAGGTACCTAATTCAATAATAGAAACTGTGGCGCCTGTATCCAAGATCATCTCCACTTGAATACCCTGTAGAATCACATCAAGGATGATCGGGATTGATCTATACTTCATCGCGTTGGCGCGGACTCTTCTGTTATTCGGAACGGAAGAGCGTAATACGAGAGTCTCGTCGTCAAAAAATTTATTCCAATCGATACTGTTTAATTCGGGAATCCAGCGTCTTCCTATCAGACTTCTGGTCGAGTCATCGTCTGATACTAGGATGGGTAAAACATGAACTTTGCCAGCTATTTCTACCTGTGCGAATAACTTTCCTTTAAGCGGGATATCTTTTCCCAAAGCTGATTTCCTGGTGGTTTTAACATTGACCAAATCCGGTTCACCCATATCTCTCCAGACGCTGCTGTTGATAATTGTATCGTGGCAGCCGGAATCAATTTTCATTCGTTGAGCATATCCATTGATTTTAATGTCGACGAAAAACTTCTTGTAAGACATCTTTGAAATGAGCAGAATAATCGACATGGCAAAACCACGGCATTTCTGCTGCTTATAAACCCACTTTATAACCCACCAGTCGTAGACGAGCCACTCGCAAAGGCCCAAATTCCCTTTATCGCTCATTTTTGCGAAATAGTGTGCAATTGAATTGTCTCTAAATGCGAATTTCGTATAATTTGGGAATAAAACGCGTATTATCCAATGATGAAAATTTCAAATTTCATGAATTTGAGAGAAGAGATATCGACTAATTACTACTAGTTTTTGAGCCATAGCAAAATTACATGCTTCGAATGAACACGTTTTTAAAAACATCTTCTGCTATTTTAATTCGTTTTTTAATTCGGGTATTAATGCTGTCATTCGCCTTTACTAAATAAAGTAAAAAGATAAAATATTGACATCCGAATAACAACACTCACGTTCATGTTAAGATACGGATAGACTATAGGGGATTGATGGAGGATACCTTTCGAAATGTCAATTGATGACCCTAAAAACTAGGGGCTAACATGTTAAATCAATTTCTACTCAATCTTTTTACTTATCTTACCCAACAGCAGCAATAATGGCTCATATTTCAGGATGGGATTAATAAATAGTTTGATAAAAGAATATGTCTGATGAAATTTTTATTATCTTTTTAGACGAACCGCAAATGAAACGAATCTTGTGTTATTTTTCACGAGCTGCTCTGTCCAGGATTTGTATGATGGCGTCAACGGTTTCTTTCTTCTGATTTAAATTTGAGTTCTTTCGTAAAAGAATTCGGGCATCGATGCCAGATTCCATGTCGATCCCGATTTCGATTAATATTTTGATTCCGTCGATTAATTTTTCGCTTGAATTATTCAAACACAAGAAATGAAGTGCGTTGTTTCCGCAGATGTTTTCTCCATTCATGTCGATCCCTAGTTGAATTAACAATTTGATTGCGTCACATAATTTTTCGTTTGAATTATTCCCACACAATAAATGGAGTGCGTTGCTTCCTTCATTATCTTTCCCATTCACGTCGATCCCTAGTTGAATTAACAATTTGATTGCGTCACATAATTTTTCGTTTGAATTATACCAACACAATAAATGGAGTGCGTTTCTTCCTAAGTTGTTTTTCCCATTCACGTTGATCCCTAGTTGAATTAACAATTTGATTGCGTCACATAATTTTTGGTTTGAATTATTGCAACACAATAAATGGAGTGCGTTGCATTCTTCATTATCTTTTCCATTCACGTCGATCCCTAGTTGAATTAACAATTCGATTGCGTCACATAATTTTTCGTTTGAATTATTCCAACACAATATATGGAGTGCGTTGCTTCCTTCATTATCTTTCCCATTCACGTCGATCCCTAGTTGAATTAACAATTCGATTGCGTCAAATAATTTTTCGTTCGAATTTTTCCAACACAATAAATGGAGTGCGTTTCTTCCTAAGTTGTTTTTCCCATTCACGTCGATCCCTAATTGAATTAACAATTCGATTGCATCACATAATTTTTCGTTTGAATTTTTCCAACACAATAAATGGAGTGCGTTTCTTCCTAAGTTGTTTTTCCCATTCACGTCGATCCCTAGTTGAATTAACAATTTGATTGCGTCACATAAGTTTTGGTTTGAATTATTCCAACACAATAAATGGAGTGCGTTGCTTCCTTCATTGTCTGTCCCATTTACATCGATCCCTAGTTGAATTAACAAATTGATTGCGTCACATAATTTTTGGTTTGAATTATTCCAACACAATAAATGGATTGCGTTTCTTCCTAAATTGTTTTTCCGATTTACATCGATCCCTAGTTGAATTAACAAATTGATTGCTTCACATAACTTTTCGTTTGAATTATTCCAACACAATAAATGGAGTGCGTTGCTTCCTTCATTGTCTGTCCCATTTACATCGATGCCTAGTTGAATTAAAAAATTGATTGCGTCACATAATTTTTCTTTTGAATTATTCCAACACAATAAATGGAGTGCGTTGTTTCCACGGTTGTTTTTCCCATTCACGTCGATCCCTAGTTGAATTAACAAATTGATTGCGTCACATAATTTTTCTTTTGAATTATTCCAACACAATAAATGGAGTGCGTTGCTTCCTTCATTGTCTTTCCCATTTACATCGATCCCTAGTTGAATTAACAATTCGATTGCGTCACATAATTTTTGGTTTGAATTATTCCAACACAATAAATGGAGTGCGTTTCTTCCTAAGTTGTTTTTCCGATTTACATCGATCCCTAGTTGAATTAACAAATTGATTGCGTCACATAATTTTTGGTTTGAATTATTCCAACACAATAAATGGAGTGCGTTTCTTCCTAAGTTGTTTTTCCGATTTACATCGATCCCTAGTTGAATTAACAAATTGATTGCGTCACATAATTTTTCGTTTGAATTATTCCAACACAATAAATGGAGTGGGTTGCTTCCTTCATTGTCTGTCCCATTCACGTCGATCCCTAGTTGGATTAACAATTTGATTGCTTCACATAATTTTTCGTTTGAATTATTCCAACACAATAAATGGAGTGCGTTGCTTCCTTCTTTATTTTTCCCATTCACGTCAATCCCGGATTGGATTACCAATTTGATTTTTACAAAATCCAAGATCGTGTTTTGACATAGATCACGAAACTCTTCTTCTTTCTCGGAAAGCTATAACATAGTGAATGGATATGAGTATAAATTTTTATTTTGACTGATCTAATCTACGATTCTTTCCCCTACGTGTATATAACATTATTACCTTTTGTTTTATTGTTTTTAATTGAATAATGACATTGCCTGAGGAAATTCTATCCTTGGGTTCATATATCAACATTTTACTGATAATTTCCAACGCGTAATGAGATGGATCAATTTCTGCAATCAAAATATTTGAGTTACTTTTATTATTACTGGTAATTTTATGTAATTTTTTAATTTATTCTATCATGTTAAAAACTTACTTTTGAGATTGACTTGTTTGTTAGCCACAATATTATTAATAATTGCAATATCATTAGAACCGTAAAGATGATGTCCTTTTAAAAGAATATAAACGAAGACGAGACCCAACGTGAAAACGTCGCTCTTGATGGTACCTCGTTCTAGTGTTTCCTCATTTTTCATTAAGTTTTCAAATAGTTCTGGGGCCAACCATGTATTAGTCCCTTTAACTCCACTATTCATCGTGTATGACCCTCTTTCGTTCACTGATTTTGATAGCCCAAAATCGGCCAATTTCATCGTTGTCTGGCCAGTAGAATCTATTGAAATGAGTACATTTTGCGGTTTGATATCTCTATGAATTAAATTCTTTGAGTGAATGTACTCAAGACCCTCTGCCAACTGTAAGAAAACTGTGAAATGGTGTGGCAAATTAGGCCCATTGTATTTCTGAGGATGATTAGTCTTTAAAAATATCCGATCTAACGATGCCTCGCAGAGTTCCAAAGCAAAATACCTAAAATACGAATCAAATTATTTTCACTTTTACCATCTTATTTTCGAACGTAATAAGAAATAATGTTACTTGAAATTGTCGTCGGTGTAAAAGTGAAGGAGTTTGACGACGTTCGGGTGGTTTAATTGTTGCATATTTTTTTCTTCGTTTTCATTAGCTGTGTGAAACAGTTCAATTCTTTTCACTGCCACTTTATTTCCTCGAAACGTTCCAAGAAACACTGCACCATATCCCCCTTGTCCTAGTTGAACTTCACGATCAAATTGAATTTCGTTCATTTCATTATTTAGGTTATAAAAGTTAAAAGAAAGAAAAACCAATGATTTTAAAACTGTTGAATTGTTCTGACAAAATGCCTGAAATGAGACGGGCGTTTGTACGTCTCGAGATAAGCGCAAGTTTTCAACGAGATAAGATCTTGCGTCAATCTCCAGCATCGAATGATAACACTGATAACGTAATTTCAGTTGCAGAAATTTAACGCTTGTATATACTGTATCTCTACTATTCACAAGTTTGATCTTTTCTTAGATCATTTCTCTTACTTTGAACGATGGAATTATGGATTTAATGGTTTGTAGTATTTTTTCTCGAGTAGTCGGATGGAAATGACGTAAAAATACTATTGCCAACACTGTTTCTTAAAGAACTTTATCTTTACAGTCTTTGCAAATGATATACCAAAATTGCTTTTTTTCAACACTTTTGAACATAAAATTTAATAAATCTTTTTATTTATTGTAGTTGCCCGAACTAGAAACAATCGTGTCAGAAAGGCTACGCAATTTTTATTCATCTTCAGAATCAGCGACAGTTTCTAGCAGTACTGCAGTTGATGTGGTACATATCTTACATTCACAAAATCCTGAAAATGTAACCGCTTCACTGGATTTACAGAGAAGACAGTCAAATTCGACATCTGTTCTCCAGCCATCTTATTGACGGTCGAACAGAATCTTTGCTTTCTTACTATAAATCCTGCAACACCAGATAAAATAACTCCCAATTAAATAATCTTTATCATCTTACTTTTCTAATTTCGGTTTTAGTGAATGAGGTGTGTAATTGGGAGTTGATTTTTTCCATTTTGCATTTCTCAACGAAAATGCACGCGGATATAAGTAATAACAAACTGTCTTGGACCGTCTTTTTGTGCAAGTAGCATTATTTCCAAGCCAATTATACGAGGGAATTTTTCGCCCTACAAGAGCGCGCGGATGTTTATTTTGAGAGTGGGATTCCTCCTTGAACATTTTTTCTAAAACCAAAACAGGATTGTTGCCTTAAAGTAATATTCATTCCCTCTTTCATTCCCATTTTGCTGTTGCATCCAAAACCTGTATGAGAGGTTTATCTCTTGAGTGTTATCTTATCGCAAAGAATTGAATTGCTGAAGCAAGACATGATGTTCAATCTGCTGAAATAGAAATCTGAAAAGACTGTCTAACTAAAAAATTATACTAGACAGTGTCCAGTGTTTGTTGTGTAGTGTTGTTGTGGTAGTTATTGCAGTGCAGTTGCAGTGTGTTGTTGTTTAGTGCAGTGGCTGTTGTGTAGTTGTTGTGTCCAGTGGACACAACGTGACTTATCCTTCGGATAAGATTCGGAATACTTTCGGTTCTATCCAATGCTCGAATCCCATAGCTGCCACAAAGGTCTCGGATTTTATCTATACGCTGCTATTGAATATGGCAGATTTGGATAGTTTTAATTTATAAACGCGCGTGCCTATAATATGATAATAAAATTAATAACTTTTTTTTTTATTTTTGTAGCCCGACATTATGCGGTGCAATCAACGATCCAAAGAAAAAACGGATACTTTGTGACTGTTGTTCCTGCAGAAATACATAATCAGAAATACATTCTTGCTATTTAACATTTAAGGGACTCTCACTCCTGAGAAGAACCAAAAAAGATGTCTCCCTTCACGAAGTTTCCGCTTGAAGCCGTAAGGATCTCGTCATACGTAAGGATCCTGTGACTTGTTCATATTGCGACTGCGACAGGAACACTACGGATATACGCAAGGAATGAAGGATCATAGGCGGCGGACGCACCAGTTGAATTCTGTTATTTTTTAATTGGTTTAAACTTGTCGCGGTGTACGGGTTGGTGTATCATACTGCCATTCTAATAAATCTTGATCATTAAATGTCTTTGGGTCCTTGCAAATTTATTCTATTGATCATTACTACATCGTGTTAACCACAAACGGAAGTAGACAATTCGCAGAATGTATATTACTGTAAAGTGTGAAAGTGTTTTAAATGCAGTAGGCGGACAACTATCCTAACTGTTATGCCGTTATGATCTTGAAGAAACTTCTATGGATGGCCCCCTTGTCATCTACAATCTGTCAAACACGCTAGTTGAAAAATCAGCAGAAATCGCTCACATTTATTAGAAATTCCACTTTTAAAACTTTAATACTTTAATGAGCAGAGCACAGTTCCACTTCAACTTTATCAGGGCAGCCACCTAGTGGAGGAATTAGGTACTGCTTCGTGCTCCGAACGGCAAGTGTCGCAAGCATTCGTCTGCTGGTTGTTATTATAATTAGTGGCTGGTGTTGTGATTGTGTTACGTGATTAAAACGTCGTTCGTCACTCTCAGTTTGACAGTGTTTTGATTGGAAAATGAGTGATAGTTTCTTGACGACGATTTCGTGTTTTACATTCACATACGCGACTCGATCTGTAGTGTAGAATGCACAAAAGTGAAACAAATACTTTAAATCACTTCCGGGATATATTCAGGCTAAAATTTTCAAGTAAGTCTTATGTGATTATTGATGTTTATTAGTTAGAAAACAAAGCTCATTTTTCAGATTTGAAAAAACCATCGCCGTTCTTTACTTCCGGTTTCTAAATGTGTTTACAGCTAAGTAACCGTTGAGCTAACGAAAAAAAGAACCTGATTTTTGTGATCCTCGTGAAAAATGTGGTAAAGTTCATGTTTCCATCCAAAATACCCGAAAATCGTCGAAAATCGCAAAAATCGACGATGTATAGTTCAGAGAAATTTTTTTTGGGCCATGTCATGGATTTTGTTTAAAATCATCAGCCCCACCTAAAATTTGATGGGGATCACGAATCTGTGAATTATTTTGATCTCAGCTCAATAGTTGAGGAGATATCGGTCTAATTCCGGTGTACTTCCGGACAAAATTGAGTTTTCTAATTGCCTAAAAGTAAAAAGTGAACTTTGTTCTCCACACAGTTTCTATCAATTTAAGCATATTTTAAGTAAAGAACAAGCAGTCTATTTAAGATTTATTCGTGTCTAAAGAATTGCTGGATTGGCGATCCAGTCTTAAGCATGAGTCTAATGACTGACGCTAGATGTCGTTCGCTGTTGTTGTCATTGTCAGGAAAATGTCTTTCTTCCTCTGTGTGTGATTTTTTCAATTTATTTGTGGATTTTTTGATAAATTCAACCCTAATTTCGTAAGTAAGTTCACCAAGAGCGTTACTAAATTAGAGTTAATATGTGTATCCAAATTTGACATGAAATCCAAAAAAATTGTGTATTGTATACGTGTTGTCAATTTCAGGTCTGACAGAATCAGCATACATTGAATCGACTGCTTAATCAGCTATGCAACTCAATATTCCTGGTTTCCGGTTCTATTTCTTCCCTTCTACTGCAAAAATACAACTTTGTTATCGTAGGATAACATGTATTCCATTGGTAAGCATATGGAATCTAAAATTGGGATTCTCTTTCGTGGCAGTTATGATTACAAGTTTAACCATCTTGTGATTGTCACTCATTTTATAGGATTATCTGTGTCTGCCAGGAGCTTCAAATCACAACTGTAAGGAAATCTGGAATAAAGTGTGAAATTTCTACCATGGATCTATGTTTCCTATTGGATTCTATACCTGTGCATCAAAAATAGACGACCTAGAGTGGATGGAGGTAGTGTGAATTTCATATATTTCTGTTAATGTCAATTAAAATGCTATTTTTGGCTTATTCATTAGAGAAGACTCATCAGTCAGCTGATAATTCCCAAGGAGGCTGAGGATCTGCAATTCTGCACCAAAATCTATCAAATGTAAGTTTGTTTAAAACTAGAATTGAGTTCATGTTGTTTGCTGTTCTAATGATTATTTTATTTATTAATTTAGTTAAAGGATTGGTGTAGACTGAATGCTGTGGCGCCCTACAACTTGTTCATCGTGGATCATCATCGTCATCTGTTCATCTTGTATTGCTGTGGTATTTATGTCTTTTGTTAGTTTACCCGTTGGCTGCCATGCTTTTGTTTCCCCCATGTTAGCTTGTTCCGCCGAAAGGCGTGTCTTGTGTGCACCATAGGGACTTCCCCCTTGTCGATGTGGTGATGGGTTGTAGATGCGTGCACGCTATTTACTACTCCCATCATCGTGTCAGCCCGGACTTGTCAGCAATGACAAGTCCCACTTTGGTCGTGGATCCTTCGGACACGGCGTGTAGAGTAGAAGTGCAACCTACGGGTTGTATGGCGTGGCAGCCAACGGGTAAACTATTTGTATGTATGTATGTATAATTGTATATGTTATTGTATGTAAAATCGCGGTGGAATTGTGGGTGGAGGTGGGACAATAAAATGCAATTCCTTATACATTTTCTATTATTTTTATTTCATCAGTCATCTCATAAGTTAATAGAATAACTATTAGAATAAATAACAAAAATAGTGAATCAACATGAAATTAGTTGTGTCATGTCTCGGCATTGAACAACAATTATCACAAGCAATTGTCATTGACAGCAATGTGTTGAAGAAAGTCACATCTTTGACCAACGAGGACATCATTTTTTTGGATGATCCGACGCCCTGATGTTCGTTTGAGCTGCATCTTCGAGTACATCATCTACATAGCTAGACAATGACAACAAAAAGAAAAAATTTACAAAATTTTCACATTCACATAAAGAAATAAATCAAATTTACCAAGGTATCCACAACTGGATGAGGCAAGCCCACATATAAATGAATCTAGACACAGCTGCAGCACTCACAACAGCTTTGGGTTGGTCGAGTATGATTGAGTTTGGGAGAGCACATGAAGATTCAAATTGCAGATCAGGACTAGAATTCCAAAAGCATGGTTAGTAAAGAATAAGGAAAACAATTAAACATTTGGCTTACTTACTCATGACAGATGCACTCTACCAGTGGTACAGCATTGGCATTGTGCAGATGTCCATGGGTGGATTGCATTCTCTACTAAGGACTTTAAATACTGTTATGGAAAATACATACAGAAACCCATTAGAGAAAGCTTACTTGAATCACTGACATAAAACGAGTTACTTGTTGTCTGTTGTGAAGTAAATATCACCAGGTGATGATTGGACTTGATGAATGTACGTAAGACCATACAAGATTCAACGTAGGACCACTCAATAACACTCGACTCATTTTGATGTCATCACACCACTTTCACAATCGACAACATAACCCTAACAAATTAAGCTGGAACCTTTTCAACGAAAAATGCTGCATTTGAGTCAACTGGACAGTCGACAGCGTCACTAAAAAAACGAGGAAGGATGTTCATTCTCAGTTGACGGAATTTTCACCGTCACTTCCAATCTGCGCCTCCTGGTGGCCGACAGGCAGAGTTGGAATGAGATTTCAATAGAGGTCCTCCTAAGACAACAATCCTGGATCTATTAAAGAAATAATACATTTAAGATTTAACATTGTACTGAAATTAAAAAAAAAATAGAAGATGTCAATCTGTTACCTGGTAAGGTTTCAAAAATAAGTTGAAGTTGGTGACTTGAACGGATGCGGAATTAGACATCATCCATACTTGGCCAGTTCAGTCCCAGAAATCCCATAACATTATTGGTAAAACATCGATGCCTCTTCGGTGAAGGAGGCAAAATTCACTGCGGAATTCTCTCATTTTAACGACCACCAGCACCAGTTGACGGGAATCTTTACAAGCCATTTGACGAGTGTCGTGTGAAACTAACGCCATCTCAGAAGCCTTGTGTGGATCTCTCACGAAATCAAGATAGTCATTGGTGCGACATTCACAATCCAGAGATCACCATCGTCTAAAACAGCAATTCCGATCCTTCAGTTACAAAAAAAAATTTAACGCACAAACAAACCACCCACCGCAATCTTGCGAATAAGTAATTCTAGCGCTTCCTTCTCTCTCCTCAAGCTTGTTAAGTAGGTCTGTACCTCGGCAGATGCGTCGTAACTCGTAAAATAAAAAATGGATGCGGATGGTATGTTCTATGAGTCGCCTTAGTAAACTTCCACCTAGTAAAAAAGAGAATTATTAATATTTACCCAACTACTACACACACTCTCGGTTTGATTAGAACACCAAAGTGAATAGAGAAAACCAGGTGAATATGCATTATGCAATACCAAAAACATACGAAATGTATACCTTGATCATTTCGGGCCGCTCTCTGGCTTTTGAGGAAGCACACAACTAACCCAGATGCATTAGCGGATGCTCTCTATGACTGTCGTAAGCACGTAAGCCAGTACCCAGCTCGAACAATACGATTTCATAACTGAAAAGGTAGAAAATCCGATTAAAACATCCAAATAAGGAAAGTTTTATAATCAATTCGAAGCTTCGCTTCATACCTGTAGGTGTCAACCTTTGTTAAATCTTTTTGCCTCGCAAATATTCATCGGGTAAATACGGACGCGTTCCCAGTACACGACTGACCTTAGAAACCAAACAATTTTAAGAAGAGGAACTATTAATAATCTTACTTTGATGTGTGTATACTGAGTTTGAGAGCCTTCCCTTGCTAAACCGAAATAACCCGATCTCAGGTTCGAAATTCTTGTCCAACAGGATATTGGCACTCTTGATATCGCCATGAATCAATGGCTTATCTCCCATGGTGTGAAGAAACTGAAGTCCACGAGCCGTCCCCCGGGCAATGTTGGAGCGATATTCCCAATTCAGCGGATAGATTACCTTGTCGGCATAAAAGACGATCTTCAGCGATCCGTTGGGCATGAATTGATAAACCAAACGGGGAAAATGCTTGATGCTATGTTGGTGAGAGCCCATGAAGATTCAAATTGCAGATTAGGGCTACAATTCCAAAAGCATGGTTAGTAAAGAATTAGGAAAAAAATTTAACATTTGGCTTACTTGCTGACATGACATAATTGGCGATTAGGTTGAGTAATTGGTAATCGCGTCGAGTCACAGACAAATTAACTCATGGGTTCCTTTCTTTATGCAAAGAGGATTCATCGGGCAGTGCCCGATGTCTTATTAATCGTCTTTCCAAACGATCAAAACAAAGAATTTCTCGTAACCAGCACAGCCTTTTACAACGAATGACTGACTTAAAAAAAATAGCATTTAAATCTTAAGAATAAAAATGTAGCTAACACACCTAAAAAAATGCTGTATGGGAATTTCCGGATTTGTGGCAGCTAATGTTCGATAATTTGCAGCATCTTACGTTGAATCCAATTGTTAGGGTTTCACAAACATGATGAGATTTCGAAAGGGCCCGTCCTGCACACCTTACTCGTCCGCCGACTTCTATAAACAGTTTTCTGACTGATGTTTAACTTCCTTGTAGCTTATTATTGTTTAGTAAATACCTTGTAGAAGGTCCATCTCAGTTGCCAACCCAGTTGTAAAAAACACGAATTTGCAAGGAAATTGGCTGCATCAAAACGATCGAAGGAGCACATGAATTGTTGCAACCATTCGCCTTGTTTTTAATGCGTTCCACTTGATTTTTGAAGGCTGAAAACGGCGTAGCTTTGCGGCATTTCCAGTTATGGTGCTCAAGGGAATTTTAATCAGAAGGATTGAATCCCTACTTTTAAATGATTTAAGCATACAATATTCTTTGGATCAGAGTAGATTCTTTGAAAAAATTTCTTAAACAAGGCCATCATTAAGAAGGAATGTTTCTTGCTTTTAAACTTAATAAAACACCGGGAACAGTGCGTCACAAATCCCAATAACAACAGTAAGGCAACACAACTACATTACTGTTTTGCATTTATCAAGTTTAACAACCAAAGTTGATTTCATCCAAGGAAAACTTGCACTCACAGATAGATCAAAACGACTAATTAGAACATTCTACGATAATAACAAGATGTTAGATATTAACCTGAAAAAAAGATGAAAGGTAGTTGAGAAAAGGAAGTTAAAATAAAAGACAGTTGTGTAAGATTATCATCATGTTTTTTATGGTTTTTCTCGACGCCAGGTAGATACAAGGAACAAGTGTCCACTCAAACACCATGATCTCCGCATGTCAAATAACAAGGAGTTAAGAAATTTTCTACTAAAAAGACAAAGAAAGCAAATCCCGATCCTAAAGCTAAAATAAAGAAAGCGCCTTGTAAATCTGCCAATCGAAGTTGCCGGTTCAGTTGTAAAAATAAACACCAATTCGCAAGAAAATAAGCTGCATTAAACGATCGAAGGAGCGCATGAATTTTTGTAACCATTCGACTTGTTTTAAAACGTCCCAGTTGAGCTTTTTTGAAGGCTGAAAACAGCTTAGCTTTGCGGTCCTATCCTAATAAAAACAATAAGGCAACCCAATTACATTCCTTAATCAAGTTTAACAACCGATGTTGATTTCATCCAAAGAAAACTTAGAGTCACATAAATAAACATCAAAACGACTAAATAGTAAATCATACGATGTTTCCCCAAAGCACTAGAAACCACAAGGAATAAGGAAAGAAAAAAATTTACTGAATTATTTACAAGAAGTTACTAATATTTGATCAAGTGTCTACATCTCTCAACGGCAAAAACAAACATAAAACAATTTTGGCAATTGATAAGCACCGAAATCGTAGTTGCTAGATTCTCAATTAGCAAATGTCACAAGATAGACTTTGTTCTGACGTCCGAGCTTTAAGAAACCTGATTCATTCTAGACAATTTATCTACATATTAACAGTGAAGCATATTTTCCAGGGCTTCATCTATTCCCAATCAAAATTATTTCCTGGGTAAAAAAGGTTACTTTAAAGAATAGTGAACAAACATTATCTTCAATTTTCGGGCTTGGCTTTTTTAAAAAAACATCTCAATGAAGGCCTTGCTACAACGGCTTGGGACCCTTTTCTTCTCTTAAAATTTTTCTTATCAGATACTGTACGCTTAACTTAATTAATCTGGTGAAAATGTTAAGATTTATCTACTTGTAATTGTTTGGAGGAACACAAATCCAACTTCCAGCAATCTAGTGAACCTATAGAAAACAAGAAAAAGAAATTTACTGGCAAATTAAATCAAAATCACATTTACAAATGACAGAATGTTGCAAAGTAGCAAGAATGCACAAACTCAAGTCATCTTCATTCACTGTAGGATTGAGTTTTAGCTTAGACATTATTCTGCAACCTTGAATTTTGAACAGGTGAAAATGAACCAGAAAGTCAGAAACAGCTACCAGTCAATCGAAAAGCAAATGGGGTCTACAATCATTAACTTTGCCATCAATTCTGATAAGTTCATCAGCTGAGATGAGATTGCTTCAACTTCATGCATGTACAGCATGTTTATTTAACACTTGTAAGGAATACACTGGAATTTAAACTAATTTCTGAATCTGACGTGCTGGCCACAGAGGATCAAACCTTATTGTTGTGGGTAGGCTGGCTCTACACTTCTACAGAAGGGGATAACAACCAAATTTTCTTTTGTCTAGTTTTCATATCATAGCTTGTGACTTTGGTATTTCAATTATCGATTTCAAAAATGGGCATGTTAAATTATATGATGTAAATACTGAATCAATGTTAATGAGTTTTAAGTTTATTTTCTAAACAAGAAAAGCACTACTGCACTAGAGAACACTGAACTGAATGAATTAGCGACCATGCGCCAATGCGGTCGATTGACACATTTCACTCTAGTGTCCAGAGTCCTCTAGTGTTGACTTTTGCTATTGCACTCCTGAAACAGTTATCGTCTTTCGTAACAGCTCTTTTTGAATGACGATTCATTTTTGACGCTCGACTTTTTGAAAATATAAGCACGCTTTTTAATACTTATCCTTCTGAAATTTGTTAGTACTGACAACAAAAATTTCTGATTTACCCATTATTATGACTTATGACTTGTTCACTTGAATATGTAAAACCTCTGAAAATAAATGAATCATGAAGGACTTATGGGTTGCAATTTTAGTCAGTCTATACCTATTTTTTCTATAACCATTGCTTTCCCGATTTTGTCGTCAGCCGACAAAGTTTGAAAAAAGACATTACGTATCTTGTCGACTAGTATACATGCTCAGCTGTGTATTATCTATCAATTAAATTTTACATTTGCTTTCAAGCGGAAACACAAATAATTCATGTGCGACATTATTTTGCTTAAGGAACAAAATTAACACATCAAATAATATAAATAGTATTGGCTTTAATGGAAACCATTCACTTCTTGCATCCGAGAACGACAACGTCCACTGCATATCGAGGTTCTGTGAATAACGCATCTTTGCAAATAAGAGTTAATCATGTTTTATCTCTGTAGCCACAGAAGAAGCTAGACACTCATATAAATCTTTTTGTTTTATCAACTCAATTTAAAATCAAATTCTAGCTACTGTGAAAATTCAAATAATTTTTGGCAAGGTTCCTCTTTTTGGTTATATACCGGTAGTAAGTCTAATATACAAAGTGGTCAGAAAATTTTGACTATTTTTTCAAAGACTGAAAGAAAGTTTAACTTAAAAATTGTGCGATTTTTTAACTTGCATAAATATGTAGAAAAGGTCATCAAGAAAAACAAGAAAATGCAGCGAAATGCTATGCTTGTAAGTACAAAACAGAAACACTTTAATCGAACGAATTTGAATTAATTTAAAATTGAATTTTCCCCTTTACCGTTTTACAGCGATTCGCCTTTGTGTTGGTCTTGTTGTGCATCGTTTCCTGTTACTCGGTGATGGCATGCGATTGCAATTATCACAGCGGTGGATGCTCAATTAGCAAGCCTGCTTCTCCGGGAAATGCCTGCAAATGTTCCTACAAAGGATTCTTCACTTGCGGTGGGAGCCAAACGGGTTGCCGCGATCCCACATCCAGTTACTGCAAAAATCCCGATACATCCATTCAATCCTGTTTCCTTGGCGGTGGCGATTGCGGTGGTTACTAATAAAAATGAGAAACATTTAAATTTTCAACTATTTAACATTCTCAATGTCTTCAATAAATATCGAATTTAACCGTACACAAAACTGAACTGTTATTGTCTGAGCCTCTCTCGGCCTCTCTACTGACTCTTCTGCCAACTCGTTCAGTTATGAAAGTTCACAAGAACATACTAAAGAAGTGGTTGGTTACAATTCCACTGTATAGTTAGATAGGATCATCATTGTGTAGCAATATTAAAAGACCAGTTCTCATCTCACCGCAAATTAAAGCAATTTGTTTTTTACAAGTACACCGCATTTGTACTTGTATTAGAAAACAACAAAAATGTTTCATTTTGCCCTTGTTCCATCGTCATTTCTGTCGGAGAATAAATAAAAGAAATTATACGCCATCAATTCGCTGTCATTCTTCTTCTCTCTCTCTATCTCGTGCGTACAGAGAGACGGACGACGACGATGATGGGAGAAGAAAAAAAAATCCAGTCGTTGCGCAACACCAGGAATGTGGGAAGCTCACATCGACTCATCGTCGGGACCCATCGACACAAAAATACCAGCAGAATTGTATACATAATGATTGATATTATTAATATGTGGAAAAAGTCGTTGAACTTTTCCAGAAAACCAGTTTGCCTCTCAATGGAGAAATAATAAATATAAAACAGTAGCTTTTGTTATGTATGTATCTCGGAAATACTGCAGCGGAAAGATAAAATCCTGGGACAAACCAAGCAACAATTAAACAGGTTCGTAGAAAGGAAACGGCCGAGTTGGTGTATAGCCTACAACCATTCCTTATGAGACCGCAGTTATAAAAACACGGATGAATAGATTCAACTCTGAACAGATTGACATCGAATTTTGTGCCATCAGCACCAGCAGTGGAAATATACGCGCACAACAAAAAAATGAACTCGATCACAATCTCATTCGTTTTTGTCTTGTTGGTGACGTTCTCTGTCAATTACAGCGAAGGACGCAACAATCGAATCACGGTAATTAGCCATACCCCCGATGGATATAGTCTAAACATTTAAGTATTTTTTAATAATTTTTGTCTGGTGGGGGATTCATTAGATCATAAGGATGAGGACCTTAACGACGACGTACACGTCTACATCTACGGTAGGTACTGTCTGTCTGAAACCGACATCAAATCCAGGTGATCCTCCAGTCACTCAGTGTCGCAAACGTCGACAGTTCTGGATAGAAGATCCACTTTTCTTCTCAACTTCATCAGACGATCAAAATCAATTGCTGACTCAGTTTTACATCCAACCGACTCCAATTTTCCAGTATAAATGATAGTAACAATTCTTTCATTAAATCAATTGAAATTTGATTCAAATTTGCAATTTCGTAGAGTGGAACCGACTGCGATGCCATTGGCGGGTTTCAAAACCTACCAACATCCTCGATTGAACAGTGGCGGACGTTACGGCGATGTAATCAATTTAGGACCGTCTCAATCGCTTCAATCATCGTTTTTCTTACCTGAGAGTAACGATTACGAGCGCAGAGTTTATCTTCCTCATTCGCCGTTATTTCTTCGACGAGTTTGGAATTACGTCTCGGGCGATGTTTATCGATTGTTCGGCACCCCCGGGACCAGCGCTACGAGGAGAACTAAGAGCACCGTCTTCTTCACCAGAACGAAAACCATCACGGAAAATGAAATGTCAACGAAAACCAACACCATCGCAATTTTCGTTTGCACGCCCAGTCCGTTGCCTTTCGATTTGTGTTAAGTTTAATAATAATTTAATCAAACTTTATTTTTTGTTATTCAATTCTTTTGCTCGCCGTTCATCATCAGCAAACTCTCGTTAATTATTTATCCGGTTAATAATTGATATACTACTATATATTTTAATTTAAATCGAAAAAGTTTATATATTTAAATGAATTATTAATTTATTAAACTGTTATCCTGTTATATAACTACGCCTCATCATTTATTTCAACAACGGAAAGAGAGAACATGATTTCATCACCAACTAATTTTACCGCTATTTTCTATTCTTTTCTTTTCTTTTTTTTTTTGACAGTCAATTATCTTGTGAACCAGATCGTCGTCTCATAAAAAAAAATCGACTACAATGGCCCTTTAGGTCGAAATTATTATCATCATAATTATTTTAAAAAAAAAGGAAAAAAAAAAAGATGTGTGACAAGTAAAAGAAAAGTGGATCTCGTTCTACATTGATATAGATATGAAAATTGGATGACCTTAATATTTCTAAACAAATTTAATGGCACCCGCCCCACGTAGGCCACGTCCTCCGTTTACGTGCACGTTATCCTCGTGAATATGGATGACGGGGCTGCGATTTCAATTCACAGCCGTTTTTTGATTCACCTCCGTGTTTGAAAACTTGTAGTTCAACGAAACGTCACAGTGTGTGTGTGACACGTTAATAAGTCAAAAGAAACTGATTAGGAAAACCAGTTTAAAATTGATGTGAATATAGGCACACAACAAACGCCAGGGCGTAAAGAAGAAAACAAAAAAACAGGTTTCTATTTTCAAAACTGAGTGAAAACAAAAGAAAATTCTAGACCGTAACGCATTCGACTCTCATCTATCGACAGAAAGGAATTTAAAGGGCCAACAGTTATAGAATAAGGAAGATTCCTAGATTCCTAGGACTCTAGCGAGTCTATAAATGGACGTGAAACTTGGACGCTTGTATCAAAATGATGCAACAGAGTCACGTTCATCTTTTTGAAATCGGCATCGTTGATCTTTTAAGTCCAAATGAGCAACTGGTCGAGGTAGTTTGAGTCTATCATGCTGGAGCAATCATTCGTGTTTCCATATGAGAATTTTTAGAGTGGCCTCAAAAAGGAACTGAAAAACTATTGGGTTCAATCTAAATTTTAAAGAGACCCAAAATTTTTCCCATAACTGGGTCTCTTATTAGCTGCTATTATTTTTTAAAATCTGATTATATTTGGCGTCGTGACCGGAGATGGAAACACATCCTTCAATTGACGAACAAGAACATTCACCTCTGAATTTTTCTTTTCTTTTCGAAAAAAAAGGGCAAATGTTCAATTAATGTCATTCGAATGATAATGAACAAAGAATCGACGGAGCGTAAACGGGAACGTGTTATGATAGGGATACATTGGCCGCATCTCCTCTTAACAAACCATCTATACATTTTTTTAAAATAAATAATTTACCTATCAGATAATCTATTTTAGTATATAGTATAGACCTAAACTTTAAAACCGGAAATTTTTTTTTTCGTTGTGGGAGGTAAAATCCCATCAACGTCTTTATAATGGATTTGATTTCAACGCTCTCCCGATGACCCGCAGTGCCGTGTCAGATTCGGCCCGTACGATATTTCCAAACGTTAAATTAGACCTATGGAAAAAGTGCCCATCAGAAAAATAATTGAAAAAAACAAAAAAACAAAAACAAACAAACAATAGGAATTTGAGGAGTTAACAAACTCGTTCAAAACCCATCCGCTCATCCATTACTCGCACCTACGTACAAAGAATTAAAATTACCAGAGAAAAACTCGCTGATGTGAACATTTTGACCAATATTTTTTTTGAAAACAAGTTCTTTTTTAAAAGCGATTGGCCAACGCCATTTGAATTTCCATATAAAAAGAGTCACTTCGTTAGATTCAATTTGCATTTGGAGCTCTACCGACCCATGTAAAAGTGATATAAAGTAGCAACGACCGTGTGGACACTCCCCAGTAGACTTTCGACTACGTTCAAAGTGAGAAGCAAAACACCTGAAGAAAAACTCAATCATGTCACTAACCTGGACGTTGTTCGTCTTTCTCTGGGCAGCAGCAGCCAATGGCCAACGTATAACGGTAAGGCGCTAAATTTTTGAAAATTTCAAATTCCTTGATTAGGCTGTGAGCTCTAATTAGATTTGACTCAATCCAGGTGGTACTGCCCACAAGGATAACAACAACATTGACGCGCACGACAACTACGAGTACCGTGTGTCTGATAACTCAGAACGGTCCCGTACCACCTTGTCGTAAACGCAGACAAATGTGGTTCGATGATGAGCCAATGTTCTACATACCGACAGCCGAGACGTTCATCCAACCGACCAACATTTTCCAGTACAACATGTCCGCACATAATTTGGTTTGAATTTTTTTAATGAAACAAAAATTTCTCCAGGGTGGAACCGACTGCGTTCATTCCGACGATGGATTGGTTTAAAAGTGATTTCCATTCCGGATTCAATGGCGGCGACGCTTATGTCCATCCTTCAATGATGATACCAGTCGATGACGAGTATGGACGCGGAAACGTTGCGGCCAGCGATTTCTTCCGTAAAGATCCCGTTCAATTTAGACGTCAGAAAACGCGGACGAGTAAAAAAACGACCGTCATCTACACAAAGACCAAAACCGTCACGGAAAACGAAATGACAACCAAGACTCACACGCTCGGCATTTCCGGTTGCACGCCCGTTCCACTGCCTTACGATTTGTGTCCCCCCTGAATTTTCAAATCAAATTTAAATTCAATTCATATAATCTATTACATCTAACCATTGCCTTGGATTGCTATTAATGACGTCATATTCCTTAACCGACATGAAATTACCAAAGTTGATTTGCAAAGTTGATCCCAATTTCCCATAAAATAAATACATATTCTTAAGAAAATAATGTTTTAGTTAAAAGAAAATCTTATTCAATTATTATCGATGGACAAAACAAAAGAATCCACTATTCTACTCGTCTTTCCGGTTGTTTAGAATAATGATTCAACATATGCGGCCCCAAGGTGACAAAAGCCGTAGAGTTATCATCGGTTATCATCAGGTTGTGGAAGAGTGGCACCACTCCTCTCTATAGAATTTTCACTCTACAAGTTGAGTGGGGAACGAAAACAAATAATTTATCACTATAGCCGATCGCTCTCTTTTTAAAATTCCCCTCCAGGCGCAGCCAATTAAAAAAGTCTAGAAAACAAAAAACCCTATGCATACATTTCGATGACGTAACATTCGACGATTGATGCGTGCCAGTGTTAAAGAGCGTTCACCTTTGGAATTTTTGAAAGAGACGAGAAGGGAGGATCCTCTCCTGAAAAATAACAAACAAACAAATTCGCATTTGAATTGAAAACATTAACTGTTATGCCAAAACTTATAAAAACAGTAGAAGAGAACAAGAGTCGATGTCACATATCGTTCGACTCTTTGACAGTTCACATCCGGCGAGCGGAAATAGGAGCGATGGCAACAAGGAAGAACAACAGAGTCGTGTCGACTCTCCTGTTCTTGTTATTGGCGTTCACTTCCATCATCGATGGCCACCGACACAGAAATCGGGTGAGGATGATAAGTTTCAATGAAAATATTCTAATCGAATTTAAAGATTTTGGCGTTATTGATTAGCAAACGACAATGACGGCGACGTTGACGTCCACGTTGACGACAACGACCACGAAATCGACGTACACCGTTTGCGCTTCAGTGTCGGCCGATCCTGCGGCGCCAATCACGGCCTGTCGTCGACGTCGACAGTATTGGATCGATGTACCAATTTACATAGCGCTGGACGAATTCATCAATGATCAACTCTCACAATTCTTCATCCATCCGGCCAACGTTTTACAGTAATATCCTTAATCCTTACGTATTTTGTTAAATTAAATTAAATGTAACTTGATTGGCTTCAGAGTGGAACCCACTGCGGATCCGTTGACTTTGTTCAAAAACGATCAAAGTTCCGATGAATCGATCGATGATGAAGATGACGACGATGAAGATCCGCCGATGGATTACATTCCATCTCCTCAATCCATCGAACCTTCTTGGTTGACGTCCGATTTGAGCGATTTCCAACCGCAGATGATCGGCAGATTATCCAACTATTTGATGTACGGACGTATTAGAAAACGTCGGAGAAGGAAAACGATCGTCATCACTTCAACGAAAATAACGACAGCCACCAACACGGTGACCCGTTACACGTCGACCAACACCTTCTTCATTTCCGGTTGCACTCCCGCATCGTTTCCCTTCAGCTACTGTTAAAATGTATCATCATTTCATTATTTTGTGGGGAGGAGGATATTCTGACATCGTTTGATTTGAAAACAAAAACAGATAAGATAAAAAAACATAAATAAATAATGAGCTCTTTGGAATCTCTCATCTCGTCAACCGGTTACGCACTAGATATGCAAAGTGTTGTTTTTTTTGCGATCCATCCCGTGTATGCTTCTTATTATAAGAATCTTTTAATTTAAATAATAAGTGGCAACTATATAGAGTATTATGGGGGGGGGCATTATCACGTCAATTTCACGAGCTTGTCTTATCACTTAGTCTCTGGTTTCGTCTGTACACACACACACGGGTGAAGTGATTTGTAACTCTTTTACCTGTTAATTATTTGGCATCGTCTTTGAAAAAATAATAGGACAAACCAGTTTTCTGAAATAGATAGATAGATAGATTATAAAATAGAAATAGGTGAAAATCGAGACGATTCATTAGATTTGCGAAGAAAAAATCAGGTTTTTCATTTTGTCGTTGAAGAATCATAGCAATGTCGTCGTGTGTAATACATGGTCGCAAATGTGTCAGTAAATTATAACTGTCAATAAACAAGGCAAATTGTGACAAATTGAATTCACATCTTGAAAGTGATCAGATCAAAGTAGAAACGTTTTGCGCAAGACTCTCGTGATACTTAAAGAAATAGAATTTGAAATTCAATTCATTTTCTTATTAAGAAAGTTCTGAGGACGTGGCAACTGAATTGGCAAAGTAAAAACAACGACGTAATTCAATCCGGGGGATACCCGGATCCAAATGTCTGGAATCAGCAGTACCTGAAGGAGAAGGAACGACTTCATTTGACATTCAACTCGCTTTCAACATTTTCCAGTATTTTCTCGATTTATTTTTCAGCGTTTTGTATGCAATGCAGAGGGCAACAACTTAAAAAAAAAACAGAAATTGAAAACTTTTGTCACTTTGACTTGGGCGAGAGCAAAATTTGCCATTTACGGATGCGCATCTAATAAACCCGTTATGTGACTACTGTTGTGTAGTGACGTGTGTGTTTACTTGCAACTGAAGACTCTATAAGGAAAGCGCATTAGACCGTTATTACAATTTGGAAAGTGAATCTTCATCTGGGTACTATATAGGTGTATAAGTAAAGAATGAATAAGTTGACTGCTCTTATCCGCCATTGAATCAAATCGACGATTCCAGTGGATACAAGAAATTTCATTTTGGAATTTTTAAAAAAAAGTCGCAAACTGTTTTAGCTATCAACTGCACAGTTGTTGGCCAACCTGAAAGTTTAGTTTCTACGATAGTATAGTGATACTAAAGCCCATTTTGTGTGGCCATCATCTATACCTCGAATGTCACCCCAATCCAAATATGTCAAGCGATCCTATCTTCTTTCTTTGAAAAATAAACGCACAAAAGTCAAACCACTTTTTTTTTTTAAATAAGAATATGCACCTGTAAATTCTTATACCATATCCTAGGTTATACCATGATGAGAAGTCACACTAAAAAAAGTAATAAAAACCCGTCTCCATGGAAACAAATAGTAACGAATCTAGAGATACAAACACTACAGAATGTTAGCTATAAGCATATAGCTAGCTAATCAACATTCGCAAATCATCGACGAACAGGTTTTCTATGATAAAAGGAGAAAAAAAAAGGCAGTTCCAAGATTATCTTATAGCAGTATAGCGCTAGATAACTTGGCTGGATATGACCCGATCTCCGCAGATCGACTCCAGCCATCAACTGGGAAAGAAAGTTCAGCAATCGAGTCTAAAATTAAAATGAATTTCATATTATTAAATTCTATTTGGATTCTGGCCGCAATCTGTCAAATGGCCAATGGACAACTATTCACGGTAATACAATTGATCCTATATGTCGCTAAATGCACGCGTTCATCATTCTTTTGTGATTGTCGTAATCATTTAGAAGTTCAATGTGGTAACCGAAATGTCAACCTTTACACGAACTGTACTGACGTCTACGATTTGCGTCATATCAAGCAGTTCAGTGCCCCTTTGTCGTAGACGCGGACCACAAGTTTGGATTGAAGAGCCAATCTTGTGGCCGGCACCGGATCAACAAATTCAACAGCTTCTCATCCAGCCAACCAACATATTCCAGTATAAAAATCAATTCTTTACCTGTTTGAAATTCATTTGACAAATAATGTTGAACTAATTGTAATTTTTGTCATAGGGTGGAACCGACCGCAATTCCCTGGTTCAAAACCCATCATCCTATTTCAGGATTGGAGGGGATTTCACATTTTAATTTGATTTCATCACCTTACGTCATTCAACCTTCGATGCTGATGCCTCTAAGCCATTACCAAATGCCGTTCAATAGGCTGCACTACATAGACAACGATGATTGGATGATTCAAAACCGACAAAATTCCAATTTTATTTTAACTGTAATTACATTAACTTATACGAAACCGACGACAGAGATTGAGATGACGACTAAAACCAAAACAGTTGGCGTTTCTGGTTGCACACCAACTCCATTTCCTTACGATGTCTGTGTCTGATATCAAAGAGATCACGTCAATTTTTAATCGTTGCCTTTAATAATATTTAATTGACTTCAAGTTCAAATTGTCTTGAACTGAAATTCAGAAATAATTGCAATAAACAAAAATCTCTTCCTTAACTATAATAAATCCTTGCAAAAATGATTGTCCATTCCTAGTTGTTGCTGATAGCTGATGACCTCCAATCGTTTGAAACATTTGAACAATAAGCTGCGATGGTGGAACCAGCTAGAACAGCATTGATTCAACCGATTTTGGCAGTTCGACTTTATTATTATTTCCTCATGAAATACAAAAAAAAGGCGCGTTCATACATTTACATGTGCGGTGGGTTAGTCAACTCTAAATATTCGTGCGCAGTTGACATAACCATATAAGAGAACGGGACGACAAACAGACAGACAAAACAAATGAATGGATTGTATCAACCAGTTCTATTTGAATTTAAAATTAGAATGGACAAACAACTAAAAAAAAGCCAATAAGTTATATTCATTCGCATCAATGAAAATCTTCTATTGGTAGTTAACCTTTATTTGAATTTTGAGTTTTCATCCTTCTACCAAATTCGTACGATTTGCTCTGAACGTGAAACTGAGCTAAATAATTAAACACAAAACCCTTGACAACCGAATAAGAAAGACATAATAAAGACGATGACCTTTGAGATAGGAGTAACCAGTCCAGAGCTTCAAATTCGTGTACAGCAACAACAACAAAAAAAGGACTACTTTTGAACTGAATTTGCAAATTATCATAAGGAATATGTAAAACCAGCGTTTCAAAAGGAACGAGTAACAGAGATGCTTAGTCGAGAGCATTTCGTACCAAATACGGAACGTAAAGTAGCAAGGAAAAGCTCACTATAGCTGTTGATGACAAACTCCTTTTTAAAAATTGGCAAACGGCAGTATTTAATCAACGTAAAGACAAATTACGTCATTCTGTTAACTATTACAGCAATTGGATTTAGTTTTATGTAGAATCAATGTCCTGTAATTTCTTAGCAACTGAAAGCACTCGGGATTGCATCATACATTCTTCGTGATGACAAAACATTTTCTAAATGCCATACGAGCGAAGAAAATTTTCAAATATACTTTATAAGGATATACATATACATACAAACATCCTATTGTAATATTCTGGTATGCAAAGATGTGCATCTGTACACATTATGAGAAAAACCAGTTTGCTGCAATTCGATAACCCCACAAACTGACATCGGGATCTGTTCTAATGCCATCCGACGAATTTTATTAGCGAAATTTTGTTATGAAAAAAAAACAGGTTTCCAGGCAAAAGAGATTTACTGGATTTAAAAAAAAAATGGCAAAACACAAAAAATGCCTTTGTTACTTCACGCATATATAAAACCAGAGTGAAAAGTATCCAATCCCACCCAGATCGTCTCTATCCTTTGATTTGGAATCACCCAAAATGAGAGACACATCAGCGGGATTCACGTTTCTTTCGATTCTTGCCCTCGGCCAAGTCGCTTATGGACAACGAATAACGGTAATGTGTTAGGATTATGCGTCTTATTCTTTAATTAATTTAATTTTGAATTATTTTTGGTGATTGAAATAGAAATACAGGGTTTCAACCCAAACGTCAACCGCTACGCAAACATTATTGGCGACGACGATTTGCGCTGCATTAGAAATCAATCCGATGCCGGTTTGTCGCAGACGGCGACACCTTTGGACGGAAATTCCAATTTCATGGTCGGCACCGGATCAACAATTTCAAATCCAGCCAACCGAATTATTACAGTAAGGTTATTATTTTATTTAAAAAAAAACGCAGCTCTTTTTGGAATTTGATAATTGGATTTTTATATTCAATTTAGGATGGAATCGACTGAAATTCCGTTGCCGCAATTCAAAAACGATCAAAATTCAAATTTTAAAGAGAATTCACATTTCCATTTGATTTCATCGCCTTACGCCATTCAGCCTTCGATGTCGATGCCATTAAACGATTTCCAAAAGAGGATTCCGTACGAAAGGATCACCCACAGAGCCAAAATCAAAAACAAGAAACGATTATTCACCAATTTGTTAACTTTGATAACATTAACGCATACGAAAATGACGACCGAGATGGTGGTGACCATACAAACACGCACAGTTACCATTTCTGGCTGCACGCCAACGCCGTTCCCTTACAATGTCTGCGTTTGAAATTGTGATTTTAGATTCTATTCAGTATATTATTTTAATATTTAAATTTCATGACGCATTCCTGTTCGTCTACAATACAAAATATTTAACAGAAATTCCCTATAGCCTCAAATTAAAAAACAAAAAAGGAAAAAAAGAAAAACAAAACGAGTCAGCATTCCAGTTGGCCCAAATGCCTTGAGGAACCACAACATTCTTGGTGCAACTGGCTGTTCAGGCAAGTGCATTCACACGTAAAGGGATGACCACCCAACAAACAGGGAACAATAAAACAGACTAGAATTTTGACAATGAAAAGTGAAAACCAGTTCTGTTCGACAATTGAAAACTAGGGTGAAAGAATTCAATTGTTAAAGAGCCAAGTGATTCAACGTAAACTCTTTTGCTGTGACACTATCACACTACCTCTATCAATATGAGGCCAACTTTAACAGAAATCTGTTACTTAATTCAACTTTTAACACACTTCAAAGCTAAAGCCGTAATAGAAAATGTAAGACTTACAATATTCAAACTTGATCAGCTGCTGCTGCTGGTAGTCAAGGGGGGCGTATATCTTTAAAGCAAAAAAACGTGTGTCGTCCCGAGATGGAAGTTGGCACACATTTCATGGGTTTCGCCACACTAAAAGAATGTCAACATGAGATTTCAAACGATGGCCAATTATGTAATAAGTGATTCCTACCAGGTTAACAGACCGTCACAATCAGATGTAACATTCAAGACGTTTTAAAAAACGTACACTCGTACAGGATCTCTCAAGTCTCACCACACACTTTCGTGAGTTTCGTCGATAATTCGTCGATAATTTCATTGCCGCTTCTTTCCGTGTCTTCTGCTTCAATTGTTGTTTCTTTCATGTGTTGCCAGATAAACTAGAGTTATGAACATTCAATTAAATGGCTCCCGAAAACAGCCGATTAACTAAATCTTTGTAAATTGATTATTGAATTTCGTTATAAAATCTCTTTTGTGTATGTAGTGTTATTCTTGTCTAGACTTGGATGTTTTTCGTAATTAAGTCCAGAATGATATGCAACAGCATTTATGAAAAAGAAGCGTTCCGGTTTATTTTTCTTTCTACGTGTTTCAGACTCAAAAGCATTCGAGGGATAATTCAAAAAAAAATTCAGGTGTATACGAGTAGCTGACAATCAATCTATGCTGGACATGTTTCAGATCTATATTCTATTTTTTAACCTCGGGCAGTTGCGTGAGCGAGAGCGGCCATATGCGCACGACGGGCAGCGGCGACCTCGGCAGTTTCCTGAACGGGTTGAGGCATACCGAAGGGCATGTTGGCGTAACGAGCGGGCAGGAAGGCCATGGGCATTCCATTGGCGGTTGCGGCGGCGTTGTAGGCGCGGTAATGCTCGATGGTGGCGGCCATCACTTCGGGAGTGTCTTGAACGGATCTTTTACCACGGGCGGCAGCTGCGGCATGAGCGGCAAAGTGAGCGGCACGAGCAGCGGCAACTTCGTTGGTGTAGAGAGTTGGGAGGGTGGAAACGACTCCATTGGCAGCGGCGGCATTAGCGTGAGCTTGGTAGTGTGCGACTTTAGCCGCCCAAACTTCGGGAGTGTCGGCGATGGAACGTTTGCCACGGGCAGCAGCTAGAGCGGCCATATGAGCAGCGCGGGCAGCAGCGACTTCGGGAGTGTCCTGGACGGGCTGTGGTGGTCCCCAGACGGGAGCTTGAGGCACCAAAGGAGGAAGAGTGGAAATGACTCCATTGGCGGCAGCAGCGGCGGCGTGAGCGCGGTAATGCTCGACTTTAGCGGCAAACACTTCGGGAGTGTCGGGGACGGATCGTTTGCCACGAGCGGCAGCTGCGGCATGAGCGGCGAAATGAGCGGCACGAGCAGCAGCAACTTCGTTGGTGTAAAGAGTTGGAAGGCTGGAAACGACTCCGTTGGCAGCGGCAGCGGCGGCGTATGCGCGGTAATGTTCGACTTTAGCAGCCCAAACTTCGGGACTGTCTGGAATTGAACGTCTACCACGAGCAGCAGCAGTGTGAGCGGCCATGTGAGAAGCGCGTGCGGCGGCTACTTCAGCGGTTTCCTGTGCCGGTGGCTGCAGAGCGGAATAAGGGAAGTAGAGGAAAGGATTGTAGTTCCATCCACTTGGGTTCTGAGCGGCGGCAAAGCAAACCACACCCAAAAGGACTGCGAGAATCTGTTGATGAATCGAGAGAAAGATATTTTAAAATTGATTAGTTACAATTGAAATTTGAAAATGAATTTGAGAGAAGAGAAAACTTACGTAGATCTTCATGTCGATTCGCTTAAGGAGATTGTCAGCTGGCGGAATTCGGAGTAGAATTAACGAAAATCTAAGAGATACTAGGCGTTTATATACTTGGCGATTTGCTCTATGCTGACGGCTAATCCACCGGCAGCAAGGTCGCGTTGTTGAAAAACAAATCAAACAAACAAAAAATGAAATTTGCTTCTTCCGCATGTACAAAATATAGATAAGATTGGGCTAGGAAACCTGTTCTTCATTCTGTATAACCATAATGGCTGACAATCTAGCGTCTAGATTTATTCCGGCTGCTACCGGTTTTGTGTTTGGGTGTGGTTTATATGTTCTAAAATTGATGTTGAATCTTGAACTTGAGTTGACATTATACCAAATACATCTCGTACAACATCAAGAATCAGTGCCAAATAAGCGCAACTGTGCACGCTCCACTGTGGTGCACAGTTGTGATGGCCTCGGACATCCAAAAGTAGAAACTGACCAAGTTTCACGCCAAGTTAATAATCAAAAGTGAAAGTAATATTATATTGAACGTCATAGAGTTGTCCTAATCGAACGTGTTGTTGGATAAAATACGCCCCGTTGCACAGACAAAAAGTCCAAGCAAAGAGTTGGAGCGTTTGACAACCGTTTGAAAAATTGATCGTCCCATTAATCGCTCAATGTAACGGTGCATTAATGCACTTGGTCAAGTTCAAGTATTTCTTCGAATCGCATTCACCAATCATGAACAACAGCCATGCCATTAACCCATTTCACATATTTATAATAGTACAATTTCTTGTTTTAAATCAGCATTGATCATGACCGTCAAATTACAAAGCCATAACAGTGGTCGAATTGAACCTTATCTTATAGAGAAACATGAATAAATTTCAGCAAAAAAAATAGCCTTGAAAAATGTTTTATTTCAATACATGAACAAAATTTTTCAAATATTTCATTAATTTTAATGGCCGGTCGTGTGGCCTAACGGATAAGGCGTCGGACTTCTATAAATAAAGGGGATGATGATAACCGAAAATTGCGGGTTCGAATCCCGCCACGATTATAGCAATAAAAAGTCTTTTAGTCTTTTAGCAGTTTATAATAATATCAAATGAATTTCATAATAGTATCGTAAATGAATTTTGAATAAAAGACATAAGACTTGATATTAGGAAAAACTCATAATGTATTTTCTTAGACGGCTGGTTTTAGCTGGAAGTGCACATTTGCACTGTGCAAAGATTGTACAATTTAAAGAAATTTTATCGTTGCTTTTAGAAAACAGAAAAGTATTGAGAATTGAGAAATGACTGTGTGGAGGAATTATTGGCAACAGTTGTCGCAGTCCCGCATGCCGCAGCCGCAGCAGGGGACAACTTTAGCCACTCGAGCAGCAGCTGCGGCATGAGCTGCGAAATGAGCGCGACTGGCAGCAGCGACTTCGGGTGTGTCTTGGACGGGCTGTGGTGGTCCCCAGACGGGAACTTGGGGTTCCAAATGACGAAGGCTGGAAACAACTCCGTTGGCGGCAGCCGCGGCAGCGTGAGCGCGGATGTGTTCCAGTTTGGCGGCAGCAACATCGGGAGCATCAGCAACGGATCGTTTGCCACGAGCGGCAGCAGCAGCATGAGCGGCGAAATGAGCGGCACGAGCAGCGGCAACTTCGTTGGTGTAGAGAGTTGGGAGAGTGGAAACGACTCCATTGGCAGCAGCGGCATTAGCGTGAGCTTGGTAGTGTGCAAC
The DNA here is from genome assembly GCA_030770115.1 of Daphnia galeata. Taxonomy (NCBI): domain Eukaryota; kingdom Metazoa; phylum Arthropoda; class Branchiopoda; order Diplostraca; family Daphniidae; genus Daphnia; species Daphnia galeata. The sequence continues at coordinate 1,425,477 of CM061119.1, forward strand.
TTTAGCGGCCCAAACTTCAGGAGTATCGGGGATGGATCGTTTGCCACGGGCAGCAGCTGCGGCGAGAGCGGCAAAGTGAGCGGCACGAGCAGCGGCGACTTCGGGGGTGTCTTGGACGGGCTGTGGTGGTCCCCAAACGGGAACGGGTTCCAAATGGCGAAGGCTGGAAACAACTCCATTGGCTGCGGCAGCGACGGCGTGAGCGCGGATGTGTTCAAGTTTGGCGGCCGCAACGTCAGGAGCATCCGGAATGGATCGTTTACCACGAGCGGCAGCAGCGTGAGCGGCCAAATGTTGAGCACGAGCAGCGGCTACTTCAGGAGTGAAGGCAACTGGTTGAGGAACTCCCCAGCCAACAACTTGCAAAGGTGGAAGAGTCGAAACGACTCCGTTGGCGGCAGCTGCGGCCGAATGGGCCCGGTAATGTTCGACTTTAGCGGCCCAGACTTCAGGTGTGTCCAAAACGGCACCGGGTTGTCCCCAAACAGGAACGGATTGAGCGGCGATCACTCGGGATCCTCTGGCAGAAGCGTGAGCAGCGGCGTGAGAGGCACGAGCGGCCACCACTTCGGCCGTTTCCTGGACGGGCGCTGGTTGGGCGGTGTAGGGATAATAAAGGAAGGGATTGTAATTAAAACCAGCCGGGAATTGGGCAGAGACGGCGCATGCCATCAAAACGACAACGACAGCCACCTATGAAATAAAATTACAAATTCCAATGAAACAATATCATTAAATATGTAATTAACATTTGAATAATTATCATTATTTGAAAGACAAATTCTGTTAGAGTTGATTCACTTACTGAGGTTTTCATGTCGATTCGCTTATTAGTTGTTGAAGCGCAGAAGAAGGAGGACGATTGGATTGAAGATTGGAGCAAAAAACGCTGCCTTATATACGTCTTTCCCTCGCATGGGAATCTCATTCTAGCCTTCTACAAGCATAATAGGAAAGCAACTAAGTAAGTGCAATAGCGATTCAAGGGCATAGTTTTAGGGCAAATTTCCGATTGTTTCAATTCCTCGCTATTGTTGTTGTTGGGCTGTGCAGAAATTCCTGACGGTCACACCTTCTATCGCCAGTAGCACGCGATGATTAGACTTGATCCCATTTTGATTTTAGTTCACTTCCTTCTAGTCAAAAAGGATCTCGAGGCTAAACACCATCTCTGTATATACTCCTAGTTCACCGTGAATTTTCAAATGGGACGTCCGTGAAAAAAAAAATTTTGGCTTCAGACGAACAGCCTGTCAAACGGACCTTTCACTTATTCAAATTATTTATAATATATAGAATTTTGAGTTTGATATAGTACACAATTCAACCGAATTTACTGGTTATTGTTTTATTATGGCGTGACATATAATTTCAATTCATCATTGCCTATCCTGTTTTGAAATGATTTTGATATTCATTCGTCTTCAGACTCTTCAAGGACCTTTTTAAAATAATTGATAGATAGGACGTTATTATTTGGATGACGCTGGGTCTGCTGATGCCAATAAATGACTTACAAACATACGTACCTCGCCCAAAAATTGAATTTCGTGATGGGCAAGGTCGGTTTGGCTTCTGCTGCCGGCCAAGAAAAGAGGCCAGCATTCCTCATATGAAAAAGAGTTGGCCTCTATCATTCCCAGCTATTACTGTAATTATCATCTATAATTCGTTGGACCATATCATAATTATTTCGGTTTCGGTATTAAATTTGTTGTTGAAAATCACTGAATTCGATGGATGGCGATCGAAATGATTGTCATCGTCAAGTCCGACCTCGCCCTAAGTTTCATCGTTTCAAGGCCAGTAAACGTCAGCTGTTTTGATTGCATCTCACAAAAAGGAAAATTGATGATGATGAGGCGATTAATTTGAAACATAAATCCACCGACTGATTTCCAGTGATTGGATAACATTTTCTATAATATAGACCCCATCGATAGAATTATAGATCGACTTCCGCAAATTGACGTCGACACAGAAAAAAACGATTTGATCAAAATCTCTTTACCATATAAAATAGAACTTTTGGTTATTTAAGGTTCCCATCAATAAATTATCCGGGTGGGAACCTGAACGTGAGGGAACACATTCATTTTCGTTTCAATTTCTTAGAAATCTCAGCAGCAGCGATGGCTTGTTCACCATATAAGTTATGGTGAATGGAAAAAAAAAAGTATTTAAATCCATGCAAAACTGGCCAGCAGCATCACATCAATAACCTGTTTTTTCTAAGAATTTTAAGTCCAACTCGGTTCAATTCAAATATGTGGTACACAACGACACACATAAAAAGAGGATATGTGGACTAGAAAAGGATGACCTTTCCTCAGTTACTATGCTAGTACATTATTACGATGACGTAACAACTGGTTTTTCATTTCAAAAGTGAAATGTATACACAGTGGAATCGCTGGAATCTGTTTTGAGGCAAGGTCGTTCGTCAATTAACGAATAACTAATCAAACCCTACAATCATGTCCAGATTGATAATGGGACTCGCAAATTCTCAAATGAAAATAGGACGAGATTACGCGAATAATTAATATTCAATTGGAATTAATTTTTCAAATTATGTAAGGAATTAAAAACGGAATATTATAAAGACAAGCAAAAAAGGCTGGATTTTATGTAGAAAAATTCACCGGCTTATTTTGCAAAGAGTTTAAAAAAATAAATTTCAATCAAAATTGTTCTATCACGAAATGCAAGAAAACAGCAGGAAACAATTGAATTCGAGTCTTTTAAAAAAAAATTGTTATTATAGTTTAAAAGAATTGGTTTACAGATATTAGATTTATTGGAATTCATCCAGAACGGGATAGAGCCTCGTTGAATGCGCGGAAGAATGTGAATTTCGCCGCTTGAACTTCGGGAGTGTCTTGAACGGGTTGCGGTAGAGCCCAGTTGACTGCGGGAAAATAAGAAGGTAAAACGGAAACGAATCCGTTGGTGAAAGAAAGCCACAGAGTTGCCGAGTTGTTGGCTGGCAACAGTCGCAACAGGTAAAGGCTGGACGAGAAGAGCTTTCGGTACTACCCGGGCGGCGGCAAGAGCGTGAGCGGCCAAATGAGCGCGACGAGCTGCGGCTACTTCGGGAGTCTCTTGAACTGGTTCAGGCATACCCCAAGGCATTGCGCCGTACCGAGCGGGAAGGTAAGCCATCGGGACTCCGTTAGCGGCAGCTGCGGCGTTGTAGGCGCGGAAATGTTCGATGGTGGCCGCTTTAACGGCCGGAGTGTCTTCGACGGATCGTTTACCGCGAGCTGCAGCGTGAATTGCCAAATGAGCGGCACGAGCAGCGGCTACTTCAGGAGTATATTGAACTGGTTGAGGAACTCCCCAACCGAAAACTTGCAAAGGTGGAAGAGTCGAAACGACTCCGTTGGCGGCAGCTGCGGCCGAATGGGCCCGGTAATGTTCGACTTTAGCGGCCCAGACTTCAGGTGTGTCCAAAACGGCACCGGGTTGTCCCCAAACAGGAACGGGTTGAGCGGCGATCACTCGTGATCCTCTGGCAGAAGCGTGAGCAGCAGCGTGAGAGGCCCGGGCGGCCACCCACTTCGGCCGTTTCCTGAACGGGCGCTGGTTGGGCAGTGTAGGGATAATAAAGGAAGGGATTGTAATTAAAACCAGCCGGGAATTGGGCAGAGACGGCGCAATGCCATCAAAACGACAACGACAGCCACCTATGAAAATAGAGTTTGGACATATAGCATCAAAATTTAAAAGATAATTGAATTAAAATTTCACTTACTGAGGTCTTCATGTCGATTCGCCGAGTAAATGTGTGTAACGCAGAGAAAAGAGGAGAGTGAATTGAATTATTCTTCCAACATACCGGAGCTTTTATACAAAAACCATTCGCAACATGCATCCTTGTGATTATCGTGCAAAACTGTACAGACCTTGGAAGAAAATTCGTGTGTTATCCACAAAAAATGGCCAAAATCTTCCGCATTTACACAAAAAATAACAAATGGAGAAGAGATTAGATGATTGAGATATGTCCTAGTTTCCTTTTGACTTTTACTTTATATCATTCACGCGTTCTTGCTGCCCGGATAGGGGTTGACTTTGATATCCTCGTCTCTACTCAGAAACGACCGAATCGTGCACCGGTGGTCGTGAAAGTACAGTTAAAAAGAGTATTGAAACAGGCCCTATTGAATTTCTTAAATAGGAAGTACTGTTAACAATGAGCAGTTGGTCACCTTGTATGTGTGTCCCCCAATCAATAACCGATTTCAATTTCACGAACGTAATAATTGCTAAATGGTCAAGTAGCAGCACATTCTCTGGAAATCTTTATAACGTACTAACCAATTTAATGTTGAATAGTAATAAAATTGAATTGCTGTTGAAAGGCGTCTTAATCAAGTTTGGAAAAAGCGCTTATTAGTGTCTGCTTATTTCGCAAGCTTGATTGGAACTCAGTTTACCAGCTTATACGGTTAACATAAGAATCTTTTGAAGTGCAATACAAGGAAATTAAATTGAATTTTTCTAATGACCATTTTAATTTGAAACCCATTGATCTATTGTCTAATATTGATCGTGTGGCCTAATGGATAAGGCGTCGGCCCCTCTATACCTTTACTGGTTGCAGCCGGAAATTGCGGGTTCGAGTCCCGCCACGATTGCATATTTTATTTCTTAACAAATTCCTAAATTTAATAATAACAGTGAAGTTGGAAAAAACACATCGGTATGGGAACGGTAAAACAATTTTGATTCATTAATGATAATTAAAATATGAACCAGCGCGTGAAATTGTATCAGACAACATCCAACACTTCTGACGAAATATCGGCGAATCAAATTTCATTAATCCAAAACCAAAAAATCAAATTTCATGATGAAAGATTTTTATTTTACAACAGCGCAAGAGTTGCAAGCGACATCTTTTGAAAAACAAATTCACTGTTTTGAAGAAAATATCGGTAGAGGCTGCAGGATTTATGTAACGGGCTATCACGGTTTCAAAATTTCAAATGACCTAAAATTCAATATTAGTTATTAACTACAGTTGGATTAACCGGAGCGAACGGCAGCTTCATTGAATGCGCGGAAGAAAGCCAATTTGGCTGCGTAAACTTCGGGTGTGTCCTGGATAACGGCGGCCGGTTGGCTCCACACAGGGACGGGAGCTGGAAGGGACTGAATGGGGACAACTTTAGCAACTCGAGCGGCAGCTGCGGCATGAGCGGCAAAGTGAGCGGCACGAGCAGCGGCAACTTCGTTGGTGTAAAGAGTTGGGAGAGTGGAAACGACTCCGTTGGCAGCGGCGGCATTAGCGTGAGCTTGGTAGTGTGGCAACTTTAGCGGCCCAAACTTCGGGAGTATCGGGGATGGATCGTTTGCCACGGGCAGCAGCGAGAGCGGCCATATGAGACAGCGCGGGCAGCAGCGACTTCGGGAGTGTCCTGGACGGGCTGTGGTGGTCCCCAGACTGGAACTTGGGGCTCTAAATGGCGAAGGCTGGAAAGAACTCCGTTGGCGGCAGCCGCGGCAGCGTGAGCGCGGATGTGTTCCAGTTTGGCGGCCGCAACATCGGGAGCATCAGCGACGGATCTTTTTCCACGAGCGGCAGCGAGAGCGGGCCATGTGAGCAGCGCGGGCAGCAGCGACTTCAGGTGTGTCTTGGACGGGCTGTGGGGCTCCCCAGACGGAATTTGAACGGGTTCCAAGTGGCGGAGGCTAGAAAGAACTCCATTGGCTGCGGCAAGCGACGGCGTGAGCGCGGATGTGTTCTAGTTTGGCAGCTGCAACGTCAGGAGCATCTGGAATGGATCGTTTACCACGAGCGGCAGCAGCATGAGCGGCCAAATGTTGAGCACGGGCAGCAGCTACTTCAGGGGTGAAGCCAACTGGTTGAGGAACTCCACCAACCGACAATTTGCAAAGGTGGAAGAGTCGAAAACGACTCCGTTGGCGGCAGCAGCGGCCGAATGGGCCCGGTAATGTTCAACTTTAGCGGCCCAGACTTCAGGTGTGTCCAAAACGGCACCGGGTTGTCCCCAAAACAGGAACGGGTTGAGCGGCGATCACTCGGGATCCTCTGGCAGAAGCGTGAGCAGCGGCGTGAGAGGCACGAGCGGCCACCACTTCGGCCGTTTCCTGAACGGGCGCTGGTTGGGGCGGTGTAGGGATAATAAAGGAAGGGATTGTAGTTGAAACCGGGAGGGAACTGGGCAGAGACGGCACATGCCATCAAAACGACAAACGACAGCCCACCTATGAAACAGAGTTGGATAGCATCAAAATTAAATCATAATTTATAAAAGATAATTCAATTTTAAAATTCACTTACTGAGGTCTTCATGTCGATTCGCTTAGAGATTGTAAGAGCGCAGAGGATGAGAGTGAATTGATTTCTGCTCCAAACATAGCCGAGCTTTTATACGAAATCACTTCATTACCATTCTGTGCTGCTCCATTTCGGAGCCTCGGAGCAAGGTCGGATAGTCCTCCTTAAAATTGGCATCTTCCGTGTTGAGCGGAAGATCGGATACACGCGTCCTACAAAATATATTCTATAGTTTATACTTTTACTTTTCCATGCGATCCAGCATATCAACTGAAAATGGGAGTGGCACAGTGATTCCATTTCAGTTGCTGCCTAAAGACAACTAATCGAATGACATCAGGTGCGTCAGGTTGCTGACGTATTACGAAAGCAGTTAACCTTCATCGCTAACCGTTATCATAACAGGTACAAGGAGAACCTTCTAGAACAGATTCCCCATCACTTGTCCTTTCTTTAAATCAAAGTTCTTATCGTCAACATTTATTCCCTCTGGTAACACTTGATATAAAACAGTTGGATATAGGCGGCAATAAAATTCTTAATGTTGCGGTGTTTATTATTGTTTTATTGCCTGATAAAAACCAGCGTGGCAAAACTTCTTGTATAATAAAATCCAACCTTGAATATGTTTCATATCATTTGTTTTTGCGGAAGATGACCGCACTTTTATATTGCTCCATTCGACATTTTACTTGAGCTTAACATTATTAATTTTTAAAAAATTCACTGAGTGGTCACAATTTGAGGGAAATGCTGGAATCAATTAAAAACATAAACGAATCTAAAATATTATCAGGTAGATGCTGTCGTCATGTTCTAATTTGAAAAGCGGAAATAATTAAGGAACGGACGTTTGTAGCGGAAGACGCCAAGGTACGGACGAATATTGAGCGGGTAGGTAAGCAGGCCACCACGTTAGGACTGTCGTGAGATCTCGATGGAAGAGCCCAAGGTTTGGATTCCGGCGTGGCGTATTGATTGGGCATGTAAGCAGCGACAACATCGAACGGATTGTTCGGATGGACACGTTGAACAGCCCACGGCATCGATTGGAATCTGGCCGGCAGATAAGCGACGATTCCGTTCGGTGCGGAATTGTAACTTCGATAATGTTCAATCGTTCCGGCAGCTACCGGATGAGCGGATCTTTCCGTACGAATAGCTAACGCTATTTGTATAATGACCCAGCAGTAAACCGTCAAACCAACAACTATAGTCGCCTATTTTTAAAAGAAATTGTTTTAAAGGTGAAATAGTTTATGAATTAAAATGAATTTTGGGAATAATGGACTTACCTTCATGACGATTCCACTACAAATAAGAGACGACCTGGTCAATGTCCTTGAAATATTTGTGTGTACGATATGCGACAGTTGTTCTTATATATACTCGGTTATAAAACAACACTTCCGGCAAGGTTACATAACTTATAGATTATTCTACGTATTATTTATTCAACGATCCAGCAGTCGTTATTGAGGTAATATTGGCGAACCCCTATATCAATATATCGATGCATAATAATAGGAAATGACTTCTTCCTGTCCCCTTATTAGATATCAATTCACGTTGTATAGTAAATCACGTATGTATTGCGTAATTGGGTTCTTTCATTTCATATTATGCGCATATTTCAATGGGAAAAACCCCGCAAAATGAGGGATTGGGGATCATAAGTTTTGATTGCGGTTATAGTCAGAATCATCCATCATGTCAGCCAAATAGTAAGTGGACCATCAAATTTTGAATTAAATTCACTGATGTAATGACTAACGAGGAGGACTTTGGTTAACCGCCGGAATTCCATCAGATTTCAAACCGCGCGCGCCCAAAAAAATAATACAACAAAATGTAAACATCAAATGAAGAGCTCTTGCCGCCGTCACTAAATGTGAGGATATATAGAAGAAACGTGACTGGTCATAAACGCGTGGACTATACAGGAAATAGAATTTAAAAATAAAAAAAAGCCCTCCACAGCATATGTTGGATGATGGCGGCGGGTGAAAGCGCTCAGTATATGGAAAATGAGACGCGTGTTTGTTTGCTCATGTGTGCTGTGTGGTCGGTCTATATGAAGAACGCGTCCATTCTCTATCTCGTGAAAATGTAAATACAAACGTCCTCTACGTGACGATATGTCCACTGCTCACCATCAAATTGATACGTTTTAAGTGTAGGCCTATATGGCTACACTTATATTGATGAACATCTGTGTGCCTTTCTCTTGTACACCATCAGCACCGGGAGTACAATGATCTTTCGTTTACTGCATATGTGATGGAAGCTCCGCCCCTCTCTTTCCTCTACATAGTCACGGCACAGAGAAGCGGGCAGCAGAGCACAGGGGGGAAAATAGGAATAAGGAGAAGAGATTTTCTCCTCCGTTCTCAGTGTTCTCCCGACCGAGCGTGCGGCAAGTTCGTGATTTCTTTTCTTTAAAGAAAAACAACAAAAGATGACGATTCGAGATAGTCTTGTGATTCTCTTATCGTTCTCCGTTTTTGTTATTTACCGCCGTTGCCGAGAATAATAAAAACGGTGACAAACGTGTCGGTTTCAAGAAGAACGTCAACATCGCCAGACAATGGTCGTGCAAAAATCCTCAGCCTCGTTTAGTTTACATCGGTACACGCACAGCTCACAATTCCAATTGGGAGTGTAACATAATTAAATTCATCCAATTTTTTAAATAAATAACAGGTCAAATGGAAGAGTACGCCGCACCCAATATCGTTACTTGCCATCGGCGTTGTTGGTTCACCGTTTGCGACGATTCGGTCCGGTTGTTGTATGACGCCAGGCAACGACGTGCTCGTCTGTTGAACACGTCGAAGAATTGGTGAGTTTCGTCGTTCACGCCGTCGTTTCCAGCGACGGACCCCACCACCATCATCACCAGCAGCATCAACAGCAGCCTCACAATAATAATAATAATAACAACAAGAAGAAGGAGAAGAAGATGACGGTGTCGATGAACAATCACACGAGATGCGAATGTTGTCGGACGTAATAATTTGAGAGCCAGAAGATCTTCGTTCGTTCATCGCAAGACAGTGCAATAATTCGTTCATTTAGAGTGTCATTTACGAGTATAACGACCAATGCAGCAGCAGCAGCTCACCAGTTGATTTTGTTTGATTTTATAAAAGAGTGCGCTATTCAACTCTAATCGCTTCGCTATTATTATTAAAAAAAACCGGAAATTTTTTGTAGCCATTTTCTTATTATGATTGAATTAACATGATGATGACTATATCTGATGGATTTTATATTGTATACGTTGAAAAAAACAAGACTCGATAATTTACGAATAAAAAAAATCTAAAAGTGAAATTTGAATCTCTATTTTCCGTCTGAATTGAATAAATCAGCCAGAGTCAAAACGTTTGCGGTTGGCAACAGCGTATATCAAGCCGTGTCCAGCAGTTGTTGCGATGACCCAAATGCACTAAACAGATTATCTCTTCTACATGTTTCCAGGAATGATCATAAAACAGTTTTCTAGAATAATAAAACAACGTCGCTATCGTTTTCAAAAAAATGTGACATTATTTATTTCAAGGGCGTCAATCAGCGCAAAACCAAATGTCGACGCTGCTGTTTTATTTTCTTCTTCTTGTATAATCTGCCCTTGTTATTATTGAACCCGTCGTGTCGGCACCGAGGCTGATGTGCTCCCGATGATGAATCGACGCTATTGGGGTCTCCGCAACGCGGTCCCCGCCCGTATATTTTTAGACGTACCACATTCATCATCCAAACTGTCGAAATGGATTCGTTTTTAAACATAACAATACGCAGCACAAGAAATTGCGCTGTTGATGGTTAATATGTGCGAGGAGAAACAAAATTTTTCAGCACAATTTAATATTCAATTGGATTTTTTTTGTATTATAATAATAATATCGGGAATTTCCAAACAATTTAAATATTTGATAATAATACCCAGAAGGTATTGCCAGTAGACGGGGAGAATCAATTGTCTAGACTTAATAACAATTTCAATGAATATTCTTAAAATACGATAAGGCGATGACACGTAAAGTAGAGAAATTGCAACGTTTGGCGACATCCACAAGTTGATGGGGAATTTTTTTGCTCACGTCATTCTCCAACTTTAAAAAAACGCAAATGTCACTCTACTGTTGAAAGAATATTACAAGAGCTTTCAACAGCAACAGACGAGTTTAACAGTCATTTGCATATTTCTCTCGAATCCAGCCATCAATCAAAACATTTTCTTATATTTTTTTTGGCTTTTTCTTAAAAATAATTTATGCATTTAAGACGTTCGCTGTTTTTTTTTAAAACAGGACAATTTCGGTGGTTAAATCCCTTGCGGTTGAATAGAAAATCCAAAAAATCCGTGCTGGGCGGACCATAATAATAAACGCGTGAAAGTCTAATATCGTTCCATGTAAAAAATTTCCGTTCAGGTGTAATTTCCATCCGCTGCTGCTGTGCGTCAGCCACTAAAAATTAGAGGTCATCTTTTGCTGAGATAGGATGAAATTGCGCAAAATTCGGGGTTTTTTTTCTTCTCTCTAATAGCTCGCAGAAATTTTATTATAAAAGACAAGTTGCATTCAGTGGCCGACCATCAGTCGCTAACCAACTTGCCATCTATTCACGAGTCATCCAGCCAACCAAAAAAGGATGTTATTTAAATCCCCTTATTCCGTGTTGTTTCATTTCACATCGGTCGTCTTTCTACTGTTAACTGGTGGCCCGTTCGACACTCCCGAAGCCAAAAATGTGATGGTGACATTCAAGAGGAACATCGATCAAGTCCTGAAGGAATGGAATTGCAACAAACCGCAAATGAGACTCGTCTATTTGGGTATTAAAACTATTAATATCATTTATCTTTACATCTATCAGTTGATTGTACTATTTTGACGTTTTCATTTAAACAGAAGATGAATATGTCGATTATAATCCGTCGGCCATTTACCTGCCTCACGCGGCTGTCGTTCATCGTTGCGATAAATCGATCGGTTGCTGCAAGACGGGACACGTTTGCGCGGCGGCCGAGGAGGAGGACATGACCTTCATCGTTGAAGAATTTCTACGCGGCAGGAAAATGAAAAAAGAAGTCCAATTATCTAATCACGTTCGTTGCGAATGTCAGAGTCTCACCCAGGAGCGCAAATAATTATTACATTTAAAAAAAAATAATAATCAGCAGCTGATAATCGATTGAGTTGAACTTGTATTGTATATTCAAAAGTTCCTTTATATTAAATAACAATTTGTGTACGTGTGTATACGATGTCATGTATCAGAAAACGTAAATTTTCAATTTATTTTGAAAATATACATTTAATTTCATCAACTTTAATTTAATTCAATTGGAATTTTGCCAAAAAATTGTTTTTTTTCGAGGACTCTCCATGTAAGGACTCGGTTGGAGATTAGTTTTTTCTTGTTCATACGTTCGAAATGTATATCGAACTGTCTTTTCTTTCTTGACATGTTAAAATGTTCCACGAATTATTCACGCAGCCAATCACATATCCAATCATCCGATTGACACGAACCGAAATATACTATAGGTATATATAATAAATAGCCTCGTCTATTATATTTATAGTGATGTGGTCTCGGAATGAGAGTCGAGACTAAACGGCAGCGCAATTTAAATACCCGCCAGCCATTGTGGCTTTTACAATAAACGTTTTTTTGGCGCAACCAGTTGCTGCACGCCGTGAATACTGAAAATATATATGGCCGTCTTTTATTGCGATTCTGGGCTCTTTTTAAAAGCGCTGCAAATTACAAACCGCAAAGTCAAACTTTTTTTTTTTTTTTTTGCATATTTGTGAACCGGTTGAACTTTTATGTGGTACCGGTTCTAATATAGTTTACGATCGTGAATTTTCTCTTGTGACCCTTATTAAAAAAAATAAGACGCTTGCCAGCAGACCTTAATTTTTCAATTTCGGTCGCTATAAGCTCCCGCTATTTTATTTATAGATGAACTTTCCAATTTTGGGTTAAAAATTGAATTTTTATCCGGTTAAATAGTAGTTGATTGCGGTATTATAGTTAAAAATGATATAAGAAAAAACGTTAGATGCAAATGAGTCTGGTGTAGTGTCACAAGGTTCAATATGCTATCGATATACTCTCTACGGATCTTTCTCTGTCTCTAGAATTTTAAAAAAATTTGTGTCGTGACTAGACACGTTCAAAAATCGTCCAACCAAGGCCATAGTGTACGGAGAGACTATAGTAACTTAGATAAGAGTAGCTGACAAACTGGTGACGATGGCTGACCCCCTTTTGAGATTTTAAGATCCAAATGTTTATGCAAATCGACTCTCTTATTCCGCGTGATTATATGGTTTTATACAAACAGAATATAATCAATGAAAAAGCAGATGCTGCTGGGTATATTTGAGCACATATTTAATTTAAAAAAAAAAATCACCAAATAATATCAAATTAAATAACATAGTAAATTAATTTAAATATCGATGTATAGAAATATACATGAATAATGCAAAATACCAAAAGGAAAATTTAAATATTGGCCAAAATGTCATAGGACGGATCTTGAATTTCCCGCACGTTGCTGATAATTATTTAAACTCTCAAATCCACTTTGCCAACGCATTCGCAACGTGTGTGATTGGTCAGAGTAATCATCATTTTCTTTTCATTTTTCGGTCGTTTAGTTCCGTTGCTGATGATCCTTTTGTTGTTTTTGACAGGAGCGTTAGTAGACGGTGAGTCCCCGGGGCCGCCGCTTCCGGAATTGCTGATGGCTCTCACGGCGAATTGGAACTTTCTCCTCGGCCGTTTCGACCGATTTGCATATCTGACCGGGAGTTTTGCAACATCCAGTCGACTGATCGCATTGATGAATAATCAACGCCGATGGCAAATAAATCACATTGGGAGCAACATAATCGTCCAAATTTTCTATATATTTAAATTAAAGTCAAATATAAGGAAATGATATGGTAGAAATAGCCTCTAATTATCAAAAAAAAAAAATTCATGTACCTATGTGAACGACCCGGGGCTGCGGTTTGTTACACGTCCAATCGTTGAACGCTCTCAAATTCTTGTTTAAAGGAATCGTTTTCACGGCACTTGTTGATGGATTAGGATTAGCCAACAAAGGCGACGCCAACAATAGCCAAAAGCACAATAACTTCACTAATTTCAGGCTGTTAGCACTTTTTAAAAAATCAGCCATGATGATATGATGATGATCCTAGTATAGAACAAGTGCGCGATGGACCAGACAGAAAATGAATCTACCGTTCTATCCGCTATTTGTCACTGTATTTATATTGTTACATCAGCTTCGGAGCGAGCGTGTATGGCTGACGCTGGATGACGTTGGATGAGATGTGCCAATAATGTCCTGTGGGGACTTTCCGCCATACATGGCTCGTCTGTATACCACAGAACAAAGGGCCAATTTCCCTTTTTTTTATTATTCACGTATAGAAACTTCTTTTGCGTTGGCTAAACTGCGTGATAAGTGACGTCAAAAACAAAAAGGAAAAGATAGAACCGGATTTGTGAATGGGACCGGAACCCCCAATCTCTTATAAAACTAAAACCGGAAAAAAAGAAGAAGATATCAAGGATTTTTTAAAAAATTCTAGATCGGGGTATATTCGCCGTTTGACTGATAAACAACTTCCGTTTCACATTTAAAACAAATAAGTTTAAACCCAGCATGTTTATTATTCTTATCAAAAGTTTATTGATTGTTTAAAATTAAACTGACGACGACTGGGATTGAATGTGTCTAGATAAACATGTTAAAACGTGTAAATGTGATGACATAGTTGGGAATTATCTCTATACATCTAGCCGGAAGTGCATTCACGATATAAAGTCCTGATTATAGCCCAGCAGTCAAATAATTGTTTAATTTTATATACGTACGATAAACCGGTTTATCTTTGATTCACCAGACCCTTTTTTTTCAAAGGTGTCTAGACGTCCGATGGTGAATTGATCAACATGGACGGACGCTATATAATGTTCTATAATCATATTTGATTAAGGTTTTCAACCAAGTCCGCATTGTAAATTCGTGACAACCCAACCAAATGTAATGAAATTTGTTGGATATTCGCCAACCGGAAACGGGGTGCGGTGCATACCAATATCATTATAATATAAGGAGATTTATACTCGAAATGATAACTTTTAGGGCGTGTATACGTTTCAGCGTAGATACGTCACACAAATACATGCGTCACAAAATTAATTTTAATGTCCGTCTCGGATGCCATCACACAAATATGGTACAACAATTGTTATATCCGTGTAAAACATAACACAAATTAGTATACAATAAAGTCGTCGTTTTCTCATACCCAGCAGTTTGCATAAGATGTTCCGATGACGTCAATTAGATCATCGTCTATAAATAAACCAATAAATTTTAAATTTTATAAACTAACGAACGAATTGGCTAAATTGGCGCTGCTATTTGCATAATATTACACTTACCGATATGCTATGAGAAAAGACAAGACTTGTCTGGTTGCGGTTTCCATACGATTAAAGTCGCCGTTATTATATCAGCAATTGGCTGATTTCATCACCATCACCTTTTTTCATCATCTTCGATCGAGTAATTTAATATAATTAGTACATTTAATTGGAATGTCATTTCTCGGCTATATATTCGTATAACTAACTACACAACTGATTTGGTTTCAAACGTTCAACGGGAGTGGACCATGTCACTGCCAGTCGGATGTCTTTTTATACACATCAGCGTTCACTTGTAAATATTCAAATACGGTGCGGTTATTCCTAGAAATGGCCGACAAATATATAAAGATTCAAAACATATAAAATAAAAGTCATTTCGCAAAAATCATGACGGAAATGAATCAATTGATGATGTGGTTATCCATTACATCGACAATCTAGATTCAATCGTGCGCAAAAGACTTCATTATAATACGAAAAAATGAATAAATACCGAGAATCTTGTCTTATTATTATGGCGATATGGTTTATATAGCGAAGGTCTTGCGCGGGTTCTATTACAAGGTTATTTGGCCAGATTCCATCTATAACTATATATAAGCGTCTGTCAAACTTGAAATTCGCATGTATTACATATTGCATAGCGTTTGATTATCTAATAATCTATCCAACAAAACACTCCCACTCATTAGTAATATTAAATCCACGTCAATTTGTTGTTGTTTCCTTTTTAGAAGTTGATTACGGTCGTGTATTAATTACAGAGCGTTTGACCATCATAGAATTCCAGCGAACGACCTCCTATGTGTGTCATTAAAACCATCAGTTATTGGGAAATTGATATTAAGACAGCACAGAATACAATATAGAATAATAAACTTATATAAAATACCGGGAGAGAGAATGTGATAGTCGAATTTTAGGTTGTTCCGTCGATTTCTTCTTGTTTTGAATGATGACGTCATCACGGCAACAGATTCGTCTACCAACACAGAAACAATTCAACATCTTCTCTCTAGAAATGAACTGGACATGAAATCTTTTGATGATGATGATTATCTAGAAATTTGAGCTGCTGCTAGGCTCTTTAATGGCCACATCCGACGATATAGTGTCACATGTCCGGCAGGTTTCCGTCGTCGGAAGTTTACCGGAGATAACCAATTCATTTCAATTCAAAAGATAAATACCATCATCATCAGTTCAATCTATCAATTGTTCCCCCCTAACGTTCTTTAACTTGAATCGATTTTTAAATTTTCCCATTTTCAAAAATAGATGAGATAAAACCTATACAGAAAAAAAAACAAATGAGATTCTACTTATTCCGCTGTTTAGCGGTGCGTATAGCTGACAGTCCGTCCCCTTTAGTTGTCGAAAATAGAATTCCACATTCCTGCTGAAGAAGGAAAAAGAAAACAATGGAACGCAGACAGACATTCCCCCCTAGATCCCACACTTTTAAATAATAGTTCATTATTATTATTATGTCTGCTGTTGAAATCCAATGCCCCAAAATTTGAATATTTCTTGTATACTACTATATAGTCCTGTTATCCAGCAGCATTTAAAAGGGGATCGTACCCTATAACCTTCAATGTCTGAACGGAAATTTTGAATTATTATAAAGTCTCCATAGTGTTCTCCAAACACAAATCATTTTATTGCACTACACATCAGTTGTTGATACAAAACGACGACAGAATTTAACAAAAAAAAAAAAATAAAATAAAATAATTTCATTCCTGTTCCTGCAGATAGTTTTCAATAGCAGATTCCTTTTTTTCTTTTCTGTAAATGTGTCGATGCATGACAATCATATAGAACACTGCATTAAAAACAAATTGAAAAAAAAAAATGAATTAAAAAGAAATTTAAAAAAATGATCCAATTTGGAAATTTGAATCATCTCACCGATTTCATGAAGATGACTGACGGCTATATTACATAATCAACACGAAAAAAAACAAAAAAAAAAAATTCAGTTGATTGGCTGTTTAGTGTCCACTTTCCAAACGACAAAGACAGCGGTGGCCATAATCATTTGATGGCTCGCACTCACAGCAGCGCTCTCGTTATTGTTTGTAGACGTTGATGATGATGATGACGAGCTCTTATTCTTCGTCTCATCGCCACTAATCACCGACCGTCTGCTGGCGCTGCCGGGTGAATTCATTGAATTGAATTGAATTTAGCGGAACGACACACACACACGGCGACTATATAATCGACTGCGTTGACTCGAGTGATCTCGACATCATAACAACGGCCCCGTATTTATACATACAAGAGAGACTACGACGGTTGCTGAAAAAATGTGTTATTCAAGGTCTCATTTCACTTGAGATCAGAACCAACCAACTTGATAGGTGTGTCTTGTATTCTCATTTTGGAAATATAGTTTGACGTCACAACTTAATATCAATTGGAGGTCACACTCTCTCTATTGAAAACTGTGGAATTTATTTCGCCTGATGTTGTTGTGTTCGATATAATATTGCGTGCCATTTCTTTGCTGTTGTTTTTGTTGTTGTTGTTCGATATTTTTTTTTTTAGCCCCCTCCCTCTGAATAATAGAATTTGTTTTTGAAAAAGACCTTGCACGGAAGAGATTACAAAGTGACTGTTCTCGGAACCATTTGCCAATTTCTAGAAATTTTTTTTTTTTGGAACTAGTTTCTGTGCGAATTCAGTTGAGATATTGCGCAATATATAGCGTGAATCTATTAAGTCGATATATATTTGATGGATAATTATGTAACGGGGAAATTTTACAATCGAGGTAGCGAAGGATAAAGTTCATTTTAAAAAAATGTTTGGTGTCATTCAGAAAAGTCCAGCGAATGGGTGTCTGCATTTAAAATGAATCCATCAAAATTTATGAAATATAAATGATTGAATAAACAGTGAAATAAACTTACTGGCAAAGTGAATTAGAGAGACGCCAATGTATCGATTGATCTTTCGTCAATCTGTCGTGAACTTTCCAAATGCTG
This sequence comes from Daphnia galeata, assembly GCA_030770115.1. Classification (NCBI taxonomy): domain Eukaryota; kingdom Metazoa; phylum Arthropoda; class Branchiopoda; order Diplostraca; family Daphniidae; genus Daphnia; species Daphnia galeata. The sequence continues at coordinate 1,443,258 of CM061119.1, forward strand.
ATGATGCTAATTGTTGTGGTCTTGAATAACGACGGATTGTTGTTGTTGTTGTTGGGAGTCTTGGATGAGTCGTTCCTACTTTTGTCGATGTTGATTTTATCCATTTTATAAATAAAATTATTTTTAAATTATTTATAGGGAAGGTGATTTGATGACGAACTGGTTGGTTTCAAAGACACAAAGCGAATGGTTGAAATAACAGAACAATTCCGTCTTTTATATTGTTGGATATTTGGCAATGAGAGCCACCCAATATGTGATTACGTCATTTTCTATTCTATTATAAAAAATACTATAATTATAAATAGATTGGTGTTGTACGTCTACGTCTGTTATGTACGCACATTTAGAGAGACTACGTCTGGAGAGGAAAAGCCAAAAGTCCTTGGCGTCAATCGGTTTCGATAAATAAATCTAACGCGTCCGGAAATTTGACGGAAGTTGATAATAATTATCCGCATCAACCGCTTCCTTGTTTGATCGGGGGAAATTTATATCGCAAAACATTGTAAACAAGAGTTTCAATATTTATTTATTGTAATACCCAATTTTTTCATTGAAAATTTAAAAAAAAATCAAATTAATTAGACGGACAATTATTTTTTCTTGTTTATGATGGGGCTCAACATTTTTAAAACTTTTTCCCTAAATTTTTTCTTCTTTAATTTTTTTATTGTGCAACCGCAAGATTTAATTCCAATTAAATTAATAAATCAAATAATATTTGAAAACATTTATGTTTATTCACAACAGGAGTAATTATTCACATATTTATGGAAATAAATTTATATTAGATCGCCACATCGTCATTCAAAAGAGACCAGTAAAGGACCTACTGTTTTTTTATCAAAAACAATATTTTAATTAATATAACATATAAATATATATAGTAATTATTTAAATTGACTTACTGCGATAGCGAATGAGAGAAAACACTTTTGCGTTGTTGAACATTGTTGTTGTTAGTTCGATCTGACGATGACGATGAGTTGGAATTTGTCTTTTCAGGTGATTTCCAAACGATGTAAACGGTGCTGGACGTCTTGATTGGATTGTTGTTGTTATTATTAGACGATGAATAGTTGTTCGTGTCTTTCGATTGATTCTTATTCTGAGAATCCATTTTGTTCTCTTGATGACCAAGCAAAACCAAGTGACTCGTCAACGAAATCAAATCAAATTGTGAATAATAAAACTAAACTTCTCTTATATTTATATACATTGTCCGATACACATTGCCCCTGGTTTCACAATGTGGATGGCGTAATGATAGACACTAGAAAATACTTAGACAATTTTCAAGGTCCTTAACTCTAGGCTACATAGTGCTGTACAGCAGCAGCAGCCCAGTCCAGTCTGGGAAAGTGATGGCGGATGACGGAAGTTGATTACTCCGACGAGGTCATCATCATCAGCACATACGCAATAATCAAAACCAGTTAATACCGGTCGATACCGGTGTAGTATATGATATTCAGATGAGCGATATTTTGATCAACGACCTTGTTAAATGCCTCTACAACAATTAACTCTTTATTATTATTATAAAAAAAGAAATGGAAGAAATATTATCCGGTTATTCAGTCACAAAATGATCTGATTATAATATTCGGATTTATATGCCAAACGTGAGATTTCATATCTTAATATCCATTGTTTGAAATCTGACACTTTTTAGTTTTTGGCATTGGCAGACTTACGGTATATTATATATATGAAATTCTATAGAATAAATATTATAGACGTGGTTTTGTGTAGCTATTTCTATTGCCTTGACCCACCTTTTTTAAAATTGAAAATCAATCCACTTTTTATAATATTTCTATTCAATAAATGGAACGTGTTTTTAAACGCTGCGATGCCGAAATTTGAATATATTTTTTTTTGAATAATTTGACCTGTTTCAAATGTTCAAGTTTAGAAAGAGTTGAATAAATAACATAATACAGGAAATTTTAGCGCGTTGACACTTGACAGTCGTCCGTCATTGAAAACCATCAAAAAAATTTGAATAATATGTGCACTTAGAAAAAGAAACGTGATCAGACTTGTTATTCACGCGCCTATATTACAACTCTCTCACAAATAATATATACCGACTCATTTGCATGAACACGAATGTCCCAATTGTTATAAAACATCAACTTGGGATGAGATGAGCAGTGCATTTAATCGTTGAACGCGTCACCAGTGTGGAATGTCTCACGAAATCAGTTGATTTTGTTTATGAGGATAGGCTAACCTGCTGCTGCTGACGCATTTGCATGCCGTGTGATTTCTCAACGTGATGGACGTCATCGGTCTGAGAGCATTGGACGGCGTGAAGAACAAGTTCTTGACGTGAAAAGTGACATCTTCTTCTCGGCTCACGACCGAAACGCAGACGTGAGCGGGAGCGTGACAGTAGCCGATTGAGCGACCGCATCGATGAATCACCAAAGCCGACGGCACGTAAATGGCATTGGGAATGCGGTACTCTTCCAGGTCATCTGTCAATTTAAATTTTAAATTTTTTTTGAAAAAATGATTTGCATGTAGTATAATTTAAATATTTAAAATATAATTATACCAATGTGAATCAATCTGGGCTGCGGATATTTGCAGCCGCACCTGATGGCCGCTTTCAAATGGCCAGAAATGGAACGTGTTTCACATTGTCATCATCAGATTCTACAAACGATAACAAACGAACGACAATTAATGACCAAATAATTGGCCAGCCATTTCTCCTATTAGATTCTCTCCGCATTTTAGCGACTGATTGATTGAATTCACCTGTTTTTAAAGTGAACATATTTATTAATAAATCCAAGTCGTTATCGTTGACAAGCATCAAGTTTCATCGATGAAATGACACGTTCGATTATTACGTATATTACAATATAATAACCATGGAGACAGCACATTTCCTTCCGGATATATAGCGGAAATCAATCGGTTTGCATTTGGTTTTTCTTCGTTTTAGGAAATGAAAACATACTTTTTGTTACGTTGCCATGACAACTTGAATTACCCACCAAACAATAGATAAATATCATATCGTTATTCCAGTGAAATAACAATCAAGAAAAGGCTTTTCTTGACCTGAAGGGAAAACACAATCGAAATTGTCATTCGATCCGCGTGTATATTAATGCCCTTTCTCTTTTTTAAAAATAAAACAACATAGGATGACGCAACATTTTTTGTTTCCCAAATTTGGAATATCCCCTCTCGCAAAAAACAACGTAACAAAATACAATAGAAGGAATTCCCAGCTCCTTTTTATCGAATGAATAATCAAATTTGCATATACAAACTATTTAACTATATAGGACGTATATACTGCACATAAGCCAATCCTCAATAATGCAGGACGAATATCCCCGTAAGAACCTGACGTAACTTTCCCTCCCCATAGAATTCTTCTCTATACAACATCAACAACAAACACGCAATAATGTGTCTGGTGTGGGGTTTGACACCGTCATCATAAAGTTCGAAAACTTTATGGAAAGGAATAAAAAAAACTGCCGCGGGGAATAAATATTCAATTTTTTTTTTTTTTCAAACATACAGTATAATATAGGGAATTTCATTATAGAATCCTGTTTATTTCTATGGGTGTGTTGTGTGTGTGTGTGTAGACGAGGTGGTAGATTCGTGATAGCCGGAGCATATCATCGTTGTTGGGATCCCATTTTATTAGCAAAACAGTTACAACAACAGACAAAACAACAAAGAGAATCTCAACTTTCCAGCACATCGTCTATTATAAGCCCAGCATTTCCTTATATAGAACTACGGCAGCTATATAGTCAGCAGTAGGCAACAGTCTATCCATATAGATTTCTGTGGAAATTCAAATTCCCTTTTTGTCTCTTTTCAAAAATATTAAAATGGATATAAAGATGGTCAAATATTATTTAAAAATAAACCATCCAGGTTTGTTTTGTTATTGAACCGATTGCCACATGGGGTATTTTTTGCATTTAGAACATTAGGGAAAAACCCATTCGCTAATATTAATAATTAAATTCGAGCGGAAGACAATAAAAGCGCCTGATGTTACCAGTTTTCCCTTTTTATTCGCCTTCCCATTATCAACTGGGTCATGGATTTATAATAACAGCACAAGGGATTTCCCCCTTCTTACCAATTATGGTACCAGTCGCGGAAAAGTAAAATTTCCCCATTGCCATCGGCTCTTTTGGCCCGACTCCAACCACTTTTTTTGTTTTCGCGCACGGGATAAATAGATAGAAAAAGCGCTGAATTGCGAACCGCCACAGGTTCATTCTTTTGCAGTTAGCGCATGTGAACAGTAGTCGACTTTTTGAACTGACATGAATCCAGTCTCAGTTTGGTCGTAGCGACTGCACAAGTCGTGAAAATAGTCACATTATCTTGAATAAATCGACGATATTCAACAAAGTGTTGCATAATATTGTCAACGTATTCAAAGTGGAGGATAAACAGCAGTCGAGTCACAGCAGCCCAACATCGGATAATAATAAAACCGTCAAAACGTGGTTTCTCCTTTGAACTTTCACAGTAAGTTTTAATTTTTTTTTTTTAAATTTAATCTGATATAAAATTTTTGTCTTATTTTTTTAAAAATTGTTATTTAATGTAGGAGGGTCGTTTACTGGTCTTTTCTGAATATTTCGTCATCATCAATTCATCGATCAAATTGCATCAATTTGGACAATTTTTTAAAATTTGTAATTTATTCAAAATATAATATATGAATGATTACATATTGTAATTAACGCATCAACGCTACAAAATACACATATCGCATATAAGCCTTTTATTTGAAAATATTCATATATTTATTATTATTTTATACAGAACATATATCCAGTTCAAGAAATAAAAAGAAAGGACGGACATATATAGTTAAAACGAGTTTTTTGCGAGTCTTTTACAATAAAATATAAACAATCAATTTTTTGAAAATGTCCGCACAAAAGGAGGTCAGCATTCAACGTCATCGGAACGTCATTAATATCCGTACAGATGCACTGGGTGTGATTGACGAATGGCAAACGATGTGAACAACGTTCGATTGTTGTTACTGTTCGATTGATGATGAACGGCCAAGTGAACGAAGAAGAAAATGTCCGACGACCGATTCCTCTAACGGACTGCATTGTTACGGCCGATCGCGGCAACATCCGCCGGAAGGATCGCATCGATGCATAACAGTCGCTGACGGATGATACGTCAATGTGGCATCCGCTTCCGGATGATCTTCTACAAGAAACAGAAAACATTTAACATCAATTTAAAAGTTTGATGGTTGACATTTTTTCTAAATTACCGACGTAAAATACGCGAGGACGTGGAATTCCGCACATTCCAAATGTCTGAAGTCGTTGGAGATTTTCACGGAAAAGTCGTCCGGAATTGTGGTTGGTTGGATTCTGTCGTCGTCGAATTGATAACAATCAACGACATCAACATGTGAAAAAGTATCAAATAACGCCGGTGAAACATTTTTTTGAATAATATTAATCACAGAGCAGAGCAGAGTCAGAAGAAGAGACTGGAATTGTTACACTTGGCGCCGCTTGTGCTCCCTAACAACTGGCAAACTCAAACACAAAATGTTCAATGTTCTAGAATATAGTGCTGTTCCACTGTCTAGACGACGATATAGAAGAAAACCAAAAATATAAATTGAAACGATATGGTGGTCTCCCAACACGAGCAGCCACTTGACGTTTGGGAAAAAAGAAAGAAAAAATTGTTTATTTATTTATATTTTCGGTTCTCTAGTTCCTATAAGTCAGTATAGAAAGAAAGAAGAGCTGCTAGTATAGTAATCGTTATTTATGTGTTTGAAAATTTGCGCAACTGGTCTCGGTCTCTACATTCCGACCAAATAAAAAAATGTTTTTATTATTGCGCAATCAATTATTAGAGTTAATAGAGAAGACAAAATGTCCTGTGTAGGACGTCTGCAGCTGATTCAATTGATTTCAAAAGTTACCTAAAATGAAATTAGAATTTGAGTGAACTCTGTGCGGCGATGTGGGAGGGCGGCCGGCGGCCCATATCGATTTCCTTATTTCACACATGTTAATATAAACAGCACTGGTCGTTGTCACTTTTTAAACAAATTGGAATTCGACCTTGGCCATGAATGAATCGTCTTCTTTGTCCATCGACACAACACTTTGAGGGGTGGGCTGAGAATTTGACACTTTTCTAAGAATTTTATATTTCCCGCATGGCAACAGAGCGTCGAATTTTTGCGCAAATATTTTATTTCTATTTTCTATTTTAAAAATAAGAAAATACGGTACGTTCGTGACAGAGCGCTGGAGGCTATAATAGCCGTGCCTTATTTCTTTCTTATATTATTATTACGTGGTATACGCCTTTGATGATGACTTTGAATGGAAATAAATGGCCATGAATACAAGAAACGTTGTCATCAATCATCTTTTAAAAAAGGGTTTTTTTTTTCGGCTATAGTGATGATCATCATCTTGTATATACCAAACCCCAAAAGAATAGAATTTAATGTTGTATTTTAAAAAATAAGAATAAGAAAAAAAAAGATGGTACTTTGTTGTTAGGCTGTTTGATCGATGACTCAACCGCATATTGTACATCAACTATAGGCCTAGAATATACAAGCCAGCAGCAGCAGCAGCTATTTAACACATAGATATGGTATTTCATTCAAATTGGATATATACTGTATATATATATATATGTTCTGGCCTATAGGGCTCACAATAATTTAAAAGGACATAGTGAGCTAAAGCCTAAAAGTCCGTCCGTCACAGATTTGATATTTAAAAATATTATTCACCTTTTAAGGATATTGGTGATGAAAGATTAGTTGAACTTGTTGGTCTTCGTCCTTTTGACGCCAGTGAATCCGTCGTCATGTTACACGCATTTCAACACTAATACTTTTAAAAATGCGTAATCATCTCCACAGGGAAGAGAATAAAATAAATTTATTTTTTAAATCTCTCAAAATTCTTTAGATTGTGAATTGATTTGTTTGATGAATTTAATAATAGACTTCGTTATTCTTTGTCGATTATTTTCGTTAATGTCGTTACGTAATGAATCACGAAAAATAATTTGAAAGAAAAAACAAATAAATAGTTTGCGTGTTTAACATTCATCAGCAAGTCTAATCAAACACGCCAAACCCCAACAAAGTAAACACGACGACGCCTGAATAATTGAATTTTGTTTTTTACCAATTCTTGTTTGTATTGTAATAAAGGGACGAGATTAAACTTTGTTACGTGTTTTGCTGATATTCAGCGAGCTTGGAATAATAATCGAATATGTAATAATAAAAGGTTTAACCAAGTGGAATAA